>CM061273.1:53532500-54782500 GCA_030848825.1 Tadarida brasiliensis
CTAGTCTGGGCAATCAGAAAAGGTCCCTCTGAGAAGGTAATTTTTAAGTGGCTATCTGAAATATGAGAAGGAGTCAGCTATGTTAGGGGTAGGAAGTACAAGAGCTTTCTAAATAAGGGAATAAGGACCCCAACGTGGAAAGGAGCTTGGGGTAGGGGAAGAACTGTGAGAAAGTCAGCGTGGTTGGCTGTTGGAATCTAGGGGAGTGGCGCCTGAGAGGGAGACATGGGCCACAGCAGGCAGGCCATGGGGCAGGCAGGCCATGGTGCAGGCCATGAGGAAGGGTTTAGATTTTCTCCTAAATACAATGGGAAAACATTAAAGGCTTTTAAACAGAGGAGTGACAAGATCCAATTTACATTTTAAAAAGGTCACTCAGGCAGCCTGGTGAGTAACTGATTGGAAGGGGGCAAGAGGGGAGTCAGGAAGGCCATAATCCAGGTGAGATGATGGAGGCCAACGATGTGCCAATCGGAGCCCTAAGAGGCACCACATAGTACCTGCTCCCTGCCGTGTCACTGGGGCCACTGCTCCTCAAATAGCCCCGGAAGCATTGGTTCCAAGGCAGGGCGCTCTACAGAGTGTACTTCTGATTGATGGCAAATGCCACAGGCCCATAAATTCAAATCCAGAGAATCTCTAAATTGTTTCACTGATGCAAATGCTACTCTTGTTCTGGCTTGATGGAGGAGCAACGCTGACAGCTAACCCACCCCTGTGAGGGGATGTGTCAAGGAGTGCTCACCCAAGCGGCCTCCCCTCACCCACACTCTCCAGAACACCCTCATTTTACACAGGATACCACTCGAGGCTTGGCTGTGGGTGAGGGGCTGTAGGAATGTCACCACACCCCACACCTCCCCCCAAGCCAGCAACAAATCCTGCATCGTGGGACACTTGATGGCTGAAGTGCCAATCCATCTGGTTGACCAGATTTACTGCCTGGATGAAGCCATCTTTCCTGACCAAGTTGGCAATTGTTACCAGCAGATACTGGGGGCCTCGTGCTGTTGTGAAATTAGTTGCAATAAAAGGGAGCCAGAGTAAGTAAAGCCTGCAGTCCCCACAGGCTAGAGCAAACCTGTCAATAGTAATCATTCTCCAGGATTGTCATTACAAAGGTATTTAGCTCTGCATGTTCAGCTTCCCTCTGACTTTCTCAGGATTTACAGACTGTACTTTCCTAGAAACTGCCAGCCCCATTTCTGACAAAAATGTTCTGCATATACATAGCCAAGTGTGTGTGGCAGGAGCTGAGCTGAGCCTTCTGGGCAACAGATCCCATCACCTATCCTCAACCCTCCCCACAAGTCTGCCTCTCCAGGTTTCCCACCTCCCCCCGCACCATCTATCACTGCCTGCCATGAGTCCGGGAAGCTGACCCTTCCTCTCCCTCTTTCTCTCGACTACCACTCACTGAGTGTCTCTCCAAACCATTCTTTTCTCCCTCTGCCACTGCTTCCTTAGTTCATGATGCCTCCGGCAGCATCTTCTTCAGTCTCTGCATCCAGACTCTTCCCATCTACTTTCTGCAGCCTTGTTCTTCCCTTATTCACACCCTGCTTCTATCTCATCCTCTGGGCATCAGCTCCCAACCTGGGCCTCCTCATATACCAAGGAGTCGGCAAACTAGGACCTGTGGGTCTGCTGCCTGTTTTGTACATAAAGTTGTATGGGAACACATCCACACCCATTCATTTATGTGTTGTGTACAATACATACAACAGTACAACACAACATACAATACTTAACAGCAGAGTTGTTAGTTGCAACAAAGACTGTATGGCCCAAAAAGCCTCAAATATTTACTATTTGGCCCTTCATAAAAAATAAAAAAAAACTTTGCTTGCCCTGGTGGTGTGGCTCAGTGGATAGGGTGTCGGCCCTCGCACTGAAGGGTCCCGGGTTCCATTCCTGGTCAAGGGCCCATACCTGGGTTGCAGGTTTGATCCCTGGCCCCGGTTGGGGTTGTTTGGGAGGCAACCAATTGATGTGTGTCTCTCACATCGATGTTTCTCTCTCTCTCTCTCTCTCTCTCTCTACCCCCTCCCTTCCTTCCTTCCCCTCTCTAAAAATCAATGGAAAAAATATCATCGGGTGAGGATTGACAAAACAAAAACAAAAAACTTTGCTGTCCCTATCATATTCTATTCTTTCTGCCTGACACTCTCCTCTTCTTAAGTATTTCCTTCATTTCTACCCCTTCCCTCCCTTACCTGGTTAACAACTACTTACCCTTTCGCTCTTAGCCTAGAAATAATTTCCTCCAGGAAGTCCTCCCTGACCACCCACATTCCTTGTATATCTTTCCCTAGCACTCTACTGTTGTGTCACAACAATAATTACAGTGGCCTATCAGTGTCTGTAAGCTGCCTGAGGACAGAAACTGGGTCTGTCTTACAGGCCTGCTTCTCCACGTGTGGGCCCTGGGGCAAGTGTATAATAAAGTCCCATATACCATTTGTTTAAATACTTAAGAATTATAAACTATATTACGAATTACAAGCTAACAAAGAGTTAAATAAAATACCTTCATATCGACCCTGACAAATATTCCTTCATATGTGGTAAAAAACCTAAAAAGCTATGATTTTAATGTGATTAAAAGTTGGCAAAATATTAATTAGTGTAAATGTCTGATTGTTCCATTAACCAATGTTTTGATGAGTAATAAAAATGACACACGCTTTCAGAATCATTGCAGATTTATTTTACAGAATTTATTTTTCTTTTCTTCATTTTGGTGAATCACTAATTATGTTATTATAATCTAGATTTTTACATAATGTATGTTCAATTGCTTGTAATAATCTAAAGGATTAAAAATAAAATTGTTTTAAAAAGTATATAAAATTTGGATTATTTTCATCAAAAAAGTAAAAATAAAGCAAAACATGACAATCATTTTATATATATTATTTTTCTTCTGAATTATTCAAAAGTATATATTAAAATTAAGGCAAAATTAAAAGTACAATTAAATGTTATTTAAATAAAAAGAATTTAAAGCCAAATTTTAAATTGAATTTTGTGAAAATTTAATGAAATCTTACTAAATATATACATAAATAAAAGGATTTCAATCCGAGTAGGCAATGTCTATTAGTAAAGAATTGGTATCACTTTTCATATGCTATATCTCGACCTACATATGCACAAATATAATGTGAATTGTTTAATATAGTTATCATACTACCTCTTAAAGCACCACCAGAACGACAAACTAAAAGAATATAAAGAGAAGCATGAAAATAGACCCTCAGCCCCACTGGGAAATCATAATTCTTTCTGTAACAATCTATTGCATTCATGCTGACAGGAAGGATTTGACAACTTATTTGCCTTTTCTCTTACCTAAGCCCTTCCACTGTTCAAATCTTCCCTGCATGCCAAAAAAGTGTCTTCCTTCAACATCTGCAGTGGCACAACCCACGAACCTTTGTGGCATTCTGATGCAGTCATCTTGAGTTTTGAAGACATACTGCCAAGAATGTAGCAAAGCCTTTTCATGGGGCCTGGATGGTGTGAGTTGCAAAGCGGAGTTGTTTAGAGCTACAGGTCATGCTGTGCCAATGCTGAGCACCACGTATTCTTTCACACATTTGTTTTTGTGTGTATTTGTAATATGCATAGCCCTCTAAAGTGAGGGGCTACAGTCGTGGCCCCACTTGCGTGAGTATAAGGGCAATATTGCTCCCTTGTCCATTGTTGTATCCCTACTTCTTACCATAGAGTCTGGCACATAATAGGTGCTCAGTAAATGCTGATGTGAGTATACGAGGAAGGATTTTTATTCTTTTGGACCAGTGAGGCACTAATACATCAATGGCAGGTCTCAGGGTAACCACTAGCCATCTACTAGAGCAATGGTCAGCAAACCCTTTCTGTCAATGGCTAGATAGAATAGTTTGGACTTGTGGGCTGTATGGTCTCTGTTGCAAATCCCTAACTCCTGCTGTAGTGCAAAAGCAGCCATAGGCAGCATATAAGTGTGCCTGTGCTCCAATAAAACTTTGTTTATAAAAATAGGGGCAAGCCGTATTTAGCCTGTGGGTCGTAGTAGAGCACAGAAGGATAGGGACAACTGCTGATGGAGAGGAGGCAGCAGAAACAAAACATATTTAGATGAGATTATCAGGATCTGATGACTGCTAAGAGCACTGCCACCCAACTCCGATCTTAATTACTCTGGCATGCCTGAGCTGAAACTGTGCCAAGAGATGCTAAAGGCATCCTCGAGGCTGGCTTTCTTCATTTGGACTGCTCCTCCTCCTTCTTGGCTTCCGTGGGTTGTCGCCCTGGCTATTTATCTTATCTTTTTTTTTTTTTAATCCTCACCCAAGGGTATTTTTACATTGATTTTTAGATAGAGTGGAAGACACATCAATTGGTTGCATCCTGCACCACCCTAACCCGGGCTGGGGATGGAATCTGCAACCCTTCGGTCTTCAGGCAGATGTTCCAACTGCTGAGCCAAACCAGCCAGGGCTGACTATTTATCTTTTTCTAGGTGTCTCTAGTTTTCTGTCTAGCTAGGTGCTTCTCCAGCCTGGCAGTGTATTAGAATTACCCAGGGAGTTTATTCTTTCAAAATCCCTGTCTGAACTCTATCCCAGATGTATTAGTATGCTGAGGCTGCCATAACAAAATACCACAGATGAGGTGGTTTAAAAAACAGAAGTTTATTTTCTTTTAGTTCTAGAGGCTGGAAGTCCAAGATCATGGTGCTGTCAGGGTTGGTTTCTGGTGCAGCCTCTCTCCTTGGTTTACAAATGGCCACCTTCTTGCCCTGGCCAGTTTGGCTCAGCGGTTGGAGCGTCGTTCTGCGGACCAGAGAGTCCCGGGTTCGGTTCCCGCTAGGGGCATGTACCAAAAAAACAAAACAAAACAAAAAAACAAATGGCCACCTTTTTGCTGTATCCTCACATGGCCTTTTCTCTGTGCATGGGGACTCTGGTGTTTCCTTATAAGGACACCAGTACTATCAGATTAGGGCACCACCCTATGACCTCATTTAATCTTAATTACCTCCTTAAAGACCTTATCTTTCAATACAACCACATTGGGGGCGGGGTGCGGTTAGGGCTTCAACACATAACTTTGGGGAAGTACAATACACTCCTGTAATATTGTGATTTGTAATAATATATATTTAGTCTTGGTCCACTGTTTCTAGCACCGAGCCCCTAAAACCCTTGTAATTCCCTATTAAGATCCATTGGGGCATTTCTTGTTATAATATTTAGTTTTGTCTTCAGTTGTTTTTTTCCCCCTCAGTTTTTGAAATAGCTCCAGACCATGAAGGTGAAATAGATGTCCTTTATTATGCATAATAAGCCCCTTTCAATGACATTGAGTTTATGTTAATGAGGTGAATTTTGGAAAGCCCCTAAGGATGGGGTCTGGGTGCTGGAGGAACCAACCATTTTTTCCCCCGATTTATTTCTGAGGGGTTTATTTTGTTAACATTCAACCACTCAATCTTCTTTGATTTATAAAGTTTGAGGAAAAGAACACTTTTTAAAAATAAGTGAAATTCTGTTCTGAGTGATACACATAACAGCCTAACTTTTTCTTAATTTTTCAGTTACAGTTGATATTTAATATATTAGTTTCAGGTATAGAGCATAATTGTTAGACCATTATATAATTTATGAAGTGATCCCCTAATAAGTGTAGTACCCACCTGACACCATGCATAGTTATTATAATATTATTGACTATGTGCCATATACTGCATTTTACATCCCATGACTATTTTGTAACAACCAATTTGTACTTCTTAATCCCTTCCTCTTTTTCACCCAGTTCCCCAACAGCCCTCCAATCTGGCAACCGTCAGTTTGTACTCTGTATCTATGAGTTTGTTTCTGGTTTCTTTGTTTATTTTGTTCTTTAGATTCCACATATAAGTGGAATGATACGGTATTTATCTTTCTCTGTCTGACTTATTTTAGCATAATACTATCGAGGTCCATCCATGTTGTTGCAAATGGTAAGATTTCATTCTTTTTATGGCTGAGTAATATTCCATTGTATATATGTACCACTTCTTTTTATCCACTCCTCTTTTGATGGACACTTGGCTTGCTTTCATATCTTGGTCATTGTAAATAATGCTGCAATGAACATAGGGGTGCATATACCTATTCGAATTAGTGTTTTGGATTTGTTTGGATAAATACCCAGAAGTGGAATTTCTGGATTATAAGATAGTTCTATTTTTAATGTTTTGAGGAACCTCCATACTGTTTTCCATAGTGGCTGTACCAATTTGCAATCCCACCAGCAATGCACAAGGGTTTCCTTTCCTCCACAACCTTGCCAACATTTGTTGTTTGTTCATTTATTAGCCATTCTGACAGGTGTGAAGTGATGTCTAATTGTGTTTCTCTGATGATTAATGATGTTGTGCATCTTTTCATATATCTATTGGCCATGTGAATGTCCTCTTTGGAGAAATGTCTATTCAGGTCCTCTGCCCATTTTTTAATTGGATTGCTTGGGGGTTTATGGGGTTAAGTTGTACGGGTTATTTGTAAATTTTGGATATTAACCTCTTATAGGATGTATCATTGGTGAATATCTTCTCCCAATTGATAGGTTGTCTTTTCATTTTGTTGATGGTTTCCTTTGCTGTGCAAAACTTTTTAGTTTGATGTAGTTCCATTTCTTTATTTTTTCTCTTGTTTGCCTTGCCTGAGGAGATAAATAAATGTGTGTGTGTGTGTGTGTGTGTGTGTGTGTGTATAAAACTAAGAGCAATGTCAGAATTTATTACCTATTTTTCTTCTAATTTTATGGTTTTAGGTCTTACATTTCAGTCTTTAATCCATTTTGAATTTATTCTTGTATATGTAAGAAGGTGGTCTAGTTTCATTTTTCTTGTATGTATCTGTCCAGTTTTCCCAACACCATGGAATACACTGTCTTTATCCTATTGTATATTCTTGCCTTCTCTGTCATAGATCAATTGATGATATAGGTATGGATTTATTTCTGGGCTCTCTATTCTGTTCCACTGATCTATGTGGCTGTTTGTTTATGCTAGTATCATGCTGTTTTGATTACTATAGTCTTATAGTATATCTTGATTATCAGGTAGCATGATTCCTCCAACTTTGTTCTTCTTTCTCAAGATTGCTTTGGCTATTTGGGGTCTTTTGTGGTTCCATATAAATTTTAGGATTATATGGAACCATGTTCTTCTAGTTCTGTGAAAAAATGCCATTGGTATTTTGATGGGGAATGCATTGAATGTATAGATTGCTTTGGTTAGTATGGATAGTTTATCTATGCTAATTTTCCTGTCCATGAGTATGATGTATGTTTCCATTGTATCTTCTTCAATTTCTTGTGATTTTTTGAGTAAAGGTCTTTTACCTGCTTGGTTAAATTTATTCCTAGGTTTTTTTGTTTTTATATCTTCATTGCTTTTTTAGAGAGAGAGGAAGGGAGAGAGAGAGAAACATTGATGTAAGGGAGAAACATTGATCGGCTACCAAAGTAGGTTTACAGTTGCTCGTATGGAAAGTAATACAATAATAAACAAATAAATAAATAACAACAAGAATAAATTCTGTTTCATTTACTCAACAACTGTAAACCTACTTTTGCCCTCCCTCCCCCCATATATAGCATCATGTCATCTTAGCACCGTTCTTAACTGCTGCTCCCTCCAGGCCAGAAGGACTTCGGTGCATGATGGAACTAAAGATTTCTCCTGGAAAAAATTGTCTCTAGAAGGTAGGAGCGTAATCCATTCATTCCTCAGCTTCCTCCCCAGGTTCTACAGATGTATTTTCTGACTCTACAATATTTTAAAAAATTATATTTCCTCCTTCTTCAGCCTTCCCGAATCCCCTTTTCTCCATGAGTTTCTTCTCTTTCTGTCCTACTCCTCTCCTAAAGCCTGCAATACATATATACAAACCATAGCTATTCTTCTGGTTTTCCAAATGGTTTTCTTTATTTGAGTCTATGTTTGGAGGAGATGAAATAGGTAACCTCCAAACATCCTTCTCAGATTGTAATTTTTTCCTCTGTCTTACATCATTCCCATCAGCTTACAGTTTTCTTCTCCCATATTTTCAAAAAATGGTAACTAATTTTTTAAACCTATTTTTGACCCCGTATGCTCCTGCAATCCTATTTTTCTATTCTCCATTTACAGTTTCACCTTATAAAAACTTGTCTGTAGCTCCTGTGTTCATTTCTCACCTTTCATTCTCTATTCAACCCACTTCATTGGTTCTTGTTCTACTCTCTATGCTGATATCTCCCAGATTTATATTCCCAGCCCAACCTTCATTACTAGCTGCCTATAATTTGGATGTTTAATTTCCAAATCAACATGCCCCAGCTTCCCCAGCTTGATCTGCTACTCTCCCAGCTTCCTTGTCTGGCAAGGAGCTCTAACAGGGGCCCAAGCCAGGAGTCTAGGAATCATCCATTCCCTCCGCCCACCACCCCACCAATATTAAATCTACCAAGTGCTATTTACTCTCCTCTGCCTCCAGAATTTCCCAAATCTGTCTGCTTCTCTCCATCTTTATCCTCCTCCAAGCCACCATTATCTGACTGGAATTACCATTACAGCCACTTTATATAATCGATTCTCCACATAGCAGCCAGAATAATATTTTAACATGCAAATCAGATAATATCACCCTTCTGAATACCATTTGATGGCTTTCCATTATGTTTAGCATAAAATCTGGACTTCAAAGCTCTACATGGCCGGCTGGTGTGGCTCAGTGGATTGAGCATTGATCCATGGACTGAGAGGTCCTGGTTCCATTCCTGGTCAGAGCACATGCCAGGTTGCAGGCTCGATCCCCAGTGAGGGGCGTGCAGGAGGCAGCAGACTGATGTTTCTATCTCTCTTTCCCTTCCTCTCTCTCTAAAAAAATCAATAAAAACATTAAAAAAAAAAAAAAAAAAAGCTCTACATGATCAGGTTTCTGGTCTCTCTGACTGGATCACCCCTGCCCTGCTCTCTCAGCCTCAGCCATACTTGCCATGTTTCTGTCCCTTGAACATGTTACATTTTGGAGCTTCTGTACTATTTTGTCCTTTTTCTTAGGATGTAAATTCCCTTGATCTTCTACCTCTGGCTTCTTCCCAATATTTGGGTCTCAATTCAAATGTCACCTTCTTAGAGTGGCCTTCCCTCACCACCCACATACAATATTCACTTATCTTGACTCTATCGCCCTGTTCTGTTTCATTTTCACATTAGCACTTATTACTACTTGATGTTCCATTGCTTTGTGAGAGTCCATTCACACATTAGAATGCAAGCTCAGTAAGAACTAGAACCTTGTCTTTCTTGTGTTTTACCATAGGCTCAGCACTCAGAATGGTTCTAGCCTATAGTAGACACTCAAGAAATATCTGTTTAATAAATTAGTGAAAAATAAGATCCTTGAAATCTAGGACCACTGTGACCCAAACTTCTATAACTTCCCCTACTGCCTAATGACATTGCTCTTATGTCATTATCTTATGAGCTCTGAAAATATGATTCATGATGGTAAAAGCATCAACAATAAATTTACCTTAAAAATTCTGGAGAAAATAAGTCAGTCAGAGAAAGATACATGCCACGTGGAATCTAAAGAATAAAATAAATGGCCCGGCTGGTGTGGCTCAGTGGACTGGGCATCCTCCCATGGATTGAAAGGTCCCAGTTTGATTCCTGGTCAGGGCACATGCTGGGGTTGTAGGCTTGGTCCCCAGTGTGGGGCTGAGGCATGCGGGAGGCGGCCGATCGATGTTTCTTTCTCTCTCCTTTTCTTCTCTCTATCAAAAAACCTCCAAACATATTTTTGAAAAGAATAAAGTAAATGAACAAACAAAATTGAAACAGACTCATAGACACAGAGAGTGGACTAGTGGTTGCCAGAGGGGAGGGACTTGGGGGGCTGGGGAAAAGAGGTGAAGGGATTAAGAAGTACAAATTGGTAGTTATGAAGTAGTCATGGGGAGGTAAAGTACAGCATAGGGAATATAATCAATAATATGCGATAAGTATGTATGGTGCAGGTGGGTATGGGAAATATCGGGAGGAACACTTTATGAAGTATATGATTGTCTCACCACTATACAGTACACTTGAAACCAATATAAAATAATATTTAAAATAAACTGTAGTTGAAAAATAAAAATTTAAAAATGCCAAAAAAAAAAAAAAAATCTGGAGAGACAAAGGGAAAGAGAAGATAATGTATGCTTTCTTTTTAATGAAAATTTCTAATGAAAACCTGTTGTGATAAATCTAATAGTTATACCAACTGCAATCTCCTGAATATGGGAACCACTTCTAGTTTTGGGGTCCAAACCTTTGCACCAGTAAGTGGTTGACAAGTCCCAAACATCAAGCATTCCCCAATGTCTCTCATTTGTCACCCTTGCCCTCCTTTCCCTTTGACCTTGTGAACTATAGGAGCAATGAGTATTTCATTGTTTTGAGAATTTTCTTCTATTGAGAAACAGTGTCAATAAGTCCATGCTCCAGAGAATTTTCCAGGGTTTCAGCATCTATATTATGAAACACTTTTTAAAAGTGGGTTACCGGCACTTTTCTATCCACTCTATATAACTCTAATAGATTGTGTAATGCCTCACGAAGGGCCTAGATGTTCACCACCCACATCTCGAGTCTAAAACTAGGTTATGAGTAAAATGAAAACTCTGCAAAAAAAAAAAAAAAAATCCTTCTGCTTCTTATAAAGTCCTCAGCTCAATTCATATCTCAGAGGCAGGGAAATCCAGATCATGTAAAGGGTCAAGAACCTAAATCAGCTAGTGATGAACAGTAAGAGACACTCCCTTTGAAATTGTGGAAATTCTCATTTCCACACTAAAGCCAAGAGAACACAGCCATGACATCAGCAGGCAAGAAGACTGAAAGGTACTTTCCTTATTTACCTGATAGCTCTTGCCCTACTTCATCCTGAACAAAGCAAGCCTGCCACACCTAGGTTCCAGGGAATTTTAGGCTGGAGGAGGGGTAGGCTTTCTCTATTCAAACTATGCATAGTGTGGAGAGTGCCCAAGTGAAAACAATTGAATACCAACTCAAGGCTGGCAGAGTTGTCCATAGACTGTTGAGCGTCATCCACTCTGTAAACTCTATGAAGGACCCCTTCTCCCCCACGGGGTCAATGTCTTCACTCCAAGAGGTTAGTCTGGGAAGATAGCATTATCTTCAAACCATAATAACAAAGCCCCAGTCCCTGCATAGCGAAATTCCTGTGCTCCACCCTCATTGAGTTTAGGAAACTGATAAGACAGCTGTGAAAATAGAGTGTAAAACATTCTCTCTCATCTCCCCTGGCACAGTTTGCGCTATTTAAAAAGGGGCCAGGAGGTTGTTATTTTCCATTTTTTATAATGATTATGGACCAAAACACAACTAAGCAACCACATGTGTTGCAAAGAAAATTTGTCCAGCCATTCGCTCATATGTAGCATGTATGCATTCATTTAAAACTTTGTGTTATTAATAGTTTTAAATATCCACATAAGTAGAGAGAATAATACAATACCAAGCTTCAACAATTATGCACGTAAATCCATTCTGTTTTAACGTTCTTAAAATAAAACCTGAAATTTTGCTGTGAGAATGTGCCCAGGTGTCTCTTATAGGCTATGACATTTGTTATGACACAGAGTAACTTCCTTAGAGTTTTGAGGCAAAAGAATAAAAGTTCATAAATTCTGACTAATTACCCGCAACTCTGTCCAAACTATTGAAAAAGCTGCACTGCCTTTTTTAAAGGCAGTTTGATCACTTCCAAATTAAACAGTATCATAAAAGCACTGTAGACAAGGTCCTATCAATAAATACACACAAACAGTAAGTGTAAAATTATTAATTATCTTTACATGCAAATAGATGTATTAATCAGCTCAGGCTGCCATAACAAAACACCATAGACTAGATGGTTAAACAATAGAAATTAATTTCCTCACAGCTCTGGAAGCTGAAGTCTGAAATCAGCTGTCAGCATGGTCCAGTTTGGTGAGAGTTCTCTTCCTGGCTTGCCTCTCCTCCCAAGACAGAGCAAGCAAGCTCTTCCTATTCCTTCCTATAAAGACACTAATCCCATCAAGAGAGCCCCCCCCCACCCTGCATCTAAACCAAATTATTTCCCAAAGGCCCCCACCTGCAAATACCATCTCATTGGGAGTTGGGGCTTCAACATAGGAATTTTGGGAAAACACAATTCAGTCCATAGCAAAAGACATGTTTTTTGTTTTGTTTTGCTTTTAATTTAGGTTTAACATCCTTTTTTCTTTACATGACTTACTTGCCTAGCAAACCCTTTTTATTCATGGTGCAAATACAAACTTTAGACAAGTTCATAACAAACATTACAAATTTTATATTAGATACATTTTATTGAATAGCATATGAAATAACTATCCAGTCAGTAGCTGTCAGACTGTTACTCTTCTCTCTGGGGGTACATTTCCCCCTAAGTAAACTGATAGGTGACAAGAAGTAATAATGTGTAGGCAGGCTTTCAGAGTCTGCCCCTGGGCCTGAAAGGGGGGGGGGCAGGCAGGGCAGGGAGGGCTGCTTTCACAACAAACAGGACGGTTTGGGTTTATTAGAGTTAATTATCAAAGCTTACCTAATAGGACTCAAAGTAAATACTAAGATCTTCTAAAAATAACCAGAATTTAAACCTTGTGTGTGTGGTGTTTTTTTGTTTTTGTTTTTTCCTTTATTGATTTTAGAGAGAGAGGAAGGGAGAGGGAGAGAGATAGAAATATCGATGAGAGAACATCGACTGGCCGCCTTCTGCATGCTCCCCACTGGGGATCGGGCCCAGAACCTGGGCATGTGGCCTGACCGGGAATCAAACCAGTGACCTCTTGGTGCATGGGTTGACGCTCAACCACTGAGCCACACCAGCTGGACTAAACCTTGTGTTTTTCTAAAGATCAGTAATTTTTTATTAACTGAAATTAGGATGTTTACCAAGAGATCTGGAAGTAAATCCAGGCCTTCAAAGTTCCCCTTGAATTTTCAAGCGGGTAATTTATTATTCTGCTCCTGTCCTGTGGATGCCCAGCTGTTGGTAGCTGAACTCTCCTGCAGAGGTGAGCCCACTGGAGAAATCAGGTCATGATTGCCTAGCACTGTGGAGAGCTCACCTTGGGATGAAAAGGGGCATCCGTTCTCTTCATAAGGACTCTCTGACTAGAGATGAAAGTGCTTTGGGGACTCAGGGCCAAACACTGTGAACTAAGAGCAGAAAGAAAGGTACTTTGTGAAAGGTATCTGAGTTGCCAACACCTGAGATATAACTTAAGAATGATTTGTAACTGACCATAGTGAAATTTTGTCTTGACATTTTCCTGGTAGTTGGAAGTAAATACTGAAAATCAGAATACTTAGGTTGAGAAGGAGGAACAAATGAACAAATGAACTGGAATATAACTCACTATTATATATATATATTCTTATAGACTTAATATACTATATTGTTGCATGTGAGGCTAAGAGTATGGAAGTGAGTTCAGGAAGTTATTAATTTAAATCCTGATTCCAACATTTAGTAGCTATGTGACCTCAGGGTATTTTCTAAGCCTCCTCAGTTAGTTTATTTTTCTTTTTTAAGTCTGTAAAGTAGAGGTAATACAACCTACCTTCACTAGGTGGTTGTAAGAAATAAATAAGATAATATATGTAAATAGCTTGCCATAGTATCTGGTATAGATTAAAAGCCAAATAAATGGAGACTACTGTTATTAGCTTAGCATGATTGAACTTCAACACTTATAATTAACTACACTTAGAAAATGTGAGTAAAAGATTGTTTTACTTATCTCAACAACTAGAAACACCTTCTCAAAGAGAAGGAGGTGGAGTTTTTAAAACTCTTCTCAGTGTTGGTTTGTATTTCTTTGGGGTGTTTTAAAAGAAAGTAAGCAGTTTTTCAGCATTTTATAATATCCTTCTGGTTCACAGGATTTTGTTAGCTTATTTTCAACTTACATAAGAAGCTGTGTCTTCTTTAAGTCTCACTTTGCAGGACATAGGATAGATATTTACCAAGCACTTTTCAGATATAAGAGGTAAGACATTCAGTCAGGGTTCTAGGGATACATATACAGTGCAATGACATGAATCAGGGGTCTCAATGTAATATACAATACTACCGAAAACAATAGTTTACTTCCCCAGTGATATAGAAGCTGCCTGAATGGACTCCTCTGACTATTGCAATCACAGTGAAAAGACAAGCTTCAGCTGACCGTAGCCCTGGGGTGCACCCAATGAGTTAGCCCAGACTGGATATGCCTCTGCTTCTCATTTATGGCAAGGAAAGCAGTGTTTGCCTCAGAGTGTGAAATAATCTGCAGATTTCAAGGGGGAAGTTGGAGGCCGAAGATTAAGTGAGAAGACCCGAAATCTTCCAGGAAAACATTGTGAAGAGCTAATACGAAAATGATGCTCTTGAGTTCTAGTTCCCATCAGCGAGGTGCTTGAGAATAGTGGGTCTGATTAAGACGGAGAAAAAATTTTCCTGTGCCAGAAAACAAAAAGTGTTTCTGTCTTACTTTGTGGTAACCTTGCTCACTACAAACATTTTCTGCATATTAAGAGCTATGAAGGGGTGGTGGGGAAATCCTATATTTATGAATAGTGTAAATCAAATCTTACTAATTGAATTCTAAAATGGGGATAATTTGAAAATTGTGGAGTAAAATGCCAGTTGCTGCAGTTGGTATCATACTATATCCCTGGGTAGAATTATGGCATACCAGTGCCAGGGGAGCTCTGGTTAATCTGGATTTGATAGGATTCTAACAATCACTCGAGCTCAGGGGGCCCGGGACTGTGTGTTACAAGTGATGTGTTCAGGCTCCTTCATCCTAAAGGCTTTCAATGTCTCTCAGTCTTGGGTAATATACTGACCCCTTCTAAAGAGGAATGAAAATTCTCCACTGATCCTTACATTTACTTAAATTATCTTTAGTATAATTTATCTTAAAATGTACACAAATACAACTAGGTGCAAACTCCTAATATTTATAGTTCTTATAAACCAAAGGCTTTTTTTTTCCAGATTAAATTTAAACAAAACTATGGAACCAATGAAATTTAAATGGACTATATTAATTTAATGAGATTGATGTTATTTTGCTGAAATATATATATATATATAACTGATATATTGGCACTGATCTATATATATAAAACTGATTGCAAAGTAAACATGGTACCGATTGCCACAGGGGAGTTTCTTTTGATTTTGGTGCATTTATAAAATGATCTCTTCCGTTTTTCTTCATTTGAACTATTAGATTACCTTAGTTAATACAGTGGTTATTCTTTTCTCA
Source organism: Tadarida brasiliensis (assembly GCA_030848825.1). Lineage (NCBI taxonomy): Eukaryota > Metazoa > Chordata > Mammalia > Chiroptera > Molossidae > Tadarida > Tadarida brasiliensis. The sequence continues at coordinate 53,547,864 of CM061273.1, forward strand.
TTTGCCTGGGACAACTGAAGAATGCTATGTCATGCCAATCTGATGACAAACACCAAGCGAGCATGAGCCAAATCATGAGGTAGTTCTCAGTTATAACGTGGTCCTCTTATTCTTAATGAAAACGTTCTGTATCTGCACTGCCCAATACGGGATCCCTAGCCCCATGTGGCTGTCGAGCACTTAAAGGGGACTAGTGTAACCCAGAAACAGAATTTGAAATGAATGTCCATCTAAATAGCCACATGTGGCTAGTGGCTGCTCTGTTGGACAGTGCAAAATCCTAGTTCATGCATTTATTATGGTTTTTTAGATTATCATTGAAATGAAATCACTATTTATGTAAGCAGGGCCATGTATTTAACATCTCTAACCCTCACTGCCTCCATCTATAAATTGGGGATAATGAGATATAATGCATTTAATCACTTAGCAGAGTGCCTGGAACAGAAACAACACTCAGCCACCAGGGATGAGAATGGGTGATAGGCTGAGAGGAGGGTTTGCCCCTTGTCACAGTTTCTTCCATCATTGCCCCCTTCAACTCCCCATGGGTGGCCTTATTTTCTGAAAAAAAAAAAAAAAAAAAAAAAAAAAAAGACATTTTCTCTATTTTAGCTGAAGTGCCAATAAAGGCATCTTTAGACAACCTTGCTATTTTCATTAATCTATAACAGGCAAACTAAGTAAAACCAATGTGTTTGTTATGCAAATGTTGCTTTGATTAGTCACCTGCTTTCCAATTAGATTGTCCCCCTGAGCCCCTGCCATATTGAAATTATGGAGCCGCCAGTGATCTCGAATAACGGTCACAGATGCATCAAACAGCCAAGGTGTCTCTAGATCCCATTTTTATTTCTCTGGAAAACAGGAAACCTCCCCTCTCAGGCTGTAGTTGAACATTCTGAAATTGTTTAGGTCACACTATTGTCCCTGCTGCTGCTCCTGGAGGGGATGCTCTTCCATTCCCCATATGCAACTTACACCCTGTTTGTACGTGGCAAACATTCAGTATCATTTCTGGAATCTGCTCAATTTTCACCTCACCTATACAATCTTCCCTGACCCTCCCAAGTAAAACATGTTTCCTCTATCCCTGCCCTCACCCTGTACTTGACAAAGACTTTCATCATAGCAACCATAATTATTCACACTTATTTCACATAAATTCTTACCTTATGTTATAGACTGAATTGTGCCCCCCCCCCCCCATCACCACCGAAAAAAAGATATGTTCAAGTCCTAACCCCTAGTACCTCGGAATGTGACTTTATCTGGAAGTAGAGTCATTGTGGATGTAATTAGTTAAGATGAGGTCATATTGGAGTGGGGTAGGCCTTTAATCTGTTATGACTGGTGTCCTTATAAGAAGAGGAGAGAGCCCTGGCTGGTTTGGCTCAGCGGTTAGAGCATGGGCCCGCGGACCAATGAGTCACGGGCTCAATTTCGGTCAAGGGCACGTACCTCCGTTACGGTTCATCCTTGGCCCTGGCTGGGGGTCGTGCAGGAGGCAGCCATTCGATGTGTCCCTTTCACGTTGATGTTTCTCTCTCTCTCTCTCTCTCTCTCTTCCTCTCCCTCCCTCCCACTCTGTCTGAACTAAAATGGAAAAATGTCCTCGGGTAAGAATAAAAAAAAAACAGAAGAGGAGAGAGACACTGACAGACACACAAGGGGAGGATGCACATGATGACGGAGGCAGAAATTGAAGAGCTGCAGCTGTAAGCCACGGAACACCAAGGATCGCCAAGGATTCAAGGCAAACCACCAGAAGCTAGGAAGAGGCAAGGCGTGATTCTCTGCTACAGGCTTCTGAAGGAGCATGGTTCTGCTGACATCTTGCTTTTAGACTCCTAGCCTTCTGAACTGTGGGACAATACATTTTGTATTTTTAAGGCACCCAGTTTGGGATACATTGTTATGGCAGCTGTAGAAAATGCATACATCTTACTAGATCACAAACTCCTTGAGGACAAAGATCTTGTTTGATTTGTTTATGTGTCCTTGGTGCCTGTCATGGTGTCTGAACCAATATATTGATGGATGGATGAAAGAACACACTACCTATTCCTTTGCCTTAGTCTCAAACTGGAGCTGCAGAAAAATCACTTTCAGTGCCACTGTGTATGGCCACACAGGTTAGGCACTGCATGATTCCAGAGTTCTGTGACGTGGTGACCTTCAATTATTTATTATTGTATAAATTCTACATAAGGAAAGTCAGTAGAACAGTGAACTTCCATGCCATATGTTAGAAAAACCACTACTCTTGTGAGGTTCAGCTCTTACCCTGCCAAATAGCACAAACCATAAGTAATTATCCTCTAGAACAGATTAAGACCAAGTCCAGCCTGCTGCCTGCTTTTGTAAATAAAGTTTTATTGGAACACAGCTACACACATTCACTTACATATTATCTATGGCTGCTTTACTCCTACAATGAGAGAGGTGAGTGGTTGTGATATAGACCTCAAAGGCTAAAATTGTTATGATCTGGCTACTTACAGAAAATTTCTGTGGACCCCTGCCCTAGATAACATAAATTGGTAGACATTGCCAGAATGGTTTATAGTAAGTGGTAAAAACTCCACCTTGAAACTGAAACCATTCATTTTATCACACTTCGGAAGATTCTACACTATTACTATCAATGTTGGCATGCCAGAAAGACAATTATGTTAGAGAATAATTTCTTTCTTCCTCAAAATGAAAGCTAGGGGTTTAAAAAAAAAGAGGATGTGAGTTTATTTATGTGTGTATGTGAATAGGGGGTGTGGGTGGAGTAAATTCCAAGAAAATATAACATATGCAATTTACACAATTGGGTGCTCTATATAAGAAATTTTTTGAACTGTGTTCAGCTCCCCTAATTGGAGAAAAGTAATAACTGGAGAAATGGATGGAGATCTATTATGAAGTCCAGGAGGAAAAATGCTACTCTAATGTTTATGGGGAAAGTCCTGCCTGCAGTTTTATTCTTTCTGGAAAGTACTGTGGAAAGTCTTAGATCTTTCTGAGAGGTTCCTTATGTATCGGGTACATGCCTGTCATGTGACCTGATCACCCTGGCTTTAGCTGACTGCGCCAAGGCTGGACGCCTGATCCAAATGTCAAAGGCCTATGTCATGGCCTGATATCAGGGCTCTGCCTAATAGGGGTGAATGCTGGCCACACCAACTATATGCTCACTCTTACAGGAGTTTAGAGACTTATGGAGACAGTGAATCTATGTATCAAGATTAGCAAAAGCAGAAACGGAGAGTGTTTGTCACCACAATGACAAAGCAAGTGTTACCTAAGGAATAAGAAGAACACCAAGTACAAGTTAGTTCACCAGGAAGAGAGTACACTAGGGAAAATTAGATGTTTTCACTGGGCACCCTCCCCAACATGTGTCTGTTATTGCCCACCTCTCCATCCCAATATTCAGGGCAATATCTAGGTACCTCCTTAATTACATCCATGAGGCTCCCCTCTTCTGGTCTTTTTTTCTTTTCCTTACTCCCTACCCCCAACACCATGCTTTACTTCATCAGTTTACCCTGGTTTTGCTTTAAGTCTGGCAACAATATCCAAAAGCATTTCTTTAATCCCAATGGAAGAAAACAGAATACCAAAATATCTAATCCCTGCTCTACCACTTCAACCCACATGTATTCCTTTGAATAATGTTATAACTTGGCTTGGCGCTGTTGTTGAGACAGGCAGTTGGGGGTGGGGAAGGCAGAGAGACAGGATCTCTGTAGTCAGGAGAGGAATAGAGAGGGAAGAAAGGAACACAAAAGTAGACATGGAGGTGGGTGACTAAGAGTTACCAACTTTTCCTCCTGGAGTGGATGTACTGAAGCCTTTGACCCTTGGGAAATAAGCACTTCCCAAGCTTTCTTGCCTTCTGCTCTCAATCTCTGGTATTCTGATTTTTAGAAGTGAAAAAAATATTTTGATTTAAACCATATGGCCTTTTCTCCTTACATTAGAGCTGTAGAAAACTCAGAGGGGCAGGTGTGGGAAGCAGTGGCAGCAGAGTGGGTGGGTACATAGGGTCTGTGTGTCTATAGCTTGTGAGGTCTGTAGCTATGGCAACTGTGTGCAATGCCACTCACAGAGCATCATAACATGGCCCTAGAGTTACCCCTGGCTCAACTATTCCTCTTCAATGCATTATCTGTGCTGCTGTTTCCTAGCTACCATAGTTCTGTTATGTTTTTTTTTTGAAGTCGTGCTTAGGTATTGTTTCTGTCAGCAGTGCTTGCTGTCATCACACTTTAGTTCATCTGATAGCGAAACCAAAAACCCATTTCTTACAGATATTGTTAATTGTAAAAAATTATCTGTACTTAAACACATTGATTAGAAAGATTCTTAAGGATGTGGTCTGGACAAGATGATCACTTGAGATATTTTTCTAGTTCTAAAGGTTCATGCTGGATTCTGTTGGAGCAATTGATACTATCAGCCGACTTCCTGCCTACTGAAAGTCAGGTTTTTTGGCCAGTTGTTATAATTTCCAGACTATAAGAGTAGTAAAAATAAAATTTACAATGATATATACAAATATGTTATATCCTATTGAGCTTATACACAAGTAATTTATGCATATGTACCCCATAAAAGAAAGCTTCATTGTGTTGATTCTGAGAATATGTACACAAATGGTTTCTTTTATTTCTTATTAAAAACAATCCCCAAATCCTTAGAAATATTTCTGCTGTAATTAAATTTAAGTGTTTCAAAAAAAATTCATGAGTTGGCAATTTACTATGTTCATATTTTAGCTTTCTTATGTTTGGTCATTAATTGTGATATCATAAACAGCTAAGATTTAAAGTCCTTAACCTTCCCAGGCCCAAGTAGAAGCAAGATGTCAACACCCATAACTTATGAGCAGTCTCCCAAAGGGACTATAATATAAAATACACTTATAATTGAATTAGCTCAGGAGAGGATTCTGGGAAGATGACAGCATCACTAGCATAGTTTTACATTCTCTATGTATACTTACATAAAAATAGAACAACTGGATAGCAAAATCTAAAACCTATGAACAATATTTACACACACAAAAAAAAAATAGGTGAGAAAGTATTCCTACAAACTCCAAAATACAAGTGGTTGGGTATAAACCACCAACAGCCACAAGATGTGCATGGCATTAGTGTCTGAGCTGGAGAAAGGATAAAGAAGCTGCATCTAATGGACCAGAGAACAGGAGGACCTCATAACTGACAACAGGCATTGACTGGAAAGAGGATAGGCCAATTTGAGTACAGCAGCTGCAACTGGGAGGGGTTTTGAGCAATACCAATGTCAAGCCCATGGGGAAAAGGTCTGATGGGGCTGGAGCAGCCTAGCTCCTATGAACTCTCTAAATAAACCTCTTTGTAGGACAGAGCCTCACACCAAAGAGAAACTGCTTAGAGTGGAATTAAAATTGAACAGGACATGGACAACCAGAGATGAGGGAAAGAAGATTCCAGATCAACCTGGTGCAATATTGCTCTCCAAAATCAACAGAGAAAGTTCTGTGAAGTAAGGAAAGCTTTCTTGAATGCCACCTTATAACAGAGTTTCAGGAAAACGAATGTCACATCATAAGAAGCAAAAATATAAATGTGACATTGTTTTTATACGGAAAAAAAGGGGGGACAAGGAGCTGAATAACATCCCTACAGACAATGTAAGCTCCCCAGAAAGACATCTCACAAAACAGAGTAAATGGTAACCTCCTATTTCCAAATGAGCTAAAAGACATAAATAAAAAAATACAAGACATGAAATAACAGAAATATGGATTAGAAACTCAGAAATAAAGTATAGAACTCAAGAAATAATTAGAAATAAAGAAATAATAAATTAAGAAATGAAGAGTATTTTAGAAAGAAAATAAAAGCAATAAATTCAACAGCAGTGCCTGAACAGAAATCCGTGAAATTGAAGAAAATGTTTTTTAAAATATTTTTTGATTTTCAGAAAGAGAGGAAGAGGAAGAGAGAGAGAGAGAAACATTGATGTGAAAGCTAAACATCGATGGGCTGCCTCCTGCATGCCCCTTACAGGGATTGAGCCCACAACCAGGGCATGTGCCCTGAATGGGAATCAAACCAGCAACGTCTCAGTGCACAGGACAATGCCCAACTGAGTCACACCGGCCAGGGCTGAAGAAAATATTTTTGCCCGGCTGGTGTGGTTCAGTGGTTGAGCACCCATGAACCAAGAGATCGCCAGTTCGATTCCCGATTAGGGCACATGCCCAGGTTGTGGGCCAAATGCCCAGTGGGGGGCATGCAGGAGGTGGCCAATCGATGTTCTCTCTCATCAATGTTTCTATCTTTCTCTCCCTTCCTCTCTCTCTAAAAAATAAAATAAAATATTTTAAAGTGAAGAAAAAGACAAAAAAGGATTTGAGAGAAAGTGACAGATATTAAAGAGTGACAAAGAAGATCCAAATACAGAATAGAAGTCCCTAAAGAAGAAAACTGAACAAATTCTAAAACTTTCAAGAAAACCTTTCTGGAAATATTTTTTGAAATGACATACTGATAATATACACCACAAATAAAAATGACCAATTCTAGTAAAATTACTGTATTCTAAAGAAAAAGAAAAAATCCCTTGGACCTTTAGAACAAAAGAATATAGTATTTTTAGTCTGAATCCATATATGCAGAGGCCAACTTAAGTTATATGTGGATTTTGACTGAACAGTGGGTTGGCACCGCTTACCCCTGCATTGTTCAAGGGTCAACTATATAGGAGTTATAAGGGAAAAAATGGAATTATCATCAGGCTTACATTTTTAGATTATTATCAGAAAATGGAGTAATATCATCAAGATAATTAAGTTAAGAAAGTATGAGTCAATTATGAAGGATACAGGCAAACTGTTATCAACATCTAAGAACTCAAGAAGTATTATTCCTCTGAGCCTTTCCTGAGGAATCTTCTAATGAATGAACTTCAAACAAATAAAATAACTGGGCAGACATCAACATAAGGAATGGTGGTGAGCATGAAATACATTTACTGGTGTAACTAAGACTAAATGGAAATAAAAGATAGATAGTGTGTTGTATAATGGCTATATGCTCTGACAATGTAGATATAGTTCAACTATTAAAAAATGGGAAGAGAACAAATGCAAAAAAAAAATGCTTAAATGTTTCTATTACCCATAATGGTGGTAGTATTGGTATTGTTATTTTGACATTGTCCTAGGGATACAAAAGTTGGAGTTCAGGATCTGTATCAGGGTTCTCCAGTGAAACAGAACCAATAGGATGTATGCAGATATGTAAGAGGAGATTTATTTTAGGAATTGACTTAAACACTTATGGAGACCATGAAGTCTTATTATTTACCATCTACAAGCTATAGAGCCAGGAAAGCTGGTGGTATAATTTAGTTAAAATCTGAAGGTCTGAGAACAAGGGGAACCAATGGTGTGATTCCCAGTCTGAGGCCAAATGGCTGAAAATGGGGGCCTGCTGGTGTAAGTCTTGGAGTCCAAAGGCCTGAGAATATGGAGTGTCATTGTCCAAGGGCAGGAGAAGATGGATGCCCTAGCTCAAAGAGAGAGAGAGAGAGAGAGAGAGACAGAGAGAGGGAGAGAGAGAGAGAGAGAGAGACAGAGAGAGAGAGAGAGACAGAGAGAGAGAGAGAGACAGAGAGAGAGAGAGAGACAGAGAGAGAGAGAGAGAGAGAGAGAATTCACCCTTCCTCCACCTTTTTGTTCTATTCAGGCTCTCAACAAATTGAATGATGCCTGCCCACACTGGTGAGGGTGATTTTCATTAATCAGTCTACTGATTCAAATGCTAATCTCTTCCAGAAACACCCTCACAGACACCCCCAGAAATAATGTTTTATTAGCTATCTAGGCATCTCTTAGTCCAGTCAAGTCTACACATTAAATTAACCAGTAAGGGTCCATCAGGGAGAAAGAGCTCTGATAAACAAGGTTTATAATTAAGAGTCCTGAAAGGGCTATGCCCTAGAATTAGGAAAAGCCAGTCTTACCTGAATAAAGGAGATATGCCTGAAATCTATCTCACTGCCAGAAAAAAATGAGCTCTTCCGTGGAGGATAATGCCATTATCCAGAGTCTTATAATTTTTCATATACAAAGTCTAGCACTCAACAAAAAATAAATAAAGCCCGGAAACAGGACCAAAGACTGAAAATCAAGACATGAAACAGACTATGGAAATAAACTTACAGGGGACAAACATACTTGAGTTATTTATTTAATCACAATTAAAAAAATAATTGTGGGTAGTATGTTTAAGGAATTAGACGAAAAGATGAAGAATTCCACTAGAGAATTGGTATTAATAAAAAATGAATAGTAAATTCTAGAATTTAAAAATATAATAACTGGAAATAAGAATTTGATAGATGGGTTTACCAGTATTAGACCTAGCAAAAAAAGACTAGTGAACTGGGAGATAAGTCCGTACAAAATATCCAGATTGAAGCACAGAGAAAGAAAGTATGGAATATGAAGAAAACGATATAAGAAACAAATGGGCACAGTGAAAGATCTTGTGATGATGATTGTCAATGGAGTCCCAGGAGTGGAGACAAGGAATGTGGCAGGAGCCATCTTTGAAGAGACATTAGCCAAGACTTTCCCCAAACCAACAAAAGACATTAAGTCACAGAATCAAGAAGCTCTATAAACATGAAGTAAGATAAATACAAGGAAAACCACACTTAGACAAACCACTGAACACTAAATGCTAATATAAAAATGTTAAAAATTAGCCGGAGTAGAAAAAAAGAAAGGCACACTATCTTCAAATGAGCAACAATAAAACTGACAGCTAATTTTTCCAACAGAAATGATGGAAACCAGAAGACAGTGGAATGACAGCTTATAAAAGAGAAAAATTTCTGCAAACTTAGAATTCTATACCTAGCAAAAATAATCTTCAAAAATTAAGGTAAAACAGAGACATTTTCATAAAAATAAGAGCCTACAAAGTTCATTGTCAGCAGATGTGCACTAAAAGAAATACTAAAATGAATTCTTCAAGTAGAAGTCAAAAGAATCCCAGCTAGAGGTCCAGAAATGCAGGAAGGAACAAACAGCACTGCAAAGAGGATATCTAAATTAGTATTGATTGTTTAAAACAATAATAGTTACGATGCCTGTAGTGTTTAAAAAGGTCTTCATGTACCCTTTTATACAGATGGACCAAAAACCCATTATCACTCAAACATAGCATGTACATTCTTGCCTCTGTGACTTTGGTCTCTCCCTTGCCCATCCTTTGAGGCCAAGTTTACATCATAACATCTTCAGGAAGTGTTCACTGGCCACTCCTTTATTTGTGTCTCTTTTCCCACCCCTTTAACTCAGCACCATGTGGTGTGAGTCACTTATGCAGAACTTAAACTGAGACAACTTTTTGTTTTTTTTTCCCTCTGTGTTTCTTGGCTTCTCAACTAGAATGTAAATTTAATGTCCTTTCAAAATGTTATCTATATGCTATTGCTCAATAAATGTTTGTTGAATAAATATGTTGAAGAATAAATTGATGATGAGTGGGCTAATTTTGTTATTTTCTAGAAAAGAATTTTCCATCCATTAGTTAATAAATTGTTATCCTGAGGTTTGATAAAGGCAACTACTATAAACATATATAAGAAAAGTTTTAATAACTTCTTGGATGAAAGATCCATGAGGGACAGATTGGATGTTCACATTACATCTTTAACCTTTTGAAATTGATTTAATGCCTGTTTAATAAAATCTTTCTCGGTATCACTGTCAAACATATAAGGCTAGGTGGAGTATATCAGCGGTATGGCATTTATTTCATTTTAATGTGAGCATTGTACTATTGCCGGATGCTAAAGAAATAATAGGCACAGCTCTTGAACTCTCCAGAAAATGGAAAGTCTAATTGGAGGCTAAAACACCCATACACAAAACAACTTGAGATAAAATCCAAAGAAGTATTTAAATAAATACAAGAAAATATGGTATAGTGTAGACTAAAGCAAAAACAAATAAGGAAACTAAAGATAATGATTACACTTGGGATGTGATTATTAGGGAAGGCATAGAAAAAGAGGTATGTTCTGGTTTTGAAGATGAGATGGAAATATATGGAAGAAAAGTGGCATAGATTTTTCTAAGAGAAAAGAACAAGAAAAGCACAGAGTCAAAATAGTAAGTAATGTTCAGGCAACTGTATACAAATAGACTTGAGGAATGGAGGGGATATGTGAGGCTAGAGAGAGGCAGAAGGGCAGAGATAAAAGACATCAAATATGTTTATTTATTTATTTAAAAAAAATTTTTTTTATCCTCACCTGAGGACATTTTTGCATTTATCTTCAGATAGAGTGGGAGGGAGAGAGGGGGGAAGAGAGAGAGAGAGAAACATTGATGTGAGAGAGACACATCGAGTGGCTGCCACCCACACGACCCCAACCGGGGCTGGGGACAAACTGCAACCGAGGTACGTGTCCCTAGCGGGAACCGAACCCAGGACTCTCTGGTCCACAGGCCGACGCTCTAACCACTGAGCCAAACCAGCCAGGGCCAAATATGTTTATTTTTTAAAATAGTGTGGAATTCTCTTTCTCTCTTCACTAGAAATAACCTTCACTGTCAACAGCCCAGTCAGACCCTTGACGATCCCAACTTCTTAGGCTATTATTTGCAATAATTTATGCCATATGAGTGTAATGGGAAAAACATACTGCCAAGTGAATTACTTTTGAAATGTACTGCATGCTGACATTTGGGAAATTAGATCCTGAACACAATGCATTCTGATTATTTGAGGTGCCTTCCCATCAAGAAAAGATAAATTCAGTCCAACAACAACAACAACAACAACAAATCTGCATGTTAAATTAAAGTTCTGGCCCTGGCTGGTTTGGCTCAGCAGTTAGAGCGTCGGCCTATGGTCTGGAGAGACCCGGGTTTGGTTCCCCCTAAGGGCACGTACCTCGGTTGCAGTTTGTCCCCAACCCCATTGGGGTTGTGTGGGTGGCAGCCAGTTGATGTGTCTCTCTCCCATCAATGTTTCTCTCTCTCTCTTCCTCCCTCTCTCTCTCTCACTCTATGAATGCAAAAAGTGTCCTCGGGTGAGGATTTAAAAAAACAAAAAAGTTCTGACCTTTGACAAGGTTCTTCTCAAAACTTTTGGTCACTGTTCAGATGATAATCATGGGCAGAGATTATTCCTTGCCTAAACAGTCTACATGGATGTGAGGAGACCAGAAATGCCCTTATTCAAGCATATTTTAGGCTAGTCCCTGGCAGTGACTGCCAGCCTAGCCCATCTTGTGAAGAATTGTTTGGTACCCATTCCCTATGTGCCCAAATGTATCAGTGCTAGAGATGTCCCTGCTCAGCTGGCTTCCTTTCCATTTTCTGGAAAAAGCACAGCCACGCTCTCCTATGAAGAACAAACGACTCTTCACTTCTCCATTCCCACTCAGCAAATTCCTCTGGCACCACTGGCCCATCTCATCATGAATATACATTTGCTTTGGCTCTTCCTCCTCCTCCAGTAAGTTTTTTTGTGTTGCTGGGCTTGCTGGCTGAGCCACAGTAAGTTGAACAATCCTGAATCCAGAAGCACAGACAGGAAATAATTTGGATGAAGGGCCTTCTGAGATATACCATAAATGTTGCTATTTCAAGGCAAAGCCTTCCTTGTTTACTGAACATATCTAATGTGTACGCTGAACAGAACAGTGTGATGAGAGGAGGGGGATATGGACAGAGAAAATGGGACCTCAGTGACGGAGGATTAGAGAGTGAATCTGGAAATTAACTGGGACTGCTAACAAAGAATAAGAATATAAACACGGCCCTGGCCGGTTTGGCTCAGCGGTTAGAGCGTCGGCCTGCGGTCCAGAGAGACCCGGGTTCAGTTCCCGCTAAGGGCATGTACTTCGGTTGCAGTTTGTCCCCGGACCTGGTTGGTCGTGCAGGTGGCAGCCACTCGATGTGTCACTTTCACATCGATGTTTCTCTCTCTCTCTCTCTTCCTCTCTCTCCCTCCCACTCTATCTGAACAAAAAATGAAAAAATGTCCTCGGGTGAGGATAAAAAAAAAAAAAAAAGAATATAAACACGATAGTGAAGAGTCATTAATTTCCACATAAACCAGATTGTTATTTCAATCATTACACTGATCTAAGCATTCATGTAACCTCTGCTTTACATATAAATAGGTCTTGGTCACGAAACTGTACTTTGGAGTCAGAGAGACCTGGGTTTGAATCCTGGCTTTACTGCTTACCAGATTAATGATTTTGCTTCTATCATTTAATCTCTCTAAGCCATTCTTTCTTTCTTTCTTTCTAAAATGAGAATGCTAAGAGTATCTACCTCAATAGGATTATTGTGAGGATAAAGGAGATAATACTTACAAAGAGCTTAGCACTTTGCCTAGCATTATAGCAAGCACAAAAAAAATGTTAGCTTTTATTGTTTTTGAAATTTATGTAAGTCTAATTTCTCTAAGGCAAATTGGTTTTTATTCACCAGGAGGAATACCTAGTTAAAAGAATCTTCTGTTGAGTCTTTGGAGACAGCAATTATCACCCTCTGATTAATCTTTTTTGTGCATCTGTATTTCATTGAGTTGGCTTAAATCAAGTTGCACCTGTAAATATAAATATGTCTCTGACACCACTGAGCAAGTTTTCTTGTAGAAAGCTAAGCAGATATTTAATAAATAGTTAATAGAGTTTGCAATTTCCCCAAAGCATTATGCCCTTAATACCTGAATTCTGAATATATATCTCATATATATCAGAATATATGTATATCATACAGTATATATAATTGCTGGTCCTATTACAATGCTGCCTTTTTATAGATCAGGAAACTGCATCAGAGATGGGTTAAAGTTACATTGCCTGCTGGATAGATTCGCTTTATAATTTTCCAGGTGTCTTACCCCTAAAGTTGTCCAAAACTGAGCTCATTATTTCAGCCCAGAAACTTCCTCTTCTTATATTCTTTTTCTCAGTTAATGGCACTGCCATTTACCCAGTGACCCAAGCCAGAAATCTATGAGTCATCCCAGACTTTTCCCTCTCTCTCACTCCTCATCGCACCAAGTCCTGTAAAGTTTTACCTATTAAATATTTTTTGAATCTGACCTCCTCTTCTCCATTCTTATCACCACTGCTTTTATTCAAGCTGCTACCATTTCTCACTCAAACTACTGCAATTGTTTCCGAACCCATCTCTCTGATACTAGCCATGCTGCCTTCATATATAGGCTGCCAGGAGGATGTGTCTAAAACACAAAACCGATCGTGACAATCCCTAGCTTAAAAACTTTCAGTGGTCCCCTACTGCCTCTAGAATGAAGCTGAGGTTTCTTAGTATGGCTTTCATGATCCCAAAGCACACCTCTGACTTAGTCCTAACCAAATTCAATTAAGATGAAGTGAGTAGGTGATTGTCTCCCCTTTTAGACTCTGGGTCCTGTAAACGTAGAAACAAAGTTTTTAAATTTTTGTCTCTCAGCATCTAGCAGTGTCAGTAAAAAATTGTTAAACTTGCCCTGGCTGGTTTGCTTCAGTGGTTAGAGCATCGGCCCATGGACCAAACAGTCACGGGTTCGATTCCTGGTCAAGGGCACAAAGCTCGGTTGCAGGTTCGATCCCTAGCAGGGGTCGTGTGGGAAGCAACCAATCGATGTGTCTCTTTCACATCGATGTTTCTCTCTTTCTCTCTCTCTCCCTTCCTCCCTCCCTCCCTCTCACTCTATCTAAAAGAATCAATAGAAAAAATATCCTCAGGTGAGGATTAAAAAAAATTAAGTAAAAAATTTTTTAAACTCAAATGAAATGGTGGCATAAGGTTTGAAGTCAGGTGGATCAGGTCACACTTTTCAAAATGGTTTTCATACTTAAAAAAAAGAGATATAATTCATGTACAATAAAATCCACCGTTTTAGTATAGTCAGTGGTTTTTAGTATATTCACAGTTGTATAACCATCACCACTATCTAATTCTAGAATACTTTTGTCACCCAAAAAAGAAACCCTGTAGCCATCAATAGTCATTCTATTATCCCCTCTTCCTCTTCACCATCAAGAAAGTGAAAGATAATCCACAGAATGGAGAAAATATTTGAAAACCATATACCTAATAAGGGACTATTATCCAGAATATATAAAGAACTCTTACAATTCAACAAGAAAAGACAAACAATCCAATAAAAGAATGGGCAAAGGATTTTAATAGCTATTTCTCCAAAGGAAATACACAAATGGCCAATAAGCACATGAAAATATGTTCAACATCATTAGTCATTAGGGAAATGCAAATCAAATCCACAATGAAATACCACTTATACCCAATAGGATAACCATTGTAAAAAGGACAAACAACAAATCAAATATTTGCAAGGATATAGAGAAATTGGAACCTGCATACATTGCTGGTGGAAATGTAAAATGGTGCAACTGCTTTGAAAAACAGTTTGGCAGTTTCAAAAAGTTAAACATGGATTTACCACATGACCCAGAAATTCTACTCATACGTATATATCCAAGAAAACTGAAAATGTATATCCACACAAAAACATGTACGTGATGTTCATAAGTAGCATTACTCACAATAGCCCCAAAGTGGAAACAACTTGAATATTTATAAACTGATGAATATATAAATAACATGTGATATAGCCATATAATGGAATATTATTTAGCCTTAAAAAGGAATGAAGTACTGACATAACCTACAACATGAATGAACCTCAAAAACAGTATGCTAAGTAAAAGAAGAAGCCACACACAAAAGACCACATATTGAATGCTTTCATTTCTATGAAATGTCCACAATAAGCAACCTTATAGAGACGGAAAGTAGATTAATGCTTGCCTAGGGCTGGAAGGGTTGAAAGGAAATGGGACTGACTGCTAATGGGTAAAGGATTTCTCTTTGGGGTAATGCAATGTTCTAAAATCTATTGTGGTGATGGTTGCACAATTCTGCAAATATATTAAAAATCACCGAATTATATACTATAAATACTGAATTAGATGGCATGTGAATTACAACTCAATAAACTATTATATAAGAAGAAAAAGGTTTTTAAAAAAAACAACTTAAATATAAAATTGACCAGTTACAGCTAAAAAGAAAAAAATGATTAGCCTGTCTTTCTTGTCTTAAGTAAGGCCAAACTGAGGCTCCGCTCAGATTGGCAGGAATGATCACTAGAATAAATTGCTCGGAGTAAGAAAAAGGAAGGGGAATTTAAATATTCTTCAAATAAGGGATAATAGTGGTCAAGGAAGTAGAGGAGGAATTTTACATTGTCAGGTTTACCCCAAAACTCTTGTTTGACAATTGTTTCCAATTTGGGCTGCTAAGCCACTCTTGGAAACAGCTATCTAGTCCTGCCTATTCTGATCAATGTCTTGAAAGCATAACTGAAAAATGCTGGCACAGTTTATCCCAGTCCAGGGCCTGACTTAGATGCCAAATTTAGCCTTTGGCAACTTCATCCTATTGAGAGTCCCTGGGGACTTGTTTGACCTAATTTTGGAGAGCTGCAAGGGAATTCACTTCTGGACGTTGGCCCAGCAAGCAGGGAGTGGCTCAGCAGGCTGCCTAATCCTCTATTAAGTTAATCATAAAGTGTACCTGGGCACAGTCCACTGGAAGGCCAGTTCCCTATATGTGAGGCTTGGACTGGGAATTTTCCAGATAACTAAAGGTAATTCCCAGTATTAAATATTATAATTATCTTGAGAGGAAATCTTTCAGAATGTATTATATATATTCCTGCCTTTTTGTACTTAGGCTTTTTTTCAACTGATAATTTTATATTACATGGCCACTATGAAAAACTTGAAAAGTATAGTACTATTCTCCTTGCCTAGAATTAACCATTGCTAATGTTTGGTGTATTTTCTTTCAGACCACTTTTTAAAAACTTGTTTATAAGCATAGACACACACACTCACACCTATAGCAGGTTTTGTAAAACTTAAAAAAAAAAAAAAACATAAATGGGATTATACTCATTATACTCTACCTATTGGTCTACCCCTTGCTTTTCCATTTAACAATATATCATGGAGATCTTTCCATGTCAGTTCATATAAATCTACCTTTCTTTTTTATGCCTGCATGTCATTCCATGGTATGAATATACTATAATTTATTTAACCATTCCCTATTGATGCATATTTCCTATATTTCTAATTTTTCTTCATGATCAAAAATGATGAAATAAGAATTCTTATACACACACAACATCTTTGTGTACAAGTAAGAGTATTGGGTGGGAGAACAGATTCTAAGAAGTAAAATTATTTAGATTTTTTATACATCTAGAAATTACTTTTTATTTTGAAATAATCTCAAATTTACAGGAAAGTTGTAAGAGTAATACAACAAACTTCCATATCTTCTTCACCTTGATTCCCCAGTTATCATTTCATCATACTCTTCCCTCTCCCCCACCCCACATATATATTATATACATACTATATATTTTTATGACCCATTGAGACATCTGACACATTTGGACACGAAGCCTTTGCCTCTAAATACTCCAGTGTGTATTTCCAGTGTCCTCCTATGTGATGTGAGCACAAATGTCCAAATGAGGAAACAGATATATAAAACTTCGAGTTCACACCGATTTCTCCAGTCCAGCGTCACAGAGTTCATTTCAGGCTTCTCACTTTCCATCTTTGTAACTCCTTTCTCCGACAGAGAGAAACCTGCTCTCACCACCCCCCATATATTTCCTCCTTTGCCAAATACCCCTGCATATAACCCATCTTCCTGCCATGCTGGTTGTTTCCTCAGCCTCACCCCTGCTGCCTGCTTGGCTCCAGCTATGCCAGTCCCAAGAAAGAGGAAGTTAATTAATTTATGTTTGAATGGTGTGATGTAAGAGATATATCTTTCTTTTCTTTAGGATAACCAACACCTATTCTTAATTATTTGAAACGTTTCCACATATGTTTGTGTCAGTAGCTGATGAGCTATTCTCTTTCATTAATCTATTTTTCTATTTCTATAAGCTAATATCACATTTTCATTACTGTGGTTGTATAATGTGCTTTAATATCTGGTAGAAAGAGGCCCCTCATTATACTTAAAAAAAAAAAAAAGTCCTACCTAATCATAAGTATGTATTCTTCCAGATGAATATTAGAATTAGCATGTCAATTTAGTTAAAAATCATATTGTAATTTTGATTAGAATTGCACTGAATTTGTAAATTATTTGGGTAAAATGGCATCTTTACAATATCAAGTCTTCCCATCAGAGAACATCTTATGCCTTTTCTTTATTTCAAAATCTTTTATTTATTGAATTTATTGGGGTGACATTGGTTAATAAAATTATATAGGTTTCAGGTGTACAATTCTATAATACATCATCTGTATATTGTATTGTGTTCACCACCCCAAGTCAAGTCTCCTTCCATCATCATTTATCCCCCCCTTTACCCTCTTCTACCTCCCCCAACCCCCCATCCCTCTTGTAATCACAATACTGTTGTCTGTGTCTATGCTTTTTCTTTATTTTGCTTAATCCATTCACCTTTTTCACCCAGTCCCCCAACCCCTCTCCACTCTGACAGCTGTCAGTTTGTTCTCTGTATCTATGAGTCTGTTTCTATTTTGTTTGTTCGTTTATTTTGTTCATTAGATTGCACATATAAGTGAAATCATATGGTACTAGTCTTTCTCTGACTGGCTTATTTCACTTAGTATAATACTCTCCATGTCCATCCATGCTGTCACAAAGGGTAAGATTTCCTTCTTTTTTATGGCAGAGTAGTATTTCATTGTGTAAATGTAACATGGCTTTTTTATCCACTCATCTACTGATGGACATTTGGGCTGCTTCCAAATCTTGACTATTGTAAATAATGCTGCAATGAACATATGGGTGCATATATTCTTTCAATTTAGTGTTTGGGGTTTCTTCATATATATTTATGGTATGCCTTTTCATTTATTCAGTTTTTAAAATTTCTTTCACTAAATAGTTACAGGTTTTTTTGTGTGGATATTAGACATATAGTTTGTTCCTAGGTTTAAAAAAATTGTGGATGTTATTGAGATCTTTTCAGTCCATCTTCTTGCTATATATTCTGTACATTGTTGAGATTATACTACATATACAATTCTGTATCCTATTTCTTAACTTAATATTATGCCAAATTTCCTGACTAATGAAAATATAGGTTTTATGATTGCATAATTGCCCATCAAATATTTATGTGATATAATTTATTTAATCATACTTTAAGGTTGGTAAATTAGATTGCTTCCATTTTTGTTGCTAAATTTTATAAATACTACTGTGATAAACATCTTTATGCATAAATGTCTGTTTTATTTTGGATTATTCCTTATAATATATTCCTCTAAGTAATATTTCTCTATCTTATTCATAATATAGATATTCTCTGAAAGGTCTTAAATAACACAAAATGAGTAAACTAAAAATAGTTTCATACTTGTTTAAAGTTTTAATATTTTACTCTTATTCAATTTACTTGCTCTTACAAACTGGTCCTACATTCTTCTTATCCCTTAGTCACTTTTGGGATAAGATTAGAAAGTAATAAAATAGGGAATAAAAAAATGGCAATGTCATAACAAGCTGATTCCAAGCTGAGAATCTGTGTGGAAACAAAAGCCATTATCAGGGAAGGTCATTATCTCCTTGTACCTGCAACTGTTGGCCTTGCACGCTTACTTCATGGTGTTCATATGTACACTTGACTTTGCATCTCTCAATGTGATATAAAATCTCCTACATCTTCAAAATTGTATTTGGTGCCTTATGGAACTATTTACATAAAACTGAGTGCTGCATAACTTAATTTAATTTTCTTGATTTCAAGGTTAATGTAGAAGCAGTTTTAAAAATTTCTTCCCCAAGCCCTATAGGAGAAGGTAGGACTGTGCTCCACTCTGCTCAAGGCACTAAACTACTGAGCTTTTTATCACTAAGTCAATTTTTATGTCTTTTTTTTTCATCTCTACTCTGCTTACAGACTTTCAGCTTTCACTTCTCACTGCTATCTGCATGCCTGCTTGTGATAGTTTCTCCTCCCTCTTCTAGTTTACTGCTTTTAATTTTTTATGAGTTTGAAAACCAGATTGTCAGGCCTTTAAAAATAGAATCCAAGTAAAAATAGCCTCTGAGAAAGGGCTTCAATGAATATTTAGGAGTTATAGGCTGGATCTTTAGGGCATGGACTGGTGATCTCTATTTTGTTTCTGCAAAGGTCTTTTTCCATCTCCTTCATTTCCTTGGTTCTTTGCTGTGCTGCAAATAGATGAGATGGCCAGATAGCCAAGTTCCACATAAATGAAGTTTCATTGCAATTAGGTTGGTAACATAACATTAAAATGTCCCCTTCCTTTGTCTCTACTGAATTCTGATTTTTCACTTTCTTTTGTTTCTTTGACATTGTGTGTCAGGCTGGGTTGACTAAACCTAGGGAAGTTGTACATTGGGCTTCAGATGTGTGGGATAAGGTCCAGTCTGAACCTTCATTTCCCCTACCTTTTCTTCCTCCCACCTCTTCTTAATAATTAAAACCTCTTAACATTTCACATCAACAAAGCTATAATTCCTTTATATTAAAAAAATATATTGTCTGAAACCTCTTTTAGCTAAAAAGAAATTAAAGTGCATTCCATTATATGAAAGAAAACAAAGGCAATTTATACAACTGTACCATATTCTTACCTGTACTTACAGTCATGGCTAATTGATTAGGGCTATAGTACTACCACAATTGTGTGATTATTTTCTGTAAAGGCCAAGCATTCTCCCTTTGCTGCTGATTACCCCTCCTAATATTTATTAATTACCTTGTAATTATTTAGGTGCTTTGAGTGAGGGGATATGGCAGATTCAATAAAAACTACTATTAGAAAATCAACTTAAACTTCATATCTGATTTGTAGCTGACCAGTGGGATCATCTTTGTATTTAGGCACAATAAATACCCTTGATGATAACAGCATTGTGATTTCTGTGGTCCTCGGGCCAACGCTCTAACCACTGAACCAAATCAGCCAGGGCTACGTTGTGATTTCTTTAGCATGATGTCCTTGGTGGGGGTGAGTTAACTATGAGTGCAAAATAGATGGACATTGATATTTATGGTTTCAACTTTAGATCAACTTAAACTTTCTTAAACAATGCCATTCCTCAGTCATTATTAAATCTATTGAATCGTGACATTCATGTATTTGCTAATGAATGAACATTTTATGCTTTTACATCCTGGCATAGCCTACCAGTCAAGAGTTTATTTTTAGTAGCATCACTAGTTTTGAAATTTGTTTATGCAATTATTTGAGTACTTTATTACACTTTTTACCATTATTTATAAATTTGAGTAGAAAGTGGAAAATTGAAAATGCTGACATGATTAATAAGAAGCACAGGTTTCCTAAACTTAATATATACACAGATGGAGTTGTTAGCTATCTACAAAGCAGTGACTCTAGCTTTGGTCAGGTAGATATTAGCGGATAAAATTAGAAAAGATAATACATATTAGAAATACTTTATCAAAGATCATATCTTAAAGGTGAGTTGCTCCCAGCCGCTGTGGCTCAGTGGACTGAGCATCATCCCATGGACTGAGAGGTCCTCGTTGGATTCCCAGTCAGGGCACATGCTTCGGGCTTGATCCCCAGTAGGGGGCATGCAGGAGGTGGCTGATCAATTTCTCTCTCTCACATCGATGTTTCTATCTCTCTCTCTCTCCCTTCCTCTCTCTCTAAGAAATCAATAAAAACATATATATTTTAAAAGGGTGAGTTGCAATTAGGAATTGAATACTATTTTTCAGCTCTCTAGGGAAAATGCTCTTATAATACGTAGTACTTTTGAATTTTTCATAATCAACTTTTATGTATGTTACCAGGAAGGTATTAAGTAAGAAACTGGGTAGGAATGGGTAAGAAATAAACTAGGGGTTCACCTATAGGTAGTTCCAGATGGTACTTTATTTACCCTCCTTTTCCAGTCCAAATATATTTTATAAAATTTACATTATTGATACTAAGTACTCTGTAGAGGAGTGAGAAAGAAGTCTGTGTCTAAAGCAGTACAGACATACAGATGTGCTGCCTGCTATTGCTTCTCTGTCTTCTTTGCTGATGTCCTCTTTCCCCAAATAAAGGTGTTTCTCAAGGTTCACTTCATAAACTAAGATGTCTAATTTTTAATGGTAAATTAATTTATTTTCATAGTTTCCAACTGTTATGAATTGAAAGGGCATGACAATGAGGTGAGGATTGTTTGAGAGAGATTTTGAAAGGTCAGCTTGGTTCAGAATCTTGTCCTCAGTTTTACAGGTCCATGAATTCTAGCCTGTTCATAACCTAGAGCTAATTGGACTCTAGGAGGGTGGTTCAGGGTAACTGAAATCATGAGAGAGGATTATATTTTCCAGAAGACCAACTTTTAATTTTACAGTGGAAAACTGTACATGGATTAGAATATTTGTTGGTATGAACTATCTTTCCATTCCCCTTTTACAGATCAACTTGATTATCTAATAAATTCAACCCCACCAAGAACTAAAATAGAAGCCATAAGGCTCTTAGGAAATACAAAAAGGCATATGGAAGTTGTATTGAACATTTTATATCAACCAAACATGCCCCTAATGGTCTGCCAGGTTTCCAAGGAAAATGCTGAAAGTTCTAATTTAAACATTTAGCCATATAGAAAACAAGACTCCAGTCAATATGGCGGTGTAGGTAAATGTGGTACTCGCCTCCTCCCACAACCACATCAGAATTACAACTAAACTACAGACCAACTATGATTCAGAACCGCCTGAAATCAAGCTGAATGGAAGTCCTACAACTACAAAATTATTATTATTTTTTTCTTTGTACAACTACAAAATTAAAGAAGCCACATCAAGACTGGTAGGAGGGGTGGAGGTGCGGATGGGCTAGTCCCACACTCACGTGTAGTGGATAAAAATCAGGAGGGATATCTCGGCTATGAAGGTCCTCCCTGAGGAATGAGGGGTCCCTGCCCCACACCAGGCACCCCAGCTCAGGGTTCCAGTGCCAGGAAGAGAAGTCCCCATAACATCTGGCTGTAAAAACCAGTGGGGATTGAGGCTGAAGAAGGCTGAGGGAAGAAATGAGTTGTTTGGCATTGGGGCGAGAGCTGGAGGGGCAGCTTTCTCCTGGACAGACTTGCTGTTGAAAGCTGTTGTTCCTTTGGTGAGCCCTTCCTTGGGGTGGCAGATGGCTGCCATATCTGGGACTCCAGCAACCTGGCTCACACTGTTTGCCCCACACTGGTTATTCCCTGAGTCCCTGCCCACCCAACTTTCAGGCCCACCCAAGCTGTTTCCAGTGGCTTTACCATAGGATTGGCCTGTCTTGGCTCCTGCTTCAGATTTTCCTAAATTCTCTCAAACAAACAGCATCTGGCCTCAGCAAGCCTCATACCTCTCACTAAGTGGCCCCAGACCTGGCACTAGAAGCAGCCAGCCTTGGTTCACAGCTTGACTTTGAACGAGCACCTCCAAGGACCAGCACAAGAAGTAGCCATCTACAGATCACTTTGTAGCTTATGCCTGGTGGCCCCAGGTAGAACACAGGCAGTGGCTGACCTTTCCCCAGAGCCAGCACACTCAGCGGACAGCTTCAGAACATGTCAAAGCACTACCACCCAACCACCTCCACAAGTGACATGCTCAAGGAGTGAACTCAGTGGGTACCAGAGCCCTGCTGAAGTAAGTCTTGCTCTGTGTGGTGGGCCCCTGCACAACTGATCCTGCAAGGTAGTCAGAGGCCAGTGGTCAGTAGGCACAGCCAGTCCTTGCAGCTGATCAGCCTGAGTAAATCCCTCCCACTGATGTACCAACAGCAACCAAGACTCAGTTACAACAAAAAGGTGTACAGTCCACATGAGGGGTGCACCTCAAGGACACAGTTGGGGTGATCAGGGAGGCTGTGCCACTAACCCTAGAGGACACCTACTACAATAGGCCACCCTATGAAGCCTAGAAGACATAGCAACTGTACCTAATACATAGAAACAATCACAGGGAAGCAGCCAAAATGAGGAGACAAAGAAACATATCCCAAATGAAAGAACAGAACAAAACTCCAGGAAAATAACTAAATAAAATGGAGATAAGCAATCAATCAGATGCAGAGTTCAAAACACAGGTTATAAGGATGCTCAAGGAACTTAGTGAGAACTTCAAGGAAGTTAGTGAGAACATCAACAAAATAAAAAAGGACCAGTCCAAAATGAAAGATGCACTAACTGAAATAAAGAATAATTTACAGGGAGCCCTGGCCAGTTTGGCTCAGCGGTTAGAGCATCGGCCTGCAGACCAGGCAGTCCCAGGTTTGATTCCAGCCAAGGGCATGTACTTCAGTTGCATTTTGTCCCCGGTCCCGGTTGGGGTCTTGCAGGTGGCAACCAATCGATGTGTCTCTCTCACATGGATGTTTCTCTCTCTCTCTCTCTCCCTCCCACTTTGTCTGAAAATAAATGTAAAGATTTCCTCAAGTGAGGATTAAAAAAAAAAAGAATAATTTATAGGGAATCAATAGTAGAGTAGGTGAAGCCAAGAAGTAAACCATCAATTTGGAACATAAGGAAGCAAAAAACACCCAATCAGAACAGCAAAAAGAAAAAAGAATCCAAAAAAATGAGGATAGTGTAAGGAGCCTCTGGGACAACTTCAAGCGTGCCAACATTCGCATCTTGGGGGTGCCAGAAGGAGAAGAGAGAGCACAAGACATTGAAAACCTATTTGAAAAAATAATGACAGACAACTTCCCTAACTTGGTGAAGGAAACAGACATACAAGTCCAAGAGGCACAGAGAGTCCCAAACAAGATGAACCCCAAGAGGCCCTCACCAAGACACATCATCATCAAAATGCAAAAGGTTCAAGACAAAGAGAGAATCTTAAAAGCAGCAAGAGAAAAGCAGTCAGTTACCTACAACAGAGCTCCCATAAGACTGTCAGCCGGTTTCTCAAAAGAAACTTTGCAGGCCAGAGGGAGTGACAAGAAATATTCAAAGTGATGAAAAGCAAGGACCTACAACCAAATTACACTATCCTGCAAAGGATAGAATCCATGGACATATGCAGAGTTTCCCAGACAAGAAAAATCTAAAGGAGTTCATCACCACCAAACCAGTATTACATGAAATGTTGAAGGGTCTTCTTTTTTTTTTATCCTCACTCGAGGACATTTTTTCATTTTTTGTTCAGATAGAGTGGGAGGGAGAGAGGAAGAGAGAGAGAGAGAGAGAAAAACATCAATGTGAAAGGGACACATCGAGTGGCTGCCTCCTGCACGACCAACCAGGGCCGGGGACAAACTGCAACTGAGGTACATGCCGAACCGAACCCGGGTCTCTCTGGACCGCAGGCTGACACTTTAACCGCTGAGCCAAACCGGCCAGGGCTGAAGGGTCTTCTTGAAGAAGATAAAATATATGAACCAAAAAAATAGCAATAAATACGTATCTATCAACAACTGAATCTGCAAACCAAATGAACAAGCAGAACAGAAACAGACTCATAGATACAGAGAACTTTTTGTTGGTTGCCAGATGGGAGGGCGGATGGGGGGGATGGATGAAAAAGGTGAAGGGATTAAGAAGTACAAATTGGTTGTTAGACTGACGAACCTCAAAGGGAAGGGGGAGGGGTGGGGGAAGAGATAAACCAAAGAACTTCTATGCATAACCAATGGACACATACAATAGTGTGGGGAAGGCAGGAGAGTGGTGGGAGCCGGAGGAAGGGGTCAATGGGGGCAAAAATGGGGACATCTGTAATACATTCAACAATAAAGACAAGTTTTAAAAAAAGAAAAACAATTTAGCCATATATTAATGCCAAAGTACCCTTCATTAGAGAATTGTAACTCATCAATTGTAGTATTAGAATGGAATGTAACATTTGCTTACAGCACTACAGATATGCAATAAATAAATAAATGAATAAATATATACATTTTATAAATGTGGCTAGAAATTTATTTAAGAGGCCACAGGCTGAGGAGGAGGAGGAAGATATATATATAGATATATATAGATTTAGATATAGATATAGATAGATATATTTATCTCAGATACACTATGTGAGAAATGTAGCCATGAACAAGGAAGACATGTTCCCTGTCTTCATGGAGCTTAAGTTCTTGTACATCTAAATTCAATAAGCAGGAATCAGAGTAGGTTGTATGATTCAAATGTTTAATGACATTAAGTTATGTCAGCCAGATGCATCTTTAATAAATATATGCTTACCATAGGACTGGACAGGTTGAGTCCACAGGTCAGGGCACTCCCATCTTCTCCTGGCAGTGATGCTAATGTTTTACTCTCTGACTCCCATTTTCTATATTTTAAGGTCATTACCTCCCCTTATTTTGCTACATTAATTCTTAGGGTAGGTAGTATGTGCTAATAATTGTAGTAAAAATCTTCCTCTTCATTTTTTATTCAAAAATTCTAGATTGGCATTTTAATTTGGATGTCTCTTACTATGGGACCTGGGACAAGTTATTTTGAGTTTCAGTGTTTTCCTCTTGCAAAATGGGAATAATAAGTCCAGTTTTTATGAGTATTATATTAAATCAAATAATATAACATATGCAAAATGCCTAGGCATAGGCCTGTTACATTGAATGGTGATAGTCCATAGAGACTTGCTATGGGCCAGGTACTTCTATATGTACTAACTTAATTCTCATATCAATCTTATAAGGGGGTATAGTTTTTAATCCCCAATTCACAGATGCATACCCTGAGATCTAGGAATGTAGAATAACCTACTTGAGGTCACACATTTAATAAGTGGTTGAATTGGAACTTGAGTGCTGTAAATCTGATCCAGGGTTCTTGCTCTTCACACCTGTGCTATATTCCCTCTCTTTGAGTATTCATTTCCTTCCCTTTCTCACCTAAAGTCCATCTGTCTACTGCCTATTTCCACTTGGGTGACTTTCCATTATCTTAAATCAGGAGTTTTTACCTGGAGCTTATGGTGGGTTTCAATGCATATCTATAACCTGCAAATTAATCAGGGATCTTATATGTAAGAGGCAGAAATATGACTCAAGCTTAACCATGGAGGAATTTCAATAAAGGACTAGGGATCTCCTCGAATCCAAAAATAGTAATGTGATAGATCCATGGACTAAAATGCCATTAGGACATGTTCTCTCTTTTTCTATCTCATTTCTGACCTCTGTTTCCTCTCTTTCCCTGCCCCCCTCTCATTCTGCATTTGAGCATTCTCTGTTTCTCAGGCTCACTTGTTAGGAAACACATTAGCTAACAACATCCTTAGCTTTAACTACTAGGGAGAGATTGACTTGATTCTTTGGATATAAAGTATAAAAATTCCATAAAGGGCTCCATGGACCCTGCTTGGTTAAAGAGCTTTCTGGTAATCAATTCCAAGGGTGTCCATTACAAATTGTAATGTTATGTAATAGTATGACAACATTCCCCCCCCCCCCAAAAGAGGATCCATTGGTTCCATCAGATTCTCAAAGGAAGTGATTTGTAATTCAAAAGCAGTAAAGAACTACTACAAACACAAAACCTGCCCAAACCATCTCTCTCTTTTCTTTCAAACCTGTCCTGCCCAGCCAGTGTGGCTCAGTGGTTAAGCACTGACCCAAGAGGTAGCTGGTTCGATTCCTGTTCAGGGCACATGCCCACGTTGTGGGCCAAATCCCCAGTGGTTTCTATCTGTCTCTCCCTCTCCCTTCCTCTCTCTCTCTAAAATCAATAAATAAAAAATTGGAAAAAAAAAAAAAAAAAACAGAAAAAAACCTGTCTTTCTGATTGCCCTGCTTCTGTCACCGGTACCAGTCTCCTAGCCAGTTAGTCTTGTCACTCTGTTGTATTTTGATTTCTCACTGTTCTGTCCTTGCATCCAGCTATTCAGAAAGTTCTATTAATTCATCCCATGCAATGTTTATTGGAACTACTCCTTTCTATTTCTACTGCCACAATTCTTGACTATCTGCTGTCATCTTCTTTAGTTCATTAAAGAGTAATACCTTTTAACCAGCTCCTTATTACTTGTCCCTCCTTACTCAAATCTACCCTGTGTTTTAGATGAATGTTTTAAACACTGTCATCTTGTCTCCTTTCCTGGGCAGGACTCCCTGAAGTCTGGTCATGGTCCACCTTTCCAACCTCTTACCAACTGATGTTTAACTCCTGATTAGTAAATACTCTTCTATACATCCACACTGTTGCTCACTGGTCTGTTTCTTAGACTTGCAACATGTCTATTTGTAGTTCACACCTTTGTCAAGGAAGGCTTAGGTCATTCTTTGACCTAAGAATTGTTATGCTCATTCCCTGCTCTGAACATTTGTTGATTCTTCAGGGCCCTCCCTGGAATAGTCCTTCTGTCCATCTACATATTTTTCCTATTGTACTTTCCTCAAGAAGCAGTTCCATGCCATCCTAGTCAATTTATCTTCTTCTCTCTTGTGAATTATTATAGAACATACTGTTTAACTCATGTTGATACCTAATTCTATAGTGTTGTATTAATATTTAAATGTTTAAAGCATTTTGTTTCCCAAATAGATTATGAGGTTCTAGTAGGCAAGACTTTCAAATTAATTAAACACACCATAGTTATATACATACAGTAGGCGTACATACTTGTTAAGCCATTTATGTCAGAGTAAAAATATATGGAGTCTTGCTTGTTAACATTATAGATACATTTTTCGCTTAACAAAAAGAGATTTACTAGAAACTTCTTTTAAATAGTAGGTCCTCTATGTGCAAATGCTTTTAAATGTTAGTCTAGAAATTATTAAATATTCATCAAAAGGCTGAGGTGAGAGTTGGTAGAGAAAATGTTGAAGCCATCAAGTTAAAGTCACCAATTGAAGATAAAAAGAAATGAGGTTATGAAAACTATCAATCAGAAAAATCTCTTACATCAACTTTTCAGAAATATTTTAACTCTAACATGGTTCACATTTTTAAAAAGGTGTATTCTGTGTCCTCATTTACATTTTATGTAGCATTATCCTGAGAATAATTGATAAAAGATGAAGTTTATGTTTGGATTCAGATTGTGGCTCTGCTTGTCATTCAGTGTGACCTTGACCTGGTCATTTAACCTCTGAGCCTCTTTTCCCACCCTCATCTAGAAAATTTAGAGATAATACTTACCTGATAGGACGTTGTGAGAATTCAATGAGGTAGTATAGATAAGGTGTTTAGTAAAGTATTTAAAGCCAGGAGATAAATCAATCAATGGTAGGTGTTATTGCTCTTTATTCAACAGGGAGAGGGTTAAGGAAGGGATAGAAAAAGGTACATCCAATGGTTTAGCTAAGAGGTTTAATGGTGCCAGGGGAAGACGTGCAGGTGAGTGACTGTGCAGAGTTGATAGACTAAGAAAGGGCATTTTGAATGGTATGCATGGCACTGAAAAGTTGAGAGGTTTGGGTAATGTTGGACTAGTTTATGGACAATTATTTGCAGGTGTTTCTTACATAGCATACATTATGTTTCCCAGTTTAAGTTATAGACTAAATTATCATCTTGACTAGAATGGATGTTTAGTAGGTTAAAAAAAAAAATAGCATTCTCAGGATTTCAGATATTAGTGACAGAAAAGAAAATCAGGGAGAGAAGCTGAGAACAGAAGTGCCTTCTCTCTACAATGTTGCTCTCCATCCCTACTGTACCCCACCATTACCTCTGTCAGGGACAGATTGTTTCCTCCAGAGAGTTAGAGTGTGGCAGCAAATTGTAAGACTTAATAGCAGAATTACCTGGAAGAGAATTGGCTGAATAGAATATTAGATGATCAAAAGAGTGAAACAGTGAGTTCATTCCAGTGGGCAATGCCACTGCCCGGTGTGAACATGGGATTTAGGAAAAGCCAGCCAAAAGAAATGGAGACTGATCTTTAGAAGTATGAGGAAGGTAGTGAGTCAGGTTGCTCGCTTCATCAGAGTGAGGAACCCTCTGCATCACAGCTGTCATCTTGTCTCTGACTGTGGGAGCTGACTGTGGGAAAATCTAATAAAGAGCTCTGCTGCTAAAATTGAACAATTACTGTGTGTGTTTTTTCTAATTTTAAGAAAAAATGTATTTAAAGGTTCATTTTGTGAATTATTACTAAACCTTTGGCGCTTCTACTTTGTGAAAAGTTGCAAACAAATTTTAAAGGAAAAACACAGACATTATTTTTAAAAAATACATCATTTTTTACATGTGGATATCTGCATAAACATAATATAGCCAGATTCAGTGTTAGTAAAACTGTATCAAGTCCATATGACAGAATTAAATCTATCACTATTTCACCGTGTTCCACGATGAACACCATCATTTCTAAATGCTGCTGCCTGAACTAGTTTGAAAATCAACAGATTACACCCCTGACTGCCTTTTGTTAATTCTTAAGGGAAGGAATGTGTTTAGCCTCAGTGAAACTCACAAGCAAGGCTTAGATACAAAGTAATCTTTCAGATAAATAAAAGAGATCAAAGGAGAATTAAATAAATTTAAGTGCAAGAAGAATAACATAATAGCTACTATTTCCTGAGCACTTATATACCAGGCTCTGTGCTAAGTATTTTTCAAAAAAGTTCATTAATCTTTACAACTGTCCTCTGAAGTATCATTACCTACATAAGACAGATGAAGCAAAGAAGGCTCAGAAACTTGCTCAAGGTCACAAAACTAGTAAAAGTGATGGGTGACACTGAGATTCAAACCCAGGATTCCCGACTCCAATCATGATGACGTTGTAAAGTCTCTGTGTGATGCAATTTTAAAAACTAAGATACAGTAAAGCATACATATCTTTTTGCACATATATTAACCCTTATAATCAATAACTAGATCACGATATTGAATATTTGCATCAACCCAGAAGGCTCTCTCCTGCCCTTTCTCAGTCGATTCCCCCCATAAATAATCGCTACTCTGCCTCTATCACCATAGATAGGTTTTATTTTTTCTGAGTTAGGACCCAAAGATCCCATATACCACTCCTTCACCTTGCCATTTTAGCTGTAGTATTCAAAGCTGCTTTAGCTCTAAGTTTTCAAACACTCAAAAGACTAGCTGTTGGAAATGGCTTCATATTCAATTCCCTGTATTATTCTGAAATTAATACTTTAAAAAGCCAAAGAGGGTGAGGGGGTGGGAAGAGAATAACCAAAGAATTTATATGCATATATGCATAACCCATGGACACAGACAATAGTGTGGTGAAAGCCTAGGGGGTGGGGAAGAAGAGGGGTGGAAGGGGGTCAATGGGGGAAAAACGGGGGACATCTATAATACTTTCTACAATAAAGATAAACAAAACAAAACAAAACAAAAAAAACTATTTATCATAAGGAAAATAAATAAAAAGCCAAAGAAAACTCCTGGATGAAGTAGATTCAAAGGGCTGTTATCAAACAAACCTCACTAAGAACCACCAGACACAGGTTTCTCGACTGAAGTAATTTGGTGCATCCATTTCCAATCATGGTGTCTCATTAGGAAATGGATGACCGCGAAAAGTCGTCTCAGTTTATGGAAGGAAAGACTAGCCAGGCAGAGCATGTAATAGTGATTGCTTCGCATCATCTTACAGCACATGACAAATATTTATGTTCAGACATCTTCCACAGCCGACTTGCTGCTTTATGACAAGGGAAAGGAAGAGGAAAGGGGAAGAAGATCTGGGTGGAGGGTAGTGGGGGCAAATATGACCTTCAAGGAAGCTTTAATGTGGTGACTTTCCGTGCCTTGCCGACTAGCTCTTAAAACCACATTACTTCTTGCCCAACCTGGCAGCGACAGAAACAGCTTCACAAGTACACCTCAGACTCTCAAGCTGTCCTTGGTGAATTTTCAGCAATTCTAGATAACGTCGTCTCCATCCGCCCCCCTCCCTTCGTCCCCCCCCCCCCCCCCCGCTGGTTTTCCACTTTATTCTGATTTCCACCATAGCCAACTGTGGCATTTTGAAGCAGTCTACAGATTAGAATTGAGCATAGGGAAAGCATAACTGATATTCATAGGGTTCGATGACGCCAGGAGTGATACGTGCGTAAGGTGACCGAAGTGGGGTAAATCTACAGGACCGTTTTGGCCATCAAAGCAGGAGGACAGGCCCAGAAGTGGGCGCACGTGACAGAGCAGCACCTCAAGAGTGACATCACCCCTGGGGGCGGAGCCGACTATCTAGGGCCTTGTCTACTATTGAGCTTCCTTCCCTTTTCCCCACGAAATGCCATCGACCCCAGTAGTCAGAGCCCCCTGACGGAACAAGAAATACCCAGACCGCACAGAGCAGCAGAGGCAGGGCTCAACCTCTGACCGCAGAGAAGGGTTCGGTCTTCACTCTCTCCTAGTCACTCCCCACCCCCAAATTGTGGAGGGGGCGGGGGCGGGGGCGCGCGCGCTCCACCACGCACGCGCCCCCACGCACGCGCTCTCCCTCCGCACTCGTGCCCCTCCCCACCCGGCCCGGAGGGGGCGGGGCTGCGGGCGGCCTCCGAGGGTGCGACGCCCCCGGCGCGGCAGCGGCGCTAGCGAGCGGCCGGTCGGGCGCGGGTGGCTGGGAGCGCTGCTCCGGCGGGGCCCGCTGGCACAGCCGCCTCACGCGAGCCGTCTGCCCGGCGGGGGAAGCTGCGAGCTCTCCGAGCGCCGCGCCCGGGGCCGCCAGCGCTGCCCTCCCGCCGCCACCGCCCTCTGCGCCTCCTCCCGGCGGCCCCGCCCCCGTTCCCATCCCCCTCGCGCTCACCTCCCGGCTGTGCTGCGCGCGAGGCGGAGCAAGGCGCCCGCCGCGGCCGCGCTGAGGGGCGAGAACCTGCACCCGCGCCGCCGCTGACAGGAGGACCGCCGCGGGCTGCGCTCGCGGGCCGCGAGGCCCCGCCGCGCCTATCGGAGGCGCAGAGCCACCGCGGGCGTCGGAGCGCAGCGAGGTGCTCTGGGATTCGCGGGCGGCGCCGGCGGGCGGCGCTGTCCTCCTAGGAGACCCGGGGGACTGGGGCTTGACCCCGAGGTGCAGCGATCCCCTCAGAGCGGCAGGTAAGAGACCCGGGGGCGCGGGGGAGGAAAGGTCGCTTCAGTGACAGGGACGTTCGCCTCCAACGCCTTGACTCCAGGGAGAGGGGCGGGGGCGAGCGGGGAGACAGCGAAATGAGCAGCGGAGTGCCTTCGGTGTCCGAGGCGTGGGGAAGGTTGGCTCCGTATGTGGCACTCAGGGTGGCTTCAGATGGGTCCGGGGTCGGTCACTTCGGTGTCACCGAAGGTGTCATGGAATTTGGTACCGCGAGAGCCTCCGGATGACGGGGACCCAGGATGAGATGCGAGGCAGATTGCTAAACGTGGCAGCGAATGTGGTGCAGAACGAGTTGCAAAATGTGCCCCTAGAATGCAGCATGAAAGTAGTTGTGAAATGTGCTAGGTAAGGCACAGGGTAGGTTGGCCTGTGTGAAATTCATAGTAGAAGTGTTATTAGTGATATTAATTATTCCCCCGGGAAAGGAGGCATAGTATAAGAAGGCTCATTGCTAGATATTTTATCACAGGAAATCGAGAGGAGCTATGATATGCAGTTTTTTTGAGATATAGTACCCACGTGAAAGAAAAAAAAAAAGCAAATTGTATCTGGTTGTGAGATGGGAAAGAAAAAATAGGGCTAAAATAATTCCAGGTTTTCACATCAGCATGTAGAGCACTGATACAATGGTATCCTATCCCAGGTGTCTTCTATCCCAGGTGTGTGGAATGTTTAAAATGTTTTTCACAAAATGTAAACAGTGATAATTAACATGAGGAAGGTTTGATGTTTTGGGTGTCTTTCACTCTCTGCTCCTCTCCTGGAAAAGAAAAACACATTCCTCCCCCCTCCCCCCCACATCTTGACCATAATTCTGAGTTGAAGATCACTAGGCAAAGGGAAATTTTTTTATGTATCGCTTTCTTCAATTTTACACAGGTGAAAATATCTGGACTGAGGAAAACAAAACAATATGGTGAACAAAAGGGATAAATTTTCAGGCATTTTGAGGGGTTGGAGTCCAAACCTATTGCAATGGTTAATTACGGCGAATGACAGTAGTGATAT
The DNA here is from genome assembly GCA_030848825.1 of Tadarida brasiliensis. Lineage (NCBI taxonomy): Eukaryota > Metazoa > Chordata > Mammalia > Chiroptera > Molossidae > Tadarida > Tadarida brasiliensis. The sequence continues at coordinate 53,580,992 of CM061273.1, forward strand.
ATTTGTGAATGTTCTTGGTGGTGGGGTGGCAAAATAGGGGGGAAAATTGTATGCAGTAATGTTGCATAAAAAGCAACAACATGGATACTGTCAGTGGAGTGCTTCTTGCAGCATTTCCCAGGTAGATCATCTTAAGAATGTGAGCACAAAAAATAAAATATTAAATCTCTCTCACACACTCACATGCTGCAAAACATTGTGACTTCTATTTAAGAACATTTGTGTTTTGAAAGAATTGTCAGAACATAGCTAGAATTTCAGAAGTAACAAAAGAGGAGCTTTTTAGTACAACTTATATGTATGCATCAAATGAGTGTCTGTATACTATGAAACAAGTAGAAATACCTGGATGTGTTTATTAGGATGTAGTTATTTATTGATAGATTTTAGCGTTTCACATTATAATTGTAGATAAATTGAATTACTTGCCTGAATGTTGTTCTTATATTAAGAACAGTAATTTGCTGATTGACTTCTTCCTGAATTTGGAATTGGATCCAAATTCAGCCATTGAGGAATCATTTGCTTCAAAGACAAAACTGTATTTTCTTTGGGGATTAATTTTGGGTTTTGGTCTTTTCTGTAGATATATTCCTCACCTAGAGGCTAGTTGGGGCTGAAGCAAAGAGGGGAGGGCCAGAGAAGAATAAAGAGCAGTTCTGTTGGGTCTTCCTGTTTTGTTCTGACTGTAAGCCATATGTACTGCCACCCCCTACTGTCTGTAGGAAGAGGTGTTGCAGAGTTCCATTCTTTTCTTGTTATCACTGCCCCCTTGTGTAAGGGAAGAAATTGATAGTTGCACTTGGGGGAAACCACTCTCAGATTGTTCTTGATAGAGTGCTTATGTAGATTTATTAATCACCTATTTGCTTGAGAGTTGCAGGGCTTTAAACTTACTGTTAATCAGCCTTCAGATTTAATGTCTATTTTTAATAGTATCTAATTAAATAGTATCAATAATTCAAATTTCTTCCCTGGCCAGTTTGGCTCAGTGGTTAGAGCGTCGGCCTGCGGTCCAGAGAGACCCGGGTTCGGTTCCCGCTAAGGGCACGTACCTCGGTTGCAGTTTGTCCCCGGCCCTGGTTGGATCGTGCGGGAGGCAGCCACTCGATGTGTCCCTTTCATGTCGATGTTTCTCTCTCTGCTCCTCTCTCTCCCTCCCACTCTATCTGAACAAAAATGGAAAAATGTCCTCGGGTGAGGATTAAGAAAAAAAGAAAAAGAAAAAAAAAATTCAAATTTCTAAAGATATTTTCAATATGTTTGGGAAGATGGTGCAGTACTGTTGTTAGTAGTAGTACCAGTAGTAATATCTCACCCTTACAGAGCACCTGTTATATGTCAGTCCTGTTATACATGTTTTAATCAGTTTCAACACTCAGTGAGGTATGCACTGTTATTTCCATTTTACAGTTGAGAAACTGAAACACAGAGATGAACTTGCCCAAGATTATTTAGTGAGCAAGTAGAAGAGCTGAGTTTCAATTCAGGAACTCTGGCTCCAGACTCTGTGCTCTTTACCAATATACTTTATTGCCCTCTCAATCAAATTAGTACTGACACACATTGTTAAAATGCAGGTGCCCAGCATAAAGCAAATATAGATGTGGATACAACTAAGTAAGTAGTAAGACACATATATGTTAAGCCTACAAATACACCAAAAAACACAGTATGAATATTTCTGTTTAGGAATTTGTTTCTGTAACTTATTTCTGGGAATTTGAGTAGAGGAGTATCAGTACTTTTTATATGGTTAAGGAAATACTTGTGAAGAATGTTGGCTTTGGGGGAAACTTTAGAGGTAGAAAGTTACCTTCAAGTAGTTTGATGTGTGTGTATGTATGTATGTGTGTATATCATCTCTGTGTGTATACTATAACCAATAAACCTTCACTGCTAATTTTCTGTAGAAAAAGTAAAGAGAAATTATCTATTTTTATTACCTAGTCACATTTTTATGACCTCTATTTTATTTTTTTAAGTAATTAGCAAAAATTGCCCAGGCTGGCTTGGCTCGGCAGTTGGAGCGTCGGCCCTCAGACCAAAGAGTCGTGGGTTCGATTGTGGTCAAGGGCACCTACCTTGGTTGTAGTTCAATCCCTGGCCCTAGTTGGGGTCATGTGGGAGGCAACCAATTGATGTGTCTCTCTCACATTGATGTTTCTCTCTCTCTCTCTCTCCCTCCCTCCCTGACTTCCACTCTTATCTGAAAATCAATGGAAAAATATCCTTGGTGAGGATTAAAAAAATAATAATAAAAAATAAAAGTAATTAATAAAAATGGATTGGATGCATATGTACATTTTATCTCTTCCATCAAAGTTGTTTGCTCAGCCCTGACTGGGTGGCTCAGTTGGTTGGAGCATCCCGTACACCAAAAGGTTGCAGGTTCGATTCCCAGTCAGGGCATATACCTATTTGGGTTGTGGGTTTGATTTCTGGTTGGGGCAAATATAGGAGGCAATGGATCAATGTTTTTCTCTCACATCGATGTTTCTCTTTCTTTCTCTCTCCCCCCTTTCTCTCTTCTCTAAAAATCAATAAAAACATATCCTTGAGTGAGGATTAAAAAAACACACACACTTAAAGCACTATTGTTTGCTCAGATTTTTCTCACACTTAAACATTGTTTTATAGATATTAACTACATATGAAATTATATTTTTAAATGTGTAAAGTATAAAGAATAACAGTGCAGCCAACACTCATAGCTTCTATCCAGTTTAAGAAATGGGATGTCACCTCCTACACTTGTAACATTTTCTTCTTTTAGCCAAATTTCTGCCATTCTGTGAATCACATATCCCATGTAATCAAACACTTCTTTCACTTTTATATACATTCGTTGATACAACATTCAGGATGTATGTTTATGTACCTTATATTTAATAAATTGTCATAGACTCAGATCATGTTCTGTATTTATATTGGTTGATCATTCATTTTAGCCTACTTCACTTATAAAAGCTGATTTGTTGTTTGTGTCTTTATCATGAAGTTTTACTAACATTGTTAAACATTATATTATTTTACCTTTTCCATCATTGATTTTTGACTGTCCTTAGCCCCCCTCCCCTATAAATGTCTTTGCTCTTTTAATATTTTCTGAATTAACTTGTGTGCATTATTTTGAATAGAGAAGGAAGTAGGCCTGAAAGGAATATAGTAAACCAGTAGGTACAAAAGAGAATTATTAGGGTAGTTGAGATTGATTAGATACAAAGTAGAACCAAGTGTGCGTAAAAGAAATGTGTTAAAATTCTCTTCTTGCCATATTTCTTCCTCTTACAATAAAATTAAAATTGAATCTGGGACACACTGATTGGGCACACTAGTTAAATTATATTGGATTATCTTTACACAGAAGCACCAGTGTTAGCTGAAATATTTTTACTGATGGTACCCAAATTTGATTACAAGGAACTAGAATAAGATGTTGCAGAATGCTGTTTACTTTTCTAGCACTAGTCTGGGCAAGGCAACAAATGTTATAAAATAGATTGGAAGCTAATTTAATTATTTGGACTTTTTTCCCCCCTCTGAATGAATTGAAACTTAGCATTGTCATATCTGTGGAGTGCCTGTAGTCATCAAATTCTATTATTAAATATACTGTATAATAGTTCAGTCTTTGTTATAATACCATGAAAACTATCACTTGGCTTATTTCAATAGCATCTCTTGTACAAACTTGTTAAGGATGAGTCTCTTTAAAAATCTGTGGAGAGAAACAGGTTAAAAGAAAGAGCTTAAGGACAGCTATATTTTCCCACCCAATGGTCCTTTTTCTTTCTTTTAGAGGGTATTTTATCTTTAGTGCTTAAGATTCAAGTCAATAGTAGATAAAGAATAAGAAATTTGTTTCAGAGTTTTAGAAGGCTAGAGCAGGTTGAGGATGCAATAGTGAACAGAGTTTCTGGTAGGGATCTTTTTTATTACAGAAAGTTCTAAGTAATTATAATACCATAATTATTTATGGAAAAAATTTATTTTATTTGGTCATTTTATTTTATTTTTAAAAAATCTTTGTAAATCGTGTGAAAGCTGTTTGTGGGTGTTATAAGCATCAGCTGGTTGCTTTTTTATGGGCCACACATTACACAAATATGTTATATTTAGCTTCTGTTAGTTCTTGAATAGTTGATAAACAATAGTTTAAGAGGCAAAATAATTAATTTGGTATTAGCCTTAATCATGCTCTTTCTTTCCCCTTTCTTCCCCTTAATATCAGTTTCTGCCTTTATTCAGTGCATGGTATATCCTACCTTTCAAACTCCTTTTTTTGTTAATCCTCACCCCAGAATCTTTTTCCACTGATTTTTATTTTATTTTTTTAAAAATATTTTTTCTTTATTGATTTTAGAGAGAGAGGAAAGGAGAGGGAGAGAGATAGAAACATCAATGAGAGAGAACAGTGATTGGCTGCCTTTTGCATGCCCCCCACTGGGGATTGGGCCCACAACCTGGGTATGTGCCCTGAGGAATTAAACCGATGACCTCTTGGTACATAGGTTGATGCTCAACCAGTGAGCCACACCAGCTGGGCTCCATTGATTTTTAGATAGAGTGGAAGGGAGGGAGGGAGTGGGGGAGAGAGAGAAACATAGATGTGAGAGAGACACATTGATTGGTTGCCTCCCCCACAACCCCAACAAGGGCCAGGGATTGAATCTGCAACCCAAGTATGTGCCCTTGTCTGGGAATTGAACCTGTGACCCTTCGGTTCATAGGCCGACACTCTAACTGCTGAGCCAAACCGGCCAGGGCTCAAACTCCTTTCTAAACAAAAAAACTTGAGAGGTTCTGATGTCAGTGATTTAAACTGAGTAGTTGCATTATAGTAAATAATTTCATTGGTGTGTTTTTTAAAAATCCGATTGCCCAGTAGACATCTTTACTATTTATGCCAGATTTATATACCTGTTTTTCATAGGTACTGTTGACATTAAACCAACAGACAGGGTTTATTGGGAACCCTAAAGAATTGCAATTGGGTACATGTGGTCTACTGACAAACCACAAGCAAATCCAGAGAAACAAAGGGGAGGAATGCTGTTTTATGGACTGGGGGAGGGCTGTTGTAAAGGAAGAGTCCATTGGAGGAAACTGAAAGTTCGAAGTATAGTGATTTTTCATTGGCTGAGTTATGTCAGTCTCCCATTGGCTGAACTGTTACTGGGCAATGGGAGGAATATTTTCTTCATCCTGCTGAGGTAGTATAGTAATGGAGATGCAAGGTATGTCTCTTCTTGTTGGGGTCATTAATGTGTGTTGGGTGACTCCTGTGTGCGATTTCTCTATTCTAGCCTCCTGATTCCATTTTAAATTAGGGTTTTGTTTATTAATTTTCACAGTACTTTGTTGCCAGAGTGATCTTTCTAACATCTGATCATGTCACTCTTTTCTTCAGAATCTTGCTGTGGCTCCTTATCACTTAATGGATAAAATGGAAGCTCCTTAGCAAACCATGTGAGGTCCTTCATAATCAGATCCCTGCTTTATCTTTAGAATCATTGCCTGCCACTCTTCTTCAAAATTATGCTTCAACAATACTAAATTACTTGTGGTTCTTTCAATATGTAATATTCTCTCACCTTTCTATTTCTTTATATGAAATTACCTATGCATGAATTACTCCACCCCTCTCGTTTGCTCTCTCTGCAGACTGTTCCTCAGCATTCATGTCTTGGCCCAACTATTATCTTCTGAGTGAAGAAGGTTTTGCCTACTTCCCTAGGTGGATTTGGGCATGCCATTTTCTGTCTATTCTCCCATTGCAACTGTTAAATATGAACATTATAGTACTTGTCACATCACATTTTAGTTATTTATATGTATTATCACTAGTGTATGAGCTTCTTGAAAAACAGGCACTATGGCTTTTCATCTTTTATTTTCAGCATCAGCATAGTTAGTACATAGTAGGTGCTCATTGTCTGCTTATTGAATATAGATTGTTGACAGTTATCTGAGTTATGCCTTTGAAATCTCATCTTTTATTGTGGAATTAGAGAACATTCTAGGCATCAGGAGATATGTGTATTTCTCTACAGAAATATACATACATACACACTCCATCTAGAATATTATTCAGAGTAACTTCTGGACTATAATTAAAATTACCTCTAGAGTTAAACTGGATTTTATTATTTTTTATATTTACTAGGGTGAAGGAAGGAAGGTTAGAAGGTTCTCTGTGTGAACTTTAGCTGGATTGTTTTCATTTATATTACAGGGGTTAGCAAATTATAGCATATGGGCCAAATGCAGCCCAGCATCCGTTTTTGTATGGCCTGCAAGCTAAGAATACTTTTTACATTTTTAAATGGTTGAAATAATATCAAAAGAAGAATACTGCTTTGTGATATGTGAAAATTATAGGAAATTCAAATTGTGGTGGCCATAAGAAAGTTTTATTGGAATATAGCCATGCTTAGTCATTTATATATTGGCTATGTATGTTTTCTGAGTGCTACAGCAGAGGTGGGCAGTTACAATAGAGATCATATGACCCACAAAGCCTAAATATGTATTTACTGTTTAGCCCTTTACAGATAAAGTTTACCAGTGCTTGGTCTGTTATATAGTCTGTGCCCATTAATGTTCATTAAATGTCATGAGTTGGAGACAGACCAACCATGTCTGTTGAAGGCTTCTGCAGGGCATAATTGCTTCTGTCTATTTACTGAGAAAAGATGGGCCACTTTGCCTTAGTAGTGATTTATCTGACAGAGGGCTCCTGTTGTACCTCCTTATGACACTCATATTATGTCTAACTCTGAAGCAGTTTCTGACAAAGTGTATTATTTTATTCTATTCCTTTTTCTTAGAAGAGGTATCCTAACCAGAGATATAAGAGATATATAAGATATAAAAATATAAGAGAACATTTTTCTTTGTTTGCTCAGGTCATATTTTGCATAAAAAGATCATTGTTATATGAAAAAAACACCCTTGATTTTGTATATTAGTCTGTTATACAGACACATTGTGTTTAAGGAATATGAATTGTTAGATTAGTTATGTTGGGAAAATTGGATTTTTATGCAATGTATTAACATATTACATCATTCACTTAAATACTTATTGACTACCTACTATGTATAGTACAATGGAACCTTGGTTTTCGAACTTAATTTGTTCCAGAAGGCTGTTCGAAAAGAGTTTGTTCAAAAACCAAATCATTTTTTTCCATTAGTAATAACGTAAATTGAATTCATCCTTTCCAGACCCCCTAAATGATTCCCTGTTTTAACCTTTCTTATATACAGTACATGTCTAATGTACTGTTTAATCTGTAAACAAACACTTCTTTTCTTAAATTTGTCACACCATCCCCTGCCAGCCTTAAATGGATGTCAGTTTCAGCACTCGGTCCAGGGGTGTCTTTCAGGAAGTCAGTATGCAGCATCTCTGCTTTTTCACGTATCACTGCCTCTGAAATGCTGTCACCGGCTAACTGCTTTTCGTTTATTAAAATCAACAGTTTTTTTACTTCTTCAATTGCCTCTGATTGTTGTTTGTGAGCACTTGCATACCCTTAGCAATATCTGGTGTGATATTTCCTCATGTTGTGTTTCTATAATCAGATATGGTAATGCAAGCATGGTATTACAGAAAAGGAAATAAGCATGGCTACCTGGTCCAAAGATGTCTAAAATAACTTACATTTTCCATTATTATTGCTTATATACTTTTCTTTGTGAATTTTATGTCTGTATTACTTGCTAATATTTATAAAAACTGTTTTCCTTTTCATAATACCTTTGCCACCTAAATTTTATGTTTTAAAATTGTGGGCTCTTTGTGTTTTAAAATTGTGACAATCATCCATTTCACCAGCAACAAAAGCAAAAAAGGAAACACAGAAATAGTCACAGCACAATTTCCTGAGGTGTTAACAACACGAGGTTTAGTAGTAAACTGACTTGCATTCTCTCCTTTGTGGCCTGAGAGATGTTTTTTGTCATGTTGATGTAATAGCATAAAAGGGTTGTCAGTTTGAAAACGGAGACATTCTTTCAGTGCACCACTTGGTCGAGAACGGAATTGTTCGAGATGGGAGATGTTCTAGAACTGAGTTTTGACTAGTTAGTTTTACTACAGTAGTCTTTCAGTTGGAGGTGGACATTTCATATTCTTTCTTAAATAAAAGCTAAAATTTTAATTCAGAATTCTGTATCCTAGATACTCATTATAATTCTAGGAAAAATATAGTTAAAAATAATGTATTAAAAATTGTCACTTAACTAAAGTTTCACTGGCCAATGTTGGTAAGTTTTACAGTTTTCTTTTTTTTTTTTTTTTTTATCCTCACCTGAGGACACTTTTTCATTTTTTGTTCAGATAGTAGGAGGGAGAGAGAGGAAGAGAGAGAGAGAGAGAGAAACATCGATGTGAAAGGGCCACATCAAGTGGCTGCCACCCGCACAACCAACCAGGGCTGGGGACAAACTGCAACCGAAGTACATACCCTTAGAGGGAACCGAACCCGGGTCTCTCTGGACTGCAGGCCAACGCTCTAACCGCTGAGCCAAACCGGCCAGGGCTACAGTTTTCTTTAGGTGGCAAAGGTATTATGAAAAGGAATACAGTTTTTATAAATATTAGCAAGTGTTACAGACATAAAATTTACCAAGAAAAGTATATAAGCAATAATAATGGAAAATGTAAGTTATTTCACATATCTTTGGACCAGGTAGCCATGCTTATTTCCTTTTCTGTAATACCATACTTGCATTACCATATCTGATTATAGAAACTGACAACATGAAGAAATATCGCACCAGCTTTTGTTGCCATGGAAACCCCTTTTCCTCACCTATGGATTACAGCCTTTTAAATAGATTAGTTAGTTATTAAACTTGGAAATGGGAGTGGGTATGTAGATACTTTTAGATACTGTGATTTAATCATTTTAGGTATGGAGATTCTGCATCAGATCTTAGTAAATCCCCTCTGCCTAATGAAGGAAGTCTCTTCTTAGCCCTTGTTTTTAGTCTTGTGTTGTAGGGTCCCACAGTTTCCAGCTGTAGTTGCCAAAGCTAGTTAAGCCAAAGCTAGTCAGGCTATGGAAGCTTGATGGATGTTTGTTGTACTCTAGAATTCTGTTTCTGTTCAAATTCCATGGAATCCTGTAGGGTTCCCTATGATTGTGAATTAGGGTGAACAAAGGTAATTAGCTTTAGTAGACATGTGGGATGAAGACTTAACTATATACCCAGACCTGCTTTTGCATCAGAGAATCTTAGCTGTTACCTTTTTAGGGCTTTAAAGAGGAAAAGAGACTTCCTTTGAAAGTTGTTACTCTGACATTCATATGTTATAGGACGACAGTACTATTGTTCAGTTGTAAGAAGCTTTTGAAATTCTGCAATCATGAGACACACTGTATAGTAGAACATAAATTTGTGAGTTTTTGAATCATGAAAACAGGTTAGAGTTATTGCTCTGTCACTTACAAAGGGGCTAAAACCTATCTTGCAGGGTTTTGATGATGATGAAATAATGTCAGTGGAAATCCTAGGACAATGTCTAGTACTTAATAAGTGGTAATTTTTGTTAGGCTTTGGAAAGTGTCCTGGATTTCTCTTTTTTGATGTGTGCTTCGCACAGCTCCTCCCCAGTGTTTTTACTAGCATTGTTATCTTACCTTATGCTCCTTTTCAGCCTTCAAGGCATTTAAAAAACCTGTGGTAATTTGGCTATTGAATTATTTTGTGTTTTGAAAAATTGTTTTATGAAGGCTTTGATAAGAGCTGAGAGAAAGAGTACTTGAATAACCATAAATTTTAAAATAAAAACTCTTAGGAGAGAGATGCTGTTGGGCAGATTCCTAGTATGCATTTCTTTTTGGACTGTTTGTCTTTAAGCACCATGAACTTGACAAAAAAATTAAATTTTAATCTTCTCTATAATATAGCAAATCACAGCATTTCTTGAGACAATGAGTTTTTTGACAATTTTTTTTTTCATTTTAATCATGTAATTTTTTTTTTTTTTTTTTTTTTTTTACCATTTATCCCCTCTGTGCCCTCTTCCACCTCCACGTGCCATCCCCATCTTCTGCATTCACCGCACTGTAGTCCATGTCCATGAATTCTCTCTCATTTTTTTCTTTTTTTTGCTCAGTCCCTCCACTACACCCCCACCAGAGCTGTCTACCTGCTCTCTATCTATTAGTCTGTCTCTTATTTTGTTTGGTAGTTCGTTCAGTTTGTTCATTAAATTCCATATATGACTGAAATCATATGGTACTTGTCTTTCTCTGACTGGGTTATTTCACTTAGCATAATGTTCTCCAGCATGTAAACATCGTCAGCTTTTACAAACATATCTCACTTTTGTGAATAACTGGAACTTCCTGTGTGAGATAACTTTATCCCCCGAACCTGGAATTTTCTTTCCCAGGTATCTGCATAGCTTATTTCATCATGTTCTTCAGGAACTCAGAGTTCTTTAAATCTTTTTATTTTAGAGAGAGTGGAAGGGAGAAGGAGAGAGAGAAACATTGATTGGTTGCCTTCCATACACATCCCAAATGGCAATCAAACCCAAAACCTGTGTATGTACCCTGACCGGGAATTGAATCAGGGACCTTTTGGTACAGGATGATGCTCAGCCAACTGAGCCACATCCGCCAGGGCAGAGTTCTTTAAATCTTAAGGCATAAATATATTTTTCAGCTTAGAGCAGTGGTTCTCAAACTTTAGCACGCTTCGTAATCAGAAGAAGGAAAAACTAAAATTCATTTGCTATACAAGTGCATCTAGAACAATTGTTTAAATTATTATGAATGCATATGAAGATTATCAGAAAAAATTGGTAGAAAAAATAAGATTTTAATAGATCTTGCAGGACTTACAAGGAGAAGGAAAGAGATAATATTAAAGAGGAGGACTGGATAATTCGTAGTGGAAAGATTTAAAAGTGATATTAAATAAATTTGCTCAGGTGACAGAAAGGGATCTGGGAAGGTGTAGATGAGTGGAGTATAAAGTTGTAAGTGGGTTAACTTAAAACTTTATCCTTAAAGTTTTAGCTCTCTTTCTTTTTAAAAAAACTTTTTTTCCCATTATTGATTTTAGAGAGAGAGGAAGTGAGAGGGAGAGAGAGAGAGAAACATTGATGAGAGATAACATCCATTGGCCGCCTCCTGCATGCCCCCCACTGGGGATCGGGCCCACAACCTGGGCATGTATCCTGACTGGGAATTGAACCAGCGACCCCTTGGTGTATGGGTTGACGCTCAACCACTGACCCACACTGGCCGGATTTAGCTGTCTCTCTCTCTTTTTTTTTCAGTGTGAGAGAGCAGTGGGTCATTCCATAAAGTCTGCTCGGCCCCCCTCACTTGCCAGCTGCTTTTATTTTTATTTTTTATTTATTTATTTATTTTTTCTTTATTGATTTTTTAGAGAGAAAGGAAGGGAGAGGGAGAGATAGAAACATCAATGAGAGAGCACATTGATTGGCTGCCTCCTGCATGCCCCACACTAGGGATTTGGCCTACAACCTGGGCATGTGCCCTGACCTGGAATTGAACCGGTGACCTCTTGGTGCATGGGTCAATGCTCAACCACTGAGCCACACTGGCCTGGCTTAGCTCTCTTTTTTATTCCTGACTTTATTTTCTGATTCTGTCTTGATCTATTCTCACCCTTTCTCTGTCCCTTTCCCAGATTATCTGCCTACTATGCTTCATATTACACTCGATACTCTTCTATATTCTGACCCAGAAAATTATCTTGGTAGTGTTTCTTTTGATTATCATTTGGTAATTTATTTCATTATTTTAAGATAAGAGTTCCAGCCCGGCCAGTGTGGCTCAGTGGATTGAGCATTCATTGTCCCATGGGCTGAGAGGTCCTGGATCAATTCCTGGTCAGGGCACATGCCCAGGTTGAGGGCTTAATCCCCAGTGTGGGGCGTGCAGGAGGCAGCCCATTGATGTTTCTCTCTCACATTGAAGTTTCTATCTCTCTCTCTCCCTTCCTCTCTAAAAAAATCAATAAAAACATTTTTAAAAAAGATAAGAGTTCTGACAAAAAATACCCAACCCACTAAACTTTTTCTTAATATTTATCGTCGTTAACTATTCACTTAAAATTTTACTTTATCCAAAATAGAATCCTTAATTCCAGTTGTGTTTACTCCCCCCACCCCCTTTGGACCTTTATTTTACATCTAAGTTTTGACAGTCTCAAATTTATATAGTTCATTCCATAGCATTTAGGGCTTGCACATTGTGGTGTGGGTATGCTTTAAATATCAGTGAATGAGTTTATAAGCTATAATAATAGAATTTTCACCCATTTGCATTTTTTTCTTTTTTCTACCTCATCAAGGACACCTTTCTTGATTAAAGGTATCATTCTTTGATTCTCTACTGATAGAACTTTTATCGTATAATTTTATCTTGTAATGTACATTATAATACATTTTATCTTAATGAATACATTATAATACATTTTTAATAATGGGTGTGTGTGTGTTTGTGTTAGTTGACATCCCACTGTGTCATTGCTTTACGGATGAATAATTTAACACTACTTTACTGATGAATAATTTAACACATTCTGTTAAAGGAGAAGTTTTGTGGAGTAATTGCCTTTACTGATCTTCTGGGTAGATTCTTTTTCTAGGTGTTTTTATATACTGTTAGGATTGTGTTCAGCTGTATGTAACAGAAACTCAAGTACAGTGGCTTAATCAAATAGAATTATTTTTTTCAGGTAATAGGAAATATGCATATAGGTGGCAGTTCCACAATACCATCAGGGACACAGGCTCCTGCTATGTGTTTTCTCTGCTATCATTGAAGGGTAGCTTTTGCCCTAAGAATTGCAAGATAGCTATTTCCTCCCCAGATATATTAGTTGTTTTTTTTGTTGTTGTTGTTTTGTTTTTACCAGCAAAACAGTAGTTTTTCTTCAGTCCTTGCTCATAAGCCTTATGCTCTCATTTCATTGGTTACAAGTGGGTCACCTGGTCACCATAAGATGCAGGGAGTCTCATATTTTAGGCATATTACTACTTATCCAAAATTAGTGTTTTGTTAATTAAAAAAAAGAGTGAGAATTTGGGGTAGGCAACTTTAACAGTTGGTAGGTGGTATGCAATTATATACATCTCTATTCCTTAAAACAGCCTTGCAAATTAGATGGTGTCGTTTGTAGCAGAGGAGAAACTGGGGGTCAGAGAGGCTAAGTAACTTGTACAGTCATACAATTAGTAGTACTTGATAGAGCCAGGTTATGAACATAGGTAAATCTCTGTCCAAAGATCATACTCTTTCCATTATATTACATGATATCTTTATATTGTTCACTTAGCAGTCTAATTTAAGTAAAGATTGAAAGGTTAAAGTCGGTAGTGTGGTACACAGGCATGCCAAATAGCAATCACAGATGGCGAATAAAGAAAAATTGGATTTATTTAAAGAAAAGGGGTTGGGGGATGGGGATATCCAAAGGGAAGGGCTACACATTATCAAGCCATGGGGTATTGGGTTGATGATGGCAGCACCTAGGAGCTGGGGTTCCTTATATGTGTCCACTGGTGGGTTTTGGGGTCTTGGTTGGTGGGTTTGGGCCAGGGGGTTGGGTCTACAGGAATGCAGATGTATGATCTGGTTCTTCTTTGGCAGTTTTAGTTCCTCATATGGTTTGATTCCTGGTGTCCGGCATTTCTTGTCCGGCCAGTTCTCCTGTGGCAGGGAAGCTTGCAAAATGATTGTTAGGAATTATATTGCTGTGTAAGTCCTAACAAAGATTTTATATAAATAGTATTTAAGATATTTTAATTAAATGTGATGCTTTTTGCCCTGGCTTGTTTGGCTCAGCAGTTAGAACCTCGGCCTGAGGATCGAAGAGTCCAGGGTTCAATGCCCAGTCAAGGGCACGTACCTCCGTTGTCGGTTGGATCCCCAGCCCGGTTGGGGTCATACAGAAGGCAACCAATGGATGTGTCTCTCTCACATCAATGTTGCTCTCTCTTTTTCTATCCCTCCCTCGCACTCTATCTGAAAAAAATCAATGGGAAAATATCCTCAGGTGAGGATTAAAGAAAAAAAAAAAAGTGATGCTTTTTAGACTAGCTTATTGGTGTTTAAAAAATTATTGTGAATACTAGAGGGTACCTGATGCTTAATTTTGGGGATATGAAAAGAATCTTGTCGCATCAAAATCAAGATAAACTGTGAATGCTGTAAATAACTTTGTTGAGATCTGTTCAGATGGAGGATTATCATAAGCATTTGATAAGGACTTTGGCTGACTCTTCAAATTAAACTAGATATAATAATATTTAATAACCAGGGGATTGTCAGAAAGCAGAGCACTTCAGGTTTCTTTTACTAAATTGATTCGTATCCTGTGATTTATAGTGACCATATGCCTAAATACTAATATTTCTTAGCATGTTTGACAAAAAACACTATGTATCAAATTATAAAGTGTCACCAACCAGATATTTTGATAAATGTTTTTATTTAGAATAAATTTGACCTCAAATTGGCAAAATACTTCTCATTTTGCTTTATATCCATTTAATTTTTTTATGGGAAAATACTGATGCTTCATATACTTATTTGGGCCACATTTTTTTTACTTTGTAGTCTTACTGATGCCTACTCATTAAAACATGTTTGTGTAGCTTACTTATAAACAAGTGAAAAAGTGTATAATAAGATATGTATAATAGAGATATTATAACAAGTAGAAATATTATTTACACTGGGAACAAAAGCCTCAGTTCTCTTCTCCTCCTTCTCCTCTTTTCCCCACTGCCAGTGATCATAGTTTGGTTAGGGAAGAAGGTTTGCATGAAGGAACAGAGGGAATTTCTTTATCTCTTGCAGTGGGGGACTTTGAATGTCAGAATAAGTAAACTAAACTTATCATCCTTTCAGAAAATATTTATTGAATTTTACATGCCAGGCAATGAACTACATGTTAAAGATGTAAAGATGAATTTGAAGAAAAACATTATCTCATAATATATAGGGAAGAAGTGATTACAAGCACAGGTTTTGGAATCTGGCACATCTGAGTTCATGCTCTGACTTGTTTTATTTGTTAGGTATATGATTTGTGGCAAGTTACTGGACCCCGTGTAGCCTCAGTTTTCTCATCTGTAAAAGATACATTTTATATTTAGGGTTGAATGAATGCATGTAAAGTGCTTAGCACAATTTCTGGCATACAGTAAGTGGTTCAATAACTATTATCTGCTACTGTGATGAGTATGTAGTAGGGAGTAAATACACAACCCAGGGGGGAGAAAGGGAAGGTTTTTTTGTGGGGGTGGCTAAAATGTAGACATGAGAAGTAACATGATTTAAAAAGCATTAAGGAAGCCCTGGCCAGTTTAGCTTAGCAGTTAGAGCATCAGCCTGTGGACTGGAGGGTCGAGGGTTCGATTCCCAGTCAAGGGCATGTACCTGGGTTGTAGATTCGATCCCTGCCCTGGTCAGGGTCATGCAGGAGGCAACCAATAGATGTGTCTCCTTCACATCGATGTTTCTCTCTCTCTCTCCCTCCCTCCCTCATTCCCTTCCACTCTCTAAAAATCAGTGGAAAAATATCCTCAGGTCGAGGATTAACAACAACAACAAAAACATTAAGGAAGATTAATATTCTCCTTAGTTTTTATAGTCATTACAGTAAGTCTACTAAACAGTATCTTGTTGATTCAGCTGTGATGTTGTTGCTTGGTGAGAGCAATACTTTTTATTGCAAGATAAGGAACAAATATCTGGGAAATCACATTACATTGTTCTTAGTATGTCTTAGACTAGACATACTTTCTTACTCTAATTACTTTGTAGATTTTCTTCAGCAATTAGACTTTGTTCGTACTATAATGAGGTTTTCTCTGATCATATGTTGAAGATAGCAATGGTGTTCATGTGTATGAATGATTTTATTTTTTCAATCCTCACTCAAGATAGGGGAAAGAAGAGAGAGAGAGACAGAGAGAGAGAGAGAGAGAAAGAAAGAGAAACAAACATCAATGTGAGAGAAACATTGATTGGTTGCTTCCTGCACGCCCCCAACTGGAGCCAGGGATCAATCCCACAACCTAGGTATGTGCCCTGACTGGGAATCAAACTTGCGACCTTTGGGTGTATGGGTCGATGCTCTAATCAGCTGACCCACTTGGCCAGGGCAGAAATGACTTTTGAAGTTTAAATGCAGTTGATGTACAGTGAGATCATGTATTAAGGCAAAGAAACAACTGCTTTGGGTTATAGCCTAACATAGGCAAATCAGGAATTTGGAGGAAAATAAGGAAGGGAAATTTTTACAAATGGTATACAATTAGGACTACAGAATTAGGACAAAAATAATAACATGATTCTTATTGAGTATGACTTAGTTACCCCAGATTTACAAATCCAGCACTCAGGCCAGGCACAGCTCCAAAGGTGCTTTCAGAAGACAAAACGAGCACCAACTCTAGTTCTTCAGCATTCCCTGGAAACTGAGCATAGGGACAGAAGGAAGTAAGATTAATACTACTTCTCTTAAAGTGACATTTTAAAAAAGAAGTAGGCTGCCCTGGCTGACGTGGCTCAGTGGTTGGAGCGTCTGCCTGAGGACCGAAGGGTTTCGGGTTCAACTCCCTGTCATGGGCACATAGTCGGGTTGCAGGTTCAATCCCCGGCCCCAGTCAGGGTCGTGCAGGTGGCAACCAATCAGTGTGTCTATCTAACATCGATGTTTCTCTCTCTTTCTCCCCCTCCCTTCCTCCCTTCCACTCTATCTAGAAATCAATGAAAAAATATCCTCTGGTGAGGATTAACTAAAAAAAAAAAAAAAAAAATTGGCAGCCAGTGTAGCTATAAACCAAGAAGTAAGGAGTTTAGAAAAGTGATGATTAGAGATTTGGGAAAATTGATGATGGTTTGTATCCCCAGTTAATACTGATTTTCAGTATTAACTGAAATAGTGTTTATTGATTGCATAGTAGGTGCCAGGCTGTGGTAAGTGCTTCACTTGCTTTAGTTCCCTTAATTTTCACAACAAATGAATAGATAGGCACTTACATATTATTAGCCTCAATTTACAGATGTGGAAACTGAGGCTTTCAAAGGCTAATTAGTTTGCTCATGCAAACAAAACTAGTTAGTGGCAATGGAGAATATCCCCAGAGCCCCAGTTCTTACCATTTGCACTAATACAATTAAATCTCTTATTTGTTTGGTATGAAAAGAGAATCAAATATGACAGTGATGATGATTGAAGACAGATATTGGGGAAACTTGATTTCTAATGCTGGTTCTGACTTGGTGAAAATGCTGGGATAATTAAACAGTCTGCCTTGTATCTTCTCCTAAGCCATTTCTTATCAAGCCTGGCTTCCTTTCTGGTATTTTCTGTTTTTGATGTCTCAGTGCTCAGTTCCCAGGAAATACTGAAGAACTAAAGTTGGTTTAATTTTTGTGTTATGAGTTATACCCATCCACATTTGGTTGCCTCAATCTAACATTTTACCTTTATCCTATCTATACTTAAATTTTTGGACTCTCTCTGTACCTATATTAATAATTTATTGTTTTAATTATTAATATTTTATATCTGTTGAAGATTTATCTATGGATTTCTATTGAGAATGACAAGAAATTAATGTGTTTGTATAGATAGATTCTTGTTTTTAGTTAAAAGTTCTGTTAGTGTTTTGACACTAAGAATGTGTAACTTTGACAATTGATGTCTTGCATGAACTGCCTTAGACGCTATCCTTAAGTCTAATAACCATGCATATAAAGATAATGATTTTTGTGATTTTATTTTTTAAATAGGGGATATGATAAGAGAATGTCACGTATACTTTTTCTTTAAGTACTTTTAATCCTTAAAAAATTATGTCAGAAAATCAGCAGAATAATTTTATTTTAACTCAGTAGGATTATTTTCACCCACTATCTAAAGGTGGGTAGATAAGCACCAGTAGTTTTTTGGTATTACCTTGCATTTTGTGATTACGTCTGTCACTGAATTTTACATTATATAAAGTCATTTATAATAAGGTCTCTCACTCCCCTATTAGGCTGTAAGTTTCCTGAGGGCAGTACAGTGTTGGTATCCTTAGTACCCAGCATGGTGCTGGGAACATAGTAGACATTTAAGAAATGTTTGTTTGCTTAAATCTGTAAGTAGTCCCTCTTGTAAACTGCCAATGCACTTTGTATTTCTCTTGTGGTACTAATCAGGTTCTATCTTGAATTGTACTTAGGTTCACTTTTCCTTAGCTCTCATTACTGGGCTGGATTCTGCTTTTAGGCAGAAACTGCTATTAAATTTTCAACATTTCCTCCAGTACCTGCTCAAGGCCTTATATTTAGTTTGTTCATAATAAATATTGAATAAATAGATCAGGAGACATTTTATTTAAAATTTTATTTATAGGTTAATACTAGAGAAGGATTTGAGGCAGCCTTGCCATCTATATTTCACGTGTTTTAGAAATAGAGAAGCATTCCTAAGCCTAAGAATATAATATGTAATGAGTTTTAGCTAATATATGTTACTAAAATAAAGTTTCTGCTGTGTGTGTATATGTTTTGGTTATTTCCTTCTATTTTTTATTCAATTTATTTATTTATTTATTTTTATCCTCACCCGAGGACATCTTTTCATTTTTTGTTCAGATAGAGTGGGAGGGAGAGAGAGGAAGAGAGAGAGAGAGAGAGAAACATCGACGTGAAATGGACACATCGAGTGGCTGCCACCCGCACGACCAACCAGGGCCGGGGACAAACTGCAACTGAGGTATGTGCCCTTAGTGGGAACCGAACCCAGGACTCTGTGGTCTGCAGGCCGATACTCTAACTGCTGAGCCAAACCAGCCAGGGCTCCATTGATTTTTAGATAGAGTGGAAGGGAGGAAGGGAGGGGGGACGAGAGAGAGAGACACTGATGTGAGAGAGACACATTGATTGGTTGCCTCCCATACAACCCTGACCAGGGCCAGTGATCGAACCCGCAACCCGGATATGTGGCCTTGACCAGCAATCGAACCTGCAGTCCTTTGATCCATGGGTCGATGCTCTAACTGCTGAGCCATACTGGCCAGGGCTTTCCTTCTGTTTTAAAAAAAACAGTTAATAAACTTTATTTTTTTATATTTATTTTTTATTTTTTTATTATTAATCCTCACCTGAGGATATTTTTCCATTGATTTTCAGATAGAGTGGGAGGGAGAGAGGGAGGGCGGGGGAGACACACACACACACACACACACACACACACACACACACACACACATTGATGTGAGAGAGACACATTGATTGGTTGCCTCCTGCAAGACCCCAACCAGGGCTGGGGATCGAACCGCAACTGAGGTACATGCCCTTGACTGGAATCGAACACGAGACTCTTTGGTCCATGGGCCAACACTCTTAACTCCTGAGCCAAACCAGCCAGGGCAATCAACTTGATTTTTAAAGCAGTTTAGGTTCATAGCAAAATTGAGCAGAATGTTCAAAGAGTTCCCATATACCTCCTGTCTCTACACACATACAACCTTCCCCATGATCAACATTCTGCACCAGAGTGGTACATTTCTTAAAATTGATGAACCCACATTGACACATTCTTATCACCCAAAGTACATAGCTTACATTAGGGTTCACTCTTGGTATACATTTTATGGGTTTTGACAAGTGTATTGTGACATGTATCTACCATTGTAATATCATAAAGAATTGTTTTACTGCCCTAAAAATCTGCTCTGCCTGTTCACATCCTTTCTTCCCCTCTAACCCTTAGCAACCACTAATCTTTTTACAGTCTCCAGAGTTTTGCCTTTTTCATAATATTGTATAATTTGAATCATACAGTATGTCATTTTTCAGATTGTTCTTTCAGATTTCTCCTGTGTATCATCTGTTTGTATAACTTGAGCCTAAAACAATACTCCAACTTCTAGGAGTTGTAACTAGGAAGTGCTACTTACTTACTGCGGTGAAAAACAGCAGAGCCACTGGCATGGTACTGAGAACACCATGGTTGGACATGGAGTCTGTAATTTCACCATCCATATGGGGGACTGGTGGAGAAATGTACAGAGATAAATATTAGGGGGGTCCGGAAAGTAATGTCGTTTCTGCGCGTTTCGCTATTTGGTTGTCATTTATCAGCTCATTGTGTACTTCAAAATCGTGCCAAAGACATTTTAAGGTTAGAGTTTACTTGTTTACTCGTAAATAATTAAATCTTAATTTTTTATTTTATTTTTTTGCAATTTATAGTGAAATGGTCAGCCAAATATTAGAAGAGGTACATATCCGGCATTGTATGCTTTTTAAGTTTCACAAGGGTAGTAACGGAACATTTGCTACCAAAAACATTTGCGATGTTTATCCAAGTGCATTAGATGTTCGTAAATGCCAAAGGTGGTTTTCTAAGTTCAAATCCGGTAATTTTGATCTTTCTGACTCATATCGATCAGGAAGACCAACAACTTTAGACAATGACATGTTAAAGGTGGAAGTGGAAGCAAATCCGTGTCAGACAATTGAGGAACTGTCAAATACTCAACCAACTTTGGTCGACCATCCAAGAACATTTGCAGCGGATTGGTAAAGTAAGCAGAGCAGGTGTTTGGGTCCCGCATAATTTGTCTGAAGAAAACAAGGCTAACCGGTCCACCACATGCAACTTATTGCTTCAGCAGCACAATACAGAAGCGTTTTTTGATCTCTTGATCACTGGAGATGAAAAATGGGTGCTCTATGATAATCCAAAATGCAAAAGGCAGTGGCTTTCTCCAAATGAATCGCCACGAAGTACAGCTAAGCCAGGTTTACACCCCAAAAAGGCACTTTGGTGTGTTTGGTGGAGTATTCGCGGGGTCGTTCATTTTGAAGTGCTGAAACCTGGACAAACTGAGTGCAGACCTTTACTGTGAACAGTTGGATCGAGTAAATCAATCTTTAATTGAAAAGTGCCCAGCGATTGTCACCAGAAAAGGTGTTATTCTGTAACACGATAATGCAAGATCGCACTGCGCAAGACGAACTCTGGAAAAAATTAATGAATTGGGGTGGGAGGTGTTGCCTCACCCACCATACTCGCCCGATATTGCGCCATCGGATTTCCATTTATTCCGATCCCTACAACATTTTCTAAGTGGCAAAAAATTTGAAAATTTGGATGATGTCCGAAATGCCATCTCTAGATATTTTGCTCAAAAACCAATTGATTTTTATCGATCCGGCATTGAAAATTTGCACACTAGATGGCAAAAGGTTGTTGATAACGAAGGTGGTTACATCATTGATTAAAAATAAAAACTTGTTAAAAATTTATCTGTTTTAATTAATGTCGTAAAAACACGACATTACTTTCCGTCCCCCCAAATAAACAGAAAATATGAAACAAGTTAGAAGACATTGAATAGCTCCAACATATCTGAAAAAGTGAGTTTAGATGACAAGAATAGAAAATACACACAAATTCAGAAAACATAGGTAAATAAACTGCCATGAATTAAGAATAATCAGAAACAACAGAACTGGACCTACACACCTACAGATATTGGTATTAATGGAAACAATATAAAAGTTACATTTATAAAATATATTCCTTGTATGTTTATATTCATGTGTAATATAATTAAAATGTTTAAAGTAACGAGAATAAGAGAAAAGAGGAAGAAACTATCAAAAATGATCAGATGAACTTAAAAAATACCAAATAGGACTCCTAGAAATGAAAACTACAATTAGGATTTGGAGTGTGAGAAATGTGCTGACATCACTCAGAAAAATAATATACTTCAAAATGACACACACAGAATAAGAATGGAGTAATATAGTGTGGGGCAGAAGTAGGTTTACAGTTGAAATAGTATGCAAAACAGTTTATTCTTATATTGTTATTATTGCATTCGAAAGTGGATGCAACTGTAAACCTACTTTTGCCTCACCCTGTACATGTTTCATATTGGTGTTATAAAGTGGTTTATCAGCTGACACTGTTATAATATAATTTGCTTGTTTATCAGATGTCACTGTTATAATATAATTTGCTTGTTTTCTTGTAACAGCATATGCAGTACAGCATGGAAGGGGGAAAAATACTCAGTGGAAGGGTTAAGTTAGCAAAGTAGAAATAACTAAAGAGAGAATTAGTGATTTGCAGATAGATTTGAAGAAATTGCCCAGAGTGCAATGCAGATAGATGGGAAATATAAAAGAGTAGTTAAGAGGTAAGGGCCTTTCCATTCTGTAGTTAACACCATTGGTTCCAGCCCAATTTTCTTAAGCTTATTTTAATACTTAGATGAAATAGATGACTCAAGAAATAGAAAACCTGAATAGACAAATTATCACTAAATGACTTGAATCGGTAGAGATGGATGGATAGACAGGTGAGAAGACTCAATCCTATTACTCTCTTCCTAGTTGAATCCTGTGACTCCTTAAGGAAATACTTCTTTTCCCCTCTTTAGTCAGTAGAATGTATGCCCCCCTTTCTGGGCACCCTCAGTTTATGGTAGATCAGAATTTTGGTTGGATTCTCTGTTCCAGAGGAAATGTTGCCATTATACTACTAAACAGATTTCTTCCCACTGTGCCTCTTCTTTATTTTATTTTATTTTTATTTTTTTATTTATTGATTTTAGAGAGAAAGGAAGGGAGAGGGAGAGATAGAAACATTGATGAGATAGAACATCGATTGGCTGCCTCCTGCATGCCCCCCACTGGGGATCGGGCCCACAACCTGGGCGTGTGTCCTGACTGGGAATTGAACCAGCGACCTCTTGGTGCATGGGTCGACGCTCAACCACTGAGCCACACCGGCTGGACTTTTTCTTTACATCTTACTCATCCTTCTGCAGGACTGATGCCATTCTCATATTATTGCTCTAGATATATCACAGGCACAATCTACAATCTGAGGCTTGTGCATTAAATTCTGTGGAAGGGAACTCATTGCTTCCATGTGTGGTAGTGGGAAGTGTCTTTTATTTGAAAAGGACCCCACTCTGTGGCCTTGTGTATCCCTTCCCTTGATTTATGATCACTGTGTCCTGCTTACTCATGGGATGGTGATATGTATTGTTAAACATGGTCAGTGAATGAGGCTCTTCTCAGGTCCCACTTAGAGCACTACTGGCTAATCTATGTTTATTAGTGTCAGTTGGCAGGCAGGGATGGTTCCCCTCCCTTATTCTCTCTGCCAATTCTGGCCTTGGTTTGGTTGTACTATGTAAGCTGGCAAGTATCCCCCTGCATCATTGGACAGTGCTTCTGAAATAATATACAGCTGTTGTCTATGGCCTTACCACCCTGAACGTGCCCGATCTCATCTGAAATAGTATACAGCTGTTTCCAAAACCCATTTATTGGAGCACTGTAGTACCTTATATAATATTCCATTAATTAGTGATAATTTCTGCCATTCCTAGAATAGAGAATGTTAATTGCTTTTAGTCTTTCCTATCAGAAAGGTTCACTGTTCATTTTTTCCTCTTCACTGCTGTAAGATGCTACAGATCTTCCCACTCTATACCAATGTGCCACTTTCATTTGGGAGCAGTGGCTGAAGGTTTAAAGTTATGTAAATCAAGGCTGCTCCAGATGCATATACAGAACCCAGTTGACCTCCATTCCTCCTAGATATTGCCTTAGTGGTCTAGGGATGGGGGGCTACTGATTATGCACTGCCAGTAATCAATACAGAGATCTGTATTGCTGCCCTCTTATAGTCAGTTTAATACTGGTAAGACCATGTGTGAGGTTTTTGTCAATCTATGTCAGGGTACCTCTATACATACTCCCTACATTTTTGGATAATAATTTACCTTAGTGATAAAATTCAAACTTATTAATGGTATATTAGTCTTCCTGTTGGATGGATGGTTTCTGAATAGGGAATGCCATATGATTATTTTATCTGAATTCTCTTGATATAGCATTGCCAAGTCATCTAAGGTGGGTATAAAGGATTATTGTGCAGAAACTTGTTGGGATCATAAAAGGTCAGTACAGGGGCATTTTCTGGTCCACCTTTGTTCAGAATTGCTGCTTGTAGGCCTTCACTTTCTCTATCCAAAATGAATTCATAGATTAAATTCCTGCCTCTCAAGTAAACACAGTTCCCTCTGCCATTCTCTTGCTGATATGAGATGCTAAGGCCTGCCAAGTTCTCTTGGTCAAGTTGGAAAGGGGCTTAGTGAGAGCCATGTAGTCTGTCTGTAATATCTGCTTAATCTCTCAAATATATTTCTCTAGAATCAGTGCAGTAACACCTTTGAAGGAGACAAAAATCTTCTCTGTGTCTCTTCCTTGTTTGAGAAATTAAGTGTCTGCCTTATAGCTTCTTCTTTTTTTTTTTTTTATCCTCACTCGAGGACATTTTTCCATTTTTTGTTCAGAGTGGGAGGGAGAGAGAGGAAGAGAGAGAGAGAGAGAAACATCGACGTGAAAAGGACACATCGAGTGGTTGCCTCCCGCATGACCCAACCAGGGCCGGGGACAAACTGCAACCGAGGTACATGCCCTTAGCAGGAACCGAACCCGGGTCTCTCTGGACCGCAGGCCGACGCTCTAACCACTGAGCCAAACCGGCCAGGGCCTTATAGCTTCTTTAACTGAGTTATGGTAGAAGTGACAGACATCTAAGTGATGATATTAACCCTGTCTCCTCTAGGCAATATAGCACTGTGGCAGACATTTGTTGCTTGTCTCCTCAGCTTACATTCTGCTTTCCTTTTGGTTAGAAGCCTCAATTTTAGTGTGGGATGATATTCTTTGACATTTCATACACTTAACCTGAGTGGGGCTTGGAATATACATCATGGGAGGATGTGACACAGGCCTTAGCCAATCAGTGCATCACATTGTTTTGGTTCAGCTGTACACACATGACCTATATCGTCAAATCATAGAATCTCAGAACAAAGACTGTTGCTCTCTCCTGCTGAACTGGATGTGCTGAAGATAAGAGTTTGAAGTTGTTGAGGCTGAGAGCAGATTGAATGTAGATAAAGCCAAGAGTTGGATGTGGTGATATCAGTGAGCCTTGGTTGCAGCAGAGGTCAACTTTACACCCCTGGATTATTCTTTAAAAGGAGCAATAAATTCTTTATTTTGCCTAAGCCAATGAGGCAAAATTGAGTTTGTTTCCTTGTCATAGAAAGATCCTTAACTGATGGGAGTACCTTAAAGAATTGCTTCTCCTATTCTTTGTAAGTAGTTCCAGATAGTTATGTCTCCATTAGATGTTTGGATGTTTATATAGACTGTAAGACTTGGTTGTCATGCCATTTTTAAAAAGAAATTTAATAAGGTCCCTTAAATAATTGACTTGTGACAGACAGTAATCTTTTGAAAATGTGTTCTAAAATTCCTGGGAGTTCTATAACTACTGTTCTCTCTTTTTTTTTAATCCTCACCCGAGGACATTTTTCCATTTTTTGTTCAGAGTGAGGGGGGGAGGAGAGAGAGAGAGAGAGAGAGAGAGGGAGAGAGGGAGAGAGAGAAACATCGATGTGAAAGGGACACATCGAGTGGCCGCCTCCCGCACGACCAACCAGGGGACAAATTGCAACCAAGGTACATGCCCCTAGCGGGAACCAAACCCGGGTCTCTCTGGACCACAGGCCGACGCTCTAACTGCTGAGCCAGGGCTCTACTGTTCTCTTTTTACACAAACTGAATTCCACTCATGGAAGCCAGAGTGAGAATACATTACTCCTGCCTCATAGCTGCTTTTAATCCCTTCTCTTCTTTTTATTTTGGAAAATTGCTGAAATTAAAACTGTGTATCACTACGTTTTGGAAGACGCTGACTAAGATGTAGGTGGTGGTCCCTGGGTTCTCACAGCTTCTGATAGTGTAAAATTAGTGTACAGAGCATATATCCCAAGTGTGGCCAGTTATTGCACCCCATTCAATAACCATTAATGTGGGGCTAATACCTTAAAGAAATTGTAGTCGGTCAGTCTAATGTGTGCTTTTTTCCAAGCAGTTAATTCAATTCATTGACACTATCTAAGTGTCAGATCCCACAGGTTAAGGGCTCAGTATTACAAGACTACCCCCCGCCCCCCAATCCACTTTAGATGCCAATTGCAAGTCTAAGTTGTAATCTGTGCTTTTTATCTATTGGCTAGTGATCAGAGATTCTTAAGACCCGCCCTTGTGTTTGATTAATTTGCTAGAGTGGTTCACAGAATTCAGAGGAACATTTTACTTGTGAGTTGATCAGTTTTTTATATTAGGATATAACTCAGGACCAGGCAGATGGAAAAGATGCATAGGGCAATGTGGGAAAGGGCATGGAGCTTCCATGCTCTCTAGGTGCTCCACTCTCCCCAGATTTCCACATGTTCACCAATCCAGTGGATGCTCTCTGAACCCCATCCTTTTGGGTTCTTACGGGAGGCGTGATAGATTTAATCATTGAACATTGGTGATTGATTCAGCCTCCAGCCCTTCCCTTCCTTGGTGGTGTTTGGGGGGGTGGGGTGAGACCCTCTGATCCTGTGGTTGGTTCCCCTAGGGCAGCGGTTCTCAACTTGTGGGTTGCGACCCCTTTGGGTGTCGAACGACCCTTTCACAGGGGTTGCCTAAGACATAACAGTAGCAAAATTACAGTTATGAAATAGCAACAAAAATATTATGGTTGGGGCTCACCACAACATGAGGAACTGTATTAAAGGGTTGTGGCATTAGGAAGGTTGAGAACCACTGCCCTAGGGGTTTTGAAAAAGTCATCTCATTAACATAACAAAAGACACCTTTATTGCTCTCTTTGCAAAGGAAATTTCAAGGATTTTAGGAGCTATGTGCCAGGAACTATGGACAAAGACCAAATATATATATTTATTATAAAAGCACCATATCACAGTTTGTACTAAATAGTGCATTGGTGCTGGTCAGGCTTGGAGAGTCTGGGCATACTGCTGAAGTAGTGACTTCTTTCTTAACCCTGAAATTTCTTTTAGAAATTCCAGGCTTTTCACAGTGCATCTCAAAGAGCCCCTGCCCGGTCAGATTTTGTATGTATGTGTGTGAACCAGGTTAGCAAATAGACCAACTGAAAAGTGACTGTGGCTTATTCATCATAATTAATTTGATGTGGCTCTTGTTCTGATTGAAACCTTCACTTGCCAGCCCACCAGCTTCAGGGAAGGTAGGAGATACTTGAAGCAGTGCTGTGGAATTGAGTCTAAGGCAGTGTGGGTCTGAGTAGTTTCAGTTTGGGGTTCAAAGGTTGTTTCTTGATATGTTCCTTTTCCAATAACTGGGAAGAGGTTCTTGAGATGTGTATAATGTGTCAGGACATGCTATATTAGCGGCAATAAACTAGGTTACCCTTACTAAGGTGGCCTCTGAGTCCTTCCTACCATCCAGAGGATAAGGCTTAGAGAGTCATTTTTCACTGCATTTATTATGGCTGTCAACAGAGTAATAATGTCTCTCTGAAGCCACTTCAGTCTTTTTTATTTTTTTAAATGATTATTTCCTGTTCCTATTTTATGGAGGCTGTATTTTGTATTGTCTTTTGGATTTGAATTAAATCCTTTTAAAGGGCATCCTTTCCTTTGATTAGCGGGATTATAAACTCCTTGAGGGAAGGGATTACTTTTTGCTCATTATTTTATCATTAGGACCTAGGACAGTGGCTGGTGTACGGTAGCATCTAAGTCAGCGGTTCTCAACCTGTGGGTCTTGACCTCTTTGGGGGTTGAACGACCCTTTCACAGCGGTCGCCTAAGACCATTGGAAAACACATATTTCCGATGGCGATTCATAACAGTAGCAAAATTACAGTTATGAAGTAGCAACGGAAATAATTTTATGGTTGGGGTCACCACAACATGAGGAACTGTATTAAAGGGTTGCGGCATTAGGAAGGTCGAGAACCACTAAGTAAATGTTTGTATAGATACATGTTCCCTGTATTTTTCAGCATTTTTAGAAAATATGCCTCATATTGATTTGTGATATTTATCTATGTTTATCACCAGATATAGTATAGGCTTAGCCTTGGCTTTGCCATTCATTCATTCATTCATTCATTCATTCATTCATTATGTGTCAGTCGGTGTGCAAGTTTAAGAATGGCAATGAGCTCTTTCCGGATTGGCTCAGTGGTTAGAGCGTCGGTCTGTGGGCCAGAGAGTCCCAGGTTCGGTTTCCGCTAAGGGCACGTACCTCGGTTACAGTTTGTCCCTGGCCCCGGTTGGGGTCATGTGGGTGGCAGCCACTCGATGTGTCTCTCTTACATCGATGTTGCTCTCTCTCTTCCTCCTCTCCCTCCTGCTCTATCTGAAGATATATGCAAAAAAAAATGTCCTCAGGTGAGGATAAAAAAAAAAGAATGGCAATGACCATGACAAACATGGTTCACTGCCTCATGAAATATACGGATGTTTAGTGTGGAAGTCAAACATTGTAATTTATTAGTGTTATAAAAGATCAAGAAAAAGGTACTTAAGTACTGGGAGTTATAATTGCTGGAGCTAATCTACTCTGGGGTGTGAGTAACGGTATATAATGACTGGTTAGAAAAGTAGGTGAGTAAGAATAATAAAAGAGGATTGAACAACTTTGTAATGATGGCAATTTACGGGGTTAGAAATTACTAGAGGAGAGTTGTTTCGAAAAGAGGCCTGGAGTGAGATTTGTTTATCCATGTAATAGGTGACAGAGTAATGGCAATGGATAAACTATAGAGGGAGGGCATTGAGAGAGGATTTTTATTTTTTAAAGATGGGAGGATCTTGAGCATAGTAAAATGCTGATGTGAGGAGCCATTAAAGGAAGAAGTTCAAAATATAAAAGTTGCAGCAAGATGAGAGGGGTTTGGATACAGAGCAAAGGTAGAGGAATGCATTTAAATAGAAGGTGTGTGTTAATGGGCTTAAGTTTGTAGGTTTGTTGGTAGGTAGTTGAAGGAATTCTTTCTGATAATTTTGATGGCATATATTTTTCATTGTGTTATGGGAGGCCAAAAAATGTTCAGAGGGAGTTAACTAGCGAAAAACAGTAGATTGCTAAACTGTGAAAAGGGTGATTTGAAATGTGTGACCATGGATTTCTAGTGTATCAGTCTAATATGTGACTTTCTTTGGTTGTGCTTAGCAGCCCTTTCTATAGTTGGAATCAGCTTGAATTTTGATTTAGTCTGGTATGTGGAATCAGAGAACAAAAGGGCAAGGGAATTTGGGACTTTGTTGGAAGAGTGATTGAAATGTTAGATCAAGGATTCTCATATAGAGAGAACTAAAGACCAGAGGAGACTTATGCCTAGCACTCTAAGCCTTCATTTTTATGCCCACATTTGTTGAAATCACTTTCTAAAATCTTCAGGGAGGGGGGAGTTCTACATATAATTTCTTGTGCCATTGCATGCCAGATTTTTATTTGTGTCCATCTTTCTCATTATAAACTTCACATATTGATCAAAGATTTACACCATATCTCCTACCATAGGACACGAGAGTCTCATAATATATCACATAAGGACAGTACCATTGGGGTGTGCAATGGATGTGTAAGGGGGTACTAGAAATCTAAAACTTAGGCTCAAACCTTGCTGTCAGCCTCTACAACCTTAAAGTCTTCTGTAAGGTCTTCAGTGGTGACCTTGCTTGTACAGTCTAGTGGGATAAACATACACTAAATGAATAATAAACAGCTCTATAGTCATTAACTATATTCTCCTACCATGTTTTCTGAATAATGAATTATGCTATCTTTTAGATCAGCGGTTCTCAACCTGTGGGTTGCGATCCCTTTGGGGGTCGAACGATCCTTTCACAGGGCTCGCCTAAGACATAACAGTAGCAAAATTACAGTTATGAAGTAGCAACGAAAATAATTTTATAGTTGGGGGTCACCACAACATGAGGAACTGTATTAAAGGGTTGTGGCATTAGGAAGGTTGAGAACCACTGTTTTAGATAGATATTTTTAAAATATGCATTTTTAAAATCCAGGATATGTGTTTAACTGCTTAGCATCTCTTTCATTAAAACCATGTATTTAAAAATCATATTACCACTTTTTTTCCTAACATTTTCACCACATATGCATCATTAACCATGCATCCTTTCCAATAATATTAAAACTTTTTTTATCCTCACCCGAGGACTTTTTTTTTTACATTTATCTTCAGATAGAGAGGGAGGAGGAGACAAAGAGAAACACTGATGTGAGAGAGACACATCGAGTGGTTGCCACCCACAAGACCCCAGCCGGGGCCGGGGACAAACTGCAACCGAGGTACATGCCCCTAGTGGGAACCGAACCCAGGACTCTCCGGTCCACGGGCTGACGCTCTAACTGCTGAGCCAAACTGGCCAGGGCTAAAACATTTTTTTGAAGTGTTCAGTAAATACGTATGTGTGTGTTTTGTTCCCTTACAAAAATTTCCCTGAAGGTTGATAAGTGCTCAGAATAGTTATACCAACAGATTTGCTTTCAAGGGGACTCTGAAGGCAATATCCAAATTAACATTGTGGAGAAAATCATAAAAGGAGATTTTGGACCTGGTTGGGTGGCTCAGCTGGTTGGAGCTTCGTGCCGTACACCAAAAGGTTGCAGGTTTGACTCCTGGTCAGGGCACATACCTAGGTTGTTGTGGGTTTGGTCCCCAGTTGGAGCATGTACAGGAAGCAACTGATCTGTGTTTCTCTCTCACATCAATGTTTCTCTCTCTTTCTCTCCCTTCCTCTCTCTCTAATATCAGTAAAAATATATCTCGGTTGAGGATTTTTTAAAAAAGGAGATTTTGTTGTTTGCCTCAGTAAGGAGAGATGATACTTTATTCATCATTTGAATCAGTATGCATTCTTATTTTTGTAATTAGAATTCTACAGACAATATCTTAGTTTATTACTTATTTTTTATTTTCTTACTATTTGAAACATTTTCTTCAGATCATATAGGAGTTTAAAAGCATTTTAATTAGCCCGGCTGGTGTAGCTCACTGGTTGAGCGTCAACCCATGCACCAAGAGGTTACTGGTTTGGTTCTTGGTCAGGGCACATGCCCAGGTTGTGGGCCCAATCCCCAGTGGGGGCATGCAGGAGGTGGCCAGTCGATGTTCTCTCTCATTGGTGTTTCTACTCTCTCTCTCTCTCTAAAATCAATAAAGGAAAAATATTTTTAAAAAATTTAAAAGCATTGAAAACTTCCGGTCAAGATGGCGGCGTAGGTAAACGCGGTATCGCGTCCTCCCACAACCACATCAAAGTTACAACTAAACTACAGAACAACCATCATTCAAAACTGCCTGAAATCAAGCTGAAAGGAAGTCCTACAACTACAAAATTAAAGAAGAAGCCACATCGAGACTGGTAGGAGGGGTGGAGGCGCGACGGGCTGCTCCCACACCCACGTGTGGCAGATAAAAATCAGGAGGACACCTCAGCTGGGAAGGTCCTCCCTGAGGACTGAGGGGTCCCTGTTCCACACCAAGCGCCCAGCTCAGGGTTCCAGTACCAGGAAGAGAAGTCCCCATCACTTCTGGCTGGAAAAACCAGCGGGAACTGAGGCTGAGGCAGCTGGAGCCCCCGGCAGCTCCTCTTAAAGGGCCCGGGCATGGACTTACTCGGACTCCCACCCTCCAGGCTCCAGCGTGCGGGAGGCAGCTTGAAAGGCACCAGAGTCATATGGGGAAGAACTGAGCTGTTTGGCATTGGAGCGAGGGCTGGAGAGGCAGCTTTCTCCTGGACAGACGTGCTGTCAGAGGCTTTTGTTCCTTTGGTGAGCCCTTCCCTGGGCCGGCAGACCCCACCATATCTGGGACTCCAGCAACCTGGCTCACACTGTTGGCCCCACCCTGGTGATTCCCTGAGGCCTCGCCCCACCTAACTTTCAGGCCCACCCAAGCTGTTGCCAGTTGCTTGACCATAGGATTGGCTTGTCTTGGATCCTGCTTCAGCTTTTCCTAAATTATCTCAAACAAGCAGCATCTGGGCTCAGCTAGCCCTATACCTCTTGCTAAGTAATACATAGAAACAAACACAGGGAGGCAGCCAAAATGAAGAGACAAAGAAACAGCTCCCAAATGAAAGAACAGAACAAAACTCCAGGAAAAGAACTAAGTGAAATGGAGTTAAGCAACCAAACAGATGCAGAGTTCAAAACACTGCTTATAAGGTTGCTCAGTGGACTTAGTGAGAACCTCAGTGAAATTAGAGAGGGCCTCAAGAGCATAAAAAAGGACCAGTCAGAAATGATGGATGCACAGTCAGAAATGAAGGAGGCACTAACTGAAATAAAGAATAGTTTACACAGATTCAATAGTAGAGTAGGTAAATCCAAGAAGCAAACCATCGATTTGGAATATAAGGAAGTAAAAAACACCCAATCAGAACAGCAAAAAGAAAAAAGAATCCAAAGAAATGAGGATAGTGTAAGGAGCCTCTGGGACAACTTCAAGCGTGCCAACATTCGCATCTTGGGGGTGCCAGAAGGAGAAGAGGGAGAACAAGAAATTGAAAACCTATTTGAAACAATAATGGCAGAAAACTTCCCTAACTTGGTGAAGGAAACAGACATACAAGTCCAGGAAGCACAGAGAGTCCCAAACAAAATGAACCCCAAGAGGCCCACACCAAGACACATCATCATCAAAATGCAAAAGGTTCAAGACAAAGAGAGAATCTTAAAAGCAGCAAGAGAAAAGCAGTTAGTTACCTACAAGGGAGTTCCCATAAGACTGTCAGCTGATTTCTCAAAAGAAACTTTGCAGGCCAGAAGGGAGTGGCAAGAAATATTCAGAGTGATGAAAAGCAAGAACCTACAACCAAGATTACTCTATCCTGCAAAGCTGTCATTTAGAATCCATGGCCATATAAAGAGTTTCCCAGACAAGGAAAAGCTAAAGGAGTTCATCACCACCAAACCATTATTATATGAAATGTTGAAGGGTCTTCTTGAAGAAAAAGATAAACAAATATGAACAAACAAAATGGCAATAAATACATATCTATCAACAATTGAATCTACAAACAAAATGAACATGCAGAACAGAAACATTCTCATAGATACAGAGAACTTTTGTTGGGTACCAAATGGGTGGGGACTGGGGGGAGGGGTGAAAAAGGTGAAGGGATTAAGAAGTACAAATTGGTTGTTAGACTGACAAACCTCAAAGGGAAGGGGGGTTGGGAGGTGGGAAGAAATAAACCAAAGAACTTATATGTATATATGCATAACCAATGGACACAGACAACAGTGGGGAAAAGCAGGAGGGGGGCAGGAATGGGGAGGAGGGGGGCAATGGGGGAAAAATGAGGAACATCTGTAATGCATTCAACAATAAAGATAAGTTTAAAAAATTTTAAAAGCATTTTAATTATATAATTAATTGATTAGGCATAGTTCTAATGTCAAGGAACTTGTTTCTATAATTGGAAAACAAAGAAAAAAATAAGAATAAGCCAATCCCAAAAATGAGAATAAAAAATACTACCAAACCACTCAAAATAGAAAAGAATATAGAAAAAGAATTTTTAAAAAGCTGATTAATAGAATGGAAAATATTCTATAAGGAAAAGTTAAAGGGGGTATTGTGGTTATTTAGCTTGGATAGTGCAGAAGTGCTTACTAGTTAATTTGATTACATTATTATTACATAAACATTTTAATGAAGGGGGAATATTGCTTTCCTGTTTTAAATAACAGGATAAGAAAAGACTTTAGATAGGTAGGAGAGGTGAACATTGAAAATGAAAATTGATTGCCCACTAATAAAGTAGTGTAAGATAATGTTGAGATAAGATATGAGTATCCAGCCTTGGTGGACCATTAAGAAGAGAATAATTAATACCTCTCCTGAATGATTTAGACCAGGTGTCACAAACATAAATGTTTAGGGATCATATAGATAACATAATGCTTATATCAGTTAAGGATATGACAATTAGAAATTATTGGGGCCTGAGAATGGGTTGTTATCCTCCTGCTAGATATTCACTTGCCAGGAAATTATTTAAGATTTCTCCTGAGAGAGTTAACATTTTAAAATTTGGATATAAAATTTGGAAAAGTAGGATAAAATTTAGCCATATATTACTGTCATAAATCCAATTAGATCAAACTGCCATTTCCCACTTCGCTTCAATTTTGTGGAGTTTCTATATTAATATTTTATTACAGTAAATTTTCTAGTGGTGTGTTGTTAACTTGAATAAGAAAGTCATTTTACCAAAATGTAACTGTGAGATGGATAATTAGCTTTAAATAAGTATTATATGTTTCATTTCATTCTTTATGCATTTCAGTCAAGTTTTATAGAATGTTTTAGAACTAGCAAAGAAAAAACTCTATACTTCAAAAAATGATCATCATAATTAGTTTATTCCACCCATCAGCATTTTTCATTTAAATTAACTTTAGAATGTTATCTTGGTTTATTTTTAAATGAAATATTTTTTCTGACTCCTATTCTTAGTAATTTAAAATAATTTGTCCTAATAATAATCTGTGCTTATAAATTTTTCATTTGAAACTTTGAAGAAATGTGCATATATATTAGTAAGGTCTGACTGAGTTAGGCAAAAGTTTGAAGTATGACTAGAATTTTCTTGAGTTTTCCTCAGATAAAAGTTTGAACTTACCTAGAATTTCTTTGCCTTTTCCTGACTATCTCTGGTACACGATCACCCTAAGTATTCCTCATTGTTCTAGTTCATTCATAACCTGGTCTTGTCTATTGAAACTTGCTTACATTGTATCCCCTTACCTCTTTACTAGGTTACTAATCTGATGAATCAAGTCTTTGCTCAGTTATTCATTCATTCATTCATTTACTCATTCAAGAAGTGTTGAGACCGTCCCATGATATAGGCATTGAGGATTATAAAAGAGTGAGATCAGGTTTCTGTATAAGGGAGTTGATTTGAACAAATCAAATACAAACTGAGGAAATATAATTGATTAATTCAGTAAATATTTATTTGGTACCTACTGTTTACCAGGCGTTATTATTCTCCAGTTATGGACTTGCAGCAGTGAATAAACAAGCAGTTTCCATGCCCTTGTGGAGTTTATATTCCAGTAGGGGAACTAACAATAAACAAATAGGTATATAACACATCCTTTAGAGATAAATATTTGAAGAAAAAAAAATTCATACCATAAAGTTGTCTGTCATTGAGTTAAAGCAGCTGGTCTTTGGTACCCTTGTGTGAAGGAGTCATTGGTGTCCCTAGTCAGCCTAGAGCAATTCTCTGGGAAAGGAGGAGCAGCTCTGAGCCATTAACAGCTGGGGGAATGGATGTATTGATACTGTAATGGGACATCATAGTGTTCACTAAACTAGGATATCTTCCCCCCCCCACCCCCAACAAGTTTTGTCATAATTTTCTTGGTATGTTTGCAAAAACTAATGCCAACCTGTAACAGTACGTTTTTTTTTTTAGTTCACTAGATTAAGGTAAAATGAATTAAAATATGTGATAGTGCCACAAAAAATAGCATTATACATATTTTAAAAACAAGAACCAAATGTAATAATACTTCTGAGATTTTTAATTTGTGTCATTAGATTTAGAAATTTTATAGTGTCAGTTGAACTTTAAGTAGATTTATTAAGTGTTCCCTTTTTGATGGCTCTTTCTTTTTGCATTTCTTTTTTCTTAATCCTTACCAGAGGATATTTTTCTATTTATCTTCAGATAGTGTGGGAGGGAGAGAGAGGAAAAGAGAGAGGGAGAGAGAGAAACATCAACATGAGATGGACACATTGACTGGCTGCCTCCTGCAAGACCCTGACCAGGGCTGAGGATGAACCGCAACTGAGGTATGTGCCCTTGACTGAAATCAAACCCATGACCCATTGGTCCAGGGGCCGATGCTCTAACCGCTTAGCCAAACTGGCCAGGGCACATTTATTTATTTTTTAATATGTTTTTATTGATTTTTTAGAGAGAGAGATAGAAATATCGATATCGATGTGAGAGAGGAAACATCGATTGGCTGCCTCCTGCACACTCCCTACCAGGGATTGAGCCTGCAACCCAAGCGTGTGCCCTGACTGGGAATCCAACCTCTCAGTCCATGGGACAATGCTCAATCCACTGAGCCACACCAACCGGGCTCTTTTTGCATTTTTATGTTTTTTTTTTTTTTTTTTTTTCTAGTATCCTTTCCTTCTGTTGGAAGAACTCCCCCTTAGTATAATATTTCTTTTACTGATAAATTCTTTGTATTTTCTTTTTCTGAAATCACCTTTATTTCATTTTCGTTTTCAAACATTTTTAACTGTGAATCGATTTCTTGGCTGGTGTATGTTTTTTTCAGAATTTTAAAGAAGCCATTTCATTGTCTTTTGCCATTCATCATGTCTGTTGAAAGTTATCTTTCAGTATACTGATTGTTGCTTCTTTAAATGTGTTTGTTTTTTCCTCTAGCTGTTTAAAGATGTGACTGTATGTCTCTCATTAATATTAAAACTTTTTTGGTTGTTATCACTTCAAATGTTTCTTTCTTATTTTCTCTCTCCTTCTGGGATTTCAATATGTATGTTAGAACTTTTCAATGAATTCCATATGCCCCTTATACTCATTTCTATAAATTCAACCTTTATCTCTGTTTTGGTTTGGATATTTTCTGTTAACTTCTGTTATAGTTTACATTTGCTCTGTTCAATCTGCTTGAGACATCAAGTACTGAAAACATTTGGGAAATTTTGCTATAAGGAGCCAGGATACTCGAAGCAGTAATTGGGCCATGTGGGAATAAAGAGAGGGGCTTGCTTGTTTGTATTTTGTTAGGACATATTAGCAAGTTTATGTTATGATTGGAATTATTCAGTATAGAGAGAAAACTTAAAATTCTGTGAGGAAGAAAAGGAAGATGATTTTTGGATAAAATCCCTTGAGACTATGAGAGAGGACATAATCCAGAGCACAATTGGAAGTATTTTTCTTTGATAGGAGTGGGACATAAACAGGAAAGGCCCTGATTTGTGTATATCAGTAGTTTTGTGAGGTGGAGTTCTGGCTTGACCAATGGAAAATATGTAGTGGCTTTAAGTTTCTAGACTCTTAAACTTTGGGTGTGTGTGTACGGCATATGGGAAAATTATCCAAGAAATGGAGAGTCAAATGAAAAGGTAAACTGTATTTATAGCTACCTAATTCTGTTTTGTGTGTACCCTCAGTGATAGCTACCTTTATCTCTTAGGGTACTCAAAGTATTATAATAAACTTGCAAGGAAATATTTATTTATATAATTAAATTAATTAATTAAATGTTTTTATCATAAAGTTAACATTTTTGTACCGTGTTTTTAAATGTAGTTAATTCCTTATAGTGCATTTAAAATTAATTCTGAATTTTGAATAGAAAATCAAATTTTCTAACATATTTTTCCACATTTTCTTTTGCAGTTTTGTGAGTACCAGAATAGCACAACCATGTTTCGCAATAGTCTCAAGATGCTTCTTACTGGAGGGAAATCAAGTCGTAAAAACAGATCAAGTGGTAAGTGACTATGCTACATTTATTCTGTGTGATATCTTAGAAAAGGAAGTTCTTTTAGGGATCTGAATTAATGCTACAGTACTTTATGTATTTGTTTATTAAATGGCTTATTTCGTTTAGGAAAAAAAGAAAGTTTATATCCCTAAGCTGTCATACTCTATTAAGAGGTAGGAACACTTGAATACTTATCAGGAACAGTCAGGTAAAGGAAAAGTATGTGAAGAGAAATAGTTATTTCTAATATATGAGAGAGTAATGCTTCTGTGTACTACTTATTAAAAATCTTCTAGACCTAAATTTACTTTTTGAATTAATGTGAAATTATTTTAGTCCTAGGCAATGAGACTATAAAAATAGCAACTGTCCTTAAAGGGTTATATAGAAAGTGAAATATAAATTGAAGAATTTGACAGTCATGAAAATAAAGCTTAGAAACCCCCTTTAAAAAAAAAAAGAACAAGGGTGAGTAGGGTAGCTCTTGGGCTTTTATAATAAAAATAAACCTAAGCCTAGCCAGTGTGGCTCAGTGGCAGAGCGTCAACCCATGCATCAAGATTTCACTGGTTTGATTCCTGGTCAGGGTACATGCCCAGGTTGTGGGCCAAATCCCCAGTGGGGGGCATGCAGGGGCGACCAGTCAATGTTCTCTCTCATCCATGTTTCTATCTCTCTCTCCCTCTCTCTTCCTCTCTCTCTAAAATCAATAAAGAATAAATAAATAAATACATAAATAAACCTAAAATTTACACTTGTTTTTTTGGGAGAAATATTAAAGAAAAATGTACTAAATGTTTGTTTTCTGTTAATGGGTAGTAGATATTACATATTCTTTTAGTATTTTCTGAAAAGTTATAACATTATTTTATGTTTTGTTATTTTAAAATATTAGATAAAACTAGTTTTTAATCATTTTATAACAGTTTAGTGACCCTTTAGAATAGTGTTGTAGTGGTGCATATATTTTATAAATTTGCATCAACCAGTACAATAACGTATGACCGTCCCCAAAATGGTTCATTGAATTGCTTCACAAAGGTTTTTTAGTGCTTACTGTATTTAGCATTGTGGTACATGCTGGGGATAGTTTCCACTCTCAGGGAGCTCAAAGTCTAATAGAGGAGAGAGATTCCTAAACTAACAGTGTTAATACATTTGGAGGATAAGCAGAGAGGAGAGGAGAATGCAAATCGAACTTTGAGGTTAAGTATGTGTTAGGTGTCCACATAGAGAAAGTAGAACTTGCCATTAGATATAGGAGACTATATGGTGTATTCTAACGACTGCAAAAATTATCTATTCCTAGAACCTAGGGTGGGTTGGAAGTTTTTAAAAAGAATGAATGGTTAATCACTCATTAGTTAATGATGTGTTTTTATACCCTGCAAAAGAATTTGGATTATATCCTTAAAGCCACAGGGAGCCATTGCAGGGTTTTAAACTGATGGGTAAAAAAGATTTTAACATCTAAACTCAGTGCCTCTGCCTTCAGATTTATTAAATTTCTTGAGGAAATAAGAATTTTATGTTAAAATTTAAATTTGATTAAGTCCCATATTGTCTTTTCCCTGCTTGATTACATTTGCTGTTGTAGTAGTTAGAATGGTTAGAATTACCAAAGACCCAACTTAAAGTGACTTGAGATATGAAAGGGATTTATAATTTCACATAATAAAGAATTCTGAAGGTATGTTGATTATAGATAAGTTAATTCTAAAGCTTAACAACATCATCAAGGACTCAATTTCTTTCCATCTTTCTGCCCTGCCATTTTTAGCGTATTGGTTATTGTTCCTACTTGTCCTTACATAGCTGCAAGAGGACTGTCATATCTTCACCTTTCACATCTGCACACAGTATTATTCAGAGACTGGTAGAACAACTGGCCCTTTCATGAGTCCATTTTTAAGATTAAGGTAAACTTTTCTGGAAGCCAGCTTCCCTGTTCTCCATTTGCCTCACATCCCATTGGCCAAATTATAACATATAACCTCTCTTAAACCAATTAATGGAGTTACAATTATTGTTATTAAGATTCACTTACTAATTAAGGTTCACCTCCCAAGGCTAGGGAGAGAGCCATCAAATATACTTGAAGCAAATAAATACCTGAAATAAAATTAGAGTTCTGTTAGCATGAAATAAGGGGTTGGGTATGCAATCAGTGGAGTCTGCCACTGTGTTTTATTAACCGGGCTATGGGTTTTGTTTGTTTATTTTTAAAGTTAGCAGTCTTTCTCATACCAAGAGCTGGAAAGATAAGCCCACATTTTCCCTCAAAGAGAAAAGGAAGGACCTCTTTATGTTTGTCAGTAATACTAATATTTTGCTATAATGTGTGTAGGTGATACCAGAGTTGTTATGGTGTGAATCAATCTATTTGAATCTTATCCATTTTGGAAATTTTTAAAGACTTGATTTCTGATCTGCAAAGCTGAGGAATGGGCCCTGAACCATACATAGGATTTCACTGTGCGAGAGGCCTTGTTTAGAAAACAAACCAGGGGCATTCTTTTTTAGTCTGGAGTGGGAGTAGGTGGGAGATGTGCTCTTGCTTAATTTTTCTCCTGAATGTGTGTGTGTGTGTGTGTGTGTGTGTGTGTGTATGACAGGAAATTTTGTATATGTCTATAAGGAAGCAGGTTTTTCAAACTGAAGTATTTGTAACAGATATGTCTAATTTGTTTGCTGTCACCTTTCATTTTAACCACAAAAGACTTGGCTGCTTGAAAAGGGGCATGTTCGGTGTGAGAAAGAGAATATTGAAGAAAAAATTAATTTTTTCAAAACAGTTCTTGGATGTACCTATTTGCTCTAAAAATTTACCTCAAGCCTCATCCCCTTACTTCTGATACTGTTCATATACTAGTTGGTTAGTGCACTCATTTCTTGACTCAGAATATTGTATTATTTTGCCATCCTTCTTTGTTTACATCTTGAAATCTTATGGCCAGACTACTAGTAAATCTCCTTTCTGTTAACCTTCCAATCACTTCTTACACTAAGGCTAAAGTACTATTAGATAATATTTAGATACCTCTTTCCTCCCTTCTCTTTGTTATGTCTTTTCATCCCAAGATGATATAGCGATCACCTATGGGCCAGGTAAAGTACTGAGGGATACAGTTTACGTAGAGGTATGAGACAGTCCCAGTCAGATTATACACTGTGGTATAAGTAAACCAATGCTATTAAAATGTAGTGTGAGAAGTATTATGATTAAGTTCTGCACAGACTATCTGAATAGTGTATATAGCACACACACACACACACACACACACACACGAAGGACTCCATCTCAGATTGGAGGGAGTGGAACAATTTTTGGAGGAGGTAGTGACTGTCATCTAGCCTAAATAATAGCCAATTGGAGAAATAAGAAAAAGTAAGTGTCAGGCTGAGGATACAGCAAGTATAAAGGTCTGAAGTTGTGAGAGAGCTCAGTACATTTAGTGAACTACATACAGGTTACTTTGGTTGGCTCCCATTTCTTGTATCTTCTTCTTTCTGCATGTTTATTTTATTTTCTGATTTTACATATTGGTTTTCTCTGCTATTCTGTTCAGATAGTGGAACATAGCTACCAACAACACTTGACTTTTACATCTTCTAGTCTAGGCACCCAGAGGAGTATACTGACTCAGTTATTTTGTTTTTAAACTCATATGCTCATGAGTAGGTTAATGCTGGCCTAACTTAGGTCTGGTGTCCACCTTGGACAAATCAATTATCCTTTGGACCTAAGGTTTAGGTAAGATCTGT
Organism: Tadarida brasiliensis; assembly: GCA_030848825.1. NCBI lineage: Eukaryota > Metazoa > Chordata > Mammalia > Chiroptera > Molossidae > Tadarida > Tadarida brasiliensis. Next base: position 53,622,219 of record CM061273.1, read on the forward strand.
GATCATCTCAGCTTGGGTTAGGTACATATCCAGTGGAGATCAAATGTTGTAGAAGGAAGGGGTAAATTAGTAGATAGTTGGTAAGGGACAGTTCCCAGAAAGAGGTGAGTGGGATGGTGGGCAGGCAAAACAATACATGTCATCTTTAGGAGCTATTACAGCATCATCCAGGTGAAAGACAGTGAGGGTCTGAACTAAAGGGTAGCAGTGGGTATGGAGAGATGTCAAGAAAGAATCAATCGAACTTGGTTGATTGGGTGTGGGTCAAATGAAGGAGGAGCCATAGCCTTATTTACTTATTTACTCATTCACTCAACAAAAGTATTTACTGAGTGCTTGCTGTGTTCTAGCTACTGGAGATAAAGCAGTGCTATAGATCAAGTTACTGTCCTAGTCATGTAGTAACTCACAGAACTTATTCAAGGATGACACCCATGTTTCTGGCTTAGGTGACTGGGTGAATGGTGGGTGCCATTGATAGGAAGTTTGAGGAGAAATGTAATAAATTAATTTCTGGAGATATTAAGTTTGAAGTGATGATGGGATATCCAGGGGAAATTAGATATGTGGGTTAAGGGCCCAGAGGATAGGGCAAGTAAGAGATCTAGAATTGGAAGTCATAACCACAGAGTGGTGGTTGAAGTTTTAAAAACTTACTCTAAGATAAAATTACTTTGTGTATGTACAGTTTTATGAATTTTAACATATGTATAGATGTGATAGCTGCCACCACAAATAGTGTGCATGATGGTATAGGTTACATTATGATATCCCTTTCTAGTCACACCCTTATACCACCCCTAATTCTAAAAACCAACAAGCTATTAGTTTTCCATCCTTGTAGTATTTTTTATTTTTTTTAAGAAAGGTGTATAAATGGAATAATACAGTATGTAGCTTTTAAAGACTGGCTTCTTTTATTCAGCTTAAATGCCTTTGAGATTCATCCAAGTTGTTGTATCCAGCAATAGTAGTTTGTTCCTTTTTATTGCTGAGTGGTATGCCGTTGTATGGATGTATTACAATTTGTTTATTCATTCATCCACCACAGAACATTTGAGTTGTTTCCAGTTTTGGGCAATTATGAGTAGAGCTAATAAATAATCATGTACAGGTTTTTGTGTGAACATAAGTTTTCATTTCTTTAGGGTCAATGCCTATGAGTGAGATTGTTGGATTATATGGTAGGTGTATGTTTTAACTTTAAAAGAAACTGTCAAACTGTTTTCCAAAGTGGCTGTACCATTTTCATTTCTGCCTATAATGTGAGTTCCAGTTGTTCCACATCCTTGCTAGCCTTTAATATTGTCAATATTTTTTTTAAATGTAGGCATTAAATAAATGTGTAGTGGTATCTCACTGTGGTTTTAATTTGCATTTCTCCAATGGCTAATGATGTTGAAAGCTTTTCGTGTGCTTATTTGCCTTTCATATATTCTCTATGGTTAAGTATCTGTTCAGATGTTTTGCCCATTTTTAAATTAGGTTGGTTGTTTTCTTACTGTTGAGTTTTGAGAGTCCTTTATATATTCTAGATCCAGGTTCTTTGTTGGAATGTGATTTGCTTATTTTGTTTCTCATAACAGTGATCTTTATAGAGCAAAAGTTCTAAATTTTGAAGTCCAATTTATCTTTTTTTTAAATGGATCATGCTTTTGATACCATATCTAAAAACTCTGCCTAACCCAAGTCATAAAGATTTTTCCTATGTTTTTTCCTAAATGTTGTATAGTGTTATAGATTTAGTTTTATGATCCATTTTGAGTTATTTTTATGTACAGTGTGAGGTTAAAGTTGATGTGTGTCTGTTTTTTTACATATGGATATGCGATTGTTCTAATACCATTGTTGAAAAGACTATCCTTTCTCCTTTGTATTGCTTTTGCACCTTTGTCATAAACTAGTTGGCTGCCCTGGCCGGTATGGCTGAGTTGGTTGGAGCTTCATCTTGTGCACGTTAGAGTGGCGGGTTTAATTCCTGGTCTGGGCACATACCCAGGTTGTGGGTTTGATTCTTGGTTGGGACACATGTGGAGGGCAACCAATCAATGTCTCTCTCTTTTTCTCCCTTCCTCTCTCTAAAATCAATGAAAAACAAACCAGTTGGCCATATTTGTTTGGGTCTGTTCTGCATCATCTATTCTGTTCCACCGATCTGTTTTTATCTATTTACCAATACCTCACTCTCTTGTACTGTAGCTTTATAGTTGGTTTTAAAACAAGGTAGTGTAATTCCTGAAACTTTGTTGTTCTTTTTTAAAACTCATTTTAGCTATTTTAGATCCTTTGCCGTGCCATATAAATTTAAAAATTTATATCTATAAAAACAAAACAAAACCCTTCTGCGATATTGGTTGTAATTGCATTAGATCTGTAGGGCAGTTGGAGTAGAATTGAAATCTTTACCATGTTGAGTCTTTCAGTGTATGAACATATGTGTTTCCATTTATTAGGTCTTATTTGATGTCTGTCATCAGCATTTTGTAGTTTCCAGCATACATTGTATTTGTTTTGTTAAATTTATACCTAAGTATTTCTTTTTAAAAAGCTATTGTTAGTATTTTTTAAATGTTGGCTTTTAATTGTCTGCTGCTGGTATATGAATATATATAAAAATACGATTGATTATTGTTTTTTGACTTTGTACTGTGACCTTGATAAACTCATGTAGTTCTGAGAGCTTTTCTTTGGTTTTGTTTGTTTTTGGTAGATTCCTTTTGAATTTTTTAAATGGACAATAATGTCTTCTGAGAATAGAGATCGTTTTATTTCTTCCTCTCCAGTCTGTATGCACTGACTAGTACCTCTAGTAAGATGGTAGCTAAGAGTGGTAAGAATGGGTGTTCTTGCTTAGTTCCTGAACTTAGGGGAATCATTCAGTCTTGGAACACTAAGGATGATTGATGTTGGTTGTAGATGTTCTTTATCAAGTTGAGGTAACTTTCCTCTATTTCTAGTTTTTATCATAAATGGATGTTGAATTTTGTTAAATGCTTTTTCTGCATCAAGTGATATTTCTTGTGATTTTTCTTTTTTGAACCATTAATATGATGGAAATCATCGAGTGATTTCTGAATATTTAACTAACTTAGCATTTCTAGGATAAACCCCTCTTGGGAGGCGGGTGGGGGGAACACATTACTGGATTTGCTTTGCTGATATTTTGTTGAGGATTTTTGTTTCTATGTTCATGAGGGATATTGGTCTCTAGGTTTTTTTTGTAATGATTTAATCTACTTTGATATCAGAGTAATTTCATCCTCATAAAATAAGTTGAGAGTGTTCCTTCTCTTCTCTTTTCTGGAAGAGATTGTATAGAATTGGTGTGTTTTTTAAAAATTTTTAGTAGCAGTAGAATTCACCAGTGAAACCATTTGGGCCTGGAGATTTCTTTTTTGTAAAGGTTTTTTAACCACAAACTTAGTTTTTTAATAGTTATAGAAATATTCAGGTTAATCTTAGGTGAGTTTCAGTAATTCTTATTTTTATTAAAAGGTGTGTTTAGAATGAGAAGATCAAGTTTTTCTACTGACCAGCTATGTCACCTTGAGAAAGGTAGTTTAGCCTTAACTTCTGTGGTCCTTAAAGTGTTCATCTGAAAAATTAGAGTTAGACTTATTTGTCTTCTTTAAAGTTTATCATAGTTTTAAATTCTATAATTCTGGTAGGATAAGAGTGTAAGTGTTTGAAGTTTATGTGAAAGAGTTATGAGTCTCTGTTTCTTGTTTCATCTGTCAGTTTTTCAAACATTGGTTTACTTAGATTCACTTTGCCTTTTAATAGATCAGTTCTATATTTTCTTCTTGTAAATGGATTATTTGTTGATGAAAAGGTATGGTTAGAGGCAGGCCTCTTTATGCATTTATACATGACATACTATGGTATTTGAAAAAAATTACTTTCATAATCTATGCAAGAAGATGTAAGACATGTCATATGTTAGTTTTTGATGTTATTCTTTCTTTTTTTAAATTTTTATTAATTTATTTTTTGTTATAGATGTTTCTCCTTTTTCCCCATTGCCATTGACACCCTCCTCCCAATCCCCCCCCCCCCAATCCCCAGCTTTGTTGTCTATGTCCATTGGTTACACATACATGCATAAGTTCTGTGGTTTACCTCTTCCCTCCCCCCCCATCCCCTCTTTTGAGGTTTGTTATTCTTTTTTGAAAAAATTATCAGTTTAGAATTTATAAAATGTTAGAAATGAATTTCTCTTGGTGATTATCCTTCTGAATCTTCATAATTTGTTGATTATACTTCTGATTTTAAAAGTCACTCATTTTTGGCTATTTAATAGAGACAATTTCTATCTAAGTATTTTATGTAAAATTCATTTTTAAAAGATAGCACACTGTTGTGCATCCTGTTCATTTATTGGGTTAAAGCAAAGTGAAACTAGCATACAGATCTGCTGCTGAAGGAAACAGTAAGTTGCAGGCTGCAGCTGGAGGATTTTACGTAGGCACCTGTGGGTTTGAGTGCGTTCAATATACAGACTGCAGTAGGAGGCTGGCACTGCCTCTGCTGACTCCAGTACACTCCTTCACTGCTGTTCTGCTGATTTCTCCACTGTCCAGAAGACAAACAAAATGGTGCAGCACGTACAGGGCATGGGAAAAAAATAACCGTCATTATGACTCAAAGGTGGGTTTGCTATACTGAATAGCAGAGAAAACTGTTTAACGAGATTAAAAGCTTGGATATAGTTCAGTATGTCACATATCTTTAGCTGTTTTAATATTTGATTATGGCCATTTAAGAATGAAAATACATAGTTCTGAAATCTGCTTGGCCTCTATATAGAGAGGTTTCAGGTAAATTGCATGTGTAGCATTAATAAATGCATGCATGGTAGCTTATGAACAGTTTTTTATTTGTACTAAATATGTGTAATGTGTATACATATACACACATTTGCATATACATGAAGGGTTTTTCCTATTAATACTAGACTTTTTAAAAAAAGTAAGTACTTACAGATTTTATATATTTTTTCTGTTGCACATTTGTCGCAGCTTCTACCAATTTTTCTTTTTTTATATTGTTCATTTTATAATAGTAGAGAGCATTACTAGAGCATTCTCTGGTGAGATGGCAAATAAGTAGAATGAACACTGGAGTTGGCACTTATATTTTATTGATGACTATAATGCAGTGTGAGTTCGCATTGCACATAGTCATGATTTAAATGATTACCTCTTTTATGAAAGCAAAATGTTTGTAAGAACGGCCATGTTGTAGACAGTGAGTATAAAATAAGGAAAGTAGGACAAGTAAAATTTCTCTGTCCTTGGTTTCTTGAGCAATGCTCAGCGTTTACTCAAGACACTGTCATTTTAGAAGTATAGTATAAGAAACAGTTGAACATCAAGTATAGAAAAAAACATGGAGGTTTAGTTTCCCACCCCCTCCTGGAAAGCACTTTAGTTATGCACTCATATGTTTTGGGTTTCGGTGGCAGCATATTACTGGGGAGCTGTCCAGTTGAGACAAGATATATTTACTTAAGCCACACCCAACAGATTCAGCTTTTTTATGCATTCAGTCACTAGTTTAATCCTGTGCTGATTTGTAACCATCATATGTGGGATGCTTTTGAGTTGTATAAAGAAAGAAAATACTAGCTAGATTCACAGGTTCCAGCTTAATGTATTCTTGAAAATCTGAGTTCTATATTAATAGCACAGAACGATATTTAAATAAGTTATGCAGCAATAGCTGTGTGTGTGTGTGTGTGTGTGTGTGAGAGAGAGAGAGAGAGAGAGAGAGAGAGAGAGAGAGAATGAATTTGTATGGTTCCAGTACAAGTGTACTGCAAGTATTCTGATCATATAGGTAACAATGCTGCTGGTATAGTAATTTTTGGTTAGTATTGTAGGTGTTAAATTGGGGTATGACATTTAAAGTTCAGATTTTGTTTGAGAAAATATTTGTCCAAGCATTTAAAATGCTGCACTTAATTTTTCTGTGCTTTAAAAAAATTTTGCGAAAGATTAAACCTGAGTTTAAAATCTATTTATAATGTTTTATTTTATACTACTGACATGTTGTATGTGATAAGAATTAACAGCTGTATAGCTGTTTGCCACTGTGTTGGGTAACCTCACCCACTTTACTGTAACAGAAATAATAAGAATAAGCATTAATTTTAGTAGTCTGCAAATTGCTCATATTCTGTATTTTCAAAAACTATTTCTTTTAGATAAAACAAATCCACTCTATCTTCTCCCCCAAGAGAAAAAAATTATCCTCTCTTCTGTACTATATTCCTTTGCTTTTATTGAGTACCACTGAAGAATCATTATGGGATTTTGTGCCAGATTTAGTGACCATAGATTGCTAACTATAGATAGAAATATACTGTATTATTAGAATGTTTTATGTATCTAAAATGTTATATAACCCTGATGGAATGTTGCAGATGAAACAAAGAAATCTGATTGGCTCCTCACAAGACACAGCAGCCTTGAAATCCATTCTAACCAGAGGCTTCTACAGCAGCCTGGATGGTTAGTTGGCATCACAGTAAAAGCACAATAATGCCTTGGAGACCAGGAAGGGTTTGGAAGAGAAAATGAAGTCGTTAAAGCACTTCAGCAGTCCTAATCTTTGAGCAGTTTATTTCCTTGCAGATTATTTTTTCCCCTTTAGCCTTTTTTTTCTTTGCTTACTGTTACTTCAAGAGAGTGTTCTATTCTCTTAAGTTAACAAACTTTCTAAATAGTATTATTAAGTGATCTACAAGGGAACCCTAAAAGGAGTTTTATGTTAAGTTATAGAATGGGTTAATGAATAATATAATTTCAGAACTTATTAATTATGGATAGGTAGGACTTGTTGGGGAGGGGGAGGATGTGATGGAAAAGAGTTCTGAAGAACAGGACACTAATCGGAACTCTTTGGCTCTACCCTTCTTCATCCTATTAAAATTGCATTAGGTAATGTGTCATCTAAGACTTCAGTGATGCTTTGTGAGGGCACATTATTACTGACATTCAAACAGCAGCCTATTGCAAGTCAAAACAGGTGGAGAATTGTTTGCTGTCTGCTAGCTATTAGAGAAACACCCTTGAGATGTAAGAACAATATATGTTAGCTTTTATTTATTTATCATTCTTGGCTAGATGGTCTGCTGGAATATACTTGTAAATTATAGTGTCCAACCCTTTTATCCTTTTACAGAAAATATATAAAATACACTTGTAGTTTATTTTATTAAAATTGAAAAATTCTTATATTTAAACAGTAATAGGTCAACCTCATTTATAGAATCTGGGGGAGGGAAAAACTACCGTGAGCAGGAACAATGAGCATTTAAGAAAATAAATTATTTTGAAAAGGAGTAGAGAAGCATCAAAATAAAGCATATTTAAAGAGTAATATATAATGATATAGTCTGATAAAAACCAACTCTATCTTTAGATTCCATTTCTGTGCTTATTTTCTAAATTATTTGATATGCTAATAGAGTCAGGCTGAAGGCAGCTGGCTGCTAGTGTTGTTACAAGCTGAAAACAAAATGGCTGGCAAGGATTAGTACTGTAAATTTGCGATAGAGAGCTGGATGCAATTAGGTATCTTGTTGAAGGAGAATATTACAAAGTAAGTTGATGAGAGTGACTGTTGTACGAGATGCTTTTTACAATAAAGAAACATCATTCATTGAAGAAAATGATAAATCTATTACTACATAAAATCAAAAGATTTTATACTATAAATAAATTTATTTTCAACTAAGCAGTAAAAGACACTCTTGTTAATATTCATTTAACAATTACTGTCTTTGTAATTCTAAGATCTAGGTAGCTTCTGAGTGTATTTATGAATCTTTCAGATTAACAGTGTGGTTAAAAGAAATAAAAATTAATACATTCTTAGAATAAGGGGGGAAATTTAGATATAAGTTTCTGGGAGTTTCATGTACTTGTGATTCTTTAAATTATGAATGAATCTTTTAGATTAGAATCTTTTAGAAGGATAGAAGAAATAGAATAATGGGAATGTTTAGAGATAAGAATGAAAATATAGTTTAGAAAATGACAAATCCATAGATTTGTATATTAGTAAAGATTTTTCTCTGTCTAACCATAAACCTTTCCCATGGATTTTTATCAGTTGTTGAAAGAGTAAATGATGTTAAAATTGATAGGCTCAGATAGATTGAGAAATAGCTCAGGAATTGTTAGTTACTTAGGTTGGAGATAGCACATTACCCCACATGTCTATCACAGTGTAATGGCTATGTACTATAAGAGGGCAAACAATGTAAAATTGTCACCTCTACTTCTCCAGCACGTAGTATGATGTCCCAGCACTTAGTGGATACCTAGTAACTGATGAATGAATAATAATAGCAAACACTTTGTGTGTGTACAAAGACACACACACACACACACACACACACACAAATACATACATAATTATACTCATTTAATTTTTACTTTACAGGATAAATTTTTTATTCATTCAGTAGATAAAGAAACAGGGACAGAGAAAAAAAAGTTAAATGACTTGACCAAAGTCATACAGTAAGTGTTGGAGCCAGGATTTGTGCTTGTCTGGTCCTGAACTCTTTCATCATCTCTTCCTTCAGTAACTGAGTGTTAAGATGGTTTAGTATGCAACAGTATCGTTAGCCCTCAGGAGCATACACTGTGTATATAATCTGGCAGAAAACTGTAGAGCAGAGAAAACCTTTCTGCTACATCCTTCCAAAATTGCTTTAACTGACATTTTGTTTTCTAAAATCCTTTTCCTATCACTTAGTTATAGCTGATGGTCCATTATCATCAGCTAATGTAGATGTCATTTCTAAGAGCTATTTAAAAGCCCATAGCAAGTGTATTGAGGAAATCGTTGGAAAACACATGACGCTTTCTCTGCTTCCCAAAATGGTTGCCAACATTTAATGAACCATCAGGTCCAGTTCATTAAAACTTCTGAATATTTCCTATGTCTTTTTTCTCTCTTCCATTCTCACTTCTTTATTTTAGGATTTCTTCTTTTGTCACCTAAATTACTATGTCTTCAGTCTCAGTACCCTTTAGTCCATTCTGTATTTTGCTGTAAGAATGAATTTTCATAAATGTAAATCCCCATAACTTTCAGAATAAAATACGGCGTATTTTTTCACTAATTCTCATTACTATAACCATATCTTAACACAGAGGTACACCAACATAGATAATATACAGATTCATACAGACAGAGTTAGAATTTGGTAAAAAAAAACAGGTGTTTGAATCTTCTTTATCAGAGATGAAAAATCTCAACATAAATGTATCCATGAACAATTTTTAGTTTAGTATTGTTTGTGTGTTTTAAAATTTACTAAGTGTTATTATTATCTCTGTATCATTCTGCATCTTGCTTATTTTGCTCTTGCTGTATATGGACTTGGTTTGTTTCTTTTATATATTGTATAGTATTCAGTTTTATGAGCGTATTTCTTTTATCCTCATTCTCCTAATAGAAATTTGAGTTTATTTCAAATGTTTGTTTTGTTTTGTGTTACTACAAAAAATGCTGCAGTGAATATCCTTACACACATATAAGAGTTTTTTTAGGGGCTATATCGAGAAGTGGAATTGCCAGGATGTAGGTTATTTGCCTTTTCACTTTTACTAGATAATTTCTCTCCTGTGTTACTATACAAATTTATATGCTTCTTAGAAGCGTTTGAGAGTTCCTGTCTTGCTGTATCCTTGCCAACATTCAAATGGTCAGACTTCTTCATTATCTCCAATCTGGTAGATAAAAGGTAATATTATACTGATTTAATTTCTGTTTCTCTTATTTCTAGTGAGGCAGAATATCCTTTCATGTAATTATTGGCCTTTCAGATGTCCTCTTTTGTTACTAGCCTCCTCATACCCTGTATGCATTGTTTCTCTTGGATTATTTATCTTTTTCTTATTTGTTTATGGATATTCTTTATATGTTCTATTTAGGGTTTGGCAAACTGTAGCCCATGGGTCAAATCCCACCTGCCACTTATTTTTATGCAGCCTGTGAACTAAGGATAGTTTTTACATTTATTTTAAATGATTCAGAAAAAAAAGATTAAAGAAGAATAAAATGTCACAACAATGAAAATTATATGAAATTCATATTTCAGTGTCCATAAGTAAAGTTTTATTGGAACACAGCCACAGCTCTGATAGAGTATCAGGTTTGAAGGGGTGAGAGGAAGGTTAGAATTTCAAGTTCAGATATTTTGAGTTTGAGGTATATTTGAAACATTCAAGTAGAGATTTCAAAAAGCAGTTGTTATATAGATGGACCTTCCCAGTTTTATACAAATAGATGAATAGGGAGCTCCCTAGTATAATAATGAATTTAAAAATGGAGCATAAATATTTGGGTTGAAAATTGAGAATCATTACAGAACTCTTATTTGAGAATGACTTATTTGATTTTTCAGAAAAAAAAAATCAAGGGGTTAAATTCTTTCACTTCTGGCTGTTCGTGTTTCCCTCCATCTAGTCCTCGAATTGATGAAGTACTAAACAGAGGCTAAGATTAAATCAGATTTTAATTGGAATCCTTGGTTAAATTGCCATATTATTTCTTCCCAATCTTTTATCGTCTATTCTCTATCTTGGTTAATGGCATTATAATCTGTCCAATGAAATTCCCAAATCTAGAATTCTAAGGCATCCAGAATTCCCTTCTTTCACTCATTTCACTGATGCAGATTAATTCAACACCTATTTTTTTGAGCACCTACTATGTATCAGATACTGTTCTAGGCATGAGAGGCAGAACAATGAATACAAAATTATTTGCCCTTATGGAACTTACATTCTAGTGGAGAAGATGGCCAAAATTAAGATAAATTAAGTAAAATATACAATATTTTGGTGATAACTACTAAAGAGGAAAATGAAGCAGAGAAAGAAGAAAAAATATGTCTATATTAATATGGTGTGTGGGGATACAATTTTAGATTCGGTAGGGAAGGAAGGCATTGTTGAGGGGACATATTGGTAGCTACCTGAAGAAGATGAAGGAACAAGCCATACTTATATCTGAGAGAAAAGTATTCCAGGCAGAGAGGCCTTGATATGGATACATTCTTGGAGTTTTTAAAGCAAGAGGGGAACCACTGTGCTTCAGTGAAGTCAGAGAGGCAAAGAGTAGGAGATGAAGTCAGAGAAGTAATGTAGCGCTGTGATCTAAGGACTTTGAATTTTACTCTTATTAAGATGGGAAATGTTTGAAGGTTTTTGAGGAGAGGTGTATTTTGATCAGATTTGTGTTTTAACAGAAGCATTCTGATTGCTGTGTTAAGAATGGATTGAAGTCAGGCTGGTACAGAAGCAGAGAAACCAAGTTATAGACAAAAGGTGGCTTGGACCATGGTGGAAGTACAGTATGAGAAGTAGTTTGGATATGTTATAAAGATACAGCTGACAGGATTTACTGTTGGATTTTATGTGCAGTATGAGGGGAAAAGAGGGATTAAAGGATGACTCCAAGGCTTTTTGACTTGAGCAACTAAGAGAATGGAGTTGCTGTTTTACAGAGATGAAGATTGTGAGAGGAACAGATTTATGGAAGAATAAGTATGTTAAATTTTGAGATGACTGTTTGATATTCAACGTAGAGATGTAGGGTAGGCAATTTCATATGTATTGAGTTAGTTCATGGACAAGGTCTAGCTAGAGATAATAAATTTGGGAACCATAAGCATATAGATGAAACATAAAACCATGAATCTGTTTGAGATAACCAAGGGAATGCACATGGCAAAAAGTCAGATAAGAAAAGTGAGCCCTGGAGCACTACAACATTTAGACATTGGGGAGAAAGAACAAGTCAGGGAGACCAAGAAGAAGGAGCCACAGAGGTAGGAAAATATGGTATTTTCTTTTTTTTTATCCTCACCCGAGGACATTTTTTCATTTTTTGTTCAGACAGAGTGGGAGGGAGAGAGAGGAAGAGAGAGAGAAACATCGATGTGAAAGGGACACATCAAGTGGCTGCCACCCTCACGACCAACCAGGGCCGGGGACAAACTGCAACCGAGGCACATGCCCTTAGCGGGAACCGAACCCGGGTCTCTCTGGACCGCAGGCCGACGCTCTAACCGCTGAGCCAAACCGGCCAGGGCGAAAATATGGTATTTTGGAAGGTAAGTGAAGAGAAAGTTTCAAAGAAAAGAGAATAATTAACTGCATCAAATGTTGTTGATAAGTTGAGAGTAATTAACTGTATCAAATGTTGTTGATAAGTTAAAATAAGAAAACTGAGAACAGATAATTGGATTTAGCAGTGGACTTTATAGGAGATCTTAAAAGTATGCATTTTTTGAAATGGTGTGGGCAAAAGCCTGATGGGAGTGGCTTTAGGAAGAAAGGGAAAGGAAAATTGATAATAGTGATTAGAACAACTCTTTTAAATGGTTACAAAGTCTTTGCATTTCTGCATCCCAAATATTTCTTTTTATTCTCAATGTTAGTGCATTTATTCAGGCTTTCCATTCCTCTGTGCTTATTGCAGTGATCTCTTTGCCTTTAACCTATCACCCCAGAGTGACAACTTATTTTTATTAAGTGACAACTTAAATTTATTTTTTTAGAATACAAATTTTTTTACCCACACATAAAAGATAAATTTCAAATTGATCATCATGATTAAGCCTTTTGTGATTCTGCCTCTGCCAACTTTTCTACTTTCATATCCTGCCTCTTCCCCATATTTCTCTGCTCTGTCCATAGCAAATTCTTTGAATTTCCTTAAATGCACCATCTTCTTTTATTCCTGTCCATCTTTGCAAATAAAATCTGGTACTGTGCCTGAACATCCCTTCTCGTACTTTAGAGAGGCAATTCTAGCTTTCATAATTTTAGGAAACTTTTCATCCAGATGACATCATCATCTTGACAGTGTAACTGACAGCCCAGCTCAGAGGAGTAAATTTAGACTAGTTTACTAGGTTAAACCCTTCTCCATGTTATCCCAGTTTAGTTCACAAACCCCCAAAGTCACCAAAGTAAAGTGCAATCAGTAGTAAACAGAAATGAGATCAGAGAGTGAATCTGTAAATATAACTTTTATCCTCAATTTAGACATCACGTCCTTCTATATCATTAGGATCTTTTACCTACAGCATCTGTCTGTCAGCACTGGAAAATTTCAGATGAATCTGGTTCATCATGATATCATAGCACCACTTAATCTCTACTAATATTTCTAAGTTGTGGTTACATATTGTAATCATTCATGGTGTTTTTTTGTTTTTTTTTATCCTCACCCGAGGACACTGTTCTATTTTTTGTTCAGATAGAGTGGGAGGGAGGGAGAGGGAGAGGGAGAGGGAGAGGGAGAGGGAGAGGGAGAGAGAGAGAGAGAGAGAGAGAGAGAGAGAGAGAGAGAGAGAGAGACATTGATGTGAAAGGGACACATCGAGTGGCTGCCTCCCGCACGACCCAACCAGAGGCCGGGGACAAGCTGCAACCGAGGTACGTGCCCCCAGCGGGAACTGAACCCAGGGGTCTCTGGACCGTAGGCCGACGCTCTAACCGCTGAGCCAAACCGGCCAGGGCTCATTCATGGTGTTTTAAAGAAATATTTATGCCTGGGTCTCACTCTCAGTGATTCTTATTTAATTGATCTGGGGGGTAGCTTCAGCAGTAGGATTTAAAAAATCCTTGGATTCCTAGATCAGTCTAATGTGCAGCCAAGAATGAGATCCATATGTATCTTCCTCAGCATCCAGTTTTAGCAGATAAGAACAGAAATAAAGTGTGTATATGTGTGTATATATGTACTTAATATTACTTTTTACCTGGTGTAAGTTGCTATGCTGGACTTTTTTTTTTTTTTTTTTTTCCTTTATTGATTTTAGAGAGGGAGGAAGGGGAGAAGGGGAGAGAGAGAGAAACATCGATGAGAGAGAACATCGATTGGCTGCCTTCTGCATGCGCCACCACTGGGGATTTGGCCCACAACCTGGGCATGTGCCCTGACCGGGAATCATACCAGCGACCTCTTGGTACATGGGTTGACGCTCAACCACTGAGCCACACCGGCCAGGCTGGACTTTTTTTTCCCCAAGCTCCAACTTCACAGAATATTTAAAAAAAGTATTAATTGACAAACACAAATAAACTCAAAATTCCTTCTAGCTCTATATAGTGCTTATGTGTAGAGATATCTATGCTTACTAAGAAACTCCAGAGAAACACATAGAGGAAACTGTTAAATTAAGCTCAAGAATTTGAATGACTATACTGAGTTACCAATTTGAGGGGAAATTTGAAATCAGATTATTTCAAATTCACTTTGGGATTTATTTTATTTTTTGTTTTCCAACTATACTGTTAGAGCTCTCTAACGTGTTATTGTATGTTTGTGTCTAGATGTGAAAATAAACTATATGTATTCTCTTTTGCAAGGAGGTGACGTAGAATGATGAAGAAGAGAACAGGCTTTAGAATCTGGCCTAGTTTCAGATCCTCGATCCTGTACTTACCAACTCTACAACTGTGGCCAAGTTTCCTTAAAGTCTCAGCTCCTCTTTTCTAATCTATTAAGAAAAATAATATTTATCTCATAAGGTTTTATTGAGGATTGCATGACAAAAATTTGTAAAACATTTAGCATAGTGCCTGGCACATAGTAAAGGACTACATAGGTAATGCCTATTTACATTAATGTTGGCACAGTCTAAGAAGGTAGAGCTTCACTTTTCCTTTTCAATTATGTAGGATATGTTTATATGTATACATATTTATTTAGTTAGTTTAGTTAGTTTCATGCTACTGATAGTATCTTGAAATGATATGATGAGGATGGCTATTTACCTTGGTGATCTTCCTCCCCTAGTCTAATCATGAGAAAAACATCAGACAAACTCCACCTGAGGGATACTCTACAAAACCAGTACTCCTTTAAACTGCCAAAGACACCAAAAACAAGTAAAGTCTAAAAACTATCACAATCTAAGGAGCCTACAGAGATATGATGACTTAGTGTAATGTGGTATCATGAAATGGAAAAAAAGACATTAGATGAGAAAACAACTAAGGAAATCTAAATTAAGTGTGGACTTTAGTTAATAATAATGTATTAATATTGACTTATTAGTTGTTTTTTTTAATCCTCACCTGAGGATATTATTCTTTTTTTTCAGATAGAGAGGGAGAGAGAGAGAAACATCGATGTGAGAGAGACACATTGACTGGTTGCCTCCCACACGACCCTGACCAGGGCCGGGGACGAACCACAACCGAGGTACATGCGCTTGACTGGAATCGAACCTGCGACTCATTGATCTGCAGGCTGACGCTGTAACCACTGAGCCAGACTGGTCAGGGCGACTTACTAATTTTAACAAATGACTAGACCAGCACACATAAGTACTCAAATTCTGCGGCACATCAAAAAATATAGGACTATATTTTTTGCTTATCTGACAAAAAAGAATAGGTATAATTTTGATTCATGCACACTGGACAGCTATTGTTGTATTGGCTGTTGCCATTTTTAAAATTTTCTATTTGACAATCTAAGGGAAAAGAGGTTAGTGCCCCTGACTAAATGGTCAGGTATTGCATGTTTTAAAAATTCAGTGGCACACCAGTTGAAAATTGCTGGACTAGACTAATTTAAGATGGGAAACGAGGTATATGGGATCTTCCTGTACTATCTTAGAAACTTTTCTGTAAATCTGAAACTATTCTAAAATTAAAAGTTTTAAGAAAAAACAAAACAAGCAAAAATATGTAATTGTAGATATCTTTATTTTTAAGTTACTGTATTAATTTAATTCATTTTAGGTTTGGCATTTTGTATATTCATTGTGCACCTTGAAAGCACAGTCATAAACTTTTAAAATACTGACATTATTTATTTGTTTTTTTATTCCTCACCCGAGGATATTTTCTATTTATCATCAGATAGAGTTGGGAGGGAGAGAGAGATAGAGAGAGAAACAATGATGTGATAGAGCCACATCAACTGGTTGCCTCCTACACAACCTGACCAGGGCCAGGGATGAACCTCAACTGAGGTATAGACCCTTGACCAGAATTGAACCTGCGCCTCATTGGTTCTCGGGCCGAAACTCTAACAATTGAGCAAACCGGCCAGGGCAATACTGACATTATTTTGATTGCTCCATTTACAGTTAGCAATTCTTCCTTGTTTTCCTGTTATTAGTCATCATCATTGATGCATAGCTATCTCATGAGAATCAAAACATTCTGTGTTTAGCAGAATTTTTCTTAAGCTACAGATCAGACTTCCTAGACATTTTGGATGCCTTGAGCAAATATAAATTAATAACTCATCATAGGGGAGTGGTTTTTCTTTTATTTATTTATTTATTTTTGGCAGAATTTTATGGTTTTATTAACACAAATACAATGTGTACACAATCTGTCTATTCATTTTCTTCACTGCGCAGCCTGGCATTGGGATTAGTGACTCTGATGGCCAGCTGGGCTGCTCTTTCCACAATGGCTTTGCGGTTCTTTGAGGAGACATTGTGAGCAATCTCAGCACAGTAAGATTTGTTGCACATCAGCAGCACTTCAAGCTCCTTGATGTTGTGGACCAGAAACTTACGAAAGCCACTGGGCAGCATGTGTTTTGTTTTTTTGTTGCTCCCATAACCAATGTTGGGCATCAGGATCTGGCCCTTGAATCTTCTGCGCACCCTATTGTCAATACCTCTAGGTTTCTTCCAGTTCGGCTTAATTTTGACATATCGGTCTGACTGGTGCCGGATGAACTTCTTGGTCCTCTTTTTGACAATCTTGGGTTTCACGAGGGGTCTGAGGGCAGCCATGGTGCCTAGAAGATTGCTGCCAACTCTGTAGGCAGCGCCGAAGAAGAGCGGTTTTTCTTTTTTAGATTTAGAGTATACAAGCTACGAAAACCTATGAACTTGCCACTTTTATATTTTGGAAAGCTTTGAAAATATTTTATAGTGTACTTTTAGAAAGTATTATCTATAGTACTGAGGGCATTATGTTAATCAGTATATTTTATTTGGTGAAGAATGCTTCCTCTGTAGATTTTTTCTTAAGAACTAAATTACTTTAGGTGGGTCTGGGCTTACCTATGAAGATTCTTAATAATAAAGATCATTGAGATTGATATGGAGGATAAGGTTCTAGTGCTTTGGAATAATGTTGCTCATGTTTTTTTTATAGTGATCGTTTGGATAAAAAAGGGAAAACACTGAATTCTTTAAACTACGTCTCAAAACACATCAATGCCACTTATTTTTTTCTTGAATTTGATTTGATTTTATGAATGCATTTATTTTACAGTTGTCCCTTGACAAAATTAAGTAAACAATTTTTTTTTAGAATACCCACTTGATACAAGACTCCAAGTTAGCACTAAAAGTATGATGAAAAAGGCTTTCAGAGGCACACTTTGAACATTTTACAGTCCAGAGATAGTCATATAAATAATTAACTATTATACAGGGTGGCAGTACTCTACAACAGATATGTATAATGTGCTATGGGAGCACAGAAGAGGGAACAATTAATTCTTTCTGGTAGGCATCCAGAAAGTCTTTATAGAGAAGATAGGAAATGACATTTAAGCAGTCTTTTGGTGAAAGGATTTTGTTCATCATGATGACGATAGATGAAAATTCTAGTTATCATTTAATAGTGTTTACTTAGTGGCAGATGGCATGCTGTATTTTATGTACATTATTATATTTGTTTCTCACCATAACTCCATAGGGTATTACTATGTCAACTCTTAGATAAGGATACTGAGGTATAGAGAATTTAATTTTCCTAAGGTCATATAAATAATAATATTTCAAAGCTTCAGTCCAACTCAGCTGTGCTAGACATCCAGCTCCATTAATATACGTTGAATATAATTTTATTATATTGTCAACTGGAGGAATTGTCAAGTGCATTTTAGGTAGAAGGAAGCAGTATAAATAAATTGATGGAGGCCTTATAATACATTTCCTCATCAAGTAGTTTGGTGCTGCCTTAGTTTAGGGGAATGTATTATTTAGAATTTTATAGTTGCAAGTAACAGAAAATTTGACTCAGAATTGCTTATACCAGGAGTTGAGCAAACTTTTTTTGTAAAGAGCCATAGTAAATATTTAAGGCTTTGCAAGCCATATAGTCACAACTACTGAACTTTGTCATTGTATCGTAAAAGCAACTATAGACTGTATATAAAGGAGTGATCATGACTGTGTGCTAATAAAACTTTATTCGTGGACACTGAAATTTGAATTTCATATAATTTTTTATTTTTATTTTTTTAACTTATCTTTATTGTTGAATGTATTACAGATGTTCCTCATTTTTCCCCCATTGCCCCCTCCTCCCCATTCCTGCCCCCCTCCTGCTTTTCCCCACACTGTTGTCTGTGTCCATTGGTTATGCATATATACATATAAATTCTTTGGTTTATTTCTCCCCACCCCCCAACCCCCCTTCCCTACCCATCTGGTACCCAACAAAAGTTCTCTGTATCTATGAGAATGTTTCTGTTCTGCATGTTCATTTTGTTTGTAGATTCAATTGTTGATAGATATGTATTTATTGCCATTTTGTTTGTTCATATTTGTTTATCTTTTTCTTCAAGAAGACCCTTCAACATTTCATATAATAATGGTTTGGTGGTGATGAGCTCCTTTAGCTTTTCCTTGTCTGGGAAACTCTTTATATGGCCATGGATTCTAAATGACAGCTTTGCAGGATAGAGTAATCTTGGTTGTAGGTTCTTGCTTTTCATCACTCTGAATATTTCTTGCCACTCCCTTCTGGCCTGCAAAGTTTCTTTTGAGAAATCAGCTGACATTCTGATGGGAACTCCCTTGTAGGTAACTAACTGCTTTTCTCTTGCTGCTTTTAAGATTCTCTCTTTGTCTTGAACCTTTTGCATTTTGATGATGATAAGTCTTGGTGTGGGCCTCTTGGGGTTCATGTTGTTTGGGACTCTCTGTGCTTCCTGGACTTGTATGTCTGTTTCCTTCACCAAGTTAGTTCACTGAGGTTCTCACTAAGTCCATTGAGCATCCTTATAAGCAGTGTTTTGAACTCAGCATCTATTAGGTTGCTTAACTCCATTTCACTTAGTTCTTTTCCTGGAGTTTTGTTCTGTTCTTTCATTTGGGACCTGTTTCTTTGTCTCCTCATTTTGGCTGCCTCCCTGTGTTTGTTTCTATGTATTACTTAGCGAGAGGTATGGGGCTAGCTGAGACCAGATGCTGCTTGTTTGAAAGAATTTAGGAAAAGCTGAAGCAGGATCCAAGACAGGCCAATCCTATGGTCAAGCAACTGGCAACAGCTTGGGTGGGCCTGAAAGTTGGGTGGGGCGGGGCCTCAGGGAATCACCAGGGCGGGGCCAACAGTGTGAGCCAGGTTGCTGGAGTCCCAGATATGGGGGCTGTCTGCTGCCCCAGGGGAGGGCTCACCAAAGGAACAAAAGCCTCTGATAGCACGTCTGTCCAGGAGAAAGCTGCCTCTCCAGCCCTCGCTCCAATGCCAAACAGCCAGTTCTTCCCCATATGACTCTGGTGCCTTTTAGGCTCCCTCCCGGAGCCCAGAGGGAGCGAGTCTGAGTAAGTCCGTGCGCGGGCCCTTTAAGAGGAGCTGCCGGGGGCTCCAGCTGCCTCAGCCTCAGTTCCCGCTGGTTTTTCCAGCCAGAAGTGATGGGGACTTCTCTTCCTGGCACTGGAACCCTGAGCTGGGTGCCTGGTGTGGGACAGGGACCCCTCAGTCCTCAGGGAGGACCTTCCCAACCGAGGTATCCTCCTGATTTTTATCTGCCACACGCGGGTGTGGGACCAGCCCGTCGCGCCTCCTCCCCTCCTACAAGTCTCGATGTGGCTTCTTCTTTAATTTCGTAGTTGTAGGACTTCCTTTCAGCTTGATTTCAGGCAGTTTTGAATGATGGTTGTTCTGTAGTTTAGTTGTAACGTTGATGTGGTTGTGGGAGCACGCGATACCCCGTTTACCTACGCCGCCATCTTGACCAGAAGTTGAATTTCATATAATTTTTATGTGTCATAAAATATTATTCTTTTAACTACTTTTAAGTTATTTAAAAATGTAAAATTCTGCCCAGCTGGTGTAGCTCAGTAGATTGAGTGTCATCTCATGGACTGAGAGGTCCTGGTTTGATTCCTGGTCAGGGCACATTCCTGGGTTTCTGGCTCGATCCCCAGTAGGGGGAGTGCAGGAGGCAGCCGGTCAATGTTTCTCACATCGACATTTCTATCTCTCTCTCCCTAAAAAATCAATAGAACCATATTTAAAAAAAAAATAAAAATGTAAAATTCATTCTTAGCTCACTGGCTGTCCAAAAGTAGGTGGCAGGCCAGATTTGGCTTGTGAACTAGTTTACTGACCTCTGGTTTATACGATGATGAAGATTTATTGGATTATATAAGTGTAGTCCAGAAATAGGGTAGTTTTCTTTAGTAATTCAGTGTCAACAAGGACCTTGTTATCTTCCCTACCCTAATTTTCATAGTGTTAACTTTATTCTATGGTTTATTTTCCTTGTATTTACAAGATGGCAGCCACAATTTCCAGGATCCCCATGGATTGTTTTTTATGTCTAGGGAGAAACAAAACCATTTACAGAAGCTCTTTCTAACGTCTTTTGAACTCAATTCCTTTAGGTTTCACCCCTACCACGCCATAGGAACAATGCTAAATCATCTCCATTTACTAAATTTAATGATCCATCCTCAGTCTTCATATTACTTGACCTATCAATAGCTGGTCTTTTTTATTCCATGAAACTCTTCCTTTCTTAACTTCTGTACTTTTTAGTTTTGTTCCTATTGTCCAGCCACTACTTCCTATTGTCTGCTGTTTTTTTTCATACTCCTAGCCTCTACATGTTGGATTCAGTCCCAAGGGTTAGTCCTCTGACCTCTTTTCTCTCTGTCTTTTATCTATACTCTTTTTCTTGGGGAGGTCATACAGCTTAAATGTGATTTATGTACTGATGACATATGTATGTCCATCTCTGCTTGTCTAAGACATCTCAAACTTAGTATGTCCAAAACTGAGCTCCAAATACTCTTTTCATCCCCAAACCTATTCTCTCCCAGTCTTTCCTATCTCAGTAAATTACAGAACTATTACTTGGGCCCAAAATATTGGAATAGCCTTGACTTCTTTCTCTTTCTTTCTCTTCTGACAACAGATTCTCTTTACTGTACCTTCAGAATATACCCAGAATCTGACCACTTCCACTACTCACTTAGCCCAAGTGTTCATTTTTCTTCTGTATTTTTGCAGTAGCTTCTTAATTGGTCTCTGTCTGCTTTTGCTTTCTTACCCCTTCCATTCTCACCACCCCCACCTTAATGTTTTTGTTGTTGTTGTTGTTATAGTAGAGGGCAGTGGAGAGTCTTGAAAAGAATGCAGAATTTTGAAACCAGATGATTTTAATTTTAGGATTGCTACTTACTATAGTATTATGATTTTGGGAAAGTCACTTTACTTCTCTGAATCTGAATCTTACATATAAAATTGACAAAATATTTGTTTCATAGAATTATTATTAATATTGAATGAGATAATGTTGTAAAGACCTTATTGTCACTGTACCCAGCAAAGAATAAGTAGTGAATAAATTGTGGTTTGTTTTCTCTTTTCTAACCCTAAACAGATGAGCTACTTTTCTTTAATTTTTCTTTTCTTTTATTGATTTTAGAGAGAGAGGAAGGGAGAGATAGATAGAAATATTGAATTTTTTTTTTTATCCTCACTCGAGGACATTTTTTCATTTTTTGTTCAGACAGAGTGGGAGGGAGAGAGAGGAAGAGAGAGAGAGAGAAACATTGATGTGATTGGCAGACTCCTGCATGGCTCCCCCCCCCCCCCGGGATTGGGCCCACAACCTGGGCATGTGCCCTGACCGGGAATTGAGTCGGCGACCTCTTGGGTCAGTGCTCAACCACTGAACCACACCAGCTAAGCTCTTTTGCGTTTTCTTTTTTTTTTTATCCTCACTTGAGGACATTTTGCATTTTATCTTCAGATAGAGCAGGAGGGAGAGAGGGAGAAAGAGAGAGAGAAACATCGATGTGAGAGACACATCGGCTGGTTGCCACCCACACAACCCCAGCCGGGCCGGGGACAAACTGCAACCGAGGTACGTGCCCTTAGCGGGAACTGAACCCAGGTGTCTCTGGTCCATGGGCTGACACCCTAACCGCTGAGTCAAACCGGCCAGGGTTCTTTTGCGTTTTCTTTAAATTCCATTCATGTCCTCCAAATCATGTCTGTCCGTGTTGGTATTAAGTGTATACAATTCTTCTATACTCTTCATTAAATGTATACTATTTATATCTGAATAGTAAAACTTTAATATATATATATATGTATTTGTATTCCATTCAGTTTAAAAACCTCCCACCCTTTCTATTAGGGTCATATATTTAAGTTCCTAAAGGAGGATTGAAGACAACTTCCATATTTGAACTCAGAAATCTAATGTAATATTTATTCTAGCTGAGAACACTAAAGATGGGCTTGGGTTGCCAAATTCACGGTCACTTAAGTTGTTTATTTTTCAACTGTAGTATTTTGATCCTGAATTGAAATGAATAAATCATTTAAAGTATCTCCTACTTACAGGAAAGAAAACATTTTTCTTGGAATTGTTTAGGCACTTTCCTATTAGGCTTTCCCTAACATATATTCCTTCTTAGGAAATTATTAAGTACTGAATATTCTCTATATGGTTGGTATTTCTTTACTAGGAATGTTTTAGTGCTTTAATACACCTGCATTGAAAGCTGTCTATCATATGTGATAATTCTCCTATGACATTATTCATAACCCTTTGAAATAATGGGAATAGGAGAGCTATTAACAGTGTTTCTCAGTATTAAAGGTATGATGTTTTGCCCAGCCGGTGTGGCTCAGTGGTTGAGCGTCGACCCATGCACCAAGATGTTGCCAGTTCAATTCCTGATCAGGACATATGCCCAGGTTGTGTGCCCAATCCTCATTGAGGGGCATGCAGGAGGCAGCCAGTCGATGTCTCTCTCATCAATGTTTCTGTCATTCTCCTTCTCCCTTCCTCTCTCTCTTAAAAAGATCAATAAATTAAAAAAAAATGTTTAAGAAAATAAAAGATAAGTTGTTTTATATTATTTGCTGGATTTAACTCAGTATGCTGATTTAAAAAAAACACACAAATGTTCTCTGATGATTATCTCAAATCCAGGAAATCTCAGCTCTGATTTGAGAAGTTAGCCCTTGAATTGGACAGTCAGGTCTTTCTTTTTTAAATTTCTATACCTGTTACATCAGTGGGTTTTCCTCTTTTAAGTTCACAGTACAGGGTGGAGCAAAAGTATATTTACAGTTGTGAGTATGTGAAGCACAGAGGTTATTCTTTTATTATTATTTATTAATTATTGTATTATTTTCCATTCAAACAACTGTAAACCTACTTCACAGACACACCCCTGCTCTACCTTCTAATACTCCCTGATGAGGTAATCAGTATTATGCAAATAACTTGTCTTGCTTGACAACTGAAGGTCTTCTGTTTTGTCCATAAATGTAGATGTGTTATGTATGTGAGGTCTTATCTGTACTGAAGGAATTGTGTTAAGCAAAGCAAAAACATTTAAAGTGCTGTACATCATTGCAGTCTTGCTGTTTTGGGTTAATGGATTCATTGGTTCCATAAGCATACCACAAACACTGTGAAAGAAGTTGAAATTTTTTTCTGTTCTATCTTGGGGCGTGGTGAGTTTATTCTTTTGTTTATTTTATTTTAAACAATCTTTAACTGTTTAATTTTGCCTGAGAGTTAATCTCAACCCTTATGGGGTGAATTGCTTAAATTTACTGCAACGTATTTCTGATTTAATTTTTAAAATTCAGACAGTTAAAACATTTTAGATTATAATGGTTTCAAAATTGGTGACTTTCTGTCTTGTCATTGGCTTGCTGACTCAAAACTATGTCTTAAATAATTTCTGGCCTGTATTTTTCCTGTGGGTTGTTTTATTGATACCCTGATATTTTACAGATCATGCAAATTTCATACTATTTAAAGCCTTGTTTTTATTTATTTTTTCTTCTTTTATTGTTTAGGAAAACTGTGCTGATGAGGGGAAATGTCTGTGTTTTACTCATATTAGAGTACTTCTCACATACTTCACAGACATGTTTTGATGTTAAAACAGAGAATGTGATACATATATATTATTTTATTGGCACAGAAAAACCCTCAAAAATGAAATTTTAAAACATTCCTGAATAGAACTGTTCCTCATTGTAATTGATTCCCAAGTAAAGGAGGATAGTGGCATAAAAAAATTTAAGTGATCACTAGGAAGGAAACTTGACTAGGTTGATGTTTACACGTCCTGGTACCTGATATAAGATGCCATTGATTTCTGGTTTAGTTCTCTATTTTGATAAATAAAAATTTATTAAGTTAATAAATTTATTTATTAAATCTTTATTCCATAATAATTTAGGACTTCATAATATTTTATCTTTTATTCTTTTTTTATTTTTGTTAATTTATCTTTATTGTTGAAAGTATTATAGATATCCCTCCTTTTTTCTCCCATTGATCCCCTCTGTATCTTTTATTCTTTATCTGTTGAAAGACCTGGTTGGTTGACATATGAATTTCCCACAGTCTGATTTTTGTTGATTGTGCACTCAGGAACAATTGAATATTTTCTTCTGTCCTTTGTTTTTTCTGAAAACTGACAGCTAGATTCAGAGGTTTGACTGGACTCAGGTTTGATTGCTTTGGCAAAACTGTAGATGTTGTGTTCCTATCATCAGGAGGTGTATAATATATGTTATTTTACTATTTTTTGTTGTTATTGGCTATTGATGCTTGGTGCCTGTAGAGCTATTAATTCATTGCAAGTTTTGAAACGGTGCTATTCCAATTCTATCTTGTTCCTCATTTATTATCTGAAATAATTTTATAAGGAGATCTCTCATATACTCTTTGGCTACTAGTACTGTTTATATAGAAAATGTAGGATGAATTGCTTAATCATTTTATTTCCCCAGTTTTTTAGACAATGGCCTGAGTCCCTGTTAACCTAAGGACCAGTTAGTGTGGTAGTGTTTTTGTTTATTTTTTTTTAATATTATGATCTCATGGCAGTGAGCGCTTCTTCACTGAGTCTTTTTCATACTTAGTTGTACGTTGTTTTTCATAGCTTCCTTATGGTTGAATAGATATTCCAGGTTTATCTAGTACATTTTCTTTGCTAAATCAGCTAATTCTTTAAGAAGTCTTTGTTTCTTTTAATGGAGAATCGCATTTCAATATCACAGGGATGGGCACAAGGGATGGTCACTGCTACTCTGATAGTCACTGTATCTAGGCGTTTTCAGTGGACAGAGCTACGATGTACCTGTGACTTACTGATGTTTCCAGTATAGAGTCAATGCCACAGAGTTTTTACTTAACTTCTTCTGTATCATTATTTCTATAGTTCCTTTCCTCTACACTGAAAATTCTGGTTCTCAAGGAGATGATAGCATTAGAATATCACATCATTACTCATTTGCTTTATTCCTATTCATAAATACAGTGGTTTCAGAACATTACCACCACCAATTTTGATTACTGAAATGAGTTAATTTTTTTGTTTGTTTATGCTTTCATTTCTTCCCCTATTTGTTTATGGTTATACTGTGCCTACATTGTTAGACCTTATAGCCATTACATACTATAATCTGTTTAAAAACCCTCATTTAGTCTTAATTCTACAATCAGTTGTATGTTTAATGCTTATTGCTAGTCCTTATTTTGATACCTCTCTAGTCATTTCTCTGTTAGAGCTAGGAAGAGATCATGGGAACAATATTTCCTAAATTCTTGCATGTTAATAACAGATTATCTTTACTCTTTATACTTAAAGGTAAATTTTATTAAATGTAAAATCTTTGGCTCGGATTTTTCTTTGTGTATTTTAAATATATGTTTTTCATTAATTTTTTTAGAGAGAAAGGAAGGGAGAGAGAGAGAGAAACATCAATGTAAGCGAGAAACATCAATTGGCTGCCTCCTACACACCTCCTACTGGGGATTGAGCTCGCAACCTAGGCATGTGTCCTGACCTAGAATTGAACCAGGACCTCTCAGTCTATGGATGATGCTTAATCCACTGAGCCACATCGGCCAGGTTTCTTTGTGTATTTTAAATATATTATTCCATTTTCTTCTATTATTTTTTTCTTATAAATCATGTGATTTTTTTACCTAAATGCCCAAAGCCCAAAGGATATATATATTTTTTTTCTTTAAAGTCTAGTGATTTTAATAGAAAATGTCTTGGTGCATTGATCTAAGTTGATTGTCTCAAGTACACATGGTGCTCTTGTAATATGAAATTATATGTGTGGGTGTGTGTTTGTGTGAGTAGGTATACATGTATTTACACAGACATATAACTATATATATTGCACATACACAGACACTTTTTTTCTGGAAAACTTTATTAAATTCTAGTTTTTAAATTTGTCCGTTTTCTCACTTTGGTTTTCTTCTTTAGGGATTCCTATTTTTATCTATATGCTGGATCTTCTTTGCCTATTTTCAGCATTTGTCACCTTCTTGCAAATCCTTTTTAATCTCTTCTTTTAAAAAAAAATTGTTAAAGATTTTCGTTCTTTAGCTTCTGTTTTTTAAATATTTTTTGTTATGTTTATTTACTCTTGTGTTTCTTACAGTTTAGGCTTCATTACTGAAATTCTTTTTGCTTTATTTCTAATTCTTTCTTGGTTTCTGTCTTCTCATTTCTCAGTTTTTCTGATTCTTATTTACATTGCTCTTTCATGTATTATATAATATTCTTATCTCTCTTAAAACATGTGAATGTAATTTTTATTATAGTAAAATATATAGCCCTGGGGATTGTTTGACATACTTTAGACAAATAAGCAGCTGTAATTAATTTAGACATTACTTTAAATCAAAGCTTCTAAACTGGAATTCTGTGAATGAACTTCAGGGTTGATAACATTGCTTCATTAATGCAAAGTAGAGTGTATATGTATGCAGACAAGGAAAGAACATCCTTTAAGAGGGGAGAGTAAACTGTCCTCACAAAAAAAATCTAAGGATAAGAACCTTTGATTTACATATGAAATATCCTCAAATATTTTAATGATTGCAATCAAAGGGAATGACAACAAATGATAGATATAGTAAATTTAAGATATATGCAGAACCAGATAATATATTACATCAACTTCATGATCTATTTTCTTATGCTTTTTCTAATTTTATGCAGATGGAGGGAGCGAGGAACCACCAGATCGAAGACAGTCAAGTGTAGACTCTCGCCAAAGCCGCTCTGGGCAAGGTAAATTTTCATTTAAGTTACTATTAAATTAAAAAGAAAAAATACTAGCTATACCTCCTAATATGTAATCTGAGGACTGGGTTTTCTCTGGGTCTAGTGAGCTATTCTAGGACTTTACATTTAGAGCTTTAAATGTTACAGTCTTTAAGTTCTATATTCTCTAATAAATTTAATTTTAAAAGTTCTATATGTTATCATTTGTTAAAGGTAAAAGAAAATTAAAAATAGTCTCATGTCATTTTTTAAGTAATATTAAGGTTTTAAGTAATTTTGGAGCATTGTGGTATATGTTTGGATATCATTTTTGGAATATAACCAGAGCTAAATTTTTAACAGTAACATTTGTTGGAGTAGCATCACACTGGCTTTTTTTTCCTCTCTTTTTCATTTATTTATTTATTTATTTATTTATTTATTTATTTATTTATTTATTATTTTTATTAATTTATTTTTTGTTACAGATGTTTCTCCTTTTTTCCCCATTGACACTATCCTCCCCAACCCCCCCACCCCTCCCCAGCTTTGTTGTCCATGTCCATCAGTTATGCGTACATGCATATAAGTTCTGTGGTTTATCTCTTCCCTCCCCCCCACCCCCTCTGCTGAGGGTTGTCAGTCTGTACCCCACTTCCACATCTCTGGGTCTACCCTGTTCCTCAGACTGTTATGTTCATTATATTCCACAAATAAGTGAGGTAATGTAATATTTGTCTTTCTCTTCTTGGCTTGTTTCGCTTAGGATAATACTCTCCAGGTCCTTCCATGCCATCTCAAAGGATAAGAGATTTTTCTTTCTTACAGGTGCATAGTACACCATTGTGTATATGTACCACAGCTTTTTAAACCTTTCATCAACGCTGTATTTGTAGTCTTAGCTCTCTCAGAAGAAATGGCTTTTTTTTTTTTTAATCCTCAGCCGAGGACATTTTTTCATTTTTTTTTGTTCAGATAGAGTGGGAGGGAGGAAGAGAGAGAGAGAGAAACATCAACGTGAAAGGGACACATCGAGTGGCTGCCACCCGCACGACCAACCAGGGCCGGGGACAAACTGCAACCGAAGTACATGCCCTTAGCGGGAACCAAACCCGGGTCTCTCTGGACCGCAGGCCGACGCTCTAACTGCTGAGCCAAACCGGCCAGGGCAAGAAATGGCTTTTGTTTAAAGGATCTTCTTACTTATTTCCCTTTTCTATTTAAAATTTATTATCAAAGACTTTTAATTGTGGTTTTTTTTGAAGTAACAGCTTTCAAACTAGGTAAAAATATTATGTATCAGTGACATTTTTAGATAGGCCTTCCCTTAATTACCTTATGTAAAATTACATGACTAGAACTTCCACTCTTATTTTTTTCATAGTACTTCTCTCCTTTGTATTTATTTTATTTTCTCTGTCCAAAACTAGAGTGAATGTTCTATGATTGCAGAGATTTTGTCTGATTTGTTCATTGCTGTATTTTCAGAGCCAAGAATAAATTTCTGGTATGTAGTAGTTACTGAAAAAATATTGTTGAATAAATGAAGTGATCTCTTAAGAGAATGAGAATTGAGAACCCAAACTGGTGAATATATTACAGAATTCCGGGCAGTCATTACTAAGTTTGGTTTTTAGAGATTCTTTACTTACAAATGCAACAAAGCTTAGATTTACAAATGTGTGATGTTTTAATCCTAGAAAAGTTCCTGGTTCATATATTCCATAATCCTATTCCCTTTTTTCTTCAATTTTGTTTTTCCCAAGTTTTAGAGTTATATAATTTTTATAAAATGGTTTGTTGCAGAATAAAAAGAGGAATAATTTATGCAGGTTGATTTGGAAGTTTTAACTTATTCTACTGCTTAATCATATTGAGGAATCTGACTAAAAAGACACAACATAAATGTAGTCATCAGAGATTTCTTAAATAAACAGCACAGCTAGATCTCTCCATGTATAAAAGCTCCCAATCAGCCTTTGTGTCCTCTTCTTCTAAGTATGAGCAGCTTATCAAA
This sequence comes from Tadarida brasiliensis, assembly GCA_030848825.1. NCBI lineage: Eukaryota > Metazoa > Chordata > Mammalia > Chiroptera > Molossidae > Tadarida > Tadarida brasiliensis. Next base: position 53,651,543 of record CM061273.1, read on the forward strand.
GATGACTAGATATTTAAAGAAATCTCTTAATGTATGAAAGATGGAGATTAAAATAAACATAATAAAGCAACTTTGAGAGAACAGAAATTTTGCAGAGAAAAATAATAGAACCATTATTAATACCCTCAGGGAAATAAGAGAAAATAATACAGCCATGAAATAAGGGGGAGATACTATAAAAGAATAATGTTCTGATTTTTCAAAGAGACTTTCAGCATTAAAATTTTGATAGCAGAGATCAAAAGCTTTGTAGAAGTATTAGAAAATTAATGTTGAAGAAATTTCTGAAAAAATTGAGCAAAAAGACAAAAGATTATAGAAAAAATATGAAGAGTGTTAAGAAACTGACAGGTCCAGTCCAGGAATTCCAATATTCAAATAATGTTCCCAAAAGAAAGTACAGAGAAGAAAAGGAAAGAAATTATCAACAAAATGATTCAAGAAAATTTTCTTGAACTTGAGGTTCCTGGTTGAAAGGCTTCTTGAGTGTTCAGTACAGTGGATGAATATAAACACAAACAAAAAGACATTGTTGTGAAATTTCAAATTACTGGACCAAACAGATTTTTCATGTGTAGAGAGAGGAAAAAAAAACTTGTCATATACAAAGTAACAGGAATCACTTGGCTTTGGATCTCTCAGTGGTAACATTAGACAACTGAATGAAAAATGGAGTATCACTTTAAAAAATTTGAAAGAATATAATTTCAGCCTTAGTATTCCATATGCATCGAAACTATCGATCAGATATAAGAATAAAATTAAAATGTTGTAAAACATGTAAGGGTTTTTTGTTGTTGTTTTTTCTGCCTACCTTGTACTCTTTTCTAGGAATCTGTTTGAGGATGTAATCCATCAAAATGAAAAAGTCAGCCAAATAAAAGAAATGAGTTACAAGAAATGGGAAATTTAACAAAGGAGAAAGTGAAGAACTTTTCAGGAGGACAATGTAAAGACAGGAACAGAGGGCAACCAGACCAGATTGGAGTAGTTAGAAGCCCCCAAAAGATTTTTTCAGGAAATTAGATTGATAGAAACCCTGATGCATTTAATTATCTTTAGAAAAGTTTTAGACGAAAAGCTCAGGTTTGAATTGGCAGTAAATACATAAAATAATAAGTGAAAAAAATTGTAAACTCAATGGAAAACAATGTGTGGGAAAGGAGATGTTAGAACAAGTCTAGTGCTTGGGACATGGTGTGGGGTAGCTGATGTCCACGCCATTCACCTCCAGTATTAAACCTTATCAGTTTACTCCACTTTGGTGTAATATTTTCAGTATTTGATTTGGACCATTATGGTTAGGAAGCAGTACTCTAAAGCAGGGTGAGCAGATCTGGTCTGTTTTTGTAAAGTTGATAGATTTGATTTGCTAAGACAATTTTAATTATTTTTGCATCTGTGTTCATGTGGGATGTTGACTTTAAGTTTTCTTGTCTTATAACGTCTGTCTGATTTTGGTATCAGGGTAATGCTGACCTCATAGAATTAGTTGAAAGTTGAAGAATATTTCCTCCTTTTCAGTTTCCTGGTATATTTTGTATAGGATTGCTGTCACTTTATTCTTCTTTGTGGGAAAGTTTTAAAATACAAATTAAATTTCTTTAATCAGTATAGGACTATTTGAATCATCTATTTCTTCTTGAGAGACCTTTTAAAATCTGTAGAATCTGGGGGGGGGGTGATATTGAAAATATGTAATAATGAGTATGCCATAAGTATCAACTAACCAGAACAGACATGTAAGGTAAGGTGCCTTATCCTTTGAGCATGAGTGCTCTCTCCTGTGTGTTAATTAGCTAGATCCGCCTCTGATCTGTCTCTTGGGTACAGTGGATTCTGACTTAAACATACCTATCCCCACTCGCTACTCTACTTTAAGGGCAGAGACCTCTCATGTCTTCTGCTTATCAAATGTAGGAGATGGTAGGTGGCCTGACTACTTGGACTGAATCAAGTCCCACCCCTCTCATTCAGATTGTGGCCCGTTGGCACTTCCTGTACCTTGTGTCTCTTGCTTCTGTGCTTAAAACAGACCTGGAAACACACTCATCTTTCAGTTATCCTCCTACACATACTCTGGGCTATAATTTTTTCAGTTCACTTATGTCTAGTTTCAGTTTTCCATGGATTTCTTAACATTTCTCTTCCATTATTGGTTTTTTGTTTTGCTTTATAATGCTTTAAGAATTTGTTGTTTTAAAAATACATTTTCTGTTACTTCCAGATCACCTATATTGTTGCTATTTTAGTCTAAACTACCATCATTTTTTCTTTACTACTATAATAGTGTCCTAACATTTTCATTCTTGCCAACTTATAGTCTATTGTTCATTTGATAGCTATAGTGCTCTTATTAAAACAAATCAAGTCATGTATTTCCCCAAAATTGAAAAAAAATTATCCAGTGGCTTCCTATCACATTCAGAATAAACTCCAAATTTTTTTTTAATCATTCCTTACATGACACTGTTGCCGTTTTCCTTATACTCTTGATTCTATGTCCTCTCAATCCCTCCATTATCAATTGTTTCATCTATGCTGGCCTTTTTGATTAAACATGTTAAGTGTTCCCTTTGCAAGAAATGTACAAAATTATCTTGTTGTTTTAGTAGTTTATGATAAAAAGTTACCTAACTTTCAACATAGATTGCTTTAGGAATAAAGAAAAGAAACAGCCCTGGCTGGTTTGGCTCAGCGGTTGGAGCGTTGGCTCGCGGGCCAGAGAGGCCCGGGTTCAGTTCCCGCTAAGGGCACGTACCTCAGTTGCAGTTCGTCTCCTACTCCGGTTGGGGTTGTGTGGGTGGCAACCACTCGATGTGTGTCTCTCACATAGATGTTTCTCTCTCTTCCTCCTTCTCTCCCTCTCGCTCTATCTGAAGATAAATGCAAAAATGTCCTCAGGTGAGGATAAAAAAAAAAAAGAAAATAAACATAACGTAAAATAATATATATGTGCCAGGCTCTGGGCTAGGTGGTTTCACATCATCCTCATTTATTTCTCAGAGTAGTACTATGAAGTAGATATTATTTTTAATAAGAAATAATCAGTTTATATTGATCTATACCCAAAGTTTCATTCATATCAGCCTTGTTAGTAGCATGTATTTAGATCCTTCTCATTCTAATATTTAAAATACAAATTTGTTTGTTGATGGTTGGATACGAATTGAAAGAAAAGATCTGACCTTAAATATTAACTCCCTTTGAAGTGTCTTTATTTCTAGTCCTGTATTTCTTCAGAGATTTAACTTCTTGTTGATTTTGCTTTGTGTAACACTTCTTTTTCCATAAAATTAAACTTGAAATTTGCCCTTAGCTAACAATATCTTATTATGTTGGGGTGCTGCTAGGGATGTATCACTGAGCTTATACTGGCATATGCAAGGATGGTTTTGTGTGTGTGTTTTGAAAAATAAAACATAGTTATAGTTCTGTTCTTCCCCAATTAACTACAACCTAGCCATATCTCCAGGGACATACTTAAATTCTAATTTCTTAAAGTCTGTATAATGGTCCATAACATAAGTAAGCCATTATTTACTCGACTGTTTCTTCATCTATGAGTGTTCATATTTTCAAAGCAATTCATAATAATTTATTTAGTAACATCTTAAATTCGTGGAATATGCAACCCCAAGCACATTTTGTGTCAGAACATATTAAGTATCTTACTTAGTATTATAATGGGCCTAGTAACACTAGAAGCCTTGTAGAAGCCACTTCTTGCTTATCCATATTTATGAAAGAAAGGGAATAAAAGCATAGCAGCTAGAAGGGTTAGAAAAGATATATTTGACATCTCAAAAGATTTTGATTTAATGTATTCTTATGTGAATTTTTCTGGCAAGAGATAACAGAAAACCTCTTTGAAAACTTTATAAATTTTAATGAAGGTTCATAAACAGTTGGATAACAAAGGATGAGGAAGGAACCTATTAGTAAAGCCTGGGGTAAAATTACTATCTAGTGAGTACATGTTTTTGTTTTCTTTCGTTTGAGGAGTAGTTTGGATTTAATAAATTTTATTCCTAGTGGGAGATTGAAGAGTTGGTTCCCACAAGGGGGCAGACTAAGACAACCTGTAAACCTTCACACTATAAATAATATTTATTTTAAATTCATAGTTGATTTATTAAGAAGGAAGGGGAAACCACCAGGGGCTAGAAATGAGTAGAGAGATAACTGGCTGACTGTCTCATGAATGGTACCATATATTGGTGGCATCCACCTACCTTTTCCCCAGTGCATGCAACATGTATGGACTATTGGCAGGTTGGACACTCAGCTGTGGCTATAGTCAGATTGGCCTTGGTGAGTGTAAGTCCATATTGCTGAGCCCATCTATAAATTCCATCCCTGTTAATGAGCCCATTGGTCAAGGATAGAGCGATTGGGTAAAGATACTGAATCCCCCAAATCAGTCATCTTATTTACTGGATTATTATGCATCTAATCTGTAGAGATTGCTATTTGATAAGCATTCACACGGGACATAAACTACATCATACTTTTCGCCCTTTCAAACAGGTCTATCCATATACTGCATCTCCAAATTTCCTTGTCACCAGTTTTCTAATTATTCATTCCAAAGCCATTTAACACTGCCCATGAGTCAGTGTAGAACAGTACCTCTGTCATCTTTCCTTGCAGGCAAAATGAACAACTAGGTACCCTGTTCACATTTCTGCCAAGAAGGGTTTCCTTTCTCCATTATCCTTTAGGACTACCCCAGAGTATGATTGTAGTGTTGTTGTCATCCTCATGTTTTCATGCAAAGCTATCAATAAACAAGCACGAGTACCACCATCCCTCTGCACCCAGTAAGGTAGTCACAGAGAATTCTTCATGAGATCAAATATATCCAGATTCAGAGAAAAGGAGCAATATAGCAGGAGTATAGGAACCTCTTGCAAATTATTTATGCCTTCAGGACCTGCTCAAGCCTGCTCTTATATACACTTCTTCTTTTGATGATGAAGTGCTGCAGTATACACCAACCATATTCCTTTGTTGGTTCAACAATACTTCATGGTGGGCTGCCCAAGTCACATGGTAACATGATGGCACACGGTTAAGCATTCATTCTAAGGCCCTGCAGTAAGCCAAAAACTGTTTTGTTTTGTTTAAAAAAAAAAAAAGGACAATAGTTACTTGCACAGGATAGCATAGTTTTAAAATAAAATACTGAAGTCTGCCCTGAGATTCACCTAAATTTCTGCAGTAAGCGCCATACAAGATCCCTATCTGCCACAGATACTTCAAGCAACATTGGATCTGGTGGGTTATATTACCCAAGTGCCAAAGCAGCTTTCACAGCAGCCCATACTTGTTTCCAAGCCTTCTGCTATTCTGTGCCTTTCTCACACTCAGCAATCTTAGTAAATGGTTCATAGTAGCATACCCATATTAGGTACAGGTTACTACAGAAATTCAAGGGTCATTGTACATCTTTCTCACTAGTAAGATAGAGTAGGTGCAGCACATTCTTCACCTTGGAAGGGCTGTCTTGGATTGCTCAAGACCATAAGACTCACAGGAATTTCACCAATGTGGAAAACCTCTGAATTTTTGTGGATTTTATTTCCCACCCTCTGACATGCATGTATTTTACCACAGTACCTAGATAAGTTGCTACTTCCTGTTCCCAAGTCTAATCAGCATGAAGTTATCAGTGTAGTAGACCAGCATGGTGTTTTATGGAATGGAAATGCAATTAAGGGCCCTGTGGATTAGATTATTACCTAGAGCAGGAGAATTAATAGGAGATAGGGCAGTGAAAATGTATAGCTAACTCTGACAGCTGAATGCATACTGCTTATGATAATCTCATTCTCAAGTCAATAAATGCAAACCAAGTGCCAGAGATATGTTGATTTGTTTTAGCAATAAAACCACATTTAAAATAGTAGCAGCAGTAGGAGTCACACCTGAATAAGTTACAAAAATTCACTGTCATTCTCTATCTTCTGTATAGACAAGTTGAATGGTGGGGATACGTTAAGAGTTATCACCCTTGGATCGTTCCAGTGTTTAGTGATTGGACCACACTTTTTACCTTATTTTCTAGAGACTGATTGAACTTGATTTTGGATATAGGTCTGGAACTTCACTATGCAATACAGTGGTCAGTCATTGGATACTTGTAGCTATTGAGTACTTGAAATGTGGCTGCTCTGAAGGGAGATGTGTTGTATGTGTAAAATACACACCAGATTTTGAGATTTTTCTGTGTCGCTGTTCTTTTCAAGAATGTTTGCCTTTACTTATTGAAACATTGTTTTAATAGTTGCTTTAAGGTCTTTGATTTTTTTATTCTAATACCCATGTAATTTCAGGAATGACATCTGTTTATTGACTCTTTTCAAGTTGATATTTTCCTGTTGGATCATACGTCGTGTAATTTTGGATTATATCCCAGACATTTTGAATATGATGAGACCCTGGGTTTTATTTAAAACCTAAGGAGAATGTTGGGGTGTGTGTGTGTGTGTGTGTGTGTGTGTGTGTGTGTGTGTAGGTAGGTAGGTGGCCAGTTGACCAGGTTATGTTCAGGACAAAGGTTCCTAACTACCTTCTGGGGGCTGTGGTTTCAATGTGTCAGTTCAGTTTTCTAAGCACTTGCAGTACTCTTTAGATAAGTTCCACATAAGTGATCCAGTGTCCATTCTGGTATCAGAGTGGTGGTATATCTTGTTGCTGTGTTCTCAAAGCCTGTGGTATATTGTTTAGGGCCAGATCCATGCTTGCAGAGCTCAGAGATGAGCCCAAAAGTTCACACTCAACTTGATGGGATTGTTTTCTTTACTATCCCACCTCACCCCAGTCTCACCAACACTTTCCAGCTCCCCAGGACCTCCCTTTCCCATACTCAGGCTAAAAAACACAGTCTCTAGTTTTCCTATTCTGCTGTTCAATTCTGGCAACGGTGTCTACATCCAGGTTAAGTGATAAGAGGAAAAACAGCAATGAGGATTTGCTTCACACTCTCGGGATCACAGTTCCTTGAGTCAGAGAAAAGGATTCCCTTCTCTCAGAGTTTTAGGTACCTGCCCAGTCACCACTACTACCTCTATGTTGTTGGCAATCAAATCTTCTGGAGACTGGAAAAAAAAGAGGGATTTCCCTTAGTCTCTCAGACCAATAAGGTCTCCCTTTCCTGTTCCTCACTAGAAAGGGGGGGATTTTCTTAGGGCTTTTTTAAAATCCAGTGTACACTTAATGAGTTTGGGGCTGGCTGCCTTTGAGTCTAGGCCAGGTAATACCTGAGGAAGAAACATGGTAAATTCACCACCACATCAATGGAACTTCATATTCTGTGCTCTTTTCCCAGTCTGCCCACTACTATTTATTTTCATACTCCTCAGATATGCTTCCTTTTTATTTATTTTTATGTTTGTGTATTTAATTTTTAAAAAAATAGATTTTATATTTTATATTCACAGTAAAATTAAATGAAAAGTACCAAGAATTCCTGTATGCCTCTTACACCCATATTTGCACAGCCTCCTCCACTATTAACATCCTGCTCCACAGTGGTAATTTGTTACAGCAAATGAACCTACATTGACACATTATAGTCACCCAAAATCCATATATTACACTAGGGTTCACTCTTGATGTTGTACATTCTCTGAGTTTTGACAAATGTATAATGACATATATCTACCATTATAGTATCATACAGAATAGTTTCACTGGCCTAAAAATCCTCTATACTCTGTTCATCCTTCTCTTCCCTCAATCCCTGGAAAACACTGATCTTTTTACTGTTTCCATAGTTTTGCTCATACAGTTGGAATTGTACAGTATGTACCTTTTTCTGATTGGCTTCTTTTACTTAGTAATATACATTTAAGGCTCTTCCATGTCTTTTCATGGTGTGGTAGCTCATTTCTTTTTAGCACTGAATAATATTGCATTGTCTAGATTGCACCACAGTTTATTCATTCACTTACTGAAGGACATCTTGGTTGCTTCCAACTTTGACAGCGATGAATAAAGCTGCTATTAACATCCATGTGCAGTTTTTTATGTGGCTATAAGTTTTCAACTCATTTAGGTAAATACCAAGGAGCAGGATTGCTGGATTATAAGGTGAGAGTATGTTTAGTTGTGTAAGAAATTGCCAAGCTGTCTTCTAAAGTAGATTTGCATTCCTATTGGCAATGAATGTGAGCGTTCCTATTGTTTCACATCCTTGTCAGTATTTTGGATTTTGGCTGTTCCAACCAACTGAGTAGTAGTATCTCATTATTGATTTAATTTGCAATTTAATGACATATAATGTTGAATATCTTTTCATATGTTTATTTGCCATCTATATACCTTCTTTGGGAGGTGGCTGTTCAGATCTTTTGCCCCTGTTTTACATTTTCTTGTTGTTGAGTTTGTGTATTTTGGGTAATGGTTCTTTATCAGATGCGTCTTTTGCAAATATTTTCTCCCAGTCTGAAGCTTTTCTTATTTTCTTGACAGTGTTTTTCACAGAAGTTTTAAATTTTAATGAAGTCTAGCTTATCAATTATTTCTTTCATGGATCATGCCTTTGGGGTTGTATGTAAAAAGTCACTATCCAAGGTCATCTAGATTTTCTCCTATGTTATCTTCTAGGAGTTTTATAGTATTGCATATTATATTTAGGTATATGATCCATTTTGAGTTAATTTGTTTGTGAGTGGTGTAAGGTCCGATTTTAGATTCTTTTTTTTTTTTCAATGTGGATGTTCAGTTGTCCCAGCACCATTTGTTGAAAAGACTATCTTTTCTCCATGTATTGACTCTTTGCTCCTTTGTCAAAAATCAGTTAACTATATTTATGTGGGTCTATTTCTGAGCTCTCTATTCTATTCCATTGATCTATGTGTTTATTATTTTTCACAGTACCACACTGCCTTGATTACTCTAGCTTTATAGTCCATTTTGAAGTTCAGTAATGTCAGTGCTCCATTTTTGTTCTTCCCTTTCAGATATTGAGTTGGCTATTCTGGTGTCTTAACTCTTCGTGTACACATTAGGATCAGTTTGTTGATATCAGCAAAAATAACTTCCTGGGATTTCATTGGGGTTTCATTGACTCTGTTAGGTCAATTTAGAAAGAACTGACATTTTTACAACATTGATTCTTCCTATCCATGAACTTGACTATCTCTCCATCTACTTAGATATTTGATTTCTTTCACCAGAGTTATGTATTTTTTCTGATATGGATCTTGTACATATATTTTTTTAGAATTATACCTAAGTATTTCATTTTTTAAATTCATAGTCTGATAATTCCAACATCCCTGTCATATCTGGTTCTGGTTCTGATGTATGTTCTAGCTCTTCAAACTGTGTGGTTTGACTTTTAGTATGCCTTGTAAGATTCTGCTGAAAAATGGACAACATGTACTGGGTAATATGAACTGTGGTAAATAGTAATGTAAATGCAAGGTGTGAAAGCGTTCTATAGTCCTATGGTTAGGTCTTAGTCTTTTGGTAAGCCTGTGCCCCTGGACTATGAGCATAGGCTTACAGTGCTTCTCAGTTGGGAGGTTGTTTTTTTGTTTGTTTTTCTCCGTCTTAGGAAACTGGAAGTGAGCTCTGTACATCCTTTCAGGGGTTTATATTTGCATTCAGTGGGTGAGTAAAGGTAGAATATGCTTGTTCTATCTTTCCTGGAACTGAAACTTAGTCCTGTTTTTCAAATATATAATCTTCTGGTATTTGTAAAACACTCATACTATTTTTTTCTTTTTATTAATTCTTTTATGTAAAACAAGGGAGAATTTGGGGCTGAAGGCTTTCCCACATTTTATATATTCATACAGTTCCTCTCCAGTGTGAATTCTTATATGTTCTGTAAAGGAGAAAGGGATCATTGAAGCGTTTCTCACGTTCATTACATATAAAAGGTTTCTCTTCTCTGTGTGTTCACATTTTTCCCATGGGATAAGTGACTTCTGATAAGTTACCCATAGTCACTGTATTCATAGACTTTCTAACCAGGATGTACTCATGTGTTCAGTAAGGTTAAATAAAGTTCTTTTTGAAGGCATTTCTGAATTCATTATAGTCATAATGTTTCTCTCTTGTGTGTATTCATATAGGCACTGTGAGCTTAATGTTCCTACTGAAGGCTTTTTCTCAGTCATTGCATTTGTAGAGTTTCTCCCTAGTGTAGATGGATGCTCTGGTGAGCAGTAAAATGAGTGATTCAGCTGTAGGCTTTCCCATAAGTCTTTGTGTTCATAGAGTTTCTTCCAAGTATGTATTCTCATGTGTACCACAAGACTAGAGATGTTTCTGAAGAATTTTCCACACTGATTACCTTAATAAAGTTTGTCTTCAGTGTGAGATCTCATGTACATTTTGGGGATGACAATAGCCTGGATGCTCTCCTGCTCTGAAATTATTTAAAGTTTCTTTTCATTTTGAAATCTCCCATGTCTCTCACAGGAATAATGATTACTGAAGGATTTCTTACAATTTGTACATTCATGATTTGCTCTTCTCTATCATTTCTCTCCAACAAAATAAGATTAGTGTTCCCTCTCAAGGCTTTTTCATGTAGATTACATTCATAAAATTTATATCACTAAGATTCCCTTTTATTTGTATCTCATTGATGCAGACATTGTAGGGAAAAGCTGAGTTTTCCCTCTCTGATGCCTGCTTTCACTACTTTTCTTCAACTGTATTGGGAGATCCTAGCCAGTGCATTAAAGCCTCTGTAAGAAAAGATGTTCTTTCTTTGTTGAGACCGTGATTGTGAGAAGAAAACACTGATAGGATACACAGATGGAAGGGCCAGCTCTGGGCCTCCACAGAAGACTAGAGGCCTGGGTCAGGATAACCACCCCTACCCACCCAGAGGCTACCCCAGTACCCAGGTTTCAATCAGACTGAGGGGCAAGAGCAGTAAACAAGGCAGAGAAAATACCTGTTGTTATGATGCTTTCATTCTAAAACAGTGATTTTCAGCCAGTGTGCCACAATTTTTTTTTTCTTGATTGATTTTACAGAGAGAGGAAAGGAGAGGGGGAGATAGATAGAAACATCGATGAGAGAGAACATTGACTGGCCACCTCCTGCATGCCCCCCACTGGGGATTTGGCCCACAACCTGGGCATGTGCCCTGACCAGGAATCGAACTGGCGACCTCTTGGTGCATGGGTCGACATTCAACCACTGAGCCACACCAGCCGGGCATGTCACAGGAATTTTTAAAACATGTAGTACCTGACTATTTAGTCAGGGACACTGACCTTTTTTCCCTTAGATTGTAAAACAAACAAAAAACACAGCTAACACAACAACAGCCATCTGGTGTGAATGAATCAAAACTATATCTATTTTTCTTTTGTCAGATTGGCAAAAATATATTTTTTGGTGTGTTGCAGAATTTTAGTAATTAGCTTATGTGTGCCATGAAATGAAAAAGGTTGAAAATTGCTGCTTTAACCTTTGAGTTTGCCTAACTCACTTTTTTTCCCCTAGTATCTTTTTATTTGTAGATGCCTTAGAATTTTCTACATAGGCAATCATGCTGTCTGACTACGTGATTCCATACTAGTTTTTACACTTCTTTTGGCCTATTTCCTGTGTGATAGATGGACTTATGAGAATATTACCAATCCAGAGAGTGATATAAGCCTTGATTTAAAAGGACATTTGGAATAATATAGACAAAACCCATTTGTTTCTGAAATACTTAAGAGGTCTTGACATTAGGAGTTAGTTTATCACCATGCTATGTTTATTTTTCCTGTGTACTTTTTAAAAATAAACTTTTATTGAAGTATAACATGTAAACTGAAAAATTTGCAAATCATGTGTATAGTTCAGTAAATTATCATGCTGGGGTTTTGTTTTCTAAGTGTTATTTGTGGTTATTTATATAACTTGAAAAATTAGAAGGCAATTCTCAAGAATAGGTATTGCCTTAGGCTAAAGACTTTTTAAATTAACTTGAAGTTTAATACCTAATAATCATCATGTGTATTAAATATAAGACTTAGCAATGACTTTAATGTTATTGAATAATTATTATTCCTATTATTTCTCCTTTTTTATCCCCACCCAAGGATACGATTTTTTAAATTATTGATTTTAGAGAGAGAGAAAGGGGTGTCTATGTGTGTGGAGAGAGAGAGAGAGAAAGAAACCTTGATCCATTGCCTCTCATATGCGCCCCAACCAAGGATCGAACGTGCAACCTAGATATGTACCCTGGCTGATAATTGAACCTGCAACCTTTTGGTGGACGGGATGATTGTCCAACCAACTGAAACTCCCTGGCCAGGACGGGCCCTAATATTTCTTTAGTGTCCATGTTTGATATCCTGTGCTTTCTTAGATCAGTTTTTTAATGTTTAATCACCAGGTGTCCAACATAACTGAATATTTTCTGTCAAATTAGCAGTTTATGTTTTTCTGCCATTATCTCCATCATCTCATTTCAGTAACTTTTACTTGGTTGATTGAAGCAACAAAAGTGGTAGTTAAAAGAAAGGTAGAGCCCTGGCCGGTTTGGCTCAGCGGTTAGAGCGTTCGCCCTCGGACCAAAGAGTCGTGGGTTCAATTCCGGTCAAGGGCACATACCTCGGTTGAGGTTCAGTCCCTGGCCCTGGTTAGGGTGGTGCGGGAGACAGCCAGTCAGTGTGTCTTTCTCACATCGATGTTTCTCTCCCTCTCCCCCCCTCCCTCCTTCTCTAATAAAGATAAATGGAAAAATATCATCAGGTGAGGATTTTTTAAAAAAGAAAGAAAAAGGAAAGGTAGAAAATAAAAATTGAATAATTTGGAGTACCAGTAAACATTATCTTATATACTTGATAAATTGGATTTCCAATTTTTGACTTCTTTCCTTTTATTAAATTATACATTCATTCCTTTTGCTATACAACTTTTTAGTAGTTCCCACTAAAGTGTGCCAAGTGGAATGAGAGTGAACAGAGGTCTTAAATATGCTCTCTGATTTGAATAGGCCTCCTACAAAAGGAAATGTTGTAGACTACTAAGATTTTGAGGTTACTTTTACCCAAGAAAGATGGACTAATACAGTCAAGTTCTGTGAATGCTTACCAGTACTTTTCTTTAGTGTTTTTTTTTTTATATGTAGCTAAAATGAGTTCAAGCACAATTTATAGGACAGAGAAGATGAAGGAAAATATTTTTAAGCAGGAAAATAAAGTAGGACATCCAGATTGGACTAATTGCAGTATTATTCCTCAAGGAGTATTATTAGATTCTAAAATTATCAGTGAAGTTTTAACTTGAAACATTTCAAGTGAAAAGAGGTACCACTCAATCAAGTGAATTTTTTCTAGATATATTTATTGCTTAAAAATATCTAATGCTGATTTTTCTCAAAGGATTTCCCTGTTAGGGCATGCCTCTTTGTTTATAAACCTTTAAAATGTTACAATTCTGCATAAATCAGTTTCAAGTTTATTCATGAAAGTTCAAAGATTAGAAATTTGAGAGAAAGAAACTTGAAAAATAGGTCTGGGATATACACTATCCATCTGATCACAGTTTCAGATAGAGAAAAAAAGAACAGTTGGAAGAGAAGAATTAATCAACATAGTAAAAGAAAGCACCCAGAGTCTTAATGAGAAGAAAAAAGTGAAGACATATTCTGGTAAAATTCTAAAATCCAATAATAAGTAATAAATCCTAGATTTATACTAACAGAAATTTGGGGAAAAGGTAATAGTGATCTGGACTATAGTAGTGGTAGGAAAAATGGAGAGAACATGGTGGATCTGAAATCTGTTTTAGGTTGATATTATGCAGAACTGCTGATGCATTTGTTGCAGAAATGTGTTGGGAAGAAATTAACAAAGATTACTAGGCTTCTGGTTTGAATAAATATGTGAGTAGATGGTACATGTCTACATAAATATATATCTACAATTCATTTTAACCATTCTAAAGTGTACAATTCAGTGTTGTTGTTTTTTTGTTTTTTGTTTTATCCTTACCTGCGGACATTTTTCCATTTTTTGTTCAGATAGAGTGAGAGGGAGAGAGAGGAAGAGAGAGAGAGAGAAACATCGACGTGAAAGGGACACATTGAGTGGCTGCTTCCTACACGACCAACCAGGGCTGGGGACAAATTGCAACCGAGGTACGTGCCCCTAGCGGTAACCGAACCCGAGTCTCTCTGGACCGCAGGCCGATGCTCTAACCGCTGAGCCAAACCGGCCAGGGCTAATTCAGTGGTTTTTAGTATATTTACAGTATTGTACAATCATCACTACTATCTAATCCATCACCCCAAAAGGAAATCTTATATGTATTAAGCAGTCACTCCCCATTCCTCCCTCCTCATAGTTTCTGGCAACTACTAGTCTGCTTTCCCTCTGGATTTGCCTGTTCTGAACACTTTATGTAAATGGTATCTTACAACATGTGGTCTTTGTGTCTGGTTTCTTTCACTTAGCATAATGTCTTGAGGGTTTATCAATATCGTAGCATGAATCATGCCTTCATTCTTTTTATTGCTTAATAATATCCCTATTATAGATATACTACATTTTATTTATCCATTCCAGTTAATGACATTTGAGTTATTTTCACTTTTTGGCTATTATTACTGCAAACATTATTATTATTACTGCAAACATTCGTGTTCAGGTTTTTGTTTAAAAACCTGTTTTCATTGCTTTGGGCTGCATATATAGAAAAAGGATAACTGGCTTATTCTCTGTTTAACTTTTTGAGGAACTAACAAACTGTTTTATATAACAGCTATACCATTTTATATTCCCATCAGCAGTGTATGAGGATTCTATTTCTCCACATTTTTACTAACACTTCTTTGTTGTTCATCTTTTTAAAAAATTTATTTACAATGTCTTATAATTAGTGATACACTATATTTACCAACATATACTACTGCATTATTTTTTTCCATTGCAATATGTTTTTATTGATTTTTTTTTTAAGAGAGAGAGAGGTAGAAACATTGATGTGAGGGAGAAACCCCTACTGGGCATTGAGCCCACAACCTGGGCATGTACCCTGACCAGGAATGGAACCGGGACCTCTCAGTCCATGGGAATGACACTCAATCTACTGAGCCACTCTGGCCGGGCATGTTGTTCATCTTTTATTTTATTTTTTTAAAATAGCCATTCTAGCCCTGGCCGAGTGGCTCAGTTGGTTGGAGCGCCATCCTGTACACCAAAAGGTTCCTGGTCAGGGCACAAACCTAGGTTGTGGGTTCGATCCCTGGTCGGGGTGTGGTCAGAGCATGTACAGGAGGCAACCGTTCGATGTTTCTTGCTCACATTGATCTCTCTTTCTCTCTCCCTCCCTCTCCCCACCTCCCCCTCTTCCTTTCCCTCCCTTCCTCTTTCTCTAAAACTCAATAAATAAAAACATATACTTGGGTGAGGATTAAAAAACAAAAACAAAACTGTCCTAGTGGGTTTAAGGTGGTAACTCATTGTGGCTTTAATTTGCATTTCTGTAATGACTGATAATGTTGAGCATCTTTTCATGTGCTTATTGTCCATTTGTATATCTTCTTTGAGAAATGTCTATTCAAGGCTTTTGCCTATTTTTAAATTGTATTGTTTGTCTTTTTATTGTTGAATTGTAGAAGTTCTTTATATAGTCTCAATTCTAGACACTTATCAGATACATGATTTACAGATGTTTTCTATCATTCTGAAGGTTGTCTTTTCACTCTCTTGATATAGAACCTTTGACGCACAAATGTTTTATTTTTCAGTTTACTAATTCTTCATCTAACCTGTTCTGTCCATCTATTGAGTTTTTGTTTTTATAATTTTAAGTCATTGCTGAAATTCTAAACTTTTATTTTTCTTAAATATTAAGCATGCTACTTTTTTTAAAAAACATGCAACATGGCAGACTTTTAATACAGCATTTGGTTAGTATTTCTCAATAGAAATTTTCAGCACTTTTGACCCAGTAATTCTGTATTTCGGATCTAGATCTAGAAAGAACTGTGTAAGTGGCCATTAACAAGAGACTGCTTAAATTAGAATACACGATATACCACAGCAGTTTTCAAAGTGAGTTAGAATTATACATGATGAAATTACAGCTGTAGCACAATTGGGAACCTTAGGTGAGACACTTGATTTAATCTTACTTCTCAGTTTAAACTCCATTATCATCACTTCATGTAAGACAATGTGCTTGTTTTTTAAATTTCCCACTCTTTTTTTCTCAGCTTTATTGAGGTATGAATGACAAATATAAATTGTATATATTTAAGGTGTATAACACAATGTTTTGATAAACGTATGCATTGTAAAATGATTACCACAATTAAACTAATTAAGATGTCAATTTGCTAAGAGCCAGAACTTATTTATCTAATAACTGAAAGTTTGAACATCTTTCTTTTCCCTCTCCCTCCCCAACCCCTGGTAACCACCATTCTTCTGTCTGTTACTTTAAGTTCGACTTTATTTTTAAGATTCCACATATAAGTGAGATTAATGTAGTATTTGTCTTTGTACGTCTAGCTTAATTATCATAATATCCTCCAGGTTCATCCATATTGTCACAAGGGGCAAGATTTCCTTTTTTAAGGCTGAATAATTTTCCTGTGTGTGTGTGTGTGTATGTGTGTATGAAATCATATTTTCTTTATCAGTGGAAACGGAGGTGCCACAATCAGCATAGGAATGCAGATATCTCTTTTGAGATAGTAATTTTATTTCTTTTGATATATACTCAGAAGTAGGATTGCTGGTTCATATGGCAATTCTATTTTTAATATTTACTTGCCATCAACAGTGTGAAAGTGTTCCCTTTTGTCTACCTTATTGCTAGCACTTTTTATCTTTTGACATTTTTTAGTAATAGCTGACCTAACAGGTGTGAAGTGATGGCTCATCATGGTTTTGATTTGCATTTCTCTGATTATTAGTGATGTTGAACACTTTTTCATGTACCTTTGGCCATTTTGGTGTCTTCTTTGGAAAATTTATTTGGGTTCTTTGTGCTTTTAAAAAAATTTTTTATTAGAGAGAGAGATACAAACATCAATGTGAGAGAGAAACGTTAATTGACTGCCTCCTGCATGCCTCCCACTGGGGATTGGGCCTGCAACTGGGGCATATGCCCCTACTGGGAATCAAACCAGGACTTCCTGTCCCATGGAGCCACACCAGCCGGGCCCTTTGTTCATTTTTTTTTTTTTTTTAATCCTCACCCGAGGACATTTTTTGCATTTATCTTCAGATAGAGCGGGAGGGAGAGAGGAAGGAAGAGAGAGAGAGAGAGAGAGAGAGAGAAACATCGATGTGAGAGAGACACATTGACTGGTTGCCACTCACACGACCCCAACTGGGACCGGGGACAAACTGCAACCAAGGTACATGCCCTTAGCGGGAACCGAACCTGGGTCTCTCTGGTCTGCAGGCCGATGCTCTAACTGCTGAGTCAAACTGGCCAAGGCCCTTTGTTCATTTTTTAATTAGGATATTTAGTTTTTTGTTATCAAGCATGAATTTCTTATATATTTGGATTTTAATTTCTTACCTGATATATCGTCTGCAAT
This sequence comes from Tadarida brasiliensis, assembly GCA_030848825.1. Classification (NCBI taxonomy): domain Eukaryota; kingdom Metazoa; phylum Chordata; class Mammalia; order Chiroptera; family Molossidae; genus Tadarida; species Tadarida brasiliensis. Next base: position 53,669,076 of record CM061273.1, read on the forward strand.
TTTTTTCTCCCATTCTATAGGTTGCCTCTTTTGTTTTATTGATGGTTTCCTTTGCTATGCAGAAACATTAGTTTGATGTAGTCTCACTTGTTTATTTTTGCTTTTGTTACCTATGCTTTTGATGTCAAATTCAAAAAATCATTGCCAACACCAGTTTCAAGGAGCTTTTCTTTTACATTTTCTTCTAGGAATTTTATGTTTTTTGTTCTTACGTTTACTTTTTAACCCATTTTCACTTGACTTTTGTATATGGTGTAAGGTAAGGATCCAGTTTTATTTCTTTGCATGTGGCTCTCCCATTTTTCCAATACTATTTATTAAAGAGACTATTCTTTTCCCATTGTCTATTTTTGGTGCCCTTGTTAAAGATTAGTTGACTGATTATGGGTGGGTTTATTTCTAGGCTCTCTGTTTTGTTCCATTGGTTTGTTTGTATGCTGTGTGTCTGTCTGTATGCTAGTACCAAATTATTTTGATTACTATAGCTTTATAATTAGAAATCAGGAAGTGTCATACCTCCAGGTTTGTCCTTCTTGCTCAAGATTACTTGATCACTTTAACTTACAGATTTTAGGATTGCTTTCTTATTTCAGTGAAAAATGTCTCCAGAATTTTGGTAGGGATTGCATTGATTCTATAGATCACTTTAGGTAGTATGTACATTTAACAACATTAATTCTTCCAGTAGATGAACACAGGTTATCTTTTCCATTTACTTGTGTGTTTTTTAATTTTCTTTGATCAGTGTCTTATAGTTCTCAGTATACAAATATTTTGCCTCCTTGGTCAATTTTTTTCCTAAGTATCTTAGTCTTTTTTATGTTAAGCATAGTACTTTGAATTCTGTACCTCCTGGTTCATCTGTATCCCCTGTGAGACGATTTCTTCTGCATGGTCTTTCTGATTTACTTTTTTCATGTTATCTCTTTGTTACTGTTAATTAAGAGCCAGATATTGTGTATGGAAAATTGTGGAAATAATTTGAGATCTATGGTGATGTTATCTTCCTCTAAGAAGATTTATGTTTGTTTTTGGCAGGCACTAGCAATCCAAGATTGCCTTAATTTAATTTTGTGGTAAACATTTGGAACTGAGTTTCAGTCCTATAAAGGCCAGCCTAGTTTTGGTTTATATTTACTCCTAGAGTGTAGTTCTTGGGGCTTCCAAACAAAAGTGTTAGAACTTTACTAGGTCCCCCTCCACAACTTTGTTCTCCCTTCATGCCAATATTTGTCTTCCCAGCTCTGTAAAACTGTCAAAAGCTTCTTTATCCCCAAATACCAGGCTTCAGTTTTTTTCTGTAATTCTTCATTATGCTGTTAACTTTCCAGTGCCTTCAGGAAGATTAAAAAATATATATATAACTTTCTTTCTAGTTTTTCTTAGAGAAAAATTGGTCTGAAGTATATAACCTGCCATTCTCAGGAATTGAAATTAATAGTATGTAAGTGGAAGTAAACCAGCATATAATTTATTTTTTTAAAAATGTTAGAGAAGATTCAAAGATTACCATATAATAATGTCACTCTTATCCACATACTTTCTTGGAGAAAAGGGGTAAGAAATAGTTACAGTGACCTAGTAGCAATTGCATATGTTGGATTGTTAAGTAGGTGAATATCTTTTTTTTATGTTTATCTTATCAGGGAAAAAAATTGAAGGCCATTGCTCTAATTGTAATACTTATGGCTTTGTACTGTAATTTTTTTTATATGACTGCATCATTCATGACACAGTGAGCGAACCCCTTACAGAGAAGACCCCATTTTACCCATATTCAGTTTTCTAGAGCTAGACCTGGAATTAAGTACCCAGCAAGTATAGAAATGAATGTGTGTGTTGAAAATAATGCTTTTTGCTGTGAAAAGCCAAATAAAGTACCAGTATATATGCTATTCTGAATCATTCTAAAAGACATTTTAATAGAGAAGGAAGAATCTTTTCTCACCAGCTCTTTTATTCCATCCTCTTCTATCTAACAGGTGGCATCTCCACAGAAAGCGACTGTGCTTTTGAGCCAGACTACGCCGTCCCACCACTTCCAGTGAGTGAAGGTATGCAGCACATTCGGATTATGGAGGGCATGTCTCGCTCTCTTCCATCCTCCCCCTTACTCACACATCAGTCTATCAGTGTTCGGCTCCAACCTGTGAAGAAGTTAACTGGTAAGGACTTTACCTAAATTTAGTATGTTTAACAGGAAACCTAACAGTATGACACTTTAGTCATATCAGATCTGTTTATATGCATCTTTAGGTCTTTTCCTTTTTGGCCTTGCTAATGTCACAGACACTTGGAAAGTGGAGCTCCTACTGATTTTAATTTAGAGAATTAGAATAGTACTCAGTTTGACAGATTGATGTATTTATTTTCTAAGTGATCCATCTGTTGTGGACATATTTTTCTAGGCTTTCAGGAAATTTCAAGTTTTACCAGAATACACTGTTGTTCTGATTTCATTTTATCAGCTTGTTCATGTCAGATTAACAGATGGAGATATTATAATTTTAGGATAATAAGAGCTTCATAGTTCAGCAAAGGTACATTAGCCACATTGTTATTTGAAATCCTGATTTGTATATTTCATATCCATTTTTAAAAGCTAATTTAGATAGCCCTGGCTAGTTTGGCTCAGAAGTTAGAGCATCAGCCCGTGGACCAATGAGTCATGAGTTCGATTCCAGTCAAGGGCACGTACCTCCGTTGCAGTTCGTCCTGGCCCTGGTCATGGTCGTGCGGGAGGCAGCTGGTCGATGTGTCCCTCTCATGTCGATGTTTCTCTCTCTCTCTCCCTCCCTCCCACTCTATCTGAAAATAAATAGAAAAATATCCTCAGGTGAGGATTAAAAATAAAAAAGCTAATTTAGATATTTCCTCTCCATGTACATTCCTCAACTTCTTAGGATATTTACTATCATTCATAAGTTGTGGATTGCACTGACTTGAATGAGATCTCAAATACATATTGCCCATTCAGATCAAGTTGTCAGGTGTGAAACTGACTTTATTAAATGAACTTTTGTTCTTTTAAGCTTTTTCAGGGAAGAAATTTTAGAATTTTGAATGATACTTATATGTGAAAATATGTAAGCTGGGGTCACTTTGTTAGATTTCTTTTAACATTATCAGTATATATCCCATGTCAGTAAGTTGACTAGTTTTGATGGGTTATGAGTTCATGGAGTAAGTAAATTAAGTCATTCCCAAAGGATGTATTGACTACTTGCTGTGTATCTGGCATTGAGCTAGACAGTAGGGAAGTTTGATTATCATATGACAATTCTAAAGAAAATAAGAGGAGAGAGGGGGAAATAGTATTTTTAGACTCTTCCATCTGTTTTGAGTGAAACTTTCATAGTGTTTATATTTTTTTATTAAAATAGTAATATTTCTTTATTCTATAGTTCCACAAAACATAAGTCATGCTTCTTATATTGTTTATTGTTTTTTAGGCATCTTGAAATAGAAGAGTCAAAGTCTACTTTGATTCTGGGTCATTAGATAAAAATCAATAAAATAGCTTAGTTACATTTTACTAAGATAGTTATTTCATTCTGATATCTAAAAATAGGATACATTTTATGTCATTCGGCTTGAATAAAATTTTATTGCTTAGAGATCCCCACTTTTTATTGCAGTTTAAGGTATTGAGTACTGAAAATAACAAATAACCAAATCTGATGGCTGTCAAGTGGCTTCATTTTACCACACATTTGGGAAGAAATAGCAAAAAAGTTCAGTTTCCTTGTAGAAGTCAGCTGGATTGCCTGTGGTTTTGGAGATATATATCACTTTTCTATCCCATTTGCCTGTCCCAATTTGAACTTCAACTTATATAGGCAACCTGTATTAAAAGATACATACATTTAATAACAAAGTCAGTAACATACCTAATATCACAGAGGTGACACAGGGAAACAGTAATAAGAGGTAAACTTGGCTAATTACATGTATGAACTATTCAGTTTTAATTTCACAGTGTTTGAAGTATATTTATCCTCTCAACCAGTTTTGCTTTATTTAAAAAATATATATATAGTCCTAGCCAGTTTGGCTCAGCAGTTAGAGCATCAGCCTGTGGGTCAGTTCTGGTCAAGGGCATATACCTCGGTTGTGGTTTGTCCCTGGCCCTGGTTGGGGGTCATTCGGGAGACAACCAGTCGATGTGTCTCTCTCACATCGATGTTTCTCTCTCTCCCTCCCACTCTATCTGAAGATAGAAGAATATCCTCGGGTGAGGATTAAAAAAAATAGAAAATTAAAAAAAAAAAATATATATATATATATAAAATTCTAGTTTTTCTAGACTGTCAAGGACCTAAGAATTTAAAGATTGAGAATACATTTTTAATTTTCTTTTTTTTTTTTTTTAATCTTCACTTTTTGTCCAAATCCAGCACATGGTCTTTTATTTTTATTTATTTATTTATTTATTTTATCCTCACCCGAGGACATTTTTGCATTTTTATCTTCAGATAGAGCGGGAGGGAGAGAGGGAGGGAGAGAGAGAGAGAGAGAGAGAGAAACATCAATGTGAGAGAGACACATCGACTGGCTGCCACCCACACAGCCCCAACCAGGGCCGGGGACAAACTGCAACTGAGGTACGTGCCCTTAGTGGGAACCAAACCCGGGACTCTCTGGACCGCGGGCCGATGCTCTAACCGGCCAGGGCTAATTTTCTTAAAGAAATTTGTCTTTTGCCCTGGCCGGTTTAGCTCAGCGGTTAGAGTGTCGGCCCGCAGACCAGAGAGTCCTGGGGTCGTGTGGGAGGCAGCCACTCGATGTGTCTCTCTCACGTAGATGTTTCTCTCTCTCTCTTCCTCCCTTTCTCCCTCCCGCTCTATCTGAAAATAAATGCAAAAATGTCCTCAGGTGAGGATTTAAATTAAAAAACAAAAAACTCCATACCCATTAAAGAGTAACTCCACATTCTTAAAAAAAGAAATTTGCCTTTTGTTTTATTTTTTAATCCTCACCTGAGGATGTTTTCTGTTTATCTTCAGATAGAGTGGGAAGGAGGGAGAGGGAGAGAAAAACATCCATGTGAGACTGGCCGCCTCCTGCATGACCCTGACCAGGGCCGGGAACTAACCGCAACCGAAATATGTGCCCTTGACCGGAATTGAACCCATGATTCATTGGTCCGTGGGCTGACGCTCTAACCACTGAGCCAAACTGGCCAGGGCAAGAAATTTGTCTTTTGAAAAAGGATGTTATGAAATTTTTTCTGTGGTCAATTTTCTGCCAATTGAAGGAGATGTTAAGAATTTTCTAGTTTAACCTGGAATGAAATTAGTTTGAAATTTAACTTTAAAATATCAGGTTATACTACAAAGCTACTGTAATCAAAACAGCCTGGTACTGGCACAAGAACAGGCACGTAGATCAATGGAATAGAACAGAGAACCCAGAAATTAACCCAAAACATTATGCTCAATTAATATTCGACAAAGGTGGCAAGAGCATACAATGGAGTAAAGACAGCCTCTTTAATAAATGGTGTTGGGAAAATTGGACAGCTACATGCAAAAAAATGAAACTAGATCATCAGCTTACACCATACACAAGAATAAACTCAAAATGGATAAAAGACTTAAATGTGACTCATGAATCCATAAAAATCCTAGAGGAAAATGTAGGCAACAAAATTTCAGACATCATACGCAGCAAAATTTTCACTGATATATCACCTAAGGCAACAGAAACAAAGGAAAAAATGAACACATGGGACTACATCAAACTCAAAAGCTTCTGCACAGCAAAAGAAACAACCATCAAAGTGGAAAGGCAACCCACTGTATGGGAGAGCATAATTGTCTATGATATATCAGATAAGGGACTAATTTCCAAAATATATAGAGTGCTCATACATCTCAACAAAAGGAAGACAAAGACCCAATTAAAAAATGGGCAGAGGAACTAAATAGACACCTCTCCAAACAGGACATACAAACGGCCAAGAGACATATGAAGAAATGCTCAACTTCACTAATCATCAGAGAGATGCAAATTAAAACAACAATGAGGTATCACCTCACACCTGTCAGAATAGCCGCCATCAACAAAGCATCAAACAACAAGTGTTGGCGAGGGTGTGGAGAAAAGGGGACTCTAGTACACTGCTGGTGGGAATGCAGACTGGTGCAGCCACTATGGAAAACGCTATGGTGTTACCTCAAAAAATTAAAAATTGAATTACCATTTGACCCAGTGATCCCACTCCTAGGAATATACCCTAAGAAGCCTGAAACACCAAACAGAAAGAATATATGTACCCCCATGTTCATAGCAGCACTATTTACAATAGCTACGATTTGGAAACAGCCCAAGTGTCCATCAGTAGACAAATGGATAAAAAAGCTGTGGTACATATACACAATGGAGTACTATGCAGCTATAAAAAAGAAAGCTCTCTTATCATTTGAGACGACATGGAGGGACCTGGAGAGTATTATCCTAAGTGAAATAAGCCAAGCAGAGAAAGACAAATATCACATGATCTCACTTATTTGTGGAATATAATGAACATAACAGTCTGAGGAACAGGGTAGACCCAGAGATGTGGAAGTGGGGTACAGACTGACAACCCTCAGCAGAGGGGGTGTGGGGGAGGAAAGAGATAAACCACAGAACTTATATGCATGTACGCATAACTGATGGACATGGACAACAAAGCTGGGGACGGGGTGGGGGGGATGGGGAGGACGGTGTCAATGGGGAAAAAGGAGAAACATCTGTAACAAAAATAAATTAATTAAAAAAAATATTAGTAAATTATTCATCAGTTATCTTTCCTTGCCTAATTATATTTTGTTTTGAGTAAGTAAAAAGAAAGTTGAATGGAGAAAGATTAATGGACCATAAGGAAATATCTTCCAGAGAATGATTTTTAACAAAATGCATTAATTTACTCTGGCCATTTGGGCTATTCTTACGAATTTATCTATTTCCATGCATTTAAACTTCCAAGTACCTTATATTCCTTGTAGTTATATTACCAACCAAGTTAAATAAGTAGGGCCAGATTAGTCATCTTATTCTATTTTGTTTCTGACTTTCTAATATTTAGTCCCTTGTCTCTGCTATAGTCAAGATATTTGTTTAGGCCCTACAATATGCCAGGTACTGCTTTAAACACAGTTAGTACAGTGGTGAAAAAGACAAGTTAAGGACCTGCCTTGAAGGTATTTCTATTCCAGCTGAGAGAGAGACTGGTAATGAACATATAACCAATAAATAAATACTCCAATTTTAGATAATGACAAGTGCTATAAAGGTAATAAAGTAGGAAGTGGGGTAGAGAGAGACTGGGGTGGAGGTAGGATTTATTTCCATGGAGTGGTCAGAAGAGGAGATAATTGAACTGCAAATCTGAATAACAAAAAGGAGCCAGTCATGGGAAGATCTAGGGTCATAGCTTTCCAGGCAGAGGGAACAGCCAGTGCAAAAGTCCTAAAGCAGAAAGCAGCATTGGCATGTTCCAGGAACTGAAAGAAGGCAAGTGTGACTTCTGCAGAATAAGTCAGAGGAGTGGGGTTACTAGAACATAGTTGAAGAGGTAGGCAGAAGCTAGAGTTTTTAGGGTCATAGTAAGGAGCCTGTTCTGTAGGATTTTAAGCAAGCTGGAATGGGAAGTAATATGATCTGATTTACCTTTTAATCAGATCTTGTTGGCAAGTGTGTGAAGAATGGAGTATGAAGGACTAGCATATCCCATGTTCCTTAATACTGTGTATGTTTTCCCTTTTCTTTAAATAGATCTTTAACTTCTACCAAGTTAAAAGAGTGGTGAAAAGATAATCTTTTTTTGTTTGTTTGTTTGTTTTATTTTGTAAGATATAATAAGAGTAACCTTTGCCTATCGTTATTATATAACCTTTGTACTCAGTATATTTATCGTAGTCCTTCACATAGGTGTATGTGAAGACCCATTTGTAGAATTAGGTCTATTCCATTTCTAAATACTTTGACATATCTTTATTTTCAGGGAGTGAGAATGGGGAAAGGCCTGCTCAAGAATAAAGATATAGCCCTGACCACTGTGGTCCATTGGTTAGAGTGTTGGCCCATGCAATGAAGGGTTGTAGGTTTGATTCCTGGTCAGGGACATGTACCTGGGTTGCAGGTTCGATCCCTGCCTGGGCTCGTGTGGGAGGGCAGCCAACTGATGAGTCTCTCTTGAATCAATGTTTCTCACTCCCCCCCGCCCCTTTCCACTCTCTCTAAAAATAATCAATGGAAAAATACCCTTGGGTGAGGATTAACAAACAAACAAATAAAAGGAATAAAGATATATATATATAATTTGGAGCTAAAAAACTAATTTTTAAATATAGATAGATATATAGTATATCTACACACGCACACACACATACCTACATATCTCGCTCTGTTCAGTACAAAACCAGGATAATACAGTGAAAATGGCTAAGAGAGAAACAGGCTCTGGGTTCATACTGCTTGAGTTTGTAACCCAGCTCTTAGAAAGTCACTTCACTACTGTGTAGTTCTGTTTCTCCATTTGTAAAATGGGAATAACAGTATGTCCTACCTCATGGGTAATCATGACTACCCATGAGGCTGATCACATTGTGTAATACTTGCTTAAAATGGCATTTGGCAAATATTAAGTGCCCAGAATGTGTTAGCTGTTATTGTTAACAAAATTTGTTTAAATCTGGTGAGAAATTTTAAAAAATTGCTTTTAACATTAGATAACAATTTAGATCTTTAAAATTTGTCGTGTTTTAAAAGTCATACTTTTTAATGAGTGATAGTAATAATAATGGTGATAATTCTCATTTGAATGCCTACTGTGTGATATACACATATTAGCTCATGTATTCTTCACATGTATCTCCATTTTACAAATGAGTAAATTAAGCCTTAGAGAGGTCAGATGTCTTGCTCAAAATTATACGACTGGGAAGCTGTCAGAGCCAGGTTAATGTCCAGTCCCTAAAACTCCAAATTTGTCTCATTATACCAATGAAAAAAGGTTTAGGGAAGTTAGCTACTCACCCATGGTGTCTGGTGTATCACATAAGACCTCTCAGTCCATGGAATGACACTCAATCCACTGAGCCACACTGGCTGGGCTCCAGTAAGCCTTTTTATTTAGCTATAGCAGAAGATATAGCCAAATGGTGTAAGCCAGTGATTTTTAACCTTTTTCATCTCACAGCACATGTAAACTATTACTAAAATTCTGCAGCACACCAAAAGATATATTTTTTGCCAATCTGATCACATTGTTTAATACTTACTTAAAATGCCAATCTGACAAAAAAAAATATAGGTATAGTTTTGATTCATTCACATAGGATAGTTATTATTATGTTGACTATTGTCATTTTTTAATTTGACAATCTAAAGGAAAAGAGGTCATTGCCCCTGACTAAATAGTCAGGTATTGCATGTTTTAAAAATTCTTGCCTTGCATCCCTGGGATGAATCCCACTTGGTCATGGTGAATAATTTTTTTAATGTATTGCTGGATCCGATTTGCTCATATTTTGTTAAGGATTCTGGCATCTGTGTTCATCAGGGATATTGGCCTGTAGTTTTCTTTCTTTGTAGTAGTGTCTTTATCTGGTTCTGGAATTAGAATTATGCTGGCCTCATAAAAAGAGTTTGGAAGTCTTCCTTCTTCTTGAATTTTTTGGAATAGTTTGAGGACCTGACTAGATACTTCTCCAAACAGGACATACAAAAGGCCAGGAGACATATGAAAACATGCTCATCTCTCATCATCGGAGAGATGCAAATTAAAACAACTATGAGATATCACTTCACACCTGCCAGAATGGCGGCCATTACAAGTTTTCAAACAACAAATGCTGGCAAGGGTGTGGAGAAAAGAGTGCCCTAGCACACTGCTGGTGGGAATGCAGACTGGTGCAGCCACTATGGAATACAATTTGGTGTTTCCTCAAAAAATTAAAAATGGAACTGCCATTTGACCCAGTGATCCCACTTCTTGGAATATATCCTAAGAAGCCTAAAACACGAATCAGAAAGAATATATGCACCCCTATGTTCATAGCAGCACTGTTTACGATAGCTAAGATCTGGAAACAGCCCAAGTAGATGAGTGCATAAAAAAACTATGGTACATTTACACAATGGAATACTGTGCATCTGTAAGAAAGAGAGATCTCTTACCCTTTGAGATGACATGGAGGGACCTGGAGAGTATTATGCTAAGCGAAATAAGCCAGTCAGAAAAAGACAAGTACCACATGATCTCACTTATTTGTGGAACATAATGAACAAAATAAGCTGTTGACCAAAAGAGATCCAGACTCATGGAAGTAGGGAACAGACTGACAAACCTCAGAGGGATGGGGGCGGGGGGGGGGGGGGGAGGAGGGAGAGGGAAGATATAAACCAAATAACTTATATGCACAACCAATCGACACAGACACTAGGCTGGGGAACGCAGGAGGGGGGTAGGAGTGGGAAGGAGGGGATCAATGGGGAAAAAGGGACATCTGTAATACTTTCAACAATAAAAAAAAAGAAAAAGAAATTCTTGAAGCACACTTGTTGAATATCACTGGTTTAAGCAATAAAGGGAAACTAGAAGATATAGAGATTGGGCAAACTTCAAGGTTCATTTGACCTAGTTGGATATTGTGCGTTGGAGGAGATGTGGAAGAGAGTGTACATAGACAGCATACTGTTGTGGTAATGGAATTGCCACAGTGCTCTAGATTTTTACTCAGTGCTCTTTCTAAGATGTTTTTGTTGATACTATCATAAAACCCATCAGCATACTTCTTAGAATATAGATACTTGGGAGTGCCAGTAGTCTATTCATACAGTACTTATTGAATTTATACTGTTTGCCTATTATGCACACTGAAGTTTAGTAGAAGTTAAATTTTGAGTATTCACACTATTGGTAGGGGTATAAATTGGTGCAACCTTTTTGTAAGGCAGTTTGACAATATGTATCAAAATTGTAATGCACATAATTTTTGACAGCAATTTTATTGCTCAGATGAATTTGAAAAAGTTTGAAATGTATATATATGTGTGTGTATATATATAGTATTATTTATATAGTAAATGAAAATCTAAATATTTATTAGTAATAGTAATAATCCATTGGTGTTTTAAAATGATATATACACACAAACCTACACACATGCATACATTTGGTGGTGGTTTAGAGATATAGTAACTCTAACTCAAAAGTGAGAGAGGGATGACATAAATTTGTTGTATATCCTTATGTAGTGTTTGTACTTTTTACCACATTAAAATCCAAAATCTGCCCTGGCCGGTTTGGTTCAGCGGTTAGAGCATCGGCCTGCAGTCCAGAGAGACCCGGGTTCGGTTCCTGCTAAGGGCACGTACCTCGGTTGCAGTTTGTCCCCGGCCCTGGTTGGTTGTGTGGGTGGCAGCCACTTGATGTGTTCCTTTCGCGTCGATGTTTCTCTCTCTCTCTCTTCCTCTCTCTCCCTCCCACTCTATCTGAACAACAACAACAAAAAAATCCAAAATCTCATGAGACATTATAACAAAATGAACCCTGACTTCCATTTCCTTATTGTATAAACTTGTGTAAATTTGCTCTAAGTCTCTGTACTTGACTTCACTTATTTCTAAAGTTGGAATGATAATAGTATATACCCAAACCAATGTCACCCCAATACATTTAATTTAAAAAACTAGTGAAAGTGTGCGCATGCATGCACACACACACACACACACACACACACACACCATCTACCTCCTAGGACTATTAAGAGAACTGGATGAGTTGGTACATATACGCTCATAAGACAGCATCTGACATAGAGTCCATACATGTTAGCTACAATTATTGTAATTTTAAAAGATATTTGTATGACTTTCTATTGGCTATGCCAATATCAGTTCTGTGCATTTGGAAGGTGATCTTTAATTTATTTAATTGCCTCAAGTAAGTCCCTCTGCTTTTCTGATGAATAATCTTCAGATACTGATATCAAATGGATTATTAACTAGTCTCTGGGGAAAAGTAATTTTGGTCTGATTTAAAAAGTATTTGCTACTGATAGATTGGAATGACCGTGTGGCAAGCCAATTTAGATGGTTGATCATGCTGCAACCTAGTTATTTTAGAAACTAGCTACAGCCGAAATATTATTTTCATGATGGATAAAATGGAATTCTTGACTTGCTTCTGAGACATCCTATGAAAATCATTTAAAGCTATTTTGATTTTTTTTTTGAAAAACCTAGTCTGATATGTTTTAGTGTACTTATGATGTGTTCTTTACATAAAAATAATTATCTTGCTGTTTTTGCAAACACTGGAATTCAAAATATACTTTAGTGAATTTTATTATTAGAAAAAATACAAAGTTTCTGTGAAGATTAAATAATATTTCTTAAACATACAACCTAGCATATAATAAACATTGAATAAATATTACTTTTCTTGTCATTTTTAACTTGGATAAAATGGAAACATAGTCTTGAGAAAAGTATTGAAAAGCCAATTTGAAAATATAAAGAACCTAGAGATTGGTAGTCTGCACAGTCTGATTTATTTCAGTGTACTCATTATACTGTAGCATCAATCAATATCTTGCATTTTTATTTTTTATTTTATTTTATTTTTATCCTCACCCAAGGACATTTTTTCATTTTTTGTTCAGACAGAGTGGGAGGGAGAGAGAGGAAGAGAGAGAGAGAGAGAAACATCGACGTGAAAGGGACACATCGAGTGGCTGCCATCCGCATAACCAACCAGGGCCGGGGACAAACTGCAACCGAAGTACATGCCCTTAGCAGGAACCGAACCCGGGTCTCTCTGGACCGCAGGCTGATGCTCTAACCGCTGAGCCAAACTGGCCAGGGCAATATCTTGCATTTTTAGAAATTAAGTTATATTATAGAGAATTTTATTAGATTAAAATGTAAAAGATGTGTGATAGTCTAAGCTCCCATCAATTCTAAATTAGATACTTCTAATTTAATTTACATATGGATAAAGTACCTTGCCAAATATTGCCTAAGGCTAAATGAAAAATGTAAATGAAGACTTTTAACCTCTATGGAATACTAATATTAATTAAATTAGGTCTGGACCTCATTCACGTACTATTTCTAATTCAGATTCTCTAGTTTTTATAGGTTAAAGATTGTACTATTGTAAACTTCAAGGTTTACTCAGTGGTAGAAGTAGCTTCCGTTGCTGGCCCTGTAGTCTTCCAAACAAAAAGTAGAGAATGTTAGGCAGTTATTACTTAATCCAATTTAGATACTTTCAGTTATCATGAGTCAGTATTGTTAAAGAAAACCAGAGCTGGACAGTAATTAAAGCGGCAAAGAAGGATTTTTATTCAGGAATTGTTGCAGTAGGGAAAAAGAGAGCTCGGTTTAGAACTAGGTTCAGTTCTGAAATACACTGAAGACAGTTAAAGATTTACAGCCAAGAAGTAAGATAGGGAAGGCAGCAGTGGTTGAAAAATTAGTAAGAGGAGACATCAAGGGTGGGATTCTTGCTAAACCAATTTAATAGAATTTTTGCTGAAGGCAGGCCAGGGTGGTCAGATATCAAAGGTGGGGCAATTCTCACTAAACTGACTTAGCAGGATTCTTGCTACAACCTGGCTGCGCTGCAGGCTTAAGAATAAGGCCCAAGGATGAGGCACAGTGGAAGAGAGGGCTCATAAGGAGCCTGACAAAGTTTAATTAAGGAGAGAAACTTTGTCAGTATGTATATTTTGAGCACTTAAATGTTAACATATATTCTCAAATAAAGAATCATTTCATGATATTTACGCACACGGGATTTGGATAGTGCCACACTGTCAAGAGCCCAGGCTTTCTAATAGGACAAAGAAGCATGTTAAAATTCTACCCTCATTCATTTGTAAGCTTCATGTCTGGGCAATATGTAAGTAAGAATAATAATACCTTTGAGTTGAGAGGAATACAGAAATGTTTATAGAGAGTTGCTCTATGTGCCTAGCACTTACTGTTGTCAAACATGATTTGACAGTTAAATACTTTTACTTTGCTTTAAATAAAGTTGTACCACCTTACTGTGGTCAACTCATATTTATTAGAAACTCAAGTTAATAGTTACTATATCTTTGTTTAAATTCATAAATAACTTTTTGATAGATAAAAATCTTTCAAAATGGAAGTCTGTTTGGGGAAAAATAAAAGGAATCCTAACAGGAGAAAAGTTGGCAATCACTTGGTTAGTAATCACTGATATCCTATGGGGGAAGAAGAAATTTTTTCCTACCCTTCTTGGTTCTTTTGGCTGGTCTAATAAGTAAATCTACATGAGACCGATTAACAAGAGAAAATAACCAAATTCAATTATATATGTATATATGTACCCACATATAAGAGAGTCAGAGACCCCACATAAATGAGAGCTTCAGAGACAGAAAGATAAAATGGGGTATATATGGCATCACAAGCCAAGGAATAAGGTAAGAAGAGCCTTGGGACTTCAGAGGGGAGGAAGGTCATTTGCAGGATGATAAAAAGTAATTAGAAATTTGCTCTTTCTTATAGATAGGTCATAAAAAGTTATTTCTGGTAATAACTCTTGTTGTGGGCAAGGCCCCCAATTTAAATTATTCTAGATAGTTCAGGGAAGGGCAGAAGTTTCTCCTGTACCCAAAGGGTCTCAGTTGCCTTCAGCTTAAAATAATTCACATGCCAAAGTGGCACATCTTGGGGAGGCCTGTTCTGAACCCCTTTAACCCTTTTTAGCTAATATGTGGTGGTTCTAAGAGTTGGGTATCACTTTTAAATGTGTAAAATACCATGAAGATTACAGGGCGGGGGTGGGGGGGCAGTCCTTCTTTGCTCATGCTTCCTCTACAGTCTTCCCCAGAAAACTCAACATGATTTTATGCCACAGTTCCTAGAAGTCTGTTTATATACTTAATTGACCATCTTCCCTACTTGCTTATCTGCCCACCTGCTATGGAATTTGAGCAGTTCACAAAGTGTCAAATGTTGAATGTAAAGGTTAAATAATATTGGTTCTCAGAAATACTTCTCAGTCACAAAACATCATGAAAGGCAAATAAGTAAATCCACAATTCAGAAGAAATCCTCTTAGTGACTCTCCAAACTGGAGGTAAATCAAAGTATGTGATTATATAAAGCTTAGCCTTGAATATATATTCACATTATATAATACAACTTATTATAATGCTAAACCATATTTTTTCTCATTATAGAAAAGTATGTGCCCGAATTGATCAACATATTCAGCCCTTAAGAATAATGAATATGTGGCATGACAGAATACTCTCTCACTGGTGAATAGTATTTGATTTAGAAAGTGTACAAGATAGAAGAGATTAGACTGTTAGGGAAACAAAGAACTGTGATGTGCTGTCCAAGGGCTTATCATATCTAATATAAATGTTTATTCTTAGATTTGCCCTACAGTTTTCTAGTTAGGTGAAATAAAAAGTAATTAAAGATAATTTGAAACAAATTTCTCACTTTGCATGTTCTTTAGAAATCACTTACACTTTTTTATTTCCAAGTTATCATTTTCTTTTTTTTTTTATCCTCACATGAGAACATTTCTGCATGTATCTTCAGATAGAGCGAGAGGGAGATAGGGAGGGAGAGAGAGAAACATCGACGTGAGACACACCGAGTGGTTGCCACTCACATGACCCCAACCGACCCCAACTGGGGCTGGAGACAAACTGCAACCGAAGTACGTGCCCTTTGCGGGAACCAAACCTGGGACTTGCCGGTCCGCGGGCCGATGCTCTAACTGCTAAGCCAAACCAGCCAGGGCCCAAGTTATCATTTTCTAAAGACATAAGTAATGGTACAGTAGAATTACTTTTACATGACTATCTTACATAATTGCTTAACACTAGTTGACACAGCATCTGCTTATTTCCACGGTTGCTTTAGAAAGAAGTTATTACCTATACTTTACTGATGATGAATTTGAGGGTTAGAGTTAAGTCATTTATCCAGGGTTATGTCTAGTAAGCAAGTGAGCCATTATTACAAATATAGTCAGATACTAGTCTAGTGCATGTGCTTCCTACTACATTGCAGTCCTTTTTATTCACATTCTACTGAGGTTATTATCATATATGGAGATTAATACATTATAAACTTATGACTAACAAATATATAATTACACCAGAATTATACTATAGTGACAGTGCTGCCCACATAAGAAAACAGTATAGTAAATAAATTTTCCTAATTGTTTTTGCTTTACTTTGTATTGGAACATTTAATTAAGCATTTGGTGATAGGAAAGAAATATACATTGGTATGATATAGAACAATTTCATATAGCAGAAATTTTCAGTCAGTGTGCCACAAGAATTTTTAAAATATGCAATAATTGACTATTTAATCAGGGGCACTGACCTCTTTTCCCTTAGATTGTCAGATTTAAAAAAAAATGACAATAGCCAGCATAACAATAGCTGTTTGGTATGAATGAATCAAAATTATACCTTCTTTTTTTAATTGAGAGTATTAGCCTAAGCGAAACAAGCCAAGCAGAGAAAGACAAATATCACATGGTCTCACTTATTTGTGAAATATAATGAACATAACAGTCTGAGGAACAGGATAGATCCAGAGACGTGGAAGTGGGGTACAGACTGACAACCCTCAGAAGAGGGGGTGGGGGAGAGGGAAGAGATAAACCACAGAACTTATATGCATGTACACATAACTGATGGACATGGACGACAAAGCTGGGGATGGGGTGGGGGGGATGGGGAGGAGGGTGTCAATGGGAAAAAAGGAGAAACATCTGTAACAAAAATAAATTAATTAAAAAAATTATACCTACTTTTTTTGTCAGATCGGCAAAAAATATATATTTTTGATGTGCTGCAGAATTTTAGTAATTAGTTTATGTGTGCCATGAGACAAAAAGTTTGAAAATCACTGTCATATAGAATTGCCCTATCTAAATAGATGAATAGCCAGTGGACCATATGTTTAAGAAGCCTACTGAAAAATTTTTTCTGTACAAGACAGTTCAGAGCCATGTCTAGAATACTGCAGAGAGAGTAAAACCACTGCTAAATCTATACATTAACTCTAGCTCCCCTTCTCTCACGGTTCTTTTTTCAAGTTATCCTGCTGTCCACTGGAAGGGGAGGGACTCTTTTGGATTCCTGGGAGGTGAGGAGAAACTGTGACAACAGAAAGGTTCTCCAAACCCAATAGGGAAAGGCCTAAAGACACATGGGATGGAACAGTGCCCTATCTCACTAGTGATTAACACAAGGCATTTCCTTAATCATGAGTGAAGGCTCTGCACATTTTCAGGAAGTTAGTGTCTCTTGAACATTTCTGCATCTAGAAGGTATATAGGAGTAGTATATCTCTCTTTGAAATTCATAACCATTGCTGCTATATTAGTCAATTGATACTTCTGTAGTTTTGGTGTATCTGATGCTGCCGTCTGAATGAAAGGCATTTAATCAAGTTTTTAATATCTGAGTATTTAAAAATAAATGTTCTGCTGTCTTACATTCTAGTTCTTTCCTTATCTCTCTCTAATTTTACCATTTAACCCAGTAAATTATGAAGATACCACAGGCACATACTAGCTTGCTACAGGATTATCAAATTTTTCATTTATATTAATATGCAGTTTTCTGTTAGTGACTACTTAGTTACTGTATTTTGCAATATATATTCATTCACACAGCTCAGAAGAGAAAAAGCTGAGGAGGAATCACTAAGAGAGGAGTTGATAGCTTTAAGCATGAGGAGCTTACAGTTTTTTAATATAAATTATTCCCAGAATCCATGTCACAGCTCCTTATATGGTGCTGCCTTTTTTTCCTTCTTCTTCTCCTCTCAGTTGCTATGACAACAGCAGCACTGCACCATTCATCAGCTCTGGACCTAGGCTGCATTGCTAGCCTTCTGTGTTACTCCTGAATGTTAAGAACATCCGTGAATCATTCACTATGTTAATGCTGCGCCATTAGAAATCTCAGAACCAGTTCTTCCAGCAATTTGCTCTAATAGAAGGGTAAACTAAACTGCGCCACAGAGATAAATTGTATAAAAACATTTTGTTTTTCCTAAGGGAATCATACAATCTATATTTGCTGCAGTATTCTGAAAGGATAAGCTTATGTTAGGCAATCTAATGAAAATAACTCGTCCGTGTAATCTGTCTTGAAATCATTAGCTGTTCAAAACAAATACCACATTGCATCTCTGGATACAAAAAGAAGCAGGTGATGTTGTTAGGGGTTCTAAGCTCCTTTGGGAGCATCAGTTGTGCTTTGGGACCATAATCAACATTTGCTGTAAGAATTATCACCTGTAACACACAGTAAGTTCTGAGCAGTGTGAAGAGCTGGCTGCAGAAGATTCAAGTGTGGATATTACTGATGTGTCAGCTGATAACAACATGACCAGTGAATAAGAAGAAGCCTTTCAGGTTTTCAGGAGACAAGACTATGTAGTATTGACTAATGAGGAAGAAAAACTAAAGCCTGTGAGTATGATGAGTAGAGTATTTATGTGTTACATGAATTACTGAGCTATGAGGCCTACTTTGAGATTTGTAGAAAAAGAAACGCAACCTAAGAGAATTTGACACTTAGTTTTCAGGGAAGCCATTAAGAAATGTCTTTAGGCACAGGTATTTAATTTTTAATTGTGTTCTTTTATGTGTGTGCATATATGAATATTTTTAAATAGTTTTATACTTTAAAAAATATTTCATTGTGAAGAAAGCTGTTAAGTCAGGTTTTTAATGTAAATTTGAAGGTCAGATTGCTTTTTTTGTTAGATTGTGATTCCAGACTAGATTTTTACTTCCTATTGCAATAACCTTAGAAGTAAAGTACACTTCTAAAAAATAGTATGGAAACCTAGAATTTTTGTAAGCATACTTTTTTAATACATTACATCTTTATTTCATTAATTGCAATGCTTACAAATGAATGTACTTGCATAGTTTTAAGGATTTTCTAAACTTGACATTATTTGCTAGTTATGTTGATTTATATTGTCTGTTTTCCCAGTTGAGAAAGGTAAATTAGAGATTTTCCATTTTAACCTGTATATTTAAACTATTTGGTAATGATCAATTTAAGATAAATTGAATATAGATTGAATTTTCTTAAAAGACTGTCCATTTACTGGCTTTTAATTTCTCTTTTTAGTTCTTCAGCTAGCCATGGTAACTTAGAAATGTACTAAAACTAAGAACTTGGTTTTTCAAAATTAGAATATTTAGACGGATCTTCAGCCACTCACAAAGAAAGGGAAATTTTTATCTGGGCTTATTCTTCCAGTTACTTATCTTCCTGAATTGCTTTTCTTAAATGCATTTTGTTCAGAGAATATATACTTTAGGGTCATAACTGGATTCCTTTAATTTACACAAATAAGGGAAAAAAGATTTTGTTACTTGGCTATTGCTGCATTTTTATTTATATTTCTTCTTACATTCTTGAGATCTTTGTCTATAGAGCTGTACATATGACTTTGCTTAGTGTTTATGAAACCTTTAGGGAGAATTAATATATTAAAGAATAATAAAAGTACTAATCACTTATACAAACCATCATGTCATTTAGTAAAAATATTTTACTTTTATTTGAAAGCCTGTAATAGATTAAATAAATTGAATATTCACATTTTAACCATTTCCATACAAGAAAGTGAATTTTAAAATTTATGTATATTTAATAACTGTGTACATTGTAAGTTAATACGTTTATAATGAGTCTATCCTCACAGATGCATGTGTACAAAGAATTTTGTATTCCATTACCTCTGAAACCATAATTCATGTTAATAGTAAAAAAGACTGATCTGAACACTTTTTAAAAACAGTTATATATTTTTTTAATTTTTTATTTATTTTTTTAATTTTTATTTATCTTCACCCGAGGACATTTTTGCATTTATCTTCAGACAGAGCAGGAGGGAGAGGAGGGGAAGAGAGAGAGAGAAACATCAATGTGAGAGAGACACATCGAGTGGTTGCCACCCACACGACTCCAACCTGGCCGGGGACAAACTGCAACCAAGGTATGTGCCCTTAGCAGGAACCCAACCCGGGACACTCTGGTCCGCAGGCCGACACTCTAACCACTGAGCCAAACCAGCCAGGGCAAAAACAGTTATATTTTTAATAATAGATTTATTCATTTTAAAGTAATCTCCCTTGGCACATCCTGTGATATTTTTAAGTTTGGGGCCCTACCCAATGGATATATTCCTGAAATGTTGTATATAAGCATGGTTGTTTGTTTGTAAATTGTCTAACTTAAAATTTACTAGTGAAGTTTCCTATTTTGAGAGATTCTGCAGTAAGTTGACTTGGTGAATCTATATATCATATACTGCACTCTTACTTTAGATTTTTTTCAAGTAAGAGCCACCTGGTTTATTCCATATATAAAGATTCAAGTTGCAGATTTAACTGGCAGCATTCTGTGAAAAAAATTAAGCCTCCTACTTTGGACTTATAATTTAACCCCTTCTATTTCAAAAGAGTTTGACATCTTCAGATTTACTTTCTGAAATCTCTTGAAGTATTTTCATTATTATTACTATAACAGACAATTGGGTAAAATCTTATTTGATAGTAGGCATTGCTTTTATTTGGGAGGAAATGTGCTAGTGAATAAATAATATATAAAATTTATAAATATAGAAGGCTTTCGTTTCTTCTCTAGTTTCCATTACTAAAACTTAAACATGTCCAGTAACACTTTCGAATATCTAAAAAATGTATTAGTATTGCTAATAAGCTTTTACTAGGGAATAGGCGCCCCATTTCTGTCAGGATCTACATTAAGACCGAAAGTCTCACATTGGTGACAAATTATTTTAAAAGAGTGATTTCTAGTTTTTTTTTTATCCTCACCTGAGGACATTTTTTCATTTTTTGTTCAGATAGAGTGGGAGGGAGAGAAAGGAAGAGAGAGAAACATCGACGTGAAAGGGACACATCGAGTGGCTGCCACCCGCACGACCAACCAGGGCCGGGGACAAACTGCAACCGAGGTACATGCCCCTAGCGGGAACCGAACCCGGGTCTCCCTGGACCGCAGGCCAACACTCTAACTGCTGAGCCAAACCGGCCAGGGCAATTTCTAGTTATTTTTTCTCATGGGAACCAGTCAATATTTCTATGATAAATGTGTGTTCTTTATCACTCCAGTGTTCTTTTTTTCTAATCCTCACTCGAGGACATTTTTCCATTTTTGTTCAGATAGAGTGGGAGGGAGAGAGAGGAAGAGAGAGAGAGAGAGAAACATCGATGTGAAAGGGACACATCGAGTAGCTGCCTCCCGCATGACTCCAATCAGGGCCGGGGATGAATCACAACCGAGGTACGTGCCCTTGGCCGGAATCGAACCCGTGACTCATTGGTCCACGGGCCAACGCTCTAACTGCTGAGCCAAACTGGCCAGGGCTCCAATGTTCTATAGTAAAACATTTTAACCACTTGTAAGCTTTGCAGCTTAGGACACGTTAGCCTCTCTGAAGTTTCACTTCTATAGAATTAATGAAATAATGCCTAATAGTAGTGTCATTCTAGGCATGAAGAAAGGTAATCAATGTAAGAGATCTAGTATAGTACTCATCACAAAGGAAACATTCTCTAAGTAATAATTCTCTTCTACCCTTCCTCTCCATTGGCCTACTTCAGTGGTTCTTGGGCTTTTCCTTGGGAGTATCTTTGGGACAGAGAAATTTGAATATATACCAAACGGGTACAGAATATAGCTAAAGGGGCATCCAAAGCAAACCAGGATAATTTTTGGAAGTCATATTTTTTCTTTTAAAATAGTCTACATTTCATCAACTGTAATTGAAGAGTAAAAAAATATATATTTTAGCCCTGGCTGGTTTGGCTCAGTGGTTAGAGCATCGGCCTGCGGACCAGAGAGTCCTGGGTTCGGTTCCCGCTAAGGGCACGTACCTCAGTTGCAGTTTGTCCCAGGGCCCGGTTGGGGTCGTGTGGGTGGCAACCACTCGATGTGTCTCTCTCATATTAATGTTTCTCTCTCTCTTCCCCCCTCTCTCCCTCCTGCTCTATCTGAAGATAAATGCAAAAATGTCCTCGGGTGAGGATTTAAAAAAAAAAAAATATATATATATATATATATATATATATATATATATATATTTTTTTTTTTTTTTAAATAGTCTACTTTTTACATTTTTATGTTTTCAAAAATAATCACAGGCTTGAACTATGCAGGTCTACTAATACCTGGAATTTTTTCATCCTGTAAACATAGGATGTAAACTTACGGTATCAATAAAAGCAACAGAATACTGTAAAAAAAACAAAAAACTCACTCTTCAGGAAACTATGCCATATTTTCTCTTATAAATTTGCATACCTTGACATCCTTCTACCTATCTGTATGAATTCTCAAGTTTAACACATACTACTGAGATCTCTTGGTCTGGGTATCATTTTTAGGAAATAAAATCCTGAAATAAAACAAGTATATATTTCTCTGGAGAAATAGATTGAGAATCAAGAGGCAAGGATGAAAAATGAATCTAATTAAAGGTAGAAGGCTCACTCTGTTCAAAAGAGTGAGTAGTGGTATGGAGCTGGGTCAACCTGCAGTGGGATGAGAAAGGAAGTATCTTCATGTCAGAAATAAAAAGGAATAATAATGGAGAAACTAACAGTTTAGCATTTTCAAAGCTGTGAGAAATCTTGCAATAAAGGAACCCACTTAACTGTTGAATCTGGCATCTCTAAAACTTATTTGACAACAGACCTTTCGTTTTTTCTTATACAACAACTGCAGAATCATGTGCAACAAGTAAGTGTTCTAAGGAGCACACTTAGGAAAATAAGTGACTAAAGGAAGTTATGTCATTTAGAAGGAAAGAAGAATGGATTACTGTGCAGAGCAAAGTATGACAGCAATTATTTTGGCACTCCAAAAGATTATGGAAAAGTTACATTTTGCTCAAATTTCCCAGATAAATTGAGCTTTAATATTTTAAAGAATAGTATGTTTTTTAAAATGAGAGAAAAGATTGTGTTTACTATGTGGATTAGAAAGTGAAATGATAAATAAGGTGACAAAAACTTGAAGCAAGAGGACAGGATGTGTTTAGATGGTAAATACATCAGGTTGTCTGGAACATAAAGGATGCTGTGGAAGAGAAAACCAGGAATGGATTGAGGAGGCCTTTGGGACAATGGTAAACTAAGATGGTAGCAGTGGAAAAGATAAAAGGAGAAAAAGATTTTGAGGAATAAGCAAATTGGTGTCTAGCCAATTATAGAATCCAGGAATATGGAAGATCTGTCAAAGATGATTCTAAGACTTTAAGAATGGGAATTGATGGCCTCATTAATAGGAACAGAGAGATTAGTTAGGACAGATGTTTTTGAGAAAATGAGGCACATTGAGATAGTAAGTTATTAGATTGGAAATGTGGTTTCAACACTTTAATATAGAGTAAGATTTTAAAATATAAATTTGGAAGTTATACTCATTGAGAGTAGTTAAAACATTAAGTGTAGTAAATATAAAAAAAAAAAAAGAAAGAGAAATTTACCATTAAAAAAAAAATAGGTGAAAGTCTTTTAAGAATGAGAATAGAACAAATAAACAGAAAAGGTGGGGAATGAATATTCGTGAGCATTTACCAGGCATTTTCATTTTGGATTATTATGGCTCTGATCTTTTAGATGAAGAAAACTAAGACCTAATCAGATTAATCATTAAGCAATTTGGGCATAACAGATCCAGATTCTAATTTAGGTCTTCCTCTAACTTCAGTACCTACTCAGGTTAAGAAGCAAACCTTAAGAAATTGAAAAACCCATGTTTAAAGACAGATGAGATCAATAAGAAGCAGTCTGAAAGATGCTAGAAAAACCACGGTGGTATAACTATTATGGAAGCTGAGGTTTGAGAGGGTTTTATGGAATATTTAATCACTGTTTTTAAATTCACAGAGGTCATGAATACAAATTCCTATGGGACTATGAGTCTATGTTATATGATTCTGCTTTTTGCTTTCATGAACTGTAGTCCAAACTGTTAGCTGCAGTGGTCTGCATTAGGCAAATAATTGTATTCTGTTTCTTTAAAGAGGAGAAAGAAAAAGAGAGAGAGGCTACATAAAACAGGTGGGAGAAGGAAGCGTCTAATGAGAAATTCACAGACAAATATGCTTTTTAGAGTTCTAGCTTTTCTTTTTGGAGTCTATAATTTATAGTCACATAGTATAGAACTCTTTTCAAGACTTTTGAAGGTAAAGTAAGTAAGTTTCTCTTCATAACATCATCACCCCAATAAATTTCCCTTTACTATTTTAACATAGCTGAAGCTAGGCAAGATGACACTTTTACATTAACATGTGATAATGGTGTAGTAGTTATGAATCTGCGACTTACTTAGTAATATTGGATATGTTATATAACCTCTCAGTGATTCAGTATTCTGGTCTATGAAATAGGTATAACAACTCACAAAGGTTTTGTAAGGATTAAATTAGTTTTTACAGGTAAAATGCTTACAGTACATAGTAAGTACTCAATAATAATTGATGATGATGTCACTGACAATTGCAAGACCATATTTATTTTTCTGTATCTTTACTTTTCTAATTTTTGGTTTGGTGAGAAGGGAAACTGTTTTTACTTTTACTTGTTAGGTTAAGTGTTTAATGTGAGTGGAGAGTAGTTCAAACATGCTTGAGTTTAGGAAAAGGACATCTTGCTCTCAACAGCATTGGGTGCTGGTGTTGACTTCTCAGTGTAACACTGATACAGTATTCATTTATGTTCAGAATATTTCTGTGTGAATTTATATTCCAGTGGAAACTCATTTCATATTCCAACTAAAACAATTCACAACTATGTACTTTCCCCTTCCTTGTTTAATTTAAAAGAACCTTCTTCCGCCCTGGCCTGTTTGGCTCAGCAGTTAGAGTGTCGGCTCGTGGACCGGAGAGTCCCGGGTTCCCGCTAAGTGCACGTACCTTGGTTGCAGTTTGTCCCCGATCCCGGTTGGGGTCGTGTGGATGGCAGCCACTCGATGTGATGTTTCTTTCTCTCTCTTCCTCCCTCTCTCCCTCCTGCTCTATCTGAAGAATAAAAAAAAAAAAAAAAAAAAAAGAACCTTCTTCCAAAAAAGTATGAATAAATGTATTGTCATATTATTATGATACGATAAAATGCTTAGAATTATGGTAAAGTTACACATTTTAGTGCACAGTGGACTTTTCCATTTTGGCATTTGTTACAAATATTAGTATTAAGTTATTTAGCAGTCAATTTAGCATAAAGGCTGTATAACTAGTTGGTGGATTCTGGAGTCCAGCTGCCTGGATTTGAACCCTGAATGACACTTACTAGGTTTTGTGTCCTTGGGCAAGTGATTTAACTGCTTTTTTCCCCCCTTAGTTTTCTCATCTATAAAAAGAGGTAATAATTATATGTACTTCATAGAGTTTATGGTGAGAATTAAATGAGTAAAATACTCTGAATAGTTTTGGATCATAAGTGCTCAGTCATTGTTTATTTAGCAGTGTGTGGCATATATCAAGCACTGTATATTTCATATGCTTCTACCATTAGAGTATGCTCACAGTTAGACATGCAGAAATTTTAAGTGTAAATAATTTTGAAAACTCGTATAGAAAGATGTGATAGAGCTACTAAGTCTAAAGTACACCTATGCACAGAAACACGTAGCAACAACTAAGAGCAAGAGAGTTAGCATTGTATCAACAGTATTCTACCTGTTGTTGTAAGTCCAATGTAAATTGGAAAAATAAATTATAGCCACCACTTTCTATTTCTCTTATAGTAATTCTCTGTTATGTGTCACAATTATAAAATAGGAAATAAAATTGAGAAAGCTATAATATTTATATTTTTCTTTAGTATTTATGTTAATTATTTCTCTCATCTTAAGATTTACTATCTTTTAGCTATTTGTTAATTTTTTTCTTAAAAGGAGTCAGTATTGATAATCACTTTATAAATTTGTTAATTTACATCTCAGGGAACATGGTCTAACCCAACTTATGCTATAATTGAATCTCTACAGTAATAAAAGGTTTTAATATGGGTATTATTATCAAACAATTCTACCTATCCTTTATTGAGAGCAAAATAGTTTTTTCAACCTTGAGGCTCCCCTAAGAATTTAGAGCTCTGGTTTAGTAGAGTTGGAATTATATTTAAAACACTAAAGTCAGAAATACTTGTCACATACATATCTAACTGCAGCTTACATTGGTACACAAAAACACTGCTAACATCTATGAATAATTAATAATCAGTTAATTTTCAGCAATCAAAAAACAAAATATGTTAACTTCTTATTCCTTCAAAGAAATGAATTTAGCAAAGTTTACAAGAGTCAAATAGCATCAATGAAGAGTAAGTAAGCTTCAGGAACTTGAAATGGAAAAACATGGAACAGATCAGAAGATCCCTAATAATTTTTTTTTAAATATGACTTTATTGATTTTTTTAGAGAGGAAGGGAGGCAGAAAGAGATAGAAACATGGATGAGAGAGAGAAACATCCATCTGCTTCCTCCTGCACGCCCCCTACTGGGGATCAAGCCTGCAACCCGGGCATGTGCCCTGACTGGGAATGGAACCGGGACCTCTCAGTCCATGGAATGACATTCAGTTGACTGAGCCACACTGGCTGGGCGATCTCTAAGAATGTAAAGCTTTGATTTAGTACAGTAGAAATTATATTTAAAATAATAAATAAATCTGTTAATTTACTGTCTGTTTACATTTCAGGAGACATGGCCTAACCTAACATTTTATAATTGAAACTGTACAATAATAAAAGGTTTTATTATGGATATTATTACTAAATAATTCTACATGTTCTTTATTGAGATAAAAATAAAAAATAGCTCTAACCAGATTGCTGTGGAATATATTGTGTTATAATAGTAGGAATGTAAGACTGGTTCTCCACCATGTTTTTTCAAGCTTGTAGCACAGTTTGATAAAGCAAAATGTTTAAAAGCAAGAACAATGAAATCACTGCTACATCAATGTACTACTAAAGTAAAACTGATTATAATTGAAATTTGAATAAAAAATTTGCAATCTGGAAAGTCTGGCTATACTGGTTGAGGATATATAAAATAAAAGCTGTCTGGGAAAAGAGAAAGGTCAGGATCATTTGTTGATTGGTTGTATGTTTTGGGCTCCCCTCCCCCTGCCCAAATAATCCTTTCCCTACCTCAAACAATATTTCTTTGTTTTGTTTTGCACCAATTGCATGGGTTTACATCAAAATTGCTTTCATTTTAGGGCTGATACAAATATTCAGTATTAATGTATGTTTAAATCAAATGTAAACAACCCATTTTCATTCAAGACATTTTAAAATGATATATTTCATTGCTTTCAAATTTTGAAGGAACGTTGGAGATCATCTAGATTGATGATCTTTAAAGTTTGATGTATGGACCAGCACCAACAGCATCAGCATCACTTGGAAACTTTTTGGAAGTGCAGATTCTTGGGCTCCACACAAAAACTACTGTATCAGAAATTCTGAGTGTGGTACCCACCAACCTGTGTTTTAACAAACCCTCTAAGTGATCCGGATGCATGCTGAAGTTTAAGATTCACATATTTAAATAACACAGCCTCTTAGGAAGGTATTTTTTGCCATTGTGTTTCGAGTAGAATTATACACTACTTGCTTTTGAGATCAATTGGAAAGCAACTCTTTCTCCCAGGCTGTAGGTATCTTTGTATTATATCTAGAACAAAATGGCTATCTTACAGGTGTTAGGCTGCCTGGCTGTTCTCTCTGTAGTTGAATGGACTGGATATAAAGTTTTTGGGACAAAAACAAATTAGTCTTTGGCCAAGGTTACACATTAAGTTGGCTGTAAGATAGACTTGCCTTGTAGGGAAAAACTGCAGTATTTTTAATTGCTTCTTTAGAGTTGGTGGGCAATAACTGGGTTGCAGAGGCTTTCCATAGAAAAGAAACAGAGACATCAGCATTCCCATAGGAGTAGTGGAGACTTAGATGATGTTACCACCACCATTTTTTAGACTAATAAGCCTCCCTAAAGCTAAAAGTTTGGCAGTTCTTTCTTGGTGAATGCTTCATGATGGCCTGTTACCAATGTAGCTGATTTTATTTTTATGCGAAAGAAAGGAAGAGAACCTAACAAAAAAAAATTAAGACTCGTTCAAAGTGACGTTTATATTTCTATCCTTTTTCATTCTCTCTGTACTCTCAATATTGTTTGTGTTATCCAGAGAGTAATATAATTTTTTAAAAATAGACATTCTATTTTAGTATACCTGGTAATATATCATTATTCTATGAAAATGTTATCACTATAACTTGTTATGTAAAGGTTCTGCTACTTGAGTAAATGAGAATAAAATAAAACTGACTTTAGTAATATTTATTATTAATAATAATCACTCTCAAACTAGATTGACCATTTATAACAGAGATCATATTATAATATTTTTTTAAAGAAACAGGTAGTAAATAACTTAGGCTTTGCCAGCTAACAGGCAAAATCAAGGATATTAGGTAGCTATTTATTTAACTATTTAAAATGTAACTATTTAAAAAATGCTAACGCCATTCTTAGCACACAGGTTATAAAAAAGACAGGGAGATGGCCAAATTTGGCATGCGAGACACAGTTTACCAGCCCTTGACTTAAAATATAGAGAGGATTCTTCGATATTTACCCTTTATATTTATATAAGTCGATGATTGTAATATATGTTAGTGATGTATTTCCACATAATGTTGACACAATAAATTTGATTAATTCTTTTTCTCCAAAATATTTTTAAAATGTAAACTTTAGTCCTGTCTCCAAATAAATTACCAAACAATCCAAATTATAAAGTTTAATTTAATGATATTTTACATTAATGGGAAATCAGGAAGATGGGTTATTGGAGGCTTTTCAAGATAACTTTTGAATACTATACAGACAGTATAGCCAGATATGAAAATTTACATCAGTTCATAAATAACAGGCTCTTAAGAAATTTGCTATGACAGAAGAGGGGAAAAAAATACATGATAATATGAGGAAAAACTAGTTGTGTTTTATGAATATATAAAAAATTCAGCAGAGTTGGAATCATGGACTATTCAGAATTTCAAAGCCTAAGCTACAATAATATTGCATAGGTGGAGAGAGATTTAGGGGAATATTTCTTATAATATTTTGGGAAAATAACCCAGCATGACCCATTTATTGTAGCAGAACTGAATAGGGACAAAATATGCACTGATAGAAGGTGGGGTTAGACCTAACTATAAGTCATGAAAGGAAGTCTCCTTACTTGAGAAAAATATGGGATTACAAGATTTCTCTGCTCATTCTGTCTTTTATGTGATCTAATATTCCCATGACTTTAAAATATCATCCATATGCTGATATCAAGAACTCAGAACTCTCTTTGAGCTCCCAACTAGTAAATCTAGCTGTCTTGTTGACAGCTCTGTACAGATCATTTAAAGGACGAGGTATTGAGGAAGATACAAAGCAGATTTTGGTGCCTGTCATAATGTTTTCCATGTTAAGTTTACCCAATTAATACTGAATTAGTTTCAGAATTTTAAAATGGAAGAAACATTAGTTCCCTAATAGTTTTATGTGTGTGTTTGTTTTAATGAAAGTATACACACACATGATTTTTTAAAAAAGTCAAATTGTAAAGAGGGCTTGAAATGAAGAGGTACAGTTCTTAGCCATCTTTTCTCATTCCTAATTCCATTCCTCTGGGGACAGTTAAATGCTTTTGGCTATTTCTTTCTTTCTCTTTTTTTTTTTTAGAGAGAGAGAAACATCGATGTGAGAGAGACACATCGAGTGGTTGCCACCCACACAACCCCAACCGGGGCCAGGGACAAACCGCAACCGAGGTACGTGCCCTTAGCGGGAACCGAACCCGGGACTCTCTGGTCTGCGGGCCGATGCTCTAACTGCTGAGCCAAACTGGCCAGGGCTGGCTATTTCTTATGTTGATTAACTTCATATCTCTAAATTATTATGCTTCTGCTATAATTTCTTGATTTAAATATATCTAATGAAACATCAAGTATATTTGCACTGCTCCCACCTTCTGACATAGTTATGTTACCAGTTTTTATTTTATTGCTTATAGCCATAAATACTTTATTTTTCATTTCTGTATTTCTTGTTCTATCAGGTATAAGACAGTATTCTTGTTTCTACTTTATAAGAATATGTTTGGCCCTGGCCGGTTTGGCTCCGCAGTTAGAGCGTGGGCCCATGGACCAATGAGTCATGGGTTCAATTCCAGTCAAGGCATGTACCTCAGTTGCGGTTCGTCCTAGCCCTGGTTGGGGTCATGTGGGAGGCAGCCAGTCATTGGGTCCCTCTCACATCGATGTTTCTCTCTCTCCCCCTCCCTCCCACTCTATCTGAAGATAAATAGATAAATATCCTTGGGTGAGGATTTTTAAAAAAAAGAATATGTTAGCACTCCTACCCTACTTAGTTTCTGACAAGAAGTTAGACACCATTCAAATTTTATGTAATATATTGTTTCTCTCTGGCTGCTTTCAAGATTTTCTCTTTTTCTTTGATTTTTAGCAGCCTGATTTGATGTGATTCTTTTTACATTTATCCTACATAGGGTTTCTGGGCTTCTTAATTATGGGAATCTGTCTTTTACAGATATGAGAAATTAGCCATTATGTCTTCAAATATTTTTCGCCCCCTTTTTCTTCTCTTTTGAGATTTTTAATTACATATATTAGACCTTTGAACATCATCTCACAGGTCCTGAGGTTTTTTGTTTTTGTTTTTGTTTTGCTCTTTGTTCTCTGTAGTCTTCAGATTGGATAATTTTCATTCATGTATTTTCAAATTCACTGACTCCTCTGTCATTTTAAACTATTTCCAATTTACTGTATAGTATATATGTGTGTGTACATACACACATACACAATATATATACTGACATTTAAATTGTCATGTTTCAACATTAAACTATGCTGTTAAACCCATTCAGTGACTTTTTATTTTAGCTATTTCATTTTTCAGTTGTAGAATTTCCATTTGGTTCTTTTTAATAGTTTCTATTTCTCTGCTGAGATTTCCTCCCTTTTTTAAATTAAGAGAACATGTCCCTTTTCTTTACCTCACTGAAAATAGTTATAATAACTGCTTTAAATTACTTGTCTGCTAATTACAATATCTGGAGTGTTTCAGGGTTGATCTCCCATCTTTTCGCTTGATAATGTGTCATGTTTTCTGGTTCTTCATGTATTGAGTAATTTTGTATTATATACTGGACATTTTATTTAGTAGATACTCTGTATTTTGTCGTATTTCTTTAAAAAGTGTTAATATTTTTCTTTTAGCAGACAATTAGCTTGATTTGACTCAATGGAAAAGTATCTCTTGGCTATCATTTCAGTTCAGTTCTGCTCCATCCATGGTTCAGGAATCAGCCAGAAGTTTGAGCAGAGTTTATACACAGAAGCTGGGTTGCCTCCTATAGTTTTTGGAAATTCTCTTCCCCTCACTTTTCAGTGATTGTTATTGTCACAAGACTAGAAAAACTGTAGATTTTCTGTTGGAATTTTAATGACTCCATGCAGTGTTGACTGTGGTCTGTTTATAGGCTAAATGCCAAAAAAATGGGAACCTCGTCCCAGTCTGGTCTTTTTTCTTGCAAGTGTCAGCTTTCCTGAAGAATCTGTCTACTGTGTTCAGACTCTAGGGCCTTGAGGTAGTTGTTTTTTATATTTTGTCTAGAGTTTAGAGTTGTTATCTGTGAGAGGGTCCATCTGACAGAGAAGCTTACTAGGCTGTACAAAAGAAGAACCTCCCCGATAGGATTTTGAGATTTCTGTCTTTCATAAATACTGACACTTTCTCGAAAATTATTTGTTTCTAACCGTAGAAATATTTATGTATTGGGGAACCAACATTTAGCTTTAGTGCTAAATTTTATAGAAACCCTGACTTTAGTGTTCTTTTCCTTATCATTTATTGTTCCATACTTGCACGGTTTCTCTTTACCATATATCCAGTAAGGTACATTCTTAAAATGACAGAAATTATAAGAAAAATTTATGAACTTTTAAGTTGGAGATTTACTTTTTTGCTTCCATTCCTCTTGACTGTATTGTGTGACACTACTGCTACTTCCATTCTACTACCAAGATTTTTTTTCATACTTAAAGAAAATAATATGGTGAATTGAGCAGTGTATTTTATTAGTTTAAAAACCAAGAGTGAGAGGAGTCTAATGAAAACCCTATGAAAATAAAGACCTCTGAGCTAAATCAGTATACTTTTTGCATATTTATAGACCACCATCTTACTAATATACAACTAAGAAGAGTAAGGCAAATAGTACTTCATTCCTTTGTGTATTTAAGGAAAGCCAGAATAAAAATCCCTGCTTCTACCTCTAAATCAAAGCCTTACCTTGTAGAACAATAGTTCTGTTCCTCCAATTAACCCTCTTTTTCATGATTTACTTTCCATCAGAGTAAGCAACTCATGTTTCCATATTGTGTTCTTCCCAGGAGTTAATCATCTTTTTTTTTTTTTTAACTTATTTATAGAACAGAGGCTATTATTATTATTATTATTATTATTTTTACTTTATATAACATTTTTATTTTTTCTCTTTATTTTATCACACTTTCCATCACCATTTATTCTCCCATATACCCTTTTCCACCTCCATCCCCACCATAGTCACCACACTGGTGTCCCTGTCCCCGAGTTTTTTCTCTCTCTCTTTTTTTTTCTCAATCCCTTCACACACGCACATGCACGCATGCCCTTTATCTTCTTCCCTATTCCTTCCCAGTCAGATAATCCCAGAGTTTAAGAGAGATGAAAAGCAATTTGTCCTGTTACAAAGACTGGGAGTTTCTGACAGATATTCTAAGGGTAGAGAATGTTGTGATTCTTTACCCATGGTTAGTGGGTGGTGAAGTGTTCTCTGTTGTGAGTTCCTTATTATTAGTAGCAACTGCACATTCCAAAAACAAGCCAGAAAGTTAATGGTCCTTCACAGTTAATCTTTGAAAATGTCTCAGTAGTCATTTTTGTCCACGGAACAAAGACTTATTTGTTGTTAATCTACTGTTGTAGGATTTCATTACAGCCTGGCACAGTGTTTATGTTTATGCAGATTGCAGCAGATTTTTGCCTCCCACATTGACTGCCCAGGATCTTCTTCATTTTACTGTCCTAAAGTTTTGAAAAAGAAAAAAAAGTTTTAACTTCCTTCCGTAATTGTTAACTTTTTGCTTTTTGTTAACCCTAGTCCTTTTGGGTCTGCCTTGTAGAAATCAATTTGAAGTTGTCAGTAAGTGATGGCTGACCATTATATTAACAACAACATGCTAGTATCCAAGGTTTTTTCTCTCTTAGTTTTTAAGTATAGGTAAAACTATTTTTTTCCCAAGAAATTTTATGTTATTTATCTAGTCAGCATATTTCCAGCCATTATTGAGAGCTGATACAAAGTGGAAAACAGCAATGTAATGGCTATACATCATTCTCAAAACACTGTTCTAAGATGATTATTCTACATTTCCTACCTTCAAAGAGCTTATCTGGTAGGGTTTGATGAGTTAGACCCAATAATGGAATAGGGGTAAAATTTATATTTCAAATTTATAATACCAGAATCCTGAGTCCAATATCATATAAAATGTTCAAAAAGGAATGAACTACTAGCTTTCTCATTTGTAGTACCTCTTTTCCAACATACTGTACTTTTCCCCATCATACATACAAGAGGACCTGTTCTAGTACTCTTGTTATAATACATATTCCACTAAAGAAAATAACTTCATCTATTAAATAACAGCTATCCTTTTGGGTGTGAGGGATAGGGAGACAGAACTGAGGCAGGATGTGTGAGTAGATTACTTCTTGCAGTTTGATGATATAAATCATCCTCTCTAGATGCCATCCTCTCTGTACTTAGAGAAGTACAGAGCATCTTATTGTGTGCATTATGGTTGATCCATAAATCCAAGATCCATATTTTAGTTTGTGGTTCCAGAGGGAGCTCAGTCTGTGGCCTTCAATAGCACATTGTGCTTCAGCTGCCTATTTGCAAAGAATAATAAATATTAATATCTTTTTTCAGCCTTATCTACACTTTGCTCTTTAAATTTAATCCTCATAACTCTAAGAGGGAGATATGGCTCACATTTTAAAGATGTGGAATCCAAGCTTGGGAAAATTGAATAATTTTTTGAAGACCACATAGTATAGGCCATGTAACACAAGTTACATGAGGATATTTTTTCCATTGTTTTTAGAGAGAGTGGAAGGGAGGAAGGGAGAGAGGGAGGAAAAAGAGAGAGAAAGAGAGAGAAACATTGATGTGAGAGAGACAGACACATCAATTGGTTGCCTCCCGCAGGCACCCCAACTGGGGCCAGGGATGGAACCTGCAACCCAGGTAGATGCCCTTGACTGGGAATTGAACCCTTTGGTGCATAGGCTGACACTTTAACCACTGAGCCATGTCGGCCAGTGCAATGTTAGTCTCACTTTAGAGCCATTTCTTTTAAGCACGATCTTCATCTCTTTATTCTATTTATTTCCCTCTACTTTCTCATAGGCATATGATGAGAAGATATGAATTACAGATATAATATTTTCTGTTTAAAGGTTCTAGAGAAAATATTTTTTCCTTTAATTTCAGAGAATTGGGGATATATTAACTAATTTTTAGAACATTTACAAGTACATCTAGTCTCATTTCTTACAGTCATATCACGTCTTCTCCATATGATTGCATAAAATTACATATGTAAATATGTTATCTATTTATAAGTTACATATATAAAATTTGTTTGAGACATTTTATATTTTGAGGAGGTGAGAGTCATTTAACGAGTAAAAAACTGTGGCTAATGTTCAGTTTCATATTAGAGGTACAACTCTTCTCAGGCATCTTATGGTCTACTTCATGTAAAATGTTGTTCAGTAAATAAACTTGCCACTTTTAAGGTCTAAATATTCCTTTCAAAAGCCATATATTAAAAAGAGAAGGCATCCATCATTTTAGCTGCTTTTGTTAGCATTAATATGTTATATAAAATAATAGGAAAGGCCATATGCTCTGAAACTTTAGCAGAGGTAGGATTCTGATCATTTTCAATTGCATTATATTTGCTTCCTGTGTTTTCTAATTTCTATGATGAAACCTGTTTATGTAATATTTTAAATTTAAAAGTACATGGGTACTTTAAACTCAGAAGTTTGCCTGACAAATATATAGAATTGCTTATATCCGTAAACCAATAATCACACATAAGCCAAAATACCCGAAATTTTGAAATTTGGAACTCCTTTTTATATTAAAAACCCTAGAGCTTCTTCAGATGTGTGGAAATGAAACCTACTTCCATTAAACTAATTGACATTTGAGTATTGTTAGCATATTTAAAAGGCTTTTCTGAACTCAGATTATTAATTTGTATCTGCAAAGATATTAAAATAGGTAATTGAAATCTACACTGCCTTATTTTATCTCATATACCCTGAATTTTGCCATTCACTGCTATAAAGAGATGACATGTATAACAATGAGTTGTATGTCACAACAATTTGCTTTTTTCTTTGTAATGACATATATAGATAAACAAAGATTTAAATCTCAATTTCTTCTTGAAATGACATTTTCTATTTAATTTATTCACAATAACACCAAAGTTGTCTTGTAGGAATGTTCTAAAAGTTATTGCAATCATTTTTTACAGTAACTCTTTCTTTGGAGCACTATGTTGGTTTCCATATTTATTGCTTGTATGGTCTATCTTTATAACAATGTATCTAGTATACCCATTAGTGTAATACAGTATAATTGCATGGAAATAGAACTTTTGTGGGAGGAACAGACTTACTCTTGAGTTACCTTGGATATGGCTTTGAATCACCAATTTTGTTAGGCCTTTAATCACTAAATGTATGAAAGACATAAACAGATTACATATACCTCCAAAAATATATAGATAAACATAAATAGTTAATTTATTTAACAAATAATAGTACTTGCTCTGTGGTCCACACTATTATCAGCATCACTATGGCTACATCAATATGTAAGACAAAGGTTCTGTCTTTTGTCAGCCATGTTGTGAATAATAAACATTTGGAAAAGGCAAATTAAAACACCATGAGGTTCCTCTTCTTCACGCTATGATGGAGTGACCAGTATTGGACCTGCCCTCCCATTAGAAACAACTGTTTTCAGAGACTGGACATTTGACAGCATGGTAACGTGATCCCTGAGAGAAAGGATGGAGGAGGAAACTAGGTGAACCCTGACTTTTTGCCTAAAGGTATTCTCCTGATGGTGGGGAACTCAGAGAATGACAGTCTTGTTGATCTGAGGAAACAGAGATCAGAAATTGGGGAAGCCAAGAGAACTGGAATTTATAGAGTACTGAAGAATAGAGAACTAAGCAGAAACAGAACTACAAAATTCTGCATAGGGGTCCTTTTGAGTCCTTAACTTAATGAGCTGCACATAGGTGAGGTGAGATTCCATGAGGATAGAGAAAAATAAATACCAGGAAGCTCTAAACTGAATTCCTAGAGTTCCCACAGGAATGCGAGGTGTTTTTTTTGTTTGTTTGTTTTTTGTTTTTTTCATTCTGACCAGCCAGAGTGTGTAGAGATCTTATTAAAAGCATTAAGAGCATTCAGTAGAAATCCAAGAAAGGACACATTTTGGTGGCAGGACTAAACTAGCCTTAGAGTTAAAAAGTTACCCCACACCTGCCTAAACAAAGCTTTAAAAAGGCTCAAAAGGATCAGACTGATCCGCTAGTGAATTATATGCCTTTGAGGGTCAGAAAACAGCTGCCTTGTGCCTTCCTGGTGAAAGTCAAGAATAAAGAGATGTTGACTTCTTTTGTTAATGCATCCTTCAGATATTGTTGAATGTGGAGGTGCTTGGATGCAGCCAAAGTGTCTTTTCTAGTGTTTCGTTTCTAACTCAACTATATCCTTATTAGCATATTTTGTTGGAAATTTTTAATGGAAATAATCCAGTCATTAAAGCTAGAAATTAAATTATTATAGTCTGATTATAATAATGGTGATTTATATAATGTTTGTTTATGAAAGTCTTAAGTCAGTGAGGGTATTTATAGTGTGATTATCATTTATGTTATCCATGAGTGCTTTTTACGAATTTGTGTGTCATCCTTGTGCAGGGGCCATGCTAATCTTCTCTGTATCTTTCCAGTTTTAATATATATGCTGCTGAAGTGAGCACCATGAGTGCTTTTTACA
Source organism: Tadarida brasiliensis (assembly GCA_030848825.1). Lineage (NCBI taxonomy): Eukaryota > Metazoa > Chordata > Mammalia > Chiroptera > Molossidae > Tadarida > Tadarida brasiliensis. The sequence continues at coordinate 53,706,377 of CM061273.1, forward strand.
TTTGTTTTATTAAAACTCTATTTGTAACACCTGTCTTTGCTTTGATTTTTCTGTTTCATTTGCAAATAATTATTAACCAGCTACCATATGCCAGACACTATTCTAGGTACTATAATCTAAAGCATTATATTTGTTTTCATTTATAAATATAATCAATCTATAAAGCATAATAAGAGATATCATTATATTTAAATGAAAAAATAAATTTAAGCTGATACTAATTTTTGATGATGTATGTTTGCCTCATTTAAAAGAAAGAAAGCTAAATTTATATAGAACATGCTGCTTTATTAGTTCTGCATCTCAGTCTTACAAATTTCCAAGCTATTATGTAGAATATGGCAAAGAATGCTATGCATTCACCAAAACCTATTCTCCTTTTCTCTTGTGCATACAGGTAAAATATATATCCCAGAGTTCCTTGCAGATAACTGTGTCATGTGACTGAATTTTGAATAATATGAGTAGAAATAATATATACCAATTCCAGACTAGGATATAAAAACTTCACATATGCAGTTCCTCCTTTTTCCCGTTGGCCTCTGGCTTGATGCAGAGAATCCACCAGAGAACTCTGAGGCTCTAAAATAAGGAGCTTCCGCCCTGGCCGGTTTGGCTCAGCGGTTAGAGCGTCGGCCTGCGGTCCAGAGAGACCCGGGTTCGGTTCCCGCTAAGGGCATGTACTTCGGTTGCAGTTTGTCCCCGGCCCCTGGTTGGGTCGTGAGGGAGGCAGCCACTCGATGTGTCCCTTTCACATCGATGTTTCTCTCTCTCTCTCTCTCTCTCTCTCTCTCTCTTCCTCTCTCTCCCTTCCACTCTATCTGAACAAAAAATGGAAAAATGTCCTCTGGTGAGGATTAAAAAATAATAATAATAATAATAAATAAAATAAAATAAGGAGCTTCCTACTGAACACTCATATTGAGTGAGAACTCTCGTCTATTGTATTAAGCCACTGAGATTTTAGAGTTGTTTGTTTTAGCTCTTGGCCTACCCTAATACAAGGAGGAAACATGATTGTACTATAACAGTAGTGATGTTTATGGGGGAGGACCGTAATTTTTACAAATATGTAAGTCTACAAGTGAGCTTGAGAGACTTCAGTCTTAACCATTTTGTATGTACACCAGTACATTCAAATGAAAACGCTGCTCTCTTTCTTTTGGCTTGGAGCTAACGAGCTCTTGTTCTGCTTGAACTATTAGAACAGCTGCTGTAATCTATGTATCCCACACCCTGTCCCTGTGTCCCTCTCAACCTGTATCTTTCCTTCTGTCTCCCTGAAATGAAATACTTTATCTTCTTCTCCATCTTATCTTTTCTTTTCTCTTTCTTCATATGCAGAGGCAAATTTTTCCAAAGCTTTTCTTTCTATGCCAAATTTGGTGAGTGAGTTTGATGAGACCCTTCACGTATTTTGAGGGGTGGTAGCACAATTTAGAAACTGCGAGTGTTAGAATTTACTAATCTCCAATTCATATCTAAGAACGACCTCATGATTTACTTTCAGTTTTACAAGTAACTAAAACTTCTATATCCACATACTAGTCTACAGAAGTAGGCTCCTTAGGGATTGTGTACTGTTAGTACAACTGATCCACTCTGTGCTTTCCCTTTCTTCACTTTGACCTCTGACTGTGCTATTAGTGACCATTATAAGTGTGTAGAACTGGATTGCCTCTCCTGAAAAGATGGCAAAAATTTAAGAGGAGACTGCTCTAATTATCTAATGAAATTACTATATTGCTCAAATAACCATATGTCAGTTTAAATGAGAAGTCTTTTTTAAAACTCATTTTATTTTCTTCTTTTCACCTGTTATCTCCTGATTCTCTTTAATACCTAGCCATTATCCCACTTATGATTATAATAGATTGTTCTTACTATATCAGAATATTTTATCAGCTTTATCTCTTCATACTTGATACAAATTTAAATGCAGTTGCCTAAATGCTTTGTTGACAACTCTACACAGAATGGACAGGACACAGTGAGATATAGCTTGGTGCACGGCACTGTATCTCAAGTTTCATTCATTGGCATAGCATCTCCATGATTTTTGCCATACTTCCTTATAATCATATTTTTTACCGAATATTTTTTTTGAATTTTATGTTTTTAAATAAATTTATTTTAAAAGAAACTTTACATTGCTAGTCAAACTGGAAAATCATATCACAATCTATTAGATTAACTAGAACATTAATTCTAGCTAAATACTTTACCTTCAAATGGTTGTGAAGCTAAACTCCTCCCTCTTTGTGAAAAAGGAGGATTAGCTACTATTAGCACCACATTAAAATTCTCTTCTTGCTATATTCAGAATTGAAAGATTATTGAAAAGGGAATAACATTGTAGCTATTTCATTAGTCAAAACAGACTAGACTTTGCTAGCATAACAAACAACCTTAAAAATCTCAGTGGCCGAACACAACAAAGGTCTATTTCTAGTTCACCCAGCAAGCCTGGGCAACTCTCCAGGACAGCTGTCCTTCATGCAGTAACATAGCAATACAGGCTGCTTCAATTTTGTATCTCCACCATCTCAAATGAGACCTCTCTGTGATTTTTGTGCCAGAGGAAGAGACAGACTGTAGAATCATATAGGGGCTATGCCACCTCTGCTTTTATTTCATAAGCCAAAACTAGTTACATAGTTCTTCCTAAACCTCACAGGGCCGTTATAGTCACCCCTCTGCCTAGAAAGGAATGGAGGCCAGGATATTGGTCAGTACTAGTAAAGTCTAACATACTATGTAATTCAGTGCTACTTACTGCCATTTTTATAGATCATTTAAAATCATCTCTTCCTAAAATGAGTCCTACACCTTGAAAAACTATATTGTAAAGGAAACAATATACCATATTATAAATCAAATCTACCACCTAAATATTGTAGTCTTGGGCAAAAGGTCATGTGATTATGTTTTCCCCTCTGCAAAACAGGGTTATTGTGTTTCTCATAGAAAAGTTGTGAATAATTTTTAAAATAATTATTTTTATAAAATATAATTTGTAAGATCACTGTTCTTGCCACCCCCCATGGTGTAGGTACTATTATTAACCCTTAAATAACTGATAAGGAAACTTAGGCACAGAAAGGTTCTCACAGCTAGGAAAAAGTAGAAGAGATGGGAATCTGAGTTAGGCTTTCTGGTTTCAGAACCCAAACCCTTAATTCCTAAACCAGCTAACCCCTCACTATTATGCTGTTAAATTGCTTCTCCATACTATGTCTCGAAAACACTTGCTTGCTTTGTTTTGCATAGGTATAGCCCTCCCCGCTCCATGTCATAATAAACCCATAGGTGAGCTATATCACTATATCCGGGCACTGTGCTAAGTACTTTGTGTGCTTGGAATTACAAACCTCATAACAATCCTATGACTTGGTGAGAAAACGGATGTTCAGTGAGGCTGAGTTAACTTGCTTATTTGTTACTACTAGTAAGTACCAGAGCTAAGACCTAAATCTTTGAAATGACTAAACATACACTCTGAACCAATATGTATCCTTCCTCTCAACCTCTGCCAGATTCCTAAACTCAAGTCTCTTACAGCACAAGAATCATGTTCCCAGTATTGGTTCAGATCACTTTTCAGAGCAGTAGTTTCCTGTTATCTCTTAACATCACAATAAAATCCCTGGTTTGTTTTTAGATTCCTCCTACCCATTTCATTTCAACCACTTCATTTTTCATTTCTTTTTTTCTTTGTTTTATTATCTGGTAAACCCTTTCAACCTAGAATTCTCTTACCTGAGTTGTCTTATATACCAATTTTTTACAGTGAAGTATATTACAATTCTAGGCTTCCAAACAAAATGTTATGTCACATCTTCAAAGTTGGCCTTTTATGTTCTCCACCAAGCAGTATTTAAGACTTTTGGACAGTCTGTCATGCCGTTGAATATACCCCTGTGTTTGACTGACTTACAGATAACACTGGCTTTCTATAACTTGAATCAGAGCAACATTATAAGCTACCTTACAAAATAATTCAGATTCATTATTGGGCATGTATAGCATCCATGGATGAAGGAGAGATGAAGGTAGAAAAAATAATTAAATATCGGCTATGAGCTACAGATAACTTCAGTTGGAATTCTCTTAGAAGGAAAAATAGAGAAGTTTTCAAGGCATTGAACTTCACAGATCTTTGTGATCCTGATTTTTTCCCCTTGACTCCATCTCTTAATTCTTGTATTTTACTCAAACCTCCCTCAGTTTCTCTTTTCATCCTTCAGTTTCTTCCTTACATATCTACCCTAAGCTGCTAATCTCTGTCTGTGTGCTAGACCCAAATTTCATTATGAAAATTTCATTATGAAACTAAGATTTTTAGATCTATGGAGTCCCTTGAACAGGGACCAGTGCTGTCTTTGTCAGAACTCAGCAGGCATAATAGTTATTCTGTTGCCATGACAGTGTATTAATAAAATTCTATAAAGGACCTAAGAGCTTTCAGAATTAAAATATAATGATTTCTCCTGTACTAAACAATATTGGATAAATAAATTGTTTCATAATTTTTTAATTGATTGGTGAGATTATGATAAAGAGATTCTAATATTGGCTATTAGTAGCCTGCAGATATGCATATACATCACTTGATATATTCATTTGTGATTGTGATTTTTAAAAACAAGTCTACTCTTAGCACAGGGGAGAGTTCTGCTATTTCAAAGCTTACTTTTAGTTTAAAACCATACTGTTAGCACCTTTAGCCTTTGTTGCCATGGAGATAGTAACTGGCTTTATTTTATTTTTTTAAAGAAGCTTGAAATATACACACACACCCTAGAGAATAATTCTGGTCATTATAATGACAAAGTTTTATAGCAGTAATGGGTGAGGATTTTGAAGAACATGCAGAAACTTTTGAAAAAAGTAATGTGATCTTAAGCACTCAATGTCTTGGGACACCTATAGTTATGACACTAATATATAATGCATACAAAATCAACTTCAGATTTAACTTATACTTTTGATACTATGCTAAACATTTTCACCCTATTATAGTTTATTTACTATAACTCAGTTTGAAAGTACAGGTACCAAAGCAATCTTCATATTTTAAACTTTTAATATATTAACTGATTATTTAAATGTATATCAACAGTGTCTAACACTTACCCCTAAAGATCAGTAAGTAAAATTTATGTGAGCTTTCAATAAGTAAAGCTTTCAATTTATGAATTATATTTTGTATTTCATTCTTTACAAGAATGATTGGATTGCATGACATGGAATATTACTGTTCCATAGACCACATGATTATATTTGTAACTAAATCATATCTGTTTAGCATCCAGTGTCAAACTGGCATGGCCTAGTTAATATCTTAGTCCACTAACAGTTTTGACTTTTTACATCAATAGCTGAACAGTCAAGTGATTGATTTTTCTCGTTAAGCGAGGTAGATTAATTCTACTTATGGTATTATATATATCACAACTGAGTATTATAGTAGTTATTTGTGGATAAAGGAAACCTTTGATTACAATTATTGTAAACAAAATCCTAAAACTTAGTCCTATACTTTCCTCAGTTAGTACCTGTATTTAATGACAAAGACAAATAAAAAAGCTCTTTGCTTTATAAAAGGAGAGAAATAGCTAAAGATTATGGACAGCTACAACTTCTGCTTATAGTTTTGATTATTAGATTTTAGTTTTTCTAGTTTGCAGTGACTTTTTAACAAGACCCATCTCCTCTGTGAAGAATGCAGTTTTTTTTTTCTGGCACAAAAAATAGGGTAACCTGATCTGAGTCTGACAGAGTGTGTCGTTCATTTAAGTGCTTCCATCTGTTGCCTGCTGTTCCCCTTACTCATGACCCCTCTATGTTTCTCTTTCCCTTCTCTTTCCCTCTGTGTCTCTTTCCTTTTTTTTCCTTCCTTCCTTCTTTCCTTCCTTTCTTCCTTCCCTCCCACCCCCACCTTTTGCTTTCCCCCCCCTCTCTCTGTCTCTTTTTTTTGTCCTTAGCCCCTCTGAGGAAGGCAAAGTTTGTTGAGAGTCCACGAATTCCAGAATCCGAGCTTGGCTCACCAACCCTCACTTCAGCTCAGAAACTGGACGTGGATGCATACTGCCCTGGTAAGCATGCATGCAAAGTGTCTGCTTTGAAAGAGGGAGGTTTGAATCAGGCCCATCCAGCAGAGCAGTATTTTTCATGTATTCTATTTATAAAAACGTATCTATTACCTCTTTTGCAACTGATTGCATATTTTCCTTATTAGAACATAGTTTTTACTGAACATCCTTTCGACCGTTGATATTAATGAGAGTAAGTATTGAAAAAAAATTTCAAAGATAATTTTCAAAAGAATTAAAGTAATTGTGGTAGATAAATGGTTTTCAGGATGATTTTCATGATTTGGGGTACTTGAAATTTTGCTTTGGCCATGTGCAAACAGGAATATTAAAGATATGAATAAAAATGTTCATTCAACACTAGCCCTGTACATGTGACCTATTTTGCCTAATCCCTATTGGATTTCTGAACAGTTGTGATGTTGGAAACGTTAAATTTGAATTAGAAAAGAAACATTATAGGTTCCTGATTTGGACTCCTGGACACTCACTTTTAGAAATATCTCTTCTCATGAATGGCCTGTAAACACATGTGGGAGTTCACTAAAACCCTTCTTGTGTGGGAGCCAAACTGAGACAGAGTCATTATCAATGCTTAGATTCTTCCAAACTTAGATGAGTTGCCTGGCAACATCCTTTACACTCACTCTACAGTGAGTCTATAGAGCTGTGTCAGAAATGTTCACAGCTCTAGTTGAGTATACAGATCAGAGCTTCAGTAGAGGACCTCAGAAGACTTAGTTTTAGGTCTTTGTTTATTCCTACTCATTAAAATTGAAGTTAAACCACAGCAAATGCAACCGCTACATATTTACAGCATTGGGAGTCAGGCAGAATCAAATGATTTCTACTTCTAGGGAAGATATCAGTAGCTCTCATCTGAAATGTCAGGATACCCTAACCCTAACCCTAACCTACTTCTGAACCCAGATAAAACATGTTTAAGGGAAAAAAAAAAAAGACAATAGGCAAAACCTAAACAGAGACATTTGATTTTATGGATCAGTTTTGAATATTGAAAGACTTGGGGATTTCACTTTCAGGGTTCAGAACCTTAGGCTTCATCCACTGTTGTAGATGAATATTCATATTTTTAGTCAATCACGGTAGTTATGTATTAGGAACCAGCTTTTCTTTTTATAAAAGGAACAAAATAGCCTTTTAAATGGCACTGTAGCATATTGTTAGAAGACTCTCTTTCATGTTTTGAGGTATTATAATACTTTTTGGGCAATAGAATATTATGCTTTGCATTTGTTCACACAAATTTTAGTGTAATAAAGTAAAGTAGATGCACTAATTCCCTATTCCTGCATTGAGTTTTGGAAGAGACACCCTGTCAGAGGCTTTTTCTTTTCCAGATTTGTAAATCAGAATGATTTTTAAGGAGACTAATCTTTTACTTTCTGATTGCCTATCTGACACCCTTAATATCTATTGTTATTGTCAAGAAGCAAGGTAACTGCTGTTTGTTGGAATGCCATTGCTGAATCACTATGAAGAATCTTATCCATGTTATTATTTACATATATTTTCCACAAGCATGAATTCTTTGCTAAATTGGAATTGAACGAAACTAAACCTCAGTTTAGATTTTCAGAAAGCCAGGAAGAAACTAAAACATGTTGTCAAAAGGTTAATTGCCATGCTCTATAGGCTCTGCTTTTCTTATCTGAAACAGGTTTAAAGCACAGAAACTTCTTAGTGATTTACTCTTAAGTTATTAAAACCTCTGAAGATAAGTTTCTACTCAGATAAGAGTAGTAACCTGAGGATTGAAGCTATTATCTTCTACATGGTACCAAAAATTAACAATAAACAAATGAATTTAGTACACTCATAAAGCAAACAAATAACAATCCATTCTTTTTTCATTTCTCTTGCATAGGATATACTAACAAATGTAAATGACCATATATTATTGTATTGTATACATATTATGTATTGTATATATAATGCAATTAAAGCAAGTATTCTGATATCTTCTTATCTACCTGCTTTATTTATTATTACATGCAAATTTAGGAAAATAGTGTATCTCACAGTTAGAGCAGTGGTTCTCAAATCTTAGCATGCTTCAGAATTACCTGGAGGACTTGTTCAAACATAAATTGCTGGGCCCATTCCCAGAATTTCTGATTCAGTAAGCCTGGGGTGGGTTGAGAATTTGCTTTTCTAACAAAATCCCAGGTGATGCTGAAGCTGCTGGTTGGATTTGCACACTTAGAGAACCAGCTGGGTTACAGGGCTGCTGCAGACTGCTTACAGCATTTTCCACTGCTTGTCCAGTGAATAGTGCTTGAAGTCTGTAGTGTTCATTTCGTTATTGACTTCTGAGGAGTAATTGGGGATGCTGTTTCTATATTTTCTAAACTTAAACCTTTGATGCCTGTATTTTAGGTTAGAAGAATAAGGCTTTTGTGTCTGAGAAACGAACATATCTTTTTCTTGGTTTGTCTTTTTGTACCTGGTATCTGTGTACCCATGTCTAGTTTTCAGTGTTGTCCTACATGTAAAAAGAAATTGTGGATCAAACCAGAGCAAGTAATTGATATGTGGTCTGTAAAGTCTAGGGAAAGCTGCACTGGGATATAGCTGTTGATCCAGAATATTTGTCTAATAAATTGAGAAATTCAGTCTGCATAGCATTAGATTCTAGAATACCTAATTTAAGATTTACTTTTCCTCAAATCAGATTTATTTTATGCAGAAAAATGTGAGAAAAATACAAGTAAACAGTATGCTTTGGTTCTGCAATTGAAACCATGGAGGTGACTGATGATGTTACATAACTGACCAACCAAGGTAGAGGATAAGTGAATTGTGTTTGATAATCATCTTATAGTGGGAAATAAAGACCTAGGGAATTTAAGTGATCTGTGTAGGGTCACAAGTATGAGACAGGATTGTGTTTTTTAGGGTACCTAATTGATATCAGTGATTTCAATAAAACAATTCCCCAAATACCCTACACACCAGCTTTTCTGCCTGCAGCATTACTTACTAGCTGTGTGATTTTAGGCAAGTCACTTAACGTTTCTAAGCCTCAGTTTCCTCATCTGTAAAAGCAGGGATAATCATTTTACATTAATAAATACACTGTACAGCCCTCACTGGTTTGGCTCAGCGGTTAGAGCATTGGCCCGCAGACCAGAGAGACCCGGGTTCGGTTCCCACTAAGGGCATGTACCTTGGTTGCAGTTTGTCCCCGGCCCCAGGTGGGTTGGGGTCGTGTGGGTGGCAACAAGTCGATATGTCTCTCTCACATCAATGTTTCTCTCTCTCTCTTCCTCCCTCTCTCCCTCTCGCTCTATCTGAAGATAAATGCAAAAAATATCCTCAGGTGAGGATAAAAATAAATAAATAAATAAATAAATAAATAAATAAATAAATAAATAAATACTTAGGAGAATGCTTGGTTCATAGTAAATGCTCATAAATGTTAACTAATTTTGTTATTATTATAGTGATAATCCTGAGGGTTAGCACAAGATCTTAAAGTGTTTTCTAAATAATCAGGGGGAAAAAGATGTAAAGATTAGAATCATTTTGAGTTAAATGTGTGTTATGGTGTTTCAATTTTCATTTTCCCCTTACTAGTCTTGTGATCTTAAACATGTCATGAAGCATCTCTCTGTTTTAATTTCATGTCACAGCAATATTTTATGTATAGTATGATGTTCTTTCTGCAGTTTGACAAATTAAATATGTATGTGTATAAATACATGAGAACACATTCATAGGGGAAAATGTCTAGAGGAATTCACCAAACTAACATTGGTTGCCTAAAGAGGGAGAGAATTGGGATTGCTGGGAAATCAGAGGAGAGAGTGGGATTGGTGAAATATTGCTCATGTCAGCAGTGGTTGTATCTGGTTGGTGGAATTACAATTGGTTTTAATTTTCTTTCTTGGTTCACTACATTAGTGAAGGAGAGCTCAGGTTCTGGACTTTCTAGATTTAATTTCTTATTCTGTCACCTACTGGCTGTGTGACTACATGTAACTTTGATGTCCTAAATTCTTCAAATTGTGATAAAAAATAGGTCTTTTTAAATGATGAGTCTATCTCATAGAATTAAGATTAAATAAAATAGTTGCATTCAAATGCAATGTCAAATTTAAATGCTATGCCAAGTGCTTAGCTCAGGCAAAATAAACAGTAAGAAATATTAGCACTCTTCCTGTTCATCATCATCATTACATTTTTCTTTATTTTCTAAAATGTCTGCAATAAATTTGTATTAAAAAATTTCAGTAAGGAGGTACCACTAATAGATGGCAAGATTCTTTATATCTTAGTATTTTTTTATTATGTTACACATTATAATACATAATTTTAAGTATAGAAATGAACATTGACACAGATGGTTGGCCAAGTAGACAGTTTTATAGGAATTTTGATTACATGTACAAGGTTAAGGGCCAAAGTCCAGACCAGTGTTCTGAAAATAGATAAGCTTTTATTCACACCAAATATTTTCAGAGAAATTTGAGATTAGTCTTTTTTATAATAGGTCCTTTTACATCTCTTTAAAAATGGCAGTGTCTTGCAAAGGACAGTGTTATTTAAGGAAACAACAAAACTAGAATGTATCTGAAGTTCAAGAATGGAAGAGAGGCCCTGGCCGGTTTGGCTCAGCGGTTAGAATGTTGGCCCATGGACCAAAGAGTCGCAGGTTCAGTTCCGGCCAAGGGCACCTACCTTGGTTGCGGTTCATCCCCGGCCCTGGTTGGGGTCATGCAGGAGGCAACCAGTCAATGTGTCTCTCTCACATCGATTCTCTCTCTCTCTCTCTCTCTTTCTCCTTCCCCCTCTCTCCCACTCTATCTGAATATAAATGGAAAAATATCCTCGGGTGAGGATTAAAAAAAAAAAAGAATGGAAGAGAGTTTTATGATAGTTATTGGTACATATTCATATTTATATATTTTTTAAATTTGGAAAGGGTTTTCATTTAGGTTTCTTATCAGCATTGTAAATTCTATATACAGCGTAAGTACAAGTCTCTGTAGATAAGAGTAATGTTCAGTATTTTATATAAAGTGAGTAGTTCCTTGAACCCCCTTTCCTAATGGTCATTCCATTTAAAACACAAGCCCTGCCAGGTTTGGCTCAGTGGTTAGTGTGTCTGCCCATGGACTGAAGGGTTCCAGTTCGATTCCTGGTCAAGGGTACATGCCTGGGTTGCAGTTGGGATCATGCGAGAGGCAACCAATTGATGTGCCTCTCTCACATCCATGTTTTTTATCTCTCTCTCTCTCTCTCCTTCCCTCCCTTCCATTCTATCTAAAAATCAATGGAAAAATATCCTCGGGTGAGGATTAACAAAAACAAAAGACAAGAATGATTTGTTTTCTCATTTTCTTCCTTCCATTTTTTTTCCCTGAAAACATAATCAAATGTTATTTTTATCTTAAATAGTTAGGCATGCTTCATTTGTTTGGCTATGAGTTTTATATTTGTAAATAAATAAAATCCTACATTGTGCCGTGTGGGTACCTGGAGACTTTCTCTTGCAATTCACATCTTCTGTTATATTGTGTTTGTATTTCTTAATCGACTATGTTTGTAAACATAATAAACATATAGCAAGATTTTTCAACCTGAGTTAAATTGGTGAGATTTAGAGGATGGGCATTCTAAACTCCTTAAAGTTATACACTAACACTATTCTACCTATTCAGATGTGTTTCTTTCTATAACAAGTTCTCAAAGCAGTCTGTACACACCTTTTCCCTACAAAAAAAAGGTTGGGGGATGCAATTGTAAAGGTAGAAATGAAACAAAGACTGTTAATGGTTGGTACAACTATTAGACCAAAAAAATGCTAAAAGTTGGATAATGGACAGACTTGTAAGTGGAATGAAGGGAGTAATTGAACTGCAGTGCTGCCCTAGTCAGGATATGAAAGTCAGCCTAGAAAATAGAGATCAGAAATAATTTTAATATTTTTTAACTATGAGAGAAATTGTCTGATTACTAGTTATGAAAATAAATATACCAAAGAACTAGAATATGAATATTCCCCATACTTCCCTATCCACCAATAAGTTCTTAACATGTTAGAAAGTTATTTCAGTGGATAGGTACTTTTTGAATAAAACTTTTTACTTTGAATATTTTTAGTTATATTCCTGATTTGTATTTTATTATTGTTTAAAAGATTAAGTCTCATCACACTAACTTGTAGTTTAACGTTTCTAAAGGTGTTTTGCATCACAGATTCTAAAGACTTGGCCTATGGGTGTGGTGCTTAGATCTATAATTTAGCTAGATATAATAGATTGTTTTTCCGTTAACTCTGAAAACTATTTTAATGTATGGTTTTTGAGGCAGAAACATGCACTAACTTGGAGTAAAATACACTAATTTAGACTACAGACACTGGAGCCAGACTACATGTGTTCGAAAACTATCTCTGCCACTTACTGCTTGTGTAACTTTGGGTAAATTACTTAACCATTAGAATTGTTAATTTTCTTATCTGTAAAATGGGAATTATGATATTTATACCTATACCATAGGAATGCCATGAAGATGTAATAAAATATGTAAAATAATAACAATTATGTGGTCCAGTTAGTACTATATAAATCTTAGCTATAATTATTATAGTGTTTTAGAACCTTTACTGCCTTTTGTCTAGGATGCCATGGGTAAGACTTTTTTATGAATGCTTCACAAAGAGGATAAATTTAGACCTATAACCTGTTGTCATTGTTTTTTGTTTTTTTTTTAACAAGCAATCTCTGTATATGTATAGATACTAAGTTGTGTGGTTTTTGTTTTTTGTTTTTTCAATGGAGGCAATTTTTCACAATAGTAAATAGCTTAGGCCCTGGGATCAGACAAGCTTGGAGTCAGTTCTGGCTATGCTACTTACTAGCTGTGTAACTTTTATTAATTTTTCTAAGCCCCTAGTTCCTTGTCTGCAAAATGAAGATAGTAATATCATCTACTCTGTAGGGTGTTTATAATGATTAAATAAAATAATACATATAATTTACTTAGGGAAATGTTTGGAACATCAGTTATGATTTATCTCTCACATGTATATATTATTATAGATTTATTTTTGAAAAAATTATTTTGTATTTTTCTTTTCCTAAGCAGTATATATATTCCTGCAGCCCAGTGTTCATGAGAAATTATATGGGAGCAAAGGACAGAAAGATACTCTTGACCTTTGTTTTGACACCCAAGAAACTACAGATTTATGAGTCTGATTCATATCGGATGTCGCCACTGCCATCCTTTATCTCTAAGTCACTTAAATCTGCCTTGTCTTTTTGTTTTTCCTTATCTAGAAGTTATTCATTATAACGTTTAAATTTATAAGACTTGTGGTGAGTGATTATAAATTGCTTAACAGTACAGATTAATAATTTGTAATCTGTAAATAATCTGTACAAATTAATCAAGGGAAAAGACCTATAGCCAATTATGAGAAGGGCAGAAGGGAAGTTCTTAATATAAAAAGGGTGGGATACCAGAAATCCTGGTAAGCCAGTAACTAAAATCTTCAAAGAATGAGCAGTATGACTTCAGAGTCTAGGGAAATTACAACACACAATTGTAGTACTTGTACATTGGAGGCAATTATGTAGGCAAGGAAACACTAGTGTAAGTGTTGCCAAGCAATGAGTACTTTATATCTCTATATCCTGTCTCTACAGTGATTACCACTTCCAGTGTGAAAGAATCAGAATAGTGGGATGGTATGATGGAAGATTATGAGCATTTTAAAAAGCCCGTTCTCTTGGGGAAGTTCAAACTAATGAGTTTTAAAAAATTCAGAGACCCTAACCTTACAGAGTTTTCATTCCTACATGGCAAAACATAGAACCACCGTGTATGTGTGTGTGTGTGTGCGTGTGTGTGTGTGTATGTAGGATATTTTTCCCCCGCTTATTTATGTATGTCTAAATTATTAGTAAAAATACTATAGGATTATTAAAGATTAAGTAGATAGGTTTATTGTGTTTTAGCAAGCCTATAATGTTTCTCCCCCCATCTTTATTGAGATATAATTGACATACAACATGGTTTACATTGTACATGATAATTTGATATATATTGTGAAATGATTGTTAATGAAATTTATGAACAGCCTTTCCAGAAAATTGTACCTACATACAAAACTTTGCATATTGTCAATTTTTTTAAATTAGTAAAACTTTTAAGTTTGTTTGCCCTATGTAATAGTTTTATTGAAAATTAGTCTGAACAAACCAAAATTAATAAGAATCAAAGACTAGCCCTGGCCGGTTTGGCTCAGCGGTTAGAGCGTCGGCCTGCGGTCCAGAGAGACCCGGGTTCGGTTCCCGCTAAGGGCATGTACTTCGGTTGCAGTTTGTCCCCGGCCCTGGTTGGTCGTGCAGGTGGCAGCCACTCGATGTGTCCCTTTCACGTCGATGTTTCTCTCTCTCTCTCTCTCCCTCTCTCTCCCTTCCACTCTATCTGAACAAAAAATGAAAAAATGTCCTCGGGTGAGGATAAAAAAAAAAAAAAAAAAGAATCAAAGACTAGAGTGTTCTAAAGAAGTTACATTATTGTCAACTCCCATTCCATACCCTAAAGCTAGGCATCTAAATACTTCCCTCTGCAACTGGAGAGGTTCCCTGAGAGTTGATCTTTTCACTTAGGCCCGAGGTGAGTTAATTTAAAGGAGGCAATAATTTTTGAAGGGAAGCAAGGGGAAAAGAAGGGTAAGTAGTAGAGATTTAAATACTTCCACTTTCAAGAGCTGAGGTCTTAAGATTATAATAAAGGTTCCTTAGATTTTTGTGTACCTGTCCCAATTTAGGCAGATTTTCCCTCAGTTGAGACTGACAGTGACATATGTCATTGATAGGCTAAAATGAATCTAGTTTTCCTATCTCCCAGTGACCATTCTTCCCTACTTGTCAGTCCTCTGGACATTGAGAGGTGGTTCTTAGAACTATGGAAAACATTTCAGCATCTTAACCTCCAACTTA
Source organism: Tadarida brasiliensis (assembly GCA_030848825.1). NCBI lineage: Eukaryota > Metazoa > Chordata > Mammalia > Chiroptera > Molossidae > Tadarida > Tadarida brasiliensis. Next base: position 53,721,453 of record CM061273.1, read on the forward strand.
TATTTAACTTTAAAGCAGTAGACAAATTTTTCTAGACAAGGAACTTTGGCAAGCACCATTTTAAAAAGTAGAATTAGTATACCTTCAGGCTTGCTGTATACTCTGCAGTTCAACACAGTATCAGTTCCTATTTACCATTACCTGTAGCCCTGCCAGATACATTAAAACTGCTTGTATCCTGACATATTTGCATTTGCAACCTCTGCTGTGGATTGCTGAGAGTCATTAATGTTCTTTAGGAGGTGGCAAAGAAGAGCTGGAGGGTGGGAGAATGAATTTTTTTTACTCTCTCCCTATTAAAATATACAATTTTCAGGAGATTCACAGAATTTCAAAAGAGCATGTATCAGAGGACCTCAGGTCAAGAGTTTCTGATTTAGATCCTTTATTAGCTTACATATGCTACTGTTTGGAATGTCATTTGTTATTAGCTACTGTGGTTTAGTTATACCAGGAGGAAGCATTATGCATGATTGAGTAATTGAAATGTGAAGTTACTTTAAAAAGAACTAAGGGAGAAATCCTTCAACCAATAACCTCTAGTGGTGTTAGGAAATATTCACCATCTCCAACACTTGATCATCAAATGACTTTTAAAAGAAATTGAGGTATCATTGACGTACAGCATTATATTAGTTTCAAGTGTACAACAGAATGATTCAATATTTATATATATTGTGAAATGATCACCACATCAAATGACATTCTTATATATCTTCCACTGCTCTTTCCTTCCTCCATCTCCACCACTCATCTTTCCATAGATTCTAGCTCTTTTCCACTGCATTTTTACATTATATTAAAAAGTGTCCCAAGATTAACTGCAGTACTCTAACCCCATCACCTTTACCACTGTTTCTTTTGCCTATTATTTCTGTTGATTCTCTTGTCTTTTCATAGCCCTAATTATTTTTGTGAGCTGGAGTTAATATTTGAGAATATTTGTAGAAATAAACTGAAGATAGGATGTGTTTTTTTTTTTCTCCAAAGAGGTTTTTCATTTGCTTCTACCACCTGGGGACCAGTTCAACCCAAGTTCAGGGTTTGAGGTTTTCCCATGTAATGAGATGGCACAAATCACGACTGCAGGGCCTAGTTTACTTCTGGTTCATCTTTACTCCTTAGGGACAGCTCTTAAGGGTCTTAGCCCCAATTGTGTTGTGTTTTTGTTGAATTTTCACTCTTGTCAGATCCTAGATTACAATTTTTGTTCTGCTGACCTTATGAGACAGCCAAAAGTACAGCTATTTGCTTAATCCCTTCTTCCTCATTAACAAATGCCCCCTGTACTAAAGTGGCCCTTCAGGCCTGGTGAGATTTCCATCTTCTCCCTGTTCTTGTCTCAATGATTTATCACCACCTTGTTAAGTTTTGAATGCTTTTTTCTTTTCCATTGATTTATTTTTTAGAGAGAGTTCAAGGGAAGGAGAAACATCATTGTGAGAGAGACTCATCGATTGGTTGTCTCTTGCACAACCCTGACCATGGCCAGGGATCGAAACTGCAACTCTTTGGTCCGTTGGCCAGCGCTCTAATTGTTGATCCAAACCAGCCAGGGTAGTTTTTAATGCTTTTAAAAATATTTTTAAAAAATATATTTTGTCCAGTTATTATTAGTTGTCATCAGCTAAAGGGTTTCCAATTACTGAAAGGTTCATGTCACCATTATTTCCTTAGGGATGAAAAATTCTAGCATTTGTATTTTTATTTGTTTATTTATTTATTTTAAATATGTTTTTATTGATATTTTAGGGAGAGAGAGAAACATCGATGTGAGAGAGAAACATTGATCCACTGCCTCCTGCACGTACCCTACTGAGGATCGAGCCCGTAACCTGGGCATGTGCCCTGACCGGAAATCGAACTGGGACCTCTCAGCCCATGGGACGACGCTCAATCCACTGAGCCACACTGGCTGGGCTAGCATTTGTATTTTTAGATTGCATGCACACCTTAAAGTATATAAAAGGAGCGTCTTTATTTCTCTGGTATCTGTTCCCCATGAAGCTAGATGGGAACAGACTGCACGTTAAAACAGTCTTAGAATGCTACTTCTTTGGACAAACCAGTCCCCTTAAATTCTGGGAGCTATATAATGAGAAATTGAAGTGATATTATTAGCTAGTTGATGACCTGAAAGTTAAAGAGGTGCCTTTTTCAAACAGGCTTTTAGAGTTGGTTCATAGTCCATGTCTTTGAGCAAGTTGTTTCCTGTTTGGACTTAGAAATTAAATCTCAACTAAATCAATATTTTACATCAAAATTTTGACAAGTTTTGCCTATTGTGGTTATAATACTACCCATGATACTGAATTGTTGAAAAATTTTCCCTTCTGCTCCTGATCTCCATCTGGCATTATTTGACCAATTACAATTAGATTGGAGAAGGAAATTAAATGTCTGCTTTGTTCAGCCACAAATCCCAGATGTATTTCATAGATCATTAAGGTAGGTTCAGCATTATTATGTTTTTTGCTTTTATCTTACCTTCTACAATAGTCATAATAGTTAAATTATAACTGTGAATAGATGAAGCTAATGTTTATATTGCTGCCAGAAAGATTTTTTAATAGGGAGTAGGAGTCATCATGCAAAATGATTGGTGAATTTCTTTTAATGTTTGAGAATTATGAGACAAGCTTACTATAGTCTGGCTTTCTATTGCTTGGCATTGTTACAAATCAATTTTAAAGGCATTTTCTTATCTGCTGGTTAATGTTTTATTAAAACATTGAGTATCAAAAGCTACATAATACATTTTTATATTCTACCACAAGATGCCTAATAAATATATTAAAGACTTACTCTTCTTAATTCATGTAAATTATCTTTGGTACTGTAGAATTGGTGCCTGTCCTTAAAATCTAAAGGTATTATTTGTTTTATAGAAATAATTTTTCTATTTATAAGTTTTAAAGTGAAAGAACCCTGGTTAGAATTCTACACGTAAAACTTTGATTACAGTCAAGAGAATAAAGTATGGATGTGATTTTCTGGTATCTTACTAGAGCAGGGATACTTATTTTTTTAGTTAAAATGTATTCTATAGAATGAATTACGTTTATAATATATGCCTTATGTGGTCCCTTACCAAGAAACATTTTTTATACTGGCACAGATGGTATGATGTTTGCCCTAGCAAGAAGAAAGAATTAAACTGTAGTAGTCCCCTCTTATCTACAGGAGATACATTCTAAGATCCTCAGTGGATGCCTGAAAATGCAGATAGTACTGAAAGCTATACATACTATGTTTTTTCTTACACATATATACCTGTGTTAAATTTATGACTTCTCTTTCGCATATCCAAATTGCCAACATTACTACTCTTGGGCTTTGAGGCCTTTACTAAGTAAAATAAGGGTTACTCAAACACAAACGCTATGATAATACAACAGTTGATCTGATAACTGAGATGGTTACTAAGTGACTAATGGGCAGGTAGCATATACAGCATGGATACACTGCACATAGGGATTATTAATGTCCATGGAGGGGTGGCACAAGATTTTATCACAGTACTCAGAACTCACAATTTAAAACTTATGAATTGTTTATTTCTGGAATTTTCCATTTAATATTGTCAGACTTAAGTTGACCATGGGCAATTGAAAACTGCAGAAAGCAAAACTTCAGATAAGGGATACTACTGTATAGCTGGATCATCAAAGCATTTTTCTAATGAAAGATTTTGAATAACAATTGTCTCTCAATCATTTCTTCTTAACTATCCAAACGAGAAAAAATAAACACTAAAATGATCAAAAAGCACCCATCTGGACAATTTAATGCATTGTCTCTCTTATGCTTACCACATTATATATAGTGTTTAGTTTATTGGCTGATGGATAGCAGATGAAAGCAATACAGTATCCATCAGTGGGGAGCAAATAAAATGTAAATCCATATGAAGGAATACTATTCAGCAATAAAAAGGAACAAACTATTGAAACACTCAGCAACATGATTAGATTTCAAAAACATGCTAAATGAAAGAAACCACACAAAAAATATAATTTTAATTCCATTTATATAAAATTATAGAAAATATAAACTAATGTAGATAGCAGAAAGCAGATCACTGGTTGCCTGTGACTAGGGATTGAGAGAGGATTTGGTTTGACCTTAAAGGAACACAAAGACACTTATGGAGATGGTAGAAATGTCTTGTGTCTTGATTTTGAAGGCAGTTTTCACAATTTCACAGATGTATATATCTATCAAAATTCATTTAGTTGTACACTTTATAGGAATATGATTTATTATATGTAAATTATATTTTTAAAAAGAGATCAATAGATGAGTAAGAAATAGAAGAGAATCTGGAATAAGATGACAACTAGAAGAGAATATGAAGGTAAGAGAGTGATTATATTGATCAGAAAATACATGGTAGGAAAACCCACCAGAATTTCATTGTGGCCTGCTACTTAAGTTGTGGTTGTATTTGAGTCAAATTAAATATCTAAAAATTAAATGCTCACAATAATACTTTGTAACAAATCACCCTAAAATGCATTACAACCACAAATAAGCAATTTTTTTTCTTATCCATAGATTTGTAAGTATTGGTTGGAATAGCTCTGTTTCAGGCTGCATGTTGGCTTAACAGGTCTAGGGTTCAAGTCTGTTCATTCTGGGGCTCAGGCTGAAGGAGCATCAGGTGGAGAGAAGCTCTTCTCTTGGTGAATCACCAGAGCACAAGAACATAAGCCCAAGTGCACAGACACATTTCACGCCTCTGCTGATAGCAGTCCAGAGTTCAAGTAAAGTCATGTGGCCAAGCCAGAAAACAATTTTTATTCTGTAAAGTTTTAAACATAACCCAGACAACCTGCCATATACCCATGCCCCTGTTTCAACAATTGTTTCATCTGTTTCTACCTCCTCTTCTTCAAGTATGCCCAAGGGAACTAAGAAGTAGGGGGTGGGGAATGCTTTCAAATCAGCCACTCTGAGTAGACTTGAGTAGTTAGTGGTGGTTGCTTTGATTCTTGATCACTGGTAGCCAGTGATTCTCACAATCAGGAGCTTAGTTTAGGGAGGATGTGTAAGAGCCCCCTGGCTTCAGCACTTACTGTGACAAATAACATCTGCTTTTAGTAGTCACCCATTTTCCAACATTCATGAGGAAAGGAAAAATTTAGGTAATCATTTAAGAACTAAGAAATGAATATATAACTAGGTTTACTTTGGCAATTGAGCCAAGCTAATCATAGGTTTTGTAACTGTTAGAAAGCATGGGTTTATTTATTTGATTAAATGTGATACAGATTTCTGAGTAGTTCTATATAGATGAGAACAAGCAGTTTATAATGAACAGATTCTAAAGGAAAATATAAACAGCCTGATGTGAAAATGCCAAGAGAATGCTGAGGATCAAGAGTCTGTGAAACCAGACTGTGTGGAGCCTGCCATGTATGGAGTACGGATTAGGAATTTGGATATCTTAGTTATTAGACATTCATTTTTTGGCACAGTTTTTTTTAATTGAAGTATAATTGACATATAACATGATATTATTTTCAGGTGTACAACATAATGATTTTCCATTTGTATACACTGCAAAAGATCACCACAATAAATCTAATTATCATTTGTCACCATACAAGTTACAAAATTGTTTTTCCTGTGATGAGAACTTTTAAGATTTACTCTCTTGGCAACTTTTTTTTTTTTTTAAATCCTCATCTGAGGACAGTTTTGCATTTATCTTCAGATAGAGCAGGAGGGAGAGAGGGAGGAAGAGAGAGAGAGAAACATTGATGTGAGGGAGACACATCAACTGGTTGCCACCCACATGACCCCAACCGGGGCTGGGGACAAACTGCAACCAAGGTACGTGTCCTTAGCGGGAACTGAACCCGGGACTCTCTGGTCCACGGGCCGACGCTCTAACCGCTGAGCCAAACCGGCCAGGGCTCTCTTGGCAACTTTTAAATATGCAATACAATATTATTGGCTATAGTCCCCATGGTATATATTATATGCCTGTGACTTATTTTATAAATGAAAGTTTGTACCTTTTGACCCCTTCACCCATTTTTACCAACCCCCTTCCCCTCTGGCAACCACCAATCTGTTCTTGTATATATTTGTTTTGTTTTGATTGATTGTTTGTTTTTAGATTCCATGTGTAAGTAAAAATGGTGTTTGTCTTTCTCTGTCTGATGTACTTCACTTAGTATAATACCCTCAAGGTTCATCCATGTTGTTGCAAATGGAAAGGACTCATTTTCTTTATGGCTGAGTAGATTGTTTCCATATCTTGGCTATTGTAAATAATGCTGCAATGAACATAGAGGTGCAAATATCTGTTCAAATTACTGTTTTTGTTTTCTTTGGATAAATACCCACAAGTCGAATTGATGAATCATATGATAATTCTATCTTTAATTTTTTGAGGAACCTCCATACTATTTGCCAGAGTGTTTGTACCAATTACATTCCCACCAACAGTGCACAAGGGTTCCCTTTTCTCCACATCCTCACCAACACTTGTCATTTCTTGACTTTTTTTTATTCTAACCATTGTAACAGGTAATATCTCATTGTGGTTTTGATTTGTATTTCCCTGATGATTAGTGATGTTGAGCATCTTTTCATGTGCCTGTTGAACATCTGTATGTCTTCTTTGGAAAAAAGGTCGTTTCAGATTTTCTGCCCATTTTTATTCTTCTTATTTTTTTAATCCTCACCTGAGGACATTTTTGCACTTATCTTCAGATAGAGCGGGAGGGAGAGAGGGAGGAAGAGGGAGAGAGAGAAACATCAATGTGAGAGAGACACATCGAGTGGCTGCCACCCACATGACCCCAACCGGGGCCGGGGACAAACTGCAACTGAGTTACCTGCCCTTAGCGGGAACCAAACCCGGGACTCTTTGGTCTGCAGGCCGACGCTCTAACCACTGAGCCAAACCGGCCAGGGCCTTCTGCCCATTTTTAAATTGGATTGGTTATTTTTTGTTATTATAGAGTTGTATGAGTTCTTTTTATATTTTGGATATCAACCCCTTATTAGATATATGATTTGCAAATATATTCTACCCTTCGGCAGCTTGCCTTTTCATTTTGTGATGGTTTCCTTCATTGTGCAGAAGTTAATTAGTTTGATGTAGTCCCACTTACTTACTTTTCCTTTTGTTGCCCTTGCCTTTGGAGTCAGATCCAAAAAAATCATCACCAAGACCAATGATTATGGGAGCTTACCGCCTATGATTTCTTTTAACTTTATGGTTTCAGGTCTTACATTCAAGTGTTTAATTTATTTTGAGTTACTTTTTGTGCATGGGGTAAGATAGTCTAATCTATTGTAGAGACTGTAAATTTTGCCTCTTCTGTCATAAGTTAATTGACCATATATGTGTGGGCTTATTTCTGGGCTCTCTATTCTATTCCATTGATCTTGGTGTCTGTTTTTATGTCTTGGCACATTTTTAATCATTGTTTAATCCCTCCACAGTTTGGCCACTTTAAGTAGAAGGTAGTTTTTACAAATGTTGAAAGCATAAACCATCTCTGAAAGGGGAATTGGTGTCATCAAGAAAAATAAAGGCACACTTATAACTTATATAATGTATTAACTAACATTACTCCAATACATGTAATTTAAAAAAGAAAAAGACCAAAGTGTTCTGAAATATTCAGCATTTGCTGTTTTTATCCAGCATTTTATATCCTGCCTACACAGTTCTCACAGAGTTTAATTTACTATGATTTAATCAAATTATTTTTTTTTCTGCCCTGGCCAGATTGGCTCAGCGGTTGGAGCATCCACCCTTAGACTGAAGGGTCGTGGTTTCGATTCCTGGTCAAGGGCGTGTATCTGGGTTGCAGGTTTGATCCCCAGCCCCCAGGTCAGGGTCGTACAGGAGGCAGCCAATTGATGAGTCTCTCTCACGTTGATATTTCTCTCTCTCTCTCTCTGTGTCCCTCCCTCTCTCCCCCCCCCCCTCCCTCTTTTCCTCCTCCCACCTTCCACTCTATCTAAAAATCAATAGAAAAATATCTTTGGATGAGGATTAATAAAAATAAAAAAAATCATTTTTTCTAATTTCCCCCATGAAACTATGAGGTCCTAAGGATAGGTAGGGACTATGCCTATTGTTCATAAATGTATATGTAACACCTAACATAGTGCTGAACATAGAAAGTATTCAGTAAATATTTATTGAATGAATGATTTCCTATACTGCCATCAAATAATTCTGCTGGGTACTGTTAAAGATAAAAATAAATAAAATAACCGTATAAATAATTTGTACTCAATAATCATGTATTTCCTGGCAAAATAATGACGTCGGTATTCCAGGAGCCAGCCAGTATGGACTAATACTGACTCTATTACTTACCTAACTCTAGACTATGGACAAGGACTTAATTTCTGTGTGCTCACTTTTACTATCTGTCAGATAAGAAATGGTTGTGAAGATTAAATGATTTAATACATGTAAAGCACTTAGAAAAGTACCAAACAGTAATGTCTCAATAACTGTTAGTTATTGTTATTATTACTAGTACTACTATCAATATTATTCCAGAAATAAAACATTAAATAGTATATTACATTTGATCAGTTTTGATTTTAGAGTTTTGTATGTGTTGAAGTGGTATGTCATTTGAATTTGAAAAACAATTTGAATATGAAAAATGTTTCTTCTGTTCTCTTTTCCTAACTCTTCTGTGAAAAACTCAAACTCCTCCTTCATTACAAGAATTTTTAGTATGGCCTCCTCCAAGAACCCTCTTCCTTCTTTTTCTTCCCACCACCCTTCCAAGACAAGTTTAATTGTTTTTTTAATCTGCTCTCTTGCACTTCCTTTAATTTATCAAGTATTTCTTATACACATTGGCTTCTCTCTGTCCTATGCCATCACTTCTCTTGAAGTTGTTAACTGGTATATGAGGAATGGTCAAGTAATTTCTTATTTTATACTAATTTTTTATTTTTATTTTTCCCTTAATGATTTTAGAGAGAGGGAGAGAGAACATCAATTGGCCGCCTCCTGCATGCCCCCCACTGGGGATCAGGCCCACAACCTGGGCATGTGTCCTGACCGGGAATCAAACCGACGACCTCTTGTAACTTTTTAAATATGTATAGCATTATTTCGTTATTTTATAATTCTAGACTTCTTGCTTGGAGGAAAAGAATGGATGAATATTGTTTCATTTTTATACCCAGTGTCCTTTGTCCTCAGTACATTTCCTATACTTTTAAAAAATTAAAATATAAATACAGAAAGGTACACAAATCATAATTATGCAACTATAAAATTTAATGAAGTGAACACAAGCGTATAATCACTACCTAAATCAAGATATAGAACATTACCAGCACTTCAACTTTCTCATGCTTCCTCTGTATCATTATCCACTCCCTGCATGCATAACTACTATTCTGATTGTGATGATCAATTATTTCATTTATCAGCTTTCAAACCTTACATAAATGAAATAATTTAGCATGTATTCTCTTGAGTCTCTCTTCTTTTGTTCAGTGGTATGTTTGTGAGCTTTTCTTTTATTGCTGTCATATTTCATTGTATGTCTACAATTTTGGCTATTATGAACAATTCCACAAATGTTCGTTACATATATTTTGATACACTTGTGTATACCTCTCCTTTTGGTATATACCTGGTAATGGATATGCTGGGTCATAAGGACTTCAGTATGTTCAGCTTAAATTTTTTTTCCAAATCTGATGCTACCAATTTACATTCCAACCAGCATTGCAGTATTTAAGTGCTCTTTTACCCCATATTGTCAAGTGGTGGTGGTTGTTGTTTTTTCTTTGTTTGTTTTGTGTGCTGTTCTGCACTGCACATATGTAGTGATATCTCAGTGTGGTTTTGATTATCATTTCCCAGAAATGTTGAACAGCTTTTCATATGCTTATTGGTCACTTGAATATCCTCTTGTAAATTCCTGTGTAAATATTTTTGTTCATTTTTAAATTGGATAGTCTTTATTTTTCTTACTGATTTGTACAGGTTCTTTATACATTCTAGATACAAGTCCTTTCCTAAATATCTGAATCAAAGATATCTGTTCCCCCTCTATGACTTGCTTTCTAACCATCTTAATAGTGTCTTTAATGTACAGAAGTTTTTCGTATTAATAAACTTTAACAATCTTTTCTTTTGTGATTAGTGCCTTTTGTGTCTTGTTTAAGAAATATTTACCTAGTCTTAGGCCATGAAGTTATTCTATTAGGTTATCTTCTATATTGGGTCTATAATCCATATGGAATTGATTTTTGTGTGTGCTAGGAGGTAGAAACGGGTGTCATTTTTATTCATATCATATTGATCCATCACCAATTATTGAAAATACCATTCTGTTACTAAAATATTGCAGTGGTACCCTGGCTGGGTGGCTCAGTTGATTGGAGTGTCGTCCTGTTAACCATTTGATTCCCAGTCAGGGCACATACCCACATTGTGAGATCAGAAATTTTAAGGGTCTAAATTTCAGGACAGAAATGAACCTGAAAAGGGTTTCTTTTTGGAATGATAAAAATATTCTGAATTAGAGTGGTGATGGTTGCATAACCTTATGAATATCCTAAAGGACACTGAATTGTACACTTCAAGGCAGTAGAGTTTATGGTATGTTAATTATATATCAGTTTTGAAAAAATTATCTGACTGTGGGAGAAATGGTAACTCAGGTCTATCTGGCATAGGGCAGGAACCCAACCAGGCTGAGTAGAGTCTCGTGTGCAGGATGGCAATGAGCAACAGTGAAATTTGTTACGGTATGGGGAATAGATTAAATAACTAATGATGATGAGAACTAGATTTCTCACTATTGGAGAACAGATTTACAACTTTGGAAAGGAGAAAAACTATAATTAACTGTATGGTATTGAATTGGAATTAGAGCATCACTGTGAATTTTAGGTGTGTGTTTGTATATGGATTTACAAATTTTAAAAAGTGTGTTTGTTTATGTATGTATACATATATGTATGTATGTATGTATGTATGTGAATATTCTGACTTACTCAGTCCATTGGGTGGACCTGGAGGACAATGACATCCTAATAGCAATGAGCATAACTGATATTCTGAATACCTTTCTTCACTAAAAAGAGCCAGGGCTTCTTGGGAAAAGGACTCATTCCAGGCAGGGAATGTATGAGATGAGCCTGGAACATCTTGTGCCATAAAGCAAAGAAGTGCTCAGAAAATGACAAGGATATGTCAGAATTGAAAGGGCTTACCCTGGCCAAATCTGAGACTATCTGGGCAACAAAATAAATGATGATAGTAACAGATTGTAACTCATTGAATAAGATAGGAATCTTTGGGTTCAGGTGGATAGATGGATGGGTGAAAGAAACTACACCATAGAATAGAAAGAGTGCCCTGGCCGGTTTGGCTCAGCGGTTAGAGTGTCGGCCTGCGGTCCACAGAGACCCGGGTTCGGTTCCCGCTAAGGGCATGTACTTCGGTTGCAGTTTGTCCCTGGCCCTGGTTGGTCGTGCGGGTGGCAGCCACTCGATGTGTCCCTTTCACGTTGATGTTTCTCTCTCTCTCTCTTCCTCTCTCTCCCTCCCACTCTATCTGGACAAAAAATGAAAAAATGTCCTCAGGTGAGGATTAAAAAAAAAAAAAAAAAGAATAGAAAGAGTAATGAATTTAGAAAAATCACTTTTTGGCAAGCATGGTGATAATTAATTCAACCAAGAAAATAATGGATGCTAGAAGTAGTGGGCAAAAGATTGTTGAGGAGAGATTCAGACTGATACTTGTACAAAAATGTCTATACTATCATTTTTCGTAAGATCTGATAGGTTGAAACAACCCAAGTGTCCAACATCAGATGACTAGGTAAACTAAATGTGTTATATATACACAATGGAATATTATTCAGTCACAAAAAAGAGTGAAATATAATAAATAAAATTCTGATACACGCTAAAACATGAATAAAACTTGAAAACATTACATAAAGTGAAATAAGCTAGACATAAAAGGGCTAATATTGTATGATTCCACTTTTATGAGATACCTAGAATAAGCAAATTCAGAGACAGAAAGTAGAATAGAGACTACTAGGGGCTAGTAAGGGGGGAAATAGGGAGTTATTATTTAATAGGTACAGTGTCTTTGGGGGAAGATTAAAAAGTTCTGGAAATGGACAGTGGCAATGGTTGCACAACATCATGAATGTACTTAATGCCACTGAATTTTACACCTAAAAATGGTTAAAATGGCAAGTTTTGTAATGTATATTTTATCACAAAAATATTTTTTAATTAAAAGTTTGTTGAAAAAGGGAATATTTACACAGTCTCAAAGTATCCCCCTGCAAAATACTTATTCACTACAAAGAAAAAAAGTGTAGTTTTAGAGTAGAAAAGTGTGACAAACACTCCCATAACCAAGTGGTCAAAGTTAACACAGAAATACTTTTGTGATATTCTTACCAAAAATGCATAACCTGAATCAAATCATGAGGTAACATGAGATACATTCAAATAGAGGGACATTGTGCAAAACAACTGGCCTATAATCTTCAAAAGTGTCAAGGTCATGAAAGTTAAGAAAAGACTGAAAACTGTTCCAGATCAAAAGAAATAAAATAGAACTGAGAATTAAATGCATTGCATAAGCCTGAATTGTTGGATCCTTTTGCTAAAAAGGGCATTACTGGGACAAATATGAACATTTAAATGGGGTCTGTGCATGGTTCTGTGCCGGTACTGTAGTTATGTAAGAGTATGTCTTTATTTATAGGAAATACTATCTAGGGATGATGGGACATCGTGTCAGTACTTTCAAATGGTTAAGGAAAAATTTTCCTTTGTATTATTCTCGAAACGTTTTTGTAAGTTTGAACTGATTTCAAAATAAAAAGAATATTTACACAGACTGAAAGGAAAAGAAAGAACCTGAATAAAGGTGGTGATTGTGGCCAGGAACTAGATCCCAAGATAGGACTATATTGGAAGGCTAACTATCAAATAAATGGGAAACTTTTTCTATTCAGTAAGTTATAAAAACATTCTTTCAAACTCATTTCAAGTAAATAAATAGAGGATAATCTGAGTAGACTACATGTATCAATTATAATATGTGATTGTCGGAAAATCAGGTTCTAGACAGGGACCCTGTTATTTTAGATTTAGAATGTGAAAACAAAGGAAATGACCAAGCTAAATGTAATAATAGTAGCAGAAATAGGCCGTTTTATTTTGAAAGATTCATGTTTCAATGTCTTCCTGTTTTAGGTGATGCTGAACAGGAACTTGGTCCCCCTCCATCTGTAGATGAAGCAGCAAACACACTCATGACTCGTCTGGGTTTCCTCCTTGGAGAAAAAGTCACGGAAGTTCAGCCAGGTGACCAATACAACATGGAAGTACAGGATGAAAATCAGGTAAACAGCTTGTCACCAATTCTGTGAAACATGAGGTGAATCAACCTATTATACCAGGAAAGGAAAAATGTCACAGGCTGGGCATGTGTGTGTTGAGAAGAATAATCCCAATTGTTGAATGCCTTTTGAGGCCTGAAGGTATAACTGAATTTTCCACAGTCACTGTATCTGTTGTGTTTATAAAACATCTTTTAGTTTCATTCTTAGCTTTAAAAAATCACTTTTAAGATTCTGATTCATTTTTGAATGAATGAGAAAATGAATAGGTAAATAAGCCAGCAAGCAAAACTGACATACATATGTTTAAGCTTCCTTATAACCCAATGTAGTAGAGTCCATTTATGTTCCAATTTTTAGATATAAAAAAAGAAATGGAAACACTGCCAGAAAGTATTTAAATAATATTTGAATCCAGGCAGTCTGTTAAGAACCTATGTTCTTAACAGCTATGCCATATTGTTCCAGTGTAATATGAAGTGATAACACCTGACAGGATCAAGTTAAATCATAAATATGAATATACTTTGTAAGCTGTAAAATGCCATATAATTAAATGGTATAAAATAATATGCAATATAATTAGTATATAAATATATGCAGGAACTATATGGTTTGGTGGAAATTACTTCATAGCTTTCATACTTTCATTGTCACATTTCTTTTTTTTTTTTTTTTAATCCTCGAGGACATTTTTGCATTTATCTTCAGATAGAGCAGGAGGGGGGGGGAGAGAGAGAGAGAGAGAAACATCGATGTGAGAGAGACACATAGAGTGGCTGCCACCCACACGACCCCAACCAGGGCCGGGGACAAACTGCGACCAAGGTATGTGCCCTTAGCAGGAACCGAACCCGGGGCTCTCTGGTCCGCAGGCCGACGCTCTGACCGCTGAGCCAAACCAGCCAGGGCTCATTGTCACATTTCTTAAATGGGGGAAATAATACTATGTCTCACACTTGGTTGATAAAGGAGTAAATGAAATAATATATTTTTAAAAAATTTTAACTGTAAAGCATTAAACAAAGGTAAAGTATTAATAATAAAGCAGAAGGATAGCCTTTTTTAAATATAGTATACCGTAAAACTATCTTGGAACCACAGAAGAAAGTGACTAAATTGATCATCAGAAGTTCAAGTCTTAGGACGATTATTAAGAACTAGGACATCATGTTCATTTGATGACTTTCTTCTGAACTAAACGGCATACTGATGAAGATAAACTGTTTATATTTCATAGTAGCAGGATACAAAATAAATAATCCAGAAATCAGTTGCGTTTTTATACACCAATAATGAACTATCAGAAAACGAAACTAAGAAAACAATCCCATTCACAATTGCTTTAAAAAAAAAATACTCAGCAATAAATTTAACCAAGGATGTAAAAGACTTGTACTCAGAAACTTATAAAATACTGACAAAAGAAATTGAAGAAGATACAAGTAAGTTGAAGCATATACCATGGTCATGGATAGGAAGAATTATATCATTAAAATGTCCATTCTACCCAAAGCAATCTATAGATTCAATGCAGTTCCTATCACGATACAAGTAGTGTATTTGAACTAGAACAAATATTCCAAAAATGTATATGGAACCACAAAGGACCCCAAATAGCCACAGCAATCTTGAGAAAGAGAAGAAAGTTAGAGGAATCATGCTACCTGATATCAAAATACACTACAAGACCATACTAATTAAAACAGCATGGTACTGGCATAAAAACAGACATGTAGATCAATGGAACAGAATAGAGAGCCCAGAAATAAACCCTCCCCTTTATAGTCCGTTAATATTTGACAAAGGATGTCAAAACATACAATGGGGTAAAGATAGTTTATTCCATAAACGCTGTTGGGAAAACTGGACAGATATGTGAAAAAGAATGAAACTAGACCACCTTCTTACACCATACACAAGAATAATGTTAGACTTGAAACCATAAAAATCATAGAAGAAAATATAGGCAATAAAATCTCAGACATTTGCGCTCGCTTTGGCAGCACATATACTAAAACTGGAATAATGCAAAGAAAATTGGCATGGCCCCTGCACATACACACACACACACACAATCTTGGATATTTCTCATATCAATACTTTTTCTGATATATTGCCTCTGGCAAGGGAAACAAAAGAAAAAATTAATAAATGGGACTCCATAAAAAAAAGATTTTGTACAGCAAAGGAAACCATCAACAAAATGAAAAGACAGCTCACTGAATGGGAGAACATATTCACCAATGATACCTGTGATAAGGGATTAATATCCAAAATGTATGAAGAACTTAAAACTCAACACCAAAAAAAACACAAACAATCCAATTTAAAAATGGGCAAAGGACCTGAATAGACACTTCTCCAAAGAGGACATATAGATGGCCAACAGACATGAAAAGATGCTCAAGGCCACTAATCATCAGAGAAATGCAAATTAAAACCACACTGAGATATCACCTCACACCTGTCAGAAAGGCTGTCATCAATAAATCAACAAACAAGAAGTGCTGGTGTGGATGTGGAGAAAAGGGAACCTTTGTGCACTGTTGGTAGGAGTGCAAATTGGTGCAGCCACTGTGGAAAGCATTATGGAGTTACCTCAAAAAATTAAAAATGGATCTGCCTTATGACCCAGCAATTCCACTTCTGGGAATATATTCTGAGAAACCCAAAACACTAATTCAAAAGAATATATGCACCCCTATGTTTATTGCAGCATTGTTTACAATGGCCAATGTTTGTAAGCAGCCCAAGTGTCCTTCAGTCCATGAATGGATAAAAAAGCTGTGGTACATTTACACAATGGAATACTACTAGACTATAAAAAAAGAAGGAAATTTTACCCTTTGTAACAGCATGGATGGACCTGTAGAGCATTATGCAAAGCGAAATAAGCCTGTCAGAGAAAGACAAGTACCATATGATTTCACTCATATGTGGAATCTAATGAATAAACAAACAAAATAGAAACAGACTCATAGATACAGAGAACAGACTGACACTGTCAGAGGGGAGAGGTGTTGGTGGGGCTAGGTGAAAACGGTGAAGAGACTAAGCAAAAAAATAAACAAAACTCATAGATATAAGCAATAGTATGGTGGTTACCAGAGGGAAAGGGGGATGGGGGAAGTAGAAGAGGGTGAAGGGGGAATAAATGGTGATGGAAGGAGATTTGACTTAGGGTAGTGAACACACAATACAGGATACAGATGATGTGTTATAGAATTGCACCCCTGAAACCTATATAATTTTATTAACCAATGTTGGCCCAATAAATTCAATAAAAAAGGGGCAAAAAAGATAGATTGTTTTGTTTAGGAAGACTGTAGAGTAATGGTGTCATCAGAATAGAACTAATAACAGCAACATCCAGTAGAGGCAAGTCAGCATATATCATTTTTCTGAAAAAGACTGAGTGTTGAAAGTGATAAGTTGACTTTCTGAGGTGTTAGGATGTGCCTTATGAATTCCATCATTAGGTCCTTAACCTTGTGTGTTTGTAGAACCTTTAAGGGATCCAGATTGGAAGTTTTGGATCCTTCTGGAGAACACTAAGGGTAATGGGAAAACCACTGAAAGGTTTTGGAAGTGGGGTAGCTTAATTATATGTCCATTTTAGCCTACAGCATGGAAAGTAGATAATGTTGTCTTTCAGTGCCTAGAAGAGATTTCTATAAACCATTAACTAGCCTCCTAAAATAAATAAAAAGCCTGTCTTTTAATTTATAAGCCATGAATAATTTTCTGCTTTCTAAATGGCTTGATTTTTAAGCTTTGCTTTTAAAGTTTTTAAAGATACATTCTGTGATATTTGCTTTATTTTGCAGAAAATAACTTAGAGTAAAAATAATGTGTTTAACCTCCCAATTGTCTATATTATGCAAATAATACAGTTTCCTTTCTCAAAGAACAGACTGTGAATCTTATCTAAAAACGGAAATGAGTTGCTGTAGAAGTAATAGTTTCATACCAAATGAAACTTTTTAAAATGTGTGGTGACTACCCTGGCTCGTTGGGTTCAGAGGTTAGAGCGTCGGCCTGTGACCAATGAGTCGCAGATTCAATTCCAGCCAAGGGCACGTACCTCAGTTGTGGTTCGGTCCCCGGCCCTGGTTGGGGTCGTGTGGTAGGCAACCAGTTGATGTGTCTCTCTCACATCCATGTTTCTTTCTCGTTTCCTCCCACTCTATCTGAAATAGAAAAATATCCTCAGGTGAGGATTTAAAAAAACAATAAATAAAATGTGAGATGACTATAGATATTACAAATGTAAAAGACCCTAGTATATATACAGTTCATTTCATCTATGCGTTTCATTTTTTTTTTAATTCTCACCTGAGGATATTTTTCCATTGATTTTTTTTTTTTAAAGATAGAGTGGGAGGGAGGGAGACAGAGAGAATCATTGATGTGAGAGAGACACATCGATTGGTTGCCTCCCGCAAGACCCCAACCGGGGCCAGAGATTGAACACACAGCTGAGGTACATGCCCTTGGCCGGGAATTGAACCTGCAACTCTCTGATCTGAGAGCTGACGCTCTAACTGCTGAGCCAAACTGTCCAGGTCTACACACATATTTCTTAAAACTGAGAATGAGGAGGTTAGAAATTGCCATGCCATATTCTAAGTAGGAAGGATTCTAATTTAGTAAGTCTGTGTTAGGGCTCTGTATCTTGTCAGTTTTTTAGGGGACCTTGTTTGTTTTTGTCATTTCACAGGTGATTCTACTACATGCCCAGTTAAAAATCATTACTCTGGTAGATCAATATTATTTTGTAAAGATAAAGGGGATTATAAAGAAATTGAAACTCCTTTCCACTCTGGAGAAAAATTATATAGTAGCAAAGAAATGCCATAGATTTGACAGCTTATGTTTTAAGAAAAATCAGTTCCTAATATTATTGATACAATTGAAAAGATTTACTTGGTTGCAGGGTTCTGAGAATGTCACTTGTGCTTGCTTGAGCTGAATGTATCTTTTATAACCTGATTATAGCATTTAAATTAAAATTAAAACCTGGATTCAACACAGATGATTGTTGAATCATCTTGCAACACAAGGGATTGCATCTAGAAATCATTTTAGGATGAGTCAAAGAGCCTTAATATTCTCATATCTAGTAATCAACTCATTTTCCAATCAAATATTAAATGTAAATCTTCAATTTTAGCAGAGAGAATATGAAGAAAGACTATTTAAAGAAGTTGAAAGGCTTCTTTTAAATTTAAGAATTAAAGTTGTCAAATTTATCATCAGTTCTCTTTCATGTAATTTTGTTACTGATCACACACCATTTTGAAAAGGATAGAATTTCTTTAGTGTTTAAAAAACATATACTTTTATTCTGTATGTCAGTAATTTATTTGAGTAGAAAGCTGAGGAAAGTGAATTGTCATTAAATTTAATAAACCAGAAAATATTACCACCAAACCTTTTGGTGATTATTCTTTCCCATCAAAAACTTAAAAAGGCCCTGGCCAATTTGGCTCAGCGGTAGAGCATCAGCCCGTGGACCAATGAGTCGCGGGTTCGATTCCAGCCAAGGGCATGTACCTCAGTTACGGTCATCCCTGGCCCTGGTTGGGGTCGTGAGGGAGGCAACCAGTCAGTGTGTCCCTCTCATGTCGATGTTTCTCTCTCTTTCCCTCTCTCCCCCTCCCACTCTGTCTGAACATAAATAGAAAAATATCCTCAGGTGAGAATTAAAAAAAAAAAAAAACTTAAAAAGGAGATAACTTCAGGTGTAAAAATTACTCAGAGTACAAAGCGATTTTAGTCTGTAATCAGTTTCTACAGAGAAATTTAGTTTTTTACTAAATTAATATTGTTTGATGTTTTATTAGACTAACTTTTAGAATACAGCATTTTCCCTTCATTCATTTATTATCTCTGGGCCGCCATCTATGTATGAAAAGAAACACTTATTTCCATTAAGACCCTTATTTTTATTTTTCCTCAGCTGAAGATATTGTTTTTCCTATCCAAAGAAAATTATTAACAAGACAAAGTTCCAAAGCCTTCAGAAGTTGTATTGATTGGAAACAGCACGATCAACTTGTACTTACTATTTTTCCCCTGTTAATTCATGGCATTGATAAAGAAGACTTGTCACTGGAAATTTCCTAGGCAGAAAAACTGGCCACAGTCTCTATACAAATGCAGAGGCCAAGGACTGCAACAATGGGGCTGTCACTAGTCCAACCTCAGTTTAAGTTTCACCTTAATTGTGGAACAGAATCTTTTATCCTGGAAAGTAAAAACAAATAGAACCCAGTAAATGTAAAAGCTGCATGTGAATTTTTTTGTTTTTCTCATCAAAGATTATGTTTTACCATAAGATACATTTTACTTTAACAGCTGATCAGTTTATCTTATTTATTTTTCATTCCAATTTTTCAGACCTCAGCAATCACCCAGAGGATAAGTCCCTGTTCCACCTTGACTAGCAGCACTGCCTCTCCACCAGCCAGTAGCCCCTGCTCCACCCTCCCTCCAGTCAGTACAAATGCAACAGCCAAGGACTGCAGCTATGGGGCTGTCACTAGTCCAACCTCCACCCTCGAAAGCAGAGATAGTGGCATCATTGGTGAGTTGGAATTTATGTTAATCATTTTATGTCCTTTTTAAAATAATTACACAAGCTTACAGTTTTCAAAAAATCTGCTTTTGAATTGTTGAAATGTATCTATAAAATCTTTCTTTTTAATGATACTGGAAGGAGAAATGAAGGTAAACAAAATTAACGCTATCTCTCCCTACTTAACCACTCCTTTAAAGGTATTAACTGATAAATGAAGTGGTGGATAAAAAAGTTTTTTTCTACTTGTAAATTCACATCTATCTACCAACAGAAGTGGTCCAGAAAAAATTCTTTTCTTACTGGGCTAGTAGCATTCATGGAGGTTCTCAGTTCTTACACTTACTGAAAAATGTTTATATTTTAGTGTAATAAGACAATTTTCAGAAATTAGGATAAGCATACATGTATTTAAGAAGAATACACATAGACATATACACACATAATATAAATATGTAAACACCCATATTCTATCACTGAACACATTTAGAAATTATAATTATAAAATATGCTGTAGAATCTATAAAAATATCATTGGGGATGGTATAGCATTGTGTTTGGTGACAAAAAGGTTAGGAACCATTGGACTATTTATGACTGAAAGACTGAATATATTAAATGAATTTTTAATTAAAGTGAGTAGTTTTTATCACATACCAAAATAATATAACTTAGTATGACACGAACATTTCAGTTGGCTTTAAGAATATCTAGCCCATGGTTCCCAATATTTTCACCAACAGGACTGCCTTAGTATAGATTCCTTAGAAAATAGGTCCTGAGACAAAAGGTTATGTGCTAACACTTTATTAAGGAAGTACAAACCAGGGAAACAAAGTGAATGAAAGGGGGAGTGAGGCAGTAAAGGAGGGAGAGTAAAACAAGGAAAGGAATTACAGAGCTGGGAGAGGTGATTATGTGGTTCTGCTGAAACTCTTCAGAGAGACCAGATGTTTCTGAACTGTGGAAGGGGAAATTAGAAGGGGATCTTTCTGCTAGTTCCCTTCTCACATTGGTGTGTTAGCTTTAATAGGGTATTATTTTCCCCACTGTCCTTATTGCATGAATCCAGTAGCTCTACTGCATCTCATGTCTCGGTGGCAATAAGGAAATCCAGGGACAGAGGAAAGAGGCTATATACAGCACAGCACTGGTTGACTTGTACCCATAAGCAACCCAAAGGACTAGGAGCAGCCAGCAGGGATGCTGATAACAGGGACCCAGCTTCAGCCCATGAGAATGATTCACGTCATTGCTAGGACCACTATAGCCAGACAGACAACAGGTAGGTGAATATATCTAGGGTGGCAAATTCATTACAATTCAACCCTTGCACCACATAAATCTAATAGTACCCTGTTTTAGCATCCGGTTTCATTCAGGAACATGATGCTATGATACTCTCATTTCTTTTCTGTTGCTGTGGAACTGGGCTCCCTAATATCAGTGACGATACAAGACCAATCGGCAATACTTAATTCTCAGATGCGAGGAGGACATATTATCATACAGAGCTGCAAGGCTGGAAGGCAACCAGGGTGTCTTCCTTTGTAATTCATCTTCTTCCCTTGTTACTACAAAATCCAGAACTCCATATAAATTTTCAAAGAGAAAACTTCAATATAAAGAATCTTGGAAATTACCTCATGAATTTAGATCTCTTCTTTTAATAATAGGTATATTTAAAATGTAAGAAGAGGATATGAACTAACATATAAAAACTCTCCTGGGATGACATTTTATTCTTGTTTTATAATTATTACTGAGATTTTTATAACCTAGATTTTAATGTATTTGAATCCTTCCAGTTCTAGGGTTGATGGAAATTTTTCTGTTTATAATCCCTGTTTATAATTAGTGGTAAAACTCAATAAAGTTCTAGAAGCCTTTTCAGTTTTTGTTTGATTTCACTGAGGGACTAGATAGGATTAGAGCTACAGTTAAGTGTACAAACAAGAAGGCCCTGTATTCCTTATTTGGACAGATTCTTTCTCTTCTGTTAGCTTCTACTTAGAGACAGTTTCTTTTTTCTAATTTTTTGTTATATATAGAAGGCCAGAAAATAAATTTAAATGAGGGAAAGTATAAGATAAAAAGTATAAAATATAAAGATCTTTTTGAGACCTCCGGAGTTCTCCAGTAGTTAATGAAAATTATATAAATTGCCTTTTGATGAAATTCTGAAACTTTTAGCATTGATAGCCCCTCATGGTTGGTTCCTTAGCACTGATGTATGAATTTGTTTGGTTTATTTAAATAGAGTTGTTAAGGTAAAAATAAAAGAGATGAGAAAAAATATGTGAGAGATACTTATATTTTGGTTTCAATTATTTAAACTTCATGGTAGAAATGAAAAGATCATCAGTAACTTTTTAAAAATAATGTTACTAGCCCTGGCCAGG
The DNA here is from genome assembly GCA_030848825.1 of Tadarida brasiliensis. NCBI lineage: Eukaryota > Metazoa > Chordata > Mammalia > Chiroptera > Molossidae > Tadarida > Tadarida brasiliensis. Next base: position 53,743,829 of record CM061273.1, read on the forward strand.
GCTGTTCAGTGGTTAGAACGTCGGCCTGCCTACCGAAGGGTCACGGGTTCAATTCCCAGTCAAGGGCACATACCTGGGTTGCATGTTCGATCCCTGGCCCCGGTCAGGGCACCTACAGGAGGCAACCAATGTGTCTTTCTCTCATCGATGTTTCTCTCTCTCTCTCCCTCCTTCCCTCTTCCCACCTCCTCCTTCCACTCTCTCTAAAAATCAATGTAAAAAATATCCTTGGGTGAGGATTAACAAAAAAATTAAAATAAAATAATGTTACTAATATTCTTATTATCTAGTCTTGCATTTGGATAGCAGTAAACATTAATCTCCAGGGTTGTTGTTGTTTTTTAATTCATTTTACTCTTTTTTTTCTAGCTACGTTGACAAGCTATTCTGAAAATGTAGAACGCACAAAATATGTTGGGGAAAGCAGTAAAGAATTAGGATCTGGAGGAAACCTAAAACCTTGGCAGTCTCAAAAATCCAGCATGGATTCCTGTTTATACAGAGTAGATGAAAACATGACAGCTTCCACCTATAGTCTGAATAAGATCCCAGAGAGGAATTTGGAAACAGTTTTATCACAATCAGTACAGTCTATTCCTCTGTATCTTATGCCACGACCAAATTCAGTAGCAGGTAAGGTCTTCTAAAAAATTTCTATTTTACTGTTGTATATATTGAAATGAAAATAAATTCTCTTTTAATAGTACTTAAATGTTCTATTCATCTTCTTTGACTAAGCTGCTCTCTTATGTTTGGGTAATAATACATGTGTATATCTTTTGAACATGGGGGAAGGCTTGTGTTCCTCAAGTGATTGATTGTTTAATTTTCCCAAAATACATAAAAACACACATAAAGTCAGAAACAGAACCTATAAAATATATTGTTGAACTTCTAAAAGTCTTTTTTCTCCCATCAGAAGTCTTTGAAAGGACTTCAATTTGAGGTTTTAACGTTTTTTTAAAAAAAAATTATTAAATTTAAGTATATTTCAGTAGAATTTGTATTGTTAGAAATCATCCTCCATAGTTTGAGGGAGTGGCAGGCAGGCAAGAATTCCACTTCCCCATTCAAAGAGCTCACTATTTTCACAATATCTTGGATATCTTATCATAAAAGAATCAGCAGGTGCCTACATTGCTAAAGAATAACTCATAAACACCACTAGCAGCCTCAGTCATAAAGTAATGGCTCAGAGGTTTAAGTGGCTGGAATATGGAGCCATTATTATTAAGCAGCTGTTTAGAATTGAAGTCTAAGGATATTTTTTATGTACCTAAGTTACTATTTAATAATTCAGACCAGGAACTTTTGCAGAGTAATTGGAAATTCTGGCATTTTAAAAATGTGTCATCATTTGGACTTTGTCCATACTACAAAATCAAAGTTAAGTCTGTCTTTTTTACTTGCCTGATGAATGCCTGGATAGGTTTATTTCACTGACGCAAAATAATAAATTACTTATTGTAGTCAAGTACTCTTAGTTCCCAGATGTGGTTATTTATGTTATGCAGGTGATAGTGCAATGCTTCCTGCCTTTCCCAGTTCCCTTTCCTATCTTTTCTAAACCATTACTGTCTGCTCCATCCTCTGGGAGACCATCAGCATCTGTCATCAGATGTGATTATGTGGAGAATGGCTCATCTAGAAGAAGAGTAACTCAGAAGATTTTATTATTACTTTTTCAAGATTATTTACTTTTATATGATGACAGAATATTTTCTCTCTTAGGTCTTTTCAAAATATGTTGATCCTTAACCATAACATCATGTTAGAATCCTAGAATTCTATAACTTATGAGAAAGACATTGTGAGGTAAAAAAACAAAGTGTATTTATACAAATGAGAGTGTATGTTATTATAAAGATGTACACAAATGATTAGAACAAATCTATTTGTAATGGCCAAAAGTTGTGACCATCCCAAATGCCCATCAACAGGTGAAAGGATAAACAAATTATAGTATATCCTTGCAATAGATACTATCCAGCAACAGAAAGAGAAGAACTATTGATACTGCAACAACACATATGAATGTCAAGGTAGTTATGCTTAGTGAAAGAAGCCAGATTTTAAAGAAAGAGTATATACTGTATGATTCCGCTTATATAAAATCCTAGGAAATGCACATATTCTATATGCAGGTATCACTGCCCTCTTTATATTACTCTGTGGAAATTGGAGCTCAAAGAACTGGCACAAATGTTGATCTTCTGGCTACTGCTATTCCTCTGAGTAATAAACTATCTTTTATGTCTGATGTAGATGTCCCATGTCTTTCAGTATCCAGGCTTGTTAGCTTAGATGTAGGATAAAATATCATATCCTTCACAGTTTTTGACAGTGAGCAACCACTATACCCATACCCACAAAATTAAAAGGAATGGCAATGCCAGTGTTAGTTAGGATGTAATGCAACTGAAATTGTCATACATTGCTGATGGGAGTATATTAATATATTGGTACTACCACTTTATAAAGCTGCTTGGCAAGATCTATTAAAGAGCATATAAAGCTGTATATGCATGTTACCTGAAACCCAGCAATTTTACTCCTACATTGAATGCCTGTAAAAAATAACTCCTTATATTCACCAAAAGACAAATAATAAGGATGTTCATATCAGTTTTATTCATAATTCCCAAAGCTGAAAACCCACTGTCCATCAACAATAATCTGGATAAATAAATTGTATACAGTGATAAAAAAGACTGTAGTACTGCTACAGACAACATTATGGAGTGTACATACTGTATGAAGTATGTATATTTATATAAAGTTCAGAAAAACAGCCCTGGCCTGTTTGGCTCGGTGGTTAGAGTGTCAGCCCATGGACCGATGAGTCTCTGGTTTGATTCGGTCAGGGCACGTACTTCGGTTGCAGTTCATCCCCGACCCTGGTTGGGGTCCTGCGGGAGGCAGCCAGTCGATGTGTCTCTCTCCCATCGATGTCTCTCTCTCTCTCCCACCCCCACCCCCACTCTATCTGAAGATAAAAGGAAAAATATCCTCGGGTGAGGATGAAAAAAACAAAAAAGTTCAGAAGAGCAGATGAAACTATGGCACTTCTATGGGGATAGAACTAAAGTAGTGGTTACCTTTAGGTGGGAATATCAATTAAGGGAGCCTTCTATATTTTGATCTGAATGGCGGTTGCATGGGTGTGTGTATAAAAAATTTATTGAGCTATACACATAAAATTTATAAATCTTACCTTAATTTAAAATATATATAAAGTATATTTAGGTTCTTGTCTTTCTAGAAGGATTTTCCTTTGGCTTTGGTTTAGAAATAGCAGTCTTAGGCAACCTAACTAGATCTTTGAAGAAATACCTATTTTTAGTGTTGATTAAAAATTACCGAATAGCCCTGGCCGGTTTGACTCAGTGGTTAGAGCGTCAGCCTGCGGTCCAGAGAGACCCGGGTTCGATTCCCGCTAGGGGCACGTACCTCGGTTGCAGTTTGTCCCCGGCCCTGGTTGGTCGTGCGGGAAGCAGCCACTCGATGTGTCCCTTTCACGTCAATGTTTCTCTGTCTCTCTCTCCCTCCCACTCTATCTGAACAGAAATGGAAAAATGTGCTCGGGTGAGGATAAAAAAAAAAAAATTACCTAATAACTTCAACAAATCAATAATTTACTTATTCATTTGTTGAAGTTATTAGGTCCCCAAATGGGCCAGAAGTTATTCTAATTTCCACGTTAGTTCAGTGGTAGCAGCACTCTCTGTGAAATTGCTTATTCCCTTTAAAAATCAAGTATAAAATCAAGTATATTTAGCCATATTTTACATATCATAAAATTCACTCATTTTGAGTAATTCACCCAATTCAGTAATTTTTAGTATATTTTCCAAGTTATACAACATTCATCATGAATCAGTTATAGAACATTTTTATTACCCCAGTAAGATTTGTCCTATCTATTTAATGTTAATTTAATTCCCACCCCCAGCTCTAGGCAACCACTAATCTACTTTCTATCTCTATAGATTTACCTTTTCTGGACATTTTATATAATGAAATCATACAATATGTAGTCTCTTGTATCTGTTTTTGAGGTTCATCCACATATCAGAAGTTTGTTCCTTTTTATTGCAAATAGTATTCCATTTTATGGCTATTATTACCACATTTTATTTATCCATTCACCAGTTGATGGACACTTAGGTTTTCACAATTTTTATTATTATGAATAGTGCTGCTATAAACATTCATGTGCAATTTTTTGGACATATGTTCTTATTTCTCTTGGATAGATGCCTAGGAGTAGAATTGATGGATCATAGAGTAAATTTGTGTTTAACTTTTTAAGAAACTGCCAAACTGTTTTCCAAACTGGCTGTACCATTTTACATTTCCACCCACAGTATGGTGATTCCTGTTTTTCCACATCTTCTCTACCATTTGTTACTGTCTTATCCCTTATTATAGTTATTTGAGTGGGTATGAAATGCTATCTTGTTACGGTTTTAATTTTAATTTTCCTAATGACTAATGATGTTGAGCTCATTTTATGTACTTATTAGCTCTCCATATATCTTCTTTAGTGAAATATCTACTCAAACCTTTTGTACAATTTTTATTGTGTTGTTTGTCTTATTATTGAGTTGTGTAATAATTTTGTTGTGTATTCTGGATACAATTTTTATCAGAGATGTGTTTGCAAAATATTTTCTCTCAGTCTATTGCTTATTTTTTCTTATTAATATATTTTGGAGCACAAAAATTTTGATAACATCAACTTATCAAAATTTTTCTTTTGTGGACTGTGCTTTTGGTGTCATTGTTTCTTTATCTTTTTAATAGAAAGTATACCATGCATGCCTGGCAGGTGTGGCTCAGTGGTTGAGCATCAACCCATGTGCAAAGAGGTTACCAGTTCAATTCCTGGTCAAGGCACATGCCCGGGTTCCCTAGTAGGGGGCGTGCAGGAGGTAGCCGATTGATGATTCTCTCTCACATTGATGTTTCAAAATTCTTTCTCCCTCTCCCTTCCTCTCTCTCTAAAAATATTTCTTTAAAAGAAAGTATATATATGGCCCTGGCCGGTTTGGCTCAGCGGTTAGAGCATCGGCCTGCGGTCCAGAGAGACCCGGGTTCGGTTCCCGCTAAGGGCATGTGCCTCGATTGCAGTTTGTCCCCGGCCCTGGTTGGTCGTGCGGGTGGCAGCCACTCGATGTGTCCCTTTCACATCGATGTTTCTCTCTCTCTCTCTCTCTCTCTCTCTCTCTCTCTCTCTCTCTTCCTCTCTCTCCCTCCCACTCTATCTGAACAAAAAATGAAAAAAAAATGTCCTCAGGTGAGGATAAAAAAAAAAAAAAAAGAAAGAAAGTATATATATGTATTGTAAAACTGATTTTTTTCTTTGCTGTTGGAGTTTGTTTTAGTTTCCAGTATTGGAAAACATTTCCTGTACACACTTGAATGTTTTCTCCCCTCTTCTTTTCCTTCTCCTGTCCCTCCCCCATATTAAAAAAAATAAAATAGCCCTGGCCGGTTTGTCTCAGTGGTTAGAGCATTGGCCCGAGGACCAAAGAGTCGTGGGTTTGATTTTGGTCAAGGGCATATACCTTGGTTGCAACTCGTTCCCGGCCCTGATCGGGGTCGTGAGGGAGGCAACCGGTTGATGTGTCTCTCTCACATCCAGGTTTCTCTCTCTCTCCCTCTCTCCCTCTCTGTCCCTCCCTCTCTATCTGAAGATAAATAGAAAAATGTCCTTGGGTGAGGATAAAAAAAATAAAATAAAATAAAGGGGATAATATGCCTATAACCTTAATTATTGATTATTTTTCACCAGTCACAATGGCCATCCTATAACACTGGCCTTTCTGACTGACAGATTTTCAGATTTATAAGTAGTGCTGATTATGCTTCTTCAAAGGAAAGGAAGGGTAAAAGCTAAATGTATCATCAGAAGCCAGTTAGATCTGTCCTGGAGAAGAGGATTTTATACTGTCAGAGTAGTACACATTGATTGTGTTGAACAAAATACTTCATCAGATAATTATTTCTTGTCAGTGTTGAATGTAATACAAATAGACATACTATTGCCTACAAGGCAAGTCATAGGTCAGAGAATAGTTTGTATTGGGTTGTTCTCTGTGTCTGGAAACCATGATTTCATTGTCCTCACAAAGAAGCAGGAAAGTGAGCTATAAACCAAATAACTCAGATATTTTTTAAAATGACTAGAATATAAGTTGAAAATATTTCCTGAATATAGAGAAATAAAGTTACTTTCACAGGGAATTACTCTGCTAACTGTATATGTACATTTGATAAGACCACCATTTCTGGTAGTTTAATGATTAGATATCTAAATCATTTTTTAAAATAAATTTTCTTAGCTCAGGAGGGTCCCCTCTTCTCATTTTTGCTCTAGATATACATATTTCCCTTTACTTTCTAGTGTGTACATAGAAGTGATTTCCCCAAACTAGGGGAAGATCAAATATTCAAATCTCCTTGGTTAACAGGAATAATTAAGAATCTTAAATATGATATGAGCTTGAAATAGGGAGGAAAAATCCAGTATATTTATACTTATTAAATTGTTCTAAGCATAATGCACAGCAGGGGAAGAAGGGAATTTGATAAATACCAATAATAAAAGGCCTTGTTCAAATCCAGCTTTTAAATTTCCCTTTTTTTAAAAACTTTATCTCAGTATGAGTAATATAATTTTTTATTTTAGAGGCCAAATAATGTTGAATAATGATGTGAAAATACCATTTGCATCACTTTTTAAAAAAACCTAGGGGAGTAGTTATTTAAATGGCCCTTGCTGTGTTCCAGACTGCTCCCCAGGGGAAGAGAAGCACCCTCTTTTTGCCTGAGCTCTTTGGCATCTTTATAGGGCCACATGAACCAGGACCAGGAAATTGTCAAGGAATTATTTACAATCCTTGAGGCTGCTGTTGGACTGAACTCTAAAAACTAAAACTATTTGTATTATATTATAAGTCCTTTGATTTTAAAAAAGAATGGAAAGGATACTTGGCTTTTATGACACTTAGGCTTTTATAATAATACTTTTACTTGCAGAGAATGGAGTCAGCACATGTGTGAATGTTTATGTTGATTTATTTATTTTTAATTTGTTCTGAGCTTTTAACTCAAATAGAAAAATAAAACAAGCACATACTTTTTATTAACTATTAAAACAGAAACCTGATTACTATAAGTATAAATATATTGATCTATTAGATTTAGCTATATACTTTTAGAAGCATAAAGACTCAAACAGGTAAAGTCTTATAGTTAGATACAATTAAAAGCTCCACATAACACATATGAAGAAGGTACTATTTACTGAAAACAAAAACTTTTAACTAAAATGATAAAGTCATTAAAGGTGAGTTTTGCCACTCTGTAGCATTAAAGCTTGTTGGAGTAACTCAGTTTTCCAAATAGAAATTTAAATGTTTATATACCTTTAAATTAAAATTCTAACATAAGAGAAAATTAAAACTATGTGTTTTATTTTTTCAAAATTTAAGTCACTATTGCATATTTATTTTTAAACCTGTTGTGTTAGAAGAAAGAGAACCCTTGTGGACTTGCAGTTGCATGGCAGAAGTTATCAGAGTAGGCTGTCTATGGTCATCCTTAATGTCTTAAAATGAAATTGGCAGTGATTTGGAGGGATGTGGGAAGCAGGAAATGTTCACTTCAACAGCTGTCCTCCATGCTTTGTGTGAAAATGAGGAATCTGTCAGGGAAACATACAAACAGAAGTCAGTTAAAATAAAAACTTTCACCATCAACTTGTTTATGTTTGGAGCTGCACATTTTCCTAAGAGAAGGACCTTAAGAATCAGGTAAATGCCAAACTGGGAATCCTGGGGGATTTAAATGAATCCAATTAGGAACTATAATGAGGATTTTACAAAAAAATAAAAAATGGGCTTTTCAGCAGTTAGAACATTGGCTTTATGAATCTAAAGGTATAAGGACAGCAAAGTAGCTTCTTGCCCAGTCTGTAGCAAACAAAGTGTCATTCCAGGCTTCCTTCTTAGATCAGCCAGAATGACAGTTGTGCTACTAAAGTCTGTTTGCATTAGGGGCAACTGATATAAGAATAAATAATTCAGACTGCTTTCAAACTCAATATAGAGTTGTCTCTGGAATGTTTTGTACTAAATGTTGTTTCTGGATTTTTTTTCTGCCCACTTGTGTATTAAATTATTTTGACTTCTAAAAAGTATGTCAGTTAAATGTTCTATAAGTGAGTCAGCTGTTCCAATCTAATGAAATCTCAAAAATAATATGCTCCCTTTTTCTACTTCCTCTGCCTTCTCTGAAAACAAAGCTTTTTAATGACAGATTTTATGGGTTTACTTTTTAAAGCATTTTATTTTTATACAAAAATTTTTATTACAGATTTGTTTTGTCCTATTTCTTCATTTCCCCTCAATTTACCAAATTTTCTCTTCTTAATGTATCTGGAAAGTATTATAGTGTTCATTAAACTTGATGGAATTATTGCAAAAAATTTGCCAGTACAGTTTTACAATGAGAGTAGCACTATGAAGTGGGAATATATGTGTCCATATAGATCTATCATTAGTGTTTGTGGGGAGATGATATACAGGGCATTGTTGCTATAGCCACCGTCTTCATCTTTAGCTTTCAAATAACCGGTAAAACAAAACCTAATTTGTTACTCATTGATTGTTTAAATGTAGCCCAAACACAACACATATGTTAAATATAATTTAGTCATTAAACAAGCATTTATTGAGCATGCTCAATATCTATATATATATTTATATATTGCATGCTCAATATATATATATATATTTATATTTATATATTTATATATTTATATTTATATATATGCCAGGCACTGTTTAAAGCACTTGAAAGTCATTAATAAACAAAACAAAGATTGCCACCTTCGTGGAGCTTACATTCTAGCCAGAAAGTAAAGTAAACATAATAAGTAATTTATATAATATGATAGAAAGTGACCTGTGCTCTAGAGAAAAGCAAAAGAGAGATTAAGAGTACCTGAAGGGAACAGAAACAGACTTCATAGATATAGAGAACTTTTTGTTGGTTGCCACATGGTGGGTGGGGGGTGGGGTGATGGGCAAAAAAGCTGAAGGCATTAAGAAGTACAAATTGATTGTTAGACTGAGGAACCTTAAAGGGAAGCGGGGGTCAGGAAGAGATAAACCAAAGAATTTATATGCATATATGCATAACCAGTGGACACAGACAATGGTGTGGGGAAGGCAGGGGTGGTGGGCCGGAGTAGGGAGGAGGGGGTCAATGGGGAAAAAAGGGGGGAGACATCTGTAATGCATTCAACAATAAAGATAAGTTTAAAAAGATAAAAAAAAGTACCTGAAGGAAGATTATATGAACATCATTGGAGCCAAGCATATTACGGTAGTGATGTCTATTAAGCATTAATCAGAGTAATGACAAGGATAGGATATAGCCAGCCCGATTTCTAAATCTAAGTAGGACTATAGAATTCAGTTCTATATTGAGCATTACATGCAGAGCACTCTGATTTACTCTGAAGGGATAGTGCTATCAGAGATTAATCAGGTGTTGCCTTCTTGCCTTGAAGAACGTTCTATAATTTTTTTTAATCCTCACCCTAGGATATATTTTTATTGATTTTCAGAGAGAAAAGAAGGGAAAGGGAGGGAGGGAGGGAGGAAGGAAGAGAGGAAGACAGGGAGAGGGAGAAAGAGAGAAACATCGATTAGTTGCCTCTCACACTTGCCTGACCGGGGATCGAACCTGCAACCTAAGTATGTGTCCTGACCTGGAACTGAACTTAAAACCTTTTGGTGTACAGGATGATGCTCCAACCAACTGACCAACCAGGCCAGGGCAAGAACCCTCTATAATTTAATAAGGAAAGACATATATAAACAACTAGCTGAATGACACAGGTTCTAATTAGCAATATATGTATGTGGTTGCTGAAAGGGAGAAGCAATTAATCTGACTGAGGGATCAGTTAGGGAAGCAGAGAAAGTGTAGCCTGAGCAAATTTTGGCAAGGAGTGAGGATCAAGTTTGACAAAGTATGATAAAGACATTTTCTTGGGAAATGGTTTGCGAATGGAAAAGATTCAAGTGACTCTGAGGAGAGTACAACTACGTACAGTTAATAGAACAAAGAGGCACAGCTAGCAGAATTTCAGGTCTCCTGGCTGATCTTCCCAATGTTTGTCTCTCATGTCTTTAAATAATGTATTTGAAGGTACAACTTTTTTGAAAATGAGTAAGCAGAGAGAAACTTAAAATAGCAGAAACTTAAAAGAGGGGAATAATGATTTAATGAGGGGAAAAAGGCAGTAAGAAATTACTTTGGATTATTTGATAAAGAAAATAGTGATAGCCCTGGCTGGTTTGGCTCAGCGGTTAGAGCATCAGCATGCGGTCCAGAGAGACCCGGGTTCGGTTCCCGCTAGGGGCACGTACCTCGGTTGCAATTTGTCCCCGGCCATGGTTGGTCGTGCGGGAGGCAGCCACTCGCTGTGTCCCTTTCACATCTATGTTTCTCTCTCTCTCTCTCTCTCTCTCTCTCTCTCTCTCTCTCTCTCTCTCTCTCTCTTCCTCTCTCTCCCTCCCACTCTATCTGAACAAAAGATGCAAAAATGTCCTCGGGTGAGGATAAAAAAATAATAAAATAAATAAATAAATAAAAAGAAAATAGTGATAGACTCAAAAACAACAAAAAAGAATATATTAATTGCTAAAATAACAAAAAGAGTGAGTATTTTATTAGACTTAGGTAACACTAACCATAATTTACCTGCAGTTCAGATTGAAGCAATAGTTCCCCTTTGGCTGATTTCATATCTGCCTAAGCCCTGAATCAGGACTTCAGAGCTATTGCACTTGATATTCAGTATCACTGCTTTTCTTTAGTTCAGTTTGCCTATGAGTATTAGGATTTGTGAACAAATGAACTATTCGTACAGCTCAGTAATCGCAGTGTTTGTCTTTCTTTTAATATTATCTGTCCAAAATTGAGGAATGTGCTCATCCAAAAATATTTTATCGCATTTCTAGGTTTTGTTAAATAAAGCAACAAAACAGTTGGTAGTCATTTTCCTAGAAATTACTATAGTAAAGATTAATTTAGTAAAACATAAGTTCACTCTAGACATTTATTACAAAAATGGCCAACAGCTCCTAATTGAATTTAAGAAGTTGAACATGTGAATCTAAGGCTGTGGCTAAAAGTCTTACCAGAAGATTTTTTATTTTTTTATTTTTTTCTTTATTGATTTTAGAGAGAGAGGAAGGGAGAGGGAGAGAGACATAGAAACATCAATGAGAGAGAACATCGATTGGCCGCCTCCTGCATGCCCCACACTGGGGATCGGGCCCACAACCTGGGCATGTGCCCTGACCCGGAATCGAACTGGTGACCTCTTGGTGCATGGGTCAACGCTCAACCACTGAGCCACACTGGCTGGGCAGAAGATTTTTTTTTTAATACAAATAAATTTAAATGGATTATGTAAATGTTATTTAAATTTAAATCTATACTCAAAGCATAGATCTCCCTTAAGTTTAATCTTTAAAAGATTTGTAGCTAGGATCCCACTTCTAGGGATATATCCTAAGAAGCCTGAAACACCAATCAGAAAGAATATATGTACCCCTATGTTCATAGCAGCACTATTTACAATTGCTAAGATCTGGAAACAGCCCAAGTGTCCATCAATAGATGAGTGGATAAAAAAGCTGTGATATATTTACACAATGGAACACTATGCAGCTATAAGAAAGAAAGATCTTTTTTCCTTTGAGATGACATGGAAGGACCTGGAGAGTATTTTGCTAAGTGAAATAAGCCAATCAGAAAAAGACAAATATCTCATGATCTCACTTATTTGTGGAATATAATGAACAGAAAAAGCTGATGAACAAAATAAACCCAGAGACATAGAAAGGAGTACGGTTCAAACTGACAAACTTCAGAGGAGGGGGCGGGGGGTAGGGTTGAGATAAACCAAAGAACTTATATGCCATGTATGGGTAACCAATGGACATAGACAACAATGCTGGGGGGGAGGGGGGGTGCAGGATAGGGAGGAGGGTGTCTGAGGGTAAAAGGAGAAACATCTGTAACAAAAATAAATTAATAAAAAAAATAATGGAGGGCATAGAAAAAATTGTTTTAAAATAAATAAAAGTTGTAGATGGATATAATATATAAAAAGAAAAGATAGACTCTAGGCTTTTTTTTTCTTGCAACAGCTTTTTGCTCTATTCTATGTTGTATATTTCTATGTCATTCTGCCTACTGTGAATGAAATATACATTTTTAATTAAAACATGTCAAACTATTTTAGTGTATTGGCACATAGAACCATTTTAGTAAAAGAACCCTGCTAGGACCTTGCTTTAAAATTATGTAATGTGCCATTAATATTGCCATAATGGTAACTAAATCACTCATAAGGTTTCATTTGAATTTTGTTTTAATGTGCATAAAAGATACTCATTGTCATTGATCTTCTTTTCATCTTACTCTTCTGTTTATCAGCTTTAAAAATATCTTATAAGAACTTTCCTTATTTAAAAAAAATTGGGGCCCTGGCCAGTTTGGCTCAGCAGTTAGAGCGTCAGCCTGCAGACCAAAGAGTCGCGGGTTAGATTCTGGTCAGGGGCACGTGCCTCGGTTGCAGTTAGATCCCCGGCCCTGGTTGGGGTTGTGCAGGAGGCAGCCAGTTGGTGTGTCTCTCTCACATAGATGTTTCTCCCCCCCCCCCCCAACTCTATCTGAAAATCAATGGAAAAATATCCTCGGATGAGGATTAAAAATAATAATAATAATAAAATTTAAAAATTGGGGGCTTTATTCTTTTGTTTCTTACTGTGGAAAATATTTGAAGTGCAGAGCTGTATTAGTCTGTGACATGCAGGGCACCTTTACTTTGCATTAGCAAGGCCTTTCTTAATTGCCCAAGTTTGATTACTGTCCTTCAAAGCCATAAACAACAGAGAGTTGAAGGGAAGTGGCAAAGATGAATGAGAGGTGGAAAAAAAAAGCCTTTTAAGAAAGAATTAGATCTGTTTAGCTTTACAGGGAGGAGGAGGGTACAATGTGAATTGCACATACTAGATTGAGATCACAGACTTCACGGCTTGGCTCTACCTAGATAAGAGTGATTCACTTTAGACAGGCTACTCTACTGTCTCCTACTCTGTAGGAGAATTGAGGGAAAATTTACTAGATTGGAGTCAACAGACTTTTTATTAAAAGACCAAAAGGAATTGTATTAAACATAAGAAAGAACTAATTCATAGATACAGTAGAAGAATGGTGTAAGAATCATTGTCCCTAATGTTTTTAAATAAAAGATTAGATAGTTACCTACTCTAGATAGTTTTAATTTCAGAATGCTAAGAGCAAGATTATCTTTATTCCTCTGATACTCTCTTCCTCCCTCTGGTGGGGTAATGCTGTGGCAATTGACTTCCCTTTCCTGGTGTAAGTCCCCTAGATTAGTTTTCAAAGACCTTTATTTTCTTATAGAAACTGTACCTATAATTGATAAGTCTGTCTGAGTTTCCAATAGACCCAGGTAACCAAGACAACTGCAATAATTGAAGCATAAGGGTAATATTTATCTCTTGCACTTATTCTCTCTATCCTTTTTTCTCTTCCTCCTCTCTGTCTTCTCTATCTTTTCTCTCTTTTTCAGCTCATAGAGCACTATGTGACTTTTTGTGTGCCACTTTTCATAACTCACTTTATATTATTGTTGTTTGTGTCTTACCTTGACTGGCGATATGTGCAATAATACTTTATTTGATCTCAGAAGCTAAGAAGTGATTTCAGTTTGCTTTCTCTCACCTATTCTTAACAGTCTTCAGAGGTAAACTGGCAACTAAGCCACGGAGGGCACCAAGAACAGTGCCTGGCACCTGGTAGGCTCTCACTGAATGACTGAACTTGCCCCTGGCACAGTATCTTACATAGCAACAAATTGAATTAATGGTTTAATTAATAATGTATAAGCTCTAAATAACCTTTTGGGTTTTTTTCCCCTTTTTTGTTAAAAACTATTTTGTCTTCAGTGATTCCTGATTCTTGATTTCTTCACTTTTTGGTTCATTGTGAGTGGACCTAATAGCTTTCAATATATAGTAGTGCCAGTCTCATTTTTCCCTTATCTTCTGTCATTTTCTCTCTCTTTTGTGGCAGGGTTAGGAGTTAAAGGATTTATAGATAGAATGGGAGGTCCTTAGTACTTGATTAGCTTGAGAAAGCAACAGAATGTTTTTGGAATTCATGGACATTGGCAGTTTCCTAAATGCTATTTGGCAGTTCTCTATCCATTGTCCCAGGTTCCCACCTTTCCAACACACACACACACACACACACACACACACACACACACACACACACACACACATTGTTTTCAGACTTGATTCTTTACCATGAAGGAAAAATGTTGAAAATAGAGTGTCATGTTTTTCTTACAGCTCAATATAATTTGAAACAGGTTTCTTCACTGATGGTGTTTATATCTTATTCTACAAATGGGATTTGTGACCCCAAAAGAAGCAAAAACTAGTCATCTTTGTTGTCAGGTACTAATGTTTGCCAAATTGTTGCCAGTAGTCTCCATAAGCTCAGGCAGTTGATAGTGATGAAGGAGCTGAAGACAACTCGTGACATGTTTCCCTGGTTCATGTAGACAGTGATGAGGATTTTGAATTCAGTAAACTCTTGGTAAATGTATCTGCTGGAGTAAGCTCTGATCCCAAAGTTTGGGAGATACAGACTAATTGAAAGTTTTTTAAACTTACATATTCTGACTAAACTCTTCTGTCTTGTCAGCCACAAGTTCTGCCCATTTGGAGGACCTTGCTTACCTGGATGAGCAGAGACATACACCTTTGAGAACTTCTCTTCGAATGCCAAGACAGAGCATGGGCGGTGCTCGCACACAACAGGATTTAAGAGGTCAGAACCACAGCGTTGCTTTGCCTGAGAATGCTCAAGGGGAAAATGGAAATGGGCAATAGGCAAAAATTCCTTTGTTTCCAATTTCAACACTTATTTAAACCTCCCTTAAGAAGTGAGCATGTAACCATAGAAGAGAAAGATAAATACAAATACGTTACGCAAAGGCATTGTAATTACCTACATTTGGAAGTGTTGGTGTTGATTCCTTGAAATTCTGAAAGAAAACAAGTGTAAAGGGCTGGTGGTGATGGGGGAAATAACCTTTTTTAAGTCCTGGATTTCCTAAGTGATTGTTGACCAACTTCAACCCTGGCCATTTTGCAGTGTGAACTTGGTGCTGATAATGTGTTTTGCTAGAGAATTTATTTCATGTTCATTCTAGTGGCCATTTTTAGTGACATATAGTACTTCTAATTTCTTGGAGTTCTAGACAGTGCTTCTAGTTCTATCCTGGCAACATCTAAACTTATCCTTTTCCCACTCAAACACCTGTTTCTTTACACTCTTTGTGCATGCTGCATGTTTCTACGATCCGGATCTTTTCAGACTTTTATCTTGTTACAACCACAGTCTAGTTAGAGACTGTTAGTGGTGTCTGTGCTTGTGCCTCTTGTTTGCTCAAAATGAACCGAGCCATCTCTGATAGCCTTAACAGGTGGTCTGCTTTCTCTAGTATCTAGTAATCCATAGCTCTACTACATCAAGTATATTTTAAATTTTCTTTCACAGATTATTTTCATCTTCCTTTTTTCCTGCTTCTCACCCCTTGTTCTGTGTCCCATTCTAATCCGTATAGTACCAAATGCATAAATCACACAAAAAGGGATTCATACATACCTGCTGTCTATTCTGGAAGTCATTATACTGACAGTTTTTCAGTGATGACTGGGCAACAGGGAGCATAAAATAATTTACTATATTGCTACAATTACCATGCCTCCCATCAACAATAGTGAGTTGATGGCCTTAGTCATAGTTTTATTATTAATTCTATCCATCCTGCTTGCCATTTCTTCAGTGAGCCACATACTGGTTGCTTAGTATGTGCAATAGTGTTTCCAGCCCAGAAAGTGGTATTATGTCAAGTACTACTTTAGTGCTAGTAGGTTGATTATTTCCAAAGCCTGAATAAATAGTCAAAAGACTAAATAAATGCTTTGCTCCAAGACCAGATGCATAGCCATAATAAAGAAGATTGGACACAACTATTGATCTGTGTAGACCTTCAGATTTGGTTAAAAGCTGCCGCATTGGCATCACCATGCATCTCATTTCTGTAAAACATACCGACATTGTTGATTTTATTTTCTACTTTGCTAGTCATTGAATAACAAAATTAATTGACATAGAAAACAAAGTTGATTGACATAGAAAACAAAATTAATTGACAGGTTTTTAGCTGTGGGCTTTTGAGAACTCTTCATGTTAGATTTTATTGATACTTGATGGGACATTTCTGCTTCTAGTATCTAAAGATTTGTAAGAGCTTTGGCAAATACGTTTTAGTGAGCTTGATGTTTACACACAGATATCAGATGTATCTAGAATACAACAAAAAATATTTTCCATTGCATTGAGCTTCAGCCTGAACATTCAGAAAAACCAAAGTACATCCAAAGATTTTTTTCAAAGCATACTTAAGTCTACAGGAATCTCTCTGCCTAAATAATGCATCCCTTAACAAAACTAATTTTGTACCCCTTATAGACAGTGTCTCAACTTATTGTTTACATTAATACTTAGAGATGGAATTTGTCCATTGATAATGGTACTATGATATTAGAGTTCCAGTTTCCTAAAGTTGTCTTTTCTTTCAAGAGGTTTTCTTTCAGCAGTCTAATGGTTAGTACATGCCACCCAAGAGAATGCATTAATCCATTAGTTACTGGATGTTTACTAAGCAGTATTTTGCCTTCTAAAATAACCATACTTTAATTTAGAACTTGGAGGCCCTGGACAATAATTTTCCCTCAAAGAGTAACATGTTATCTTGATTACTGTTTACAAATGCACTCTATGACTTATGATATGACTTAAAACACATTAACAAGAAAGGAAAGCAAACTTGGACAGACTTTCTTCATGTTTCCATAGACTGCTTGGCAAGCTTTTATAATATGTGATAATTTTATCCAAAACATTGCACTTTATTGTAGAATAGAATCATATTGTTTTCTGATTGTTTAAAAATTATTGTAGCATAATTTTTAAAAAACATATCACATCGTGCTTTCTAATTTTGTTTAAAAAGACATACAAATTGCAGTCATTTTTCAGTTTTATATCTTCTTCTGGTTATGGTTGAAGTAAAACAACTTTATCCAAAAAAAGTAGTAAAGTGATTAAAAACCTGTTTTAGTATAAATTAAGATATTTCTTTCTACATTAAAGGTATATCTTTCTATATTTTAAAATATTACTCAAACAAGTCATGAAATAGTATTTTAATCACAATTCTGGTTTTAAATGACTCTGGGTCCTTAGACAACGTAGTAATGGTCATGTACACTATAGTATATCCAGTAGGTACTAAATT
Organism: Tadarida brasiliensis; assembly: GCA_030848825.1. Taxonomy (NCBI): domain Eukaryota; kingdom Metazoa; phylum Chordata; class Mammalia; order Chiroptera; family Molossidae; genus Tadarida; species Tadarida brasiliensis. The sequence continues at coordinate 53,761,326 of CM061273.1, forward strand.
TACTAATTGATTTCAAGTATAGAGATGATCTGAAATAATATTCCTTGAATATATGTGTAAAGAGGTCGCAAGCATGTATTGGGTGCTTCATATAGGCAGTCTTGAACTATTCTGTTGAGAACAGTGATTCTCAAACTTTTTTGGTCCCAGGACCCCTTTACACATTTAAAAAATTATTGAGGACCCTAAAAAGTTTGTATTTTTATGAGTTATACATATTGATACTTACCATATTAGAAATTAAAACTGAGAAAAATTTAAAGTATCTGTCCATTTTTTAAAAACAATAGTAGACCCATTATGTGTTCACATCATGTAAGCTTTGGAAAATTCCACTGTACACTATCAGAAAATGAAAATGGAAAAAGACAAATAATGTCTTAGTAATATGCACATAGTTTTGACTTTGTGGATCCCCTGAAAGTATCCTGAGAACCCCCAAGGGTCCCCAGATCACACTTTAGGAACCACTGGTTCAGAGGATATCGTTATTATTGAAGATAAGTTTTATGCTTTTAGGGACTGACCATACAGTCTGTTTACAGAATGCAAAAAGTACAGATTGAGAATTGATTAGAAATTGTTCATGAACATGGTTTAAGAGTACAGACATTGTTCATTTAAGTTATCTTATTAGTAACTGCAATTGTTTGATCATAATGGTAGTCTTTTGACTGCTGAAGCAAAAATTACTGGGGTAACATCTGAGCTAGATTGGATCTTCAAGTGGGGTATTAATATTAACATTTACTTCGTTAGTAAATTTTTTTTTTACTTCTTAAGACAGCTGTTTTGAACAGCTGTTTCTACCACAATTGATGTTTCTAGAGACCTAGCCCAACAATGGCGATGAGGTCAAATAAGTGCACTGTCTGGATTCCCATTGCAGTAAGTTACTAGATTCTTGGCTGTCAACCATCCAAGAGCTCTAGCTTTAATGACAAATAGTTATGGAAGACTGTGTACTAGTGCAGAGTATATAGCTGGCTAACCTTCCACAAGTGCCTTTTCTAGTCCCAAAGCCTAATGTCCTTGACAGGTACTAATTTGAAACCTTATTAAAGTTTTTAACTTCAGTTTTTTAAATTATTTGGGAATGCATTTTAAAAATGTAATCATCATTGTGTTAATGTGGAATTATGCTAGAAATTATCTACCAGAAACCTGTCACTCTTTCTAACCATCTTAATGGAATCTCTTATTCCACAGAGAAAGACAGACTAATTTTGCTGCCTAGTAAAAGGAAGGAAGACATTTTTGTTTTTTATGGATAAATGGAATAAATCTTATGATGGAATATATAAAGGGAAGCAGGGAGAGTTAAAATACACAAAGCAAAATATAGCATAATGACTTTGAATAGGAGCTACTTGGGGCAAATTAACTTATTAATGATAAGTCTCTAACCTTTCTGATATTAAATCATAATCGCACTGTTCTGCTTGAAAAGATTACACATTCCTAATAAAAACTTATTTCTCAAAATATGTTTGTTTCCTTAGGACTTTCAGTAAATCCTATTATATAAATGGCCATTCACAGGCACTGGGTTTAGTTAATAGCTTCTTTAATAAATACTAGGTTGGAGGGCATATGTGCAAATGGTAGTCTGACTCATTGGCAGAATTTATATGGAATTGACCCTGCCACAGTTAACTTGGCTTTGTCAAAGCAAAGAATTCAATTCTTATCAAATAAAATCAGTGCTTCACACCATTTTTTAGTCCCTTACTTTTCCAAAACAATGAATCCTTTATGAAGATGACTAAGATGCATGTCATGAAGCTAATACTTTTGCCGTAGTCCACTGAGTCACATATCCCTGAGGTTGCTTAGTCATCTTGATCATTTGCCTGGCTGGCTCTCACATTTACAAGGGAATATTTCCATCGGTGTTTCTATCTGATTGTTCATTGTTTTATTTTTTACAAGATTAAATTTCTTTCTTATTAGGTAAATTCAAAATCCAAAGATAAGGTTACATGCACATAACTGCCTATATATAAATATTAGATGGGTAGATTGTAAGCTTTACTGGTATGATATTGATTCTCTCTCCCCCAGTCAGCTCTTTTGCAGGGTACCCTAAAATTTGAAAATGCAGTACTCAAACTGGATGTCTTCTAGAAACTAAGTTATGCATTTTGGAGTAGTCTAGCTGTGATTTTTTTTTTTAAAGCAGATTCCTAAAAGTAGCTCCAGATAGGTGCACAGATCTGGTTTTTATATAAGCCAGCCTTATTTGGTAAACTCCATCTTAAATTCTGAAAACCCAAACAATAGCTAATATACAACAGAGTTCCCCCACAAGACACACAAGGGAGAAATAATAACCTTTAAGAAAGAGGAGAGTGTGCCCTGGCCGGTTTGGCTCAGTGGTTAGAGCATCGGCCTGCAGTCCAGAGAGACCCGGGTTTGGTTCCCACTAAGGGCACGTACCTTGGTTGCAGTTTGTCCCTGGCCCTGGTTGGGTCGTGCGGGTGGCAACCGCTCGATATGTCCCTTTCACATGGATGTTTCTCTCTCTCTCCTTCTTTCTCCTTCCTACCCTATCTGGGGAAAAAAAAAAAAGAGAGAGAGAGAGAGAGAGTCTATAAACCACATAATCTTCTAATAGGCATATATTTCCGTCTGGCATTAAATAACACTATTTAAAGAAAGGCTGTGAAGTGTAATGTGAAAGAAATTCTAATTATGATATCTAATTCTGTAAGAATAAATCACTGAACATATATATATTAATATATATATTAATGTTTTTATTGATTTTAGAGAGAGGAAAGGAGAGAGAAAAAAACATTGATGTGAGAGAGAAACATCGATTAGTTGCCTCCTTTACATACCCTGACTAGGGACCAAACCCACAACCTGGGCATGTGCCCTGACTGAGAATTGAACTGGTGACGTTTTGGTGCATGGGACAATGCTCAACCAACTGAGCCACACCGTCCAGGGCTGAAAATACTTTTATTTATTTATTTATTTATTTATTTATTTATTTATTTATTTATTTATGTTACAGACCTTTCTCCTTTTTTCCCCATTGACACCCTCCTCCCCTTCCCCCCACCCCGTCCCCAGCTTTGTTGTCCATGTCCATCAGTTATGCATACATGCTTATAAGTTCTGTGGTTTATCTCTTCCCTCCCCCTCACCCTCTCTTCTGAGGGTTGTCAGTCTGCACCCTACTTCCGTGTCTCTGGGTCTACCCTGTTCCTCAGACTGTTATGTTCATTATATACCACAAATAAGTGAGAAAATGTGATACTTGTCTTTCTTTGCTTGGCTTGTTTCGCTTAGGATAATAGTCTCGAGGTCCCTCCATGTTGTCTCAAAGGATAAGAGATCTTTCTTTCTTACAGCTGCATAGTACTCCATTGTGTATATGTACCACAGCTTTTTTATCCATTCATCCACTGATGGACACTTGGGCTGTTTCCAGATCTTAGCTATTGTAAATAGTGCTGCTATGAACATGGGGGTACATGTATTCTTTCTGATTGGTGTTTCAGGCTTCTTAGGGTATATTCCTAGAAGTGGGATCACTGGGTCAAATGGCAATTCAATTTTTAATTTTTTGAGGTAACACCATAGTGTTTTGCACAGTGGCTGCACCAGTCTGCATTCCCACCAGCAGTGTACTAGAGTCCCCTTTTCTCCACACCCTCGCCAACACTTGTTGTTTGATGATTTGTTGATGGCGGCAGGGCTGGAAATACTTTTAAATGCCTTAAGTACAATAAAGAAAAATAACTAACCATTAAGCCGTTTTGATGTTTTTATCTAAATTGGATTTTATTAAAGAGTTAGTTTCCCAGTTAATCTTTCTAACATTATTTTCTCCAAAAGTAACTAAATTTTATTGAAGTAACCACAATGTCACTAAAATTACTTGGGTAACATTTTGCAAAACATTTTTTGATTCAGTAAGATGATCTAAGCTTTCCAATTTTACAGTATATAAAGTATTTTTTTTTTATGCGATCACTTCTAGATACTAATAAAACACAGTACTGCAGCATTTCCTTTGTAGGGCCATAACTATTTCATCACTGAGAGTTCACTAAAAAGTTTAATCTTAAATTTCAAGTAATTAACCAGTTTTGATGCTCCACTAAAAATAAATCATGCCTGCCCAGTGTGGCTCAGTGGATTGAGCATCGTCCCATGGACTGAGAGGTCCTGGTTTGATTCTTGGTCAAGGCACATGCCCAGGTTGTGGGCTCGATCCCCAGTGGGGGGTGTGCAGGAGGCAGCCAATCAATGTTTCGATCTCACATTGATGTTTCTCTCTCTCTCCCTTCCCCTCTCTTTAAAAAAATCAATAAAAACATATTTTAAAAAAATAAAATAAATAATCTTATGTTTCACCTTCAAGGCCAATAATCTAATAACACAAAATTATGTTGACATAGTTGTATGATTATTTTATCAAACGTTTCACATTTTAAAAGCTTTACTGGTTTTAGCCCTGGCCGGTTTGGCTCAGCAGTTAGAGCGTCGGCCTGCGGTACAGAGAGACCCGGGCCTGCGGTACAGAGAGACCCGGGTTCGGTTACCGCTAAGGGCATGTACCTCGGTTGCAGTTTGTCCCCGGCCCTGGTTGGTCGTGTGGGTGGCAGCCACTCGATGTGTCCCTTTCACGTCGATGTTTCTCTCTCTCTCTCTTCCTCTCTCTCCCTCCCACTCTATCTGAACAAAAAATGAAAAAATGTCCTCAGGTGACATAAAAAATAAATAAATAAATAAATAAAACAAAATAAAAGCTTTACTGGTTTTATATTTCCCCTGTATTTTGTGGTGTTAAATGTGAGGAAACATGTAAAAAGTGGGAGAGTTGAGTTTTCCCTTTTTCTTTTACTTTTTTCCAAATATCTTTGTTCCCTTCCTGAAAATTCCATCCAGCAATGACTCCAAATTGTTCTAAAAAGTTGTTGTCCTATAAAATCTATGTTAGAAAGCTAAAATTCAATATGCAGGTTATTCAAAGACAGAGTATTCTTTCCAGAGTAAAATAAGCCTTTCCCCCGTGTTATCCCTATGTTAATAGAAACAATGGACTTCTTAAAACACTAAGACAAATATTGAGAATGAGACACTTTTAAACAGATATAAAAGTGATAGCTTACATTTATTGGAGTACTTATTTTTTATGGACATAGTGCTAAGAGCTTTAAATGTGTTCTTATTTAATCATCACAACTCTTTGATGTAAGTAGCAGTAGTAAGGGAACTGGGACTTAGGCTAAATAACTTGCTGAAGTTTACATGTCTAGTAATTGGCAGTGCCAGGATTCATTTTCTGTCTGGCCAACTCCAGAGCCTGTGCTCTTAAACACTATGCTATAATATTTTATAGACAATATAGTATAAAAAACAATAAGCAATATAATAATAGCAGTACAATGGCTTATTGTAGGTTTCAGTACAATGGAGTGTTAGGGATGGGAAACAGAGTTGCATATAAACACTAATTGCCAGATGGCTGTCTTTTCATCAGGGGCTGTGATCAGAGAGACCACTACAGTGATTTGTTAGCCCAAAACAGCTCCTACTTTCTTATTTCTATTAATAGTACCCCAGTTTTCTTATCATTCAGACATTAAGTCGTGCAGTTAGCTTTGAATCACCATCTTCATTATCTCCTGTATCCAATCAGTTACATCGCCTGTGGGTTCTACTCTCAGAATTTCTCCCCTTTTTCCCTGTTATCCATTCTTAAATACAGCTAATTAGCTTATCTCTCTACTCTGATCTTTCCATATTCTAATCAAACTAATGCCTGGCTGCCAAATTAATCTTTCTGAAATGCAGCTCAGATAATGTCATTTCTCTGTTTTGTAGTTATTATTTCTATCATCCTTGTCTAGTACAGAATCTAGAAAAATTAAATGTAGTTTTGGAAAAGACTGGTTATGTTTTATTATTAGCTTTAAAACTAACTCTACTGATACCTAAGACAAGCTAATGTTTTTGTTCTTTTTTAAAATATGTTTTTATTGATTTTTTTTAGAGAGAGAGGAAGGGAGAGAGAGAGAGAGAAGCATCAATGTGAGAGAGAAACATCGATTGGCTGCCTCCTGCACGCCCCCACTGGGGATTGAGCCTGCAACCCCGGGCATGTGCCCTGATTGGGAATCAAACCAGGACTTCTCAGTCCATGGGACGGCGCTCAATCCACTGAGCCACACCGGCTGGGCAAAAAGCTAATGTTTTTATTTGGGCAGTTTTCAGTCTTTCATTTTGATATTTGCTTTCCTTTTTCCCCATCTGTTCCTTGTTTTTCATCCTATTTTTTGAATTGAATATTTTTATGAGTCTGTATTATGTTTTTAGTTAATTAGCTATACTCTTTGGATTGTTTTGGTTTTGGTTGCTTTATTATTTTTAGTATATAGGTTTAATTTATCATAGTGTACCCTCAAGTTATATTATACCATTTCAGACCATAAGGCTTTTACAATACTTGTGTTAGGGGTGTCCTCCAGGTTTAATGTTTCACTAGGAGGACTCACAGTACTCCGCATGTAATAATTTCCATAGCTATGCTTTCTTACAGAAAAAGGACACAAAACAAAATCCAGCAAAGAGAAGAGACACATGGGGCATATTCCGGAGGAAATCAGACACAACCTTCAAGTATCCTCTCTCAATGAAGTCACATAGCATGTACTTAATTCCTCCAGCAATGACTATGACAACACATGTGAAATGTTGTCTACCGGGAAGGCTCATTAGAGATTCAGTGCCCAAGATTTTTTCTGGGATCTGGTCATATAGACCTGCTTGCCTAGAACATACCAAAATTCCATACTCCCAGAAGAAAAGTAGGTGTTTAGCATAAACTGTATTTGTACAAACAATTTAGGCACAGTGATTTATTCTTACTAGTTCTGGGAAATGGTAGGAATCTTCTTGAAATTCACATTCCCAGATTTCAGCTAAGGGCCAGCCTCACAGGCAGGCTCTCTGATAATGGCAGTCTGAAGCCTATTATGTGAACTCTTTTCTGCACAATAGTCTGTTTTTATTTCTCTCCTTCCAGCCTTATTGTTACTGTTGTCAGACATTTTACTTATATACATGTTATAAACTCCACCATATAAAAAACTCTTTTAAAGAGTTTTTAAAATATAATAAAAAATATTATATATTAATCCATTTAATCACCATTTCTGGTGCAATTCATTTATCTGTGTTAATCCATGTTTCTATCTGGTGTCATTTTCTTCTACCTGAAGGACTTCTTTTAACGTTTCTTATATTGTGGATCTGCTGGTGATAAAGACTTTTTCAGACATATAAATGGGAAAAAAAATTCATCACTATTTTTGAGACATTTTCACTGACTATAGAATTCTGGATTGACAGGTTTTTCTTTTTATAATTTCAAGTTGCAGGTCTGCTGCCTTCTCATTTACATTGTTTCTGAAAAGATATCTGCTGTCATCTTTATCTTTGTTCCTCTGTACTTAATGTGTCTTTTTATTCCCTGGGTGCTTTAAGATTTTCTCTTTTTCACTTGTTTTGAGCAATTTAATTATAACGTGACTTGATGTCATTTTCTTCATATATCTTGCACTTGGAGCTCATTGAGCTTTTTGGATCAGTGAGTTTATAGTTTTCATCAAATTTGGAAATGTCATAGCCATTCATTATTTCTTTCTTTTTCTTTTAATTTTTTTTTTCTTGATTGATTTTAGAGAGAGAGGAAGGGAGAGAGAGATAGAAACATTGATGAGAGAGAACATCGATTGGCCACCTCCTGCATGTCCCCCACTGGGGATCGGGCCCACAACCTGGGCATGTGCCCTGACCAGGAATTGAACTGGCGACCTCTTGGTGCATGAGTCAATGCTCAACCAGTGAGCCACACCTGCCAGGGTTCATTTCTAATGTTGTAGCTTTTTTCTCTAGAAGTTAAATTTGGGGTTTTTTTTTAATCTTTCATGTCCCTACTTTTGAACCTATAGAATATAGTTACTGTTTTAATATCTTTCTGTACCAATTCTGGGTCATTTTCAGTTGATTGATTTTTCTCCTAATTATGGTTGATGTTTTCTTGCTTCTTTGCATGCCCAATAATCTTTGTTTGGATGCCAAACATTGTGAATTTCTACCTCATTGGGTGTTGGATGTTTTTGTATTTCTATAAATATTCAACTTCTGTCTGGAATATTAAGTTATTTGGAAACAGTATGATTAATTTTGGATCTTGCCTTTAAGATTTGTTGAATAGGACTGGAACAATATTTATTACAGGTCTCATTATTCTTTTGCTGAGACAAGACCTTTCTGAATATTCTACCCATTGTCCTGTAAATTATGAAGTTTTTCATTCTGGCTGGTAGGAACAGGCATTGTTCCTGACCCTGTGTAAGCAGTGAGCACTCTTCTCTTTAATTCTCTTGAATAGGTATTTTCCTTACCTTGGGTGGTTTTCTTATACACATCAATACTCTGTTGATTACTCAAGGGTTACGCTCCACAGACCTTCAGAATTATTTCTCTACAGATCTCTCCTTCCCAGTGCTCTGTCCTTTTAACAGTTGCTGCTTTGGTCTCTCTGGATTCTTGGCTCCATCTTATCAACTAAGGGAGTCAGCCAGAATCTAACTGGGTTCTCCCTCCTCGTATCATGGCCTGGAAATTTTCTCAAGGCAATAAGTGGGCATAGGGTTTGCTTTATTTGTTTTTCATCTCTCAGGGATCACTATTTACTTTTTTTATCCTCATCCGAGGATATTTTTCCATTGATTTTTTTAGATTGAGTGGGAGAGAAGGAAGGAGGGAAGAAGTGGGGAGAGAGAGAAACATTGATGTGAGAGAGACACATCAATTGATTGTCTCCTGCACGACCTGGACCAGGACTAGGAATAGAACCTGCAAGCCAGGTATGTGCCCTTGACTGGGAATTGAACCCACGACCCTTTGGTCCGACACTCTAACCACTGAGCTACACCAGCCAGGGTGGAATCACTATTTTTCATTGCCTATGTCTAGTGTCTTAAAAGCCTTTGTTTCATATATTTTGTCTAGAGATTTGTTTGTTTGTTTGTTTGTTTGGAGGTTGTTTTAGGTGGGAGGGTAAATCTAGTCCTTGTTATTCCATCTTGGCCAGAAGTGAAAATTCGTGTCAGATTTTTAAAAAGAAAATTTATAAGTGAGGTGGACCAGGGCATAAATCCATCTCTCATTAGAAGATGACTGTCTTGGTAGTTACAATTGTGTTCTCTGTAAGCTAAAATACATATTATACCTATAATAATGAAGAAGTAAATGTGGTCATATTTTTCACCACAGTAAATCTCCCATTAGTAAGATCTTAGTTACCCAAATGAATGTGTGTAACTTTTCTTTTAAAAAAATCTATCCTGTCCTCTCTGTACACTAACTCTAAGGCACATTTCCTCTTTTCCCCTAGCTTCCTGTGGGAATTCTTTTCTTTGTCGGTGCTTTGGCTAGCATCCAGACCTTACTTATGATATACACAGAGCTGGGAAAATAACAGCTTTTCTTCCCTGTCTTGTTACTTAATGTTTATGATAGTAGCCTTTAAACAGGAATGTATTCCTGAAAAGTGGCAAACAAATGAATTATTTCCTTTTATTATCACAATACAGAGCAGTGATTTTCAAAAACCTGGGTTTGTATCCTGTAACTGTCTTCTCCTAGCTTTCCTGTTCTAATAAAACCAAGTCTATCCAAATTTCCCGCAGTTGAGAATGAAAAATCCATATTCATTATTTTCATTCATGATTTCACTTATTAAATGTTACTGAATATACATACCATATGACAAGAATTGTACTAGTTAATAAGGACTTAATAGGTTGGGTGTCTGTTGTAGGGTAAGTTGATGAGATACAAGGATAGGAAGTATAGGTGTTAACATGATCATGTCAGATACATATGTTTGCTGGCTGTTTACATGAGTTAACCTAGGAATGACAGTATTTTAGGGATGCACAGAAGAGAAGTAATCATTGAAAGATACATCAAGAGGACTAGAAGAAAGTGTCATCTTAAACCCATGAAGGGAATGTATTCCAAAAAGTAGGGGTTAGTTAAAACTGTTCAATACTGAGGAGTGATTAAGAAGCATGAAGACTGACTTTAACCAAAAGAATTTCCGAACAGTAAAATGGGAGGAGGCCAGGCTAGAATGAGGTTGCTATGGCGGTAAAGATAGTGAAATGTTGGGTGGTGAAAGGAAAAAGGGAGATAAGTCAGAAGCCTCAAAGGGAAGAGGGCTCAGGGAAAGTCAATATGTATGTTCTCAATATTCTTTTTGTTTTATTTTAAGTGTGTGTTGGACAGCGGTGGTTATGGTAACATTGGATATGTTTTTTGGCTTGACAATGTGGATAGTGATAGCAGCTAACAGTTAACGACCAGACACTGTCCTGTGCCCATTACATGTATTAACTCATTTAATCCTCACAGAATCATTGTTATCCCTAATTTTAAAATGAGGAAAACTGAGATATCAAGAACTTAAGTAACTGTCCTAAGGTCACACAGCTAGTAAGTAGCAGAGACAGGATGCAAACTGAGGCATCTGGCTCTGAGTCCACAGTTTTACCCACTTTACTAAATGTTCCCCTGCTTACCCCCAAAAATGATTCTGCTTTATTTAAACTTTTTTTTTTTAAACAGACGTTATCTGGAATGAACATATCTCAGACTATTATCTTTAGGTTGTCCTTTAGGACCTGCTTCAAATTGCTTTACATTCTTCAAAAACTCATTTCCGGAGGTAGAAGAGCTGCCTACTATAGTCCTATTCCAGAGCACCAAGTATAAACAACAGACCCTAAAGAGATTTGACTCCTATAAATGGAAGAGTGAGCGTTCTGGACATTCAGTGGACAAATGAGCCCATTCCTTGGTTTAAGTATTTCTTAAGGAGAAAAAAAAAGCATGTTTTTTAAACTTATGTTTGGTGCTAATGTGATACCAGGTTTTATTTGAAGCACATGTGTTTTTCCTCTGCTCTGTGTAGAGAATAACATGCATGGCATGAACCCTAAGAAGTTATCTTTTGTTCTGAGGAAAAGAGGTGCTTCCAGGCCAGACTTTACAGTCATTATAGAAGAATGTGAGGAAATACAATTCTGCTCCTGTTTGCACCAGACCTTGGCTGTGTTACACACTACCCTTTCTCCTACCAGTCCTGTGACTGACTTCTTTTAAGATGATTCATGGTTGTTTTCCATGAGTAAATATGCTTTAGTCTAAATCCAGTTAGAGTTCTTTTGCCCCCACTTCCCCTTCCCCTTTCCCCCTTGCTGAAGCTGTTTATATTTGCATTTGGGCAAGTGGATCTGTTAGCCTTAATGCATTTTTGTTTGTTTTTTACATGTTTACTCTTTGCCTTAGTTAAATAAAGGTCAGTTTTCTCTATAAGCCTAGATATGTAATTATACTTACTGAAGTCTCTCAGAGACTGTTTCCTTTAGAGAATTCATGTGTCTGCTGTGAGCCTAATTTGCATTGAGGAGATGCACACACTGATCTGAGTCTGGAGTGGTTATTAAATCCCCTTTCAAAACTGCTATCCAAAGCTTGTCTTATTTGTGTGCCCTATTGCAATGTTTCTCCTTTTTGGGTTGTCCTTCATTTTATTAGGAAAATATTTGGATATACAAAATAATGAAAGAATTATACAATAAACACTCATATACCCACCGCCGTGACCGTATCATTAACATTTTACTATATTATTTTTGTCACATATCTATCCATCTACACAACTCTTATCTGCCCATTATTTTTTACAAATTTCTAAGTAAATTACAATATGCTTTATTGGAACATTTCGAGAAGGATGGGATGGTCTTCCTGCTCTGTTGCTACCCTAGAATTACCAATTCTTGAATTCCAAGGGTAAGAAAGCCACATCTGTTACTAAATAGTATGGATGAGCTCATCTTTTTAGTTGCAGTGGTAATTTCTCACTGGATTATTTCAGTGGTTTCTGCCTTAGAAAATCTCTTGGAAGCCAGCTGATATCCCAAACAAAGAAACATTTATTTAGGAATATGAACTTCACAGAAACTATTCATTACTTCCATGTCCTACAATATAAGCCAAAGTGCTTTCTTATTTATATGCCCCAAATTTACTGTTGGTGCATGAGTATGGCTTTCTTTTATCATACTGATCTGATAAAAGCCTTAGTTTTGGAGGTACAGAAATCATTTCTAGGCTGTTCTTAGAATCTACAGTTGTTTCACCATATGGTTCTGGGCTAATTTTGTCTGTTCTTCCCTTGAGGTTTTTGTGAATTGATTGCATTTTTAGAAAAATTTTAAAATAACTTTTAAATGTCAAAGCTTTCTCAGTATAATGAAATATGATGAGAGATTACGTCAACATGAGAACAAGTTATGTTAATAGAATTTAAAAAGCATTTAAATTGAGTCTATACTGTTTTTCGTATTATAAATTGACATTGGTCATATTCATGAAAGTCCCTTTTGATACACAGTATAAAGTAATCTTGGACCTGTAGAGATAAGATAGTTTAGAAAGCAAGTGAGTGTGTCTCTGAGTAGTTCTTCTCTATCTGGAAAGGTCATCTCTGGCGAAGCATACTATTCCTAAAGGGAAGCACAGGAGAGGTGAAGGAGAAAGAAGATAGTCTAGCTTATCAATTCTGGTCATCAGTGGGAGAACTCATGTCACTAAGATTTAATAGTGACATCCTATAGAGTAGTTGCAACATAATATAATAGAAAAAAAACTGGATTTCGGAGACAGAATTAAGTTTAAATTCTAGTTCTGAAACCAGTTCTGTGTTCTCCAAGTTCTTTGTGACCTTAGGTCTGTCTAGGCCTGATGAGACTCATCTCAAGCCAACTGATGTTCTGTTTTCTCCATCCTCTCCGGGAGTCCTGTGACTGTTCAGCCAGAGCTCAGCATGTTTGTCCAAGTGTGATACTCAGGAAACCCCATGAATGGTTAGCAGCCCCTGCTGTCAGGGGACATCATGGAAAATGGTAGAGTAAGACACTGCAAGAATCAGTCCCTCCACAGAAGCAACCATGGAGCTGGCAAGGCTGACAGAATCAACTGTTCAGAATTCTGGAATTGTTAAATGACAAAAGCAGATTATGAAACAGTATCTATGTATGATCCCATTTTTTTTGTTTTTAAAGTAAGTGTATATGGTACAGGCAAAACTCAGAATATGTATGAATAGTGTTTCTCTCTGGCTAGTGGGAATACAATTATTATTTTGTTTACTACTCCTAAATTTTCTATAGTGAATATGTATTCTGTAAAAAATAGCAATAGTAAAATAGAACAGTTTGGCAGTGTCTCAAAAAGTTAAATATAGAGTTTTTATATGACCCAGCAATACCACTCCTAGATATATACCCAGGAGAATTAAAAACATATGTACACAAAAACTTGTACAAGAATGTTCATAGCAACATGATTCATAATAGTCAAAAAGTGGAAACAAACTAGACGTTCTTCAGCTGATAAATGGATAAACAAAATGTGATATAGCCATACAATAGAATATTATTTGGCGATAAAAATGAATGAATTATGCTACAACGTGAGTGACCGTCAAAAACATTATGCTAGCCCTAGCCGGTTTGGCTCAGCAGTTAGAACGTCGGCCCGTGGACCAGAGGGTCCCGGGTTCGGTTCCCGCTAAGGGCATGTACCTCAGTTGCAGTTTGTCCCTGTCCCCGGTTGGGGTCGTGTGGGTGGCAACCAGTCGAAGTGTCTCTCTCACATCGATGTTTCTCTCTCTCTCTTCCTCCCTCTCTCCCTCCCACTCTGTCTGAAGATAAATGCAAAAATGTCCTTGGGTGAGGATAAAAAAAAACTATTATGCTAAGTGAAAGAAGCCAGACACAAAAAGCCACATATTATATAATAACTTTTATGCATAATGTCCAGAATAGACAAATCTGTAAAGAGAGGAAGTCTCAGATTGCCAGGGGCTGGAATATACTAAAAACCACTAAGGTTTGTATACTTTAAAAGGGTGAATTTTATGGTATGTGAATTATAGCTCATAAAATAATGCTTAAGAAAAGTAAAATAGAATCTATTAACTATAAGACACTGGAATTTAAAAGAATATTTTTAGGAAGTTAAAATCTAATTTTTCACTGAACTCTGTAATTATAGTTATGGATTTTAAAGGGTAAGTTTTGGCAAAGAGGGGTGAATTAGGAAATTATAAGTGACCATGTAGCTGTATCTCCATGGCCCTTATTTAAAAAGTGAAATGTTGGAACATTTTGAACTGATATAAGAAGCTATTTGCTTCCATTATTAGAGTTTGGCTTTATATTTTTAATTATTTCCACTACTTTTAGAATTGTTACCCTTTTTTTAAATGCTCAGTTATTCTAATGGATGTCAGACAGTTTTAAATGAGAGTGTACATATATTCATGCTTATGTATTTTCTCAAGTAAGGTGCCATCTCAAAACCTCATTTTATGATGTGTAAGTGGTTTAAGTATGTTCTAGAATAATAAAAGCAGTATAAATAGATCTGATTTCCCCATTTATGATTTCCTTTTCTCCTGTTTTCATCCCCTTCCCACCCCTGGCCTTTTTTCTCCAAAATATAAAATGGGTTTAGAACATTATACCTTATTTTTAATTGATTCTTTCAGTGTGCATTTTTTGAGCACCTACTATGTGTTAAAGCACTGTGCTAAGTTAAAGACACAGAAACGAAATACCTTGTTCCAGACAGATAAAATGATATACCTTAGAGCTACTCTCAGAATAGTTAGGGGGGCATTTAACCTAGATAAGGGAGGTCAGGCAGGACTTCTTTTTACAATCAATATAAATAGAGTGTTGATCTCTGAAACCAAGTGACATCTATTACACATTTTTAGAGAACTGTTGAAAGTAGAGCTCATGCTTCTTAAGGCCCTTAGCACACCCTATAACTACATAAGCACAGGAAAATACTCTTGAGAAAAGCAATAGGGATTTGTTCCCAAGACAGGTGTATATGAGTCAAAAACGTTTTTTAAAAATTGGCATGAGTCTGGCCAATGTGGCTTTGTGGATTGAGCATTGTCCCATGGACTGAGAGGTCCCTGTTTGATTCCCTGTCAGGGCATATGCCCAGGTTGTGGGCTCGATCCCCACTAGGAGATGTGCAGGAGGCAGCTGATCAATGTTTCTCTCTCACATCGATGTTTCTATCACTCCCTCCCTCCTCCCTCTCTACAAAAAATCAGTAAAACATATTTTTTAAATTGGCATGAATACAGTCAGTACAGGTGCAAAGACATTAGGTGAAAGTTTGATTTCTACTTCCTTGACTGCTTAACATGTTGAAGACCTTTTAAACCAGTGGTTCTCAACCTTCCTAATGCCACGACCATTTAATACAGTTCCTCATGTTGTGGTGACCCTCAACCATAAAATTATTTTCGTTGCTACTTCATAACTGTAATTTTGCTACTGTTATGTCTTAGGCGACCCCTGTGAAAGGGTCGTTTGACCTCCAAAGGGGTCGCGACCCACAGGTTGAAATTAAACCCACAGCTTTAAAATTTAAACCATTAGCGCTTACAGGTGTGGGGAACATCCAGCCCGCGCGCCATATAAGGCCTGCAATATCAATACCAGCTGACATCACACGCCTCACCAAATTAGACTGGCCAAATATAGCAGGCTAATTTTTAAACTGATAATTTTGTATGGCCCGAGAATGATGTTATAAATATCCAAATGTCCCTTGGCAGAAAAAAGGATTCCCCACCCCTGTGAGGCTTTGCTTTCCTTAATATATCTACTAGATTTTATATATATGTATATATATACACCCACCCCCACACACACACAATCTGTATATATATAATCATCATGAACTTAAAGGAATTACTGTTTTCATTGGTATTTTTCAAGAAACTTTACCTTGCTTTCTATAGGCCTGGTATATATTGGTATGGCCATCTTGGTGGTTAAATATTGAGATATACCCGTACTGATTGGTAAAGAGCTGATGCTGTCAGCCATCTGTATGCCCCTCCACAGTCTGGTCTCTCCCCCAGGAACTCCAACTCTGCCTCTTCCCACAATCCAACAATTAAAAGGTTATCCCCAGGCATAGAAGGAGGCCTTAAGGACCCTATTTCTTTACTACTTTTGCATCTATCCTGATTGCTGGTGCCCAGGCCAACCCCATTGTTTAAGTTTTGAATATTACCCTGACTTTCTGACTGCTCCGTAGATCGTTACTATTTCAACAGTGTTTGTGTTCTGCCAAGTAGAGTATTGAATAGCTGTAGCTCACCTGCCATTGCTTATCTGTGTAAAACCAAAATCAGAGTTTTATTATTTTCTGAGCAAGCCAGAATACCATCATACTATAACTCTAAGTTAGTGCTTTTTTCCTTTATTTCTCAGTGTTGATGGTTTGGCCTAAGTTCTGTGTTTTCTTATTGTTCCTTCTAGTTCGCTTTGCACCTTACAGACCTCCAGATATCTCCCTGAAGCCTCTGCTCTTTGAAGTGCCCAGCATCACTACAGAGTCAGTGTTTGTTGGCCGGGACTGGGTTTTCCATGAAATAGATGCTCAACTTCAAAGTTCAAATGCCAGCGTGAACCAAGGAGTAGTGATTGTGGGAAACATTGGGTTTGGCAAAACTGCCATCATCTCCAGACTTGTGGCCCTCAGCTGCCATGGAACACGGATGAGACAGATCGCCTCAGATAGCCCACATGCTTCCCCCAAACGTACGTATTCCTTTTTAAAGAACTCCCTGCTTCGTTGCTCTGAAATGTTTTTCTATCATATTTATATTGTCTCATATCCTTTTATTTTCTAATCTGCAAAACCTGATTGAGGACCATTAATTTAGAGTTGAGGGAAAGAATATAATATGAGGACCATTAATTTAGAGTGGAGGGAAAGAATATTACTCTGTTTACACTTAACCCACAAAATCCAACCGTCTCCTCAGTGTGACTGAAAAAGAAAAAAAAAAACCTTCAGAAAAAAATTTATGACTCTTCCCTACTGGCTGTCTGGCTAGTCCGTCCTTTGGAGAATGACTACAGCAATTGCCTATAAGAGCCATTTGCATCCATCACTGTCAGCTTCACTCAGCCTGTGTCCATGTCGTCTTGTTACATGCCAGCACAATCTGTTTGTGGCCTTCATTTCCTTGCCATTGATGTCAGTGTTGCACTGCTTGGGCTTGAACTTCATTGTGTCCTTGAAGGGTTTCTCCTGCCTCCTTGTGAGAATACGCTCAGCTCTCATGTATAGCCATACTTCTTTCATCCCAGGCAAGGCACAGCTTAATGATCATCACCAGGATCTTGTTTATTTATTTTTAAAATTCTCATATGGTCCCCAATGCCAGATACTACCTAACAGCTTAATAAATATTAATTCATCCGATCCTCTTATCAACTCAGTGAAATAGGTCCTGTTTTCATTTTATAGATAAGTGATCTGAGGCCCAGAGAGGTTAAGCAAGCCTCCTAGGTTTTATAGACAGTAAATGATGAAACTAGAATTTAAGACTAAGCAGTCTGGTTTCAGAGGCCATTCTATAACCCATTTTGCTTTCCTTTTTGATAGAACTCACATGAGTAAAGGAGATAAAAGGAAATATATAGACGTTCTTCCTAGACACACTGTATGTGTAGAACCAGTCTACCTGGTTTCTGTTAGTTATAAGAGAACAAAAAAACAAAAAAAAGAAAGAAAAGAAACTATTGCTCTGCTAGTCTGGCTCACCACAAATTTTCAAGACAGCATCCACTAGAAATGGTTTGTTTGAGATTATAGTCATTACAGAATCTAGCACAGTGCTGAAACTCAACAGGAACTCACTGAACACTCTCCAAACATCTTGGCTTCCTGTTAAAACTAACTAGCAGTCTCATGTCATTAAGTAGGCAGATTGCCTTAAATAAATTTATGGATATACATTTATGGATATCTAACTTGTAGAAGAACTAGTGTCTAGAAAGAAAACTGTTTGAATCAAGAGCCGCTGTTTACCACGGTATGGTAAGAATTGGTATGAAATAACTATTAACAGTAACGTCATGCTTAGTTTTTACATGAAACTTCTCTGAGGTAGATTGGCATAGTGTCATGGGAGTCAAGAGCCCAGAGTTTGGGCCCCAACACTCAAATTGACAGTACTTTGTAACCTTGAGAATTTTACTTTAATTCATTAAACCTGTTTTCTCATTTGTAAAATGAGAAAGTGGGACTAGGTGATCTTTTAGATTTGTTCCTGTGCTAAAATTCTGTGATTCTAAGAACATCTTCAAGGTTGAAAGTAATTTTCCACACCTATTCCAGTATTTTCCTTTGAGTGCTTAAGTATTACACCAAACTACGTCTTATCTGAGTAAGCCAAGAGGTTAACTATTTGAATGTATCAGGAAGAAAGCAGATAGCTAATAGTCTCTCTGACTCCTCTGTCTATCACTGTTGCAGATAACAGAATGGTAGAATCATGCATGACAGAGGATAAATGCCAAGGGCAAGAAGAGCTGCTTTCTCAGAAAGCAAAGGTACCTGGGAGTCCCCCTACCCCCCAATTCTGGGAGAGCAAAAGTTAACTGAAAACAGCCCATGTGCTCCCCAAAGTGGAGATTCTTTCAAGGTGGTTCATTAAGTTATTCTCAACATCCATTGCCTTTATCTCCAGAGAAACTCTAAAAATAACTGGACACTCCCATTCATGAGATAAATGTCCATATGTTAAGGTTTGGCCTGATAGTTAACTTTCAAAACTTGAAAAGGTGTCAAAGGAGATAGAATATGTGGTTATGTATTTATCAGAATTATCCACAACCAGCAGTTGCCTTGAACAAAATAATTTTTGTTGTAATCTCTTGATGTCCAAACTACATTCTACTTCTGCCACCTTAACCGAACTACACTAGTCCTTAAGAAGAGCCAATAATAAGTGATTGGTAAAGTACAGGCTGTTTTTCAGCATTAATCTGTTACTGTTTAAGCTGGCACTGAAATGTTGCTAGCAGTAGCAGAATAAGAATGATGTCTCTGTAGAGAGTTGGCTTAATTTTTTACAGAGTTTAATTTACATTAAGCTTGGATAAGTTTATTTGAAACCCCACTGGCTCTTCTCACCCTCAGTCAGTGATACCTGTGATATAGTTGTAGTAATGAGAACAAGTGGGAAATTATTGGAGCCCCCACCTCCCATCTCTGCATCATCTGTCCTTCTTTCTTCTGGCCCGGACTCCCCCACACTGAGCAGCACTGCTGTAGAAAATGTAAGCCATTCAGCCTGCAGTACTGCATTGCCTAGTTCTGCCTTCCCCCACAGACACTCAGCTCCCAGCCCGCCCCCTCCTTGTCATTTCCCTGGGAAGGTACAGAAAAGCTGTCAAGGCAGGCACTAGCCTGACATCCTGCTTTCCACCTACAGCCCTTCCCAAACCTGACTCCCCCATTGGTTACCCCCACCACCATCATCTCCCACCCCCACCCCCCTAAGACATACACACAAAGAGCAAAAACATTTTGTGAAAATAGAACTGTTGTGTAATTCAGACATTATTGTATTAACTACAAGTATACTCGGTACAGTAGTTACGGAACCTCTGTCTAATACAAGTTTATATTTTCCTATCACTAAAAGTCTCAGTGTAGTTATTATTTGGATTTGACATTTTCCAACAGCTGCCAAGCCCCCAAACAACTGTTCAGTAAATAACCACTACCCTCCCTACTCTGCTCATTTCAGAAGTCTGTTTTGCCAGTTTCCTGTGCACACTGGCTTCATATTAACTTTTATTTCTACTGTTCTCTGAATACCGAATAGAAAGGAAAGACACTTAGACAAAAAAAAGAAGGCATATTTAAAAGGAAAGAGCTAGAAGACAGAAATTATTCATACAATAATTACCTACAAAATCAAATACCAGATGAAGGGGAATGGGAGAGGGAGTGAACAACAGAAATGATACAGTGACAGTCACTGAACGTGACCTCAGCTGACACTTTTCTTCAAGATTTTTTCACTGACATCTCCCACAGCTACCCTCCTACAGTTATTCAGAACTCTATCCAGTGACCAGGGAATTTACTCTACCAGTTGAAGGGAAAATGGCTCAGTCCAACTGGTAGGGAGTTAAACGAGGAACTATCTTCCCCAATTCCTCCTCCTTTTCAATGCCTATTGACCATCAATTAACAGTCTACTTATTCTGATACCCATTTTTTAAAGTATGATCTGTATTCATAAATATATCTTGTACTTTCTAATAGTAGGTAAGAAAGACATTTTCTAAATTACATGAATAAATAGAATTGTTTAAAAAAACAGCTTTATTAAGCTATAATTCATATACCATATAATTCACCCATTTAAATTGTTCAATTCAGTGTTTTTTAGTATATTCACAGAGTTGTACAGCAATCACCATAATCTACTATTAGAACATTTTCACCCTCCCTGAAAGAAATTATATGCCCTTTCGTAGTCAATCTCCCCTTAACTCCCTACCTCCACCCCCTGGTAACCACTAATTTACTTTCTGTTCCTGTAGATTCTGTTTCTGGGCATTTCATATAAATAGAATTATACAACATATGGCCTTTTGTAACTGGCTTCTCTGAGTGAGTGTAATATTTTCAAGGGTTACCCATATTGTAGCATAGATCAGTATCTCTTTTGTTTTTATTGTTGAGTAATAGTCCATTATATGGATATACCACATTTTAACCATTCTTCAGTTGATTAACATTTAGGTTGTTTCCACTTTTTTAGCTCTTCAGAGTATTTGTGTACAAGTTTTTGGGTGAACATATATTTTTATTTATCTTGGGTACATACCTAGGAGTAGAATTGCTTAATCATAGAACAAATGGAATTTATTGAATCTTCCTTTAGTTCAGAGTTTTATGATTGTCTGATGCAAACATCTCATATTTTTAATCTAGATGTGGATGCCAACAGAGAGCTGCCACTCACACAGCCACCTTCAGCCCATTCATCCATCACCAGTGGAAGCTGCCCAGGAACTCCAGAAATGCGCAGGCGGCAGGAGGAGGCTATGCGGAGACTAGCCTCACAGGTACAATAGGATTCCCAGGTTGCGGGCATGCTAGTTCCATTTTAACATCAAGGGAGCAAAGGTAGGGAGACCCTAGGCAAAGTGAACAAAAATATGTACAGTATACTATGTGAACATAGAGAAAAGTTTCTTTTTCTTTGCTGTTCCTAGAAAATACTTCATTATTATAGAACCAGAACCTTCGAGTTGGGAAGGAATCCATAAGGAAGTTGAGATTCAAAGAAGTTATATGGTTTACCCCAGATCACAGTATAAGTAATCAATAGTTTTTTACTTTCATTCCTAGCTCAAAATTTGTCCTCCTACACAACACTCTCTGTAATATTTTTACATGTTTGGGTTTTAGATTTCTACTTTTATCAAAGTAATGCATGCACATAGTTTAGAAAATCAAAAATGCTCAGAGACATAATAAAAACCTACAATTATCTTCTGCCCCTCAACCCCCTTTTCTTTAAAGGCAATCTCTTTCAACTTTTAGGGCTGTTTCTCTGATCTTTACCTTCATATTTCTAATTAATATTCATATAGTGCTGTAACTATTTTTTTACCAGTTTTACAACATTATATATTGCTTCTTATGGATGATTTTAGCTCTTTTATTTTCTTTCCTCCATCCTTTATCTTAGTATAGTTATATCATGATTTTTGTCTGAATCCAAGTTATAGAATTTTCAGTATTAATAAAACCTAGATGTGGTTCACTATGAAACTAAGGATAACAATTTCCTTCTTGAGCAATTTTGTTTTTCCTGGGTTTATGAAATGTCTCATTTTAAAATTTATTTTTCTTCATTTCACAACCCTTAATAGCATTGTAAAATACCTCTTGATACAATTTTCCACATAAGTTACATTTTTTACCCTGGAGACATCTTTCCTAGAGCACTCCATTGAGCTCAGTCTGGACCCATGGTGCTGTCAAGGCTTACCACCTGGTTGTTATCCTTGAAATTCTGGTTCTGTGTTTGATCCCATGTCATCTTCTTTTCTTTATTTTTATTTGTCATTTTGGTGGAGCACATCCTCCAGTAGCTTCCTAAGAAAGAATGCATGGGAGGTAAGGTTGTTGAAACTTAATGTTACTAAAAGCATCTTTATTTCATTCTCATACTTGACTCTTTGTTTGAGTATATAATTCTAGGTTAAAAATTATTTCCCCTCAGAATTTTGAAGGCATTGTTCCATTGTCCTGAGCTTCCAATATTGCTGTAAAATAATATGGTAGTATTCTTATTACTAATCCTCTCTTCTCAACTTTTTTCTCTCTCTTATATCCTCTTTTTATCACTTTTGTTCTTGGGGGTTTTTTGTTTGTGTATTTGTTTGTTTCATTTATTCTGTTGATAGCTAGTGAGCTCTGGAGATAGTCTTTGATTCTGGGAATTGGTTTAGTTTTATTTATTAATAACTTCCTCTGTTCTCTCCTTCTAGAGCTCCTTTTTATAAAACAGTAGATTTACACTGATACTCTAGCTTTCTTAACCTTTCTCTCCTGTTTTCTATACTTTTGTCTTTCTGTTTTGGTTTTTGATCTACCATTAAGAGATTTCCTCAACATTACCTTCTAACACTTCCACAAAAAACTTTTCTGGCTATCATAGTTTTAATTTCTAATAGCTGTTTTTTTCCTCCAGTTGTTCCCTTCTCTTTTAATTATCTTGTCCTTGTTTTATGGATGCAGTTTGTTCTCTTATCTCTTCTTTAATAGTTAAGCACAGAAAAACTGTTTGGAAGCTTGTGTGTATAGATTGTATAGATTTGTGTGTATAGATTTGGAAGCTTGTAAGTATAGATTCTCTCTGGTTTAGTTTCTTTAGTGAATATAATTCTCTTTCTTGTGGGTGTTGAGGAAGGTAGTCACCTGCTGGGCAGAATGGGGTTGGATAACTTGGGGATCTAACTGCTACTTATATAAACTTCAAATAATTCCTGTGTTTTCAACTCCCTTCCTTGCCCTCATCTTCCACAGTACCTGGTATTTCTAACTCCTTTAATTTTCTTAAATTTCACAGATGATTTGGCTTATTCCTGTTGTTATTGCCCCTAACAGACATTTGTTTCACCTTCTTTTATCTGTTAAGTCACTTACAAATTGTACATACAGGTTCCATCTTTATATGTTATAATCTGAGGTTATAAATAGATATCCATATAGTTGGAGTGCAGTTCTGTTTCTTATTGTCCCTCTTATTTTTGAGGATTTTCAAGGAAAGAACAGAATGTAAAATGTCTGCCTCCAGTATTTAAAGTAGTCTCTTGTCATGGTTAATTAGTAATGAGGAACAGAGAGTCATGAGCCAGAAACAGCATGTTTCCTCCAACTGCATTTTTATTCATTTTTTAACCATTTTTTAATTTTTCAATTACAGTTAACATGCATTATTATATTAGTTTCAGGTGTTCACCCCAGTGATTAGACATTATATAACTTACTAAGTGATCATCCTGATAAATCTTGCACCCATCTGACACCATACATAGTTATTAGAGTATTATTAACTATATTCCCTATGCTCTACTTGGCATCTCCATGACTGTTCTGTAAAAAACAATTTGTACTTCTTAATCTCTTCACCTTTTTCACCCATCCTCCACCCCCCTCCCACCTGGCAACCGTTAAAATGTTCCTGTATCTATGAGTCTGTTTCTATTCTGCTTGTTCTTTTATTTATTTTATTTATTTATTTTTTAAAATTGATTTTAGAGGGAGAGAGATAGAAACATCGATGAGAGAAAGCATCAGTTAGCCACCTCCTGCTAATTGGGGATTTGGCCCACAACTTGGGCATGTACCCTGACCTGGAATCAAACTAGTGACCTCTTAGTGCATGGGTAGACGCTCAACCACTGAGCTACTCTGGCCAGGCTTTTATTTTGTTTTTGTTTTTTAGATTCAATTGTTGATAGATATGTATTTATTGCCTTTTTATTGTTCATATTTTTAATTTTTCTTCTTCTTCCTCCTCCTCCTTCTTTTTCTTCTTCTTTCTTCCTTTAACATTTTATATAAACCTGGTTTGGTGTGATGAACTCCTTTAGCTTTTTCTTTCCTGGGAAGCTCTTTATCTGTCTTCTATTCTAAAAGCTAAATGATAGCTTTTCTGGGTAGAGTAGTCTTGGTTGTAAGTTCTTGCTTTTCATCACTTTGAGTATTTCTTGCCAATCTCTTCTAGCCTGCAAGGTAAGGTTTCTGTTGAGAAATCAGCTAACAGTCTCATGGAAGCTTCCTTGTAGGTAACTAACTGCTTTTCTCTTGCTGCTTTAAGATTCTCTCTTTGTCTTTAAATTTTTGCATTGTAATTATGATGTGTCTTGGTGTGGGCCACTTTGGGTGTATCTTGTTTGGAATACTCTGCACTTCCTGTACTTGTATGTATATTACCTTCACCAAGTTAGGGAATTTTTCTGTCATTATTTTTTCAAATAGGTTTTCAGTTTCTTATTTTCTTTCTTCTCCTTTTGGCACCCCCATGATGCAAATGTTGGTATGCTTGAAGTTGTCCCAGAGGCTCCTTACACTATCCTAATTTTTTTTTTCTTTCTGCTGTTCTGATTGGTGTTTTTCACTTCCTTGTCTTCCAAATCTCTGATTTGATCCTTGGCGTCATCTGCTCCACTGTTGATTTCCTAGAATGTATTCTTCATTTCAGTTAATGTATTCTTCATTTCTGACTGGTTCTTTTATATGTTTTCTAATCAACAAAGGGAAAGATAATATCTTTATAGTAGAGAAACCTGGCAGAAACCTTTACCTTAACCAAATGATTAAGGTCAGCGTTACCAGTAATAGGACATGTCAACATCATGAACCCCATGACACGATCCACCAAGAAGGATACAACATTGTTTTTGTGGTATTCTTGCCATAAAGTCTCAGTTGAATTATGAGGAAAATAGGAGACAAACCCAAATTGACTGACCTTTGACAAAATAACTGATCGCTACTCTTCCAAGTGTCAAGGTCACGAAAGATAAGCAATGAGGAGTTCTTACAGCCTACAGGAGTCTAAGGAGAAATAATAACTAAATGCAGTATGGGGGTCCTAGATAGAGTCCTGGAACAGAAAAAGGACACTAGTGGGAAAATGGCAAAATTTGAATACTGCTTTTAGTTAATAGTATTGCGCCAGTGTTATTTCCTAGTTTTGGTAATTATGCTGTGGTTATATAAGATGCTAATAATAAGGGAATCCAGGTGAGGGATTATGTGGAAACTTTGTGTACTACCTTTGCAACATACTTGTAAATCTAAAATTACTTCAAAATTAAAAAAATAAAATTCCGACTGTCCCCCACCCCCCACCCCCCAGTAATGGTAGAGCTCCAAGATGGAAAATTGCCGAGGCAGAACCCAAGTCTGGGAGCTATTCTTAGCTTCCAGTCCCGGGGTCAGAGTTGAGGGACAGGAGGAAAGGAAGAGAAAGTATTTGTTTGCACTGAGCCTCCAGGTTCCTAGAAATACTGAAAGCCAAACTAACTAAAGTGTTGGAAGGGATGTGTTGAGTAGGAAATCAGTTAGGTGGTGATGTTGTGGAGGGAGTTGAAGGAGTGATAAAAAGGAGACATGGAGTAAGAATATGAGAGCTAACCTGAAGGAAGAATGATTATAACATTAGAATTTAAATGCTAGTCATTGTGTAAATTAAATTTTTATGTCCATATAAATTCCACTTACTCAAAGATGCCTTTTCTTTATATGAGATTAGCTTAATCCTGTCACAAATTATTAATTTGCAGTAGGAAATGGTCTTTGGAGAGTGAAGGCCTTTGACTCTTAACACAAGCCTGACAGATTTGCTACCATTTAGTCATTTGATGAGGGCCTTTAATGAGGATTGTGCTCAGTTTTATCATTTCTTATGTACAGTATTAAGTGAAAGCTCTTTATACCCAAGGCTATACTGACCTCCAGTATTTTCTTTTGTCTATATAGCCTAGAAACCTCCCCTTTTCTTTCTTCCTTCACAGAAGTAATCTAAAATTCACTCAACTATCTTCACAGAATTAATACAATTCTGGTCTGATCCAATGTATTTTGGATAGAATTATTTTAATAATGAATATAATATTATATACCAACTATATTTTAAAATAATTTAAATTTAGGGGGTTAATATAAGAAAAACTTGACATGGAAAAATTAATATGTGAAAGACATAACTGAAAATGAAATTTCAACAAGTAATTGTGAGAAACAAGAATTCACTAAGGAAAAAAGTTTTACCTGCTTGATTTATTGAGGGTAGACTAATTCCCTACCGTTTCCAGGAAGTTGGAATAATAGTGACTGAGTATGGGTGGCCATGATGACTTCCTCAAAGCTGTAAGGAGTGATCTAATGTCCATCACTGAACACTGATACAATGACAGACTGAAGAAAAAAAACTACATTCCCAGATGTGTTTCCTGGGAAAGTTGTAAATAATGTCAATAGATAATTTTCAGGAAGTTCCAAACGTTTTTGACAGATTGTATGTACATGTACATATTACGTAACTATTTTGAAAGTCTAGTAAATAACCTGTTTTGAACCACAGTGCAAATTTTATGAAGATATTGAATTCTGTAAAGGAATCAAGACTTTATATTTGGAATGCCAAAGAAATATTTAAAATTAAAAGAGAGGTATCCATTAGAAGGGACTTAGCAATGTTATTTAACCGTTGTTAGATAAAATCTCATTCAGCCAAGAACACAGATGATTTTTAATGAAAGCAGTAAAAGAACCCTCTTCCTGAATTTCAGAATTTTCATCTTCAAACTTATCCCATTACTTAGGTAAAGGCTAAGTTAACAGCAGATTTGCTCAGCTGTGTTTTGCCTTGAGCTGTGGAATCAAGTGAAGTAAAATATGGTGAAAGTTCATATTGATTCAGAGGTTTGCTGTTTGCTTTTTATAAAGTGGAGATTTGTATTCATGTGAATATAACCACTGACATTCACTGTTCATTGAGAGGACAAATTAATTGCTGCCAAGTTTTCTCTTTGGGTTCCTTACTTAAGCAGTGACCAATCTACCTGAAGAAAAGTGGAGATTTTTTGTAGTACAACTTCTCATTTCTAGTTCCATATTGTACTCACTTATCATTGCTTCATTCACAAGCAATTCCTATCCTCAGCTTTATATGTGTAGTAACATTTTCTGTATCGTTCAATTTTTTTTGATGCTTAATGAGAGAGATTTCAGGTATTTTTTTAAAGTGACATTTCCAGCATTTTTTAAATCTTTATTGTTGAAAGTATTACAGATGTCCCCCTCCCCACCACTGACCCCCTTCTTCCTGCTCCCACCCCACTCCTACTACATTTCCAGCATTCATTAAAGAATCAAGATGACCATACCTACAGATTAGGAGTCTGTTCAAAGCAGAAAACTTTAATGGGTGACTGTTTTCTGAGAGATAATTAAAGAGCTGGAGTTCCAATAGTATATCTGTGAGTGCTCTGAGGGCTGAAAAAGAGAATATATGGAACCTCGATGATGACAGTGATGATGATGGAGAAGAGGAAAAGGAACATGCGATGATGATGGAGGCAACTATGCACATGCTACGTGCTGAGCACCATGCCAAGTGCCTTCCACACATTCAAGCTGAATCTCCCCTGTCAATTTCATGTTATCTACACAATCTTATCACTTTTGTGGGTACTACTGAACCAACAGAATGGTTTATATTAAAACCACCCTCTGTGCTTGCCCTTGAGGCAAAGTGTAAGCTCTGCAAATTCAAACAGAAATGAAGAGTTTAAAACTCCAGGTTCCAGCCAGACAGCCCAGACCCTGGATGATATGAAGACTCATACATTTTCTAAGTTCTTTGAATTTAAGACCTGCATCTAACAAAAATCTCACTCCTTTCCTTTTTCCTGTTACCTAATTTTGATTCTGTCTTAAAGTGCTCAGGAAATATTTAGCATAACTATAATTTAAAAAGTGATGACATAAACAAATGTGTTTGTTGAGACTAACATGGGTTTTCTCTGAATATTTTGTTCCTGATACTTTATTATAAGATCATACTCTTTCCTGTACTGCTCCATTTGGAATAAATATTAGAGAGATTGATGTAAATACAGTAAAACCTTGATATAACGGACTAATTTGGGCAAGGGGGTGTCCGTTAAAGCCAAAAGTCCATTATATAATAAAGTAGGTTTTCCAAATGCATATATTAAAAAATTGACAAGTTAGTTTTTCTATATGTATTACAGTAATTTTAAATTTATACTGAATAGCTCTAGTAAATGCATGCATTCACCAGTCACTGCTGCAGAAAGTCAAGCCACAAGACAACAGAACCAATTGCCAGATGAGATGTGGTGTGATCACATGATAATCATTTGCTGAACATTGTTTACGAGCGGTGACTCTTAGATTTAAGTATGTAGCCCTGGCCAGTTTGGCTCAGCAGTTAGAGCATCGGCCCAAGGACCAAAGAGTCGCAGGTTCGATTCCGGTCAAGGGCATGTACCTCGGTTGCAGTTCAGTCCCTGGCCCTGGCTGGGGTCATTTCGGAGGCAACCAATCAATGTGTCTCTCTTACATCAGTGTTTCTTTCTTTCTCTCTCTGTCTCCTTCCCTCCTTCCCTCTCTCCCTTTCCCTCTCCCTCTTCCTCCCTCTCTCCCTCCCATCCTGTCTGAAAATAAATGGAAAAAATTTCTTCAGGTGAGGATTTTAATAAATAAATATGTAGACTATAGTTGTGCTAAAATTTGTTAAAAATAACAGTGAATTAGCCCAGCCAGTGTGGCTCAGTGAACTGAGCGTGGTCCCATGGACTGAGAGGTCCAATTCCCGGTCAGGGCAAATGCCCAGGTTGTGGGCTCCATCCCCAGTAGGGGGCATGCAGGAGGCAGCCGATCAGTGTTTCTCACATTGATGTTTCTATCACTCTCTTCCTTCCTCTCTCTCTAAAAAATCAATAAAAACATTTTTAAAAGATAACAGTGAATTAATAACAAAAAATAACCTGTTAATTTAATTATAAGCAAATCTTGGTTAAAAGCATTTTAAAATTAACAGGGTATTAATTTTCACATATGACATAGACTGGAAATTTTGTTCATTAAATCCAAGTCCATTAAATCGAGGGTTTACTATATTTATTCTCTGGCTTGCTTCCTATTTCTTATAATCCAGAGGGAAAACTCATTTGTATTTATAAATATTAATTGATATATGATTGTGATATCATATGTTTACAGTAGAAGTATGTTATCAAATTTCTGATCTTAGATAAATCAGGCAATTACTGAGTTGGCAGCTTTTATTTTTACTTGAAAAAGTTGAGGAATGGGGAGACAGAAGACCATATTAGAGAATATAATAACCATGGCTATTGCTCTTGCTACTGATAAACCTGTCTGCATTCTCATCTTCTTTTGTAGGTGGTTGCCTATCACTATTGCCAAGCAGATAATGCCTACACCTGTCTGGTGCCAGAATTTGTCCACAACGTTGCTGCACTGCTGTGCCGCTCACCTCAGCTGGCAGCCTATCGGGAGCAGCTTCTTCGGGAGCCTCACCTGCAGAGCATGCTGAGCCTTCGGTCCTGTGTTCAAGACCCCATGGCCTCTTTCCGGAGGGGAGTCCTGGAGCCCCTGGAGAATCTCCACAAAGGTACAGATGAGATGCAAAGAAGGTGAAAGGTGGAAGCTTTGGAGCCCAAATTCACCTGCAGTGTATTATAGAATGATTTTTTCAAATCACATTGCCAAAATTAAATGTTCCATAGCTAATGTCCTACAGCATGCAGTTAACAGAAAAGATTTTGCTTGAAAAACAAAAATTCCTACAGGAAGTGCTACTTCCTCCTTTTTAAAAATTTTTTTATAAAAATTCTCATTATCATTTCCAAATATAATGCATTTTTCTTGTACTAAAGATAATAGAGTTTCCAGTCCTTTCTGTGAAGTTCAAATAAATCAGTAAAGTCATGGCTACAACTCAGTGTTGTGGAGTTTCCATTGTTAGAAACCTCCAGTCTTTATGCTTGATGCTTTTTATTACTCTACAGTTCAGGTAAAAGGAAATGGCATCCATGGTTGCACAACTCTCCATATATACTAAAAATCACTTAATTGTCCACTAAAAGATATAAAGATATATATTTTTTAAGTGTGGGGAGCAATGAAATGGAATTCTTCTCCCTCTCATGATTATGCCTTTTCTCCTCTTTTCTTCAGCATCTCTAGTGTCGGCTGTGGCCTAAGTGCAACCATCTCCTCCTTTACCCATCTCTGCCCCATCCCCTTAACAGTGTTTTGTCAATTCTGGAAGCCAAAGAAAAAGATTTGAGTAAGCATGAGATTCCTGAGCAATCCTGTTTATTTCTGGGAAACTTGTTTACCTTTCTTGAGGGTTTTGGAGATACTCATAAGAAAGAACAAGTGATTATAATTTCCATTCTCCTGGTTACCGTCTTCAGTTATTTCAGTCTTCATGCTGGGTGCTCAAATATCAACATTTCTCTTCTCAACGCTAATTAACTGTCTATATCTCTATTATCTATTAGCTTTACCATACCCTAGACTTTTGAAATTTCTCCACAAATATATTTAAGCATTTTCTGTACCTTGAATTTTCTCAGCCACCAACATGAAATGAAAGGTCATACTAATTTGTTACCACAACAAAAAGGAAGATAATTCACATGTAATGTGCAGATTTTCTGAACAAAAATGTTGTCTGATACGAGCCTTTTTACTTTTGATAGTTTCTGTACAATATACCAATAATAAAATCTCATGCACTGGGATTCAGTTCTGACTTTGGTACTTGCTACTATCTCTTCTCATGCTGTTTCTATAATTCTTATTTCTCTCAGGTACCTAAGTAGAGTCTTACGATGGGACTAGTAAGGAAGACAGTTTTAAGTATTTGTTAAGTACACATGTAAGTGAGAGGGCAGTGGGGAATCCCTGGTGAATATATATATTTACAAGGGATTAAAAACAAGGATTAAAGGGTTTAGAAAACCTTTCCAAAGACTTGTCAGCTAGAACAGTGGCTCCTAAGAACCAGTCCATTTAAGGTTTTCATTAGTCCATGGCAAAATAAGAAAACAGAAACAGCCTACTTGAAACCTGTATGGTTTTATGGACCAGTGTCACCCCAATAGATTAAAAAATAAATTAAAAAAGAAACCACCTATAAATATAGATATAGTTTTGCATATGCATATATATAAAGTCTAGATAGATTATGTCTCTACTACTTTAATGTTAAAATATTTTTTATTCTGTGAAATAATGGTAATAGTGGATAGTATTGTACTTTAAATATTCTTACATTTACACATGTAAGTAGCAATTATTTCAATTTTCATTTGTCTGTAAACTCTTAAAAGCTACTGAGATAGAGTATGTATTTAAATAACCTACAAAAGTTTGCAAATGAACATGTAGGAGCATTCTTATTAAAGCTGGTTGCATTTGAAAGGCACAGTCTAAAGATCCTTAAGGTCTTACCTTTTAAGCTGATTGATAATTGAAAAACTTTATCACTTAGCAAAGAAAAAATGAAATTTAGAAATAGTTCTCGTTGTTTTGCAATATTAGTACCATTTGGAAATTCTTTGCCTTTATTCATATAAATCCTAAAGAATATATTTTTGGATAAACATGTCATCCTTATTTCTTAACAGATGAAATCTTTTTTGACACCTCATAGCACCTGTATTAAGAGGTGACTTCTAAGTAACTTCTTCAAAAGAAGAGAATCTTAAAAAAAAAAAAAAAAAAAAGCCAAGATTTAGAACAATATGATTATCTTAAGTGGGACACTTCTTGCTCTCTTTTTATGAGAAATGATATATTGTCTACTTTACTCATGGATGAGTAATATAATCTTACTGGGAATTTATGCAAATAAAATTTTAATTTTATTAGCCATTGAATTATTTTGTTCATTAAAACATCTAGATCATTTGAGAGCATGTTCTTGATCTTTATGCTTAAGAATGTGTTTGAAATGTTTTTCCCAAAGAAAATCTCAACAGGTGAATTATCATCAGCCCTTTTTCTCTACTTGAAAATCATGACTTTCATATGAAGGAGCCTGGGTGAAGTTAAAGGAAGTAATTGAAATGGTAGAGACAGTGGTGTGCTGGTAAATTTTTAACAACCAACTGTAGGAGGAGGGCTTGTAACATTTGCCAGTTTCTGTTGTATAAATAAATATTCCCACCTTGGCCAATTTTAGGGAACCAGCTCTTGAAAATATTACAGTGGGCTTTCCTGAACCAGTCAGGATGGCTCCAGCACACCACTGGGTGGGGCCAGGTGATGGTGCTCAGTAACAAGGGATAAGACTATTATATCTGCCCTGCAGAATGTAATTAGAAAATTCCTCTATGGAAATTAAAGACACAGTTATACTTAAGAGAGCCAAGGTCCTCAAAAATCAAGAACGTAAGAGCCCCAGTTGTGTGGGTAAATCCCAATTAGTGCCCAGCAACTCCTCACTCTTCCTTAATTCTTTGGACTCGAGAAAGGAATAATGTGTTTTCTTAGTAATACTTCATATAGAATGCTGTTTCATTAATAGTCATTGTTAATGATGAGAACTGGAATCCTAGTTCATTTCTTTTCCTAAAAAGTCACCAGATGAAAGTAATAGTAAAAACTCTTCATAATTTGAAAACTGACTTATAGTACTTAGGGTATTGAAATTAAATTTTTGTATAAAGCTTGTACCTTAGGGGGGAAATATAAAGTTTTATTAATCATGCAAAAGGTCTACATATTTTCAAATGTGAAACCAAAATATGTAGACATTCAGTTGATATTA
The DNA here is from genome assembly GCA_030848825.1 of Tadarida brasiliensis. Lineage (NCBI taxonomy): Eukaryota > Metazoa > Chordata > Mammalia > Chiroptera > Molossidae > Tadarida > Tadarida brasiliensis. The sequence goes on from CM061273.1 coordinate 53,794,198, forward strand.
ACTCTTTTAAAGGCTAGCAAAGACGATCTCGTACGCAAGTCCATAGAGCTTTCCTTTTATCCCTAGCTTCATCTTTTTCCTCCACAAATAAAACCTGTTTCCCATTTCAGGCATCCAGTGACTTCTTTCTCTCTTCTCCCTGCCTTCCTCCCTTCAGAATCTGTAAGGTCCTAGTAACTAGTAACTTTTATTTGTTACTCAACTCATTTGAACTAAAATGTTCATTCAACCTGGGGATTTTTTAATCTCTAATTGTTCATTGTAGTTTAAGAATCAGTAAACATTTAATGAGAGTAGAAGCCTGAAATCTATCAAGCCTTCTTCTACAACCAAGCCCTAAAAATAAACTGATTTTGTCAATTTAGCATACAATAGAGTTCAGGAGGGAAGTGGACACAAACATGGCCGACTTCATGTGACTTCACCCCTGGGAAGATTACGCAAGGGTCTAGTCCCACTGAAGCTGATTTAGGGCTAGTCTAGGAGGCTACTAGTTCTATAAGAGCTTGTGATCCAAACTGCCTAGTTAAAATCTGTCTATTGGTTGGGATTCCTTTTCTCTGTTCCCCTGTCCCTTCCTTCACACTATGCATTCACATGCAGTCCTATATACTGCTTTGGACTTCAAATTAAACCTCCCCTTTTTTTTTTAAATTCCCAAAGGATCATGTGATACTGTTCTCTTTAATGCCATCAGGAAAAAAAAAATCAACACATTCTTTTCAGCTTTTTTAAGTATAAGAGAAAAATAAAGGACTTCTGGTCAAGATGGCGGCATAGGTAAACATGGTATCGCATCCTCCCACGACCACATCAAAGTTACAACTAAATTACAGAACAACCATCATTCAAAACCGCCTGAAATCAAGCTGAACGGAAGTCCTACAACTACGAAATTAAAGAAGAAGCCGCATGGAGACTGGTAGGAGGGACGGAGGTGCGACGGGCTGGGGGCTGGTCCCACACCCTCGTGTGGCGGATAAAAATCAGGAGGATACCTCAGCTGGGAAGGTCCTCCCTGAGGACTGAGGGGTCCCCGTCCCACACCAGGTGCCCAGCTCAGGGTTCCAGTACCAGGAAGAGAAGTCCCCATCACTTCTGGCTGGAAAAACCAGCGGGAACTGAGGCTGAGGTGGCTGGAGCCCCCAGCAGCTCCTCTTAAAGGGCCCACACATGGACTTACTTGGACTGCACTCTCCAGTCTCCAGCGTGGGGGAGGCAGCTTGAAAGGCAACAGAGTCATATGGGAAAGAACTGAGCTGTTTGGCATTGGAGCGAGGGCTGGAGAGGCAGCTTTCTCCTGGACAGACGTGCTGTCAGAGGCCTTTGTTCTTTTGGTGAGCCCTTCCCTGGGCTGGCAGACGCCGCCATATCTGGGACTCCAGCAACCTGGCTCACACTGTTTGCTCCGCCCTGGTGATTCCCTGAGGCCCCGCCCCACCCAACTTTCAGGCCCACCCAAGCTGTTGCTAGTTGCTTGACCATAGGATTGGCCTGTCTTGGATCCTGCTTCAGCTTTTCCTAAATTCTTTCAAACAAGCAGCATCTGGTCTCAGCTAGCCCCATACCTCTCGCTAAGTAATACATAGAAACAAACACAGGGAGGCAGTCAAAATGAGGAGACAAAGAAACAGGTCCCAAATGAAAGAACAGAACAAAACTCCAGGAAAAGAACTAAGTGAAATGGAGTTAAGCAACCTAACAGATGCTGAGTTCAAAACACTGCTTATAAGGATGTTCAATGGACTTAGTGAGAACCTCAGTGAACTTAGTGAGGGCCTCAAGAGCATAAAAAAGGACCAGTCAGAAATGAAGGAGGCACTAACTGAAATAAATAATAGTTTTCACAGATTAAATAGTAGAGTAGATAAATCCAAGAAGCAAACTATCGATTTGGAATATAAGGAAGCAGAAAACACCCAATCAGAACAGCAAAAAGAAAAAAGAATCCAAAAAAACGAGGATGGTGTAAGGAGCCTCTGGGACAACTTCAGGCTGCCAACATTCGCATCTTGGGGGTGCCAGAAGGAGAAGAGAGAGAAGAAGAAATCGAAAACTTCCCTAACTTGGTGAAGGAAACAGACAAGTCCAGGAAACACAGAGAGTCCCAAACAAGATGAACCCCAAGAGGCCCACACCAAGACACATCATCATCAAAATGCAAAAGGTTCAAGACAAAGAGAGAATCTTAAAAGCAGCAAGAGAAAAGCAGTTAGTTACCTACAAGGGAGTTCCCATAAGACTGTCAGCTGATTTCTCAAAAGATACTTTGCAGGCCAGAAGGGAGTGGCAAGAAATATTCAGAGTGATGAAAAGCAAGAACCTACAACCAAGATTACTCTATCCTGCAAAGCTGACATTTAGAATCCATGGCCATATAAAGAGTTTCCCAGACAAGGAAAAGCTAAAGGAGTTCATCACCACCAAACCATTATTATGTGAAATGTTGAAAGGTCTTCTTGAAGAAAAAGATAAAAAAATATGAACAAACAAAATGGCAATAAATACATATCTATCAACAATTGAATCTACAAACAAAATGAACAAGCAGAACAGAAACATTCTCATAGATACAGAAAGCTTTTGTTGGTTACCAGATGGGTGGGAGCTGGAGGGAGGGGTGCAAAAGGTGAAGGGATTAAGAAGTACAAATTGGTTGTTAGACTGACAAACCTCAAAGGGAAGGGGGGTTGGGGAGTGGGAAGAAAAAAACCAAAGAATTTATATGTATATATGCATAACCAATGGACACAGACAACAGTGTGGGGAAAGGCAGGAGGGGGGCAGGAATGGGGAGGAGGGGGGCAATGGGGGAAAAATGAGGAACATCTGTAATACATTCAACAGTAAAGATAAGTTTAAAAAAAAAATAAAGAAAAATGAATTACCATGTACAGATTCTCATAAATGCAATGCTCAGACTCTCACATCTGATAACATGAGGGAAATGATGATGATGATACATATATTTTATATATATATATGTGACAAAAGCTTTCACACCTGATGAAAATGAAATGAATTCACTAAATGAATTATTCTGTGTTTTTATAATAAATTATGTACCCTGAACACTTAGTAAACAAACAAAAGACCTTTTCTAATACTTTTTCCCAAACAGATAGGTAATCAAAGACCTGGAAAGGACTTACTTATCCACTTGGTAGTTATTAAGTCATTTTTTTCTTTCTATCTCAGAGAGAAAAATTCCAGATGAAGATTTCATCATCTTAATTGATGGATTAAATGAAGCAGAATTTCACAAACCGGATTATGGGGATACAATTGTATCATTTCTGAGTAAAATGATTGGAAAATTTCCTTCCTGGCTCAAACTAATTGTAACAGTTAGGACCAGTTTACAGGTATGTGTTTGCTTTTGGAACATAAATTATTTCCCTTAGAGAGTGCTTAAACTGAAAAAGTTCTAGGTCCTTGTTCCTTTAGTGATGAGTTTTACTAAACTGCTACCATGTCCTGAAGCCCTAGCAAGAATAATTCCCCAAGAGCATATTTTGAGAGTAAGGATATGATCTAGAGAGAGCATTCTCTGTAAGTGACTCTTTTAGCTCAGATTCCCATTTCTATTGCTCTGGATAATTTTTGATAAAGTGTCCTTCAAAATAGTATGAAAAGAAAGTGTCCATTTTTCTAGACATTGTCCTGAAGGCAAATAACAATGCAAATAGAGTTCCTAACATTCTAATTTACTTTTTGACTTTTGTTGTCTATTTTTTATCATTTAATACCATGCTAAAGTCAGTACAATCTATAGTGTAGAGTCAGATTTTCTAGTTCCTCCCTCTTCTTCTACTTGAACAACTTTTCTATAGCATGATGGTGGACTTCTATGTGCCTTCCTCTAAGAAATATTGGCAATAGTAATGTTTGAGATTAAATTTACTACAACTAGGAGATCAGATTTCTTTTTAATTACCTTCCCTGCTCACTCACTGATCCCTTAATGGCCCGGACGAAGGACTAGGAATGTGGAACTGAGCCTGTAAAGATATATAGTCTAAAGATAAATGACTCCACCTTCTCTTCTATTCTCACCGTAGCTGAGTTGGTATCTCCCATTCTTTACATATCTACACTTGGTTTGGAACAGGGTTTCTCAACCTTTTTCCCCCTAACAAGCTATCTTTTTGATGAATGTTAAAATACTTTGCTGAACATTAAATTTTCACATATTATACACCTATCCCACTATAGCAGGTCCTCAAATAACATTGTTCAGTGTTGTTTTGCTATAACACTGATGAGATGCCATAAGAACTTAATTCTTGTTTTTATCAATTAGCCTATGGTAAAATTGGTTTCGTTATATGTTGTTTTGCTTAAAGTTGCAGAACCTATTGACGAAGTTAAGTGAGGACTCATTTAACTGTATTTTGATACAACCCCCTCATAACAGTTGCTAATATACAGAAAGTAATCTTAGCTTCCCTCCTTTTTCCTCCTCCCAGGCACTTAGTATCATTCCTGTATATTAACCAATTAACTTTACTGCCCTCTTTGATCAAAAACTATACTTCTAATCCTGGCCACCACCTTGTAGATATTTTTTATTTTATTTTATTATTAGTTTTTTAATCCTCACCCAAGGATATTTTCTCAAATATCTTCAGATGGAGGGCAGGGGGGAAACATCGATGTGAGAGGGACACATCAATTGGTTGCCTCCCTCACGACCCTGACCAGGGCAGGGGATGACCTGCAACCGAGGTACGTGCCCTTGGCTGGAATCGAACCCGCAACTCTTTGGTCCACGGGCCTATGCTCTAACCACTGAGCTAAACCGACCAGAGCCAGATATTTGATGTTATTGATCTCAAAGTAATTTGAATTAAAAGATGTAGATGAAATCAACATAAATGCACCTTTACAACTAAAAATTACGTAATCTACCATTATTGGTCAGTAGCTTGATTGTTACAGATGAAGGATGAATAAAAGAAACTTCCAGGAACACATTCTCTAACTAGTTTTACAAAATGTATGCTTAGGCCCGGCTGGTGTGGCTCAGTGATTGAGCATCAACCCATGCACCAAGAGGTCTCCGGTTCGATTCTGGTCAGGGCACATGCTCAGGTTGTGGGCCCGATCCCCAGTGGGGGGCATGCAGGAGGCAGCCAGTCGATGTTCTCTCTCATCGATGTTTCTATCTCTCCCTCTCCCTCCCTCTCTTTTTAAAATCAATAAAGGAAAAAAAATTTTTTTAAATGTATGCTTAGGAAATGTTATTCTCATTTATATTTTTACATAATGCCATGTGTAATCTCAAGAGACATTTTAAGTATGAGTTGGTAGACCACATGACTTTAATCTTTCAACTATGCCAAAGAACAGGAAAAGTATTATACGTATTAATCTACAAAGTCCAAATTTCAGTATCTTTATAGACTTCCCAGATACTTCACTCACTTCAACCAGGAACTTTTTTTTTTAAATCCTGACCCAAGGGTATTTTTCTGTTTATCTTCAGATAGAGTGGAAGGGGGAGAGAGAGAGAGAAACATCAATGTGAAAGAGACACATCAATTGGTTGCCTCCCGCACGACCCCCAACCAGGGCCAGGACCGAACCGCAACCGAGGTACGTGCCCTGACCGGAATTGAACCTTTGACTCTTTGGTCTGCGGGCTGATACTCTAACTGCTGAGCCAAACTGGCCACGGCTCAACCAGGAATTTTAAAAAATTATTTTTATTCAGCTCTGACAGTGAAATAATTTATAGGTGTTAAAAAATGAACCCTCATATTGATCATTCATTATTTCCACAAACATTTCTTAAGTTCTTCAGGTGTATCAGGCACTTTCTAAGAGCTAAGGCTATAACAATGAACAAGACAGACAATTTCCCTGCCCTCATCAAGCTTATATTCTAGTGAGGAACACAAACAATAAATAAGTAAAAAATTAATCATACATATATTAAAAATATAGATAATGTTAGTGCTGTGAAGACAAAATAGGATAAAGGGATAAATGAGGGTGATAATTATTTTAGATGGGGCAGATAGAAAAGACCTCTTCAAGGAGCCTTGTAAAGTGATGAGATCTGATTTACCTTTTTAAAAGATTTCTTTGGCTGCTGGCTGTGTAGATAATAGGTTAGAAGGTGTCAAGAATGGAAGCCGGTGAAAGGTGATGGGGGCTTAGATTAGAGTGGTGATGGTGGAGACCCTCTAAAGTCATATTTGGACAAAATTTTGAAGGAGAATCAAAAGGACTTAATGATGGGTTGAATGTTGATGTGAGCAAGAGAGAAGGTTCAAAAATGAGTCATGGGGTTTTGGTGAGCAACTGGGTAAATGCTGGAAAGCAGAAAGATCACAGATAACTCCTACAATTTGGTCGTAGGATTGGTGGTAATACCATTTATTGACGTGGGAAGGTTTTGTGGAGGAGGTCAAAATTCAGCAGTTCTGGTTTGGTCACATTAGGTTTGTCTATGAAACATCCAAGTATAAATGTTTAATAGAGATAAAAGATGAGAGCTCAGGGGAGATGACTAAGCTGGAAACAAAGTTAGGCATTATCTGCATAAAGATGATATTTAGAACTACAGAACCAAATTAACTGTTCTAGGGAGTGAGTGGCTAGGTAAAAGAAAAGAATGAAGACCTGAGCCCGTGTGGATTGAGAAATGAAAGAGGAGCCAGCCAAAAAAGCCTGGGTTAGGAGTAGCCAGTGTGCTAAGAGGAAACTAGGGAAACATACTATAGTATATAGTAGCAAATTGCAGAAGTGACTCAAGGAGACAGGTGTGATCCCCTGTGTCAAATTCTGCTGCTGAGAGGTGGAGGAAGATGAGAACTGCAACTTGATTATTGGATTTGGCAAGGTGAAGATTATTGATAACCTTGACAAAACCATTTCAGTGAATGATGGTGTTGAAACCTGATTGCAACAAATGAAGGAGAGAACGGGAAGGGAAGAATTAGACACAGTACATAGAGAAAACTTTTATGTGAAGGTTTACTAAAAAATGGGAACAGGTATAAGATTGTAGCCAGAGGGAGGAATTACAGGGTAATTTGTCTGTGTGATCCAGTAGAGAAGAAGAAATTGATGTCAGGAAAGAGAGTGGATACTCACACGAGCAAAGTCTGTAGGCAGATGAGAAAAGATGAAATCCAGAGCATAGGAGTCACCACAAAGCCCTATCACCTTTCCCCAATATAATGTCCAAGCTGATCACCAAGACACCAAGCTTTCCACTATTAGAAGTGTTCCTTTGGGCAAAGGCATCTTCAAAAGGTCTACATTAAAATGCGTCACTTTATTCGGAGGGTTGGAAAGCCACATTTTTATATGGCGTTCTTTGATTCCTTGTGCATTTCTCTTACTTTAACATTATGCCATGGCTTACACAGAAAAACTACAACAAAAAAGTTATATGGCACTCCATTTTCTATTTATTTTAGGAGTGTTATTTAGAATATTGACCATTAAGTCACTCCTAAAGTATCCTTTATGAAGAACCATAAAAAATTATCGTAAGTCTCAATATTAGCAAGAGTGTTCCTCCTGTGTAACTAATTTGTTTTAATCTATGCATACTAATACTTGATTATGTTTTCTTTAGCCATGCAGAAGTTGAGAATAAATTTCTGGACCCCATAGTTTATCGTAAGAGTTAGGGGAAACTGAAGGTCTTTCTGTCTATCTCTCTCTCTCCATCTGTTTTAGGAAATTACCAAGCTGCTGCCTTTCCATAGGATTTTTTTGGATCGACTAGAAGAGAATGAAGCCATAGACCAGGACCTGCAGGCTTACATCCTGCATCGGATACACAGCAGCTCAGAGATCCAGAATAACATTTCACTTAATGGCAAAATGGACAATACAACATTTGGCAAACTCAGTTCTCATCTCAAGACCCTCAGTCAAGGGTCCTATCTATACCTGAAACTCACATTTGACCTCATAGAGAAAGGCTATCTAGTATTAAAGAGCTCTAGCTACAAAGTAGTTCCTGTTTCGCTCTCTGAGGTTTATTTGCTCCAGTGCAATATGAAGTTTCCAACCCAGTCTTCCTTTGACCGGGTGATGCCTCTCCTGAATGTGGCAGTGGCCTCTCTCCACCCACTGACTGATGAACATATCTTCCAGGCCATCAATGCTGGTAGCATTGAAGGCACACTAGAATGGGAGGACTTTCAGCAGAGAATGGAGAACCTCTCCATGTTTCTAATCAAGCGCAGAGACATGACTCGTATGTTTGTACATCCTTCTTTTCGAGAATGGCTTATCTGGAGAGAAGAAGGAGAGAAAACCAAATTTCTCTGTGATCCCAGGTAAGCCATAATCTGTAATAAGCAATTCTGAGCCTATTTTGTCTTTACTGCATGGAGCATGGGTATTGAATGCAATGAGAAGTATTCTCCATTGAACATTTCACATAAAGAAAGTATCTCTGTTTCTTCTCAAGACAAAGCTGTAGTGAGATTAACTAATTTATTTTCTCACAGTGTTATTTCCTTGAGATTCAAAATCTGCATAGATATACAGAATGCTCCCATACATTCCTGTATTTTCCTAAATAATTTTCTCTGGTCACACTAGTGATCCCAGGCTATAATTAATTTAGCCATTTAACAGACTTGCTCAGTGTTCTTCAGATATAAAGAAAGAATTCATATATTTTTCATCTCTTTGACTTAGAGTAGAATCATTTAAAAATTGTGATTGCGCTTTTAAAAGCCACACCATTATTAAAGTCACCAGTGACTAACCTCCTTAAAGCCCAGCCAGTGCTCAGATTTACACTGGAAAATTGAATCTTAAATCTCATAGCTGAAAAAGACTGGTGACCAACTGAAGAGATCAGTTGGTCTAGCCACTTTACCTTTAGACAAATAAGGTGTCATTATTCCTATTTTACTATAAAGGCCTTAAGATTTTGAATTACTTACCCAACATCATCAAGTTAATAGGTGGGAGAAAGGAGGAGGGACTAGAAGAGGGATGGCAAATATATGGTATATACCACCACTCCCCTGTCCTTCGGCCATGACAGACAGCACTGATTTACCCCAGCACTCTTTCCTGATGAACTTGACCCTGGCTTAAGAATCTTTATCAGCTCAACAAACCAAACTAAATATGAAACTGTTTCCCATTCTTTTGAGTAGACTAGATCTCTAGCATCCTAGTGGTATGTTCTTTCTACTCCTCCACATTACCTTTTGAAAAGAAAGTTGTAGTTTTCAAAAGCAGGTATATTCCTGATTTCCTGGAAACAAGACACCAACAACATAGATGGCAAAAGCAGAGCTTGTTCTGTCTCAAAAAGAAGATAGGCCACATTTGACCGTGCCTCCCACTGTGACTCATCAGAGACTAAACCTCTCTGGCCATGCAGAGGTTTTATTACTCTCCTGGCATGTAAAATTTGTTCCAGATTCTGATGACGATACCAAGCCAAGCAGTAGGTGTCCTGGTATTTTCCCTCAGAGGTAGACTTAAAGAAACAAACTAGTGGAAAGAACATGAACTTTTGAGTCAGATTACCTGCATAGAAATCTTATCTCTTCTAGGAACTGGGACCTTGGAAAGTTACATGTTTCTGCCCTGGCCGGTTTGGCTCAGCGGTTAGAGCGTTGGCCTGCGGTACAGAGAGACCCGGGTTCGGTTTCCGCTAAGGGCATGTACCTCGGTTGCAGTTTGTCTCCGGCCCTGGTTGGTCGTGTGGGTGGCAGCCATTCGATGTGTCCCTTTCACGTCGATGTTTCTCTCTCTCTCTCTCTTCCTCTCTCTCCCTAAATCTCTCTAAAATCAATAAAAAGGAAAAAAAATATTTTTTAAAAAATGTATTATAAAAAAAGAAAGTTACATGTTTCTGACAGTTTTCTTATCTACATAAAAGGGATAATAACTCCTAAAGTTGTTGAGAATTAAGTGAGGTCATGTTGTAAGTATAATGCCTAGAATGGTACATAGTACTTACAAAGTGTTTAGGAAATGTCCTTTTTCCTTCCCTCTCTTTGTAGTAATGGACCCCTTCAGGTTCAATCCTATGGCTAATTGAATAGGTAGCAACAGTCGTCTGCTATTAGCATTTTGGGGCACAGGATTTAAACAAACAAAAACTGAGTTGGAGTCTCTTCTGTGAATTGTATTTCATTCCCAGGAAGGTTTTATTATAAACCCCACTAGTACTGCTACCGATGCTTAACACATAGAGTTGGCAACCACATATTTAAGAAAAAGAGACCAATCTAGAATTGCCTATAAACACTTTGAAATCAGTTTCCATAGAAACTTTGCTAGCTGATCTGTTCTTTCATCTTGAAACAGCTCAGAGGATTGAAAGCTGAGGTTCAAGGTAGCCAGACTACCACTGAATTAACAGTATCCTTACAACAAATGAAACTCTCAGGAACTTCCAAAAGAGAAAATGTGGTATTTATGCAGCCATATCATGACTTTACAGTCTTACCTGCTCAATATTGTTTATTAACTAGGAGATTTTCAGCAACAGGCTGATAGACCGAGACAAGAAGAGCAAACACTTCACTAACTTCAAATGCTGTGTACAGGCACACGTCAGAGATATTGCAGGTTCATTTTCAGCCCACCACAGTAAAGCGAGTTATAATCTTTCTGTTGGTGGAGGGTCTTGTTTTCAGTTTGTTAAAAACGCAGCATCAGTGGAGCTCAATAACATGAAGCACAATAAAATGAGGTGTACCTGTAGTCTGTTGCCTGGTGATTGAATAACACTCAGGGCTGCTGAGGGATCATCATATATCACTTAATGGCGGAGAATAAAATAGTAGAACCAAGAGTTATCAAAAAAGCTTCCTTACATTTCATTTCAGTTGGAATTGTCTTCTACCCAGCACTGTCTGGCACCAGCTTTGTTATTGAAGTATTGATCTCAGAGCTTGAGGCCCTCTGGGTCAATGAGATGGAAATTCACTAAGAATTTAATGCTGTTGGCAAAGCCCAAGGTGGCCTTTCAAAGAAACTGGCTGTAATTGCTTTCCATTTCAGGCAAGTCTGATTAGTACAGCTCTCTCCAAGCAGGGTTTATCTTTGTGGCCTTCAGCCTCTACTTCCTGTGTACATCCTTTCTCCCCTCTGTTCTCTACTTTCTCTCCAGTTTCTCTCTATAGCATCTAATGTATCTCAGTAGACTAGAGGAGACCAATTTGATGCCTCTGAAATCACACTAGGTAGGCCAGTGCCTAACATACATATCTCTGTGAAAGGAGAACTTTCAGAAGCAAGGGAACATCTCTGTCTCTTCTAGTCCATTCTTCTGGCTTTCAACTGAACTTGTTGACCTTATTAGGGCATTAGAGATGAGAATATTCTACTGAAGCCAAAAGTAGTTGATCTTCATCAGAAATAGGCCACCCAGGGAGATGCTTCTGCTATGTTAGAGAGAGTCAGTAATCTGAGGATGGTGCTGGAAAGAGGAAATAGCAGGGACAGAGGTCAGTGCTACAATTGAGACAGAGTTTTCTTCATTTTAAGTGTCAGACTTCCTTTTGTCCCAGAATCAGGGCAGAGAATTGACACCCCACAGAGAATGACCTAATGTTGCATAGACATGTAACTGTCACAGAGAGAGATGAGTTATAGATGTTTTTTCTTGGCTTGTTAACAGGTGTGTGTGGCATGTGTGTGTATTTATCAAACTATAAGCAAAGTAGCACTCAAAAGTCTTTTATTACATCAAAACTTGTAAGATTTTGGATTTGCATTCTACTTAGAAGTATGCCCCTTGAAGCCCTCACAAATCTGAGACCTCACCACATTATTCTGCTTTTTATTTCCCACTATTCATCACTGTCATACTCTGTCATACTCTGAAATTAATCTGTCCTATAATTTTATTCCCTCGGGCACTGAGATATCAGATTAACTCACTAATCTAATAAACTAGTCTCTGCTGTTATGCTAATAAGAGGAAGGTAGACAATCTATTTGAAGCAACCTATGCATTTTAAGTAAAGCTTTTGAGAGAAGTCACCAGCCTGTTATCTAACCTGTTAATTAATGACTTTGCTAGTTGAAATTTCAGGCTGATAGAGTAGACAATTGGGGACCTCCAGCCTAATGGTAATGTCTAGTTTTGTGTTGTTGTTGTTTTGGTTTTTTTTTTTTTTTTTTTTTGGTAATGTCTAGTTTTTAAAGCCTTGTGGTGCTGCTTAATATTTCTCAATAGCTTTAGGCTATCCTTGAATGAATCCCCACTCTATTTTTCTATTTCCTTCCCTCGCTATCTATTTTCATAGTACAATGAACCCTTGATTTTGCGGACCTCGATTTAACAGACAAAATTTTCAGTCCGGATGTCATATAAAAATTAACACCCTATTAGTTTTAAAATGCTTTTAACCAGTATTTGCTTGTAATTAAATTAACACGTTATTTTTTGTTATTAATTCATTGTTATTTTAAACAAATTTTAGCAAATAGGCCATATGTTGGAAAAAACACTGTAGTAATTTCGCCGATATAAGTAAGTATTACATATCTACAACTGTAGTCTACATATTTAAATCCAAGAGTCACCGCTCATAAACAATGTTTGGTAAATGATTAGCACATGATCACATCTTTTACAGTAATTGGTTCTGTTGTCTCATGGTGTGACTTTCTGCAGCAGTTTTAAAGCGGTGACTGGTAAATGCACACATTTGCAGACCTATTCAGTATAAATTTAAAATTACTGTAATACATATAGAAAACTTTTCTGTGACATTAAACTTTTCATACATGCTTAATTTTAGTTACACAAATGTGACTACATAAGTAAAAACAGGTAAACTAATTTGTCGATTTTTTAACATATGCATTCAGAAAACCTAATTTATTATATAATAGACTTTTGGCTTTAACGGATATCCCCTCTCCCCAATTGGTCTGTTATATCAAGGTTTTATTGTATCTAGTCTCCCCTACCTAGTAATAGCTTGCAGATCAACATATATATGTATAAATGACAATATATGTGTAAGGTTTTAATACAGAGGTTAGAAGACTCAGCTACCTTATTTTTAACTGTTTGAATAAAACACATAAAACTTATGAACTTTTAAAAATGAGTACTAAGCTGCTACAACCTGAAGTTGTGATTTGGAAGCCTAATTTGGGTTGTCCTGATTTCCTCAAACTAAGAAGCAAATTTTATGGTGGGTGAAAAAGGGAAAAGGCTACACAAATCTTATTTATACCTATGAGGATAGTTGAGTATCTACTTGATTCTTTGTGAACAGAGTTGATATAATAAATGGTCTATTGAGATTTTTTTTCTAATTATTTTTGCCATGTTAGTAGGTGAATTACTCATTGGAGACTTGATGCTCCAAATCTGCCACAAAGCACAATGTCAGAGAAGAAGAAGTTTAAGATAAAAAGAGGGCATTCTTTCTATAAAGAGAAACTCACTCTGTGCCAGGGACCTGTACAGCCTGGCTTCTTGTAGAATACGTGGGTCTGAAATGACCACAAAATGGTGAATTGCAGGGTTGTGGTGATTTTGTTTGTTTGATTTTTTAAAAAATTCAAGCATGAGCCTCCAGGCCAGATGACATTTAACCTTACCCACACTGAAGCGCAAATCCTCAAGTTGGGGTATGGGTTCCACTTTCTAAAAGCATTAGGAAAGAATTCAGCAAAGTGATGGATCATGGGAAGGAAAAAAAGGGCTCCTGGAACTAAATCAACCCTTAGGAGGTTTGGAAGAGTTAAAACAAAGAGAAGGAAGGTATACCAAATATCTTTTATTAGCACTTGACCATTAGTAGATGATCTTACCTGCCTGAAAAAATTAACTGTCTAATCTCTGTTCTGGGTATAGATCTGCTTCCGTTCTAATTCTTTTCTACCACTAAGGGGAAACCACTCTTCTGATGTCATGATTTGGATATGTGATTTCCAGGAGAGATTTCATTAATCTATAATATTATTGGGGATTTGTCTACTTTATCAATAAATATTTTTTTCTTATTATGTAAGTTTCTAACTCCCTATTGGCATCAAGAGTAAATTTGAGACTCAAATTTGAAGTATTACTTTAGTGACTATAGAGTTGTGGTTTTATGATATAATGCAAGGGAAAAATTACATAAAATCTAATGTATGTCTTGGAGTGTGTCCAGTTTGCCAATGCATGAATGTTCTTCCACTTTACAAATTTTTCTCTCAGCATAAATCATGGGACCCACATCTATTAGTCAAATAGGCAAACTGTTCCCACCTTTAAAACTCTCATACCTTTGAAGATGGGGAGCTAACTTTTTTTTCCTTTTTCAAATCCAAAATTAAATTTGGAAAAAGCTGGTAATCAGAAGTCTTCCCCAACACATTTAAAACTGAGAACTACTTATTTTTACTGACATAGAAACTCATGTAAAGTTTGCTAAGTATGCAGGGAAACAATTCTGCTTATAAGATGGAGAAAGAGCATCATTTTATGACTTGGCAGGCGTGCAAGAGTCAACTAATAAAAACAGAAAGGTCTTGTATTCTCCTATATTGGTTGATTTTGCTATGAGAAAGTAATAGTGCTTATATGTTTAAAAATGTATATATAAATTATTTGGATATAGATATAGACATGTATGTATACAGGGTAGGACAAAAGTAGGTTTACAGTTGTATGTGCCACAGAGTTTATTCTTATACTATTATTTATTGTATTATTTTCCATACAAGCAACTGTAAACCTACTTTTGCCCCACTGTGTGTGTGTGTGTGTGTGTGTGTGTGTGTGTAGCAAATACTGGTTAAAACAACTTCATCTAAAAATGGGGAGAAGTAGAGCAGATGGTTAAGGGAAATTTTTGGTACAGTAGCCCCCCTCTTATCCATGTGGAATATGTTCCAAGACCCCCAGTGGGTGCTTGAAACTGGATAGTACCAAACCCTATACATAACTATGTTTTTTCCTATACATACACACCTATGATAAAGTTTAACTTATAAGTTAGGCAAAGTAAAAGATTGACAACAATAATAAAATAGAACAGTTATAGCAATATACTGTAATAAAAGTTATGTGAATGTGGTGTGTGTGTCTCTGATAACCGTAAGTGACTAACAAGCAGGTAGCGTATACAGGGTGGATACAATGGACCATGGGATTATTCACATGTTGGGCCAGGACAGAACTGTATGGCATAAAATTTCATCATGCTGCTCAGAACAGCAGGCAATTTAAAACTTATGAATTGTTTATTTCTGGAATTTCCCATTTAATGTTTTCAGAGTGGTTGACCACAGGTAACTAAAACCATGGAAAGTAAAAACCCCAGATAAGGAGAGACTAATGCACTGAAAGTTGCATAGGAAATAGAGACTAATTTGTTCTGTTAATGAGTCTCTGAAGCAACACTAGCTGAATGAAAAGATGGAAATTCCACAGGCTTTCCTAAGTTGTCAAACTAAGATGAATCGCACAGCAATCAGAAGGAGTTATCACCAGCTTAGTGGGACATGGCAGCACACTGTCTTTTTGTGAGTAGAGCAACTTACTCTGCTGTCTCTACAGACTTTCAAAAGCAGATAGATCTCCACATTGGGTAAAATCAATTCTAATAGTCTTCTACTATTCTCTCCACCATAAGAACCCACAGCTGTGAGACGTGTATGTATATCTGTAGCATATCTAGTTGGTTCTACCACCCAAATTTTACTTGTACGTATCCACTTATTTCCATCTCTACTTACCACACCCTAAGCTTTCATGTGGACTACTTTAGTCTTCTGATTGGTCTCCCCTTCAATCCATTTCACCAGCAGCCAAAGTGATTTTTAAAAATGTAAATCAGACCATGTAACCTCCTAAAATCCTTCAACAGTTTCTTGTTGCAATTAGAATAATATCAAAGACAGATTTTTCAAAGCTCTGTATTACAAAGATAGCTTCTGCCTACCTCTCTAAATTGAGCTTCTTCATTCTCCCTCTTGTGCACAATTTCCTGGTCATAATTGGTCATCTGCCAGTTCCTAGAACTTGCTAAGCTCCTTCCCACCTCTGGGCCTTTGCACTTAACAATTCCCTCCATCTGGAACTCACTTTCCCTTGCTCATCAGATGGCAAGATTTCTTATGCCTCCTTCAGATCTTGGCTTAAATGCCACCTCCTCGGAGAGACTTCCACTTGTCACCTTATCTAAGTAAGTTTCTCCTCGTTTTCTTTATCATAGCAACCTTTTTACTTTCTAACACTTATCACAATCTATTATTAATTTACTATATATGAATATTCCTTTCTTTACTTTCCCCTCCAGAATATCAGTGAGCTCAAGTGAGGACAAGAACATTTTCTATCATGCTCACCTTGGTCTTCCTAATGATTAGTAGAGTGCCTGGCACACAGTGAGCACTCAGTAAATATTTTTTTAATAAGGAATGAACTAGTGAACAAAAGAATGGTAAGTGGTACTAATTTCAAGCTTGCAACTGAAAATATTCAAGAGACTCTTCTCACAGTGTCTTTTGTTCACTCTGTTACCATGTGTCAGGAATAAGCGAAGACATGCATTTCAGCAAGCATTCAGTGAACATTTATTACATAATATATTCAAGGTTCTGTGTTAAGCACTGCAGGGGATACAAATGTGAATAAGATAGATCTGTCTACTAGGACTTACAGCTTAGTGGTTTTAACAGACACATTTATAACTAGCTATAATTCAAGGCAGAGCGCTGTATAGTGGTATAAACAAAGAGCTGAGGAACATGAAGGAGGAGGAGAGAAGTGATAAATCTTCCTGTGCCTTCTGTTGGTGTTTCAAACTGCGACAGTTCAGTGGAGTCATAGCTCTTCTGCCTCATGAAGCCCTGCCAGCTGCCTAAAGTCTTCAGTGTCGAAGGAGGGGCGTCCATTTTCCTAAGGCCGTGGTGCATTAACAGAGCAAAAGGGCAAAGTGGGAGAAAGCAATGAATCGCTCTGAAATCTCTGTTTAAAAAGAAATAATGCTGTTCCACTCATTTCTACAAAGGTAGATCTTGAGCATACTTTACTTGTAGTCTGCTACATATACTTTCATCAGGCTCTTTCATTTCCACATGGACTAAGAAACAATAAAGCAAGCTGACTAGAAACATATTTTGTATTCAGGTTCCATGAGAAAGTCATGAGAAAAACATACCAAAGCAGTTTCTAACTGATAAGCTAAAGAGGAAGGAAAGAATATTTGCAAAGATGTGTGGGTATCATTTGCTGAGAACTGATAGCAACAAGCAGACTGTAAGGCAGCAATCACTAAAGTTTAACTGAAGGCAGAATTTTTCAAATGAGAGGTAAAAAAGATCAGGATTGTCAATCTATTCTCAATATTTGAGTCATAGTCACACTTATTTCACCATTGAGCAATGGCAACAGAAGTACCTGCAAATTCAAGGCTGAACTGAATAGTGAATTGGAAAGTGGATCTAGAGTCCTAGTGTTGCTCTTCCTGGAACCCATCTGCTTAGCATTTATTCATTCATGAAATGTTTATTAAACTTCTATCCTACACCAAGGGGTGTGCAATACACTAGAGGAACTTAGATGAATAAGACACCCCCAGCCTTAAAGCCATTGCCTTCTAAAGGGAAGTCAGACACTTAGTAACCAACAATAGGGCCATAGGAGAAAGTACCATAGGAACCTAGACAAAGAGGAAATAACTTTGGAGAAGAGGTGACATTGAGTTCAGACTTAAAGGGTGAGTTGATTCTATTAAATAGCATTGGAGTGGGAGAGCACTGTAGACAGGCACAAAAAAGGTAATGGCAGGAGCAAAAGCAAATGTGAAGATATGAAGTACCTTTAGGGAATTGTGAAAAGCTGTGATTAGACATTAAGACACATGGTCAGAAAAAAATGATACAAGTGTCACTAGGGAAAAAACCTTGAATAATACCATATTTAAGACCTTACAGTTTATTCTGTAGATAATAAAGAATCTCTATAACTTTGAGGAGGAGGAGATAATGTTCAGATAACTCAACTCTGATGAAAAATTGCCAGCTGGCTCTGACAAGTGGTATGTAGAAGATAGAATGAAGGAGAAGAGGGACTTCAGGGATACTGGTTATAATATAGCAAGTCTAGATGAGAAATGCCAAGACCTAAAATGTGAAAATAGAGAGCAAGATATGTATGGAAGAGATATTTTAGAGATACTCAAAAGCACTTGGTCTTTGTGTGTGTGTGTGTGTGTGTGTGTGTGTGTGTGTGTGTGTGTGTGGAAGGGAAGGGTGGAGAGATCAAAAGTGACTTCAGCCCTGGCCAGTTTGGCTCAGCGGTTAGAGCGTTGGCCTGCGGTCCAGAGAGACCCGGGTTCGGATTCCGCTAAGGGCACGTACCTCGATTGCAGTTTGTCCTCGGCCCTGGTTGGTCGTGCGGGAGGCAGCCACTCGATGTGTCCCTTTCACGTCGATGTTTCTCTCTCTCTCTCTCTCTCTCTCTCTCTCTCTCTCTCCCTCTCTCTCCCTCCCACTCTATCTGAACAAAAGATGGAAAAATGTCCTCAGGTGAGGATAAAAAAAAAAAAAAAGTGACTTCAGCACTTACCTTGAATGGTGGGGGATAGTGAAGCTAGTGACCAGATTAGAGCATTCTGAATGGAGGAAGGGTTCTAGCATGAGCAAAGGCAGGAGGAAGAACAGGCTGTAAGGAGAAGGTGAGTCCTATTTTGGACATGTTTATAATGAACTGCCTCCAAGAGAAGATGCACAAATATATTTAGACATGTGACTTTGGAAAATAGAAAAAGGGAAAGTTCAGGCACGGAGTTATGGATTTGGGAGTTATCAGCAAATCACTGACAGTAGAAGCCATAGGACTAAACAAGATCACCTGAGTTAAAAGTATAAAGCGGGAAGTTTAGAAGCATGATAACAGAATAGTTATATTTAAATGCCAGAATAAAATGATGAACCAAATAATAATTTACAAGGCTAATATTAGAATTAGAAGGAGAAACAAAAGACAGTAAGGTCGTGGAAGTCAAAGACTTTTCTGGGCCAGGTCTGAGGTGATGAATAATTTCTGCCTGTATTCCATTAGCCAGAACTCAGTCACATGATCCCTTCTGAATGTGAATGCAAGGTCCCTGGCAAAGTACCACTTGACAACAGCTCTTGACTGGGCAAGGAAGCACAAATCTTTTGCAGGCAGCTGTCCATCTCTGCCCCACTATTCTGATCTCACTAGGTCTCCCTAAATAATTCCATACACTTACCTCTATAATATAAAGATATTTCACAGCAGCACGCATTATTTCAACTCAAATTATAAGATAAACAAGATAGGCTTTAGATTGCCAGCAATTCCTTGCCAGCTGGCTATGACTTATATCACTTTATCACATCTGAGCACCACACAGAGGAATAGCAAGACGCCTCAGTGTTATTTCTCTGAAACACTGAAGTGTTGTATATCGAGTTTGTCATTACAAGAGCTAATAAAATCTATGTGACTACACATTGGTGACTACAACTAGAACAATGGATAAAACATGCATGCTAGAAATATTTGAGTCCATCTGTTAGCATGTTTCAGTGCTACAAATAGAAACTTTAAGACTAACTATCTCCCTGGGGGGCTAAGTGAAAATCTATTAGAAAAACAAACATAGTGCCATTGTATGTTTGTATAAAACAAGTTTTTCAACTTCCAAACTGTTAAATGGGTGGTGGGGAAGGAGGATGGTTCTTGCTTTAGAAAGGGTTTTTTTCTCTAAGAGACTTCATAGCTCTCAACTCTTGAGGTCTAGGGAAACAAGATCATCCAAGGAGGGGCTGCAAATGAGAATGGAGTTAGGATCTACCCTCTATTATTCTGGATACTACCTCCTCTGCCTTTTGTCAGAGCACGTATATTATATATCCAGGATAGGGGACAGGGGACAGTGCTGGGGAAAGAATCTTCATCTAACCTGTGAATGATTCTCTCCCAAAATATTTGAAATCAGACATACTTCAATTTTTGTTTTTTTAATCCTCACCTGAGGACATTTTTGCATTCATCTTCAGATAGAGAGAGAGAGAGAGAGAGAGAGAGAGAGAGAGAGAGAGAGAGAGAGAGAGGAAGAGAGAGAAACATCGATGTGAGAGAGACACATCGACTGGCTGCCACCCACACGACCCCAGCCGGGGCCGGGGACAAACTGCAACCGAGGTATGTGCCCTCAGCGGGAACTGAACCTGGGTCTCTCTGGGCCGTGGGCCAACACCCTAACCGCTGAGCCAAACCAGCCAGGGCAAATCAGACTTACTTTGAATGTAAGGCTTAATGTCCTCCTGAAAACTTCTGGTCTACGTGAGGAATTTATATTCTTCCTGTTAGCATAACTTTTACCTTATTTCTTAGGGACTGGTTAGTGTTGTCCTTGTCACCCCTCTCTGCCTAAAGTTTCACTACCAAGTTTCCCTGCATTGACTCAACAGTGAATGGCACCTAAACCCAATAATTTTTCCCCCATCCTTGGATTTTCCTTTTGGCTGTAAAGGTGGTGGGATTAAGGTGTAGAGGGGTAAAGATCTGGGTTAAGGACAGGGTATCACATTTCACCTTGCACACATTAAAGATTTGAGCACATAGTCATCTTGCATTGTGTTTAAAGTTGTTTATGGTTAATGTTCATTTGTTTAGTTTAGCACTCTGCTAGTGACTATGGAGGATATAAAATACATTTTATTTAACATATCTCACTTAATTTTCACCAGCATCCTGGGAATTAGGTATTACTATCCCTGTCTTACAGAAAGGTTAAGTAGCTTATCCAAAGTTATAAAGCTTCTAAGTGACAGAACTATGATTTGAACATAGGTCTGTTTGATTTTGATTCAGCAATGAAGAGGAAGTCCTATGAATGCAGACAGGGCAGTCTGCAGGGTGGGTTAATCACAAAGTGATCTCATTGTATAAGCTATGCTGAAATCATTCTTCGCCCTCACCACTGCCTCCTGTTGGTCTTTATAATCACATATGAACCCATATTAAAGTTGATTTTGATTACCACCATCTTTAATAATAGAGAGAAAACATAATTGTGTTAATTCATACCTAAAATCATATCACATTGACGTGGGCTCTCTTTCTCTTTCTTAACTGCTGTCTCCCAAAATGCCAGTCAAAATCAAACAGTTGCTCATTTTAATTGTTAAGAATTCAGGGTTTATACTGTACAAATAAATACTCGTTCTTCACTGGTCAACCTTTTCACCCAAATTTGCCCAGAAATGAAAACCAAATTGCTAATTGTGTCAGTGTGGTAATGGAACTAGATTTCAGAAGACCCTGGGTTCTCATTTCCTCTCTTTTATATCCTAGCCATGTGAGCTGGGATCTGCCCTTCAACCTGGCTGTGTCTCCGTCTTCCACTATATTAGGGGGAGTAGTTACTCTTGTGCCTGTAGTGTGTTTGTGACAATCTAAATAAGTATTAAAAGTATTTTGAAAACCATAAGGTAGTGTACATATGTAAGATATTACTACTTATTTGTTCATTCTGCAGATAGGTACTTCTATTTTTCACATATGTGAAAAAACATGGCTTCAGTGTTCAACACAGTATACTGGGAAGACTGGCTTGCAAATAGATGTATAGGTGCTATAGTGGAGGTGTGTATCAGGTACAACAAAAACCTAAAGGGAAGTACCCCTGACTCTTGGGGGGGGGGGGGCAGGGAAGGCTTCACAGAGGAGATGGTGTGAACTGAGACTTGAAGAATGAGAAATAGCCCTGGCTGCTGTAGCTCAGTGGTTAGAGCACTGGCCCTCGCACTGAAGGGTCTCAGATTCAATTCCTGGTCAAGGGCATGTTCCTGGGTTGCAGGTTCAATCCCTGGCCCCAGTTGGGGCGTGTGCAGGAGGCAACCAGCTGGTGTCTCTCTCTCACATAGATATGTGTGTGTGTGTGTGTGTGTGTGTGTGTGTGTGTGTGTGTGTCTCTCTCTAGCCCTTCCACTCTCTCTGAAATCACTGGAAAAAATATCCTCGGGTGAGCATATTTGAAACTCTAAAATAATTTTCTCTGTCTGGAATTAGAAGTATAAGACAAGGAGGTGAAGACATAAATAGACAAGGAACAAATTATGAAGAGGCTTTGAATACCATGCTAAGGAGTTTAGATTATGTATAGGAAGAAGTATAAAGCCATTGAAGAATTTTGAGCAGAATTTTGATCAGGTTTCTGCAATGTAAATTATTGGCATGGGCTGGGGAGCAGGCCGTGAGAGAATGAGGCTCTTGCAGTTATCCTGGAGAAAAAGTGCAAAGGGAGGAGAAAAACAACAACTAGGTTTTATGCCTGAGTGACTGGCAATATTTCATAAAATAAGTCTTAAGGGGATTTGGTTTGGAGGGAAATCTTCAACTTCAAACAGTGTCATTTGACAGGTCATTTAGAGGTAGAAGCATCCAGCAGGCAGTTAGAAAAGCAAAAGGAAATCTCAGTGCTAGAGATGTCACCATGGGAACCATTCACATCAAGGTGTTGAAGGCAGGAGGCTAGGTGAGAGCTACCTAAGAGAAAAATAAATGGGGAATGAAGCAAAGAAGTTACATCACTGAAGGAAGTGGGAGTAATAGTACCAGGGTAGTGTCGTAGATGTCAAGAGAAGAAACAGTTTTAAGGTAAGTAGTCAATAAGACCTAATGCTGGAGGAAGAAAATAAAAAGAAACAAGATCAGAGGCTAAAAGAAAACTAATTAAGAGGCTACTGGTGATCTTAGAGAATAGTAAGACTAGGAGTCAAAAGGAAGTGGGTTCAGGAGTAAGAAAATGATAAGAAAAATAGAAATAAATATAAACAAGTGTAGTGTAATACATTCGGACCATAGGTTAGCCAGTGGTACCATATTTTATCAGAACAGTATGGTACAAATGGAAATGCCAGCGTATGTTGTAAATTGCTTTTACCCTTTGTGTCCTGAACACCATAAAATTTGAGTCCAGTGAGCTGATCAGAGTCATTCTTTTATGAGCAATGTAATTTGCTTGTACCCAAAAAGAAATGAACTACAGTGTCTCATTCATCTTTCCCTTGGCCCATATTGCTTGTTGCTTCTCCTGCGTTCTTGATGAGCAACAACGAAGCACTATTCTCTGCAGCTAGCTGAAATGTATACTGGAGAAATGCAAATGTCTTTCCAGGATTTCTTAATTATGGTAGTAAAATGAAAGCACTGGGCAAAGTCAATTTTGTGTCTAACTGAAAATTCATTTTCCTTAATTCTGATAGGCATGGATTCTCGTTAATGGCCTAAAGCATAGGTAGTGGATCTGAGGCCTGTATTCAGGAGTTCTAGTCACTATGTACAGCCATGGATAGAGTTACTTAAAGTAATAATTCTTACACTAGGGAGGCCATAATAATTTCAGTATTAATAACTGGATTGGATTTTGAGAACTTGAAATAGGGCACTTTATAAATGCTTCTCATTATCTTCTAACTTACCTATGCTCTATTAAAATAGCCTACCAACTAAATTGGGCTTTAAAGGGATAAATAAAAATTCAGTAGCAATTTCCAGATTTTGTGAGTATGAGACAACCCTGAGGTCACACCCTCAGATGATACTGATGGTTCCATGAAGGCTACACTTGTCTGAGACACTCTCTCAATTAAATAACTTCTCTTCCATTATGGTTAATCTTATCCAACCAGATAACCATTAGAATTCAGAAATTCTATGAAGCTCAAGATTGGAACATGGTAGAATTTTTCTTTTTATCTTATTGGAATGAAATCTACCTGAAATGATTCCTGTAAGAGGGGAGCTCTCCCATACCCTGTTCTCTAGGTTCTTTATTGAAACTCAAAAAAAAGAAAGAAAAAATGTATTTGTTTTTCAGTCTTCGGTGTGAGATATCTTCAAATGTCAAACCTGGCAGAGTAGCCAGTGTTCAGTGTGAGAGAAAATCGTCCAGTAGACATCTGGGCCTCCTTTCAAGGAAGTGTTACCAACAAAGATTCACTTGCTACTTTTTTCTTCTGTTGGATTAATTCATTGAATTTGAAACTGAGATCTTGGATTCATTTCCCTTTTCTATGACACTTCAAGTGAAAGTAATAGAAGAGTTGTGTTACCAGTGGCGTAAAGAACTCTGCTGACCACTCACCTAGTGGGGAGTAGAGAGACAGTTCTGTGTCCACAGTTCTACAGGCTAGAGCCATTGTGGTGAGAAGGCACATCCCAAAGGTGATCCAATGTCCTTTCTATAATGCCCAGTTTTCTTTGGCTTCCAAAAAACTCTATGGACAATTTTTATATGCAATATGCTGTGCTAGACACGCTGGAGACTACAAATTACTCAGAATTTCTGTCATAAATGTAAACAGAAACACACACATATATCCATACATACATTCACACTTAAAGGAGTATTTCATTAGGATGCTTTGAGCTGGAAGAAATAGAAAATGCCAACTCAAATGGGTTAGATAATTTATTACTTCATATAACAAGAAATCCAAAATTAGGGCAGCTTCTGATGCTGTACAGTCAGGGCTAAGGCTCTATTTTTCTGCAATTCTTTTAGCTTAGCCCTTCCTTTGGCTTTGTCTTAGGCCCCACGTGATTACAAGAGGGCCACAGTAGTTCTGGGCATCATGGACAGATAAGACAACATGCAGAGGCAGAAGAGGGTTTTCTCTCTCATCACAGATTGGGAATCTGTTAACAAGGAGATGGGGAGGAGTGGATGCCATAAGGAAACCTACAGAAACCTAGTAGAGGAGAGAGCATGTAGTAGTGTGGTAGATACTGTACGAGACGTATAAAGCATCTATAATGGTAGTTCCAATGAGAAAGTATTCTTTTCTGTGCTGGAGGGAAAGGGTAGCTGCTGATTAGAGAAGACTTAACTTGGGAAAGAGGTTGTTAATCCAGTTTGAGTTTGAGGTACTCTGGGACCTTCTGGTGGAGAAATCCAATAGACAGTAGGGATGTATATTGATCTAAGGCTGAGAAGCCTAACTAGAGAAAAAGATATAGGATACAGGTGATGGTGAAGGCTCTGAGGATGGAAGAGCTAATTCAGAAGACAGACTAGGACCAAAAAATGAGGAACACTGACATTTAAAGCATGGGTGAAATAAGAGTAGTTAACAGAGATAGAAAATAAAAATGAAAATCTTTTAATGCCATCTGTATGTGGGATGGGTGTAAGCTAACTAGAAATGACATTTTGTGATATTCACACATGTGAGTTGGGTAAAGGACTAGTAAAAGCTTAAGAATCTTTCAATACTCATTCTTTGCCCAGTAGCAGGTGTCCTTCCCTAAGAAACTGGTTGAATGAAACAGAGTTTTGTTGGAGGTCTGGCTACACCTGAACAGTCCTCCACCCAAAGCAGATTTGGGGCATTAACATTTCTAAAATGAGTCTCTTTTCTCTTTGCAGGAGTGGTCACACATTACTTGCCTTCTGGTTTTCCCGCCAAGAGGGAAAACTAAACAGACAGCAGACTATTGAACTGGGACATCACATCCTCAAAGCACACATTTTTAAGGTAACTAGAGAAGTTAGAGTCTTTTTTCTTTCCATCTCCAGCAGGCTTTTCTTAACACTGTGTTTCTGAAACTACTGTTATTTCAGTGTAGTCCTTGCCTTCTGAAATTATCTTGTTGCAAAGTTAGTCCATCTCCTAAAAATTATGATCTGTTCCTCCCTTGGCATGTAAGAAGAAAGCCACAAAGGGGAAAAAAGAAGAAGAAGAAAAAGAAAACCACATTTGTCATCTCCCAGTTTAGCAGATTGCTAGGCTTTCCAGGAAATGTACATGTATTGTCATTTAGGTGAGAAGCATACACGTGTGTTCAATGCATGACCTACAATCTGAGGACAGTCATGTTGTAGCAGTTGCAGATTTTCACAATGTCTAAAAAAGTTACTGAGAGCAGTTACTCTTTCAATTTTCTTAACTCCTTTAAAAACATTTTGTCTGTATTTTATTGATTTTAAGGAGGGGAGAGAAACATCGATTTGTTGAACGTTCCACTTATGCATTCATTGGTTGATTCTTGTATGTGCCCTGACCAGGCATCGAACCTGCAACTTTTGGCATATCGGAACAACGCTCTAACCAACTGAGCTACCCAACCTGGGCCTCTTATCATTCTTTTAGTGAAGATTTTAATATTCCTAGTGCTGTGATTTTTCAAACTCTCTGGAACCAACAATAACCTTCCTTTGAGCTACTTTTCCCATTCTCTCTTCAAATTATAATCCTCCCAGTAGTTTCAAAACTTTTAAGTGCTCTATAGTGTCAGCTTCCATCTCTCAACAGTCACAAGATTGGAATAAGGACCCAGAGGAGGGCGCATCATTCACTGTTTGTGCATGTATGCATTTGTTTCCTCAGCACTGGCTGAGGCATTGTCCTAGGTAATAGTGTTGCAAAAACAAGAAAAATACAGCCCCTAATCTCAAGGAATTTGTAGTGTTGATTGCAGTATGGGGTAAAAACACAAAGGTCAAGAAAGAAATGTTCCCTTGATTTTTCTAGCCCACAGTTTGCTGGAAGTCTGCCACTTCTAGTCCCTACAGTCTCTTCAAACAGGTATCTTAAACAGTTCTCTGGGTTAGACTTCCTCCAAAAAATGCTGTGAAAGATAAAACAGTTCTTGCACTGGCTGGTTTGGGT
This sequence comes from Tadarida brasiliensis, assembly GCA_030848825.1. Taxonomy (NCBI): domain Eukaryota; kingdom Metazoa; phylum Chordata; class Mammalia; order Chiroptera; family Molossidae; genus Tadarida; species Tadarida brasiliensis. Next base: position 53,820,814 of record CM061273.1, read on the forward strand.
CTGCAATTAGAGTGTCGGCCCATGGACCAAAGAGTCACGGGTTCAATTTGTGGCCCCCAGTCAAGGTCATGCAGGAGGCAACCAATTGATGTGTCTCTCTCACATCAATGTTTCTCTCTCTCTCTCTCTCTCTCTCTCTCTCTCTCTCTCTCTCTCTCTCTCTCCATCTCCCTCTCTCCTTTCCTCCCTCCCTCCCACTCTGTCTTAAAAAAAAAGTCAATGGAAAAATATCCTCCAGTGAGGATTTAAAAAAAAAAAAAAACAGTTCTCTTCAGAGAGAAAGATGACAGAAAGGGCAACTCCAAGAGCCTACACATTCTTCCCCAGATGTAAGCACACAGCCATAGAACCCTGTGCATCAGATAGACAGACAGGAACCCACAGTGACAGGTTCTTTATTTGAATCACAATTGTCTTATCTGACAAATCACTGTACTAAAAAAATGATCTTACCCAGTGACCTTACTCAGTGGAAGCAGAGTGGGACTAAAATAACAGGCAAGGTGGCTCCTTCCCGTTTCAAATGGACCAAAAAGTATCTGCTACTTTGACAAATTCTGAGATCATTATCCTTCAGTTAGATAGGAAGCTTAACTTTTAAGCATCACCACTTTACACACTTAAGCTTTTAGCAACACCATCTGCCTAGGATCAGATACAAAGAACCGTATGCTTGTCTTTTCCATACCATAAAATAAACACCACATTAACAGATAAATGATAGGAAGTTTTGTTTGACCCACTGTGACTTCATCCAATGCATGTAGACGTACATTTAACTATACGCCCCTGTCATTGACACAGTTTTATCTTATGTTGCTACAGACAACATGGTTGCCTGAGATAAGAGTGGCTCCCTGTGTGATTCAGACCATAAATACTTGGGTGTACAGCATAGGTGCTGAAATGACTGCGAGCGGAAGAATGTAGGCTTGGACTATGGTTTTCCTGATACCGTACTTTTAGGGTCTTTTAAATGCAGAATGCTCCCTGTTGATAGGCTTTAGCTTCTCCCAGACTGCTAGAATGCTCAGTGCCTATCAGCTGCAGGTCATGAAAAGGCAAAAATAGACTCTATGCTTAAACCAGTACCACTTAGAACTTCTGACCACCAGTGACGTGTAGTCCAATTTATATTTCTTTCCAATTAATTTTAACTTTCCCTTATTTTACCTTTGTTTGTGAAAAATTACATATAAGGTCATTAATCACTCTAAAAATATGAGATTGAGGCTCTGTAATTTTGGAGATTTGGCTAGCTATGGAGCCCTTTCATTCTTTTTACTTCTAACAACTTTATTGAAGTATAATTTATGTGCCATAAAATTCACCCATTTTAAGCATATAAGTCAATGACTTTTAGTATATTTAGAGTTGTGTAACTATCACCACTATTAGTACCTTTGCATCACCCTAAAAATAATCTTTGTGCCCACTTGAATTCACTCTATGCTCCCCCCAGCTTCTGGCAACCACTGATCTATTTTCTATCTCTCTAGATTTTACTTTTCTGGACATTTCATATAAATGGAATCATACAATATGTGGTCTGTGTATGGCTTCCTTCGCCTACTGTGATATTTTCAGGGTTCATCCATGTTGTAGCCTGTATCAGTACTGGATTCCTTCTTACTGCCAAATAATCCATTTTGTTTATCCATTCACTTTTACAGTGAACAACTCAGCGCACTTGTATATTCACGGTGTCAGTGCTCAGGTTTTTGTGTGGACATGTCTTCATTTCTCTTGGACATATACCTAGAAGTGGAGTTGCTAGACATGTAGTAACTATGTTTAACATTTTGAAGAATTGCCAATCTGTTTTCCAAAGTGGCTGTACCATTTCACAATCCCTCCAGCAATGTATGAGAGTTCCGGTTTTTTCAAACCTTTGCCAATACTTGTTAGACGTTGTCTGTCTTTTCTTGATGTTAAAAAAATAATCATATACACTGTGCCACAAAATATAATTTAGCCATTTTAGTGGTTATGAAGTATAATAGTTTCTTACTGTGGTTTTAATTTGTATTTCCCTAATGACCAATGAAATTGAACACGCACAGTTCTTTTATAATCCTCTCATTATCATTTAGATTTTTTTTTAAATCTATGAAAAGAAAGGATGTTTATGAATTGTGGCCATAGATATCTCAATCTAGTTTGTGATGCAAGATGTTTCACTGGTTTGAGTCTATTCACTGAAAGGGTTTTGGAGTACTCTTACATTAGCTCCCTAACTGCTGCCCTCTAAAATGTTCCTTTAGCCCTGGCCAGTTTGGCTCAGCGGTTAGAGCGTTGGCCCGTGGACCAGAGAGTCCCGGGTTTGGTTCCCGCTAAGGGCATGTACCTCGTCAGTTGCAGTTTGTCCCCGGCCTCGGTTCTGGTCGTGTGGGTGGCAACCAGTCGATGTGTCTCTCTCACATCGATGTTTCTCTGTCTCTTTCCTCCCTCTTTCCCTCCCGCTCTATCTGAAAATAAATGCAGAAAAAATGTCCTCAGGTGAGGATAAAAAAAATAATAATAATAAAATGTTCCTGTGGTCAGTCCTATGGCATTTCTTACCAGAACAGAACTATGGCCAGAGGGAAAAGTGCTGTAAGTAGACATCTAGAGGGTAGAGATCCTTTGACATCAATCAAAAGGCCTGGGTTCAAGTACAGACTGTGCCATTTACCTTAAGCAGTCTCAGTTTTCTCATCTGTAAAATGGTAACTGTATCTGTCAGGATTGTTATAAGGGTCATACCTATAAGATATATAAGATTCACAATAAAATGCAAAGTGCTAGACATATATCTAATACAAGGTTTTATGATTCAAATTATTAATAAAAATCTGACAAGACAATGATAAGCACAAATTTTAGGTGGTAATATCACCCTTTCACTTCAGAGGTTTCTTAGCATTTCCTATAGCAGTGATTGGCAAATATGGCTTTGCAGTTCATAGAGTCTCTATTGAAATCACTTAATTCTGCCATTGTAGCTCAAAAGCAGCCAGAGACAATACAGAAATGAGTGGGTGGGTGTGGTTATAAAAACTGGTGTAAAGCTGGATTTCACCTTGAGCCATAGTTTGCCAACAACCCCTTTCCTGCAATGAAAGGCACCATTCCTTTTGTTTACCAGGATCCTTTTATTATAACCAAACATGGCCATATGGATAGTCAGATTAGAAGAGTAATAATTCTTTTCCGCATCTGTGAAGCTGAGGAGATCCCTGCCAGGCAGAGCAGGTCAGATCTCACTGTCCTCCCAGTGCTTCAACCCTTCCCTGCAGGCCCTCAATAAAATGGTTTGATCCTAGAGTAACAATCCACTTGAGACACTTGGGTATCTACAAGTGGGTTTTTGATGATGTATTTGTAAATAGCTTGCCTTAAGGAAACTCATTGAATAACCCCCAAGGTTAATATTTGCCATGATCTTAGTTAGATACCTGAGCCATAGCTAAGATCCCTAAGGTGAGACTGCTCTTGCTTCTTCATGCTTTCTCTCTCTTAATGAAGTGTTCAAAAATATTGAGCAAGCTTCCTACCGGCTAGTTAAGTGTTAAAAAGTTAGATTCTAGCCCTGGCCAGTTTTGCTCAGTGGTTAGAGCGTCAGCCCATGGACCTAAAAGTCGCTGATTCGATTCCCAATCAAGTGCAAGTAACTGAGTTGCAGATTCCATCCCAGAAATCAGTGAAAAACTATCCTCAGGTGAGGATTTTTTAAAAATTAGATTCTAACAAATGTTTAATGAAGGGACTCAATTACCAGCCATCTCTGACAAAAAGAGATTCCTTCTTGCCTAAGCAATAGTTATAGATACCTGAAAAGAAACTTTTTCTAGTTGTCTGAACCTCAAGTTCTCTTTAAGAATCCATCAGCTTAAAGAGACATATGAAGAAATGCTCAACATCATTAATCATCAGAGAGATGCAAATTAAAACAACAATGAGGTATCACCTCACACCTGTCAGAATGGCCGCCATCAACAAATCATCAAACAACAAGTGTTGGCGAGGGTGTGGAGAAAAGGGGACTCTAGTACACTGCTGGTGGGAATGCAGACTGGTGCAGCCACTGTGGAAAACACTATGGTGTTACCTCAAAAAATTAAAAATTGAATTGCCATTTGACCCAGTGATCCCACTTCTAGGAATATACCCTAAGAAGCCTGAAACACCAATCAGAAAAAATACATGTACCCCCATGTTCATAGCAGCACTATTTACAATAGCTAAGATCTGGAAACAGCCCAAGTGTCCATCAGTGGATGAATGGATAAAAAAAGCTGTGGTACATATACACAATGGAGTACTATGCAGCTGTAAGAAAGAAAGATCTCTTATCCTTTGAGACGACGTGGAGGGACCTCGAGAGTATTATCCTAAGCGAAACAAGCCAAGCAGAGAAAGACAAATATCACATGATCTCACTTATTTGTGGAGTATAATGAACATAACAGTCTGAGGAACAGGGTAGACCCAGAGATGTGGAAGTAGGGTATAAACTGACACCCCTCAGAAGAGGGGGTGGGGGGGGAGGGAAGAGATAAACCACAGAACTTATGCACATGTATGCATAAGTGATGGACATGGACAACAAAGCTGGGGACAGGGTGGGGGGATGGGGAGGAGGGTGTCAATGGGGAAAAAAGGAGAAACATCTGTAACAAAAATAAATTAATAAAAATAAATAAATAAATAAATAGTATCATCATGAAAAAAAAAAAAAATTCCATCAGCTTAGAATTTAATTATGTGGGTTTTTTTACTACATCCTGCCTGGTAATGGGATTGATCTACCTGTCACCTTTATCAAGTTGAATTTAACTAAACTGAACTCTTTCCTCCCATATCTTATAGGAGCGAAGGGTCAACCCCACCAAGTAGAAGAAATTGGTAGACTAGCAAGTCTGTGGTACAAGTAAAGCTAATATCCCAAGTCCTAGAGTCTAGCTCTGTATTTCAGACTTATTTCCTATGTATTTACTCCTGCCTCACTAGGACTCAGTACTGCTTTGTGTCTATTTACTGGACCATTTCATTGAAGTTCATTTACCAAGATCTCTTCTTACTCAGCTCCTTTTCCTATTTTTTTCCCTCTAGCTCTTAATCAAGTCAACTAACTAACAAACAGCCTGACTTATGAGTCACTGAAAAAATAAAGCAAGCGTTCAAGTGTGACTTCCTTTAACTATGTCCTGCCTTCACCAGTAAATCAGTCTATCATCATTAGTTCTTACCTCTCCTTTTTCTTGTCTCAGGGGAAGAGATGTCCCTATTCCTCTTTTCTTTTTAATTTTGTTAAATGAAATATTTCAAACACATAGAAAAGCACAGGTAATTGAATAATCAAATACTATCTACCATTTTTAACAGGTGTGAAGATTTTTCCATGTTTGCTTCAAATCTTTCTTTATTTTTAAGAAACAAAAATGTAACAAGTACAATAGAAGCCCTCTTTGTATCCCTCTCTTACCCCATATCTCTCCCTTCTCAGAGATAATTTCTACCCTTGAGTTAGCATGTGTTCTTCTCATCCATAATTTGTACTCTTTCAACACAGATATGTATTTATAAACAATATACAGAATTATTTCATGATTTTAAAACTTGGCATAAATAGTATCACACTTGTTATATAATTCTATGTATATTTGAGATTTATCAAGAGATCTAGATCAGTGGTTTTCAATTTTATGTATACAGTAGTCCCCTTTATTCACAGGGGATACATTCCAAGCCCCCCAGTGGATGCCTGAAACCACAGATAGTACCAAACGCATAACTCTACTAGAAATGTGGCGGTAGCTTCTTCGTCAGCAAATGTAGCCTCTCCAGTAATTTTCATATTTTTTCAGTCCAAATCTATTCCTGAATCTGTGTAACCATCCCTTATTTGCAGTAAATGGCTAGATGTCCCGTGTTTCAGGGGATCCCTTGCTGAAGTCTTCGTACAGGCTCATTGCTTTCTGGCACAACACGTTGTCGTCCGTTTATGTTTTGCACCCACAAATTTAATGCCCTTTCTTATCTTAACTAAACCCTTATCACACACCGTGGCCGTAACTTTTGTGGTTGAAAGTACAACTAACATGATTTCTTTATCCTTCTTCACAATTTCACAGAAAAAAAGAAAAGAAAAAAAAAGATTTGTCCTTACTGTAGATCTTAACAACTTCAGCATACAATTTTTTTTTCTTAAGTCAAGAACTTTCACTTAAAAGCACTTTACGGCTTCTCTTTGATGTATTGGAATTGCCAGCACCACTCCTCTTGTGGTTTGAGGCCATTATTGAGTAAAATAAGGGTTACTTGAACACAGGCACTGCAATAGTACGGCAATCAATCTGATAACCATGACAGCTACCACCGTGACTAATGGGCAGGTAGCGTGCCCGGCGTGGATTCACTGGGCAAAGGGATGATTCACACCCCAGCAGGATGGAGCAGGACAGCACAAGATTTCATCGTGATACTCAGAATGATGCACAATTTAAAACTTAAGAATTGATTATTTCTGGAATTTTCCATTTAATATTTTCTGTCTGCAGTTGATGAGGAGTAACTGAAACCCTAGAAAGCAAAACCGAGAATAAGAGAGGACTACTGTACATTTGATTCTCCTGGGGAACTTTAAACACATACATATTTCTGAGCCCTACTCCCAGAGATCATTATTCATCATTCTAGAGTATAAACCAGGCTTTTATTTTTAATTAGTATGTTTTATTTATTAGAGCAAATTTAGGTTTACAGAAAACATAGTTGGTTCTCATATACTCACTCCCCCCACCACATTTCCCCTATTATTAACATCTTGCACTGGTGTGGGACATTCGTTACAGTTGATGAACCTATATTGATATATTAACCGAAGTCCATAGTTTACATTAGAGTTCAATGTTTGTGTTGTATAGTTCTGTGGATTTTGCCAAATGCATAAATCATGTATCTACCATTACAGTATCATATAGAATAGTTTCACTGCCCCATAAATTCCAAAGCTATCAAAAGTACTCCTAGGTAACTCTGTAGGATTGGTAGGCACACCCAGTGGGGACACAGCTCTAAACTGTTCTGGGCTTCATTCTATCCTAGATCTTGGCCCAGCAATTCTTCTCCAACTTATAGTCCTCCCATGTCTTCAAGGAGGATGTTTTTTAGATTTTGTACAGCTTTTCCTAGTTGTCTTTAGCAGGAATGTTTGTCCAAATTACCTAGATCAACCATTACCAGAATTGAAAGTCCACCCAAGTTCCCTTGAGCAAAAATTACAACTCAACATTCTGGGAAGATCCAGCTTTTCTCTAAACATCTTAGAAAACTGGTTTACATTCAAGAAAACTAAATTCAGACTTGTAGGACCTGAGCAGAGGAGTGAGTTGCTGCGTCTTTCAGAGAAGCTAAATGCAATGTTGCTGATTTGAACATAATTAGAACAATCTGCATTCAAGAAATAAAGCAAGCAGAAGTAGCTTAAGTTTTTAAAATGAATACCTCCCCAGATCCACTGATTAGTCTTAGACTTCAATGTTAATATCTTCTGCCCTCGGGATTTCCTGCTTTAACTCACTCACTTGACCCAGATATTGACAGAATGGGAAGATGACTTCGAGAGAGTCTTGCGCTAACAACGGAAAATTTCAAAAACAAATTATTCTAATTTCCTTTTGGAGAAGCCCACATGAAAGGGGCAAACATTAGTATATGTCATGGGACCTAGGCCAGTCAAAATTGAGAAAATTTGTTGCTGGTGTCAGTCAAACCTATGATGTTGTTTTCCTGAGGATGAACAGACATAATCGTTGCACTGTGTATTAGTCAGGGTGAGGAATGCTAGCTACTGTAACAAACCTGCAAAATCTCAATGACTTAACAAAGGTTTATTTCTCACTTACATTGCAGTTTAGTATATATCATCGGACAGGCTTCTTCCACTTAGTAAAATCTCTAGTGACCTCAGAATCCTCCATTCAAGAAGAACAATAGAAAGTGTGAAGAAACACGCAAGAGGTTTGGGGCCAAGCCTGGACATGATAACGAAATACTTCTCATATTTTGTTAGCCAGGATTCAGTCACATGCCCCATATAACTGTAAAGGAGGTTGGGAAATACAGTTTTCCCAAATGCCAAGGAAAGAAATGAGATGGAGATGAATGATCATATTGCATTATCTGTGTCACAGTGTGTATTTTACTAACTTGAATTTAAGAGATTGATTCAAGACGGCTAATAGAAAAGGTGTGGGGGAAAATTACATCCAGACATAGCAGAAGAAACAGGTGTTATGTAGATTTGTTGCTAGAGACTGCTAAAATAGAGACAGTTTAACTTAGTTCGTTCCAACAGAACTAGTCTTTGTCCCCATCAGTGGTTTTGCTGGGCACAGACACTGTTAGGGTGAGACTCTACTCTCATATATTAGTGCCACAAACCAGAGGTCACTAACATACTCCAATGGTACTTTTTAGCTGGGCTAATGAGTTGTCTCAATATTTCTTTTTCAGGGTTTGAGTAAAAAAGTTGGGGTATCATCCTCCATCCTCCAAGGTCTCTGGATCTCCTACAGCACAGAAGGTCTGTCCATGGCATTGGCATCTTTACGAAATCTCTACACTCCAAATATAAAGGTAAATGATATGAATTACATGAGATTAAAGAATTATCTTTGAAAAACAGAATTAGGAAGACATTTAAGTGGCTATTTAATTGATGTTTAACTTGCCTTAGACTATCTTCTATTAGCTTTTTGTTGATGATTTACCATATTTTAAATTGTTACATTTTGTTCTGTGACTTGAAGACCAAACTATTGACCTTCTACCTTCTGTAAGCTGACTCTGATTTATAGGATCAGGTCCTGCTTCTTCTAGGGAGTAAGTCAATCTCAGGTAGCCTTTGGTTTGGTAGGAGCTTTTTTGACCCACAGGTCACTTAGTAGAGACTATGTTCAGCATTACAGTATGGGTGGCATTTGCTCTAGTTACTAAGCAGTTTATGTAAAGAGACATTTTACATCTTTTTCCCAAGGCAAGGTATTGAAACAGGAACAAATAGCAATTATAGAACAAAGTCGTTATTAAATGCTACTAGGCCTTATTGTGTGGTCCCAGATGCCTTAATAAAAGATGACTAAAATGATGTGACTGATATTTGTCTGAGTATTATTTCTATTTACTTATTTCTAGGTCAGCCGACTGCTGATTTTGGGAGGTGCCAACATTAATTACCGGACAGAGGTTTTAAATAATGCCCCAATTCTATGTGTCCAGTCTCATCTTGGTTACACAGAAATGGTGGCCCTGCTGTTGGAGTTTGGGGCCAATGTGGATGCCTCTTCTGAAAGCGGCCTGACGCCTCTGGGCTACGCCGCAGCAGCAGGCTACCTAAGCATTGTTGTGCTACTGTGCAAGAAACGGGCCAAGGTAATGGCTGCCTGGCTCTGCTGCTCCTCCTTTCTCCCCTTTATCTTTCTTCCTGCCATAGTCTTCCTTATCTCCTGTGTTATCTCCTGAATCTAGGTGGAGCACATCAAACCCTGTTAGGGAGCAGATCAAAGGGAGCACGGGCTCTGCATACATCCAGTGTTTGCATGCCAGTTCCACGCTGCACTGGACACAGTCCCCAAACCTTTGAGGGGCACTTAGGAAACCTCAGTATCAGCAGCCACAAAAAGTCCCTACCTAACAACCAAGAAATTCTCTACTGAGCTCAAATGAGAAAGGAGAAGGTGGAGGAGCAGGGAGACTGCAGTGGGAGTCTGAACTAAATGGTGCCTGCAGACTCAGCCTTTCATGTGTAGAGAAGATAAGTTAGCCATGGAGATAAGAACAGAGACCAGACTCCCTCATGCTATCCTTGAAGATCATCACCGTAGAGGTATGGGGGGAAGATGATTCTCTCTGTTTAGTCTCAAAAGTGACCAGAGGCACTCAGAAGTGTTTCTGTTAGTATATTTTAATTCTCTGAAAACCTTTCTAAAAAATGTGTTTGCTTTATAGTAACCCAAGAGCCACTGATATAAAAGAACTCAATTTTAAAATATTGGCGGAAAGAGAAGTGCTGGTCTCAAAAATGGAGGCCTCTGGGGAAATTGTAGCCTCGTGGTATTTTGTTTCAGTCCTAAAAACAAACCAAAGATTTTGGTGGTTTTGCAATGAAATATAAATAATGTGTATGACCTCATTCTGAGGTGTCCAACGTTTTTACCAGGGAGGAGAGGGGGACTCCTGAGACTCCTTTGGGAACTGAGACCTAGGACTCAGTGAAACCCCAGAGTCTTAGATGTTTACTGTGGCACATTGATGGGCCACCTCTAAAGTTCTGTTCATTGAAATGAACACCTCAAGAAACAGAATGATAACTGGGCCTTATTACTGTTGCTATGAATTCATATTTTAATCTTAAGTGGGTCTTCCCTGCTGCTCAGCTATCATTTTTGTTCATCTCATTTTCCCCCGAGCAGATGTGTAAATCATTTGTATTCTTCTCAATACCCTATCAAACTTATTTTGCCCTCCTACATTCCTGAGATTGAGTTCATCTCAATGTAACTCTGCCTCAGAACTCTATGAATTCTTACCTACACTCACCTTTACTTCTGCCTTAGAGAAGGACTTGTTTCCTTTTGCCTCCACCTGTATTTTTTATCTCAGTAAGTTGCTCGTTCTCTTGCATTTTATTTTATTCTTTTTCTAAATTTACACTGCCTTTTCCCCCAGTTTCTACAAACCTATGAATGTCTCCTCTAACCCAAAAGACATTTTCCTTTCTCCTCCTAACCAGAAGCTACCATCCAATCTCCTATCTTCCATATCCACCACACCTGTCCTAAGAGTCATCTCTACTTGCTTTGCTACCTGTTTACTAGTACTCCTTACCCACTGGTCGTCTGGCTTCCATGAGAGAAGGAGGAGGCAAGTCATTAAAATCATAAACCTTGGAATCAAACCTGACTTGGTCAAAGCCTGCATTCACACTTATTTTCTGTGAGGGCTTGGACAAATCATTTAACTCCTCTCAATCTCACTTGTTTCATCTGAAAAAGGATTAATAGGGCCAGTTGGAGAATTAAAAACAAGAAAGTCTTTTTAAAAAGAGATGAACTCTCTTTAATCTCATTTTAGTGCCTAATAAATAATAGTCTTTAAAAAAAAAAAAAGAAAGAAAGAAAAAAGAACACACTTGGACACAGACAAAATGTAGTGAAGGCCTGGGGTGGGATTGGGGCTGGATGGAAGGGAGCACAAGGGGAAGAAATGAGAGACATCTGTAATACCATCAACAATAAAAAAATTTTTTTAATAAAATAAATTTTAAAAGAACACAGTCAACCTCTTGGCATTCAAATGTAACTACTCTCTCAAAAATCACTAACAACTGCCAGTCACCAAATAAAGTAACTTTTTCTCATTTCTCACCCCGTAGGCAGTATTGACTGCACTTCTCAGAACTTATAACATTGTCCTAGTAACCCACCTGCCTCTCTGGTTACTCTTCTCTCTTCCTCCTCTTAATGTAACTGTTGACTAAGAATTTTGTCCTCTGGTCTTCTCCTTCCTCATATTCCCTCCGTGGCTTCTCTATCAGGAAGATAATGAAGACTACTAGCCACTATTGTGTAGAAAGTTTTGGAATTTTAGTTTGTCTGATATTTTCTCATCATTAGGATGAATTTATATATTTTTGTCAATTATACCACAGAAGTGATGCTGTGCCCTTATTATTGCAGCATTTAGGAGGTACAAGGGGACGTTGACTTCTATCACTTCACATTTTCTCAAATGTGAAGTTACTGTTTTCCCTTTTAAGAATTATCTTTTCGGGAGATGCTTTCAGAATAGGCAGATACCTTGTTTCTCATACTTCTGTCCACTAATCTTAGGATCCATCAGTGATTCTTACTGTAGTAAGTATTGCTATGGTGTTTGCCTAATGATGATTTTCTATTTTCCTCATTCCTTCAATATTTATTAATTGGAATTCTGTTGTAAGAAAGAGCTGTTATTTCTCCCCCGTGTATTTTTCAGTTATTTCTAATACAATGGATTTCTGGGTATTGATTTTATACTATGACCTATAACGCATTACTATTATTATTTATTTTGTTGCTCAAATTGGCCCAGATTTGACCATTGAAAGCTCCTTCAATTTTGTTTCTGTGTCCTTTCAAATCCCCCCACCCATTATTTTGTGAGCACATTCATACTTTCTGGCACCACAGATATTCCAAACTTATCTTTCACTATTAATACCCCAGCCTTGGAATCAGTCATTTCTCTAAGAAACGAAGGGTCCTTTTATTCATCCCCTTAGTTTTTTAATATACTGTTCTGAGCATGAAAATTCTCAATGACTCTCTATTACCTACTCATTAAAATTCAGAAACCACTTAGCCTGACATTAAAAAATATCCATGCTCTAGTCCCAAAAGACCCTCTCAACTTTATAGTTTAAACTTCCCCATCATGTACCCTCCCCTTACATAAACTAGAATTAATCATTTCCTATTTCAGTGAATTGAGATAGACCTTAGTTCATGTGGGCTGCTATAACAAAATACCGTAGACTGAGTGGCTTATGCACAACATTTATTTCTCACAGTTCTGGAGGCTGAGCCCCAAGATTGTGGCGCCAGCAGATTCAGTGTCTGGTGAGCGCTTCCTGGTTCACACACACAGCCTTCTCACTGTGTCCTCACATGGTGGAAGGGGACAAGCAAGCTCTCTGGGGGCCCTGTATAAGGACAACTAATCCCATTCATGAGAGCTCTGCCCTCATGACCTAATCACTTCCCTAAGGCCTATTTCCTAATGCCATCACCTTGCAGGCTAGAATTCCAACATGTAATTTGGGGGAGAGGGGCCACAAACATTCAGACCGTAACACCTTTCCCTCTGAATTCATTTCTGACTCTAGCTGGGAATTCTCTGAAATATTAATGCACGTTTACTTGTCTTATGGCATTTATTATATGCTCTTTTATTGGACAGCCTTTTGTCATATTGGTCACATCTCCCCTATCTTGTTTGAAAATCCTTGAGCACAGAATTTATATTTTACTGTCTTATTCACCTTTTTATCCTATTGGTATCTTGCACATAATAGGCATTCAGTAAACATTTGATGGCTGAGTGGAACTAAAGCTGGGGAAAATCAGAGAACTCCTGTTTCAAATGTCCTAACTACCACTGGAAGATAACCTGCCTACCTGTCAGAAAAGGCTTGTGGCTAGGGACGTTCTGGTAGATTGATTTTTTTTTCTTTATTTTTAAATCCTCACCCAAGGGTATTTTTCCATTTACCTTCAGTCAGAGTGGGAGAGAGAGAGAGAAAAAAAACAGAAATGTCAATGTGAGAAAGACACATCGACTGGTTGCCTCCCACACGACCCCGACCAGGGCCAGGGACCAAACCACAACCGAGGTACATGCCCTTGACTGGAATCAAACCCATGACTTCGGTCCGTAGGCCAGTGCTCCAACCGCTGAGCCAAACAGGCCAGGGCTGGTAGATTGATCTTAATCAGGCTCTTCTTTCAGCCTAAACTTGTAACGAACACTGCAGTTGTAAAAACTGCTTTTGGAACTTAGTCTGGTATTAAGCTCCAAGTACCTCTAGCCATTTTGGCCAGATCTTTGAGATTCTGCCCTTACATTGAAAGAAAGACACGGCCTTTGCCAAAGCTTGGTGGTCAAATGTGTGATTCATGATATAAGATATTTTGCTTCTTTGGAAAACAAAAAAAAATTGAGCTTCAAAATGTTTTTCTTTCCTTTCATGGTTTCAAAAACCTTTTTTTGTACCAAGAGAGCTACAAGTCTTTCAAATCTTGGTCAGAAAAGAACTATTTAAGGACAAAGGAGAACGTACCTCAGGAAAACAAAGCTGGAGCTGGGAGTTTTGTGTTTTGGTTTCTTTTGATGTGAAAACAAAAGCCTGACCTTATAAAATGAGGTTCTCCCCAGAGGGGCATCTGCCAGAGTTATAGCTCAGTGGTGATTTAGCCTGAGTAGGAGAGTGTCCTCTAAATTTTCTCAGAGATTGGTTCAGGGCATGGGAAAGACTGACTCTCAGTCATCCAGACCTGTGCAATGGGCAGCCGTGACTAGAGTGGGAGTACAGCCACAAGTCTTTGTTCACACAGATTTCTCTGTCCCCTTCCCTTAGGTGGATCACTTGGATAAGAACGGGCAGTGTGCTTTGGTCCATGCTGCACTTCGAGGTCATCTGGAGGTTGTCAAGTTTTTGATTCAGTGTGACTGGACAATGGCCGGCCAGCAGCAAGGAGTTTTTAAGAAGAGCCATGCCATCCAGCAGGCCCTCATTGCTGCAGCCAGCATGGGTTACACTGAGGTAAGAAAGCAGGTGATAAGGTTTGTTATTTTTTCCCCCCAATCTGTGTATTGAAGGAGAAAAGGGTTGCATTATTACAAAATTGCCACCCTAATTAATGTGGTTTAGCTTTGTAATCACTGCTTTGAGGAATAGGGAAATTAGACTCCATGAAGCACTTAATTCTCAAATGCCAAGGTACCTAGATTTATGGACACAGAATGTTTGAGAGTTGGAAAGGACCTTGGAATTTATCTAATCAAGTTCCTCCCACCCCACCCCACCCCCATTTAACAGACACTGACACTAGGCTCAGAGGGATTATTTGTTGAGCTGTGTCCCCATGGGTAGGCAGTGTGGCATGGGAACAGCACAACATTTAGAATCTCAGAAGGACCAGGTTTGAGTCTCAGCTTAGCTACTCATGAGCTCTGGACCTTGAGCAATTTACCCAATCTCTTAGAACCTTAGTTTCCCATCAGTAAAGTGAGTCCAATAAATTATTTTTTACAAGGCTGGTATGAAAGGTACTTTGTAAAATGTTAAACACTATACAAACAGTATCTTTGCTAACTTATTTATTAATGATAGTGATAATATAGTGGCAAAATATATGGAATTGGTAATATACTAGGAAATATTAACAACCAGCTCTAGGGAGGAGAGTGTAGTGGAGTGGGAGGGAGGGAGGGAGAAAGAGAGAATGAGAATGAGAGCATATGTATAGTCATGTGCCACATAATGGTATTTTTGTCAATGACAGATTGCATGTGTGAGTGTGGTCCCATAAGATTATGATGGAGCTGAAAATTCCTATCACCTAGTGATGTCATAGCCATTGTATTGCTGTAGTGTGACGTATTACTCATGTGTTTTCGGTATGCTGGTGTAAACAAACTTACTACAGTCAGTCGTATAAAAGTACAGCAGGTTCAATTATGTAAAGTACTTAATACTTGATAGTGATAATAAACTAATATGTTACTGGTTTATGTATTTAGCATACTATATTTTTATCGTTACTTCAGAGTGTACTCTGAAAAAAGTTTGCTGTAAAACAGGACGCATGGCTCCAGCAGCAGCCAAGTGCATCTTGTGCTTATCGCGTCACCACTTCTTTGATTCAACCAGTGGATCAAGTACATCATTTTTAAGTGTATTTAATTTAATCTCATGTTGTTTTGTTCATTATGGCCCCTAAAGTCACTGCTAATGTTGCCAGGTAGAGAGCACATCAAATGATTGACCTGGAAACAAAATTAGGAGTGATTGAGGAGAGGACTAGAAAGGTAGAAAATCAGTGATGGTTATTGCTCACCAGGTAGACATGCCCCATTCCACTATAGCTGCAGTCTTTAAGAATAAGAACAGAGTGATGGAAGCTGTTAAAAGGTCTGCTTCATTGAAGGCAACGGGACTAAAGAATTTAAGAAGGGCTTTTATCAGGCATGGAGAAATTTCTAATGACCTGGATTGAAGACCAGACACACAGGTATCCCTCTCAGCACTATGATGATCATGGCCGAAGCAAAATGCTTGTTAGCGATGTTGAAAGAAAAGGTTGGAGCCAACTATGATGTTGAATTTACTGCAAGCTCTGGGTAGGTTAAATGATTCAGGAATCGTTGCTCATTACATAATGTGAAAGTGAGTGGTGAGTCTGTGAGTGCTGATGTGAAGGCAGCTGAAGAATTTTTGGAAACTCTAGATAAGCTGATTGTGGAGGAAAATTACTTGCCAGAATTTCAACATGGATGAAACCTCCTTATTCTGAAAAGGGATGCCTGAAAGGACTTTCATCCATAAGGAGACCAAGTCACTGCCAGGTTTTAAGGCTTTTTAAGGACAAGATAACAGTCCTGCTTGGGGGCAATGTTGCAGCTACAAATTGAAACCCTTAGTGATCTGGCACAGTGAGAACCCCAGGGCCTTCAAGCATATCAATAAGCAGACACTGCCAGTGTACAGACAGGATCAATAATAAGTCATGGATGACCAGCTCCTCTTCCAAGATGCCTCTGACTTGCTCTGCCAGTGAAATGGAGAAGTACTGTTTGGAGCATAACATACCTTTCAAGATTTGGTTATTGTAGATAATGATGCTGGACATCCTCCTTTTATTGGTGATCTTCATTCCAATATCAAAGTAGTGCTTCTCCCTCCAAACACCATCTCTTTGATCCAACCAATGATACTACCTCTTTGATCCAACCAGTGGATCAAGGAGTTATAGCAGCTTTTAAAGCCTACTACCTAAGGAGGACCTTTCCCCAGGCTGTTGCTGCAAGTGTGGAAGTCGCTGGGGCAGTCCTGGAAGGATTACAGCATCTGTGACTGCATTAAGACCTTCGCTTTGGCATAGGGTGATGTCACCAAGGAATATATAAATGGCATCTGGAAGAAGATACTCAAGAGTTTTGTCCCCTACTTCAAAGGATTTACCAAGGATGTGAAGGTTGCAAAAATCAACAAGATGTGGTTGAGATGGCAAACACTTTAACCTGCTGTGGGCAGTGATGACATTGAGGAGGGTCTGGACTGGAACAGGAACACATAGCTGAAGAAGAGGCAAACGAAAAGGAAATTGCAGAAGAAAGAGAACCCCTAAGAAAATTCACAGGGGTTTAACAGAAGTTTTTGCAGACCTCAACAAGTTTGTTAAGAAGTTTGAAAATGACCCTAACACCAAAAAGTTTTCATTAATAGGACAGTATCTGCCTATAAGCAAATCTGATGGGAAGGAAAAAAAAAAAAAACAGACCACTTTCAGGGACATATTTCTGAAAAAAATGACAGGTCCTCAAGAAGAGCCTCAGGCAGGTCCCTAGGAGGTATTCCAGAAGAAGGCATTGTTATCATAGGAGAGGACAGCTCCGTGCGTATTATTGCCCCTGAAGACCTTCCTGTAGGACAAGATGTGGAGGTGGAAGACAGTGATATTGATGATCTGACCCTGGGTAGGCCTAGGCTAATGTTGTGTTTGTGTCTTAGTTTTTAACAAAGTTTTAAAAATAGAAAATTTTTAAATTTTAAAAATAAGAAAAAGCTTATAGAACAAAGACATAAAGAAAGAAAATATTTTTCTACAGCTATGCAGTGTCTGTGTTTTAAGCTGTTAATACAAGAGTCCAAAGTTTTTAATTATAAAGTAAGAAAGTTACAGTAAGCTAAGGTTATTATTGAAGAAAGAAAAATGTTTGTTTTTTAATCTAGTGTAGCCTAAATGTGTAGTGTTTATAAAGTCTATAGTAGTGATGTCCTAGACCTTCACATTCACTCACCCCTCACTCACTGACTCACCCAGAGCAATGTCCAGTCCTGCAAGCTCCGTTATGGTAAGTGCTCTATACAGGTGTACCATTTTTTATCTTTTATTTTGTATTTTTACTGTATCTTTTCTGTATTTAGATATGTTTAGATAAACAAATACTTAACATTGTGTTATAGTTGCCTACAGTATTCAGTATAATAATGTGCTATACAGACAGGTTTGTAGCCTAGGAGCAAAAGGCTATACCATATAGGCTAGGTATGTAGTAAACTATACCGTCTAGATTTGTGTTAAGTGCACTCTGTGATGTTCGGGCAAAGACAAAATCATTTAATAACACATTTCTCAGAACATGTCCCCATCATTAATGCATGACTTTACTTAAATTTATTGTAAATTATACTAATATAAAGAACATGTAGCAGACAGTTTACAAGTAATAATGAAATATACAATACTCTTAATTGAGTGCTTATGTTGATGTTTGCTAAATTTGTATCATAGCCAACCTGTGGTTGCAACTCAACCGTGATTTGATAAATGGAGTTTGTACCCCAGTTTACTAAATCTTTTCCCAATAATTTTATTGTCATTAAATCTGATATGTGATCTACTGAACTACTTCTTGTCCTCATGCAAATTATGTTCATTAAACTGGAGGCTCTTTCAGCTTTAGCACTAAGTCAAATCCTGATTTGTAATGTTTGCCAGTTTCCAGGGTGTAAATACTTCCACCATGGCTGATTTCTAGCTACCAGTGTGACGTCACTGAACACAAAGTTGCAAAGAGATGCACAGTAGCACTCCATTATGTAACATCTTCATCATACAGACACAGTAGATATAAATAATCTTAAAAGCACAGATAATTATAAAATGTAGTTAAGTTGGGAAATTATGAGATTTTATTTTTTTACTTTTGTTTTAATTATAACTGAATTGTGATTTAATTTTTAATGAACATCTTTGTTTAACAACGGGCTTGCAAAATTCCTGAAAATTTAATGTTGAGCTTTCATGGGCCAGCACAAGTCGGCTCACCACTGCATGAGTTGCTGTAGTGACACAGCTACCCTGTCAACTGACCTAACATGTCACCAAGGGAATACAAAGTAAAACTGGAATTTTTATTATCTCTGAGAGGCTTTTATAAACTCTCTCTACAGTCAGATTCCGGGAATCAGTGCTGTCACTTTCCTTTGCTGTTAGCAGCCCTCTCCCTTTACTATCCCCAAAGCAGTCCTTGTACCTAAAGAAGGTGATTGCTCTGCTCTGAAGACATACAGGCCCTAAGTTTTGTCCATATTTATTTTGGGTTTTTTTTGTTGTTGTTGTTTATTTGTTGATTGTTTTTGTCTGTTTATTTATTGGTAGTTTTACTGGGAGAATGAGGGATTGCTTCTTTAACTTAAATGTGAGGAATATGTAATTTAAAAAAACCACATGCTATAGAAGTGAATTATATTCAAGAGAAACATATAAACTGTACCTGATAGGAACAAATGCTCTTAATGACAGCTTTGGGTTTCTTTGCTGGGACAGGCCCTGCTGTTCCTTTTGTGTGCGAGAGATTTCCTAACACTTGCATCATCCAAATAGCTTCCAAACCTCACAGACTAGTGTCAGTAGTATAGTTTTCCACCTGAAATTTGAGCTGACACAACTTCTTGTTTCAGATTGTCTCCTACCTACTTGATCTTCCAGAAAAAGATGAAGAGGAAGTGGAGCGAGCACAGATCAACAGCTTTGACAGTCTGTGGGGAGAGACAGGTACTTGTCATGGATGTCTCTCTCTTCTCTCGTGTCTTTGTTATGTTTGTGCGGAGATACTCTCTGCATCTCCCACCCAGATTTTTTTCTTAGGCATACCTTAGGCACCTCTCTGGTGGCTTTTGTGTTGAGGACCAATTCAGCCAAAGTAAAATGTCAGGCAATTTCCTTCTTTCAATCTTCTTTCCCTTTGGATTCCCCATACCATTAGCACCAGAGTCTGCTTTCAAACAAAACTTTCCGCTGCTCTTGTTTCCAAATATTTTTAAAAGACTGAAAGTTTCCTTGTAATGTGCCAAACCAGAGCAGAAAATAGTTGTGACCTTTCCCTTTTTTTAATTCTAAGATCCTTGTAGCAGTTAAGAATAAATATTTCTCCCATCAAAATAAAACTCTTCACCTGTAGTTACAAACCAGGAGGTTACATTTTTATCTGCGCCTCTGGCTTCACCAAGTGTTATCATGGCAGAATGGTAGCTGACACGATTAACCTGACACAGTATGAGTCAAGTTGCTGGGTGCGCACGGAGGTGCTGCCCTGGAAAGCGCAGGCCCATGCCATCTCAGCCTGCAGCAAAGCGATTTCTATATTGCTTGGTACTTAGTACTCAAACAGAAGCCTCTTCCTTGTGACCTTTGCAGGAAATGATGATTGTCTTTCCCCCAAGTCTAAACTGCAACATCTGGAGAAACATTAGTAACCTATGTGTTTTTATGAAACCAGGGCAATGAAAACTGTAGCGTCACCACAGATAGTGTCATGTTTTGCCAGGAGAAGGAGACCGATATTGAGAGGCCAACTTAGGGAGAATATTTACCAAACAAGAAGGCTGTGTGTTTTGCTTAGAGTCAGAGGGTTATTAAAAATAAAAAAGACACTTGAATTCATTTAAAATTTATAATTACCTACTGAATTGCGATGTTTCCATCCATGGCAAAAATCTTACATAGGTTTCACGGCTTCTTTAACATTATGTAGAATGGTCCAAAACCCAGGAATTTGCTTCTCAAACATTCCCTCCCCCTGTAAGAGCCAAAGGGAGCAGATGCCAGGCAGCTGCAGTTTAGGAGCCTGTGACAGATTAAAGGAAAATGTGCAGCTGGAAACAGCTGCTGTCTCTGGGACCCCACCCTGAGGGAAGCCAGAGGACAGACTTGGGGGAAGAGACTGGCCAGGACATCAGCAATCCTGGAGTATGCATATTGTAACCTAGAGCTGCAGAAGGGACATGTTGGTTTACTGCTGCTCTCAGAAAAGCCTTCCCCAGCACAGTATTGCTGTACCTCCCCACAGACTCCTATGGCCAGGCCACTTAACAGTAACTACTGGGGAGGGCAAAAACATTGTAGTCCAATGGTGATCATAGACATTACAAGACTAACCATTTTTACTGATGAATATCAAACACATTCTAGTGCTATACTTAAAAGAATTACTAAAAACTGTTCAAGAAGGGTGTGAACCAAGCGGAAGACTTTTTATCGATAGGAATTGCTTTTTAGAATACAACTTTATGGTCTCAGGACTTTTATTTATTTATTTATTTATTTATTTATTTATTTATTTATTTATTTTACTTCAAATAGAGTGGGAGGGAGGGAGAGAGAGACACATCAACTGGTTGCCTCCCACACGACCCTGACCAGGGCCGGGGACGAACCGTAACCTAAGTGCGTGCCCTTGACCGGAATTGAACCCGAGACTCATTGGTACATGCCCTTAGCGGGAACTGAACCCAGGACTCTCAGGTCCGCGGGCCGACGCTCTAACTGCTGAGCAAAACCAGCCAAGGCGGTCTCAGGACTTTTGAAACATTTCATACTTTAAAGTATGCAGTAAAGTTTGTTACATTGTCTTACACACGCAATGATGTCTTAAGATTGTAAAAACTCAAAGCTTCATGTCAATTTGCTTATAATCAGAATTGTGTTGTGTTTAACTTGATATTTATATGAGATAATTTCAGCATTATAAGCATAAAATGCTATTTAAATATGGGATAGAATGAAATGCATTTGTAATATAATTTTTAGATCTGTAAAAAGTTATTTGATCTTAGAAATATTTGGGGGAAATGATGTCTTTGCTATGTAAAAATGTTCTGACAACTCACCAAAAACTGAGTTGCTTTTCTATCTGTAGTGATGGATTTACTAAGTATACATCTTCCATTCTAACTTATAGCACATCATCATTTAAAATTTATAGTGATCCATTGAATTGTTATGTCTCCTCCAAAGAAAATATCTTATATATGTTTCCCTTATATAAAGAATGAAGGTCTATGACCAAAGCCAGCTGGTTGGAGTCTCATATCTGCAACCCTGGTCTAAAGATAATTTTTACCTAAGGAAAATATGATGGTCATGTCTCCAACAATCTGTACTACTTACTAAATTGAATCTAAGATACTACTGACTATAAGAAACTGCATAATTACTACATTATGTGCCACTACAAAAAAAAATCCTCTGCCTATTAAACTGACACAGTCCTTTATTATCTTTTTTTATTTTATTTTTTTATCCTCACCTGAGAACATTCTTGCATTCATCTTCAGACAGAGCAGGAGGGAGAGAGGAGGGAAGAGAGAGAAAGAAACATCGATGTGAGAGAGACACACCAACTGGCTGCCACCCACACTATCCCAACCGGGGCCGGGGACAAACTGCAACCAAGGTACGTGACCCTAGCGGGAACCAAACCCTGGTCTCTCTGGTCCGCTGGCCGACACTCTAACCACTGAGCCAAACCGACCAGGGCAGTCCTTTATTATCACATCAATTGTAAGGTGCATTCCAATTCACAGATGTTAACATGTGAAATAAAAAGAGTGCATCTTAGAATCAATGAACTATACCTCAGCATGTAGTGAAGTATTGAAGTGTAATTTTTACATACCGGATTTTCTAAAAGCAGATGGCTAGAATATCCTGGTTGCCTGTGTCCCCCTTTTGCAGCCTCATTATCCTTCCAGATAGCATCTTCCTACATCCAGCTTTCACCATCTGGCTGACCCCTTCCCATCCCACAGGGTTTTCACAGGCTTTTTATGGAACAACACAGAAGAAAAGCAATTAAGTTGACAAGATTATTCACCACTCCCTCCTCTCCTTTGTCTTATGTGCACAGACTAGAACCAGCATTAAAAGCTTCTAGTAACTCTGGAGGGTCTGAGCCATCCCATGACCCAAAAGAAGCGAGTTCACA
This sequence comes from Tadarida brasiliensis, assembly GCA_030848825.1. NCBI lineage: Eukaryota > Metazoa > Chordata > Mammalia > Chiroptera > Molossidae > Tadarida > Tadarida brasiliensis. The sequence continues at coordinate 53,843,392 of CM061273.1, forward strand.
GAATAAACAAGATACCCTTAATTCAAGCCCTCTTCATCTCTTGCCTGGATTATTGCAACTACATCCTAACTGATCTTGTCTGTAGCCTCACCCAGACTTCAACCAAAGTGATCTTTTCTGAGGAACAATCTGTTCTTGTCACTTTCCTGCTTAACCCCTTCAATGAGCACCTGTAACATTAATTAAGTTATTTAATGTAGCATAAAAAGACCAGTCATGTTCTCTAGCCTCATCTATTGCCTGTCTTCTCCAGTTACTCCAATCACAATAAACATGCTATTTCCTACCTCATTGCCTTTATACATGCTCTCCCTGTGCCTAACATGCCTCCTCCTTGCCCTTGAATACCTGTAAGTCTTCTATTTCTCTTTCAGCATCTAGCTCAGATTGTCATCTCTTCCTAGAGACCTTTTCAGACACTTCGTCCTCTGTGCCACCTCCATACAACCAACCTCCATGGACTTGTTTCTCTTGTATATACCACACTGTGTAGTAATGTATTAGTTTATTTGTCTGTTATTCTTACTCAATCATGAGTTCCTTAAGAACAGAGACAGTATCTGACAAATAGCTCAATAAATGTTTAATTAATGTTGTTTGGGGTAGCAGTGATCAGTTTATGTCTCCCAAACACCTCTGTTGGTTTTACATGACCTGTCTGCCGCACTCTTTCTAGATTGAAAATAGAAACAAAGAACCATTTGCTTTGCTACGTTCTACTTCGTGTCAGTGCCCCATCCAAGCAGACTGGCTATTTCCCCAACTCTGAGCTGCATCCTGTCTATCTCTTCAAAGTCCTTAGATGTTTCCATTTGAAAAAGGACCACTTATGTCAGATAATCTCATCAGATACTGATAAGCTAGGAAACAAATTTTGTTACTCTTCTCTCAGGAAAAGATTTGGCTCAAACTGCTGTGTTTACTCTAAAAATCAGTTTGTTGTTTTACAGAGCTGGCTTTACCTTAATCTTTTTTTTTCCCAAAAAAATTTTAACAGTTTTTGATAAGACTCCTATAAAATCCAGCCAAAACAATTCCTTGTTCTTGGATTTTGAAAAGCACAGATCCCATTTTACATAGTTGTGTTGTTCTGAGATGAAATTGGCCAGCTGTGTTAATGACCATGTCCAGCTATCAGCTTGAGATTCCTGGCAAATTACATCATAACCTAAGCAACAGAGAAGATACAACAAAGGAAAAGGCCAAATGGAACATTCCCTCTCATATAAATGTGTTATCCAGTGGTTGAAATGGACCAGCCAGAGCAGCAAACTCCAGGTTAGAGTGGACAGGATAAGTTTAGCTTTTAAGATGGGCACTGGTTTTGCGTTTCAGCCATGTTCTCTAAACTGGTGTCATTGCTGAAGGGCTTGATTCTGAAATACTGTCCATATTTTCTCCGGGCGCTATAAATTCTTTTGTGAGAAAGAATGTATTTGCCACCCCCCTCCATGCAAAATTGAAAGGGAATTTTGCTGCAGCCCTATCACCTGGTAGCTACTTTAAATGGGATCAGAACATGGGAGTTATAAATTTTCCAAATCATTTGTTTTATGTACCAAGATGATTCTGTGGTTCCTCAGAAGTATCTAATTCAGTCAAGTTCTTTTTTCCCCCAGCTTTACTGAGTTATAATTCACATATAACATTGTGTAAGTTTAAGGTATACAGTGTGATGATGTCCAGTCAAGCTCTTAAACTGCTTTGGTGTTCTGATCCAAGAACTAAAGTGTTGCTGTTTTTTCTGAACTGTTAGAAATACAAACTTGAGAAAGAAGGAAGATCGCTTTGATTTTGATTTGAAGAATAGGAGACAAAACTTCTTTGTCAAGAAAATAATCAGACCCATCAACACCTGTACTCATCCACTGGGGGCTTGGAAATGACCCTCACCCAGATAGGACCAAGCCACTTCCCTTCTGTGAGGAACAGGACAGAAATCATGTTGGGACTTCTAGAAACTGAAAATACACATTAAGACAAGACATAGATACATCTAATTTGAGTGACTATATCTTCTAAAATTGTCTCATTTTCCTTCATAAGCCCTTCTTATCACCGAGGAAGGGAAAGTTTACTTGAAGGTTTATCTTAGTGGAAATTAGAGGTCATTTTGGTTTTGCATGTGAGTCAGTTGTGGATAAATTTGGCCAAGCCCAAAGGCAAAATGCCATAATTTGCACTTGAAAAATATTGCAAGCAAATATTTTATTTGAATTTCAGTTGCTTCCCTCATTAGATACCAACATTTGCAAACTGAAATATTATCTGTACCTGACAAATACTATCTTTTTCTGATTTGTCGTTGGAATAGGTGACCATAGTAAAGGGAAGGACCTGCTGACCACTACATCACTTTTCCAAGTTAATTTGCAAAAAAGTTCTCTATCCTCTTTCTTTAAAAGTATAACTCCTACTGTCTTCTAACAGTGTTTACCATTTTCCCTACCCTCATCCATTCTTTTAAACACTAAACCTATGCATTTGAGATCCCCTTGAAAAATTAGACAAAAATATGCCTGTTCAAATATGGACCTAGTAGAAAGGACATCTCCAAATTCTTCTTGCTACTATTGAAATAGTACTCAGAGGATGAAATAGGCACTCATAGAATCTCTACTGTATCAGAGATCATAAACAAAGGACAACAGCACAGAAAGAAGAATGTTTACATTTCTTCCTGCTGTGTCCTTTATGCTCACTATAGCTATTTTTATCTGTGACTCCATCATTTTATATTCACAAGAAAAGAGCCTTTGGCACACTTCTCATCTTTATAACAAGTAATCTTGAACACTTCCGATCCTCACATAAAAATGGTTGCACACCTGGCTGGTGTAGCTCAGTGGATTGAGTGCTGTCCCATGGACTGAGAGAGGTCCCGGTTCAATTCCCAGTCAGGGCACAGGGTTGCAGGCTCAATAGCCAGTAGGGGGCGTGCAGGAGGCAGCCAATTGATGTTTCTCACATCAATGTTTCTATCTCGCTCTCTAAAAAAATCAATAAAAACATATTTTTAAAAAATGGTTGCAGATATACTAGAAATGTCTATCTCAACTAATGAAGAAAAAGAATGGAAACTGGCCCAAGGCCCATGGGCTCGCAATTTCTGACTTTGGTTCTTGGATTTAAGGGCCCAGGAATAGAAGTTGGCCAGAGAGTGTTCCTAGCTAATTCTAAAAAAAGACCTTACTCTGCAAAGGCCCTTCTTCTCTGCACTGCAGCCACGCATTGACCAGTAGAGAAGTGTTGCTAGGAAGAGGTACCAGAAAAGAGGTAGGTGACAGTGGAGAAGACAGTCAGAGTAGGAAAAATTAAAACCAAGTAAGTTTGATCAAAGGTGATTTTTCAGTAAATTTATTGTTATAATTGTCTCCATATATTATAAATTAGCCCATTTAAATGTACTTTCATTCATTTTTTTTAAATCTTCATGGCAAAAGCAGCTAAAACCATTATTCTTGGAGGTAAAGTAGCAGTTATATTAATCAAACACAGATAATACAGTGGAGAGGCGAGACCATCTGTTTTCAGTCTGTGTTCTCTGCCCTTAGCCCTGACAGCTGCAGCCGGAAGGGGCAAACTGGAGGTGTGTCGTCTGCTCTTGGAACAAGGGGCAGCAGTGGCCCAGCCAAACCGCCGAGGGGCAGTGCCCCTATTCAGCACTGTTCGCCAGGGCCATTGGCAGGTAAGCAGGGCAGCTACTTCCAGGCCCAGAGGCAAGAGTGAGTTCTAGGTGGGAACTTCTGATGCATAGAGAGAGAAGGGAAAAAAAGAATCACAAAGTTTGGGTTACCCAGCAGTCATCGGGTTTGAGGACTTAGATGTTGGTTATAATATTTTAGTTGAGAATATGTCAAAACGTTAACATTCAAAATCATCATTTCTAGATTGTGTAGAAGGACTAGCTACTTTTGGCCTGGTTGTAGAGTTACCTCTTTCTAGAGAACATTTCACAGTATCCACAGGTTCTCCGGAAGGTTCATATCTCAACAGATCCCTGCTAACCACTCACTTGCAGGTGTCTGAAACTTGCTAAAAGAAAACGTGGTGTATATAAAGTCTAGTTATGTGGTCTTTCCAGATGTTTGGCTTCTGGATAAATGCTAACTTGTACACTTAGGATGGAAAAGAAAGCGTATTGGTAATAATCCTTCAAAGTATTTGAGTAGGAAAAAAGGTTCTAGAAGCCAAACAGTGCTAAAGAGTTATTAGAGATACTCTGTTGTATTCAGTTCAGTCGTAAATATTCACTGCAGGCAGCTTTGCAACTTCTAGAGGTCAATAAAATGGCACTGATGGGAGGTGACTTGTGTTGGAGCTTCAGTTATGGGATTGCTTAGTCTACATCTTGGCCATTGTTATCTTAAATTATTTTTTACTTAGTGGCTGAGTCAAACATTCAGAGTTGAATTCTTCTCATTTAGCTGTCCCTACGAGAGTCAGAGATCAAATCACATGGTACTAGGACTGTGTGGAACTCGAAGGGGTTCTTGCAGTCAAAGTTACATGTGGAGTTGACTCCCTGTCCAGCAGTGGGGGTTCACACAGAGTAGGGGATGGCAGGCCTGCGTCTGCTCAGCAGCTCTTCCTGCATAATTGGCTCCTGTTTCTCTGCACTGGCAGATTGTTGATCTTTTGCTCACTCATGGAGCTGATGTCAACATGGCAGACAAGCAGGGCCGGACTCCCCTGATGATGGCTGCTTCCGAAGGCCATCTAGGAACTGTGGATTTTCTACTTGCACAAGGTCAGTCCTGGGGTGCCAGAGCTGGATGGTCAGTACCCATAATAATACGAGGAACTCATGATTTCCAGTGATGGATTCCAAGAAATGTTAAGGACAGATATTGATCTAGTTGGTTAGAAAATGAAAGTCCATCTCCTCTCCTCTTATATACAGTGGGACCCTTCTAACTGATATTCTCTGTTTCCTGTGATTTGAGGGATCTTTGGTATTCAAAACTCTTAAATTTAAATCAGTAATCTCCAAACTTTTCATTTTTAATGTACACTCAATAAATGGTCATCTTCCAGGGATTGTATTTTGATTTTAGCATTATCAATTATTTTGTAAGCCTGCACAACTAATATTTTTCTTGTATCCAAAGGAGGAAATGAAGGCTAAGACAATAGGAGCCTGTTTGAGGACTTGGGATATTATTATCCGTCTGTTGTCATAAATTCCTTTTGACATTTACCAACATTCACACATTCCTTGTGAATGGGAAATAAGTTAAAGGATACACACTACCATCAAAACTTTTCAGGCTCCTTTTGATTGCTGTGACCTCAGTTACCTGTGCAAAACAGTGGTGAGTGCTGGTGGATCTCTGCAGTGGAAAAGCTGGGGTCACTGGTGACTCTGTAGTTCTGTCTAGTGGAACTTGACCATTCGCATGAAGCAGGAGTTAGTGTGATTGTGACTGGCCTTAATGATTCCATTCCAGTTAGCCTCTCCTGTCAGTGAACTGGACCAAAAACATGTATCCATAAACACATGCACTTCAAGGAAACCAACCTCCTGAAGAAGCATGCCCAGGTGAGAGCAACTGAGAGTAGTTGAGTTAGGAAAAAGAGGTTTCTTCTAAGATTTAAACTACAACTCAGTCAGACACTTACTGGATCTTTAGCTTATCTTCCAAAGAAGATTTGTATCCACAACCTCAGGCTCACAAGGTGGCGTCAGAATCAGAGACCTGCTCTTCCAGTGTGCAGAGTGGTTCTTGTTCCCCAGTGTCAGCTACCAAACAAGTCTGGTTTCATGATATCTCTCCTCACTTCTGCTAAGAGAGGGTTGGGGGCTTGGGGGGGGGGGGGCAGATATGCCTAGATTCCCAGGATAAGGTGTGGCAGGAATTAATGTTCCAGAACAACCAAAGTCTCCTGGAAAAGTCAGGACCTCTTTAACCACTGGTTACTGCACAGTGTTTGCCACACTCCAATAGAAGATCATCAGGCACAGATTCTAGCAAGTTCTTCTCCCTTAACCACTGCAGAGATTCTGGTCTTTGTACTATTTCGTTTTCCACACTTAAATCAGAAACTTCTAATAAATCAACAAATTCTATGAACATTTATTTAGCCCACGTTCTTTGTACAACACTATGCTAGGAACTGTGAGTGATTTTTTAAAATTAATATACTATTATCTGAGCCTCCTCCAAGGGTCTATGGTCTGGCAAGGAAGGGATGAAAGAAAGATAAATAAATACCTTAAAAAGCAGAGAATCCTAAATGCTCTGATAAGGTAGTTGAGTTAGAATAGGATAGATTTTGAAATTTGAAGAGGAAAAATGTTCTGTATTTAGGGGGGGGGGTGTAATTGAAAGGCAAAGCAGGAGGAACAGTACACAACACGTGTGGGGAAATAGGCAAGTTGTCCGGTGAAGTACATGAGGGCTGTTGGGAAATAAAATGGGAAATTTATGTGTAAAGAAATGGAACAGATGAAAAAAGTTGGGACTTCATTCTAAAGGCAATGGGGAGCCTTTTAAGATTTTTAAAAAGGGAATTTATGCCAGAGTTGTGCTTTAAAAAAAAAAAAAATCACTCGGTGTGAATAGTAGATTTGATGAAGGGATTATAGTGGACCAGGGGATCCATTAGGAAGTCATTGTGGTAGGATGGATGAGAGGTGACGAAGCCCTAATCCAGGTGCAGCAGCTGTTAGAATAGGACAGGAGGGCCAAGGGCAACAACAGTTTTGGATATAAAGATTTGATTGCATGTAGGAAATAAGAAGGAGGATGAGTTGAAGTGAACTCCAAAGTTCGAAGATGGATGTTTGGGAGAACTGTGATTCCATTAACAAGGGGGAGAAAAGAGAGAGTTGGAAGATTACAAATTGAATTTTGGAGGTAAATTGAACACATGGATTTATTTCATATATATCTCCTTTTAATGTCTTAAATTCCAGCTTTCCTTACATTTGGAAAATCATTTTATCTATAATATACACCCAGAACTTTCTTATCCTGCTTTTTGCACCCCTAGAGGCTCTGTCCAGGGAATTTATAGATGTTGTCTGAGAAAACCCCTTGGATTCTGTCCCACATTCACAGTCATTCCATGTTAGAGTCGATTTTTAATTGCAGAATGTACCATTATGAAAAGATAACCCAGTACATAAATGGCTCTCATCAGTGTTAGAAGTGTGGTGCCTTCCAGCCCTTCATCCTGCTATGGGAAACCAGAGAGTGTGGTTCTCTGACCTGCAGGGATACACAGGTGATAGGCCAGATAACTGCTGAGTAGACCTGAGCTGGCTGTGGCAGGTCCTAAGCTTGATCTGACATTTGAATCCTGTCCTGCTGGAGAGGCAGCCTGGAAAGTGTTCATGTGCAGTAAATCTCTAAGTTAGTGAGTATGACATGACAACTATATGAAAAGAATTGTCTTAGGTTCTCTTCAAAACTAGCAAGGAAATGCCCTGGCTGGTGTGGCTCAGTTGGTTGGGCATCATCCTGTGCACCAAAAGGTTGCCTGTTTGAATCCCAGTCAAGGAACATACATGCCCAGGTTGCAGGCTTGGTCCCTGGTAGGGGGCGTGCAGGAGGCATCCAATCGATGTTTTGCTCTCTCTCTCTCCCTTTCTCTCTAAAAATCAATGTTTAAAATCTTTGGGGGAAAAAAAAAAGCACTAACAAGGAAATAATATAGGCTCTTTGCCATCGAGAGCCTATAGTTTAGGCTGAGACCCAAATGTATATTGAATTTTAAACTAATTACAAAATAGTGTGTCAGTTGAGCTTGATCTTTACAGATAAAAATAGACATTTTAAAGGCAGAGCAGAATATAAAAGGGGCTAAGAGAGTAGGCATGCAGTTATTGAAGGCTGACTATTTTAATTAAACTTTGAATTTCCTCTGTGGCCTGGTCTTTCCATGAATCCATTTCCCCCACATTCTGTCATCAGTAATAAACATGTACTGAGCTCCTGTTTTATGAGAATCTCTCAAGGAGTTTATACTATTATAAGTGAAAAACTTTCACTGAGTTCAGAAAACATTCATTGAGAATGTGTTACATGCAAGTAGGATACATTTAAAAAGATGAACCACAGAATAAGATGACATACTCAGCAGGTTCCAGAGGAGGTAGCAGTGAGTCCCGAGAAGCTTCATGGAGACAGGTTGGAGATGGCTTCTAGGAAATGGGTGGAAGTGAGGCAAGTCCTGGGGAAAGAAAAGATAGTCTACACATGGGAGCAACATAACCAAAACTGAGGGCACAAGAATGTTGAGGGGAGATTGCAGTGCCTACATCCATTTCACCAACGTAGAGGATTCTCACAGGGAGTAATGAAACTAAAGGACAGAGAGTGTGTTTGGGGATAGCCTGTAGAGGACGTGGGATACTCACTGAAACAGCTGAACTCTCCTCTGTTCTGCTGACAACTTGTAGAATCAATTTTTTAACAGCTTTTATTGAAAGGTAACTCACACACCAGAAACAAAAGCTATGCTTCAGCATAGTGTACACCTTAAGTACCAGCTTTCCCTCCTGCTATGAATTTTCATGTTTCCTCAGCCCTGCGCCATACTTGCTCTTGTAGGTGCCTCCATTGCTCTGATGGACAAAGAAGGATTGACAGCTCTCAGCTGGGCTTGTTTGAAGGGTCATCTCCCTGTAGTACGTTCGCTGGTGGATAATGGAGCTGCCACAGACCATGCTGACAAGAATGGCCGCACCCCACTGGATCTGGCAGCTTTCTATGGCGATGCTGAGGTGGTGAGTGCCTTTAAACAAGCCTCAGGGTAGTGGGGATAGGGAAGGTTCTCCATCCATAATGTTAATGTAGGGTTGAGGGTTGCATATGGTGATTCCTGATATAAAGTTCTTGGATCCATACTTGATAGAGGACAGGAAAATTCAAAACACCATTAAAGACCAAGAATATAGGCATGGCCTAAGATACCATGGCTACCCAGCCTGGTTCAGACCAGCAGCTGAATAAAGGCAGGCAGCAGCTGGAGCCCTTGGTGGAGCAGTACTGAACCATTGCACTTGTGTTAACTGCTCTGCTTGACCCATGTGCTAGGTCCAGTTCCTGGTGGATCACGGGGCCATGATCGAGCATGTTGACTACAGCGGAATGCGCCCGTTGGATAGGGCAGTGGGTTGCCGGAACACTTCTGTCGTCGTCACTCTTCTGAAGAAAGGAGCCAAGATAGGTAGGAGAAAGGAAGAAGGTGCTGGCCATCTGTGCCCAGGGGCCAGACTGGTCCAGTGGTCTGGCTGCCCTGGGTGTTTGGTGTGAGTGTGTATAGTTTCCCCTCTGCCCTGGCCCAGTTATTGTCCAAGTGAACAGAAAGGCTCTTGGCCCAGAGAAAGCCATCTGAGCCATGGGCCACACTACCCTGTGTCTAAAATCACATGACTATCTGCCAAGCCCCTAGTAGCCTTAGCCAGGAGGCTGCTCTGAACCTTAATTACATCTTAGTGCTAATGCCTCGTACCAGCCCCACCCTGTGAGCATCCTGGATCCCTGCACGGCCCTGAGCCTTTGCTTTCCCTTGCTCTGTGTGTGCTTCAGACTCTCAGGTCCCTGCTGCTGCTGCCCCATTCGCTCCCACCCACAGACCTGTAGGCAAGGGTTGGCTTATATGCTGGCTTTTTTGCTGCCTGCCTCTCACTGCTGCTTTTTCCTTCTTTTTTTTCACCTTCATCCATTTTTTTTTCCTCTCCTACAACTTTTTGTTTTCTCCTTTCTTTGAAGGTTGTCAGACGTTACCGAGTCGCCCACGAGGTATATTTCACCGCTGTCAGCATCAGGCGTGGTCTGATGGCTTGGTCAGCTTTGCCTTCTCCTCTTTGATTTAGCCTGCATGAGTTCCCCACACCTCTAATCTTTTAATTTACTTCACCTTAAAAGAAGATTTTTTTTAAATGACTGTTGTAGAGAATAACTTGAACTTTTCATAACTAACCCTAAAAAGATTAGTTGGTAAATAATTCAGGCATCTGTAAACTAATCAATTTAACCTTTTCTTTTTCTTTGGGGGTAAAGTAGTGCTCCGTAACGTTGGCTTGTTTCATGTCTGTTTGACGTTGGGACTGTGCTCCTGGTTCACAGTAAATCCCAGGAGTCCTATTCGATACTTAAAATGAAGGGAGCCTTTAGAGTCTTGAATGGTTTCCCTCTGCAAAGTACATACTTAAATATTAACAGACTAAACAGCTGGGGGCTTTGATTCTAAAATAAATTTTTTATATATATATTTAAAATCTTATGGTGACAGTTAATGTAAACCCTTTCTCCCAATTTCCTTATTTAACATAACTCCAAACTAAGCCATTGCCTGCCCGAATACTGTATGCAGGCTTTGCTGCCCTCCTGTGGCGCAAACTCAGACAGTTCAGATATTCTTATTTTAAGGTGAATATAATCCAATGCAGCTTCTTGGCAGTGGGAGTCACTAAGATACTCCCAGGTCCAAAAGATGAGGAAATTGTTGTGGAGCAAGTTGTTCTCTCAGCAGAAATTCCCCCAGGATGTTTTTTTCACCTAGCTTCCTACCACCCTTACATTGTATGAGTTTTTTACCCATCATGCATCCTGTACACTACAGGTCCAGCCACATGGGCGATGGCCACCTCCAAGCCAGACATCATGATCATCCTGTTGAGCAAGCTGATGGAAGAGGGGGACATGTTTTATAAGGTGAGGGGAGGGAGGAACGAAGCTTCCTCAAAACAGCCACTGACTGTTTTCTACACGTGGAACCTGCCAAAGTCTTGACTGTTCTCATCTTTGGTTCTAGAGACAAAGGGAGAGAGTGCCATCCCTCAGTGCCCAGCTCATAAGTTGAGAGTCCTGGGTTTTTGCCTTCCTGACAAGAAAACAAAAATAGCCTACATGTGTCTGTAGCTGGTCAACCTGAAGACCTAGTTTAACCACTAATAGGCAGTTACATAGATTCCATAGGGAATCTGCCAAGTGGGACCTGAAAATTCATGGGACAAGTAAAAGTACAATTATGTAGTACAGATATTTCCAGTCCATGGAAAAAAGTTGTTGATCTTGTTTTTCATATTTAATATATACATAGATTTAAAAGTCTGTAGTAATAATAGTTTATCAGTATCTCTGAGTAAGATAAGGCAACTGAGACAAAGAGCAATTATAAGAGTTGCTTAAAGTCACTGAATGATAACAAAAAGAATGGAGTCTTTTTGCACCCACAACTCAAGTGGAAGGCTCTGTAACCTTCCTAACAAACTCTCATGACCTATAGGAAGCCCCTTAAGAACATTCCATGTCAGAATTACCTCATTGTGTTAAGATTAGCTGAATCTTCTTCTCCTAAAAGTAAATAAAAACCAGCCCAGCTTTTGGCAGTGGACATCACTGAGACATCTCTAGGCCTGAAGATGAGGAAATGCTTATGAAGCACATTATTCCTACCATGTGAGGAGTGTACAGAGTTCCCAGGAGCAGAGTTGTATTTCCTGAGGACCCTTTGTGAGACTCATGATAATTTAGGCTGCTAGGAAACTTGAGTCCTGACCCAACCATGATTTCACGTGACTTCAAGGAAGGGCCTTTTTCACTACCATATTTATGGGCTTGAGGTTGGCATTGCCTTCAAGAATTCAAGCTCTGGTTATAACATAACTTCTGATATTCTGAGGCAAGGAGTCCTACCTCCTATTGAGAATAGGCAGAGCTACTACTGTTCCCACCCAGAATTCTACCTTGGAAGACTCCAAATCTCTCCTTGAAGAGAGGTGCTAAAGAGAAAAGAAGAGATTAGGATCCCTGGTAAACTTGCCACTATACAGAAGGAATGGAGCAGATAAAGATCAGCTAAGGGAATGGGGGTGCCTCCTGCATCATTCTGGGCTCAGCTTGTAGATTTTCAAATACAGATTGTAAGAAAAGTTCAAGGTTCCTGTGACCAGGTCCCTAAGTTGGTCATAAATTTACTTCATCTTGGAAAACCCTTCCTACATAGACAGAATCACAGACTCTAAACTTCACTTCTCTACTGCCACCCTACCCATCCCTTTTCCAAAAACAGGGAAACCTGAGTGGTATTTTATGCCGTGAAATTGGGTAACCAGTAACTAGATTGCTTTAATACCTACATTCTTTGTGAGGAGGAGAATGACCTCTTCTAGAGGACTGGCAAGGTAGAAAGAGTTTTCCAGACAAGCCAAAATTCAGGAAGTAGTAATAAGTTTGGCATGCTTGGGACTAGGAAATACGTGTTCCAGGGAGATCAGGTCAAGAGAAAGCTCCTTTGAAATGAGCAAGGTCAGTACCTTAGAAATCCAGTTAGGAAGCTGGGGTCCCAGGCCTTTCATTCACCAAGGCTTTGTTTCTCTGGCTTGTATCTTGGACAACCCCTTCAACTGTGCCTTTCCTACCTAAAGGAAAGGCTGGCCCCTTCTGCTCTCATGTTCAGGGCCAGACCTACTGTCTAGGTGGCATTTGGGGGGGTTAGCTAGCCCTTAGCAATGACTGGAGAGAAGAGGAAGGGAGTGGGACCAAACTTAGCTGCTCAGCAGACCAACTGTGTGTTTTGCCATCTTGTCCTCCCATTAGAAAGGTAAAGTAAAGGAGGCTGCCCAGCGCTACCAGTACGCTCTGAAGAAGTTCCCTAGAGAAGGGTTTGGTGAGGACTTGAAAACCTTCCGGGAACTGAAGGTGTCTCTTCTCCTCAACCTCTCTCGATGTCGCAGGAAAATGAACGTAAGTCCCTCTTATCCCAACTCCTTCCTGCAGCCCTGGGAGTTGACAGTTCATGTCACTCACTAGTGTTTACCAGGCCCCTGATCCTTCTCTGGCCCGTTTGGAACTTGGTTGTCCTTCACAGAGCACTGACATTTGCAATTTGAAAGAAATCATCTCTAAGTACAATCTGTATCTCAAACTATAGAAAAGTCAATGCTGTGGGTACTTCATAGGTTTTTGAGTTTTCATAATTCCCACTGAAAGAGATTGGAATACTATCTTCCTCCTCCTCACCCTCAAGTCAGCTTTCTGAGCTTTGGGAAAATGTGAGAGTAGTTGTCACTAGAATTCCAGCTGCAATTAGATATGAATTTTAGTCATTCCCTTCCTTTCTAGAAGGCCTTGAGTCACGTATGGATGGGCTGGAAAGAGGGCCCAGGACCATTAACTTCAAGGTGTAATTTCTAAGGCTAATCTTAAACTTTTCACTTCTTTACTCATCTTTTTATCCTAGCATGCCATGCCCCTTCTTTTCGCAGAGAGAATCTTAGAACTCTTCCTGGTCCTTTGTTGTCTCCCAAGTTTGTTATCTCCTTGGTCCTTCTTGCCTGCCTTGCAGATATGGTCTCAGCTGCCCTTAGCAGCCTTGATACGAAGACACTCCAGGGCCAAGAACCCTCTCTCAGATACTGGGAATGGCTAAGATCATGTCAGGAATCTCTGGCATCCACCAGTCTGAGGTCTCTCAGTTCATCAAAAGATAGAAGTAGTCCAAGCCAAACAGGAGTGTTGATCAATACAGAACTCAGCTGTACAACAGTGGGATTTCAGCCTCAGTGGCAATGGATCTGCTATCACTACCAGAAAGATGATTTGTGTATATGATCTTCATATCATCCATCTAAAACCTGACAATGAAAAGAGCCCTGATGCAGACTTTGGGTCTCAGAGGACATAGTTGGGGCCCTGAGAGGCAGAGTTGCCCCAGGTGCTGAGGAGAGTGGGGCCACAGTAAGAGGTTCCCCTGGGAACCTGGGAGAGGGGAGCTTTAGGGGGGCAGTGAGGTTCTTACATGAAACAAGACCCTTCACCAGGGTCTCCTGTGATGCAGCTAGTGAGAGTGAGACACGTAGGAGCGGCTGCCACCCTGCTGGCTTCTAGTTTGCCCAACAAATAGCATAGTTCTTAGAGTAATCTTCTCAGACATAGTGTTTGTCTCAAAAGAAAAGGTAAAGGGTAAGGCTGGAATCAGAGTAGGGATAGAAGACGGCCTTGAGGAGATGAATACTTTCTAGCTCCACATTTGTTCAGAAATAACCACCTTCCATGACCAATACTCTGCTTAGCACCCGAAGTCTGCCGCCTTGGGTAGAAAGTTGCCTGTTCACTTTTTTTTATTTATTTAATTTTTACCTATGCCCCAGGGCCTTTGTTCCGCCTAAGGCCTTGTTTTCTGCATTAGGAGTCACAAGTGTAACCAGAGGCTGCTGTGCTAGACTATGTCTTTGACATTAAAAGAGGAGGAAAAAACTTCTCCTTTGTGTAAGGGTAGAACTACAGCTTTGTGCCTCCAGGGAGCCTCAGTGACCAGGGGATGGGTGATAGCACAGACCCCAATCACAGACAGGGTCCTCTTATTGTTTTTTATTTTAGTTCAAATGTTTCCTAAATAAAGAACCAGTTAAGAAAAAACAGACTAGAGAAGCCCTCTGAAGTGGAAAGGAAACTACCATTTATTGAGCATCTACTATGTGCCATGAACAGTATACAGGGCATTCAGATGCTGTATTGTTCTTATTTCTACCCATGAAGTAGGCGTGGATGAGAAAACACAACACCCTCTGAAGGGTCACAAAGCAGACCAGAGAACTGACCCGCGTCTGCTGTCTCTGCTCCCATCTAGTCAGTGCAGACCCCATCCTCTTGGACTTCATTCATCCCTTAGAAAACCACAGCACAGTGGGTGCGGCGGGGACTTGGCAGGTCGGGCGAAGCTGACGTGAGGTGCAGCCGTGTGTGTTTGCCTCGTAACACTCGTGTGTGATGGGTTCAGGTTTCCAACTTCAGGCACTTCATTGGGTTGACATTTGGCTTCTGGGCTAGAAAGAACTTTGTTAGGCAGAAAGAAGGCAAATTAAAAGTATTTTCATACTTATGGGCAGATAAATTCCCATGAGCAGTTGCAGGGCCACACAGGGCAAAGGCAGAAGGAACTTTCAAGCTGTGGGCCCTGTGGCTAGAGCCATACCAAGCATGTCAGGAATCCCAGGTGTTCCATCCATAAGTGTCAAAGAAATGTACATATGATCTGTGTTATTCCCAAGTTGTCTATTTTTCATATATCTTCAATGACTCATTTGCACACCTATTGTAATGACAGGATTTTGGAATGGCGGAGGAATTTGCTACTAAGGCCCTGGAGCTGAAACCGAAATCTTATGAAGCTTACTATGCAAGAGCAAGGGCAAAACGCAGCAGCAGGTGAGGAGAGAGAGAGAGAGGGTGAAAAGCAAGAGGTCTCTTTTCCGAAAACCTGGCCGAGGCAATGTAGGCCATCCTGGGGCATAGTACCCAAGTGCGTCTATCCCTGAGGACTCTCAGGGCCAAGTTTTGGGGATGGCTCCCATAGCACATACTCAGCTTAAGACTGGCAAATCTTCGGGGCTGTGGAAATCTAGAGCGTCATGCTTTGGGTGGAAAATGTCTTTTCATGTTTGGAGAATGGCATCTTCTTCCAAGAAGCCTCTGCCATATCTCAGTCACTTTTTAACCCCCAACACAGATAGCATGAGGAGACACTGGGGGCTTAAGAAGAGGTCACTTAAGCAAACATCCTCTCGACCCTTTTAGAGGGAAAAGTGGGATGGGTCACTTACATCACAGGCTCCTCTTTCTTTTCCTGTAGGAATTTGGGGAATCCCTGGATTGTTTAGTCTTCCTTCTGGGCTCCCCTCAAGTCTGGTGGCATCAAACCTCCTTCTTTACCTAAATGCCTACCACCCACACCACACATTTGTGGAGACAGGAGGCTCTTGCTGCCAGGATTGAGAGGACCCATGAGAAACTCTACCCCTCATGCCCATCTGCTGTGGTTTGGCCAGTGGGCAGGAAAGGCCCCAGAAAGACCTAGAACCTGCCGTCAGTGATCTTTGGATAACTTGTCACTGTCCTTGATGCCTCCTGCCCAGCATCCCGTCCTTCTCCCAAACTGCCTGGGAACGAACTGCTTCAAGTTCACTGATATAACCAGGGCGGGGGTATGGTCCTGAAAAACAAACCCAGGGTAAGTCCAGTGATGACAGTGGCAGTAATATTAGTCTTAACTAGCTGGGGTAGCAAAGCTCTTCAGAAGCTTGACTATCAAGTTCTCTTCCCACTAGATAATTCCTTCCCCACAAGGCCAATTGCTCCTCTTCTGGGCAATATTAATAGAGAGGTTGGGAATATCTCTGACAGTTCACGTCCTCATTTGCAAATTAGAATCTGAGCTGCCTAGTCAGCAAGCCTAATACCTTCCCAGCTTTGCTGTAGCAGACAGGAGGAGCAGCAGTGCTGTGGGACGAGGGGTAGAAAGGGCAGAGGACAGGGTTCTTGCCTAGGATGGAGCAGGCCTGACACTTGGAGCTAAAATATTAAGAATATAAAGAAAAATTCTGCTGGATCAGCAAGATTTTTAAATATTGTAGTTACTATTTTGTTCCTAAGCTAATTGACAGTGACCCTGTAAATGACAACCCCACCCAACCCTCATACTGCCTGGTGTGCATTTGGGCACTAAGAGAATCTTCCTGAAGGGCCTGGCTGGACTGACAAAGTGGGGACATGTCTCCACTAATCCCAGAGAGGCCAGAAGGAAGATGGAGGCAGGACGGGTTAGGGAATCATTCTGGACTCTTCTAGAATGACAGCCTACCTGTTTCCTTCCTTACAAGTCAAATGAAACCAAAAACCCCCAACTCCCTCTGAAATAGTGACCATGTTCTCAGCTCTGGGTGATTCCTGTTGATTCAGAATAACTCCAGTTCCTGTGTTTACATTTTGTCAAGCAGACAGTTTGCAGCAGCCTTAGAGGACCTGAACGAGGCCATCAAGCTGTGTCCAAACAACCGTGAGATCCAGAGACTTCTGATGAGAGTGGAGGAGGAGTGTAGACAGATGCAGCCACCGCCACCATCTCAGCAGCAGCTACCAGAAGAAGCGGAACCTGAACCACAGCATGAAGATACATACTCTGTGCAAGACATATTCGAGGAGGAGTATCTGGAACAGGATGTTGAAAATGTTTCTGTTGGCCTGCAGACGGAGGCACGGCCCAGTCAGGGACTCCCGATCATCCAGAGCCCACCCTCCTCTCCAGCCCATAGGGACTCGGCCTACATCTCCAGCTCACCACTTGGCTCTCATCAGGTTTTTGACTTCCGGTCTAGTAGTTCTGTAGGTTCTCCCACTAGACAGAGCTATCAGTCCACCTCACCTGCTCTTTCTCCCACTCACCAGAACTCTCATTACAGGCCTAGTCCACCACATACTTCCCCAGCTCATCAGGGTGGATCTTACCGTTTTAGCCCCCCTCCTGTGGGAGGGCAGGGCAAAGAGTACCCAAGCCCTCCCCCTTCCCCTCTCCGTAGAGGCCCTCAGTATCGGGCCAGCCCTCCAGCTGAAAGCATGAGTGTCTATAGAGCCCAGTCTGGCTCACCCGTGCGCTATCAGCAAGAAACAAATGTTAGTCAGCTTCCTGGCAGACCAAAATCTCCATTATCCAAAATGGCCCAGCGGCCCTACCAGATGCCTCAGCTTCCTGTGGCGGTTCCCCAGCAAGGGCTCAGGCTACAGCCTGCTAAGGCCCAGATTGTGAGAAGCAACCAGCCCAGCTCTGCAGTTCACTCAAGCACTGTCATCTCCACAGGGGCCTACGGTCAAGTAGCCCATTCAATGGCTAGTAAATACCAGTCTTCACAAGGAGACATAGGAGTAAGTCAGAGCCGGTTGGTTTATCAAGGGTCAATTGGGGGCATTGTCGGGGATGGGAGACCTGTGCAGCATGTCCAGGCCAGTCTGAGCGCAGGCGCCATCTGTCAGCACGGAGGGTTGACCAAAGAAGACCTTCCACAGCGACCTTCCTCGGCGTATCGAGGTGGCATGAGATACAGCCAGACACCACAGATAGGACGTAGCCAGTCCGCATCCTATTACCCAGTCTGTCACTCAAAACTAGATCTGGAGCGTTCCTCCAGCCAACTAGGTTCCCCTGATGTGCCACATCTAATCAGAAGACCTGTTGGTGTCAACCCTAATGAAATCAAAGCTCACCCACCAACTCCCAGGCCATTGCTGCACTCCCAAAGTGTAGGCCTTCGCTTCTCTCCATCTAGCAATAGTATCTCATCCACCTCCAACCTAACTCCTACCTTCCGGCCATCCTCCTCAATTCAACAAATGGAGATCCCACTAAAACCGGCGTATGATAGATCATGTGATGAGCTGTCGCCAGTGTCTCCCACTCAGGGAGGTTACCCCAGTGAGCCCACCCGATCCAGGACCACACCATTCATGGGGATCATAGATAAAACAGCCCGGACTCAACAGTACCCCCACCTTCACCAGCAGAATCGGACCTGGGCAGTGTCATCAGTGGATACCGTTCTCAGCCCCACGTCTCCAGGCAACTTGCCTCAGCCTGAGTCCTTCAGCCCACCATCATCCATCAGCAACATTGCCTTTTATAACAAAACCAACAATGCTCAGAATGGCCATTTGCTGGAGGACGATTATTACAGCCCCCATGGGATGCTGGCGAACGGGTCCCGCGGAGACCTCCTCGAAAGAGTCAGCCAGGCCTCCTCATATCCCGATGTGAAGGTGGCTCGGACCCTCCCTGTGGCTCAGGCATACCAGGACAACCTGTATAGGCAGTTGTCCCGGGACTCTCGACAAGGGCAGACATCCCCTATCAAACCAAAGAGACCATTTGTGGAGTCTAATGTTTAAAAGACGTTTGTTGGAGTGAGACCCATATGTTTTCACTGCACATTTTCAGGCTTGGTTTCCACATTTGAGATAGTTCTCTAGCTTAATTTCTCATGTAGTTTCTGTGTGGTGTTCAGAGGTGGCAGCCCACATGCTGAAAACCTTTGCATGCAGCCGACTGGGAAGCTGGCCTTCAGTGAGCCAGGACTTCGGTTTCTCTTGTCTGTGCCCCAGCCACATGCTCTCTCCCTCTCTTCAGATGCCAACGAGGAGATTGTTGTGCCGTGCGCTTTAACCCAGGGAGATCAGACACACTGGTCAGCTTTTTCCAGGAGACAATCGCTTTCACTGATGTTCTTGTTGTGTCATTGTCTTTCTCCTTTCTTACAAAAATAAGCTGTTCTTGTTCGTTTTCTCCTAGGAACTTTAGAAAGAGTGTGATGCCCCCTTTGCCTTTGCATTCTTATCCAGTGCTGTCCCATTGGCCAGCCCCAGTGCGTCCTTGTGCCATGGTCCCTCCCTGGACTGCCAGCTCCCTGCAGTCATCAGTCTTGAATGTTCATTTAGATTTTTGCTGGTCTTCCTGTGAGGGTAAAAGGATCAAGGAGAAAGAGAAGAAATAAGTCTGTTAAATTGGAAGGAAAAAAAAAACCAATATAATTATTTGAAATGTCACTACATTGATTTTTCCAAGAAGCATTTTAAGAACATTTTAAAAACAACCAGCCTTTTAAATATTTTGGTCAGCCAAGAAAATTGGATGAGAATCATGGATATTTTTTAATAATTCACTAAAAATTATTCTTTAGATGTTTAGCCAACAGTTAACCATTAAAAACTACTGATTTTCCATGGGTGAGGGAGGGAATAAATAAATATGTAGAAAGAAAAAGAGAAGGAAAGACTGTTCTGGATTCTCATTGGAAGGCTGTAGAAAATCTTTAATTAGAGAAATCTCCCTTTTAGACCCTGATATGTCCCTTGGCATCATATTCCACAAAAGTAAAGTCTTCCTGAAGATGGGCTGGTGCCATAATCCTGTTAGTTGGATCTTTGCCTAGAGCTAGACTTCGTTCTCCTGGCCCTCTTTTTTTTAAAACAGAGATGGTATGGTGAAGAAATTGGTTCTTTGAGAAGCAAATTGAATTCTCGTGGGACCAAAAGACTTACTCCCAGAGTTTGCACCCAGGGCCATTGCAGTCCATGCCTGATGTTGTCTAATTCCATTTTGAGATCTATAGTTTCATTATCTATTATTTCTTTTTTTAGGTAGGAGTGTTTGGGGAGTGATATTTGAAAACCAGGCACTGCAAAGTATCTCCTTTCAGGGTGAAGAAGGCCCCCTTTCAGCCTGGGTGGGGGCACAGGAGATAGCAGGTCTTCTGATCCAGGCCCCTCCACGCAGCTGTGTCTCGTGGTCGCTCAATAAGCTGTCCTCTGAGTGATGGAGGCCGGCACGAGATGGATGGTGAGAACACTAAAAGCCAAAGCCTTAGCACAGGCCTGGTACTGAGTGCTTATCAGTTCTTAAAGTTTAACATACTGAACAACTCAAACTCAACACAGGAGAATTAGTTCTCTGCTATTAGGAATCATTCTTCTCTTGTTCGTAAAGGGCTACAGGGAGGGCAGTTTCCTGAACAAAAATCCAGATGGAGTCAAACCTGTTTGTAATAGTAGGTGTCCTCTGAAAGCTTGGCTCAAACATGGGGAGCATGAAGTTGAGATCAGAAACACTTCTTTACTAATTTAGATTATCCCATATAGATGGACCCCTCTGCCCCCAAGCCTGACAGAGGCCAGGACTTGTCCTTGTGCTAGAAGCAAACTGCTGGGCTAACGCAAGCCCCAGACTCCACTCTCTCTGATGCTGCAGGACTGTGCTCAGCTGGAGCAGAGTGGGCTTCGGGGTCTCTTCCCTCTCTCTCATCAAGAAGATGAGATAAATGTACAGCATTAGCACAGCCTGCAGCTGGGAGCCCAGCAGCCTCTCACTCCCTCTTTGTCCAGGTCTTAACCCTATTGGGCTTTTTGCATCTTATCCCTTTTTAACCACCTCTCACTGAGGAGCTGCTGCTACATTTTTAAAAATGTCTCAATGTCTATTAGAAAAGTGCCCCTGCTTATTTGGAGTACGACACATCCACCTGTACTCACCTGTGTAGGTGGGTGAACAGGTTCTGTGGTTTTATAAACATGCCACTGATGCCACTTCTCCCCAGGGTCTCTCTTTCGGTTTTCCAGGATAAACAGGAGATTTTAGAATCTATGCCTTATTTGGTAGAACACCTGAAATGTTGACAGAATGCAATTTTTTAGCCATTGGAAGAGGGAGTGAATATCACTACTGGGCGCCAGTTGTTTTTTTACTACAAAATGCCCACTGGACCTTCTTGGGGGAGGAGACAAAGTTCTTCCTTGTAAGCAGACTGCCTGTGCCCTGTTTTGCTACTTCACTGCCATGGGATGATCTCAGTACTGTACCTTAGAGTTGCCCCTCTCCCAGCAGCATTTGCTGAATTGATGTCCGGCTTTAGGTGGGGGGAAATTTTTCATATGAAACCAGTAAGTTCCTCTCACCCAATCCACATCACCCTGAGATGGAGACAGTGGTGGCAAACATCAGCTGACAGGTTTCTCACCAAGTCGTCCATTCCATTTGCCCAGAATCCTTGCACTGATGGGTTTCCGTCACATCCTGTCTATAAATGGGTGCACTTTACTGTTTGAATCTGTAACTCTAATACTGGATATTTAAGTGTGAGTAATGTCTTCATTAGAAAATAGCAAAACCGCTCTTGTCTTTTAGTGTATTTTTCAAGAAGAAAAAGGAAAGAAATCAAGCAGTGGATCACAACATTTATAGCACAAGAAATAACTTGTATATAAGCATCAAAAAGAGTAAGAATTTTTAAATACAAAAAATATTTGCAGTCATTTTAAAGTGCTTTTCCAGCAATGTTCTTAGGGACTCCTGAGACATGGTTACTTTATTTACTGGATCAGTAAGGCACACAATTAACAATTAAAAATTAATGTTTATTTACAAAGTAAAGGGGAAACTTGTGTAACATGAGAATTTGGCATGGACAAAATGGAGACCATTTTGTATCTGCTGTCGTATCCTGTCCCGGTTGCAGACGTGCACTATTAAAGCCCCAAGTTAATAGAGCACAAGCCCTTCTTGTTCTCCATGTGCCCTCCTTTTAGATGTGTTTAACTTAAACTCGAAGGCTCAGGAAAATTCCACTGATTAGAATCGTGTACAGAACAGTCCGTCCAGAGATACAAGTTTGCTAATTTAGTTAAGCCTGGATTACTAAACATTTTTCCTAAATTATTGTAAACAATACAGCTTAGAGAAAGGTATTCTCAGTCCTTATATTGTATAGTAGTTTATGAACCCCTCTCTAAATATTGGTATTTTTATATTACAGAGATGTACCCAATAGAAAAATTAATCAGTATCTAATTTAATATCCTTAAGTATTTTCCTTAGATTTTAGTCAGACATTGGGTTCTGTGGACGTCACCTTGCTTCACCATACGTTACCACTAGGTGTCACTGTGGCTCTGCACCAGGCGTGTCCGGTAGCAAAGAAGGGCAGTCTCTCCTCTTGAGGGGCTGCTTCCAGGGCAGCAGGCAGGCCTGTAGGCTCCGAGGGTTCAGGAAGGAGAGAGCAAAGGTCTGGAAAGGGGTCTTCACACTCTGCGCCAGTTGTGAAGATGAGCTCTTTGAACACTACCTGCTTTGGACCTTCAGCCAGGAGGAAGCTGGGAGAAGGTTGACTAGAACTCCCTTGCTCTGGTGGGTGGGTGGGTATGTGGAAGACCCCTTCTTCCCCATGAGCACTCATCTCAGTTCTTGGCCTCCAACTTTTGTAACTCCAGAGGTCACAGTTGGATGGTTCGATTCAAAGATAGTTATTTTTCTACTGCAGAAATGCCTTGGACAAACCAGTTGGTCATTGAATCTTTGCCACAAAATGGAACAGGCTCCCCCAGGGGGTCAGGATGTGCCTACCCCTGTCCCAGCCTCACCTGCCCTGCCTGTCTGTCCCTAAGCTGCCCTGTTGCGTGTGCATTGGGAGGTGTGGCTTTTCTCCTTTTCCTTTAGGAATTCCAGACTGACCATCTACCATGACTAACAACAATGAACAAAGGGCTTAGGGGTAAGAGCTACCTACAAAGACGTGTCATGGAAACCTTCACCATGCAATGCCTTGAACTCAGCTCTGGCTGCTCCCAAGAAAAGGTGGCTGGCTGGGGGCCTGGACACAAGCACAATGGGGCTGGTGGAGCCATGTGCAGAGCTACTTGAATAACCACTGGGTCTTCATCAACTCCTTTTCTAACAGACCACTCAAGGGCTGAAGTGTTGGTAACCTGCATTTCGGTGTCCAATGCCTCACAGCAGCTGAACCACCCTGAGATGCTTGTGGCCACGTGATGGCCACAGTCAGAGCTTTGAAAGTCAGTACCAAATGAACGCATAATTGGACACCAAAAATCAAGTGTTACTTTCATGTTTCCTCACCCATATCATCTCATTTCTTCCTTCTGACTCTGTGACATCTCCACTAAGCTGACCTGTCAAGTTTTAGCTGGATGCATGTAGATGCGGGCCAGCTCGCTTTTGTTTTTTCAGACAGACCTGCTCTGTGGAAAGGAAGGAGCCTAGCTGCTTTGTCTTTCTAGCACTTGCTGGCTGTTTTTCTTTTGCCTAATCACTAACCAGAACACCTGGTTAGGGGGACTCAACTCAATCCCTTCTGTCCCCAGGACCAGACAGAGAGTTAATTCTGGAAAATTCAGTACTTGAATGTACCTGCCTTATTGTGTTCCAACTTAATTGAAAAAAGAGTTAGAAATGCTGGCTCCAGGTCTCTACTTCATTCACAGGTTGTTTGGAAATCCGTAAGTTACACTTCCTATTCTGGTTTCTTTGTTTTTTGTTTTTCCTGTGGCTGATTCCTGCTGAGTGGGGCCGGTTCCTCGTCAGGCTCAGGGCAGGTGCCATTCTCAGGCATGGCCTCCCTTCCATATAGCACAGCATCTTTGTCTTTGTTCTGTCTCCTCCAAATCCAAGATGATTTTAATTAGTACACATATGTACAGTCTACAATTAAAGAGTGATTTGTACTAATATGATTTTGATTCTTCCTCCTCTTTGCTGTCCTTTCAAGACACTTGCTGGAAAAAGCTTTAATGCACTTAGTTTTCCTTTAGGTTTTCTATAACTCAGATGTAAAGGACTTTCTCTGTACAGTATATTATCCAATGCATGTTTGTTCTCTATCCTGATATAATGAACACCACACCGTTGTGAATTCGTGCCGTGGGGATGTCCCACACCCAACAGAGGCATCTAGCGCCCTGTGTATAAGGAAAGGCATTTTCCTTTGCTGTACTTGCTTGAGCAGTTTTATTGTCTGTACATGTGAGCTGTGTGAGATAGATGTGAAAAGTTAAGTGAATGCATTTTCCTGCCCATGTATACAGATCGCCATCTGTACAATGAACTGTATGTATGAAAGCAAATGTACTTATTTATAAATGGGTAACACTTGGAAAAACATGGTGTGGTGGTGCTTTCTCCTTCTGTTACAATACCTCTCCAGGGAGCTGCCTCGAGCTCACCCTCACTGAGGCCTGCAGTGCTGAGGAAGCTCCCCGAGGACGACTTTGGCAGGTTAAGGCAAATGCCAAATATGCGATGATTTGGTTGGCCTCTTGGGGGACATTCAGAATCATCCCTTCAGGCTTTATTCACTCATTGAAGTGGTTGAGCACCTCCTTGGATTGGACACCGTGATAGGCACTCAAGTACTGTGGACAAGGAGAGACAGTCCGAGGGCCTATCAGTGGAGGCTCATGCATCTGCTGAGAAAGGGAGGCATTTTCTTCAATGGACGAATCTTTCTCCAGCCATACCGAGGGAGCACTGACCTCGTGTTGCACTTGAAAAGCTGAGGGTGCTCCCTGTCCAGCAGGACCAAAACCCAAGGCGGAAGCAGACTGCCAGCTTGAGCTAATACATTGAGAGACGTGTGTCCAAGGGTAGGGGGACAGCCCTAGCTGTTGTTCCCACAGCTAACTTGGTCAGCGCTGGAAGCCCACTGCTTCCAGTGGCTTTATATTTTCTTCAGAAGTCTGGCCGGAAATTCCAACCCTCACCACGTAGAGAGCTAGGCAGCTGCATTGTGAATGGAGAGGTTGCAGGTTTCCTGAAACTGGCTGGAGACGTGAGATCTTTTTTTAAAAGTGGCCAGCACTGAGACCTGCCACCTTTCCTGTCTAGCTGCTACCTCTGTTTACTTCTGGGACAAGCAAGGAAGGGGACCACTTCCTCTAGACACCAGATTGTGCTGAACAAACATACCTGCTGGGTAACTACATCGCTTCCCCCGAACGACCACAGCTGGGAACTCCAGGCTTGCACAGTCGTCCCGCCTGCAGCCAGGACTGTTTGAAGAAGAGAGGACTCTGGGAAGAATCACCTGCTCGGTCTGAAAGCCATTCCTGGGCGGCCAGTTAGCTCATTAAAAATAAAAAATGGGTGCCCTGGCCAGTTTGGCTCAGCGGTTAGAACGTCAGTCCACAGATCAATGAGCCGTGGGATCGATTCCAGTCAAGGGCACATACCTCAGTTGCAGTTCATCCCTGGCCCTGGGTCGTGTGGGTGGCAACCAGTCGATGTGGCTCTGTCACATCGAGGTTTCTCTCTGTCTCTCTCTCTCTTCCTCCCTCCCACTCTGTCTGATGATAAATGGAAAAATATCCTCGGGTGAGGAATAAAAAATAAATAAAAATAAAAAATGGGTAAGTGGTTGGCAAAAAAAAAAAACAACTTTTTAAGGACTTCTGGGACATTGGAAGAAAGGTGAAAGGTAGTGATTCCTAAAAAGCTAGTTCTTAAAAAGGAATTTGTCCTGAACCTGACTAAAAAAACAGCAGCAGCAAACAGCAAACTACAGCAAGTACTTTGTCGAGTCCCAGAAGTCCCGAGTCAGACTGTCTTCCCCTTGTTTTCATTCCCTGACAGGTGCCTTTCAGCAGCTCCTTGTAGCTCGCTGCACCACTGGGCACGTGTGCACGTGTGAGCCAGACCCCAAAATTTGGAAACAGTCCTTCTGTTCCCAGGAACAGGGATGGGGCTTTCATAACAAGGGTACTGTGTCTGGAAGAACGGTCCCACAGAAGACAGTGCTCAGAGCCCATTGTGATGGGTCGTTCTCGAGATGCCCGTTATGACCCTGGCACCGTGAGAGGGACTTTACACATGTTCTCTAGTTTTTTCCTCACGTGACCTCTGACCGATGGAATGAAGCAGATCCTGAGAGCAGAGGTGGGACCCTGACTCAGACCTGCCTGGAGCTTTCCCTGCACCGTGCTGTCCCCTTCCTCAGAAGGGGAACCCGGAGAAGCAAGCCAGAGCGACAGCGGAAGGAGCACGGGCAGCGGGTCTAGAAGGAAGCTTGGGAAATGCTCCTTTGGAGAAACAACTCTGCCAAGGTCAAGAGGAATCACTTTGGCACCTCTAAGGGTTCCAAACCCCGTAAGAAGGCGAGGCCCCTCCTGAGGAGGTGAAGGAGTAACACTTGGAGGGAGATGCGTCCTCCTGTCTGGGATCATGTGTGTGTTCACCAGCACAGAGACCGGTAAGACTCCGAGGCTGACAGAAAGGCCAGAGGGAGACAGCGCACAGATGCCTCTGCCCTCCCCCGAGAGCCAGCGGCCCTGACCTCAACTGAGAGAGCAGCTTGTGACATGAATCGAGCAACGTGCTTTGCATGCTTTTAAGCAAATGAAGGTCCACATAGAAGCCTTGATTCGGGGAAAGACTCTACCGATGCATAAAGCAAAAACCTCTCCAGCTCTGGGCCCTACGTTAGAAACCAGATACCACACTGAAAATGAAAGCAATGTTAGGAAGAATCCACGTCACCAAAGGATTATTTACGTCAGAGGATTTGCTGTAGGGTCCTATTAAAGAGTGAGCCCTCTGGCTATGTTTTGGAGTCATTTTAATTGACAGTGTTTTTCAGGAGCACACAGTGTACCCCGGGGAAATCCCACCCAACGTTCCCATAAACACATCTGCTGAGCCTTAGGAGTTGATCTCAAGTGGAACCTTGGCTTGTGCCCAAAGCTTTGCTCATCTTAAGGAATAAAGAGACATATTTTAAAAAGAAAAATGTTGATGGAACACTGGGGGAAACTTCTTGCCGAGGCCTTCATCAGGCCCTTAGAGCTCCACCGTCCAAGCCCCTCTCGGGCGTGAGGAAGGGTTTCCCTACCCCGTGGGAGAGCCTCCTCACCGGTCCAGAGGCTGGACAGTTACGGGCCGTTTCGGAGCCTGTGCTGATAAATGTCAGTGGTTACTTACCTCCTGTGCCCAGCCTGGGGCGTCCTGTGTCCCTGCACCCCAGCAGAACTGCTGCGTGCACCTGCCTCTGCTGGGAGCACTGGCTCCTCCTGTTGTCACAGTGAACGACGGTGACGGTGAGACAGCTGCTGTAGACATTTATTAAGTCACCTGTTGCATCAACACTACATTGTATTTCACAGATTGGCCACAGGCAAAATAAACCACCAGGGATCAGCTTTCGGGGGATTTTTGGCTCCTCGGTCATACAACATACTCTTTGGGAGACTGGTTTACAGACTTTTCTTGTAAATCCAAGGTTCCGTTCCTCCATGTGGCATTCTGGCAAGGGAGATACACAATTTCCTTTGGTAGTTTGTCTAAGGTGGAGTTTTTTCACATGTAAACATTGGACTACGCAAGCATGTGCCAGGTGATGAAAGCATGGATGACGCCCGGCCCCTGCAGAGTACACCATCGAATGGGGCCAACACCCTCCTCCAGCAAGCTGCAGGGGATCGGAGGCGCTGGGCCAGAGCCTAGGAGGCCCTGCGGGGGAGGGGGCTGAACCTCAGCCACCTGCTGAGAAGTGGCATCGCCTGAAGCAGGACCCACAGCAAATCTGAGCAGTAGAGGAGACCTTTCTCTAAGGCAGCATGTAGCTGTGAAAAAGGCAACCGTTAAAAAGAAAAGCGATAGATTTGGAAATGTTACTAATTTCTTAAGTAAACTATGTGTCTTGAACTGTGTCATGTTCCACAAAGCCCAGAAAGTGAACAAAACAAGGAGAGAACATTCACCAAGTCCAAGAAGTACAAGATCAATGCTCTAACCACGTTACTTCTAAACTGAAGCCAAACGGTGACTCACTAACAGCATGGCACACGGATGGGGTTGGGGGCTAGTGTGATTCTGGTGCAGTCCCAACCTCCTGCAGAGATGGGCCTGGAAGGTGAGGCCAGATGTGGCCGTCCTGAACAGAGGCGGGCAACCCCGCCTTCCCCATGGACAGGGAAAGGGGGCAAGAGTAGCAGCTTTTCATTTAAAGAAGGGTGGTGTCCTCGGCCTCTGGTCAGAGCAGTGCCTGCGCTGGTTCGGGAGGGTGGGGACAAGGGGAGCCGCAGGCTGAGCTGGGAAGGAAGCCACCACTCTCACAGCCCACGCAGGGGGCCATCTGCTTCCTCTTCAGCTGTCCTCAGCTGCCAAGGGCTGGGTTGTCTGAAGTCCTGTGCCCCTTTCCCCTCTCCCAGCAAAGCCACCCTGGGCCAAAGGGTAAGACAGGGAAGGCTCAGGAGCACAGCTGGGCCAACGCCACATCTCCAGAGCTTCCCAGGGGCCAGTCCCTCCCCTCTCTAGGGGAGCCGACTCTGAACACAAACACAGTTTACACATAGCATCACTTGCTCCACGGCCAGAGAGTGGCCCATTCGGACCACGTGTCACCCAGGCTAGGAGACTCCTGGTTTGAATTCAGTCTTGGCTTTGACAGGCCTGTCGCTGAGGCCCCGGGGTTTCTCCCACAGCCCTGGACTCAGCCTGGAGTGGGGGAGCTGCTCTCTGTCTCCTTTAGGGGTCTGAGCTTCTGTGACCAGGGCGGACCACCCAAACGCCTACCCAAAGTGTCTCCATGTGAGGGGTGATGGGGGAAACGGGGGCGGGGTCTGCGCAGGACTAACAGGACACTAAAGCTGTAGTGAGGAGGGGGAAGCAGAGGTGGCCGAGCCCTACACCCCAGAATCATCGCTCAGGCACACTGCCCGATGCCCCCCCACCCACTCGGCCCAGCAGCCGGGGAGCCCGGAGTCCTGGAGGCAGCCTCAGAGGCCGTGCGAAAGGCACCTGTCAACGGGGAGCCGAGGAGGCCCCACAGCCGGGCCCCTCCATCCCCGCAGGGCCAGAGCAGCCTGTCACTGGGAGCCGGGGCTGTCACCCTCCGTCAGCGTCTTGAAGTCCATGGAGAGCGCTTGCTCTTCGGCCTGGGGGGGCCGCTTCCAGTCGGCTCGGGTCAGGATGTAGAGCACGGCCAGGCCGAAGCCGGCCAGCAGCAGGCCCAGCACGTTGGCCAGGACGCCCTCGGGCTCGAACGTGCTGTACTTGGCCCTGCAGGGTCAGGGGGAAGGGAGGGAGAAGCCACCCCAGGGTCACCGTCAGGCCACGTGCCGTTCACATCTGAGCCAGAAAGATGCCTGGGTCCAACCCCAGCCCTTCCATCCCCCACCCGGAGAGAAAACCACTGTGTGGCCACCTCCACAGAGAGCTGGCTCCGAAGGTCGGGGCAGGAACTCACCCGAGGTTAAACAGCAGCGCCTCCTTCAGGCCCAGCAGGGCTGTGCCCACAGACAGCAGGAAGATGGCCGCCCCGAAGAAGATGTGCTGTGGGCGGTAGCGGCTCCGCAGAGAAAACGAGGCTCCGGGGAACAGGAAGAAGCTAAAGCCCACCAGCCACTAGAAGGAAAGGTGAGGCGGGGAGGCGGGACTGAGCTGGCCCTCTCAGACTGACCTGAAGACACCCAAGCAGGCTGTGAACCCCTCCACCACCCCCTGCTTTCCTCCACCTTCAGAGCGGTGGGGGGTCACTAAGCACTTCTGGGAAAGTTCTGGCCTGAGGCCTGGTCTCCTCCGTCATTCCTGTACCCTTGGAAAGCCGGGCCTGTGGCCAGATTATGTGGGTGTCAGCTGGAAGGGCGCGGGGATCCGAGGCCCCCTCCCTCGCCTGTAGAATCCTGGCTTGCACCCATGTCAGAATTTGAAAGCAGCACCCAGCTGTGCTAAAGAACCTCGTTCACCTGCGCGCACACACCCTGTAAAACAGGCCCTTCTGTGGCACACGCACTGTTGTAGCCCCTTCCTACCCCTCCTGCCCCTGCCTGCCCCCAGCCCCTGCTCGCCCCCACCTCCGCCGCCCCCACGGCGGTGGGGCTGAAGGGACTCACCTGCACAAGGTAGAGGACAAAGACAAGGATGCCACACCAGCTGTGCAGGCTGTACAGGTCGGCGTAGCCCTTCTTCTTGTGGTAGTCGAACACCGCCACCAGGCCTGGGCCAGAGATGGGCATGTGAGGACAGGCTGATGGGGGAAGGGAGCGGGCGAGGCGACCCAAGAGAAACCTGAGTAGCCGGGACTTCTGGGCTCTCGTCCCAGCACCCAGTCTCCCTGCCTGGGATGCCTGGGATGGGGAGGCGGGGGGAGGGCTGTGCCCAGGAACTCACCCACCAGGGCGATGATGAAGGCGAAGCCGTGAAGCAGCCCATGGAGGACTTTGGTCGTGCGCTTGGCCTCGTTCCTGAAGACGCGGTAAACCAGCAGGGCTGTGGGCGTGAGGACGGGAGTCAGCGCACTCACCCGAGCGCCAGGCCTGGGGGCCCCAGCAGCAAGGAGACACACCTTGGCTGAGAGGTGATCCGAGTCAAGGGCTTGGTCAGGTACCCCAGCCGCAGAAAACGGAGAAAACCAGACTCCACAGGGCCCAGCAGGGGCCCTGGGGCCATGTGTGCCCCACCCACCCGACACCTTGTCAGGTGTCCTGTGTATGCCAGGCTGTGTTTCAGATTCATCGTGCAGTCACACAGGCGTGTCCCCAAGCTTCTGAGCTCACCTTATAGCTATAATGGTCCTCAAATAGTCCAACGTTGAAGCCTGATCAGATACTCACGACTTCAGCGAGCGGGGTGGGCCAACACCACTTGCTCCTACCCCAGAGAGGACCGCCACGTCCCACATTCCTCACCCCTACACACTCACTGCTTTCCCCAATGTCAAACAGGCGGGCAGAGGCAGCCTCAGCCGCAGCCAGCCCCTGGGCCTCCTCCCTGGGAAGCACACACACCTTCCTGAAGAGGTCAAAGAGCTGGGACAAGTTGGATAGGAGGTGTCACCCACTAACGTCAAGGCTCGGGTTTGGATTCCCGGTGTCCCCAGATTCCAAGCCAACTTCCTTCTCTGACTGTCTTTTCTAGAACCTTAGATCTGTCTAAAGGCAGATCTCTCAGGAGGGGTCAGGTCACAAAGCACCTCTCTCAGGAGCAGCTCCTGGGGAGCTGAGCAGGACTCACCGTCGCCCTGCAGGAAGACCAGGCCTATGACCATGCAGAGGGGGTGCACGTTAAACTGCAGGGCGCTCTCCCAGGCAATGCCTCCCCGGTACAGACCGAGCCACGCGCCAGTGACAGCCACCACGGTCAGGCCCAGCAGCTGGGAGAAAGCCACACAGCAGGACAGCGTTCCGGGGCTGGGGCTGGTGCGGCTCTCCATGCTGAGACAGCAGCTGCGGAGAAGAGCAGAGCTCAGGGGGACCCTCCACAACCTCCAAAAGATACAGCCCAGGCTCCCCAAGGCCCACCCCTGCTGCCCCCTCTCCCCACCCCACTCCTTCCTCTCTGTGCTTGTGGGAGCTCACCAGCCCGGCTCTGAGGCCCCTCCCCAGTGGGAGTGCCCACCTGCCCTGCTCAAGGCGCCCAGATCCGCATGCAAAGGGGGTGCAGTCAAGTTCCTCCAAATTCCGGAGAGAGCAGGAGGGCCCTGCCTGTGCTTGACTTTGTTTCCTGGGGTCCTGGGTTTTCTCAGGTGGGGCTCAAATGGGAGATACAGAGAAGTGAGCAAATCCCTTAAAGGTACAGGGTTAGTCTCATTTTTTTTCTTCAGGTGAATCACAAAGTACATCTGGGGTGAGAAATGGGAGCCTGCCTCCCCCCGTCCGGGTTTTTAACCTGGAAGCTGGAGCTGAGGAGTCCCGCCCACCCCTGGGCCTGGGCACAGCGCAGAGCAGGCCTCGGCCCAGCCTGGAGGAGAAACGTGCTGGGACCCTACGCCCCGGGACCTGGGGCCAGGAGCAGCCAGGCAGCCTTTCCCCGGGCTAGGCACGGGGTACTCCACGCCGCTGGACTCGGCCTCCGGGAGACCGCGAGGGTGCTCGTCCCCACCGCATGGACCCGAGTGGCGGCTGGTGGTTGGGAAAGCCTGGCTCTGGGGCTGCGCGGGGTGCTCCTGGCTCCTCTGCACAGTCCCCCAGTGTTGCCACAGCCTCGCCCGGGTCGCATGGACTTCGTGCCAGCTCTTCACCCTACTCTGTTGGTTCCCCTGACCCTGGGCCCAGCCAGGCGTGCACACCCTGGGGGAGGGGAGGGTACGAGAGGCGGCGATGGGCAGCACGGCCTCCATTTGCTTTGCCAAGGTGCTGGCAGAGGGCAGAGCAGTTTCCTCTCCCTCGTGGCTGCCCACTTCCCGCTGTTCCAGCCTCTCCCAGCAGCAGTGAAAACATCCTGCTTCGCCTTCGATTGCAGCAGAGGGTGACGGCTGAGCAGAGCCGGTTAACTCACAAATCCTGGGGTCACCCCTCTAATACCGAGCACTCTCTCTAGCCTTCCTGCTTGAGAACTAGTTTCCAGTTGATCTGGCCTTGTCCTCCGGGTGACTGGACTGTCTTTACGCCAGTTTTCTCTGCCACATCTGACAGCTGTTGGCAACTCCACCATTAAAAGCTAGGGTGGCAGGGGTGTTAATAATACACACTCCCTACAGTAAAGTACAGAGAAGCAAAAAGAACTACAAAAACTCAGCATTTTGATTTATATCTTTACATCCTTTTCTTCTAGAAATGTATATTTCTTTTATAGAAACAGGCTCATACCAATTTTTAATCTGCTTTTTATTTTTAATCCTCACCCTAGCACATGCTTTTATTTTATTTTATTTTTTAAAATATGTTTTTATTGATTTTTAGAGAGACAGGAAGGGAAGAGATAGAAACATCAATGTGAGAGAGAAACATCAATCAGCTGCCTCCTGCATGCCCTCTACTGGGGATCTAGCTCGAAACCCAGGCATGTGCACTGACGGGGAATTGAACCAGGACCTCTCAGTTCATGGGACAACACTCAATCCACTGAGCCCACTGGCCAGGACACATGCTTTTATTGATTTGAGAGAGAGAGAGAGAGAGAGAGAGAGAGAAACATCAGTTGGCTGCCTCCCGCACACACCCTGACCCAGGACTGAGCCCGTAGCCTGGATATGTTCCCTGACTGGGAATCGACCTGCCACCTTTTGGGGTACAGGACGATGCTCCAACCAACTGAGCCACCCGGTGGGCCAGAGCAGCTAACCTGCTCTTTTAACTTAATGAGAGATCTGCTCATTTGTTAAACAGTAGCTGGCCGAGTGCCTCACTAAATAAACACTATGTGATTATGTTTGTATACTTGCCTAATTAGTTCCTAACCGGAGAAACAGAATCCCCAGGCAAGGACTAGGTTCTTTGTTAGGTTTTTGATACATTTTGTCCAATCACCTTCCAGAAACACTCCCATGACAGATGGAGCCCTGTTTCCAGAAGCCTGGCAGATAATGAACCCATCGGAAACTCCTGCCTCTGTCCTTATCTGTCACCTCTACCCTGGCGACTCCTAAATCTAGTGCCAGGTCTGTCCTCTCCCCCACATTCAAACCCCATTTCTCACTGTCCACTAATGTCTCCGCCTGAACATCCTCAAACACTTCAAACTCGGCCGGTCCAAACTGACCCCCCAGGTCACCAGTGCAGCTGTCCTAGTCCCAGCGCACACAGACTGCCGAATCCTGGGGGTTCTCCCCAGGCCTCTCCGCAGCATGTCCCTCCTGGCAGCTTCATTCTCACCACCCAAGCCAGGGCACAGAGCTTCTGCCCCATCTCTCTCCCTCTTCAGACTGTCAGAGCTGCCACACAAACAGCTGCTCACTCCCGGCCCGTGAAATGCAGCTCTGGGACGTGACCCTCACTGGTTCCTACCTGCAGCCCAAGTCCACTCAGGGGAGACTGTCACTGTTCGCGGCTCTAACCACGCAACCTCACAGTCCCCTGCTCCGCCTGGATCCCTGCTCCTGCAACTGCCCCTCCTCCACTCCCAGCCCACCCTCCCCCATGACCCGGAATGGGCACTGTGCTCACCACTTTCTCCCCCTCCTCTGCGTCCCCGAGGCTGGCCTGCAGCTTGCTTACCCTTGTTGGTGTCCTGCCTTCTGTGCTGTGGGGGCGTCTCTGCTAAAGCACCCTGTGGGCTCCTGGGGGCAGGGCGTGCGGCTCGCTCTTTCTTGCGTGTCCCTGGGGTCTACTCCTTGCGACTCCAACAAGGAAACTGGACTGAAGAGCAATGCTGTCCTTCCCTTTATTAGATTCACCCCAGAGAGCCCAGGGCAGTCCGAATCTGATTAGCTCTGAATTAGGAAGGACAGCAGGGACCTGCTCTGCCTCATGACCTGCACTTCTGTCTGCCGGGCGGGGTGAAC
Organism: Tadarida brasiliensis; assembly: GCA_030848825.1. NCBI lineage: Eukaryota > Metazoa > Chordata > Mammalia > Chiroptera > Molossidae > Tadarida > Tadarida brasiliensis. The sequence goes on from CM061273.1 coordinate 53,877,671, forward strand.
AGCAAGGACCGAGTGGGAACTCAGGGTGGCGAAGGACTGTGGCTCCTGGACCTCGGAGCCGCTTGGTGGTGAGGCTAGCCAGAGCCAGGCTTTCCCCTGACCGACCAATTTCCCTGGTGGGGTGGAGATGTGTGCTTGTGTTTACTGGGAGGACAGGGGACTTCATGACTAGGGAACCCCTACTCTGTCCTCAGCACCTCCCACATCTCCCATTTAATCTTTGCAATAACAGTGTTATCCCAATTTGACGGATGAAATTGGGGCTCAAAGAGGATAAATGACATGCCCAGAATTACCAGCAGCAATAGTTGCTCAACTCACTCATTTGCTGAGTGCTTCCCACATGCTGGACTGGCCGCTAGATGCTGGGACTGCACAGTGAGTCCCTGCCTTCAAGGGGCTCGTAGGCAAGTTGCAGAGCAGATGCCGATTTAAAAGCAAAGGGCAGTCAGAATTCGAGCCCGAGTCAAACTCAGGCCTCCAAGAGCACTCCCCACCATACACATGGCACAGTACCTCCCTACTTTAATTCACTCAGGCGGAGGCCTCCTCTAGATCGCCTACGGGGTGGTTGTCTGTGGGTGTGACTTTGCTCCTTCCAATGCCCAGTCACTAGGGTAGAGCTATCGCGCTTTCCAAATACTGACGCCGGTCCTAGATCTGAACTGGCGCTTGCCGAGGAAGGTGCTTTGAAGCAGGGCTCCAAGGCAGTCTTCCCCTCCCGTGCCAGCCCTCCGGCGTCCTCCTCACCCCTGGGGAAGCATGCTCCTAAGGCAGTTTAAAGCCATATCACATGAGCACGGGTGTCCCCTGTGGGCCTTCCTGGGAGCAAAACGCAGCAGGGCGGGAACAGGTGGTTAAGAGAGACAGGGTGACAGGATGGCAAGCTCGTTGCAAGACCTTCATGTCAAATGCTCCAAAGGCGGCTCTCCTGGTCCACATGGGCCCCAGGTAACTAGGCAACCAGGAGGAAGCCAGAGATAAAGAATGACCTTTGGAACTAGGGAGGCCCAAGCTGTCTCCTCCATCCCCCTTCCAATTTGAGAGTGATTCTAAGCCCAAGTATGAGGGGTGACAGGAAAACTCACACCAAGCAGGCCTGTGCCTTGCCGCCTAAAGGTGGCCTCACAGTCAATAAGATCTAAGCATGAAAATCCAGATTTACAAAAAAGACAAAGTAGTGAGTGGGTCTGTGTTTTATAGATGATGGACTGAAAGGTTCCTTCAGCAGCGGCATTTCCCTGTTGCTTATTTGGTTCAATAAAATTGACACCCGATCTTTGTGCAAGGAGGGGCTGCTTCGGCTGCCCAGGGATTCAGAGGAGACACTTCAGGAGGCTGGATGGAATCCGACCTACCCGCCAACACGTTTGCACTTGAAACCTTGAAATCATTTGAGATGCACTCCCTAGTAAGCAAATGTCTTTCTGTCATGCCCCTTCATTTCCCAATCTGGACAGCAAGAACACTCTGTCACCCTTCCTTCCTAACTGGGTGGCCCCACCCCCCCAGAACGCTAGCCTTCTTGGGCCTCCTGTGTTCCCAGGGCAGAAATGTGGCAGCAACTTCAAGGGCCTGGAAGCAGACACTCTCCATCCCAAAGGTTTCCTTTGCCCAGGAGACCAGTCTTGGAACGAGAGGGGGCTCATGTGGCCCCTCACATGGCCATCGTCCTTCCCCTGTCAGAGCACAGGATGTGGGTGACAGATCTCTGGCAGCTCCTGGAACAGTCACTCCTCCCCTCCCACACCCACCTAAGTCAGACTCCACTTAATGAAATAAACAGGGACAGGAACTACCCTCAGGGCTCGGACGTGCTGAGCACCACTCTCCCTCCCCATGCCCACTGTTTCATGAAAAGATCACCAGGCCTAATCTCATTGTGTGTACCAGACACTGCGCGAGTCCTACAGCCTGGCCACTGCCTCCTTATCAACAGCAGGGTTTTAACTGAGTTAGAATAGATTGTGTTGGGGGTGGGGCTAGATCTTTTCTTGATAGGTGAGGGGGGAAGCTCAATTGCCCTAAAACATCCTAGAATATGAGGAAAGAGAGGCAGAATGAGGACGGCTGTCTTCCTGGGGCCACATCCCAGTAGCCCCCCAGGAAGAAAGCAGAGCTGAAGGTCAGACACTGAGCCCGGTTCTCCACCAGACTCGGCGCCAGGCTCTCATTACTGGTAGGGACCACCCCACCCCCACCCCAAAATGTTTTGATTTCTGTTAAAATCAGGAGAAAAAGTAAAATTTTAGGGTTGAAGAAGATGTTTTTTTTCTTTTTCTTTTTTTTTGTTTCAAGAAAGAGGGAGCGAGAGATAGAAAAGAAACATCAATGAGAGAGATGCCTCCTGCATGACCCCTGTTGGGGATCAGATCGAGCCTGCAACCTGGGCATGTGCCCTGACTGGAGTCGAACCAGTGACCTCTTGGTGCATGGGACGATGTTCAATCAATCCACTGAGCCAAATCGGCCAGGCAGATGTTTTCATTTTTAATCCAGTCTGGATTACATCCATCTGTAGACCAACACAGTTGTAAAATATATTATTATCATTTTGCCACAGAGGCAGAAGTGCCCAGGGCCCATGCAGTCACGGTGCAGTCTGATCAGACAGATATGATTTCAAAGCCGGCCCCTGTTCACGACTGCGTGCTCCCAGGCAAGTCAAGTCTCCTCTCTGAGCCTGCTCCTCGTCCATAGGGTAGAGGATACTGGGATCCACTCTACTGGCCTGAAGCAAAGAGTAAATGGAATCAGGCTGTACCTGTGCCTAGCCCTGTGCCTGCCACACAGTAGGCATCCAGTCAGTAGCCATCTAACAAAAACTAAATCTGGTCTTAATAGGAAGAGACACATCAGAAGCTGTTGACACATGAGGTTTGAGGCTACAGAGAACCAGGTGGCAGCAGACAGCAAGACCCCCTCTAATAGATCCACAGTCTCCTCTGTCCATCATCAGCTACCCACTGAGCAGAACCCCCTAGATCTGGGGTGGTTCCTCCTCCAACGCCTTCTACTGCTGCCCAACCACTCCAAGCTCTGCCTGCCAAGGGAAGATGGCAGGGCAGGGAAGCAGCGGCACAAGGAGGGTGGTTCCCCTCTGGGTTCAGGGGCGCTTCCTACATGGGAGCAGCCCTTTGTATGAGACTCACTTCGACATTTACAAGTTGCCTGTATTTTCTGCTTCAATCCAATTTCACAAGAGAAATCAAGGTACTACCAAAAAAGTGGCAAAGCTTTTTTTTTTTTTTTTCAATTTGCTCTGAAAATACAGGAACAGAATTGAGGCATTCTGAGGTGGAGCTTCATTCAATGAGTCTTAGAAAATCCTCAAAGACCACCAAGGTAGAATGAATGAGAGGAGAGGGGCAACCAGGAGGGAGAGGGACTTGGGAGGGCTGCCAGCCTCTGAAGTCCTGTCAGCACTCCAGGGTTCACATGGATCGCTGGTAGTGTCCTGGGGGAAAGGGCAGGCAGAGAGGGGAGGTGGCCCTGCCATCCCCTAGGTGTCAAAGGTGTAGTTCAGTTCAGCACCGCCTGTACCCACAGTTCAGGGCCCACCAAAGCCAACCCAAGAAGCTAGGATTTCTCAGACGAGTAACTCCTACTCTCACAGCAAGAACCTGAGGGTGTTGGTTTAGAAGAGAGCAAGGAAGGGGCCAGACTGTCAGCCCTGCTGCAGGGGAAAGAAAGAGGCAGAGGGAGGCAAGCAATTAGGCGGCCTCGGTTTCAGGTTTCAACAGACCAGTCGTGGCACACGGTGGCTGTCTTCTACCCTGGCCCTAGAACGTGGCAAAACACGAGCCAGAGGCCTACAGATACGCTTAGGATGACCTGCCCCTCCATCCTAATTTCCGCAGAGACTGGGCACCGAGGCAGCCCCGGGAAGGCTGACCGCTCCGGAAGGAGCAGGACCAGCCCTTCAACCCCGGGCCTGGCTCGGTCCCCGCCCGCCGGGAGCAGGGAGGCTGACACAGGTGTGGCGGCAGGTGGGAGCAGGGAGGCTCGGCGCGGACCGGGCGCACCTGGGCCGCCGTCCCTCCCCCAGCCCCCGCCACGCGCGCCCGAAAGCCTCCCGAATCCTCGCCGGCCCCGCTCCCCACCGACCCGGGCCGCCTACCTGGCCAGGAGCCGGGCCCCGAGCTTGTCCCCGCCGCGCCGCCCGCCCGCCAGCTCCGCGCGCCGCGCCCGGGCTGCCCTGCCGGTTCCGCGAGTCGCGCCGCCCTGGGTGCCACGGCGTCGCCATGGCGACCGGGCGGCGGCGGCGGCGGGCTGGCGGCACCGCGGACGACGCGACGAAGGTCAAGCGGGGGGGCGGGGGGGTTCTGGGGGGCGGAAGTGCCCCGGCGCGTCCCCACACTCCGGGCAGGCCTGGCCCTCAGTGGTCCCCCGATCTGGGACAGGGTCCTGTCACATCGAGCCCAAACCTGGACGCCCGCGTGGCAGGGGCTGCGGGGCGCAGGGGGCCGAGAAGGCGGCCACCGTGACCCGGCCTTCTGGACCCCCGCGCGGGTAACCTTCCAAAGCCGGGCCTCGCGACCTGGCTCGCGAGGTCGCCCACGTGCGGGGGCGCATGGGGACCTGCGACCCGGTGGGTGTGGACGGGGCCCAGGCCCGACTCGGAGGCTGCGGGCCTAGCTGGGGGGATGGGCGGGGTGCGGGCCTCGGCGCTGCCAGATTTCCTCCCTTTCTTCCCTCCCACCTCCTGCTCTGCCCTCGCCCCGCCCGGGTCTCAGGTGGCCACTAGGTGTCAGACGCGGCCCGGGCCTTGGCCCACATTGCAGCCCAGAGGGAGGAGATGTCATTCTAGTCTACAAGAAAGTTGGACAGCCCCTTCCCTAGTCTGCCCCCCCCCCCACACACACACACACACGGTGACGTTTTGCCCCTTTCCCCAAGCCAAGGGCTTTGCATGAGACAGACTAGACTACCCAACCCACTAGGCCAAGCAGCCTAAGGATACAAATCAGTCCTTCCCAGCCTCTCATGAAGGCCGAGACTGCCATGCATCCTCCCCTAGGGGGGCGGGGGAAGCCAAGCCCCTACTGCAGCCCTGCCACGTTCTGTTTCCAGGAAATGCTGTGGGTAGATAACAAGTCCAGCTCAGACTTCCTACAAGCTCAGAACAAAAGGTTCTTTCCTGTTCAATGTCTGGCAAGACTCACCAAGGTCCTGGAGTTAGGAGAGAAATAGGGTTTCCTCCCCTGGACACAAATGAACCTCAGCAAAGGGACACCCCTCCCCCACCTGCCCCCAGCACTGAGGGCTTCCTATGGGCAGTGGCCAAAGGCTCCTGGAGGGCCCTGGGCAAAGCAGGCCTTTCAGGGGAAACATTTTCAAGCGCGGGACAAATCACCCAAGGGTGCCTACTGCACAAACACAGCTGGGCCCCCCTCAGAGGGACCAAGCTCAAACCCTCCAAGAACATAAACTTTGTTGGGATAGCTTTCCAGTTGGAGGGAGCTCATGGACATTTTAAATTAACAAACAGCTTCCTTAGGGTGCCAACAGGCCAGCAGCAGGCAACAAATGCCTTGTGAGTTGAATGTGGAACTGAGCCATTTCTGGGGCGGGGAGAGCGCGCAGAGGGGCAGAGGCTCCCTGGGAACTCCGTGAGTGCTGTCAGCTCCTTGCAAAGCCAGGAGAGACTCCTGCTGAGGTGGGATGGGGCCCTTTAGGTCCTCCCCCCCACCTCAGGGCCATGCAGCCCCTTAGAGGGAGAACACACCCTGAGAGAGCAGCTTAAAGCAGAGAGAGGACCCACAAGGCTCTCTGAGTGAGGTAGGCTGCCTCCATGGGGACCAGCCACATGGGGTCTTAGCTCTAAAGGGCTCATGGCTCCTCCCAGTCATTTCAAAGAGCAGGTGATCCCACAAACTGCAGTCAAGCACCAGGATCTGTGGCCTTGTCCCCTGCTACCAGAATCCCCAACCCAAGATGGCAAACACTCTCCCTTTGTGTTCTCTCCCTGCTGCTGAGACTCCTGCCTTGGAAGTCATCCTACATCTCCAAGAAGGAGAGCAGCCTCAAGGGCCCTTCTTGGGGACCTAGGATGTGGCCCAGGACGTTTTCTATGCAAACTCCTCCCCTCGCATACTCATTCACCTTTATGTTTTCAGACTCACCAAGTTCATTCCCACCTCTTTTTGGGAACACCCCGCCCCCCTATTATTTGGCTCATTTCTTCAAATCTCAACTCTGAATATGCCCTCCTCAGAAGGACCTTCCCTGACCATCCAGTCCAGTAGCGGGGGTCTGGGTTGAGATGCAGGGAGACACCCTGGATTAAGTGCACTAGTGACAGTTCTGGGCAAACCCCTCCTTGCACTCATCCTGTTCTTCGGCCAAAGCGTTTAAAGGGCAGGAAGAAGTAAGACGGTGAGCAGAATGTACCACGTAAACGGAACCTCAGATCCCCCAGCACCTGGCTGATTATGTCTGCCCTTGCTAAGGTTACCAGATTTAGAAAGAAGGAAAAATCGAGGAGGCCCAGTTAAATTTGAATTTAATTATTTTTGGCATAAGTATGTCCGACATATTACATGTAATATTCTAAAAATGTATTTGTTGTTTATATGAAATTTAAATCTAAGCTGGTGTCCTGTATTTTATCTGGCAATCCCACCCTTGTTCCTGTGCGGGGAGGACTGGAGAGGGGCCTCCTAGCCATTGTGGCCCCTCCCAACACAGCCCCACCCTCAGCAGACAGAAACTCCCAGTTAACCCCTATCGGGCAGGTGCTTCAGGCAGAGGACTTAACCTCGGGCTGCAGAGAATACAGAAGGCATAGGAGATGGGGTTGCCAGTCCTAAGGCCCTGTAAGATGCAAAGACACAGAATTCATTCACTCTTTCCAGCAGTTTTATCCAGTCCCTCCCATGTGCCAAGTGCTGGGCAACATTGAAGATATAACAGTGAATTATGACAGGCACAGCCTTATTCTCTCAGGCCTTAAGAGTCAGCACATAAAAAGGGGCTGGTTTGGCTCAGCAGTTAGAGCGTCGGCCTCCAGACCAGAGATCCCGGGTTCGGTTCCCGCTAAGGGCACGTACCTTGGTTGCAGTTTGTCCCCGGCCCTGGTTGGGGTTGTGTGGGTGGCAACCGGTCGATGTGTCTCTCACATTGATGCTTCCCTCTCTCTTCCTCTCTCTCTCCCTCCTGCTCTGTCTGAAGATAAATGCAAAAATGTCCTCGGGTGAGGATAAAAAAAAAAAAAAAAAAAGCGTGCTTAACCCCGATGTGAAGGTCAGGGAAGGCTTCTGGGGCATGTGGCATCGAACCAAAGAGCTAGAGGACGAGCAGGGGTTAAGCTGGCAAAGGGACAGCAGGGAGTGGACAGGAGTGTCCTGGCCAAAGAAATAGATACAGGAGCAAGAGCACCCTGGCCGGTAGCTCAGTTGGTTAGAGCACTGTCCCCATACACCAGTGTTGTGGGTTCAATCCCTGGTCAGGGCACGTACAAGAGTCAACCAGTGAATGCATAAATAAGTGAAACAACACATCAATGTTTCTCTCTCTCTCCCTCAAATCAATTTTTAAAAATTAAAGGAGCAAAAGTTTGCTGCGCCGGAAGGAGGCGGAAGAGGCACTGGGTCGCTGGGGCCACTGCCTAAATCAACATGCCTGAACCAAAGCCTGCCCCAGCCCGGGGAGGTGGCCTTGCCTACGTACTCCTCGGCAAGTAACTGAAAGACACATACCGTGACCAGTGTACAGAGTTCCTGAGGAACGTGCTCCAACTTTCTTAAAAAGAAGACTAGTCTGAATGGGAAAGCGCAAGGCTACATTGATGAACTGAAAATGGAACTATAATCACTCAGGGAGAAAACCTATCTTCCAGCTTCAGGGGGAGCAGAGGTGGCCAGAAAGGCAGCAGCCCAGCAGGAACAGCCAGAGCATCCATCAAGGCAGGGATTGGCCCCAAAGCTTCCTGAGCCACGGATGAAGACAGTGAGTCACCTGGGACCCCCAGAATTCCAGGGGATTGGCTGAGAGACATCAAAGGCTGTGTGTCCCAAGCCAAGGCTGGTCTGGTCTGGGAAAATGAGACAAACAGGAGTGACCTGCCTGTGAGCCAAAATCACACTGCAGGATGGGTGGAAAGGCAAGGAGAATCAGGACAGTCAGGCCAGCTTTTACCTCTGCCAGACCCTGAGGGAACAGGATGTGAGATGGATAAGCAGAGGTGGCACGGCAGCACTGGGCACCCAAGGTGGGAGGCAATGAAAAGGATGGCCTTCCCAAACTCCCAGCCTGTCTCTGTGCAGCCCTGGGGGGTGGGAGGGGGGAAGTTGTTTTCTTTTCTCTTCCCTCCTTCCTTCCCTCCCTCTCTCCCTCCCTCCTTCCCTTCTTTTCTTCTTCCCTCTCTTCCTTCCTCAATTCCTTTCTTCCTTTCAACAAAGGTTTATTGGGCACTTACTTGTGTCAGGCACTGTTCTAGGCCCCGGAGAGACAGTAACCGGAAAGGCAGACAAGGTCCCTGCTTTCATGTAACTTATGTGAAGTCGGAGACAGATCATGAAAAAGTAAACTAACGAACAACATACATGCATACATACAAATGTACACACACACACACACACACACACACACATACACACACAGAAACCTAATTGCATGTAGCAACAAGTGCTTGAAGAAAATAAAGCAGGAGAAAGGGCTGGAGCGTCATGGGAGGGAAGATTATTGTTGAAGGGTGCTGGGAAGGCTCTCTAAGGAGAGGAAAGTGGGGATGCAGCCAGGTGATCTAGACGAAGGTAATTCCAGCCCTGGGAGGGGGCTGGAAGGGCAAAGTCCCTGAGGCAGGAATGCGCATAGCCCTGCCCTCTAACTCTCCTCTTTCCCGGATGCAGGAGAAATCAGCAGCAGAGGAAGGCAGGAATGTAAACAGGTCAGCAGAGAGGGCAGAGGGTGGAGCTGTGAGGTGTGGAGCTGGGACATCACCAGCGCTTCCTGGACTATCTGAGTGTCCTCAGGCCCATCACTGGAGTTGTGTCTGACCATGACCATGTCCATCACGCACTGGAGAATCTGGGCATTGGGCCACAGTCAGCAGGGCACCCCCAGGCTCATCCAGCCCAGAAGGTTTGCCCTGTGGCTGGTGCTGTGGCCTGAGCAGGAGGCATCGGCCCCAACATCACACTCACTTGGGTCAGCTCTCCCCTCCGGGAAGGAAATCATGAGGAGGTTTGTGTCCCAGTCTATCCTCGATCCCCACCTCCCTGCTTTTCTCCCTGAGTCAATCAATCAACAGACATCGAAGACCTGTTTCTGTGAGTGCTAGCAGCATTGTGGAGGCAAGAAACACCCAGGGGAGCAAGAGCTTGCAGCCTGGGGTGAGAGGTGGCCAAGCCTGGGTTGAGTGCCAGCAGAGGCGTGGAGAGGGAGGGGGCAGAGCTGCTGATATTGACAGACATCTAATCACCTCCACAAACCAGCCATAAACTGCACAGCAGGGACTTGTGCACTTTGTTCGGAGCTGTGGCAGCTCTGAGTCTCACCTTGGGTCCTATTCTAACTCCGGCTCCACACCCCGGTTCTCAGCCAACTCCCTCGTGCCAGGGGTGCAGAGAGGAAGTGGTGCCACTCAACCCAAAAGTGCAGGGTGACCAAGCCACAGCCCAAAGGATGCCCAGCGGGAGGCGGGCAAAGGCACAGGCAGTGTGCCCCAGCTGTAGCTTTATGGCAGCCCTCTCCCAGAAGCAGGACCTCAGTCAAACCCAGAAGAGCTGAAAGAAGGGGGTGGTCATGTCTCCATGAGTGTCTCCAATCAGTCCACTAAGCTTGGGTGACTTCCAAGGTCACAGCAAGCGCAGCACACTTGTCCTGGGTCAGAGGTTTCACTCACCAGGCTCTGCTCCTCCCCTGTCTCCATCCTATATACTACTCCTGACCTTGGCCATGGCCTCCTTCTCAAGTGTGCCTCTCAGGTCAGCTGGTCCTTGCTGAGGACAGATTAGATTTGAAGGCACCTTGACTTTAGTTGACAAACTCCTTCCCTGAAGAAGCCACATCCCCAGCCGGTGGAAGACCCTAAGAGGTAGGCTGCTTCTGGGGTGGATCACACCCCTCAGCGGGTCCCCAAATTTGGGTTGATCCTTAGCATGCTGCCTTATCAACCACTGTGGGACAGTCATGCCTCCTGTTCTTGCAGGGACCCAAGGGCTGGTTCCTGGAGCAGGACCGGGCCCTCCTGCTCTCACAGCCACAGGTAGTTCAGGGGTTCTGAGTGGCTCGGCTCAAGGCCTCACCCCAAAGATCCAGGGCCCGAAAATGTTCCCCAGGCCAGCTCTTGGGTTCCAGAGCCTAAGGCTGTTGGAAGGCAAGATTACTACTTGGAGACTTTAATGTGACGTCATTATCCCATTATCCATCCCCACATCCATTATCCGTTGTGAAGGGAGTTGCCCTTCACAGCTTGAGGACTACTGTCGGGTCCAAACTATATGACCTCCGGTGCTCTCATCTATCTTGAGGAGTTTTCCCTCCTTCCATGGCCTCTCTTCTTCTGATAAACCTAAACTCACAAGCACACACACACCAGGGCTTAAATTGGCCCAGGGCTCAGCCCTGGCTGCTTCCCTTCACTGTGGAGTCAGGGCCTGGCTGCACCTGCCTGCCTGGGCAGCTGTGACACCAGCAAATGTGATGGCCCCATGCCAGGGAGCCAGCTCCTAAGCTCTCCTCTAGTGGCCCAGTGCTGTTTCCTGGTCCCCATGGCATCCCTACAGTGCCCAGGTGGCCGGGTCAGCACCAGGCTTCCTTTGGAAGACTGGACCCTCTGCAGAGCCCGGCCCCCTCCAGGTTCCTGCAGGGAAGGGTTTCTCCCCAGAAGTCCTGCGTTCTCACCAGCTGACCATCAGAGGTCTGCTGAGACAGGAGGGTCTCGTCTGTCACTTCTCCTCCTCTGCATGTCAACCCACCCATCCTGCTGTCACGGTTCCTGCAGCTGGGGTGGGGATGGGGAGTGACCAAAAGTGGGCATGAGGGTTATTTTGCGGATGGTGGAAAATGTACTGAAATTAGACATGGTGATTGTGGCACAATTCTCTAAATCTAAAAATCAGTACATGGTACACTTAAAATGGGTGCTGCAACATGGAAATGGAAATTATACTTCACTAAAGTCTTTTTTTTTAAGGCATCATATTAGAGTCTTTTGAGGCTTGATTTCTCTCTCGCCAGTGTGTTTCTGAGACCTTACTGGTGCTGTCGCATAGAGCTATAATAGTCCATAGTCCCGTCTCCAATCTGCGATCCTGTCACTGGGCATATGAGCAACTTCTTATATTTCTCTATTACAGAACAATTTTCCAGGAAGACTCCTGTACATGTCCCCTTGGTTTACACAGGTAACTTTATGTCTGTTGAATCTAAGTAAAACATCCGGGCTTGTATATTGTATGTCTTTTTGTCCACTTCATTTTTTTAGGAATTCATTTTTATTACATTTTATAAAGGTATTATTTCCCCAACCGACTGAGAACAAAAACGAAACTGGTCCTCATCACCGTGTGAGATGCACTGCTCTCGAGAACGCAGTGGGAGTCAGACTGCTGGGTCAAGGGTGTGCAGCCGTCCGGGGGCAGCCGACGTCCAACTGCTTGCTGAGCTAGTTGCGCTGACTTGCATCCCAGCAGCAGCGGCTGAGCTATCCCACGTCACCCCGTCACCCCGTCACCCCGTCCTCACTCAGCACTGACCGCTCTCCAGGTGTGCGCCAGCTTTGTGGGTATGGCAGCTTTTCATTCCTTTGTCGCTAAATGAGGAGGAACATCTTTGCATATGTTTATGGGGTGTTTGTACCTCCTCTTCTGTGCTATTGTTTCTTTCCTTTGCCTGTTTTTTTTTTTTCTTTTTCGTACTGATTCTTATGGTTCTTTATATATTCTAGCTATCAGTCCCTTGTCATTGAAATGCACTGCAGGTATCATTCCCAGTTTGTGACTTGTTTGAATTTTCTTGGGGTGCCTTTTATAAAAACATTTTCTTTTCTTTATTGACTCTAGAAAGAGAGAAAGGAGGAGAGAGAGAGATAGAAACATCGATGAGAGAGAACATCGATTGACCACTTCCTGCATGCCCCCCTCTGGGGATTGGGCTCACAACCTGGGCATGTGCCCTGACCGGGAATCAAACCGGCAACCTCCTGGGTCAACGCTCAACCACTGAGCCACACTGGCCGGGCTTGGGGTGCCTTTTGATAACAGAAGGTCTTATTTTGAAAGTAATTGGATTTTTATCTATTCTTTCCTTTTTGGGCTCGCTCCTCTTCCCTCCACACACACGCCGTGTTCCTGCACACCCTCTCGGACTGACCAGCCGGGGAGCAGAGCCTGCAGGCCCTCTCGAATCTGCACCCTCCAGCCTCCAGCCCCATCCCAGTCCCACTTTATACTCAGTAGTTTACTCCGGAGCTGTGCGCTCACCTCCAGTCTTTCCCTGCTGCAGAGACCCCCCTCCCCACCACGCCCCGTTTGCTTGTAGAACCCAAGCCATTCCTCAAACCTCAACTCCAGCACAATCCCTATTGTTTTCCACAGCCCAGAGGTCTTTTTTTTTTTTTTTTTTTTTTAGCACCTATTAAGCCATGAGTTCCCAGGGAAGGGGGTCCAGCAGCTCAGGAAGCCGGTTCTCACAAGTGGGCCTCTCTGGGTGGAGCAGGCCGGCGCTGCAGTGGAACCCAGGGACCTTGCTCTGTGGCTTCCTTCTTTTTCTGATCATTTCCCCTCACATATTTCAGGAAGCCATCGTGGCTCTTGGAGTAATTAATATGCCTAGTACGTCCATTAATTCTCTTGGCAAGCATCTTGCCCTTAACTTGTTTGTTTCCCACAATGCCCACGGGGTCACACTGTGGACCCGTCCAGTGTTGCCATGGCAACATTTGTGGGGCCTTCCTTTTGAACAGTGCCCGTTCCCCTGATGTCTACAATACCACCTCTCTTATAGATTCACGTGTATGTGGCCAAAGGAACAGCTCCATGTTTCTAAGAGGCCCAGAGGACACCCGGCGGTGTCTCTCCTGGTTCCCTTTGTCTTGGTCATTTCTGCGAATTACTGGAAGATGGTGGTTCGAGTGAACAGCACAACCTCCTCTTTTTAGAAGCATCTCCAGACCCCCACGGCTGAGCCACTTCTTCCTCTATTCTATGAGCCCCAGGCCTCACTAAGCATCAGGTGATTGATAGTATAAGGGTTTTTGTGTATTAAAAGGGGATACTTTTTACATTGGATAAGTGTAATTTATTAAAGAGACACAATATTTCTAAACTTGGGATTTCTTAACAATGGGATGTTTGGAAGGGGCAAAAATGGTTGGGAACCACTGCTCTTTTGTCAATGATATCTACCATATCCGTGACATCACCCTCCACTTGGACATTTCCAGGGACAGGAAGCTCACTACCTCAGTGGGCTGGGCTGCTCTGACTGGTAGAAAGTGCTTTCTTGTGCTAACTCTGTCTCCTGCCTCATCATTTATACGTATTGTCCTTCCCTCTGCTCTCCAGAGAAACACTTAGTGAGTCTTTTCTCTCTCGGACGTGACCACCTCCCACAAGTGAGGTAGCATCTCTGTCCACCGTGTCTCCTCTTCTCCAGCAGAAACAGGCCACCTTCACTGATGCCTGGGCAGAGATGGTTTCCGGGTCCCTCTGCACCTGCCCATCCTCTGTGAATGGATTGCAGACGTTTCCAGATCCTTCATAAACTGCACACCCGTGCTTGAGAAAAACCCCAGGGCCGGTCTAACGGCACAGAGGGACCCTGATCCCATTCATGTGAGTCTGTTGGTGCCGCCGAGGAGGCTCAAGGCTGCGCTCCTGTGGGCCACACTGAAGCCAGGAATTGATGAAAACCTGCAGATCTTTTCATGTGAAAAATCACATTTGTTTATATGATCTGATTTCTCCCTCTAAATGCAGAGTAGCTACAGAATTCGATCTTAACTGCTTTGACTTTGCACACTTATCCTTGAAAAGGTTTTCTTAACTTTCCTGTCTGTGTTTAGCTCTCCCCGCAGCTTCATGTCAAGCATGAAGAAAGATCCTGTTTTTCATGTTACATATGCCCCGTGGCAAGTAAGCGTCTTCGGATCCTATCTCCATCGCACTCTGCCGGTGGAGGGCCAGGCTGTCCGGACTCCCAGGAAGCAGGGTCAGGGAAGGCGCATGTCTCCAGGCCAGGCCGGGGTGAGGCCCCGCTTTGCCATGGCTGCGGACAGTGACAATCCGTCTCCGCCTCCAGGGCCAGGAACATCTGAGTAATCTTGGACTCATATCTGTCCTGTCTCCTATTGCCTAATCTTGCCTGGTCTTCATTAAAAATGTCTCCCTCCTTTTCTTTCTGTTACTTGTTCCTCCACACATTTCTCCTGAGACCACGGTGCTTGTGCCAGACATGGTCTCACTCACGCAGACGCCCCAGGGGTGGCAGGCCCCCGCGAGGGGTGTCACTCGGGCTGAGACCTGAAAGAAGGGCTAGGAGTTGGCCAGACCAGTCGCTGGAAGACTCACATTACAAGAAAAGGACACAAAGACGTTTCCACTGGTCAGCACTGGGATGTGAGCAGAAGTTGCCAGACTTCCTCCTGAGTCCATTTGCATTTCAGAGCAATCAGTGAAGATAAGTGATTAGCAAATGGGGGGGGGGGGGCGGGGGGGGCAGAGACTGAGAGGAGTGGGATTCAGGGATGTGCAGAAGGGACAAGGGACTGAAAGGAGGCAGCAGCTGATTGGATGGAGGGAGGCTATGAAAGGGGTGATGATGCCTTGAAAAGCATGTTCCTAGGAGAGGAACATTCTAGAAGCAGGTTAGGTGGTGGGAGAGCAAGTTGGTGAGGACTTGGTTTTGGGGGTGGTCCTTCACTGTGAGGAGGCGGGTGACTGAGGAGCCAGCTTTTCTCACTCCCACCACCACTGGGGCCCCTCAGTCCCCGCCTCTTCTGAGATCCTTGGTTCTTTTTTTTTGTTTTTAATACTTTTTATTTATTGATTTGAGAGAGAGGAAAGGAGAGGGAGAGAGATAGAAACATCGATGAGAGAGAACATCGACTGGCCGCCTCCTGCATGCCCCACACTGGGGATTCGGCCCACAACCTGGGCATGTGCCCTGACCGGGAATCGAACTGGCGACCTCTTGGAGCATGGGTCGACGCTCAACCACTGAGCCACACCAGCCGGACGATCCTTGGCTCTTTCTCTGCCTGCCTCCTGCCTCCTGCCTCAGGATGCTGCTGGACCAGGCATCCACCCCAGAGAGTCTTCAGGAGCTGTTGAGTCTCTGCTGCTCCCCAAGCCCTGCATATTCACAGCACACCAACTTTTCCATCCCAGTCGCTGCTGGGTGAGTGTGGGAGAGGCAGGTGAGAGCTGCCTGAGAACCAAGCAGTTCAAATACTGGCCACCACCCGGGAAGGTGAGGTCCGAGCCCAGGTCCTTCCATGAAGCCAGGCCTGGTATCTGCCCTGATGTTGCCTCCTTCCTCCAATTCAACATTAACGGTCCCTCCTATGCTCTGGGTGCCATGTGGGTGCTGGGGATATGACAGCATTAGGCCATGTCCATTGAACGGGCATCCAAGCACTTCATGTAACTTAATGTTAACATCCTAGCAGCCCTGTGAGTTAGGTACCATTTGATTCCCATTTCACAGATGAGGAAACCAAGGCACAAAGAGGTTAGTAAGTAGACGAGGTCACACAAGAGATGGAGCCCAAATGCAGAGTTGGACAAATGGCCCCACTGTGACCCGCTGCACTGTCCACTCCTCCTCCACCCCCAAGAATGCTCACTGCCTCGGTCCACTCTCCCTGGGCAGGTCAAGTGTCATATTCTTGAGTCACGATGTTCTTTTTTTTTTTTTATCCTCACCCGAGGACATTTTTGCATTTATCTTCAGATAGAATGGGAGGGAGAGAGGGAGGAAGAGAGAGAGAGAAACATCTATGTGAGAGAGACATTGAGTGGTTGCCACCCACACGATCCCAATCGGACTGGGGACAAACTGCAACCGAGGTACATGCCCTTAGCAGGAACCTAACCCGGGACACTCTGGTCCGCGGGCCTTCGCTCTAACCGCTGAGCCAAACCGGCCAGGGCATTTGGGCATATTTTTAATGACAGCTATATTGAAATATCATTATACCTAGACTATAAAATCCCCTCTTTTAATGTATACACCTCAAAGGTTTCTAGTATATTCACAAGATTATGTAATCATCATTAATAATTTCACTGGAACACCTTCATCAAATTCCGTACCATTGGCAATCACTCCCATTCCCCCTCCCTCCAGCCCCTGGCACCACTAATCTACTTCCTGTCTCTATGGATTCGCCTGTTCTAGACATTTCAAGTAAATGGGTTCACACATGCGCGGTCTTTACAACCGGTATCTTTCACTTAGCGTAATCTTTTTAAGGTTCATCCATGTTGTAGAAATATTTCATTTCTTTTTAGGGCTAAACAATATTCCACTGTATAAGTGTACCATATTTTGTTTATTCATTCATTAGTTGATGGCATTTGGGGTTTTTCCAATTTGGGGTATTATGAATAATATTATCCTGCTTTGAGCATTCATGTAAAAGTTTTTGTGTGGATATGTTTCCAATTGTCTTGGGTATATCCCAGGAATGGAATTGCAGGGTCACAGGGCAACTCTATATTTAACATTTCGAGGAACTGCCCACCTGTTTTCTGAAGTTGTTTCACCAGTTTACAATCCCATCAGGAATGTACACAGGTTCCAATTTCTCCATAGCCTCGACATTTGTTACTGTCTGCCTTTTTAATTTCAGGCGCCTTGGTGGGTGCAAAGTGGTATTTCGCTGTGGTTTGGTTTGTATTTCCCTGATGACTAATGAAGTTGAACATCTTTTATGTGCTTTTGGTCATTTGTGTGTCTCACTGGGAAATGTCTATTTAAATCTTCTGCCCACTTTTTAACTTAGTTATTTGTCTTTTTATTGTTGAATTGTAAGAGTTCTTCATATATTCTGGACACAAGTCCCTTATCCTATACATGCTTTCTCCCAGTCTGTGGGTTGTCTTTTCATTTTCTTGATGGTGTCCTTTGAAGCACAAAAGTTTGTAATGTTGATGGAGACCAGTTTATCTAATTTTTCTTTTATAACTTGTGCTTTTGGTGTCATATCTAAGAAACCATTGCTTAATCCGAGGTCACAAAGATTATACGTGTTTCTTGTAGTATTTTTATGACTTTAGCTCTTACATTCAGTCTATGATCCATTTTGGGTTAATTTTTGTACATGGTGTGAGGCAGGGGTACAACCTCACTCTTTTGCAGTTGTCCCAGCGCCACTTGGTAAAAAGACTCTCTTCCCTTCCCTGCTACCCCATTTAATTGTCCTGGCAACCTTAGCCAAAAAACAATTGAACATAAATGTAAGGCTTATGTCTGGGCTCAATTCTATTCCATTGTTGGGTGTATTTTCTAAGAGATATTTTTCTCCAACTGTGCTACCTGGTGGCCCCTCCTTCCCTAGAAGAGTGATAAAGAGACAGAGTGATCTCCCAAGACTGCATTTCCCTGGGAGGGTCAGGCCTCATCATAACTACATCCTCCCACAGGATCCAGACCCCTCCATTGTTTTGCTGGCTGCAGGGAGGTAGCTGACCAAACAAAGGATCTTATCTCTCTCCTGCCGCTCAAGGATATTGTAAATATCACATTAGATTATTCACACAAAAGAATTTAGAAAGGTCTGAAGTGCTATCCAAATGTAAGGTGTATTCTTCTCATTATTATGCCTCTCTGTCATGAATAAGGCCTTAAAATAGAGAGAAGTTATTTTTAACTTTCACTCGTTGGGATCAAGTTTGCATTATCTGTATTACTGCAAATTCCAAATTAGTGAGGTTTGGTGCTTCATGTTATTCTTGCAGGAAGGAGGCTGTGAGCTTGCCACCAGAGGATCCAGTGTGAGTGCTGGTCATCCCTTGCTTCCCTTCCCCCTTCCTTGAATGAGGGCCCAGCTTGTGCCAGGCACTGTGCTAAGCTCTGGGGAAACCAGAGAATAAGGCAGACACAACTGTCCTCCTGGAACTCACAGTTTAGCGAGAAAGCTGTACAGTTCAACAAGGCATTATAGTAAATGTGACCATGACGGGATGCAGGGTGGACACGTCCACCCAGCCCTGGTATCAGTTTGCTCCATGTAAACCAGGGGGTTTAGAGTAGCTTCCAACCTCGAACTGCCTTTGCTTCTATGATGTTCCAAGGAGGCAGAGGCTGTTCCATGCTGAACTCAGGCCCTAAACCAGATGTTCTGCAGCCACTGTCACCATGCCACACCGTTAGGCCTGAGAACGGACGGGCAGAACAGAACACAGGCTCCACCACCCTCCCAGATTCTGTTCTCAGGAGCTCTTCAGAGGCAAGGCCCTGGCTGAAACCTGCCTCCATCTGCCTTCTGCATGATTTCTTTCCTGATAGTAGAGAAGGGCTCCCTCAGTACAAGCTAGGCCTCAGACTCTTCTTGCTCTCTACCCATCCCCCCCTCCCTGTCCCCCAGGACCACTCCTCCAGGGCCTGAAGGGGTGCCACTCTCAAAATCCCTTCCTCCAGCCTCCACCCGTAGAGACACTGCTCCCTCCCAGAAGACAGAAGCTCAAAAAACCAAGCTGTGAGGACCACCTAAGAGCTGGGTGGCTCTGAGGTAGAGAATCCAGGCCCACTGCTTCACCCTCAGCCTGGTCCTTGCCCTCACTAGGGCCACTCTGATCACAGGCATCCTCTCAGCCGGCACTGAAGTGCACTGGTGTCCCTTGGTGCGAGGACAAGCCAGAGGGCCCCAGCTTTCCTCTCCCTTCCCTCCTCTCTCCCCTCCACCGAGGTTCATGACAACAGACAACACCCTGCCTTCCCCCTCCTAGGGCTGGGGCAGCCACCTTCCTCTTCTGCCTACCTTCCTCCCCACCCCTACCGCCATCCTCCTCTACACACCTCTCCCTGGCACCGTCATCTGACAACTCAGCATGACCTTGGGTCCCCAGGCTCCATACCACATGCAGGTACCCAGGAGTCCAAGTGACTCCCAAAGGGCCCAAGCAGCCAAATGGGTTGGGGACTTTGAGCAGCTGTCCCTGGCTCTGACAGAGAGTGTGGTGACTTGAGGTGACTTAGGGAAAACCACTCAATCTGAGACTTAATTTCTTCATCTGACAAATGAAGGGCTGTTCTCATCTCTGTCTTGTAGCTATCAAAGGCTGCCAGTCTGTGTGGTTGCTTCTGCATGAGCGATTGACAGCTGTGTCCCTAATGGGAAGAGGGCAAGTGTGCCAGCTTCCTGGGCCTCTCTGTGCCCCCTCCCAGAACAGCCCCTCCTTTCTTTCCCCCTTTCCTGGCAGCACCCCACTCAGTCCCCAGGTGTGTGTATTGGGGCGGCAGACAGGCTCTAAACAACTTTGCAGCACCCTAGGTGCCCGCCAAAGCCTCAACTCTCCATTCACCACCGTGGACTCCCCCCCCACACACACACACACAAAGCCTACTGAAGAAGCCAGACGGGGTGACTGATCGTTAACTCTATCCCTGCTGCGCCAGCGGCGGCTCTGTGGACAGCTTCACCTTGTCATTCTGGAGCCCTCGAGGCTGTTAGGCCTGAAGACTGGGCGTCAGAGGCCGCTGGGCTCCCCCAGGTCCCTGCGCTGAGGCTATGAGTCTGCGTGATGGCAGGGAGGAGAGGGCACGGTGGGCAGGCTTGGGTGTTCCAGCGAACTGCTGGGTCCCTCATCTTCAGAGATGTGCGTGTTGGGGGTAGGGGGGCTTGCTAGCTTCCTCTGCCAGAGTCTGACCTACGCCCCATCCGCCACCATCGGGCTGCTGTCGTAGGGGGCCGCCTCGGCTCCTCCCCGGGCCGGCGCCCCTGCCCAGGCGGGCCAAGCAGCGTCGGTCCCCGCCCCGCTCGTTCGGCCCGCGCGGCCGGGGGACTTTGGAGCCGAGGAGGAAGCGCGGCGGGGCGGGGAGGCGGGGGTGTGTCGGAAGGCGGCGGCTGCCGGGTTTTATAATCCGCAGAGCGGGCGCGGCGCGGGAGACGGGACAGCACCGCGCAGCGCGCAGCGCGCACCGCGCCATGGGGGCCGCGTCGGGCCGCCCGGGACCGGGGCCGCCACTCCCGCCGCTGCCGCTGCTGCCGCTGCTGCTGCTCTCGCCGCTGTCGCCGCTGTCGCCGCCCGCCGCCCTGGCGCTCGACCCCGAGCTGCAGCCCGGAGACTTTCCCGCCGACGAGGCCGGGGCTCAGCTCTTCGTGCAGAGCTTCAACCCGAAAGCCGAGCAGGTGCTGTACCAGAGCACGGTCGCCAGCTGGGCGCACGACACTAACATCACCGAGGAAAATGCGCGGCGCCAGGTGGGCGCGTGGGCCCGGGGCGGGAGCGGGGGCGGGGCCCGGGCGCCCAATCACAGGCCTGCAGCCGGGCGGTGGGGACGGGAAGTCACCGCCGGGCGCGCGCCCCCCGCCCAGAGGCCGCGGGGACCGGGTGGGGCCCGATGGCTTCCCCCCGCTTCACCCACTCTCACCCCACCCCGTCAGACAGGAGGTGGGTGGCTTAGCACAGTGCAGGAACTGGATGGATGAGGCTGGCTCCACTGAGACCGATGCCCCTCAGGTGGCTTCGCCCAGAGATGACCTCGGGCTGGGTGGGCGGCAGTCTTCGCTAAGGGTGCCGCTCTGCTCTGGGCCCTCGTCCTCTCTGGCCACAACCTACTCCTCTTTTCAGTTTGTCACCACTCATTACTGTCTATTCTCCCTCTCCTCCCCCTGCCTCTCTTTTGGCCCCAATTTCTGCTCCACCGCTCCCTGAGGCAGAGTCCCCCCGTTCCTGACCCCAGGGCCCAGGGAGAGGAAGTAGTGCTCCGGGAAGCCCCACTTCCCAGGAACCCTGGGCCTTCCTCCCCTCCTCCAGCACCATGGCCTCCCCATACACACTTCCCTACCCTCCTGGTGCCCACAGGAGAAAGCATCCCTGCTCAACCAGGAGTTTGCGGAAGTCTGGGGCCAGAAGGCCAAGAAACTGTACGACCCGATCTGGCAGAACTTCACTGACCCAATACTGCGAAGGGTCTTCAGTGGCGTGCGCATTCTGGGCCCTGCCAACCTGCCCCTGGAGAAGCGGCAGCAGGTGGGCTCAGTGGACTTGAGGGTGGAGGAGGAAGTGGCCAGGGCTCCTCCCAGTGCCCAGCTGAGGTGGGGAGGGGAGCCGGGGAGGAGGGACCCTGGGATCTGCAGGGGAAACCAGCATAAACATAGAATGACTTCCTGAAGCATTGCTTTTCCTTGGAGATGGGATGGAAAGTTATTTATTTATTTATAATTTATTTATTTATTTATTTATATAATTTATTTTATTATTAATTTGTTTTTGTTACAGATGTTTTTCCTTTTTTTCCCCCATTGACACCCTCCTCCCCCTCCCCTTCTCCTCCTCCCCATCCCTGTTGTCCATGTCCATTGGCTATGCACCCATGCACATAGGCTCTGTGATTTATCTTTTCCCCGCCTCCCCCCCTTCTCTGAGGCCCGTCATCCCGTACTCCACCCTCCATGTCTCTGGGTCAATTTCGTTGTTCAGTTTGCTCAGTTCTCCTGTGTGTTGCCGGCTTCCTCCGTCGGTGGGGGGGTCGCCCAGCTCCCCCGCTCCACCTGGGCTGGGATGGAAAGTTATTTAATATTAAAGCAAGTATTAGGGAGTAGAAAGCAAAATGCAAGTAAAGAGTAAAAGACAAAAGAGGAGTTTTCAGAATTTCTCCTTAGGTTGGTTTGGTTTATAGACTTCTTTAGAAAGACTGAGGACTGAGAAGGCTTCAAAGCCAGAGCAAGTGAGAGGGATGTGCCCTCGCTTCGGGGTGGGAGCCAACCACTAACTCTCAAGACTCCTGTCTCCACCTCCAGTGGCTGCCTCTGTTGGAAGGGGAATCGGTGTACTAGTGACCAGAGTGCTCCTGGTGCCATTGAGTGGACTGTCCAAGCCACATCCCCTCTCTGAGCCTTCTTTTCCTTCTAGCAAAAAGAGGATGGGGTGGCCAGGTGAACCCAGATCTGTTCATCACTAACATGTTCTCAACTCTGACTCTAGTACAACTCTCTGCTAAGCAACATGAACAAGATCTTCTCCACCGTCAAGGTCTGCTACCTCAACAGGAATGACAGCTGCTGGTCCCTGGACCCAGGTATGACCCTTTCGCTACTCTCTCTCTAGCCCTTCCCATGGCCCTGCACCCAGGAGGATGACCAGTGGAGAGAATGGGTAAACCCAACGACTGTCAGGTTACCCCACACCTCTGCTTTTCCTGGAAAACGGAATTCCAGAATCTCCAGCCCCCATCCTCCCCCACCCCCATGTGTGCTTTGGCCTCTCCCATTGCCACCAGCCTTCCTCCTGACTGCCTTGGGATTTTTTCCCCCTTCATGTGTCCTCTCAGTCTCCCCAAGAGCCCTCCACAGGCCATAGACCCATCCTGGCTCCCACTTGTACTCTCCTTCTCTTCCCTCACGCCCCACCCCCATTTACTAGGCAGCCTTGAGATCAGGCCCTCTATCCAATGAGCCATGAAGGGTCTGTCTGGATTTTGGCCTCTGGATGTCCTCTTTGTGTTAACCACCTTAGATCAGCGTTTCCCTGGAGACAAGCGCCCCTCCTAGGTGCTTGCTTCATATAGTTCCCAGCCTCATTCCACCCAGCTTATCGATTACCCTTGGCTTTGCGGGTATCATGATGTTGGGGAAGCAGGTGGAAATGGAGAGGACCAATGTGGGATCTCTGATGAAGGCTGATGCTGATTTCGACACAGAAGTCTTCTAACTGACCCTGCTCACTTGTGTCTCAGATCTCATGCATATTCTGTCTGCCTCGCGAAACTACGGCCTGCTGCTGTATGTCTGGGAGGGCTGGCACAATGCTGTGGGCATCCCACTGAAACCCCTGTATGAGGAATTCACTGCCCTCAGCAATGAGGCCTACAAGCAGGACGGTGAGTATGCCCCCCTTGTGTGGGTGCCGCCCTCCCCAGCTTGAAAGGTGCTCTCCCATCCACTGTCTCCACTGAGCTCCAGCCTCTGAGGCAGACAGAGCAGCTGTTGGGATGACTCCATACACTGGCCAAAAAGGTCGCACAGATAGTGGATGGCGGAACCAGGCTTGAGCCTGGCTGCCTTGCACCAGGCTGCTGTCTTGCCCTGACACCATCCCTCCTCCCTGCCCCTCCTGGCATTCCTTCCTTCCCTAGCACTCATCTTTGCCTCTTGGCTCTCCGGGATCTAGTGAGCTGGAGTTCAACCCCTAGTTAGAAAACTGTATACCCGCAACCCCCAAGCCATCCTTTCCACTAGCTGGCAGGGACACAGGCCCTGAGCCAGGAGAGTGGCGAAGTGGCAGCTAGGAGGCGGAGGTGCCAGAGCCTCCAACCCGAGCTGCACCCCAACACCCCCCTGCTAGGCTTCGCGGACACGGGGGACTACTGGCGTTCCTGGTATGAGTCGCCCACCTTCGTGGAGGATCTGGAAAACCTCTACCATCAATTAGAACCCCTCTATCTGAACCTCCACGCCTACGTCCGCCGCGTGCTGCACCGTCGCTACGGGGACAGATACATCAACCTCAGGGGACCCATCCCTGCTCACCTGCTGGGTAAGGACATGGCCTTGCCTCCACATGTCCCAGGGATCGTCCTCTTCATATCTCACATTTTAGAGCACCACACTCTTCCTCCCACGTGCATGAGCCCATGTAACTCGCCCAACCCCATCGTAAAGCAGGTGATTCTTCTCATGATTATTCCTGCTTTCCACATGAGGATCCTGAGGCTCAGGGCATGGGAGTGATTTGGCAGAGGGCAGAGAGCTAGTGAAAGGCAGAGCTAGGAGTCACACTGAAGAACTTCACTCCAGGAGGAGGCAGAATAATCGCAGTATGTGCCCCGGAAAGCCATCCCTGTGGCCCTGCCTCGGGCCTGGAAGGCAGGGATCCCAACGCCATCAGAAAGGGCCGTAACAGCCTGGCCTGGGCTTCTGCTTGGCCTCTGCCAGCCCTCGGCACACGGAGCACTTGGGACTGTGAATGGGATTGATGTGGAGGTTCCTGGCCTCCGCCCTGCGTCCCGCTGCTGTGGGCCCAGGGAGTGCTCAGTGCCAGGCATGGGGAAGCAGGCAGCGACTGGGCAGGGAGCCAAGCTCTCTGGCTCCCCTCCTTCGTCTAGGGGACATGTGGGCCCAGAGCTGGGACAACATCTACGACATGGTGGTGCCTTTCCCTGACAAGCCCAATCTCGATGTTACGGATACAATGGTGCAGAAGGTAAGCTCAGGGTCGGCCAGGGTGGAGGCAATAAGAGGGAGATGGGGGAGAGAGGCGGGAAGGGGTCACAGGAGGGGGGATGGGTTGGGTAAGGAGCTCGGTCCCTCCCTTTCCACTGAGAAGCAGCCTGAAGTATGTGTAGAAGCGATGAGCTTAGGTTCATGTCCTCAGTGAGATGCCAGCCCCTCTCTCCAGGCCCCCACTGGTGGGGTGTGAGGAGTCCAGTTTGCTTATCCACTGTGGTTATTAGGAGCCCCACCTCTGGGAAGGGAGGCCACAGAGCAGAGATGCCCTTTGTTGGCAGGGAGCTGACCTGGGTGAGGGCCTGCCGGGCAGCCAGCCCCTGACCTGTGCCTGCACTCCACCACCAGGGCTGGAACGCTACCCACATGTTCCGGGTGGCGGAGGAATTCTTCACCTCCCTGGGGCTCTTGCCCATGCCTCCTGAGTTTTGGGCAGAGTCCATGCTGGAGAAGCCAGACGACGGGCGTGAGGTGGTGTGCCACGCCTCCGCCTGGGACTTCTACAACAGGAAGGACTTCAGGTCTAGACACAGGACAAGCAGGGTTCCGGGGCTTCGGGGAGGGCAGGCAGCCTGGGGCAGAGAAGCCAGTTCCCAGGTCCGCCTCTACCCTTGCCCCAACACTGGTGGGGGGCTGGCCTATTCCAGGGCTGCCACTGGGCCGCCCTCCCTCAGCAGCTTTGACAGTTGGTCACCTCTGTACCTTGGAATGATGTGGGCTGGGGCCGGGCAAAGGACCTGCATGCTTCCGCCAGCTCCTCGAGCCCCGGGGCAGTACTCTCCCCAGGCTCTGATCCCTGCCCTGCCCTGTCCTTTACCCTCGCCTCGCCCTCTCCCTGCCCCAGGATCAAGCAGTGCACACGGGTCGCCATGGACCAGCTGTCCACAGTGCACCACGAGATGGGCCACATTCAGTACTACCTGCAGTACAAGGACCAGCCTGTCTCCCTGCGCCAAGGCGCCAACCCCGGCTTCCACGAGGCCATTGGGGATGTGCTGGCGCTCTCCGTCTCCACGCCTGCTCATCTGCACAAACTTGGCCTGCTGGACCAAGTCGTCAATGACACGGGTATGGGGCGAAGAGGGCCCAGCTCAGCCCCACCCGCCCCATGCATGCCACAGCGGGGCGCCACTGGCCCCTGCTCCTGTCTGCCCTTCTCATTTCTGCTCCACTGCTCAGGCCAGGCAGGTTTGGGGATCCACCTGGTGCCCACCGAGTCCCAGCTCAACACTGCCCAAGGACCCTCTGCCAAGCAGAGCCCCCTGGTCTCGGAGGCTGGCCTTCCCTTCTCCGCGGCTGCCCAGCCGCTCCTCCTGCTGGCTCCTCCCCAGGCCCACCGGATCCCTAGCTGGACTCCCTTTTCTCCTCCAACTTCTCTCTTCTCATCTTCCAACAGAAAATGACATTAATTACTTGTTAAAGATGGCGCTGGAAAAAGTTGCCTTCCTGCCCTTTGGCTACTTGGTGGACCAGTGGCGTTGGGGGGTCTTCAGTGGGCGCACCCCTCCTTCCCGCTACAACTTTGACTGGTGGTATCTTCGGTGAGTAAACAGGGATGAGGAAAGGCCTAACTGCAAGTGGCCCCCCACCATCCTGGACAAGCAGGAGGCTCCTGCCTCCATCAGTCCCGGTTCCCTCCACTCTAACGAAGTCTCCATCCTCCCCCCCGACTGCTTTCTTCTTTCCTGCTGAAAACTCCCTCCTCCAGGAAGTCTTCCTCCCCAGCTCACTGGGGTGGGGAAGGGATGGCTGGGTGGGAGTACCTGCCTAGCAGCCTTTTCTGCAAAGGCTGAATCAGTCTACATGCAACACTCAGGCCCTAAGATGGTTTAACCATCCTCTTCTAGAACCAAGTATCAGGGCGTCTGTCCTCCAGTTGACCGAAATGAAACACACTTTGATGCCGGAGCTAAGTTTCATGTCCCACACATGACACCGTACATCAGGTACTACTGCCCCACCCGTCTGTCACACCTTTAGTCCCCTTCCCTCTACTCCCGTGATTCTGGCCCTGCCCCCTTCCCAGGGCTCATCCCCACATCCTTCCCTGGAATTCAAGTGGGCCTCTCTCCTGAGCCAGGCTTGGCTCTCCCTTCTCCCCAGGCAGCCCCAGTCTAGCCTCTGCCCGTGGGAAGCTGGATGGTGCCTGGGCAAGGGCCCCTCACTAGCCGCCTGAATACCCACCCTGTGCCTGCAGGTACTTTGTGAGTTTTGTCCTGCAGTTCCAGTTCCATCAAGCCCTGTGCAAGGAGGCAGGCCACGAGGGCCCACTGCACCAGTGTGACATCTACCAGTCCACCAAGGCAGGGGACAAGCTCCGGTGTGTGGGAGAGAATGGAGGGCACGTGGGGAGGCGAAGGGAGAGGCTGGTGAAGGGAGTGTCTGAGGCAATGGGCTGCTCCAGTGGGGGTGCCTTTCTCCCTACCCCCTGCTGTCTTTCTCTCATCCAGTGTTTACTAAGTGTGCCCAGATCTGAAGCCCCAGGGCCAGAGTGTACCCTTTCCCCTCCATAGAGATTCTGGGTCCCAGTCTTAATGTCACTGTTCTTGCAGTCCAGTGGGGGGACAGAAGTGGCCAGAGATAGAGCAGGTGGGCCAGTAGTGGACACTGGCCTGAGTCCCCCGTGTCCATGGTGCCCCCTCTGCCTGGCAGGGAGGTGCTGCGGGCAGGCTCTTCGCGGCCCTGGCAGGAGGTGCTGAAGGATATGATCGGCTCAGACGCCCTGGACGCTCAGCCGCTGCTCAACTACTTCCAGCCAGTCAGCCAGTGGCTACAGGAGCAGAACCAGCGGAACGGGGAGGTCCTGGGCTGGCCGGAGTATCAGTGGCAGCCACCGATGCCCAACAATTACCCGGAGAACTTTGGTAAAGTTCTGCATGAGCGTGGGGCGGGCCCTAAGGCACATTCTCAATTCTGGGCTCTGGACCCCAGGCCCTCGTTCTGGTTCCCGGTCAGCTCCCCACACTGGGCCCAGGTGCCCAGCTCTAAAGGGCCAGGCGGCCCCTTAGCTCATCAACAGGGCCCCGGGGTAGGGATGGGGCTGTCTTTTTTTTTTTTTTTTTTTACTTTTTTTATTTTTATTTTTATTTATTTTTTATCCTCACCCGAGGACATTTTTGTTCAGATAGAGTGGGAGGGAAAGAGAGGAAGAGAGAGAGAGAGAGAGAAACATCGATGTGAAAGGGACACATCGAGTGGTTGCCTCCCGTACGACCCAACCAGGGCCGGGGACAAACTGCAACCGAGGTACATGCCCTTAGCGGGAACCGAACCCAGGTCTCTCTGGACCGCAGGCTGACGCTCTAACCGCTGAGCCAAACCGGCCAGGGCAGGATGGGGCTGTCTTTTCCACAGCATTTTAGAGAGGGTGTGCCCAGATCTGAGGGTCCCCCTGAGGCAGGCTGCCGGGTCACACTGCTCTGTGAGGTCACACTGCAGGCTCCCCTCTTATTGGCCAGGGGCGGGAGCTGCAGCGCTCTGCTCTCCTGCGGCCATGGGCCAAGGTGGGGCTGCCTCAGGACTGCCCAGCCTCCTCTTCCTCTTACTGCTCTGCTGCGGGCACCCCCCACTGGTGGTCCCCAGTCAGGAGGTCACCCACCAGGTGACAGTCAACCACGGAACAACCAGCCAGGCGACAACTAGAATCCAGACAAGTCACCAGGCAACAACCAGCAGCCAGACAACCCAGAGCCCAAGTGGGACCGGTGGGGGGATGGGGCAGGGCCATGAGGGGGCGAGGAGGCAGTGGGGGAAGGTAGGGGTGAGGGGGGGTGTGGGGGGCAGCAACTCAGCCCGGCTGCAGGAGAGAGCAGGAGGAAGCCTGTCTGTTTCTCTGCACTCTGTCCCACAGTCCGGGTGACCGATGAGGTTACGGCCAGCAATTTTTTGGAGGAGTATGATGAGAAATCCCTGGTGGTGTGGAATGAATTTGCGGAGGCCAACTGGAACTACAATACCAACATCAGCACAGAGACCAGCAAGATCCTGGTAGGGGCCCGCTCCACGCCCACACTGGTGCACGCACACAGACACACACGCGTGTGCTCCGCGCCAGAAGCGGACCCCCCAAAACCCAAGGCAGTGCAGGCCGCCCCTCCCCCCTCCCCCCTCCCTCCCTCCCTCAACGCCGAACAAGCTGTATCTCATTAACAATCTGTTGTTAGTGAAGGAATAATTTGTACACAAATAAGTGATGCTGAAGTCAGCGTTTTAAAAGATTCAAAGCCCCTGTTTGCCACCACAGCCAGGCTACCCTTCCCTCCACCCCACTCCCAGCCTGTGTGGGGAGCAGATTACAGCAAGGCAGCCAGAGAACGGACATTCCTTGGAGACGGCTGCGGCTGGCCGCTGTTCGGCGGCACTGTACACCTGCTGCTCCATTTACCCCTCCTCAGCCTCGCAAAACCAATGATCTTATTCCCATTTTACAGATGGGACCCTGAGGCTCAGAGAGTCCAGCCACAGTGCTGACACCAAGCTGCCTCCATCCTAACAGCCTTTAAGATAAGGGTGGGGTTCCCCTCCTCTCCCTTGCCAGGATATATCTGTGGGCACCTGTTGAGGGGCTGGGACTGCATCCAGGACATTATAGACAGTCCAGGTTGAAGAGGGTAGTTACGGGCGAAGGCAACAACTTGATCAAACTGCCACCCTCACCGCCACCCCTAGTCCTTTTGGCTCCCCTCACCACCACCTCCACAGAGGTGCCCACAACACGGTCCCCCTGTGCCTTCAGCTGAAGAAGAACGCAGAGATGGCAAACCACACCATAGAGTACGGCACCCGGGCCAGGCGGTTTGACATCACCTACTTCCAAAACACCACCATGAAGCGGATGATACACAAGATTCAGGACCTAGAGCGGGCGGCGCTGCCTCCCAAGGAGCTGGAGGAGGTGTGTGGCCTGAGGGGACCAGGGGATGGAGGGTCCGAGGTCAGGACCAGGTCCCAGGTGGGCGGAGTGAGCCCAGCCCAGGGTCTGGCCTTCCGGCTGCTGCCTCTGCCTCCGTGTGTCAAGCCGTGCCATCTGCCGTGTGAGCATATACCTACAGCATTACTGAGAAGGCAGCGCCCGTGGGAACACGCTGCCCAGGTCCACAGCCCCCGCTGTGATGGTGCCGGGTGGAGCAGGCAGCAGAGGGGTGCAGTTCACTGCTCTCTTCTCCCTCCTGCAGTATAACCAGATCCTGCTGGACATGGAGACCACTTACAGCGTGGCCACCGTGTGCCTTGCCAACGGCACCTGTCTACATCTAGATCCTGGTGAGCACACCTGGGGAAGAAGAGGGAGGGGCCGGGGAGGCTGGGGCTGGCACAGTGCTGGCGGTGCTGGCCCTGGGAGAGGGATTAGGTGACCCTAACTCAGGGGGTCAGCATGCCAGGAGACACACCTCCCTCTTCTCCCCCAGTGGGGCTTCTATGCCACCACTCAGGACCAGACCGGCTTCCCTCTGCCCTAGGCCCCTGCCCTCCCGTGGGTCTCCTCTCTGCTCCCTCTAGGACCCCTCCAGGATCCCCCCGCTCTGTTCTCCTCCCTGCACTCTGCCCTTCAGAGCAGTGGGTGTCTCAAATTTGTCTTTCCAAGACTTGGACTCCCAAATCGGGACAGCAACTCCAAACGCCTCCCCTTCATGCTCCTTTCTCGATCCTTTCCACGGCTTCCCCACATTCTCTGGCACCTCCCTTGCCCCCCAGAAACTGAAGCCACAACCCCATAAACCACTTCCACGGTCCAGGCTGTTCTCACTTCACTCTGTCAACCACCACTTCCTGCTGGAAAGAGGGGACCGACTGCTGCTTGTCCCCTTTCTCTCGCCACAGTGGCGGGTCCTTCTTACCTCCTCCCTTTGGAAAGAGCTCACCCTGGACACCCGAGTACCCACACACAGAGACGCACCCCCCTCCCTCCCGGCCCACCCGGCCCAGGGTTGGGGAGCCAGAGGCATAAACGTTATTTCTGAGGAATCTCCTCCCAGAAACAGTCTTTTCCTGGCCCCCTGCCCAACTCCCACGGCAGAACAATGACAAATAGAAGGGGAAATGGAAAATAAACAGGAGAGAGAAACTGTTTTCGTGGGACAGGGTTTGGCCTACGGGTTGTATATGGGGTATGCACGCGAAGTGCGGGGCGGGGGGGCCATGTGCCCGGTGCGTGTGCACGCGTGTGATATGCGTGTGTGTCTGCGTGTGTTTATGGAGAAGAGCATTAAAGGGAATGGAGTCCTCTCCCATCAATTAGCTTCTTAATCCAGGGCTGGGCCATCAGGTCCCTGCCGTTCGTAAAAATACGAAACACCCACGAACACAGAACACTGACATCAGCAGAGGGCTCAATTTTTTCCAGACAAAATTAATTTGAACGTACTTTCTCTGTGAGAAGTACTTATCACGTAGCAAGTCAGATGATGTGGCGTGGACACCCCAGATGCTGTCTGAGTCGTCCGGCTCAGGCCGGCTGGGCAGGGAAGCCAGCGTCGGTCTGAGTGGGGCTTCGGGACTGACACCCGAGCTCATGCCACCCTCGGCCCAGCTCTGTGACGCGGTGTCAGCTCCACGCAATCTGTATCGAGGAGTCATATTGTAGTCGGTGGCTTTGACAGGACACAAACCCAGGACTTCGGCTCGCTGTTCTTTTATTCAATCCAGCTCAATTAGTCTGTGAAAGACGCCCTGAGCCCTGTGGCGACAGAGAAATGAATGAGGGATACTCCCTGCTCAGGGGTCTCCCGTCCCTATTTGATTTTTTACTCTCCTGGGAGGGCCGGCATTATCCCCACTTTATAGATAGGGAAAGAGGTGTCCCGTGGCTTGCAAGGTAATTTGGGGCCAGTGAGAGACCAGAACAAGAACTCGGGTCTTGTGACCTCCAGGCCACTTCTCCCAGGCAGGGGCTGAGCGGCAGCTCTGGAGTCTGGGCCTTTGGATTGTGCCCAGCTCGGCCACTTCCTGGCTGGGGACCCAGCCATGTCACCTAACTGCTCATATGAAAACAAGTACATTGAAACCCTGCAATCGCCCGAGGAGTATCCATGCAACACCTAGCTGGGGCCTGGCGCCATGTAGCCCCCTAGAGAGGGCAGCACCCTTTCTCTCGTTTCACCGGACTTGCTGCCTATGCGGTTTGTGCCAGCTCTGAACTCCTGTGGCTGAGTTCACCTTAGGAGGAGGTGGGAGGCGGGCCGAAGGCTGGCGGCTCAAGCCAGTCAACACCCCCCCGCAGATCTGACGAACCTGATGGCCACATCCCGGAACTATGATGAACTGTTATGGGTGTGGAAGAACTGGCGAGACAAGGTGGGACGATCCATCCTCCCTTTTTTCCCAAAGTATGTGGAACTCTCCAACAAGGCTGCCCGGCTCAATGGTGAGTCCCCTCTGCCAACGTCACTAGTTTTCTGGTCCCAGCCCCCCCGGGGGCCCTCAGAGAGGTCCTCAGAGACCCTAAGCCCAATGAGATGGTGTCTCTGGAGGAGGTGGTGGTGGCAATGGGTGCTCGGGGGATGGTCAGTTGTTCGGAGAACCGGGCTGTGTCCCCTCTGCAGGCTACACAGACATGGGGGACTCATGGAGATCTATGTACGAGATGCCAACCCTGGAGCAAGACTTGGAGCAGCTCTACCAGGAGCTGCAGCCGCTCTACCTGAACCTGCATGCCTACGTGCGCCGGGCGCTGCACCGCCACTACGGGCCCCAGCACATCAACCTGGAGGGTCCCATCCCCGCGCACCTGCTGGGTGAGCGCAGGCCCTGGGCCTTGGGGAAGAGATGAGGATGCCAGTATGAGGGAGGGTGGGGCCAGGGCTGGCCAGAGAGCAGAGGGCAGGCGGGGGAGGGTCTGCAGATGGCACTGCAGGCTGGGAGAGTACAGACTTGAGCCCGGAGGGAATGTTGTCAAGGCTAACGTGGGTGGGGGCTGGCGGAGGGGAGAAGAGCCCCTGCTTGGCTTTGCTGCCACGTTTGCTACAGATATACGTGGTGCAATTCACCACTGATGGGACAATGGGAGGGGAGTTATATTCTTGCCACAGGGAGCCCACAGCTCAAGGCAGCACGATGTGGAGGGTGAGCAAGGGGCCGTGGGTGGGAGCTGAGGCCTATCCAGAGGTGGCTTGTCTGCGAGGCCTTGGAAGGTGAGAGGTTCCGACAGATGGAAAAAGTGGAGGCAGGGAGGGGAGGGCAGACACAGTGTTCGGTCTCAGGGAGTCAGGAGACCAGAGAAGAACACGGAGAGCATAGATCCACCTCAACGTCTGGCTTCTCCTTACTCCGGGGTTGTGACTCCAAGCACCCTGAGCACGTGGCGTAGGCAGTGGAAGACAACGAGGGGGGGGAGGGACCGGAGCCGAGCAGAGGACACCAGGTTCCTGTGCCTGTTGGGCCATCAGGAACACGTTACTCTGAGCAGAAAGGCCAGACGGGGCCACAGACAATTTACAAACCGTGAGAGAGGCTTCAGAAGCTGGTCTGGCTTTGGGTCTCATTTCCACTCAACCTGCGGGGTCTTTGCAGCCCGAGAGAGCCGTCCTTGATCCCCCTCTGGTGAGACTGAAGAACATCAGAGTGGACAGACATCGGCTTGATGACTGAGAAACACAGGCCCTGGGGGGGAAGCGATGTGCCAGGTGGCCTGGGGGCCCGGGGCAGGGCTGGGCTAGAACTCCGTCGCCGTGATCGGAGTGGCCGGGCACTGGCTCTCTCGCGTTCTCTCTTACTCACTCACTCCACCTCTCACTGCTTTGTACTTCAGACTCCACCTGAGGTCAGCTCAAGCTTAGTCTCTTTTGGCTATGAAAGATTCTCTACTTCAAATCTACTTCTATTTCGACTCGTTCTGAATATCTTCCTTTTCTCTAGTCCTAGAGAACTGGGCTCTTCTCATGTCCTAAGTACAGAGGCATCAACCTCTCCTGCAGGCAGGTGGGACTGCATAAACCACCTCCGGCGATGTGTAGGGGACACGGTAGTGGCTTTAAACCCCAGCCCCTTCGCTTAGGAGCCATGGGCTCTGGGCGGGTTACTTGACTCTCAGTAAGTGGTGGTCACGTGCATAGATGTTGCAGGAACCCAGAATTTCTGCATTTGTACACACTGGTGGTCACACTGCTCTTCATTGCTCAAGGGACCAGTTTGACTCCCCTGATGGCCAGCAAGGGTCTCACCTGTGAGCCAGGAAAGTGCGCTGGATGTGTGGACTGAAGACGATGTATGTCAGATGCCCAGCACAATTTGCAGACAGTAGGAGCTCAGTTATGATCAGCAGGACTGGAATCTAATTCCCCTTCCCTGCATGATGGTGCTGAGCCCAAGAAGTAACAACTCTCTCCTGTCTCCACCATCTCTTCCCCTACCCGCCTCCAGGGAACATGTGGGCACAGACCTGGTCCAACATCTATGACTTGGTGGTTCCCTTCCCTTCAGCCCCCAAGATGGATGCCACGGAGGCCATGATAAAGCAGGTCTGCCCCTGTCCTCCTCTGAAACTCCTACTCCTTCAAGGGGGCCCCAGGGAAGGGAAGGGAAGCCCTCCCTCCTCTCAGCAGGGTTGGGGGGAGGGCCATTTGAGCCAGTTCCTTTTGGCTTGTCCCTCTCTCAGTACCCTCCCCTGCTGCGACACACTGTCTGTCCCCACACTCCCCAGTTTGGACAGAGCTCCCTCTGCTTGCAGGGCTGGACACCCAGAAGGATGTTTGAGGAGGCGAACAATTTCTTCATCTCCTTGGGGCTGCTGCCTGTGCCCCCCGAGTTCTGGAACAAATCGATGCTGGAGAAGCCAACCGATGGACGGGAAGTGGTGTGCCATGCCTCCGCCTGGGACTTCTTCAATGGCAATGACTTCAGGTGTGTCCAGGTTGCAGCCGGGGGACTTCATCCTGAATCCATGGGCAAGGGGATGAGCCTAGTAAGGGCTCCACTGCTGTCCCCTCCCAGCCAGAGTGAGCAGAAACAGGCACAGGGGCCAGGGCTGGGGTGGAAGGTCAAGAGTATGGGGCCTGGCCTCAGCTTGGCCGTTGGCTTCTGGCAAGGGATCCTCATCTACCAGGTGAGGTCTTTTCAAATGCCAGCCAGCTCTACCAGCCTGGTCAGTTGTTAGCACCCAAGATCCCAGTCCTGGGTGTGAGCTGCCCAGCCTTCCCTCACTCTGGGGTGGCCCCTGCACACAGCTAGCCCTCTCCTTGGGTGCCTGTGCCTTGACACAGGGAGACACATGAGGATGCGGTGACTTCACACAGACCCACCCTCACTGACAGAGGCTCGGTAGCTGTCTTCATCAGAGGATAGTGTTTCAGTTATCTGTTGCTACATAACAAACCATCCCAACATTTAGTGGTATAAAACAACAATTTGATTATTCTTGTGATTTTATGAGTCAGGCAACACAGTGGAAACGGCTTGTCCCTGCTCTGCAATGATGGAGACCTCAGCTAGGGTCTGATGACTAAAGATGGCTGGGATGGCTCAATGAGGCCATCTGTCTGTGGCGTTGGTTCTAGCTATTGGTTTGGTTCCTCAGTTTTTGTCCATGTGGCACATGCTGGCACTGGAATGTTCGCGCTGGCATCTTCCCTCATACATTGGGTCCCTGGGCTAGGATGGCTGGACAGCTGGGGGCTGGTGGGTCATTTCTCTCTCCACGCTAGCTTGGGCTTCCTCACAGTATGGCAGTCAGGCAGTGAGATTTCTTACCTGTAGCTGGCATCTCCCAAAGCAAAAGCAGAAACAGCCAGGTCTCTTAAAGGTTAAGTCTAAAATGAGCACAGAGTTTATTGGCCAGATTTTATTGGCTGAAACAAGGCCAAACCTAGATTCAAGAGAAGAGAAAGAAGTCCCCACCTGTTGGGAGGGAGAGTGGCAAAATGATCTGTGACCACAGGTAAAGTGTCTCGTATGAGAAAAGTGGACACAGAGAGCCTGGAACAAACCAGACAGGGTTCACAGGATCTCTGGCCATGGGCCTTTCCTTCAAAGGCATGAGGGCTGCTGGGTCTAGGGGTGAGAGCTCTTTTGGGGATCTTCCCTTGTATGGGAGTCATAGGAGAAGGTGGACAGAACCGAGCTTCATTGTAACCAGGATGCTGGGCAGCTCTTCCCCTTTCCGATAGAATGGCAGAAAAATGGGGTCAGCTGACCCAAAAGGCTCTGCTTAGATCCAAGGGAGAATTTCATTGGCTCACAAAATAGAATGAGGAAAGATGGAGAGAAAGGTGGAACCTCTGGCTTGGATGGCTGTGCAGGATGTCATTTCAATCCTGGCCATAAAAAAATGGGGTGAATATGTTTACTGGTGCTGGGCACACGGGATGCAGAAGAGCTCAGACATTGGTGTTTCCTTCAGGAAGCCTAAGTCTTGGGAGAGCCAAGCATGGGCTTGAGAAACCACAGGAACCACATTCTAGAAAGTCCTACACTGACCGTAAGGAGTGTCCCAATGCCTCTAGAGCAAGCACTTGGCACCGTCAGGAAGCAA
This sequence comes from Tadarida brasiliensis, assembly GCA_030848825.1. Classification (NCBI taxonomy): domain Eukaryota; kingdom Metazoa; phylum Chordata; class Mammalia; order Chiroptera; family Molossidae; genus Tadarida; species Tadarida brasiliensis. The sequence continues at coordinate 53,913,475 of CM061273.1, forward strand.
CATGGCCACGGGGGCTGGAGTTACTCAGAAAAGTTGGAGACAGAGGAGTGTCCTGAATGATCATACTCTAGGGGCTCCCAACCTCCAGATTCTCTCTCTCTCAGGCTCACTCCGTATCTCCTCTTGGTTTTCTTTCCCATAAAGCTGTGTTCCCTGTGTACAGCAGTGGTGGGGGTCTGCTCTGTATGCAGTAAGGACAGCAGGTCCCTTTGCCGCAGGGCTCCTCGCTGTCGCCTTTCACGCCCTCTCCCTATCCCCGTGTTCCCAGGATCAAGCAGTGTACCACTGTGAGCATGGAGGACCTGGTGGTGGCCCACCATGAAATGGGCCACATACAGTATTTCATGCAGTACAAGCACTTGCCTGTGACCTTCCGGGAGGGTGCCAACCCTGGCTTTCACGAAGCCATTGGGGATGTGCTGGCCCTCTCAGTGTCTACCCCCAAGCACCTACACAGCATCAACCTGCTGAGTAGCGATGGTGGCAGCTACGGTAAGAGAAGAACGGGAGATCCCGGTGGGCAGAGGGACCAGGAAGGGGCAGTGAGCTTGGGAGGTGGGGTGAGGGGACTTCATGACCCACAGGCAGAGGTTGGGACAGAGCAATGGGGAATAAGGGGGCCACCAGCAGAGTAAGCCAGGAGGATGGAACCCACAGACCACCCCAGAGGCAGGTCGCAGGAACCAAAGAGGTACAGCTCACTCGTCCCCTCTCCACCCATCGCACACCCGTCCCAGCCGAGCTGCTAGGACATGGCAGGAGGCAGGTGTGGACCTGACGCAGGCTCCCTTCCCTTGGCAGAGCAAGATATCAACTTTCTGATGAAGATAGCGCTCGACAAGATCGCCTTTATCCCCTTCAGCTACCTCGTTGACCAGTGGCGCTGGAGGGTGTTTGATGGAGGCGTCACCAAGGAGAACTATAACCAGGAGTGGTGGAGCCTCAGGTTCTAGAACATTCCCTGGGGGTGTGGATTGGGGGGTCTCCATGGGTGTCTGTGCATGTGTACACTTGGTAAGTGTGTCTGTGTATATAGCATCAAGTATGTGTGTGTGTGTACACGTGCACATGGGTCTGTGCCTGTAAGTGATGGGGTACGCAGGGGTGACTGCACACAGACACAGCACACTGGGGTCTGGAATGCCCAGGGTAGCCCCGGGTGCAGGGACCATTCTGCAAGTCAAAAAATCCAACCCTCCCGGGCTTGAGTCTCCCCCAAACCCTTTCTCCAACCTCTCTTCCACCTGACAGGCTGAAGTACCAGGGCCTCTGTCCCCCAGTGGCCAGGTCTCAAGATGACTTTGACCCAGGGGCCAAGTTCCACATTCCTTCAAGTGTGCCTTATATCAGGTAACGAGGGAAAGGGGGGACGCTGCCTCGTGTTCAAACTGCTGTCGCTGCCGTGTCGGGTCGGGGGACCCGGGGGGCCTGGCTGCAGCGCAGTGTGCCCGAGCCGCTCACCTGCAACCAAGGCTGACCGTGGTTCCACTTTTTTGACATGACGAGCACTTCCACCTTGCAGACAGTTGAAAACAGAAACTCTGCTGCAATTGGCTGATGGTCACAAGACCTTGGTCAGGCAGTTAACATTATTAACTATGACCCATGGCTAGGTCATGACCTAAACACTGTTACTCTGTGTTTGTTTTCTTTTCTTAACAGGACTGTGATTCCTTTACTTTCTCTATTGAACATATGGCCTGTGATATAATTTGAGTTGTACCTGGAAGACCTTCTATACACTAGAACTAGGATTAGAGGCCCGATTAGACTGGGAGCTGTGTCAGTGGCGGCGTGGAGTCGTGGGCTTGGGTCGGACAGCTGGGCTCAAACCTGTCTCCACTCCTGTTTTCCTTAAGCATATTCCTCAGTGTCTGCATCATCTCCTCACCTGTGAAACCCCATTTCACAGGATTACTGCAAAAGTCAGCTCCCAAGCATACTGTTTATTACAGAGCAGGCTTGGGAAATGGTGGCCATAACCCACCATTATTAAATTACTCTCTGAAATAACATGTCTAAACACACTAGCGCCATGGGTCACGGAGCGGCAGCGTGAGGGTGTCCTACGCAGCCTTTTCCTGCTATGTGCTATAGGCTAAATGGGTCATTGCAGGATCTGGAGTCCTCCTGGGAGGTAGGGGTCTGAGGAGGCCTCAGGGAGGGTTCCAGGTAGGGCTCTGGGCAGGTAGCACAGGCCACCCCTGAGGCAAGGCGCAGAGGGCAGTGAGGGCTGCCCTAGGAGGGCTGTGGGCTCCATCCAGCCCTTGCCCCCTATGGTTCTGGAGCCCAGTGACGGAGGGCCCACTGCGCCCACCTTTCCACTCCAGCACCCAGTGTGATGTCACCACGTAGTCAAGTTCTAATAAATAACTGTGCGGTAGGTGAATTGTGTCCGCCAGGGTCCAGGAAGGGAAAGAAAGCCTGCTAAGATGCTCCAGAGAGCAGCCGTGGGCAGGGGACCAAGGAGATTCAAGGGTACCTGGGAACAAGCCTGACCTTGACAGTGTGCCAGGATGACCCCTAGGGAGGGCCTCCACCCGCCTTCTTGACTGGTGTCCAGGCTTCCAAGCTAGCATTCACTTTCACACAGAAGCCAGGCCCACGTGATGGTTAGCTTCTGAGCTTAGCATAGAGAATTCTCCAGGCTGGGGTGGGCGAAGGAGACTCATTCTCAATTCTGACCAGCAGCTTTGGCAAAGCACTTTTAGGAAACACCAGGAAAGTCAGTGGCACATGGCTTGTGCCCAGCATTCAAAGTGGGAGGCCTGTGCTGCTTGTTCGGGACATTCGAAACCTCCGCAGGCTTAGAGGTTGCTCTGGCCTTGACCAGCAGATTGCTACCAGGGACGCCCTGCTGCTCTGGGATCAAGGAGATCACTGGGCTAGTCGCGCTGCCCAGATAGCCCTGCCAGATAGTTGTGATCCTTTGGGCCACCCCTGGCCTCCACTTGCATACACCCCAGGGACAGAGACCTCACTATCTCTAAAGCAGCCTGCCAAACCTTTGAAAGGCTCTGCCCTGACCCTCCTCCCCAGTGAGTGACCCCAGAGCTGCTCAGCGCAGGCCCTCCCGAGATGGAGAGAGAGCCTCAAGGGTGGGAGGTCTGCAAGCGGGCCTGGATGGCTCTGAAGGCCAGGATGGGCTCACCCTGACACCCTGGCTAAGGGGGAGGCTGGGGCAGTGGGGGCTGGGCACAGGCTCCTCCCGCCCAGCCACGCCCCCCTCCCCTCCAGGTACTTTGTCGGCTTCATCATCCAGTTCCAGTTCCACGAGGCGCTGTGTCAGGCAGCTGGCCACAAGGGCCCCCTGCACCAGTGTGACATCTTCCAGTCCAAGGAGGCAGGGAAGCGCCTGGCGTGAGTCTGCCCTGGCCTTCCTGTGACTGTTTTCTACCCTCTGACCCCTCGGCCTGGAGGAGCCCCATGGGGCTCTTCTGGGAACACCTGCCTTTTTGGTGCTGGGGCTGGGAACTTGCAGGTGGGGCCTATGCCGAGTGGTGATGGGCCCTCTCCTGAGGAAATTAGAGCCCCCTGGGCCCAGGCCAGCCCTCCCTCGCCTACCCCACTGTGGAGGCTAGGGGAGGGGTGTGGACGGTGGGTGTTAGGCTGAGGCAGGAGGGCCAGTGAGCCTCCCCACCTGTCCTCTGACCCGGTGTCCTTTTGCTGGTGCTGCCCCAGGGACGCCATGAAGCTGGGCTACAGCAAGCCATGGCCAGAAGCCATGAAGCTGATCACGGGCCAGCCCAACATGTCAGCCTCGGCCATGATGAACTACTTCAAGCCGCTGCTGGACTGGCTCCTCACCGAGAACGGGCGGCACGGGGAGCAGCTGGGCTGGCCGCAGTACAACTGGACGCCGGACTCGGGTACCAGCACCCCCACCTCCGCCCCAGGGGGCCCACAGGCCCGGCCCCGCCCCAGCTCAGGCAGGCTCCAGGCTGACCTCAGGGCAGCATAGGGAAGCCAGCGAATGCCCCCACCCTGCCCTCCGCCTGCCCACCCCCTGCCCACTGCCCTGCTCTCCTTGCTTCTCCCGCCCAGTTCGCTCGGAAGCCTCCTTCCCGGGCAACGGCCGCGTCAACTTCCTGGGCCTGAACCTAGAGGAGCAGCAGGCCCGCGTGGGCCAGTGGGTGCTGCTCTTCCTGGGCGTCACCCTGCTGGTGGCCACCTTGGGCCTCACCCAGCGGCTCTTCAGCATCCGCAACCACAGCATCCACCGGCCCCACCGTGGGCCCCAGTTCGGCTCCGAGGTGGAACTGAGACACTCCTGAGATGACCCGGCCATGCTGGCCAGCTGGGGAGCGTCCGCACGGAGACCCCGGGATAGGGACCTGGGGTGGGCCGAAAACCCTCCACTCCTCTCGTGGTTCACCCCAGCCCACCCTTCTCCTCCTGTCCTGTCCCTCCTCCCCTTCTGCCTCCAGTCCTGTGCGGAGAATCCATCCTCCAGACCCAGAACCACCGTGACCCCTGCCCCCCAGTCCCTGGGCACCAGGCCACCTAACAAGAACCCCCTCCCAGCTCTCTGTGAATACAATTAAAGGTCCTGCCCTCCCATCTGAGTCTGTGTCCCTCGCTGGAAAGCCAGGAACAGGGTCAGGGATGCTCTCCCGCCTCCCGGCAGTCAAGTGGGTCACTTCAATGGGCGTCTTCATCCTCCTCCAAGAAGAGCCTGGGAAAATGCCCCAGAGCTCTGGCCTGGGCACCACCCAGCAGTGCCCACGCCTGTCTTCCCTCCAGCCCAGGCAACCAGCCAATGTCCTGCCTTGGCAGTCAGCCCCTGCCTGGCTGGGGCACCAACCCAGGAGGACTCTGGGAAGCAGACATTCTGGACTTCCCACCTCACATTTCCATGTGCTTTGGGAGTCCTACCCCAGCTGTTCCCATAAATGGCCAGGTCCCCCAGCTGGAAGGCTCACCTGGGGGAGAGAGCCTTGCGTGTGCCCGACCCATTGAGGGTGCAGACTGGCCCGTGGTCACATGCTCCCACCTGCACCAGCTCCGTGTCCACTTGTGTCAGTGGACAGAGCCACTTTAGTATTGCCCATGGGACCCATGGCCCGGTCCCTTTGCCCCAGCTGGAGAGGGGCCCTAAATGCTGGAGCGTGGCTACAGCCAGAGCCCACGCAGGAATTAACTGCCAGATGCTGCCGCTGCCTGACCCCAGCGCAGGCCCTCATCCGGGGCCTCCCCTCAGAAGGCCAGGGTGGGTTTGAGGGGGGATCAGTTTGAGGAACACATTTTTATAACTTTTTTTTTCTTTATTGATTTTAGAAAGAGAGGAAGAGAGAGAGAGAAACATCGATGAGAGAGAACATCGATTGGCCGCCTCCCGCATGGGATCGGGCCCACAACCTGGGCATGTGCCCGCCCGGGAATCGAACCGGCCACCTCCTGGTGCATGGGTTGACACTCAACCACTGAGCAACATCGGCCGGGCCATTTTGATAACTTATGTACGTTTATTGTAGAAAATTTGTAAACTCAAGAAAACTATAAAAAAATAAAAGCCCTTTACATCAATACCAAGAGATAAGCGCTGTGGACACGTTGGTGTGCATCTTTCCAGTCGTTTTCCTCAGCGCGTGGTTTGAATGGGATCGCCCTGTGCTTAGCTCTGGGTCCTTTTCCAGTTAACTGGACTAGGTGTATTTTTCAAATATGTAAATGCCAAACCTGGAATCTGGCCAAATGGAAGTTGGTCAGTTTCCCAGGGCCGTGGGCTTCCAATGCCAGCCTGGCCCCTCTGTCAGGACCCTCGACCCTGAGCCTCTTCCCAGCTTCACTGACGCCTTGACCCCAGCCAGGCCCAGCCCCTAAAATCTGTCCCCAAACATCCTTTAGTTCATTTTTCACATCCCCATGTTCAGCTGCCATGTGTTTGTGTCAATGCTTGTGTGTGTGTGTGTGTGTGTGTGTGTGTGTGTGTGTATCTGTATGTGTCTGTGTATGTCTGTGTATCTGTGTGTCTGTATCTATATGTGTCTGTGTATCTGCGTGTGTCTGTGTGTGTGTGTATCTGTGTATCTATGTGTGTATGTGTGTATCTGTGTGTATGTCTGTCTGTGTATCTGTATATGTGTGTGTGTATCTGTGTGTGTGTGTGTATGTGTATCTGTGTGTGTGTATGTTTATGTGTATCTGTATGTCTGTGTGTATGTATCTGTGTGTCTGTGTATGTGTGTATCTGTGTGTGTCTGTGTGTATCTGTATGTGGCTGTGTATCTGCATGTGTATGTCTGTGTGTATCTGTGTGTGTGTGTTGCACGTAGACTTGGTTATGCAAGCCTCTTCCACGGGGCAGGATGTGGAGTTGAGGTATTTGGGATATGCGAGAGGGTGGAAGTTTACAATTACTTAGGACAATGGAATTTATAAACATATTCTCTAAACAGTGCCAAGCCTCTCCCTCAATAGACTTAATTACCCCCTCCCCAGCCTCATGTTTTGAAAGCTCTTTGTCTGCCAAACAAAGGTCACATCACCCCCTTTCCTATCTCTATGAACTGCAGAGGGTCCTGCTGGCCCTGAGAGCGTGCAGACAGTATGAGGGCACCAGCATTCAACACCCAAAGATCTGAGCTGCAGAATGAGGGCAAAGAAACATAACATTGTGGTCAGCCTGACCAGCCTTATCCACTAGGCCTTTTGAAATATTAAAACTGTTCAGACTCCTGTTGCTGCCTTCTTGGGCGAGGGGGGAGAGGCCCAGTCTACCCAGAAGGTGGCAGAGAGGAGGTGCCGACAGCAGGAAGACAGGCCGCTCCAGCATTCAGACTGCGCCTGCCAGGCGTCGGCTCCTTGGTGACCAGCTTTTTTTACCTACATGGGTCAAAGGTGGTTGTGGTGGCTGCATCAGCTTCTCTGATCTCCCCACCCCCTCCCAACCTCCATACTTGATGGATGAATGAATAATAAAAATGTGGGGGGAAAAAAAAAAATATATATATATATATAATCTGGACATTTGCAACAACATCGATGGACTTTGAGGGCATTGTGCTAAATGAAATAAGTCAGAAAGACAAATACTGTATGATTTCATTTATATGTGGAATCTAAAAAAACAAAAACTTACAGATAAAGAGAACAAATTGGTAGTTGCCAGAAGTGGAAGGTGGGAGAGTGGGTGGAATGGCCAAAAGGCAAACACTTCCGTTATAAGTGCTGGGACGTAACAATGGTCATCATGGTGACTAGAGTTAACAAACAAAAATGCTGTTTTATTAAGCATGCCTATATGCTTGAAGCAGGAGGGGGGACTTCCCTGAGAGTTTCATCAGTTTAACCAGAAGTGCCACTGATTTTTTTATGTTTTAAATACATTTTGATTATAACAGATCATATTTGGAGTGTCATTTGGTCATTTTCTCCGGTAATAATGTCAGCTCCTGTGAAGGGGTGTGAGGCTGCGGGTGCACTGGGCTGAGGAGGGTGAGTGAACGGACACAGGAGGAGGGAGTCTGGGTGTGGAGGAAAGTGAGTCTGAAGAAGGAATCCCAGCCCTGGTTAAAGCATCATCCCGTACAACAAAAGGTGGTGGGTTCGATTTGCGGTCAGGGCACACACCCAGGTTGTGGGTTCAGTCCCCAGTAATGATGCATGCGGGAGGCAACCGACTGGTGTTTCTCACATCAATGTTCCTCTCTCTCTCTCTCTCTCTCTCTCTCTCTCTCTCTCTCTCTCTCTCTCTCTCAAAATAAAAATAAAAAGAGCCCTGGTTCTCCTCTTGGCTTTGTCACTAGCTAGCTGTGTGAACCAGGTCAGATGTTCACCATTCTGGATCTCAGTCTCCTTACCTGTAAAATGGGCACCGTTGAAGCAGAAGGTGGGTGGGGCTTTCCAGCTCCAACATTCCAAGGCTGATCCGTTAGCCCCTGTTGTCACAATGTGGAGCCGGATCGTGGTTGGCTTACAGCTTCACCAGCTTTGCTGTTCTCTTGGTCATGGGCACAGTATGGACTGGAGCTGGACCTTCCCTACTTGTGCTCTTCTGTTATGGGCAGCTCTTGCCATGGCTCAGGATTGAGGGTGAACAGAGCTCAGGTAGGGCTGGGACCCAAAGGAGCATGGGATCAGACAAGGGGACCAAGAAGGGCCAGGACAGTATAATGCCCACCTCCTTCTCTGCAGACGAGCTCTACAATGAGACCGTGACAAAATTATCTATGCAATTGTATGAGCATACAGCCCCGATTGTGTGGACCAGCTCACGGAGGCCACCTGGAATGATGTCACCAGTATAACCAAGAAAAATCTGGAGGAAATAGTGTGGTACCACTTGCATCCCAGCCCCTTCTCCCCTTGCTCATCTCAGGGGCCTCAGGGGGTCAGGGGGTGGGATAGCCGCACCTTCCGCCCCCTGTCCAGAACTAGAGGAAAGAGAGAAGTCCCAAGTATATGTCAAAGCAGGCTGCAAGCTCCAGGCCCCTTAGTGACACTAAACACACTCTGGGCAAGAATCTCTTCCCCTTGTAAATATCTCCTACTTGCTTTTAGGGACCCTGGCTTTCTCTCCTGCCCTCTTACCAAATCTTCAATGATTCTGAACCCCTATAGTGGGCTTTGGGAGGAGGTTGGAGGGCTGTGGCCCTGGAGTTCAATTTCCCATGACAAATCTGGTGACTCTCCTTCCAGCTGCACAAGGATGAGAAGAGGTCCCAGCACATGCTGTACTTTGGCACCCGGGCCGCCTGTTCAAGAGCGCCAGGCTCCAGGACCCAGGCGTGAAGTGCATGCTGAGTAAGCTGTAGAACGTAGGCAAGGCAGCCCTGCCCAAGGACGAGCTCCAGAAGGTGATGAACGGAGTCCCAGGTCCCCAGGCACATGCTCCCCACCCCAGGGGTTGATGGGCTGGCCTGTGGGGAGCCAGAGTGTCTGGGGCAGGAGAGAGTTGGCAAGGCAGGGCCAGAAATTCCTCTGGGGGAGGGAGAAGCAGAGGCTGGTGGGAAGATGCCTCCACCAGCTGGTGAGGCTAGCGCTGGGGGTTGGCCCACCGCATGGGTTTGCCCTGGGTGACACCTGCCACTTCTAGCCTACGTGAAGACTGTGAACAGCGTGGCCCAGGTCATGAATGAGGGGCCCTGCCTGCTCCTGGAGCCTGGTGAGTGCTCAAGACCTGCCCCCTGCCCAAGTACAGAGTCTAACGCATCAGCCCCTTCCTGGAGCCTCCCATCTCCCATCCTCCTCCCTGCCCACCGTGCTCCCTTGTTGGGGGGGTGGGTGGGAGCTGCCGAGGGCAAGTGAGGGCATAAGGCAAGCGGGAGTGGGTGTCCCATCTTGGCTCCTTTTCTGGAGCAGACCTCAAACAAATCATGGCCACTTCCTGGGACCAGAAGGAGCGGCTGTGGGTCTGGAAGGGCTGGTGGGTTGCTGTGGGTCACCAGCTTTGGGTCACCTTCAAGCGCTACGTGCAACTCAACAACAAGGCTGCGAGGCTCAATGGCGAGACCCTCCACCCCGCACCCGGGCAGCCTGACCTGAGCAGACTGCACACTTGCACAGGCCTCGGAAGGACCCAGCAGGGTCTTCAGAAAGGAGGGCAGTAGTGGGACCTGGAGATGGGAACCAAGAGCAAAGGTGGTTCATTCATTGTGTGGGTGTTGGGGAGGGAAGTTCTGAGGATGCATAAGAGAAAGGACAGAGAAGGTGCTGCCCTCTGAGGGCTTACAGTCCTCTCGGAGAGACAGACAATATTCACGCAAACACATCTCCAGTTACCCCTCGGTCTGAATGCGGAGAAGGAAAGGGCTGCTGAGAGAGAGAATAAGAGGACCTGCATCAGATAAGTGGTCAGGGGAGGCCTCTCTGACATTTATTCAAGGCCTGTTGGTGGCACTAAATGCCCCAAAGTTGGGAACGAGCCAGGCAAGCATGAAGTAAAAGAACATCGCAGGCCCCGAAGTGAGGGAAGCCGGTGTCTGGAAGGATCTAAAAGAAGCCAGTGTGGGCAGAGGGCTTGGATGGTGGTGCTCCAGGGGTGTGAGAGAGGACCAGGGCCTCATCCATGTCCTGTGTAACCAGGCACGGCGAGGAGTGCTGAGCATACACATTGCTAAGTGTGTTTCTGCCCCTGATCTCATCCAACATGGGCAGTGACTTTGACAGGTATTTTTCCCGTTTGGCAGATGAAGACCCCAAGGATCAGGAAGGTCGAGTGACTTCCCTAGCAGGTGCCTAGGTCTCCTGCCTGCTAGGCCAAGGTGCAAGGATAGGTGGTAAGCACCTTTGAGCCCCGCTCCTGTCCTAAGTTACAAAGACATGGGGGCACTGAGGAGGTCCAAATATGAATACATCTGGAAGATGACTTGGAATGGCTTTGCCAGGAGCTGAGACCACTCTGCCTGAACCTACATGCTCCGAGCCCTGCATCACTACAGCAGGCCCAACGTCATCGATGTGAAGGGGCCTACCTGCCCACCTCCTGGGTAAAGCCCCCCGCTGGCAGTGGAGGTGGGCGGGTAGAGGAGGACTCCAACCAGACGCTCAGGAAGGGCAGAGTGGTCTCCCACCGCCTCTGAGCCCCTTCACTCCCCTTCCAGGGAACATGTGGGCTCAGTCCTGGGTCAGAATCTTAGACCTGGTCCTGCCCTTTCCCATGAAGGCCCCCGAGGACATCACGAAGATCATGCCAGGCCAGGTGAGTGTTTGCTGTGTCTGCCCCGCCTGCTCACCACCCCTGGGCAAGGCCCCACGCACTCCCCCGTCTTCACAGCATTGGAAACCTCAGAAAATGTTTGAAGAGGCTGAAAAGTTCTTCACCTCCCTGGGGCTGCGTCCCCCACCTCCCGCGGTCTGGAAAGTGTGATGATGAAAAGGCTACCCGAGGGGCAGGAGGTGCAGTGCCATGCCTCCGCCTGGGACTTCCACACTGCAAGGATTTCAGGTGCTCACCCAGCGCCCAGCACCACCCTCCTGCCCCTCTCTCGCTCTTCCTCTGCTCCTTCAGCTCTCCACCTGTCTGCCTGTCTTAGGAGGTGTGCTCAAGTGGTGGACAGGGCGGAGCTGAGGCAGGGGAGGGAGGATGTGAGGCAGCAACGTGGGAGAGGTGGATATGAGAGCAAAGGGCTGGTTGGATATGGGGCCTGGAGGAAGAAAAATAGCAACCAGGGCCCTGCTGGTCTCCAGCCCAATCACCCCACTCCCTTAACAGAGTCTGAACGGAGAAATCTCCCCTTCTCCCAGGGCATCCCCATGCTGCTTGACCCCTGCTCTTTAACCCTAGAGTAAAGGAGTGCCCTGAGGTGACCACTGAAGACCTGCTCTCCACCTTCCACCAGATGGGCCATATCCAGTATAAGAACCTCTCTGTGATCTTCCACTCAGGAGCCAACCAGCTTTTGAAGAGGCCATGGAGTCGGTGATCACCCTCTCAGCCTCCTCCCACAAGCACCTGCTCAAAGGTGCTCAGCCATCAGCACCAGGAGTCAGATAACGAGGAGCAAGAGGAGCATAGGAGGGCAGCTCAAGCCTGGGGCTGCAGCCAGGGCTTTCGGGACAAAGCTGAAGGAAGAGCCAGGAGCCACCTCCTGACTGCCCTACCTTCCCCAAAGGTGGAGGTCGATTTCCTGATGGGCATTGCCCTGAACAAGATTGCCTTCATGCCCTGCACCTACTTGATGGACCTGTTTCGCTGGAAGATCTCTGATGGTACCATCTGGAAGGACACATACAACCTGGAGTGGTAGAACCTCAGGTGGGGAGGACTGCTACCTTGTGCTCTATGCCCCCTCCCACCCCTGGTGTGGCAGCTTCCGGGTCAGCCCCAAGGGTGCAGCCACCTCTCCTCAGAGGGCAGAGCTGGGCCTGCAATGCTGGTGACCTGAGGGCTGCAGGGAAGCCCTAGGGCAGTGTTGGTTGTTTGAAGTCACCAGATGAAAGCATCCCTGCTAAAGCAGATAGGGCCAGCGTGGTTATCACAGGCCTCCTGTTGACTCTGGCACCAGCACTGAGCAGGCCTCTTAACCTCTCCAGAGATCCTGGTGGTGGCCTCACCTGCTCCCTGGGTGGTTGTGACGCTCACACAGTGGTTGTACCTGGGCTCCTCCGAGATCAGAACACTGACCACCAGGCAGACCCTCCTGCTCCTACGCTCCTTTTCTGTTCCTACCAGTGGGGCCAGCAGAAGGGGTGTTTGAGGACCTGAGATCTTTCCCTCCTGCTGCTCCCATTAGTCAAAGGATACAGGTGTGGTGAGGTTAAACCTGGGTCTACTGATTTCAAGACCAGTGCTCCAATCACTGATGTGGTCTTTTTCCTATTGATTTTCAACTGATTTCCATAGGTCCATTTCCCTAATTGGTCAAGGTTATCTTGAGTTTTATTCCTGCCTCCCAGAGGATTAATAAAACCATATCATTTAGCATCCTTTGTGAATGTAATGAGCATATTTGCAGGGCTGATCCCCTGTCTTCACTCCCAGGGAGAGGTGTACCTTTTTCACCTATTGTCTTCCTAGTCTATTTGCTTTTCCATCTTTTCATACTACAGGGGTTTATTACAGTCGACTGCCCAGGTTGGAGCTTTTCTGAATACAAGGAACATAAGGAGCCTCTCTGCTCTCTGCAGTCATGTCTCTGACTGCCCATCATTTATTCATTCAGCAAACATTTACTTGTGCACATGCCCACCAGCCTGCCCTGCCTCCAGCAGAGGGCAATGGACCACAGGATAAATCAATAACCATAACATAAGAAAGGAGCTGATGCAGTAAGAAAGTGCTTTGGTGAACATGCGAAGAGGGTGAAGAGGTCATGCTGAGAGACAAAGGAGGGATCTCTGTCCCCAAATGCAGGAATGCAAGAAATAGCAGACATTCGTTTTCAATACATCACCTCACTTTTAACTGAGCCTTCATCCCATTTGACTGGTGGGACATTTGACTCAGTCATTCTCACCACTCTCCTCCCCATCCCACCCAGGGCACACAAGGCTCCCAGGGTCAGACTTGGCACCAAAGCATGTAGAGGCCTTGCCACTCATTGCTGGTCCCTGTTCACCAGTCCTCGTGCATGACTGTCCAGACCCCTGCTCAGGGAACACCCTGAGTTCCGGGTTTAGGATTTTAAACACCATTTTCTGGGCAGAGGGCAGAGGAAAGGAATCAGAAAGATGAGTGAACTTTGAGGAGGTGAGACAATAACAGTGTGAAATACGGCTGTGGAGGGGAGAGGAGGTGTGTGCATGGGAGAAGGGTTAGGGCAAGATTGTGGCTGCTCTTTTGCCTAGTATATCTTAAAACTTGATTTTGCTACTTTTGATTCATCTTCCTAAGTATAATTGCCCTGAGCCAGTCTCTGGGCTGTTCTGCTGAGGATGGAGGGTCTAAGTGGACTCGATCCAAGTTCCCAAAGTCCCCCTCCCTCATCCAGCCACCGTGGGCCTGACCTTGTCCATGGGGCCTGTTGCTGCCACCTTGGAGTTGAGAGCTCCAGGCAACACCCAGGTGCCACCTTTGCAAGTCTCATGTGCTGCCCACATGGGCCATCAGCTGGGCTTTGTGTCCCACTTTCTAAACAGGCAGATTCTCAATGGTCCAAATGTTTCCCCCACAAGGTCCTCCTTTTTCCCAGGACCTGGCATCTGATAAAACCCTCTTACCTAAAGTTAGTTGTGGGGTTTTGTTTTTTTTTGTTTTCATTATGCTGACTTTTCTTCTCCATTTCTCTTGGATCTGAACTACATTTCTTCCCTAATGGCTTCTGCTGCCGAGGTCCAGCCTCAGCAGTCCAGGGTTTCCCTTTGGTGAAGACGGAGTCGGCGAGAGAGAGAGAGGGAGAGAGAGAGAGAGAGAGAGAGAGAGAGAGAGAGAGAGAGAGAGAGAGAGAGATGAAACGCGAGTCAGAGGTGCTTCACTTTATTACACCGGCGGGCTGTTACACCGGCGGACTGGGAGGCTCTTTTCACATCCCAGCCATGAGCTTTCTTTGTTGCCCGCTTTTAAAGGCACAAATTACAGGGGAAAAAAACTACATTCTTGGTGCCGCTTTTAGCACCATTAAGGGGGGCTGATACAGAGAAGGGGGGAGAGGAGCAGGGCAACTACTAATCCCTTTTTTCTCATGGTTTCTCTGAGTTCCCCAAGGCCATCCTCAACCCCTTATCTTTACAGTTTTCTTTGGGTGTCTCAAGGCCCTTATGTTTACAAAAAAGAATCTGCCAGGGTGTGTACGTGCAGTAACTGAAGGCCAGAATGAGTTTGATCCTGTTAAAACATTATTAACCCTTTCACTTTTCATCCAGACATAACAATGATGTTTAACAGCTCTTAACCTTTACAATTACTTTCTGCCATATGGCTTATTGCTTAGCAACCTTTCTGTTAACAAACATGCAGACATTGTATCATTTAACTTTCTCTTTTCCCATACCCTCTTTTTCAATTCCTGTAACTTTCTCTTAGCTCTTTTTTTTTAATCCTCACCTGAGGACATTTTTGGCATTTATCCTCAGACAGAGTGGGAGGGAGAGAGGGAGGAAGACAGAGAGAGAAATATCGATGTGAGAGAGACACATCGAGTGGCTGCCACCCACACGACCCCAACCGGGGCCGGGGACAAACTGCAACCAAGGTACATGCCCTTAGCGGGAACCGAACTCGGGACTCTCTGGTCCGCAGGCCAATGCTCTAACCGCTGAGCCAAACCGGCCAGGGCTTTCTCTTAGCTCTTGACCTATTCTCCTTTTCTAAGCTCCCTCTTAATTTTTTTATAATCCTATCCTAAATTCTTATTACTTTTTTTTTGTCTTTTCTTTCTGCTGTCTATTCTAACATCTATATTATTGATCATCTACATGTTATTTCTATAATGATTCCTAACAGACAGATAACAGATAGATAGAGAAAGCAAAGATTAGTCTCCTTCAGTTGCCATCCTGCATTTTTATTTTCCCATTACTCTATATCTTCAGTCACTGTTCTTTGTGATTCCTGCCACGCAGTGAATCCACTTCTCCAGGGACTATGTCAAACCATGGAGGTCGCTGTTGCAGTGACATCGCTCCCAACACTTCTGCCAAGGATCCACTGACCTTTAGTGTTCCCACCTCATCCTTTACCCAGGAATGTGTGTAGTCTTTACAAGCTACAAAGCTCTCTTTTGCCACCATTATGTGACTTAATCCTCATCACAATGAAAAGAATGTATTAATGGACCCATTTTATGGATGAGAAAACAGAGGCTAAGAGAGGTTCAGTTGATTGCCTGAGGCTATGCAGCCGTAAGTAGCACTGCTGGGTCTTGAACCTGGTTCCTGTTAGTCTAGACTCCACACTCTGACTTCTGGGCCCCTAAGCCCCAACTCTCTCCTGCTCAGATAGGAAAACAAGTTGAGAAGAATCCATATATGCCCACTGCTGCCTCCTCCGGGATCCTGGGGTGGAGGAGCCCAGAGCCTAAGGCTTGACCACCTGCCACCAAGCCCTGGGGCAGAGCTGACATGTTTGCAGCGCTGCAGTCAGTGCACAGAGCACATCCCATGCTCATTCTCTCTCTAATCCTCCCAAACTCTCCCTGTGACACCAGACAGCTGAAGGGCTGCCTCTGCCTACTGACACTGAGCCCCTCGTGGGAAACAGTGTCTCAAAAGTTTATGCTTATCTGAGTCCAGAAGAATCATCGTCATCACAGTAGTGGGTAATAAACATAATAATAGCAATTTTTATTCCTCTATTCCACGTGGAGAGCTAACATTTGTTGCCTGCGTACTATACTTCCAGCATTGTGTTTATTTAATCATTTCAACAACCCTAGGAGAGAGGTACTATTATTATCACATATGGATATGGAAACTGAGGCTCAGAAAGGTTAAGTTACTTGCCCAAGGTCACACAGCCACTGAATGACAGAGTCAGTATTCAAACCCATGTTGGTCTTATTTCAAAAGCTTGTGATTTTAGCCATATGCTGAGCTCTGTGAGAAAAGTCTGGCATCAAAGCCCTAGGGCCAGGTTTGGGCATATTGAGGGGGTCCTAGAAGTACCCGCTGATGTCCTCACACAGTCTCACAGCTGTACACATTCTCCCAGGGATGTCCTAAAGCTGGGTTCATGCAAACCCTAGCCGGAGGTCCTACAGAAGATAACTAGGCAGATCAAAGTGTCTGCAAAGGCCCTTATGACCTACCTCAAGCCCCTGCTGAACTGGCTGGTCACCGAGAACATGCACCAGGGGGAGGTCCTGGGCTGGCCAGACTTCAGCTGTTCCTTTGAAGGTTTGAAAATCTGACCCTGGTCTCAGCTCTGGTCCAACCCCATGCCCTACCTAGCCTGCCCTGGGTCAGCTCCTACCCCAACCCAGCCTTAACCCCTAGTCCATCTGTGACCTGGCTTGAACGAACACAGCACTGCTGCCGCGTGACCCTGTTTGCACCTGCTGCAGTCCATGCCCCAGCCCATGCCCCAGTTGCTTCCTTGTACACTGTCCAGCTAGATTGCCAGGATGACATCTGAGCACAGGGTGGCATTTTGCCTCCTGACCCTTGCATGGAGCCACTGCTGAGCACCATAGGATATGTAGCCCTATCTGTGCCCATCTTCTCTTCTGCTTCTCTCTCTTACCCTCCTTCCAGGGCAATGCCCTCACCTGTGGCTTGGAAGGTAGGCACCTGAGGCTGAGGGGAAAGGCCAGTGGCAGTCAGATCCTCTCTGATCACCACAAGGCAACTCAGGGCCGTCTCCCCAGTTTTACCTGCTCTATAAGACTCCTATGTCTTCCACAGAAAAAGACAAAGACAGGGTAAAATTCCTGAGTCTGGAGCTCGATACCAACCAGGCAAATTTGGGCAGTAGGTGTTGCAGTCCTGAACTTTGTCATGTTCCTATTAGCCCTACTGCTGGCCTACAAGCTGCACTGCCTGGAAAATAGGTCACTGGCCCAGAACAGGACATCAATCCACCTGAGACACCACTTAATGCCTACTTCCTGGGCAAAGCCACAAGCCCACCCAGGTTGCCTAGAGAGTGGATTCTGATGGACCTCAGCCTGGTCCTGATGCTGTACTCTATCAGCCTGGTCATTCAGATTTTCACACAGCACAACACGAAGCCTCTGTGGATGAGTGCTGAATGGTGGAGCTGGGACTAGACACCAGTGCAACTGGTGAGGCTGGGAGCAGGAGAATGGCAGTCAAGCCAGAGAGGGCTGGGGGTGGGGTGGCAGGGGAGGGGACAGCTTACATGCATAGTTCCCAACTGCAACTGGGTGCAGCAGATCTGGGTAAATGGAGAGTTGTAACTGTGTGTGTGTGTGTGTGTGTGTGTGTGTGTGTGTGTGTGTGTGAGAGAGAGAGAGAGAGAGAGAGAGAGAGAGAGAGAGAGAGAGCTCATGTATACAAGGCCATATGCACAGGCGACTGACTTTGTGTGATTCCACGTGATTCCACACATTCCACATATGCCCTGGGTTCCAGACCAACCTTTTCCCTCTAGGGACTCAGGAACCATGGTTTTAGTAAGCCAGTGGCAGTATCCCTCCAAAACAGTCTCCACCCCAATTCATGCCCAGAACTGGTTCTTCACACAGTCTATTTTCTTCCAGCACCCAACTGTGGAGTTGGACTGGGACTATAGTGGTCAAAGAATGTCTGCTCTGGTTAGAAACAGGACACCGCTTCAGTCCCCTTATAAAATGTACTCGAGCAGAATCAAACATTCCTGCACAAATCACTGGTGCCCAGTTCATGAGCACTGTGCTCTGTGTACTGGCCAGCACATCTTCCTGCTGATCCTCTGGCCTGCCTGTGTTGGGCTGCATAATCTAGCCCCCAAAAGCTACTTGTCTGCCATCTGAGATGCAAGTAGCCTCACAAAATGCTCCATGGCCCTCCCCGCCCCAGTCCAGGCCCTACCGAATGGAGACAGTGGGTAGCTAGGCATCAAGCCAGGCCTGATTAATGATTGACTTCTTGAATATTTAAACAAAGCTCATCTCCAGCCACTCCGTTTCAGAGATGGCTTTGTTCGACACACATACACCTGCTGCCTAGTCTGTTGCCCTGGGGATTGAGTACAGGGCAAACAGCACCTTTCCAGACTAAATGGAAGAGGGGAAGACAGGGAGGGAATGCTGTTGGAGAACTCTAGGGACAAGCCTGGGAAGAGAGAGGAAAGGCATCTGCTCTTACCCCTTCTAGCCCTTTCTTTCCAGACTGGGTCTGCCTGCTATGGCAACAAACTGAGTTTGGACTGAGGCCCCAAAGGCTCCTGGGGAGGCTGAGAATCAGTGCCTGTCAGAGATTAGGGGAGCCTTGGGGGGAAGTAGCATTACAGCTAGTAACCACAGAAAGGAGGCCCAGGGCTGCAGTTGAGCAGGTGGGAGGGTAGCCAAAAGACGAGACTGGCTCTCTGTAGATTAAGAAGTCAGGGGCTCAGGGGACACAGGTGCTGGGCTGAGTTTTCCATGGACCTAACCTCTGCCCAGGTTTCAAGAGGTCTTCCTAAGTTTTTACTGACCCCATACACTTCCTGCTCAACCACAGGCTCACAGCACCCTCATTTGATGTCTCTGTCCCTACATTGCTGTGCTGTAATGCCCTTATTTGTCCCCATTACTAGCTGTCAGCTCTATAAGGGCAGGACACTTATCAGAACAGTGCCTATAACACCTATAGCCAGCACAGACCATGGCACATAGTGGGCACTTGGAAAATGTTTGAATGAGTGAGTGAGTGAATGAGTGTTCCACTGCCCAAGTCCCTCCTCAGAGCTCAGCACCCTATGCAGTGAGCTCATGAAAAACAGCCTTACCTTTTCTCCACGGCCACCCTGCCCCTCCACACACACACACAGGGGCAACCAGGACAACTCTGCCCCTCCCTCAGGAAGCCACATTTGCAGCTCTCCCATCCCTCAGCCACAGTGGCCAATGAGGCTCCCATCAGGCATTGTGGCTCTGAGTGACAAAGGCTCCAAGCCTCTCCCCTGGACTCCAGCAAAAACCTCACCAAGCCTCATTGTCCATCCTTCCTCTCCCACCTGTTGTTGTAAAGTTTATTTCACCAAAGTATTTCCTTCATGTCTAACTACATAAGAACTTGGTTGTCCATCAATTAATGTTCAAAATGTCATCTATCACTTCCCAGTTTCTCCAGCCTCACCTTTCCCAGCCCCCAGCTCAGTCCCTTTGCACTGATTGTAACATGGGCCTCTGCCAAAGGTACATGACCCATTGGAATCTTTGCCCTCCAAGGTCTGGCTCAAAACTGGTCACTGGACCCTCTGCAAAGCTCTAAGCCAGACGAGATGCTCAGTGAACAGTGGTCCCTTTCTCTCCCTCCTTTTCTAAGAAGACTCTTTCAATAAACCTCACCCCATCTTCTTCTAGTGTACTCCTTTTCAATCAGTACTCAGAGACTTTTATCAGTGGTTACTTGCTAATAGGTGGTTTTAAATCTGGCCTCCTCTCAAACAGCACTTGTATGCTAAGAGCTGTCGGGCCTCTGAAGAAAGCACCTGATTGCATATTTCTTGTACCCTTCACGTGTGCTCTACCTCATTCTCCCAGGACCAGATCTCAGATAGGCTTGCCGCTAGGCGCTCTGCATGGGCACAGGGGTTCAGCTGGAGGGCACTTGGCAAAGGAGGGCAAGAGATCTAACCACACCATTGCCAGGGCCAGGCCCAGCGATAAGACTCGGAAAGAAACCTTCAGCAAAAGACCATCTGGCCTCTAACAACCCATTCTGCCCGCCCCTTCCCCTGCCTGAGAGACTCGCCCCAGCGACGTCCCGGACTGGCCTTCGGTGTCATGAGAGGATCCTAGAGGGACTGAGGCCACTGGCCACTGGAACAAGAGCAGAAGCTTCTCAAAAAAGCCCTGCCCCACTCCTGGCGCGGAACTCCCGCCCAGCTCCGCCCCGTAGGAGTCATGGCCCCGCCCCTGCCCGGTTGAGTCCCGGGGAAGTTGCCCCCTCCCCGCCTCTGCTGCGCGGCTTCTTTCAGCACCGCGGCGCGGACAGCTCCCGGGCGGGCCGAGGGGAGGAGGTGCGGTGAGTCGCTGGCCGGCGAGGGCCGGGAAGGGAAGCGGACGGTAGATGCAGGAGGGCGGGCGGGGCACGGAGCCCCGCGGCCCTCCCGGGGGGCGGCGCCCACTCGCAGCCCGAGCGGGACGCCGCTGAGCGCGAGGACAGTCGAAGACGCAGAGAGCCGAGGCGCTGTTGGCTCCAAGCAGAGGCCGCGGCCGGAAGATGCCTGTCCGCAGGGGCCACGTCGCGCCCCAAAACACTTACCTGGACACCATCATCCGCAAATTCGAGGGCCAGAGTGAGTGTGTGCGTTGAGGTGGGGGGACGATCTGGAGTCCTGGTTTGGTGGCAGGAGTAGTCGGACCCCTTTGCTAACTTGGAATGGAGCAGGGTGGGGGTACCGGATGCTGGATGCAAAATTCTTCCCTTTAATGTCCCGGATCACCATCTTCTCCAGTGGGCCTCACTTACCTCAATGCCTGTCTTCTCTTCTGGAGCAAAAGTTTCAGAGCACAGCCCCTCCCTCCTCCACTGAGTTGTTTTCTTGCCCCCCAGGCCCTGACCTCCCCTTCTATCACTGCCCGGCTTCCCCCTCTTGACATACATACACACACACACACACACACACACACACACACACACACGATTTCCTTGACTTTCTCCTTTTCATCTCCTGACCCTGAGCACCCTGTTCTTTCTAGACACTCTCCTCAGGCCTGATCCCCAGGTCACATCCCTGCTCCCTCTTCCTGACCCTTTCCACTGTCTCCAGGAAGCCTTAGGCCTCCCTCCCACTTCACTGACCCCATTATAGCCCTGGTCTTCCCTCAATCCCCAGGACTGACTTTCCTTCCCCCACTTCTCTGGTCACTGTCCTGCTCCCCACTCCTGACCACCCCCCTACTACTCTCAGGAATCCCATGACCTTCCCCCATGACTCTGGCCTCCTTGGTTTTCCCACCCTCCCCAGATCTGACCTCCCCCCCCTCATTCTAGTCACTGCTCTGCTCCCCCATCTAGATACTCCCTCACTGCTGCCAAGAGTCCCTATAATCTTTCCCTCCCTGCCACCCAATCCTGGTTGCCATGGGATTCCCCCCTCCCCCTCCTACCCCAGGTCGAAAGTTCCTGATCGCCAATGCTCAGATGGAGAACTGCGCCATCATTTACTGCAACGATGGCTTCTGTGAGCTCTTTGGCTACTCCCGAGTGGAGGTGATGCAGCGACCCTGCACCTGCGACTTCCTCACAGGCCCCAACACCCCACCCAGTGCCATGTCCCGCCTGGCGCAGGCCCTGCTGGGGGCTGAGGAGTGCAAGGTGGACATCCTCTACTACCGCAAGGATGGTGAGGCACCCTCGGGTCACAGGTTCTTGGTCCCTCTCTTGTTCTGCCAGAGTGGCCATGGGGAGGGCATTGACCCTGGGACCAAGGGCCTGGATAAATCCTGTCTCCTATCTGGGCCTCAGTTTCCTCATCTGTATGCCGAAGTGATAGGCATTGGATATGATGCCTTTAGAGATCCTTTTCAGAAACTGGACACCAGGCTGAGCCACTGACTAGTCCTAGTCCTGGGCAGGGTCTACCGCTCCACCATCCCTCCCCCATTTCCCCAGTCTCCTGGCAGTCCACTCTGTCACTGTCAGCCCCAGCTTTCAGGCAACTGAGACGGAAATTAACTTTTCCTCATCTCTGTCTGCTCTGGGGATTCAGAGAGAAGTCAAGGCCTCTGTGGCCAAGCAAGTCATGGGGGTTGCTGGATGGGAAAGGGGTGGGTATGGCTCACCCTGCCTTGGCTTCTTGGGGAGAGAGGGTCTGGAGTTTGGCCTGACCTGGAGGCTCCTCCAGTTTGGGATGTCACTGCCAACCCAAGTTTACTGCAAGCAGAACAGAAGCCTAGGACAGGAGCCTATGATAAAGACTTCTGCAGGCCTTTAAGACCCTCCCCTCAGGACCTCTGAGTCTCTGCTGGGTGAAGCATGGGGGGAGATGGGTGGGAACTAGGATCCTGAAAGTCCCTTTGCAATTACCTGGATCAGTGCACACACACACACACATACACACACACACACACACACACACACACACACCTGGTTCTGCATCAAAATTACCTGGGGCTTGTTTTGCAAAACACACCTTCCCTAGAGAGAGGCTGACTCACAGGTGTGAAGTGAGGCCCAAGCAGGTGTATTTGGAAAAATCTCCCTGGTCATTCGAATGTTCTGCTAAGTTCGGGAACCACTGGCTTAGATCAATCCTTTTACTTCAGATGAGGAAACTGAGGCTTAAGAAAAAGAAGGGACTTACCCAGAATCCTACTGTGGGGATCCAACCTGGGGCCAGATCCCAAATCTCTGGATTCTTCCCTAGAGATATCTCTGTTCTGAGTAATCCCAAGGAGGGAGAAAGGACCCCAACTGCCTCAGAGGCAGGACTTTTGGGAAAGGAAGCCCCAGAAGAGGGCTTCCCCAGGGAAAGCAGGCATGAGGGCCCTCTGAATGCAGATACAGGTCAGGCAACTCTGGGTTGGGACTGAGCGGTGCTGAAGCTTGAGTTCCAGGGGCCTGGTATGTGTGGAGCATGGGTGTAAGCGTGAATGTGAGTGTGTTTAAAGGCTTCGGGGGTGCTTCTTGGGCAGGTCCTGGCTGTCCTTATGGCTGTCTCCTGCTGCTGCCACTCAAGTGAATGCAGAGGTAGAGATCAGGGGACTAGGAAGAATCTGGCTTAGTGTGGCAGCACTCACAGGGTTAATAAAGTCACATTATTTTAAAAAGCTGTAACCTCCTCTCCTCATATCATTGCAGGGAGGAGCTGATGGTCAGGGGAATGAGAAGGGTCCTGGGGAAACAGGATGGGACAGCAGGAAATGAGGGGGAACAACAGGTCCTTCTTTGTCCCTCTCCTTGACCCCAGAGCTCTACCTGGGCCCCAGAGGGGTGAGGGCTGATTCCATACACCTGGAAATGTCAGATTAGGATTCTTAGGGTCTCCTCAACACCCTGCATGTGATGGGGCAGGGAGCAGAGGTCAAGGCCAGGCCTTGGCCCTCTGGGATTAGGACTCGGGTCTTCAGAACCCTGCTAGGGCCCTCCACCTATCAGAAGGGACCCTGGCAACTAGTCTTGAAGGCTGACCCTCCGTGAAAATGGAAAGTGACTCACATGCCTGATGCCCCCAAATGCCCATTTACCCCCACCCCTACCACAAGCCCTTCCCTGTCCTATATAGTTCAAGCCTTTGACCACAGGGAACTGCCTGAAAATGGCCTGAAAGGGGAGCCCAGAAAAGGGAGCTTCTCAGCCTGCATTACCCCAAGGGAAGGATGTGGTTCTCAGATAATTATGTTCACCTTATGGTCTACTCTGACCACATGACCTTTAAAAAAAAAATCATATTAACATACATCTTACAATCCTGCTGAGGGGCACCCTAATGCTGATTTCCTCCCATCTTGGGTCAATACCTCCTCTGCCCCACTCCCCCAGACTCCAAGGAGGTAGAAAAGGGTCCTGAATAGAACTCCAGCTGGTTTATTTATAATTTTCTTTTCCTCTAAAGGAGTAATCCACTGACAGTTCTCCAAGTCAAAGTGGAAGGTCTATCTCCACATTATGCAGCTGCTCAAAGAGCCCAAGACACTTGGCAAAAAATACCCCATGAGACAGGGCTGAGAGACCCCTAAGGAATTGCCTCTTCCTCCATCTGCCTGTGTAGGAAAAGTAAGACCCTAACAGATGAAGAGGAATAGGATGGCCATAAGACTAGAACCAATGAGAGTCTGGAGGGAGAGATGGAGAGCACTCAGATCTCCCCAACCCCTACCCTTGCCTCCACTGGGCACTAACCCTGCCTACTTTTGCCAGGTCCTCTTCTCTGATGACCCCAAACCAGAGAGTCCCCTAAGCCCTAAGCCAGACTACAGGAACCCTCGGGCTCCTCCAGTCCTCGGCTCTGGATGAGGAGGACAGGGCAAAGGCTGAGATCGGGGCCCCAGTGTTTCCCACACACTCACCCGTGAGTGCCAGAAACACCAAGCAGGGAGGGGGTATGGAATAGCCACTGTTTTAGTGGCAGCTTTTTGCGGCACCAGCTCCTTCCTGAAGGCTCACCACAGTCCTGGATGGGGTGTGCATAAAGAGATGGGGGTAAAGATGGCAGGGAAGCTGTGCAGAGGGGAGGCGAGGGCCAGAGGGCAGAGGAAAGCACAGGAACAAAGAGAAACTGAAAGAAGGGGCACATTCAAGAGGCAGAGAAGAGCAGAAGAAGGGCAATGTCCAGGGAGGAGGGCAGACAAGCCTGCTGCCCTTGGTCAGAGAGGTGGGTGCCAGGAGGAGCCCCTAAAAGGGAATATGAGACCATGGCTCTTCCTCCGGGGACAAGGCGAGGGCACAGAAATGCCACCACTCCTGGGCACAACCTAGGACAACACACTCACCCACTTCTGATCATCCAAATACAGTTACTCATGAGCAAGGACAGCCTGGGAATGAGCGAAAAAAATGTTCTCAATTCATCCAAATCCTCACAGCTCCTGTCTCTGCACACCCTACAGGCAGCAACCATGAAGGTCGGGCATGGGTGCCATGTACAGCCCCCCTCCGGCCCTTACTGCTATGATGGCTGGTCTTCAGTCCATTCTCAGCCTCAGCTTTCCAAAGATAGCATCAGTGGGTGGGTATAGCCACTCACAGACTGGGGCCTTGGCTGCTCCCAGCAGCATAGAGAGCCTGGAGGCCCTGCCCCTCTGCCCAGCTCTGCCCTCTGCCTGCTTCCTGCCAGGCCAGATCTCTGCAGTACCAGAGAGTGAGGAGATAGTCTATTTAAGGG
The DNA here is from genome assembly GCA_030848825.1 of Tadarida brasiliensis. NCBI lineage: Eukaryota > Metazoa > Chordata > Mammalia > Chiroptera > Molossidae > Tadarida > Tadarida brasiliensis. Next base: position 53,938,268 of record CM061273.1, read on the forward strand.
GCAGTGTCTCCGGCTGCTGGCCAAGGAGGCTTCCTGGCTAGATCCCAGTGCCCATGCCTCATCATGCCCCAGGCCTACAGCCCTGTGGCCCCAGGAATGGGTCACAGAGGCAGGTGGGTGGCTTCTCCTCGGTGTGGATGTCTCCCCCGGGGCCCAGTACAGCAGCTGGCAGATGGCTGCCTGGTGCCTGGGAGTCGGGGAATCTGATCCAGGAGATTCCTGCTGCCAGGAAGGAATGTGGGAGGGAGGATGGAGACAGCTCTGCACCTCAGCACTGATGGCTGTGAGGAGACACCAAGGGAAGTGAGCACTAAATGGGGAGCTGGGAGAAGGGTGATTCTGGTGGACCCCAAAGTGGCAATATTCCTGCCAGCCAACCTCCCACCCTCTCACATTTACATATACATTCATTCACTCAATCAACAAACAACACCTGGCACAGGTGCTGGCCACTGGCAAATGAGACAGACCTAAACCTGGGCAGCTCTGCCTTCTGATTTGCCCATTTACCTGAAGCCCCTGCCCCTTAGGATCCTGCCCTTTGGGCCTGACACCCACCAGTGATTTGAGCTGAGGGGCATGGGACCACTGGGTACCATGAAGAGCAGGCTCACGGGGTGTCCACCTACCCACCCAGCCCAAAGGCAATTTTAGTTTGTTTTACTCCATCCACCTATGGAGGTAAGGAGCAAGATCCTATAAGAGGAACGGTGAAGCAAACGGCTGGGACTGGGCTGCCCGAAAGGATGGAGAGAGTGGCAGGAGGGGCCTGTCCTGTCCCCACACTACCATCTCTCTCCCTCTCCAGACCCCAGGCCACTGCCCTGCCTGCTCCCCAGTCCCAGCATCTCTGCCTTGAAACCCTGCTCCCGTTCCAGGCCTGGAGCAGCAGCCTGGCCTTCACTCTCGCGTCCCCATCCCATAGCGTCCCCATCCCATAGCGTCCCCATCCCAGACAAGTCCCATCCCAGACAAGTCCCTTCCCCTCTCCAAGCTGTTGTGTACTGAGAGTTCAGAGATCCCTGCTCCATGTCTCCTCGCAGTCCCAGCAAGTCAGTTTCTCAGAACCCAGGCTCTCATCTGCAGAATGGGGGTCTCTGCCTCCCCCCAAAGACCCACTGGGCTCTACCACGGAGACTGAAGTCTAATATGCCAACTGGCTCAGTGCCCAGCACTTATGATGTTCTCAATGATGAGGTCCTTCCAGTGTTAGCTTTGTGGGATGGGAACATGGGAGCAGAACCCAGGGCCAGCCAGAGCTTCATGGGGTAGAATGCCCAACCCACCTCCCCACTTAATCCACCCCCATCTGCTCTGCTTTAATTACAGCAGAAGCAAACCTCAAGGTTAAGCCCTGAGCTGAGGGCTGAGCACGGACTTGGACCTGATGCCACATTATCTCCTAATGAGCAGCTTAGCTGCTCTCCCTACCTCTGCCCTGTAGCGTCATCAACCCTCTGTCCAGGCCTCCTTACCCCATGGCTGCCCTTAATTTGACCTTTACCCAGCCCCCTCCCTAGCTTCCCCTGGCCAGATTCCTGCTGAAGAGGACCCCTTCAGTGACACCCCACCCCTTGCCCGATGGTGTATGCAGCCTCCAGCTTCCGCTGCCTGGTGGATGTGGTGCCCGTGAAGAATGAGGATGGGGCCGTCATCATGTTCATCCTCAACTTCGAGGATCTGGCCCAGCTCCTGGCCAAGAGTGGGAGCCGCAGCCTCTCCCAGCGCCTGCTGTCCCAGAGCTTCCCGGGCTCTGGTGAGGAGGGGTGCAGGTGGTGGAGGGGGGCAAGTGGGGACACCAGGTAGAGCAGCTGGTCCCTGACCCTGGCTGCTCTGACCCTGGCACTGCTTTCAGAGGGCTCTCACGGCAGGCCGGGTACACGGGGGCCTGGCACGGGCAGGGTCAAGTACAGGACCATCAGCCAAATTCCGCAGTTCACACTCAACTTTGTGGAGTTCAACCTGGAGAAGCACCGCTCAGGCTCCACCACAGAAATTGAGATCATCGCACCCCACAAGGTGGTGGAGCGGACCCAGAATGTCACCGAGAAGGTCACCCAGGTTTGGCCTGCAGGGCAGATAGGGCTGTGCTGGGCCCTGAGGGTGGGAGGGACAGAGTGGAGAGGGCTTAGCTGAATGTAATGATCAAACCTCCCTAGGACATATGAAAAGCAGTCAAGGCTCCCTGGTACTCAGGGCCTGTTGAGGCCCCAGATTAGCTACACACTCCAAATTTGACTCTTTCCATGGAAGGCCTGCACTGGTCCAGGCTCCACAGGGCCTTCCCAGGTGACACCCCTACATCTTCTCCCCTCCCAGACCCATCTCACCAGTGGTGGCTGCCCCACTGACCACCCCATGGCCCCCACCCCAGGTCTTGTCCCTGGGTGCGGACGTGCTGCCGGAGTACAAGCTGCAGGCGCCACGCATCCATCGCGGGACCCTCCTGCACTACAGCCCCTTCAAGGCCGTGTGGGACTGGCTCATCCTGCTGCTGGTCATCTACACGGCCGTCTTCACACCCTACTCGGCCGCCTTCCTGCTTAGCGACCAGGACGAGTCTCAGCGCGGGGACTGCAGCTACACCTGCAGTCCACTCACAGTGGTGGACCTCATCGTGGACATCATGTTTGTCGTGGACATTGTCATCAACTTCCGCACCACTTATGTCAACACCAACGACGAGGTGGTCAGCCACCCCCGCCGCATCGCCGTCCACTACTTCAAGGGCTGGTTCCTCATTGACATGGTGGCAGCCATCCCCTTTGACCTGCTCATCTTTCGCACTGGCTCTGATGAGGTGAGCGAACCCCAACTGAGTTAGCTCGTGCAGCTGTCCCCTGCAGCCCTGGGGCCTCCCTGGCCTCTCAGCCCTGGGTGCAGAGAGTGCCTGGCATTGGGCACCTTTGCCAAAGCAAGTGGAGGTGAAAGGGGGGCCTCAGACATCTCCTGTCATCTCCCAGCATTGGAGGACCAGCCAAAGCTGTGCCCCAGACCTGGGTAGCCTCCCTGTGCTCCACAATTCGGCCCCTCTGGGATGGGCATTCCTAGAGTCCTAGCCCCGCGTGCTGACTTCTAAACCACACTTGGAGTTAGAAAGGGAGTGTGCAAGCCGCTCCTTCATGCAACCTGACCCCCTTCTCAGCCCTGAGCCCCTCCACTGTGCCAACTCCACTTCCCATAGCTGAGGTGGGGGCGTTTTCATGCTTTTCTTAAAGCTTCAAGTCCCACTATGTCCTTTTGCCCCACCTCTTTGGGATCAGCTTTCCAATCCAGTCAGCTCTGCCTTCTGTGTTCCAGTCACCCCCCCAATCACCCCAGCCTGTCCAGCGGGGGCTCTCCCTCATGACCCTGCTCCTATGTCCACCCACTCCCAGCAGATCTATCCCCAAGTCCTCTTACCTTCTCTCCACCCCTACTGGCCCTGCCTGGACACTGAGTGGCCTTCTCACCCATGTCTGCCCCAGCCCCACACCTGCCAGCCTCACCCCCACCACACAGAAGCCAGGGAGAGTTTCAGATCACTCATATGACTCTGTTACTTATCTCACCCTCTCCTCAGAACCGTAAGTGGCTCCCCAGTGGCTTGGGATAAAAGCCAAGCTCCTTATGGACCCTTAGGCCCACAGGAGCAGCCCCTGCCCATTTCTCAGGCTCATTTCTCTCTACTCTGCCATCTTCCTCACTGAACTGCAGGCTGCAGCCTCACACTTGGTTTCCCACATGGACTATGCCATTTCACACCTCCAGGCCTTTGCTCATGCTGCTCCCTGAGCATGGAACGCCCTTCCTCCTATCTGCCTGGAGGCCCAGCCACATCTCTCAAGACTCAGCTCACGTGTCACCTCATCTATGTAGCCTCCCTGCTCTGCTCCTGCAGACTTGATCTCCCTTCTCTGTGCTCTCCCTAGATTTCTGTCCTAGTGACCATAATGCTGTTTTTGAGCTTTAGGCTAAGAGCTCCTTAAGGTCCCACATTGTGCCCCTCTGCCAAGAGCCTGGCCCAGAGCAGGTTCTTCGTGAGTGTTTGTTGAATGACTGTGTTCCCATATGCATGAGTAAACAAATGTGGTCCTGAGTGCAGCCTTTCAAGGGCTGACCACCAGCCCAATGGCCCCCTCCCTACCCCTCCAGACCACGACCCTGATTGGGCTGCTGAAGACAGCGCGGCTGCTGAGGCTGGTGCGCGTGGCCAGGAAGCTGGACCGCTACTCTGAGTATGGGGCAGCCGTGCTCTTCCTGCTCATGTGTACCTTTGCACTCATCGCACACTGGCTCGCCTGCATTTGGTACGCCATTGGCAACGTGGAGCGGCCCTACCTGGAGCCCAAGATCGGCTGGCTGGACAGCCTGGGCGTGCAGCTTGGCAAGCGCTACAATGGCAGCGACCCGGCCTCTGGCCCCTCGGTGCAGGACAAGTATGTCACTGCCCTCTACTTCACCTTCAGCAGTCTCACCAGCGTGGGCTTCGGCAACATCTCTCCCAACACCAACTCAGAGAAGGTCTTCTCCATCTGTGTCATGCTCATCGGCTGTGAGTTGCCACCTCATGCCCCGGGCCTTACCCATAGAATTCAATTTTTAGTTTTGCAATGAGATATAACAGAACATAGTAACAATGTGCGTGATAGGCAGATCCTAAGCATACAGCATACAATGAAATGTTGCATGTATGCACCGACTATACACAGAATTTAACACCTGTACAGCCCTTGATATGTGCCAGGAACCAGGACCAGTTTATCATTTGCAGGGCCCAGTGCAAAATGAAAATGTAGAGCCCTTCATTAAAAAAAAATATTAAGAATTTCAAGACAGTGACAGCAGAAAATTAAACCAGATGTGGAGCACTTCTTAGCACAGGTCGAATGCCTATGAAGCCAGACCTGCCAGGCACTTTTCTAAGTACTTATCAAAGGCCCACATTTCATTCCCATCACGACCCCCATGAGGACCACATTATGAGCCCAGTTTACAGACCAAGAAACCAAAGGTTCTAACTTGCCAGGAGATAGGATACACAGAGACCCAATTCCAGTCCAGGGGCCCCTCCCTGGGCTGAGGGCTCTCAGGCCCTGCACTGTGCTGCCTGCTTCCCAAGACACCTGGTTTAGGAGCACAAGAGGCAGTGTGGAATTTTACACGTAGGTTAAGTTGTCATGTTCAGAGTATTTAGAGATGTGAAAGCCCAGAAAAACAAAAATGAGGAGAAAAAAAAAGGATGAAAACAAGAGCTCCAGAGTTTCCCCCTTATTATATTTTTACAGCTGAAAGAGAAAACAAATCTGAACTAAAAAATTCCATTGCCCTAGTTCTTCCTCTCAGGAGTTTGGCCTCTGGGCCCAGGAAGATGCCAAGAGGCACAGGGCAGAGCGAGGAGGGCAGGAAGCCCAGGGGCCTCAGTCCCCCAGGTACCCTGGTGCTGTCCTGGGCACTTCTGGATTTGTCCTGGACAGAGGGCTCCCAGGAAGAGGGAGACTCGAAGTGGGCCCTGAGGTGTGTGGCCTGGTGGGGATGCAGAGGAGCTCACTCCCCGCACCCCTGCTCCCCCACCCCAGCCCTCATGTATGCCAGCATCTTTGGCAACGTGTCCGCCATCATCCAACGCCTGTACTCAGGCACGGCGCGCTACCACACGCAGATGCTGCGAGTCAAGGAGTTCATCCGCTTCCACCAGATCCCCAACCCGCTGCGGCAGCGCCTGGAAGAGTACTTCCAGCACGCCTGGTCCTACACCAACGGCATCGACATGAACGCGGTGAGCCCCTGCCACCCTGCCCGGGGTTGGGCGACCCAGCTCAAGTCCCAGCTCTTGCTAATGCCCCCGGGGTAAACAAGGTCCCGTGGGCGCAGGGCGCCCCCCAGAGCCCTCCCAACCCGCTCCCCCAGCCCCACCCCGCGCACCTCGCCACGCAGGTGCTGAAGGGCTTCCCCGAGTGCCTGCAGGCCGACATCTGCCTGCACCTGCACCGCGCGCTGCTGCAGCACTGCCCGGCCTTCCGCGGCGCCAGCAAGGGCTGCCTGCGCGCTCTCGCCGTGAAGTTCAAGACGACGCACGCGCCGCCAGGGGACACGCTGGTGCACTTGGGCGACGTGCTCTCCACGCTCTACTTCATCTCCCGCGGCTCCATCGAGATCCTGCGCGACGACGTGGTTGTGGCCATCCTAGGTGGGTCAGGCGGGGAAGGTGGAGTGGTGGGACTGGAGATGTCCTGCCTGGACCTCTCCAGTACTAATGATGATGGTGGCACCTTTCATGACCTGCATGTGTTGAGCATGTGCCACAGAGAGCTTTATCCCCAGCTCGCTGAATCCTTAAAACAAACCTCTGCCATAGGTCCATTTTCCTGATAGGGAAGTTGAGACTCAGAGAGATCTTGCTGGTAAGTGGCCAAGCAGGGGTTCCAGAGCAACATGTCTGACTCAGAAGTCCACGCAGGCTCCTACCTCTTTCACTTTTGGAGAGCACAGGGTGAGAGGGTGAGGGTTTCTCTTGGATGGAGGAGGGTCTTCAGTGTCATTCAGCACAACTGCAGGCATGGCTGGACTTTGGAGAAAGGATATGAACACTGAGTAGGGGACAGATGTAGGTCACATGCAGCCTCTGCCACTTACCAGCTGTGTCAGTGTGACCTTGAGCGGGTCACTTCTCTTCTCTGATCCTCACAGGGTTTTCTCTTTCTCATCTTCCTTGCCCCCCCCCCAACTTCAGCCCACCCCAAGTCCCTCCCTTGGTCTCCATGGCTAGGCTCTCCTCCAACCCCCCTGGACAGGCCCCCTCCGGCTCCTATGCCCACTCCTTCCCCTCTGGTCTGCCCTTAGCTAGTGTCCACCAAGTGTGGGGCTCTGGTCTCTTCTCCTCACCCTACACCCCTCACCTGGGCCAGCTCCTTGCTCCCAGGGTCTCAGCCTCCATCTTTGCCACAAGCACCCTCAGAACTCTGTCCTAGCCCCCACTCTCTCCTTAGACCAGGATATTCCATTCCTTCCTGAGATTGGCCACCCTTATATTCCTGAGGCAGATCGAACATATCTCAACCTGAAATCATCATCTGCCCTTGAAAGCTGCTTCTTTGGCATCTCCATCACAGTGAACCACCCATTGCCTGAGCCAGCAACCTTCCTGCTTGCCATCATCCAGGCAAGCCACAGAGTCCTTCTGTTTCCCTCTCTGTCCCACATCTGTCTCCTTATCCCTGCCTAGGTCCAGCCCTCATTGTGTCCTTCCTGGGCAGATGTCAGGAGCTCCTTTCCCATGATCCTGCACCTGGTCTACTCCGTACTCCATCTTCCACCTTCTGCTAATGACCTGAAATTCACATCTGTGCATACTCCTCTTCTGCTCAAAATCCGTCCGTTGTTCCCCATGGCCCACAGGACAAGAGTGAACCCCTATGTGTATAGTCCTCCCCAATCTAGCTACCCTAAGTCCTGCCACCCTCCACTGGTACTTCAGGTTCCAGCCATACAAACTACTTATTGTTCTCTAAACCTGCCTGTCTCTGTAACACATCAGTGCCTTTGCACGTGCTGCAACTCTTCTTGGAGCACCTACCTTGCACCCCTGCCTGGCAGACTCTGGTCATCCCTCAATGCTGAGCGCTTAAGCACGGGCTCCTCTCTGAGACCTTCCCTCACTGCCAGCCTACTTTAGAAACGCCATCCACGTGGGAGGGATAATTATTATTATTAATAATTAAGAAACCAGTCCAATTTAAGTTTCAGTTAGAGACATGAAATCTCATTTTGTCCTGAGTGGAAATGGACTTTAGATCATAATCCTTCATCTACCAGAAAACCATCGCTTTATAATGTTGCCCAGATTTCAAGCTCCTGGGTTTCATATGTAATCCTGGCAAGTTCCTTCCCTCTTCAGACCTCAGTCCCCTCCTCTGTGAATGACCTTTGAGCTTGTTCTCTTGGGGGACATATCCTGGCCTCCATCCATCACTGTCTGCGCAAATCATTAGTGATCCTTGTTCCATAGTGCCAGGCTGTGGGGGCTGGACTTTCCTGTAGGGAGTGCAGTTGTTAAAGCAATCAGAGTGCCCCAGCCCTGGGCTCTCTGCCTCCCAGCCCTGACTATAGCACTGACCACACACTGTTTCTTCACCAGATTGCCTTTCTCCTTGGAGCCCAGTCCTCCTCAATTCTCACAACCCAGCCCCTACTTCATTTCCTCTGTAAGCCCCCCTCCTCCCTGCTCCCAACCACCACCAGTAGAATAAGTGCCCCCTCTTCTATGGCCCCATAGCTCTTGGTTCTTCCCTGTTCTAAGTTCAAAGATCATTCTGTAAATGAGTTGCTTGCTTATGTGCCTATCTCACGGGGATGTTAGGGGCTCCTTGTGGGTGGTACAGCATCTTATTCATGTTTACACTCCGTGGCCAGCACAGTACCTGGCACCAGGAGGGCCCAATACCCTCATCACATGCCCCAAGTATCAGCCCAAGTCCACTCTGTGACATCTGTCGATACCAGTGCCTTGTACTGGTGCCTCTTGCTATTCAAAGTACTTTCTCAAGCATCATGTCTGTTCTTCTGGACAGCCCAGTCGGGTAGACAAGGGAGATAAGGTTATATCTGTTTTAGAGATGAGGACACTGGGGTCCAAAGAGGGGAAGTGACTTTCTCAGGCTTCCTCTGCCAGGGCCATGCTGGTTACCCAGCCCCACAATGGGAACACAAAGAAACAAAAGCCTCAGGCCCTACGCTGGGGGAGCTAGGAGCTCCTGGCCCTGGATTCCCTGCACTCTTACATCACTGCAGCAGACTGAGGAGGGGGAAGAGGTTGAGCAGGGAGCTTTCAGTGTCCTTTACTGCCCACTAACCCCCAGGGCAGCAGTGGGGGCAGTGCCAATGCATGTGGAACTAGGAGGGGGGATTCTGATAGAAGGTGGTCCTGAGGGGCCCAGAGACAGCAGGAGCACCCACATGTTGGAAGGGGGGAGTCTCTGCAGAGCTCAAAGGACAAGGTAAGGGCACAGTCCTCGTCCCCAGCCAGTACACCTAGCCTTGTCCCTAGAGCTTCATCCTTAGCACCAGATCCAGCTTGGCAGAGTCCCTGAGGAGAGAGAGAAGTCATGGACAAAGGGCCCTCAGGAAAGATCCTTAGAAGAGAGCTTGGAGCCAGTCCCTGGAGAGACCCCCACCCCTCTGGCTGGCAGGAAAGAATGACATCTTCGGGGAGCCTGTTAGCCTCCACGCCCAGCCGGGCAAGTCCAGTGCAGACGTGCGGGCCCTGACATACTGCGACCTGCACAAGATCCAGCGGGCAGACCTGCTGGAGGTGCTGGACATGTACCCTGCCTTCGCGGACAGCTTCTGGAGTAAGCTGGAAGTCACCTTCAACCTTCGGGACGTGAGTCTGGGCTGGGTGGGCCAGGGTGGGTGGTGGCCCTTGGCCAGCTGGTAACAGATAATGCCCAGGCAGCCTGCTGAGAGCTTGGCCTACCTGGCCCTGGGGGGGAACCCATCTGAACACCTCCTTTTCATTCAACCCCATGCTGTGTTCTTTACCATAATTTCTTCTGTGTCTGCCATGGTCTGCACAATGCCAGAAATGATGATAGCTACCAATTATTGAGCACCAACTATGTGCTAAGTGCTGGGCTTCTTTTACATTACCTCATTTAGTCCTTTCCTTGCAAATGGTGTTACTATCCCCATTTCCCAGATGAAGAAACTGAGGGCCACAGAGGATAAATTGATCAAAGCCATACAGTCCCGCAGTAAGCCATACAGTCAATGGCAGAGCCAAACTGTGGAGTAAAATTGGTGCAATTCCCTAGGCCCAGCTTTTCCCACCCACTGTACCAAGCTGAAAGGGAGAGTGTCTGCCCTCCAGGGGCTCACGGTGCCAGGTCTGGGGGTGTAAAGAGTGAAAAAGCTGCCCTGGCTGGTTTGGCTCAGCAGTTAGAGCGTCGGCCTGTGGACCGGAGAGTCCCGGGTTCGGTTCCCGCTAAGGGCACGTACCTCAGTTGCAGTTTGTCTCTGGCCCCAGTTGGGGTCATGTGGGTGGCAACCACCCAATGTGTCTCTCTCACATTGATGTCACTCTCTCTCTTTCCCTCCCACACTCCCTCCTGCTCTGTCTGAAGATAAATGCAAAAAAAAAAAAAAAAAAAAAATGTCCTTGGGTGAGGATAAAAAAAAAAAAAGAGTGAAAAAGCAAGCTGTCTCTCCTCTCAAGCTTATCACTCAGTGGAGGAGATCAAACAAGTCAGGAAAAATAAAGAGCCACATAGTTAAATAACCAAGGAAGTCACGAGGGTATGCAGGGAGACCAGATTTCTGTGGAGCTCAGTGTTGCCGAGGAGTGGGACAGCGGACACAGCCTGGAAGTCCAGAAGAGGCTGCATGGAGGAGGGGTCTGGGATTAGGGGGTGGGAAGGAGGTGGCAGGCATGCTTGGCAGGGGCAACAGTGGCTGAGGTCCTGGCTCTGAGCTCCCTTTCCTCCAACACAACCCTCCCAGCCTCAGGGGGAGGGGCTCTGCTGGCCCAGGCCCCATGCCCAGGATGGAGGGCGTAGTACTAAGACAGGCTTTCTTACTAGGGGCAGCCTCCCCACTCTGTGCCTTCTGCTGTTCTTCCCTCTCAAGTCTCTCCCCTTCCCATCTGGTCTGTCCAGGAGATATCTTTTCTTTTCTTTTCCTTTATTGATTTGAGAGAGAAAGGAAGGGAGAGGGAGAGAGAGATAGAAACATCGACGAGAGAGAACATCGATTGGCCGCCTCCTGCATGCCCCCCACTGGGAATTTGGCCCACAACCTGGGCATGTGTCCTGATGGGAATTGAACCAGCGACCTCTTGGTGCATGGGTCGATGCTCAACCACTGAGCCACACTGGCCGGACTGTCCAGGAGATATCTTATAAGGACCCTGCCTTGGAGGCCCCAGCCACTAGGAGCCATCAGCTGGCCCAAGTGCTCAGTGGCTAGACACCAGGGCAAGAGTGATGTGGTCTCCATGGGCACCTGCAGCCCCCTGGAGGTGCCTAAGTGGAGGTACCAGAAGGGTGGGCTGCCGAGGGTATTGCTGAGGGCACCTCCTGCATGGACTGGGAGCTTCCAAACCCAGTCTCCTCAAAGGAGACTCCCCATTGGCCCATGCTGAGGGTGGGAGCACCAGGGCATTCAGGAAAGGGAGGACTGGAAGAACAGCTCCCCTGCCTTTCCCCGCAAAATATCGGGATGCTCAAAGCAGCCTTTCCCAAGACTCTGGCGGGTCTGCATGCCTGCAAGCCCCTGTTCATCTGCCCATCCACGCAGGAGAGAGCCTGCAAGAAGCTGTGTGGAGCATTAGGGGAAAGCCCAGACACCTGTCACCACTTTCTCACCTAGTTGTCACAAGGGTCATGGAGGGGGTGTGTAGGGGTTGAGAGGGAGAACCAAGAGGCCCTGTCCCAGCTTTGGTCCCTGTTACTTGATGCTCTTGTTCCCCACAAGGCAGACGGGGGTCTCCAGTCATCACCCCGACAGGCTCCAGGCAGTCAGGACCAAGTCTTCTTCCTCAGTGACAATGAGTCAGGTGAGCAGCCAGTCTTCATCAGTGTCTGCCCTGACCCAGCCCAAAACCCTGGGCAGCCTCCTGCACCTTCTCAGTCCTTACATCCTGCTTCCTCTGGGAGAGGCCTCCCCAGCCCCTGGATGAGTAGAGAGGTGCTTCCTCCCTAGGCTCCATGCTGGAGGTCCTTTCCCCTTCCTCTCCCTGTGTCCTTAGAGCCAGGGTGAGGGCAAGCCAGATGCCTAGTGCTGCCACAAGATGGGGAATACTGGCCAAGCCCCTGGGGTTCCACATCAAGGCACCAAGGGAACCACTGGACAGTGAGGCCAGAGCTGGATGTCCCCACCCACCCAGCCCCCCAAAGCTGGGACCCCAGGCCCCCTGTCAAGGCTATAGCCTTCTGGGTCATGAATGCCAGGCCTCCATGGAGGCAGGACCTCATCCTCCAGGGCACCCAGGTGAGAAGAGCCACTCCTCCTGCCCTGTGTTCCCATTGCAGGTAGGGAGAGGGGCATAGGCTCAGGGGTGTGGAACCAGCTAGACCAAGCCCAGGCTTTCTTTTCCCTCCTGAAGGTGCAGCCCCTTCCCTGAGCCTCTCAGATGCATCTGACCTGTGGCCTGAGCTGCTGCAGCAAGTGCCCCAAAGGCCAAGGCACAGCCCTCCAGACCCTCAGGAAGACACAGACTGCTGGTCTCGGGAGCTGGGCCCCAGGCTGGAGCAGCTCCAGGCCCAGATGGATAGGTGAGTGCCCTGCAGGCCTAGTTCTGGTGGCTGCAGAGAGCAAACCCAGCAGCAGGCTAGGCACGGGTGCCCCCTTCTGGTAGTTCAGGAACATCACTGGATGTCCTGTAAATTTCAGAACGGCCAGTCTCCTTTAACAGCAGGCCTCCACATCTCTGTCACTAAGCACAATTCCTTAGATGACTTGTCCCAGCAAACCCTGTAACATGTCAAGGAAGCTTTCTTGAGGGAGGAGCATAACTCCGTCCAGAAATACATTTCATAGGCTCTTAGAAAAGGGGTGTGGCCTGTGGATGACAGGGCTGTGGTGGCAGAGTTAGGGCTTAGGGGCAGTACAGTCCTGGGTTCAAATTCTGACTCTGAGCGTAGGCAAGTTACTTAATCACTCTGGGCCTCAGTTTGCCCTTTCATAAAATGGGGACAATCAGAATACCCGTAACAAAGCTTCCTGATGAGGACCAAATGATGTGCATTCAGCACCTGGTCACTTATTATTGAAGTTGGGGATGTGCTAAGGGGAATTTGGGCAGAGGCTATGGATTGTAGCAGGGAAATTGCTTCAGGTGGGCCTCAGGCTGCCATTCCAACCAGCAGGAACAGCATGTAGGCTACAAAATTGGGAGCTGTCCTCAGGACATGAATAGCTTTTGCCAACTCCGATCCTAACCTTGACCCTGATCCTGACCCTGACTGTCCGGTTCTGTCCTATTGGGCAGGCTGGAATCCCGCATGTCCTCAGACCTCAGCCGCATCCTGCAGCTCCTTCAGCAGCCCCTGCCCCAGGGCCATACTGGCTACATTCTGGGAGCCCCAGCCTCCAGTGACCTGGCCTTGTTTCCTGCATCAGCGACTCAGAGTCTAGGAAATAGGCTGCCCCGGGACGGTCTGCCCCCTGCGCAGGTGAGCAGGTGAGGGGATCCCCAGGGGCTGGCATGGAGGCAGCTGCATTCCTCCCCCCACCCCCTCTTTCTTGCCCCTCTCAGGCGCCAAGCTGTGGTGACTTGGACAAATGTAGGCCGAAGTGCAGGAACTCTTCTTCCAGGATGCCTCACCTGGCCATGGCAATGGACAAAACTCTGACATTGTCCTCTGAACTGAAGCAGCCTGAGGGGCTCCTGTCATCCCTGGCCTCACCTCTGCATCCCCTGGAGGCACAGGCACTCGCCTGTGGTCCCCGCTTCCCCTCCCTCCCGGAATACCTCGGCTCTACCCCCAAGCAGCTGAAGTTCCAGAGACATGGCTCAGATCCTGGATTTGTAGGGAGTTGGAGCCACTGAACTCTGAGACAAAAGACACCATGAGGGGATTGAAGGTGGGTGAGGTGAGAGTTAAGGTTTTGGGGGAGGCAGAGGGCCACCAAATGGACCTCTGAAAACCATTCTCCTGAAGTAGCTACAAACTGCTAACCCAGGTGACCCAAGATGGCAGGGGCGAGGAGACTCAGGATTCTTCCCAGGCTTCTCCAGGCCTCTGTTTAGATAGCAATCCTGGAGAAGGGTGGGCAAGCACCTTGGGCATGGAGGTAGCTTACAGGACAGTGGGGTCAGTGAGGAAAAGAGAAGTTTCTGATCTTCTGTGTGAGAGCCTTGCTCTGGGCTGGGTGCAATCACCTCCTGGCTCGGAACCATCCACGGCCTCCCCCCAGAACCCAAGGTTGGTCAAACCTCCTGTGAGAGCCTGTGACCTGGCTAGAGATGCAAGTGTCCTCTGTAGTGGACACATCAGGGCACAGCGGTCCAGTCCTCAGTGGCTCAGCCCTTGATGGTTTTGCGATGACCTTTGGGACTCTAGTGGACAGTGGAGTGTATCACAGCTAATAAAGACTGCACATTTCACCTTGGGCTGGGTGTGTAACTTACCTGAGGGTGATTATGTCCTTGATTGTGACATGACTCCGACATCCGTTGTCTTCTCCAAGCCCTTCTTACAAAGAGCTGTGTGTTGGGGACTAGAAGGTGGCTCTGCTGGGCCCAGGAGCCCTTGAACCATGGGGCTCTTAGCCAGGCTGGGGTGAAAGGGAGCAGAGAGGTACTGGCTTGGCCACTGGGAATCATGACAACAGCCAACACTTTCATAGCGGTCACCCTGTGCAGGACACTGTGCTGACTGCTCTCAGATATTAGTTTATCTAATCCTCTCAACAGCCCTAAGGGGTCAATGCTATTCTCCCCATTTTTTTTTTTTTTTTTTTTTTTGCATTCATAAGCAAGAGGGAGAGAGGGAGGAAGAGAGAGAAAGAAACGTCGATGTGAGAGAGACACATCGACTGGCTGCCACCCACACAACCCCAACCAGGGCTGGGGACAAACTGCAACCGAGGTACTTGCCCTTAGCGGGAACCGAACCCGGGTGTCTCTGGACCGCGGCTGACACTCTAATCGCTGAGCCAAACCGGCCAGGGCTATCTCCCCATTTTAGGGAAGTGGGATCAAAAACAGAGACGAACTTATACAAGCACGACAGGGACTTCCGGGGAGCTGGTACTGTTCTGTTTCCTGATCTAGGTGCTGGTTACATGAGTGTGTTGTGAAAGTATGTGAACTTCTATATATAAATTATACTTCAACTTAAACGAAAAAGAATATTGCCTATAATATAGGAAAAGAAGGATGTAATTTCAACCTAAATGGTCTGGCTTGAGAATATGTGCAGTTAACTACTCCACTGAAATGGATTGTTGTCCAAAAAGTACCTGGTCACTGGTCTTCAGTCCTTTTTGCTCCATTATTCCCTAAAAGAATTTTGAAAATGTATTTGCCTCCTCACACATTTTTAAGTTGACATCTGAAGTATTTCATTAATAAGTTTAAATAGTTGTAAAGGATGTGATTTCCAGCATGTTATAAATATTGACACTTTATACACTTTTATTTATATTGACCCATTTTGATCCAAATAGCATAGTGATTTGGAAGCCAACATCATTCATTTTAAAAACACTAGAACAAGCACTTTAACATCATCCCTTTTTTTCTCATGATTCCATTCTCTTCTCAGTTAATGCTACATATAATTTATTTTCATGCTTTAAAGTCTATTATTCATAATCTTACATCTATTTGCAACACAGAAATATAAATTGAAAATATATACTGTAAATTGAAATTTTTAAATTAATTTTTGCAACATTACTAAGGCTTTAAGGATTATACTTATTAGTACAGAGTTGTTCAAAACAACATAAATATATTAAAATTTTTATAAAAACTAAAATTTTATTGGAACTGCATCTCTTAAAAGGGTATTTTCCTCTCAATTAGTTTGTGTGTGGATGAATATCATTTTTTTATTAGAATAAGACAAGGTTCAGCAACAATTTTGTACCTCTTTTCTTACCATTTTGTTTAAAAAGCTTAAGCACAGAGAAAATGTGTTCACATAAATAGATGGGACTGTAAGGGATTTTGTTATATACAGCTGTGTCACTCAATTCTTTGAATTCTTTCTGCGTTGTCTGATAACAATCACATTATTGAAAACTATATTTAATGATATCTAACAAGGCAATACAATCCTTTAATTTTGTTGAAAGCAAAGAATCAGAAACCATTTAAATCATAAAAATTCAGACTTTTCTCCATTTCGAACTCAGGACACATAAATTTAGGGCTTCATTAGCTTTTGCTTTGGGATCCGAGGCGGTAAAAGTTTGATAGGGGATGTAAAAAACAACAAAACAAAAACTTAGAGCCAAGTTGGTCAGATAGCTGCCTACAGAAAACCAACCCCAGAATTCCTAGCCTTTCTAGATGGAAGGGAAAGCGCGGGAAGGCCTGCCTGAAGCTGGCCTGGCCCAGTCAGTCCTTGGGGTACTGGAAGAACAATTCTCCCGGCTTAAAGGGGGCGTTAGCTTGAGTGAGGAGAGAAGGTAGTTCCCGTTTGGTTCCACGGACAGAATGCCTGCCCGCGGTGCTCAGTGCCTCGAAATACAGCAGGCCCGCGCGTAAGGCAGCATTTTAGTTTTTACCCAACAGCGTGCAGAAGCCGCTCGTAATAACAGCTGCAGAGTGGAAGTTAAAGGAGGTCACACAAGAGGTTTCGCGCTCAGAGACTTGGCCTAGAACTTGGAAGCCTCCTGCTCCCTATTCTCGCCTCTATGCCACCCACGCCCCCATTCACCCGCACTGCGCTGTTATCTTCCTGATAGACATCTTTGTCAGCCAATGACCTTTGGGACTGAGAAAGAGCCTGCCTCCTGGAGTTAAGTGGGACAAGTAATTGGAATGACAAACATTTTCACCAATAGCGAGGAAGTTCCAAAAGCTACAGGTACAATAGCCAATGAGAAGAAGGAACCGTTCTAAATGACGTGTCAGGCAGCCAACGCCCGGCGCCACTCTAGGGAGCGCGTGGCTTCCGTTCCGAGAGGGCGGGGCAGCGTCTCAAACGGAAGGTGGTTGTTGTCCGAGCTCAAGCAGGTTTGAAACTGGGGTACGGGCCCGGCGGCTGTCGTTGTCTGTCGCCGAGGCCCCGCTTCCGGGCTAGGCCGTCCCTACCCGCCTCGGCCCCGCCTCTCCGGACCCCTGGGTCCCAGACTCGGCTTCCCGCCTGACTCACGCCCCGCCCGCCGCATCCCGCTGTCGACCCGGCCCGCACTGCGGCCCTGCCGCAGCCACCATGTCCCTGCACGGCAAACGGAAGGAGATCTACAAGTATGAAGCGCCCTGGACCGTCTACGCCATGAACTGGAGTGTGCGGCCTGACAAGCGCTTTCGCCTGGCGCTGGGCAGCTTCGTGGAGGAGTACAACAACAAGGTGGGCCGGGCAGGGGCTCGGAACCCAGCTGACGGGAGCGGGCCCCTGGAGCGCCCTTTCTGGGCCGGAGCCCAGACCCCAGGACCCTCCTGCGGACTTGCCTTAGCGCCACGGAGCGGTTCCTCTGAGTCTGGTCCAGAGCAGAGGGTTTCGCACTTGTTTCACTCGGTCCTGGTAGCATTCCTGTGTAGTTAGGAGTGTGGTTACCCTTTACCCCCATTTTACTGATGGGGATACTGAGGCACAATGTTGTGACTTGCCGGAGTCATACAGCTATTTCGTGGCAGAAACAGGTCTCAAACCCGAATTTACACCCCAACTCCACGCCATTTATCACTATCTCTCTACCCTCCTGCCGCATTGCTTCAGTTGGGGGGCGGAGGAGGAAAGGGAGTGATGGCTGTGAAGGCTAATGCTCGCGCTTCAGTTGGTGGTCCTTTACTCCTGGCGTCGCTGGATTTCTATTAGTGTAGTTTATTGCGCAGACTTTCCCTCCCCCTACTCCCAGCCCCAGGTACTATTCATGGTTACCCTAACCCCTCTGCCAGGACCGCCATTGCTGCCTCATATCTGTCCTTTAAAATGCGATAACTTTTTGGAAATCTTGGCATGTAGCCTTGATCCCGCCACTGTTTTCTGAATGGAGAAGGATGACATTTGCCATATCTTTTCTTTGGCTTCTTCGTGCTAATACAGATGTGTAACCTTGAGTGGCAAGTATCCATCCATTTGTGAAGCCTTCATAGAAGCACCGGTAGTAAGGGGGAAGCTTTTAAGCTGGCAGTGCAGCATAAAGTTATTTTTGAAAGCTGTTGAGTAAGTCAGTGGGAAGAGTTTTCTTTCCTTTACCTCTTAATCTCTCCCTTTTGTTATATTAGAGTAAATGTCGTGATTGTTAGGGATCAGAGCAATTGAAAGCCTTGGCTAGTGTGTTTAAAGCACTCCTGCTCCACAGGCATGGTGCAGGGGAAAAAAGCCAGACAGTCTAGGATTGGGTCCTGTCTGGTCCATTGACTAGCTGTGGGGAATTGCATAGTCTTACTATCCCTGGCCCACAGTTTGTTTTAGGAAAGGTGAAGGTCCTGTAAAAAAACATTTGAACATTGTACTTTGTTTACAGTTCTTCAGGAGCACAGCTGTTTCTATTAGTGTTAGGTCTTAACTTTTTTGGAATCCCCTTTGAGAAGCTGATAAAAGCAATGGACTCGCATTGCCTAGACATTTCACATACATAATTTACAAACAAATATCATGGAGTGCACACTGATCTTGAAGTCCAGCCATTACCCACAGAAACCAGAAAGTCCTGAGCAAGACATAACTTTATTTTCTTTTCTCTGATTCCTCTTTCTTCGTTATTATAGCCATAGTGGACAGCAGAGCTGGAAATGGAATTCATGGTCCTGATGTTGAAACCGCGTTAGTAAAATTAAGACCACTAGAACTATTGTTTAAGAATACATGTTTTTTTAAAAAGTAAAATAATGTCTTTTAAAGGGCTTGAGTCTTCACACAAATAGATTTTTTTTTTTTTCCGCTTGCAAGTTCTTCCAGGGTTAACTTGAGTAAGCAGTAGAAGTTACATTTCTAAGAAAGGACAAACTGAGCCATAGTTAGGCTGCTGGTGGAATCAGTGGAGTAATTGGTATCAAGCCTCAGTTGCAGGAACTTTACCCCAAAGTTTGTCCCTTCATTTAGCAACTGTATGAGAGCTCCTTTGTGCCAGGCACACAGGCAATGCGGTCTTGTAGTGTAATTCAAACTAATAAACCCAGTAGTAACAATATAAGCAGTTAACTCACTTATGTGATATAGGTGATCAGTGTCTTAAAACTATTTTTGTGATCCCACCTATCTAAGTCAGGGTTTTTAATATGTGTGTGTGCATGCACGCACCATGGACACCTTTGGCAATCTGAAGTCAATAGACCTTTTTCACAATTATGTTTTCAAATGCATAACATGCATAGGAGTATGAAGGAAACCAGTTACATTGAACTGCAGTTATCAAAAACTTTTTAAAAAGTGGTGATATACACCCTGGCTGGTATGGCTCAGTTGGTTGAGCATCTTCCCATGCAGCAAAAGGTCACAGGTCAGGGCACATGACCAGGTTGTGGGATCAGTCCCCATTCAGGGTATGTTCAGGAGGCAACCGATTGATGTTTCTCTCTCTCTCTCTCCCTCCCTCTCTCTCTAAAATCAATTTTTATAGTGGTGATATAGTACTATGTACTTTTGTATTAACTCATTAAATTACACCATCCAGTGTAATTATTACTGTACTTTTGAAGTAGTGATGAAGGTAAACCATATTTCAAGATGTTCGACAACTGTAATGTGATAAGAAAACAATCAGTGATTTATCTTTGTGACAAAGTCACCGATTCATGCCATTGTGAGTAACCACCTCCGTTTGTAATGGAAGGAAATGCTAAATTTCAGTCAGAGGGTAGTGAAAATATGAATGTCATTTTCCAATTCAAGTTCTGGAAACTCAAGTTAAGAAATCCTGCTGTAGAGGATCTGTGCCTAGGGGCTGGTGGGTGGTTCTCAGGCTCAGTTTTGGAGAAACCTTGACATGGGGGTGCCAGACTTCATAATTTGCAGGAATTTAAAAATTATTGGTTGGAATTTTCAGATCTTTAGTTTGTGCTTGCCCTTGACAGTTATTGCCAGCAAGACAAAATAAATGGACATAGTAAATTAACATTGATAAAAACCCCAGAAATGGTCCTTTTTTTACTGTGGAGACTTCGACTATAAGAAAACATGGTAATAATTTTTAAAGTTTGTATTAATGTGATCATGTTTTTTCTATAGTAAATTTTTTCCTAGTTTGATAAAATTGATTTGTTAGCATTTCAAAAACTTGACTTTCAGATGTTCCAACATCTGAATAAATTTGGGAATCATTGCAGAGTAAAGAACCGGATTCTGTCAACCACAGCTGGAATAAAAAGTCCCATTATCGATAATTGTGTTTGTTTTATTTGTTTGTTTTTATCCTCACCCAAGGATATGTTTTTATTGATTGGGGAGGGGTGGCATTGATGGGTTGCCTTCCTATGCGCCCCTACCAGGGATTGAACCTGCAACCTAGGTATGTACCCTGACCGGGTATCCAACCTGCCACCTTTTGGTGTATGGGACGATGCTCCAACCAACTAAGCCACTGGGGCAGGGCATAGGTAATTGTGTTTTATGTTCTCTCTTTGTGGTCTCTGCTGGGGGATACAGCAGCAGTGGTATTAGAGCAGTGGCTCTCTAAATTGTAGTGTGGGTGTGAAATCCCCTGGATTCCACCCCTAAAGTTAACAGACACTCAGGTGATTCAGACACAGGTGGTCCAGACTGCACTCTTAAAAACATTACCCTGCAATTAATTACCTTGGCACCTGCAGGAATCTGATGTTTTTGCATCTACAAGCACCTAAACATTGATTCTGTCCTTTCATCCCATGCAAACAGCTCTATTACCAGATAGCATCCTTGAAGTAGCCTGGATTGAGATCTCAAGCCTGCCACTTCCCGGTTTTGTGTGCCCTTGGGCAAGTTAACCTCTGTGCCTCAGTTTCCTCATCTGTAAAACCAGGGTAAGAAGTAAGATTAAATGAGCTAATACATGTAATGGAACTCTGCAGGGTTATGGGGATTTATTTTGCCTTAATTTTAACTAGCTGATCACTTGTGCTTTAGTATTTAGCATCTAGGAAACATTTTTTTTTTTTATCCTCACCCGAGGACATTTTTTCATTTTTTGTTCAGATAGAGTGGGAGGGAGAGAGAGGAAGAGAGAAAGAGAGAAACATCGACATGAAAGGGACACATCGAGTGGCTGCCACCCGCACGACCAACCAGGGCCGGGGACAAACTGCAACCGAAGTACATGCCCTTAGCGGGAACTGAACCCGGGTCTCTCTGGACTGCAGGCCGACGCTCTAACCGCTGAGCCAAACCGGCCAGTGCTAGGAAACATTTTTGAGGTGAGGAGAGAGACTGTAGGTATACCTGATGCTTTTTGAATAATACTGGTAGTGAATCTGGGTAAGACCACTTTATACTTGAAATACACATGAAATGAATGCTTGCCTTGTCAGCTTGAGTCCTCTGAGATTTTTTAATGCAGAGTTACTTCATCTATTTGGTGCATAATTATTTTGACTCTGGTATATTAATTTTCATTTCTCAGTATTGTGGTAACCCTTCAGGATCCTCATTCTTTTGCTCATTAACTCAACAAATATGTATTGAACACATACATATATGTTTTAGGCACAGTGATGATGCTTGGTAACTTTATGTAGTTTTCATGAACAGATATGAGATTGGCAGCAATAAGGAACATGTATTTTAGTACACATAAGTATTTTTGATAGATATTTAGACTTTTAGAAATTTTTCAGTGTTCCCATCAGTCCCTGGCAAGACTGTCAACAGGGCAATTTAAAACATAAAACTCTTCTGATTTTTTTTTTTTTTTTTTATCCTCACCCGAGGACATTTTTGCATTCATCTTCAGACAGAGCGGGAGGGAGAGAGGTGGGAAGAGAGAGAGAAACATCAACGTGAGAGAGACACATCGAGTGGCCACCACCCACACGACCCCAACTGGGGCCGGGGACGAACTGCAACTGAGGCATGTGCCCCCAGCGGGAACTGAACCCGGGTCTCTCTGGACTGCAAGCCAACGCTCCAACTGCTGAGCCAAACTGGCCAGGGCAAAACTCTTCTGATTTTAACGTAATCTCTTTTTTCTAGACAGAGGACTAATTCCTCCATAGAACCAACTGGATAAAAGTGCTGCTGCTTTATTGCTTTTTGCCATAACCTGGCTCACAGACTTACTGGAGATGCTGTGATTTGAACAAGGAACAAATCTGTTCTGTATTTAGTCCGGCCTGCCTGAGGCTGTGATGCCTAATTGGTCAGCTAGTCAGTCAGTATCTGTGCCAGGAGCTGAAGGGGTGCTGTGTCAGAATTCACCTCAGAGTTTGACAAGGCAGGATCTCTCTGCAGACATTGATCAGCAATAGTCAGGAATAGGTTAGAAAGGAGGACAAATAGAAAAGACCAGGAAAAGCTGCTTTATTCTCAGAATTGTGCTTTAGCTGATTTTGGTTATATTAACAATTTTAGGGAAATGTTCCACTGACTAGAGTGGTATATTGATTTGGATAACTTGGGGGCTTTTTAAAAAAAGTCACATATACATTCTTATACACCAATGATGAACTCAAAGAAAGAGAAACTAAAAAAAAATCCCATTTACCATCGCAGCAAAAAAATTAAGATACCTAGGAATAAACTTAACCAAAGAAGTAAAGGACCTATTTGCAGAAAACTACAGGACATTGAAAAAAGAAATAGAGGAAGATATAAAAAAAGTGGAAGCACATACCTTGTTCATGGATTGGAAGAATTAACATCATTAAAATGTCCATATTACCCAAAGCAATCTATAGATTCAATGCAATCCCCATCAAAATACCAGTGACATATTGCACAGAACTAGAACAATACTTCAAACGTTCATATGGAACCAAAAAAGACCCCGAATAGCCACAGCAATCTTGAAAAAGAAGGACAAAGTAGGTGGGATCACAATACCAGATAACAGGTTATACTACAAAGCTACTATAATCAAAACAGCCTGGTACTGGCACAAGAACAGGCATATAGACCACTGGAACAGAACAGAGAATCCGGAAATTGACCCAAGACATTATGCTCAATTAATGTTTGACAAAGGTGGCAAGAGCATACAATGGAGTAAAGACAGCCTCTTTAATAAATGGTGTTAGGAAAATTGGACAGCTACATGCAAAAAAATGAAACTAGACCATCAACTTACACCATACACAAGAATAAACTCAAAATGGATAAAAGACTTAAATGTGACTCATGAATCCATAAAAATCCTAGAAGAAAATGTAGGCAACAAAATTTCGGACATACGCAGCAGAATCTTCACTGATACATCACCTAAGGCAACAGAAACAAAGGAAAAAATGAACACATGGGGCTACATCAAACTCAAAAGCTTCTGCACAGCAAAAGAAACAACCATCAAAACGGAAAGGGAACCCACTGTATGGGAGAGCATAATTGCCAATGATACATCAGATAAGGGGTTAATCTCCAAAATATATAGAGTGCTCATACAACTCAACAAAAGGAAGACAAAGAACCCAATTAAAAAATGGGCAGAGGACCTAAATAGACACCTCTCCAAAAAGGACATACAAATGGCTAAGAGACATATGAAGAAATGCTCAACATCACTAATCATCAGAGAGATGCAAATTAAAACAACAGTGAGGTATCACCTCACACCTGTCAGAATGGCCGCCATCAACAAATCATCAAACAACAAGTGTTGGCGAGGGTGTGGAGAAAAGGGGACTCTAGTACACTGCTGGTGGGAATGCAGACTGGTGCAGCCACTGTGGAAAACACTATGGTGTTACCTCAAAAAATTAAAAATTGAATTGCCATTTGACCCAGTGATCCCACTTCTAGGAATATACCCTAAGAAGCCTGAAACACCAATCAGAAAGAATACATGTACCCCCATGTTCATAGCAGCACTATTTACAATAGCTAAGATCTGGAAACAGCCCAAGTGTCCATCAGTGGATGAATGGATAAAAAAGCTGTGGTACATATACACAATGGAGTACTACGTAGCTGTAAGAAAGAAAGCTCTCTTATCCTTTGAGATGACGTAGAGGGACCTCGAGAGTATTATCCTAAGCGAAACAAGCCAAGCAGAGAAAGACAAATATCACATGATCTCACTTATTTATGGAATACAATAAACATAACAGTCTGAGGAACAGGGTAGACCCAGAGATGTGGAAGTAGGGTACAGACTGACAACCCTCAGAAGAGGGGGTTGGGGGGGGAGGGAAGAGAAAAAACCACAGAACTTATAGGCATGTATGCATAACTGATGGACATGGACAACAAAGCTGGGGACGGGGTGGGGGGAATGGGGAGGAGGGTGTCAATGGGGAAAAAAGGAGAAACATCTGTAACAAAAATAAATTAATAATAAATAAATAAAAATAATAATAAAAAATAAAAAGTCACATATACATGTGCATTAACCTTCATGTTCTGGTACTAGCACTCTGTAATACATGGAATACACAATTTCCTCCCTGAGGAAGATTATATTAACAACATAGACATGACATCTTTTAATTAAAAAAGAGAGGAAAAAAGGTATGAGTAATGTGAACAATAATTTATGTTGTTACTCATGAAAGTAATAAAAGCGAAAGTGGAGATGTGGTCATCTTCAAGGAGGAAATATTTTATATTGCATATCTGCTCCTTAGAAGACATTTGACATAGTAAAATCCACAGTTTAAAAATAAGTAAAAATGATCTTGCTTCACAGCCTTTTCTTTTTAGGTAAAATGTTGTGAAGCAACAGTAACAGAAACAGTGGAGATGGGAAATATAAGAAATTTAGCACGAGGACAGGGAAGACTAGGGAGAAAAAGGCAGAGGGGGCCCTTGGCCAGTTTGGCTCAGCGGTTAGAGCGTCGGCCTGCGGTCCAGAGAGGCCCGGGTTCGGTTCCCGCTAAGGGCACGTACCTCGGTTGCAGTTTGTCCCCGGCCCTGGTTGGGTCGTGCGGGAGGCGGCCACTCGATGTGTCCCTTTCACATCGATGTTTCTCTCTCTCTCTCTTCCTCTCTCTCCCTCCCACTCTATCTGAACAAAAATGAAAAAATGTCCTCGGGTGAGGATTAAAAAAAAAAAAAAGGCAGAGGGGTAACCTAAATGTTGATAATAAGATGATTAAAGTCATATAATTTTTCCTTATGTTCTAACAAGGAGTGAGGAAGGATGGCCGTATAATGAAGATCCAGTGGGTTGGGGAAGATGCTGAGAAAGCTATCTATGGCTGCAGTTTTAAACTCAGAAGAGCACAGTTCCCAGAATAGGATTTTGATAGGCAAAGTCAACAATCCTTTGGGACAAGTGAAAAGAGGGTACACAGGCTTCTTTAGACCCCATTGGACAATTTGGGCAAGAGGGGAGCTAAGCTGTACAAGGAGACACATAGATGTGCCATCTTCTCTAGAAGCATTAGATGAGGAAGGTTGAATGAGACATTAAGTTGTGAGCAGCTTGGCAGCTCCTCATCCCTGTTGGCTGAGGAGATGCAAAAGCTTCACGTGTTTATACTAACTTGGAATGTGGGCATGACCTCTCTCCCACAAGAACCTTCTTCACGTCATCTAGGAAGAGCTTGCCTCATTCAGAGGGAACCAGCATAGTAGCTACGGAAAGATACTATAAGAAAGGAAGGGGTGGGGGTAGGGGGGCAGCTGGTCTGGCTCAGTGGATTGAGCATCAACCTATGGACTGAGAAGTCCCAGTTCTATTCCTGGTCAGGGCACATACCCTGGTTGCGGATCCCCAGAGGGGCGCGTGCAGGAGGCAGCCAATTGATGTTTCTATCTCTCTCTCCCTTCCTCTCTCTCTAAAAAAATCAATAAAAACTTATTTAAAAAAAGAAAGGAGGGGGGGGAATGGGAAATCAGTGGCAGGAAAACTACCCACACTGGAAAAATGTTTTTTTACCTCAGTTGAAAAATTAGTGGCCAGTCATACCACCATAAAGTCAAAGAACTTAAGATAAAGAACTCCAAACAGAGATACAGGAGATCAGGTAAAATAAGGCATGATGACGGGAGAAAGTGAAATATTAGCAGGCGGAACCCAGGAAAATAGTCGAAGAGAAAACAAAAATTATCACAGAATTAAAAGAATAAAAATTAATACCAACTGCTGAAAATACAGTGAAGATTAAGAAAGACAGGCTGAGAAAATGAAATGGAAATAAATAATTAGAAAGAACATAATAGATATAGAAAACAAAGAAGATCTAACTTAGGTATAATTGGTGTTCCTGAAGAAGACCAAGAAAGTGAAACATAAAAACTCAAATATGTAAGACTTTATTGAAATAAGGGTTTGAAGTAATGAGTTCAAACTATATCTCAAGAAAAAGTGACACAGAACAAATGACACTAAAACACTTCCTAGAAAAGTTTCTACATTTTAAGGGTGAATAAAGAATGTTTTGGACATCCAGGCAAAACAATGGAGTCCTCTTGAAGAGGGGAAGGAGAAATTAGGCTAGCCCCATTTGACAGAAGATAATGGAGCAATGTCTACAAGTCTGCAGCTATTATAGATTGTACTACTATAAATACCTGAAAATACACTTAAGAATATGTAAGATTTATGCCTGGTCAGTGTGGCTCACTGGTTGAGCATGGACCCATGCACCAAGAGGTCACCGGTTCGATTCCCGGTCAGGGCACATGCCCAGGTTGTGGGCCCAGTCCCCAGTGGGGGGCATGCAGGAGGCAGTCAGTCGATGTTCTCTCTCATCGATGTTTCTATCCCTCTCCCTTTCTCTCTCAAAATTAATAAAGGGAAAAAAAATTTTTTTTAAATAAAAGAATATGTAAGACTTATATGGAAAAAAGAATGTACTTTTTAAAAGATAACTCAGTGTACAAAAATTGACCATGTATTAAGAAAAAAACATTTTTTTAATAAGAGAAATCAACAGGTTGGAAAAAATGCTACATATCAACACTTATGGAAAGATGAGGAAACTAAAGCCCAGATATGTTAAGTGACTTGCCCAAAGTGATATAAAAGATAAAAGCAGGGCCAGAACTGGAATACTGTCTGTCTCCAGAGTTTTAAATATATACTGATTTCCAAAAAAAATTATGGGGAAAAAAAGTGTTGAAAACTGGGGAATACTTGCCCTGTCAGATTAGAATAAGCATACTATAGTTATGGCCAGAGAGGTTGGTAGAACCACATAGAATGTTCCAAAGCAGATCTAAGTGTATGTAGAAGTGTAGTATGTGATAAGATAGAATCTTAATTCCCTGGGGGGGAAATTAATAAGTTGTATGACATGATTGGCTGTCTACCTGGCAGGAAAATTTTAAACCCTCTAAGTCACGTAATATATGAAAAACAAATTCCAGGTCAAGTATCTAAATGTAAATAAAGTCTCACAAACAGTAGGAGAACATTGACTAAAAATTTGTGCTGGGACAGTGGGAGTGAGCAGAGGAGAAGGCAGTCTATAAGCCACTCATTAAATCCAGAGTCAACTAAGGAAAGGATAGACAGATTATAGTACATAAATGAAACATTTCTATGTGAAAAGATATGTTGTGGACAACATCAAAAGACAAATGATAGGCCAGGGGGAAATGTTTTCAAAACATGACAGACAGTAAGAACTAATTTACTTAGTGTGATAGAAAAATGAACAAAAGTATAAATAGCTCCAAGGAGAAGAAATGCGAGTGACCAATAAACAAAAGATGCCCAGCCTCACAGATAGTAAAAGGAAATGAGAATGTATGATGTTATTTTTCCCTTTCAAATTTATAAAAAGTATGTTATCACTTCTAGTATTATTGACAGTATAGGGAAATGAGCACCTTTATATACAACGTAGGTATGTGCCCTGACCAGGGATTGAACCCACAATCTTGATGTATTGGGACGATGCTCTAACCAATTGAGCTACCCAGCCAGGGCTAAAATGTCTCTTTTTTTTTTTTTTTTTCAAAAACTTTGAAAGAAAATGACAGAGCAGCCATAGACTGGGAAGAAACTTGCAAAACATGCAACTGGGGACTTGTATCCAGACTATACAAAGAATTCTGAAAACTCAAATAAGAAAACAAGTAAAAAAAAAAATGAAACTATTCTGTATGATACTATAATGGTGGATACACGTCATTATACATTTGTCAAAACCTATAGAATGTGTTACACAAAGACTGAACTCTAATGTAAACTCTGGACTTTGGGTGATAATGATGTATTGTAGGTTCATCAGTGGTAGCAAACGTGCCACTTTGGTGCAGCTATGTTGATAGTGGAGAAGGCTGTGCCTGTGTGGGAACTCTGTACTTTCTGCCTTTTTTTTTTTTTTGCGAATCTAAAAAACATGAACTCTTTAAAGGACAAAATATTTTAACAGACTTCACCAGAGAATAAATATACAGATGGCAGAAAAGCACATGAAAAGATGCTCAGTACCATTAGTTGCTAGGGAAATGCAAATTAAAATACTACTACACACCTATTAAAATAACTTGAAAAGAAAAGCTGGCAATCCCAAGTGCTGACAAGTATGTGGAATATATGGATTCATGTAATGCTAGGGGGAATGCAAAATGACAAAGCCTCTTAGAAAACAGGTTGGCTGGTGTGGCTCAGTTGGGCATTGTGGACAAAGTTTTTTTTTAAAAAGTTAAATATACATTTACAGTATGACCCAGCAATTTCTTAGTTGTCTACCCAAGAAAAAATGAAAGCTTGCCCCCTCCCAAAAAAATCTCATACATAAATGTTTATATCAATTTACATTAATGGTGGTCCCAAACTAGAAGTAACCCAAAAGTTCATCAACTGGATATAGTATTTCCATATAATGCAATATTATTCAGCAATAAAAAAAGAAGACACTACTGATATACATAACACAGATGAATCTCAAGAGCGGCATGCTGAGAGCCAGTCACAAAAGACTCAATACTATGATTCTATTCGTACAGTATTACAGAAAAGACAAAACTGTAGATCACAGGTTGCTTAGGACTAGGGGTAGGGGATTGACTGCAGAGGAGCCCAAGAGGACTTTTTGGGGTGATGCAAATATTCTATATCTTAATTGTACATGCGGGGGTTTACACAACTATATATTTGCAAATGTATATATTCCAAATCATTGAACTGTACACTTAAAGTAAGTGAAATTTTATGGTATGCGACTGTACCTAAATTAAAAAAAAAAAAAGATAGTAAGATACTGGTATCTAAGACTGAAGTAAGAGTAAAAGGAATTCTTTTTTTTTATCTTCACCCGAGGACATTTTTCCATTTTTTGTTCAGATAGAGTGGGAGAAAGAGAGACAGAGAGAGAGAAACATCCATGTGAAAGGGACACATCGAGTGGCTGCCTCCCGCATGACCAACCAGGGCCGGGGACAAACCGTAACCGAGGTACATGCCCTTAGCGGGAACCGAACCCGGCCGGGTCTCTCTGGACCGCAGGCCGACGCTCTAACCGCTGAGCCAAACCGGCCAGGGCGGAATTCTATTTTTCTGTTGTATGGTTAGTGCTTATCCTCTCATTATGGATCTTTAGGAAAAATTCTCCATTCCATCTTCCCATGGTGGAAGTTCATACACAAATGTACACCGACAGGCATTTCCCACTGAGCCCGATTGAGTTTGACAGCAAAGAATGGAAGTCAGTATTGGCCCAAAATTGACTAAGAAAAAGTGGCCAGAACCAGGGAACTTGCTCATCAGTGGTACCCCCCCTTTTTTTCCCCCAGTAGGGTGGTTCGGGTTCTTGAATGCTCTTTTTTCATACCTTTATGTGTAAATTTGTTACTAGCCAATGGGGGTAGCGGGCTGTTTGTGCGAGAGATGTCACTTTGTTGTATGGGACCGGGACTGCACAGGGTCTAACACCCGCAGCACTTCAAGACTGGAGTAACTAAAACCTCGCATTATCAGATGCCTCGGGTGTGGGGGAAGGTGTAATCTGCTGGGCAGATAATGCAATTCTGTGGGTCAAAATGCAGGATTTGGAGTCTGAAAACCTGCCTTCAAGTTTTGTCTCTGCCTCTTAATAACTTTGCAGTGTTGACTAACCCAACCCTCCAAGTTTGCGTTTCCTCGTCTGAGCAATTGGATGGTTGGACTAGATGTCCTCTCTCTTTAATAGTTCTTGGCTCTGCAGTTCAGGACTTTTGTCACTGCCCAGGGATGTGATGTATTTGACACAGCTCAATTTTGTTATGTTACAGGTTCAGCTTGTTGGTTTAGATGAAGAGAGTTCAGAGTTTATTTGCCGAAACACCTTTGACCATCCATACCCCACCACAAAGCTCATGTGGATCCCTGACACAAAAGGTGTCTATCCAGACCTACTGGCGACAAGTGGTGACTATCTCCGTGTGTGGAGGGTAAGCAGGTGCTCGTGTCAGCTGTTATTAGCAGCATGGAGTCACAGAAAGCAGGCTGGGGTTGGAGGCAGAGGGTGTCATTGCAGCCCGGGAGAAACAAATGCTAGCGTATCTGAAATGACCTTGTTTGGCTCAGCAGATGTCCTAGTAAACCTAGCCAAGATTCCTGGAAGTCCCTGCTGCTGGCTGCAGCCAGCCCTGGAAACCTGAAGCTCAGCTATCCTGACATAACCTTCTGTGGGGGGAAGATACTTGAGGCCTCTTATTATGTTTACAGCCAAGATACTTCTGAGTAAATTAAACAGACTACCAGGCCACTGATTCTAGTGAAGTATGCATGTGGATTATGGAGCCTCACCTCCCCTCTTGGCTGAGCTCATCAGCAGTGGCGTTGCCTGGCCTACAGGTGTAGTGCCCAGCCAGGCAAGGTGAGAAGACCTCTTCTTTAGAAAACTTTGGAAAACAAATCTAGGCAGAAGAGAAACTTATAAAGAAGTAGCATTCAGGGAGTTCCTCTAGGTTTTATGACTCTTTATAATAAAATTGCTTATCCCCCATGTCTTATATTTACTAAGATAGTGTTTAAATAGGGCTTAAAAGATTTTTTGTGAAGATGAGACTGGCTGATTTTTTTAAATTGTTCTTTTAGGTTGGTGAGACAGAGACCAGGCTGGAATGTTTGCTAAACAATAACAAGAACTCCGATTTCTGTGCTCCTCTGACCTCCTTTGACTGGAATGAGGTGGATCCCTATCTTTTAGGTAAGGGAGTGAGGGAGTATGGATTTCACTTTGAAGAAGCAAAGATACATTTTCTCAGATTTAACTGGGGGCCTGAGGTACCTGCATCATCCTAGAATGGGGCCAAGTGGGGAAGAGACTAGACAGGGAATGTGGTTATTAATTCCTCATATGGAATCAAGCTTCCCATATGTATATGGTTTGTCTCCAGTCAGTCTGAGGTCCTAGGGTAAGGATTGAACACTTGACTCTTTGGGGCTTTCCTGGTACCCTCCCTATGCTAAGAAGTGTTTGTGGCACGTGGTCTCCTGTGCTGAACAGGTAGGTAAGTAGGCACAAGGAGAGAAGCTTGCCTATGAACCTCACTCCCCTCAACCACTAACGTGCACTGCTTGTTTCCAGGTACCTCCAGCATTGATACGACTTGTACCATCTGGGGGCTGGAGACGGGGCAGGTGTTGGGGCGAGTGAATCTTGTGTCTGGCCATGTGAAGACCCAACTGATCGCCCATGATAAAGAGGTAACGGTGCCGTCTCTCTTCTGCTTTCTGTGCCTTCAGTGTGGTCAGTCTGCTCACTGTTTTGCAAATGATGCAGAAAATTAAAATGCTAACATCATGTCTAAATTGAAAATAGTCATATGTTAAAACAATGGAAAACAACACTGTTGTAAAGGAGTGCATTTTTTGACTGATATAAACAACTTGTTCTACAGTCATTTTTCTTTTCATGCCAAAGATTGCTGTTTTTTTAACAACGAACTCTCTTATAGATAAACTCGGACCTGATGTGATTAAAAATGAATCTTAGAGTAACACTTGTCTTGAAATATATTTGCTTTTTGTGGGGAAGGGTGGTAGGAGGGAGGCAGGAAGAGGGAAATTTCCTGGCAGTCAAACCTAATTCATCAATTTTTCTCTAAACTTGTTTTATGAAATTCTAGTATGTTCACTTAATACTCCAAACTGTTTGGGATTGAATATGGTTTATCGTGATGGTAATGTTTCTCCTGTGTTTACTGCAAAAGCCACAGGGAGCTCTTTGTGATTGTGTTTTAATCAAAGCATTTCTATGAGTGATTTTGGGAAATGGTCATAAATCTTTTCCTCCCAGAGCTGCTGCATGCTCCTAGTACTGTGATTTCCTGTGGGCAGTGTTTCCTTTTCTCTCCTACCTTACCCTGCACAGCGAGGAATATTAATATCTGTACAGATAGAAAGGATGCCTTGACCTTAGGTCAGAAACTTGAGGTTGTCCACGAAATGGGAAGTTGGTGACCAGGTTATCATTCCTAGTAAGAGGTTCTTTGGCTTCTGTGCTCCTAAGGGTAAGATCTGTTACAAGACTGCTGACCTGGGCTGCTGCTGAACCAAGGGGCAAAGGAAGAGTTTGTCTTGCAGAGAGGACCAGTAGGAACTTCTTGAAACCCTCTTGACATCAAGTGGAACAGGTTGCTACATTTTAGTTATGTGACAATTTAGTCTGATGTTCTTTATCAGGATCCAGTTCAGAAAACCAGAACTACTCTAAGTATGTAAATGGAGGGGATCCAATCCAGGAGATTGCTTACACAGACAATGGTAAAGCTGAGAAGACACACTGGCAACAATGAGGTGATAATCTAGAGAGTAGGAGCAGCAGGAAGTGGTGCTGCCTTACAGGCCAGAAGGGCCAAGGGAGGGTACCAGAGGCTGAGTTTACCTGGCACAAGCTAGAACCATGGAGGGGACATAGCCATTGCCAAAGATGCTCAGGGAACAGCTAGAGGGGAGGAGAAATACCTTAGCTTCTCCCTACCAGAGATGAGGGCCAGGACCAGCAAATAGGCCCTGGACTAGCCCCCTGGCCTTGAAGAAATGAACTTGAGGTTAGTTGCTCTGAGAGAAACAGTGATACCTCCTAGCAACTTTGGTTTTTCTCAGTCTACCTCACTCTGTCAAAGATTTGTTTGGGGGCCCTTGTTGCTGCCTGACAGGTTGGTGTAGAGGGTAGCATATATGTGGGGTTGTCATCTTCCCTTGGCTTATAATGAAATACACTGGTGGAGCCTCGATGAAGAAGCAGTCAGTTAAAGCTAAGAAAGCTTTACACACTTGGCCACACTGCCCACGGACCTTGTCGCTTAGTGATGCTGCTGTGTTGCCTGTTCTTGGTAGTTACTGAGAGCTGGCCCGCAGGGTGCTCACGTTGATAAACATGCCCCTGCCCTCATGCAGTTGGACAGTGCTGGACAGAGCCTTGAGCTGCCGGGCCTCCTTGTGGTGACCTGCCCAGTTCCCTTTTGAATCATTCCTAATTCCTACCATAGAAAGAGAAGTGTAATTTCTTCATTGTCAGAGAAAAAGAAATGTATGAGGTTGAATAGAAATAGATTCTCATTTGGCAGTGTCCTTAGTAGACAGAACCTCAAGAAGTCCAGAGTCATGGTATTTTGTGAGAGTCCATCATGTCTTTCCAGAAGTCAGCTTACTAATCTTGACCCCAGAAGATGGGTTTTGTTTTGCTTTTCATTTGTTTTTTCTTTTTCAGTTTGACTTTCTTCTGTCTGCTTGTCTGGCTCTGTCTTTGTCTGTCTCTGTCCTTTTCTTTCTCTGAAGCTCTGTTGCTCTCTGCTATGTCTCCTCATAGATGATAGTGGTGTGCAATGTTTGCAGCAAGTAATAATGCAGAGAACAATGATTCAAAACCTAAATTGATTCACTTAGGAATGCAGACCAACTAGGAGAAGAAACAGCATGTCCTAGAACAAGAGAGTGATAGTAATCCTCTTTGTGAATGTAGAAATGCCTCCCATGAGTTAAAGCTGCTATTACTTCTTTCTTCCAAATCAGTCTCAGGTCCAGGTTTCACAGAACCAACTTGGCTATTATTAAGTGGCCACAGGAAGGCTGATTTCACTTCTCTAATCGATGATCTTGGCCTAAATATGTTCATGGATCTGCCTCTGACCACACAAATGAAAGCCACCAAGGCCCAGGAAATCAATGTCTCAATCTTGTACGTGGTAGAAGACAGCCATGACTCTGGCTCGTGCTGAGCCTGTCTGTGCATACAGAATACTTGTTCAGAATTTACTTGTGCTCTGTTGGTCAGCAGGTTATGTGCTCTTTGTTTTACCACAGGGGTTGGAGGAAGAAGACTTGGAAAGCAGGAATGTGGGAAGAAGCCAGCCAATTTCTGTAGCAGAATAATCTTCACTCTTTGGAAAGTCATTGATGTTAGAGCTCTCAGGTTCCAGACTTGCAGACACTGTTTGGCTTTATTTAACTCCTCCTGTGTCATGAACAGGGGTTTAGATGAACTAGGGATAGCAGATTTCCCTGCTATGGGAAAAGGAGGTAATGGATCAGAATTTGACCAGCATGTCTTACTCACCAACAGGTCTATGATATCGCGTTTAGCCGGGCTGGCGGTGGCAGGGACATGTTTGCTTCTGTGGGCGCTGATGGCTCAGTGCGGATGTTTGACCTCCGCCATCTAGAACATAGCACCATCATTTATGAAGACCCACAGCATCACCCGCTGCTTCGCCTCTGCTGGAACAAGCAGGACCCTAACTACCTGGCCACCATGGCCATGGATGGAATGGAGGTGAGCACCCTGCTTTAGGCTAGCTAGCATAGGCCCTGCCACCTAACTCTGGCACTACTTAGTATATCTAGAACAGTGGTTCTCAACTGGTGGCAGTTTTCTTCCAGTGGAATTTTTTATTTTTATTTATTTTTAATTTTTTTTCTTTATTGGTTTTAGAGAGAGAGGAAGGGGGAGAGAGAGAGAGAGAGAAAGGTAGAAACATCGATGACAGAGAACATCGATTGGCCGCCTCCTGCATGCCCTCCACTGGGGATTTGGTCCACAGCCTCTTGGTGCATGGGTCAACGCTCAACCACTGAGCCACACCGGCCAGGCCCAGTGGACTTTCTCAAATGTCTGGAGATAGTTTTTTTGTTGTTGTTTTTATTTTTATTTATTTATTTATTTATTTATTTATTTTATTAATTTATTTTTGTTACAGATGTTTCTTTTTTCCCCATTGACACCCTCCTCCCCATCCCCCCACCCCGTCCCCAGCTTTGTTGTCCACGTCCATCAGTTATGCATACATGCCTATAAGTTCTGTGGTTTTTTCTCTTCCCTCCCCCCCCAACCCCCTCTTCTGAGGGTTGTCAGTCTGTACCCTACTTCCACATCTCTGGGTCTACCCTGTTCCTCAGACTGTTATGTTTATTGTATTCCATAAATAAGTGAGATCATGTGATATTTGTCTTTCTCTGCTTGGCTTGTTTCGCTTAGGATAATACTCTCGAGGTCCCTCTACGTCATCTCAAAGGATAAGAGAGCTTTCTTTCTTACAGCTACGTAGTACTCCATTGTGTATATGTACCACAGCTTTTTTATCCATTCATCCACTGATGGACACTTGGGCTGTTTCCAGATCTTAGCTATTGTAAATAGTGCTGCTATGAACATGGGGGTACATGTATTCTTTCTGATTGGTGTTTCAGGCTTCTTAGGGTATATTCCTAGAAGTGGGATCACTGGGTCAAATGGCAATTCAATTTTTAATTTTTTGAGGTAACACCATAGTGTTTTCCACAGTGGCTGCACCAGTCTGCATTCCCACCAGCAGTGTACTAGAGTCCCCTTTTCTCCACACCCTCGCCAACACTTGTTGTTTGATGATTTGTTGATGGCGGCCATTCTGACAGGTGTGAGGTGATACCTCACTGTTGTTTTAATTTGCATCTCTCTGATGATTAGTGATGTTGAGCATTTCTTCATATGTCTCTTAGCCATTTGTATGTCCTTTTTGGAGAGGTGTCTATTTAGGTCCTCTGCCCATTTTTTAATTGGGTTCTTTGTCTTCCTTTTGTTGAGTTGTATGAGCACTCTATATATTTTGGAGATTAACCCCTTATCTGATGTATCATTGGCAATTATGCTCTCCCATACAGTGGGTTCCCTTTCCGTTTTGATGGTTGTTTCTTTTGCTGTGCAGAAGCTTTTGAGTTTGATGTAGCCCCATGTGTTCATTTTTTCCTTTGTTTCTGTTGCCTTAGGTGATGTATCAGTGAAGATTCTGCTGCGTATGTCCGAAATTTTGTTGCCTACATTTTCTTCTAGGATTTTTATGGATTCATGAGTCACATTTAAGTCTTTTATCCATTTTGAGTTTATTCTTGTGTATGGTGTAAGTTGATGGTCTAGTTTCATTTTTTTGCATGTAGCTGTCCAATTTTCCTAACACCATTTATTAAAGAGGCTGTCTTTACTCCATTGTATGCTCTTTGCCACCTTTGTCAAACATTAATTGAGCATAATGTCTTGGGTCAATTTCCGGATTCTCTGTTCTGTTCCAGTGGTCTATATGCCTGTTCTTGTGCCAGTACCAGGCTGTTTTGATTACAGTAGCTTTGTAGTATAACCTGATATCCAGTATTGTGATCCCACCTACTTTGTCTTTCTTTTTCAAGATTGCTGGTGGCTATTCGAGGTCTTTTTTGGTTCCATATGAACATTTGAAGTATTTGTTCTAGTTCTGTGAAATATGTCACTGGTATTTTGATGGGGATTGCATTGAATCTATAGATTGCTTTGGGTGATATGGACATTTTAATGATGTTAATTCTTCCAATCCATGAACAAGGTATGTGCTTCCACTTTTTTATATCTTCCTCTATTTCTTTTTTCAATGTCCTGTAGTTTTCTGCAAATAGGTCCTTTACTTCTTTGGTTAAGTTTATTCCTAGGTATCTTAATTTTTTTGCTGCGATGATAAATGGGATTTTTTTTTAGTTTCTCTTTCTGTGAGTTCATCATTGGTGTATAAGAATGCCGTCGATTTCTTGACATTAATTTTGTATCCTGCTACTTTGCCAAATTCGTTTATTAAGTCTAGTAGATTTTTGATGGAGTCTTTAGGGTTTTCTATGTATAATATCATGTCATCTGCGAATAATGACAGTTTCACTTCCTCCTTTCCAATTTTGATTCCTTTTATTTTTTCTTCATGTCTGATTGCTGTGGCTAAGACTTCCAGTACTATGTTAAATAAGTGGAGACAGTTTTGATTAAACCAACCCAGGGGGAGTGGGCAGTGCATCTAGTAGGTAGCGCCAGGGATACTGCTAAACCTCCTATAATGCACAGGACCAAAAATGATCTGACCCAAAATGTCAGGAGTGCTAAGATTGAGAAAACCTGATCTAGAACAAGCAAATGTGTTAAGAACTTTCAATACTTGAAGAGTTGGAGTTGGTGTTAAGAAAAGCAATATGTAAAAAGTAAACCAAGTCATACACGCTAAGAGGTAGGCAGTTTCCCCCTTCTGTAGTCAGGACAGAGTCTTCAGCATTAGCAAACAGACATGGAAATGGCAACTCTCTGTAGCCTGTTACTTGATAAAAGCAGTAAATTGTGGGTAGAGATGATGCAGTTATTAACTTTGTTTTGGTGAAGGCAACACCTCAGACTCTTTACTTTCCAAATTCTGCTTTGGAGGATGCTGTCACTCTGTCCAGCTAAGCATGCCCAGAATCTTAGCACACGCACCTAATGGAACTTGGTGCATTATCCAAATTCATGTTACCTACTCCTGCATCTCCCCTTCCATATCAGTCTAAAGACCCTGTGTTGCCCAGCTGGTGTGGCTCAGTCGATTGAGTGTCATCCTCTGAACTGAGAGGTCCTGGTTCAATTCCCAGTCAGGGTAAATGCCCAGGTTGCAGGCTTGATCCCCAGTAGGGGGCATGCAGGAGGCAGTCAGTCGATGTTTCTCTCTCACATCAATGTTTCTCTAAAAAAATCAATAAAAACATATTTTTAAAAAAAGACCCTGTGTTGCTTTAGATACAGATTATAAACTACCTGCGTCTTTTTATATATATATGTTTTGATATTTTAGAAAGGGGGAGAGAGAGAAAGATAGAAACATCGATGTGAGAGAGAAACATTGATCGGCTGCCTCCTGCAAGCCGTCTACTGAGGATCAAGCCCGAAACCCAGAATAGAACCGGGACCTCTCAGTCCATGGGAGGACGCTCAATCCACTGAGCCACACCGGCCAGGCTTCTTTGTTTTCTTTTTCCTATTCCAGTAGCTACTTTGGGACAGAGACCCTCTGTATCTAGTAATCTTTAAATCCACAAATGAAGAAGTTATGTTTAAAAAAATTTTTTTTTCTCTTGTATAGTGTCTTTTGTTTGTTTTTTTCTGTCACACTCTGAAGTTCCTGGGCCTTTTCCTTGTTATTTCTGCAGGTAGTGATTTTGGATGTCCGAGTTCCGTGCACCCCTGTCGCAAGGTTAAACAACCATCGAGCATGCGTCAATGGCATTGCTTGGGCCCCACATTCATCCTGCCACATCTGCACTGCAGGTAATCACGGTGGGGGAGGGGCAGCATGGGGAGGAAGAGGTAAGGAGCTCTTTCTTGTCTCCTTAGAATTGTAATCCTTACTGTTTCCCAAGGATAGTTTGAGAGATTGCCCAAAGTAACTCAATTGAGAGCTTCCCCACACTTATGAAAGCAAAACAGACCAGTTTTCCAAATGTCTTGTACTCTCAGTGACATCAGAGCATCTTCCACATACTATTTACATCATGTATCAGTTATAGGCTTGTGTCTCCTGTTCCCCCTGAAATCTAGGTTGACACAGAGGACTCAGATCCAGGAATGTGGAGAAGAAGGGAGAAGGGCAGTCTGTCTTAGATGTAACAAAATCTTTGGGACTGCCAAGGTTGACATCTCCCTTAGGAGATATAATGCACCTACAGTGAGCTCTGGATTCATTGAAGGGCCCTGGGAGCCTGGCTTGGTCAGTGCTATGTGACTTATAGTTTTCATTACTCCGTTTGCCAGACAAAAAGAGAACCCCATAAAAATGTGCTGGTGCCCTAGCCGGTTTGGCTCAGCGGTTAGAGCGTCGGCCTGCGGACCAGAGAGTCCCGGGTTTGGTTCCCGCTAGGGGCACGTACCAAAAAAATAATAATAAATAAATAATATAAAATGCTTATTTATTAAAAAAAAAAAAAAAAAAAAAGCCCTGGCCGGTTTGGCTCAGCAGTTGGAGCTTTGGCCCGCGGGTCCAGAGAGACCAGGGTTTGGTTCCCGCTAGGGGCACGTACCTCAGTTGCAGTTTGTCCCCGGCCCTGGTTGGTCGTGCGGGTGGCAGCCACTCAATGTGTCCCTTTCACGTCGATGTTTCTCTCTCTCTCTCTTCCTCTCTCTCCCTCCCACTCTATCTGAACAAAAAATGAAAAAATGTCCTCAGGTGAGGATAAAAAAATATATATATATGCTGGCTATCAGTGTGCTTTTATTCTAGAAATAATATATTTCTCTTATTTAAAATGAAAACAATAACAGAGGTATGTCAGATAGGAAGGTGAAAGTCTTTTTTTCTTCGTATTCCATTTCCACCTCATTCCTTCTCTCCATAGGTGACCCCTAACAACAATTGTGTGTCTCCTTCCAGACCTTTTTATGTGGATATATGCACACACACACCCCCAATATGAATATCTGTCCCTGTATTAATTACACAGACAGGATTTCACTCTAGCCCCATAGCGTTCTGCTCCTTATCTTTGTCAGTGCCTTAAATTTCCTTCTAACATACTTTTTCTCTCCTTACTAATTAGTACTGTCCTCGTTTTCTTGTTCATTATGGAGCCAAAGGAGCAATGTAGTCACGTGGTTTTCTGCCATTTTAACATTAATTTGAAAGGCTTATGGAGCTTTTCCTGTTTTGGGCCTTTGCTTGTGCCTGTATGTCTCATTGAGGAGCAGTTAGGACCCTGCCGCCTTCCTCTGTACCTTACTTAGCTTGTGGTCTGAGTTCTTATTTTTAATCCTCACCCGAGGATATTTTTTTATTTTATCTTCAGATAGAGTTGGGGGGGAGGAGAGAGAGAGAGAAAGAGAAACATCAGCATGAGAGGGACACATTGACTGGTTGCCTCCTGCATGACCCCGACCAGGGCTGGGGATGAACTGCAACAGAGGTACGTGACCTTGACCGAAATTGAACCCGAGACTCTTTGGTCCGCAGGCCAATGCTCTAACCACTGAGCAAGACTGGCCAGGGCTGGTCTGACTTCTTCATCACTGTCCCCTTTTTCCCCCAGGGGTATGGCTATAGAAGAGTGGGAGAAGGAAAAAAGAAAGGTGTCATCCATTGTTCATGGAGAACATCAGAACTCCATTGTCTGTTTCTGGCATTGCCTTTGCCTGGCTCACTGCTGTTTATGGGTTGCACCTGTCTTGAGTCCTTTCAGCTGAAGAAGCTGCTGCTGAAGAATGTGCTTGGTTGAGCATTGAGGAAAAGGAACTTAGTGCTTTGGAGGTGCTGAGTGTTTAAAACAATTTCCCAGATCTCTTGACACAGATGGTCACCAGAAGGGCATCTCGCAGCTTTCCCAGGTTATGTGGCTGGGGCAGGAGGCCAGTGTTGCCCTCGTGAGCCTGGCCAGTTAGGGTTTAATTTATTCAGATCCCCTGTGTATCAGAGATAGGCTTTCACATCAGGATGGGCTGATGGAATTAGGAGACACTGTGATGTTGACAGTCCTTGACTTGCTTTTTCTTCTCTTAAACTAAGAACTTACTATTTTGATTATAAAAGTAACATGATGACATTACAGATCATGTAGGAATTAAAAAAAAGTAAACCTAACTCATAACCTTGCCATCCTAATAGTATCACTCTTCTCATTTTGATGTATCTCCTTCTAGACATTTCTCGTGTGCTTATATATTTATTTAAGGTGATTACTTTCTTCCTGGTGTTTTCCAGGAAAATTGTTTTTAGCCCTGGCCGGTTTGGCTCAGCGGTTGGAATGTTGGCCTGTGGACCAGAGAGTCCCGGGTTCGGTTCCCACTAGGGGCACGTACCAAAAAAAAAAAAGAAAATTGTTTTTAATAGCACATGTCCGTATGGCACTTTATCTCATTATCTGTTTAACACTTCATTGCAGTGTAAATGTCCATAAAAAAGGGGGGATAGTTCCATTAAATTGGATCATCGGAGAGGGATCTTTAGTTACTCAAGTACTTTAAATGCTGAAAATGACATGTTTTTATCTCATCCCTTCATCCTTTCCTGTTGCCTGCTTATCTAAGATGAGAGATGCCCACCAGGTGCCATTGTCATCTTAGCTCCGATGCAGTGAACACAGCCCTGGGACAATCAGAGGCTCGCTCTGAGTCCTGGCTCTGCCACTCACTGGCTGCATTGCTCTGTGGTTTGGGGCAAGTCCCTTAACATTTCGGAACCTCAGTTGCCTCATCTATAAAATGGAGGCTTAAAATAAAATCTTCCTCACTGGGGTTTTAGTGAGCAAATGTTTTGTAAACTGTGACCACCAGCACCACCAAATGCAGGGATCATTATCCTCTTTGCCTGAGTTGTGACCTTGCTTTCTGGCTTTCTCTGTCCCTAGCGGATGACCATCAGGCTCTCATCTGGGACATCCAGCAAATGCCCCGGGCCATCGAGGACCCTATCCTGGCCTACACAGCCGAGGGAGAGATCAACAACGTGCAGTGGGCATCAACTCAGCCTGACTGGATTGCCATCTGCTACAACAACTGCCTGGAGATACTCCGAGTGTAGTGCTGGAGGCGCCGTGCCCACATGGCAGGGGCTTACGTGTTTCCCACCTCTGCCCCACCCCAAAGTAAGAAGAAACATGTTTCCGGTGGCCAGTGTGGCTTTCATTGCTTTGTACCCATTGTTACCAGAAGCTGCTCTAGGAGTTCCTGGCCAGTCACCCCATTGCTCTCCGTGCCAGACTCACTGCTGTATGGCGCCTCCTCAGCCCAGGGCTGAGTTTTAAGATTTTCTCTCCTTTCCTCTTCTTCTTTTGTTCCTCAATTAAAAGTTTCTGTATATTTGTTTGTCAGCCGTTGTGTTAATGAGCATTACAGGCACTGGCTGTGTTTGTATTCATCTGCCCCAGATGTCTCCATCTGTCTGTTGCCCAAGGCAGCAATCGTGTCCATGTCCATGTTAGCACTTAAGTGGGAACAAGTACCAGTTTCGAGTTGTCTTTCCTCCTAGTATCAATGTCTGTAACAAATTTCAACTTTGTATATTTTTTATCTATCAGGCTAATTTTTTTATGAAAAGTATTTTACTCCCTGGCTTCTCCTTTGTTTCATAGTCCTCCCTATTAGCACTTCCTCTCTTCCCTCAGTGCCTGGACCTGGCGCTAGGCCCTTGACCCCGTGAGCAGTTTGCCTTCTTGCATCACTGCCTGAGCAGAATGGACCTGACCGGGAGTCCCAAACCGCCTTGGTGCTCTGAAGTTGGCCAGCTCTCACACCTTTTCTCAGTCTGGCTCTTCTCAAGGGCATTCTGGGCTCCAAAACAGACGTGTGAAGCCTTCTGTTATTCCCTAAAGTACCTCTGTTCAACCCCACTGGGACCTATTGGGAACATGCTAGGGTAGAGATCAGCTGATTGGGGTACCTGACTTGAGGGGAATAGTGTCAGGAAAGCTGAGCCTAGAACATATTTCAAGTACATAGTTTTGGAGTCTGTTTTTCCCTCCAAGTAAAAGCCCCAGGCCATTCTCTTTCATGTCTTGAATGATAGGCAAGAATGATCTATAAGCTGAACTTTATTATCCCTGTTTAGTTAACTGTGACTGGTGGTATATCAGCCACCCTTTGGAATGAGTGCTCTGAGGTGAGCGACTCCGGCTTGAGAGGCACACGATCTGTGTGTCTTAACCCTGAACAAGATCTCCTTTGGAGTGAGGGAGACTGTCGGCTCTTGTAAGGGAGGGACTACGAGGCTGTCCTGATTTCAGGCCATCAAATAAATAGATAGCTACAAAAAGAATCAGAGACCCAGTGTCAGCCAGACCACTATTGGACTTGCAGGCTACAGGGGCCTGTTTCCGTTACATGAATGAGTTCCATGGAGGGGGCTTGTGTGACTGGTGGTAGGCTGAGTTTGGGACATGCTCAGGGTCTGGGCGGAGTCTACCTGGTGCATTGCGCCCTGCCAAGCAGCGGAAGGTTTCTGAGACCCTCTGAGGGTAGCAGAGTAGCAGACCTTAAGGCTGATGGTTTTGTCCACTTAGGCTCTTACCTGCTCTTGAGAAGCAAAACCTTTTTACTTTTTTATTCTGGTTTTGGGCTCTTTGGATG
Organism: Tadarida brasiliensis; assembly: GCA_030848825.1. Classification (NCBI taxonomy): domain Eukaryota; kingdom Metazoa; phylum Chordata; class Mammalia; order Chiroptera; family Molossidae; genus Tadarida; species Tadarida brasiliensis. Next base: position 53,981,217 of record CM061273.1, read on the forward strand.
GTCATCTGCTTGAGGTTCCCTCTCCTGCATTTACCACCAGATATGCAGTGTGTCATTTGGAGATGTAAAGTGAGCAGTTCTTGGTCAGAACCCTCCTCTGCTTGTGGTTGTATTTGATGGTTCCAGAGTCCTTCTCTCAAAGGTAGCAACTCTAAGTTGATGGTTTGCTCTAGGAGGCCGTCAGTTCCTTCCTGTGGAAAAGGGTCTGAAATGGAGGTCAGAAGGGTAAAGGGAGCTAGTCCTGCTGAGGCAGGGCTTAAATTTAAGATTGCTTTCCTGATCTTCACTTAGACCTGGTCTGAATGGTGAGAAGATTTGTCGACTAGAACTCGAAAACAACCTGGAGAAAAAAATTAGTTTATAGTAATTAGAATATATTTGGATAAAGTTGCTATTTATTCTGGAAACCTACAACTTTAGATTTTTTCCCCCTTGCCCTGAGGACTCCTAGCCCTATCACCATTCTTAGGCCCTGCAGTGCAGTCCTCCTCCTGACACCCCACCTGGGGCCCAGGTGAGACTCCCAGTCTCCCTGAGCAAACACATACACTCACAGTTGCTGGGATGCTGGTATTTGGAAGTCCCGTTCTCGCCCTCTCTTTATGCCACAGGCCAAATGGCCTTATGACTGAGGAGGGGATTTCTGTAGTCTAGAGACTGAGAAAGCCTCTTAGCCAGCTATGTTCCAGGAAGCAAGATCTGTTGTAGTTTCAGGAGCAAGTGTCTGTTTAGTTTGTTTAGGTTCTCAAATGCACAGCCAGAGAGCATGGGTGGGAGGCTCTGGATCTGTTCTTGGGTGAGAAGAGCAGCTGCCAGGACTTCACTGGAAAGGCCACAGCGCACTTCTGGGCTCTTGCTCTGGTGGCCCTTTGACTTGTTCTTGGCCCCTGAACCAAAACATAGTCTTGATTTTCTTGTCTGCTCTGAGGAGAAGGGGAGGAAGGTGCTGAATAAATTAGGCCTCAGGTTCCACATCAGAGAACTGATGAATGGGTACAAGTCCTTCAAGAGCTTGAGTGTTTATGCTTAGAAGAGTTAGAACCCTCTCCTTCCAGGGAGGAATTGAGCTATAAAATGAGGACTTTTAAGAGAGAAGATATTTGATAACTAGGTGAGAATTTCTTACCAGAACCAGGATTGGCTCTCAGAGAACTGGTTAAGATTTGGGAAGAAACAGAAAAGATTGAGATTGCTACAAGGTTTTGATGACAGTTGTGGCTGAATTTTTAGAAGGCGATTTAGGATGTGGGAGAAAAACCAATGGTAAGTGTTGCTTTTGATCAAAGGAGAAAGTATTAGAGGGCAGTAATGGCCTGAGGTGGGGAGGTATTCAGACTGTCTGCTGTGTGGTGGTGGAGTGAGACTGTATCAGGGACCATTCATCAGGTGTCTGGGATGCTGGGTAACTGTGGGGACAGGATGACAGCTCAGGGCAGAGGAGCCCCTCCCTGCAGCAATGCAGAAATCCTCAGGTCTTGGGAGTCCCGTGATCGTTCCAGACCATGGCTCTTGGTTGTAGGTTTGTAGAGAGCTGATGAAGCAGAGGTTGTAAACAGTCATGTTGACTTTCTCCACCCCTGCCTTTTCTCTTCCTCTTCTCTTCCCACTCCCTTTCCACTTGTAGAACTTTCTCCCTGCTGCAACCTGGGCCTTGAATTCCTACGCTGTAAGAATATGTAGGAGCTGCAAGGTTTTCCAAACATGGGAGGGCCAGCCCAGTACCTTCTCTCCACCTTCCCCAGTTTAGAAATATGGCAGTTCCTTCAACTGCCTGGCTTGGGGTAAGGCAGACCATTGAAGTAGCAGTCTCAAAAGCAGACTCTCCCCTTTATTCTCTGCACTCCAGGATGAGGAAGGAGGGTCACGCTTGGCACTTCAGTTAGGTTTTCCCTGGGAGGAAAGCTGAACTTGGGGCCAGGCTCTCTAAGAATTACCTTTTCTGTACTGGCTGAACCAACTACTGAGAAAGTCTCATGTTGCAGAGCCTTGCCCACCTCCCCCACCTACACCTCTTCTCCCACAGTTATCATTGCTGCTAATGGTCAAAGGCAAATGTATGGGCCAGGTCCTCTCAGGCTATTTTCTGAGTGTTATTTTTTAAATATGGGACATGCAGGTGCCTTCCCAAAGAGGCTTGGACTGGTATATCAAACCAGAAACAAATAAGCTCATGAAAGTATGAACTCAAGAAGAAAGATGTTGGCAGTCTGTATAACAGCTGGAAAACTTATAAGTACCCACCTTTGGGACAAGTGAGTGAATATGAACTTGTGATATCTGCTATTTAAAAGAAATGTTCTCACCTTGGGTTGATTGTGGTGTACAGTATGTTATGAAACTTGTTGAGCTAAAGCTTTGACTTGTTTGAGTCGAGTATGAATCATTTGCTTTGGTTCCTGTGTATTTTATGATCCCCCCGTCAGTGACTTTCCATCCCTCCTCCCCCTAGTGTGAATTTGTAGCATGATTGTACAAACCTCTATGTAGAAAATGGAGATTTCATGTTCTCTAAAATGTTAAGCTCTAGCCAATCAATCTCTGTCCCCTTTAGCCTAGTGTATCTGAACTTTCTTGTTATATATTTAAACTTTTCCTCTATACTATGGATTTTGTGGCATCCTATGGTCAGGTGGAGAGGAAGCTGCACCTTGCAGAACTGTACTGTAACTATTTTTCTTTTTAAGATATTATTTTCACAGGACTGATTGTACACAGGGCTTATAATAAAATTTTAACACTGTGCTGTGAAACCACAATGGTAAATCCCCATTGACGGCTATCTCAAAGGCACCTGAAAGTGGAGTGTTATGTCTTTGACTTTATTTCTTGCTTCCTGAGTATATTAAACCTAATTTTCGCCCTTTCATTCTGTTTCAGCCTCCTGTATAAGACCGTATTTTCTGCCCATCATACTTTGTAATAAAACTTGAACATGTATAGATTGACTGAATTTCTTCTTGTGATGAATTCAGTTCTTTTGATTCTGCCACTGTGGTCATGTTCCAGAGACACTGGCTGGGGGTTTAGACTCCACGCCAGCTCATCACTGTCTGATAGCCTTAACATCACCTTTAACAAAATACAGAGCACCTACTCTCTGCCAGGGGCCATTACCCTCAAGTTGCTCACAGCCTACCATAAGAGACACCCACATAAACAAATACCGTTAGTGTGTACAATAACAGGTGTGTTCAGGCTTACTAGTAGCCCTGAGGAGTTGATAATCACCTATGACTGGGTGGGAGCCAGAGAGGGTCCGGGGAAACTTCACAAGACAGATGCTTGAACTGGGTTTTGAAGGCTGAGTAGGGATTCTCTGGAAATAGGGAAAGGAATTTGAGGCAGAGAATATATCCAGGTACCAATCTATAAATGCAAGAAAGAGTATGGTCATATTCAGAGAATTACAAGTTGATGTGGGGTTTTATATGGACACTGGTGGGAAATGTAGCTAGAGAGGTAAGCAGCAGCCAGATCAGAATCTTGTGCTTTGCAGGAAGATTAGACCTTATTCCTGTATGAGACTGCAAATTTTACATAGAAGGAAGTCATGCTCAGAATTGCATTTTAGGAAGCAATGAAGAAATTACCTCTGAGTGGGGGGTGAAACAGGGAGTCAGTTCACCTGTTAAATAGTCAAAGTGAGAAAAAATAAAAGCCTGAACTAAGGAGAAGCAGGAAAGGAGGATAGGTCACAACTGAAAAGATTTAAGAGATAATCAGGGTTCAGTAATGCATTGGAAGGATGACAAAGAAATGGTAATTCCTAAATCCTGTGGGTTTGGACACTAGGTTCTAATGTGATAACTAGAGTTGCCAAGTCCAAGCCAGTTTCCCCAATGTGGTAGGATGGAGAAGGAGTTCCTGTCCTCACTGCTATTCAAATGCTGTGAGTCCTAGATGAAACTCTCCCCATTTATGTTTATTGTCATTCTTTGTTCATGTTGGGCCATTTCGGGAAGAAAGAAAAGCAAACTGATTGGTTCAGTGAGCTAGAACTGGTTCAGTGCCTGCCATTCTGTCAGAAGAATGGAGCTGGAGTGGCCGTGGGTCTGTGAAGGGAAGTGTGCGCTCTGAGAGTAAGTTTTATGTGACAAAATGAGCATCTGCTGGCTCTGTTAGAATTGTACTATATGATCTGACCATGTATATTTTATGGGAAATACGTGATTCCTGCTCTTTGGGGAAAGCTGGGAGAGTAATACTAACTCTATTCATCTCAATAGACTGGTCTGTGCTGCAGTAAAAAAAACAAAAACCCTCAGAGACTGAACACAACAAAAGTTTGGGTTTTTGCTTACATTAGCCATTTTCAACTGGTGTGCTGCAAGAATTTTTAAAACATGCAATACCTGACTAGTTAGGGACACTGACCTCATTTCCTTTAGAGTGTCAAATTTTTAAAAACGACAACAGCCAATACAACAATAGCCATCCGGTGTCAGTGAATCAAAATTATACCTATTTTTCTTTTTTTCAGGTCGGCAAATACATATTTTTTGGCGAGCCGCAGAATTTTAGTTATTAGTTTGTATGTGCCATGTGATGAAAAAGGTTGAAAATCTCTGGCTTACATGAAGTCCTTTGGAGGCTGCTCAGCCCTCCTCCATTTGTAGCTATGTCATCCAGAACATGTGGCCTCCAAGGTCACATTGGAGGGGGGCAGGGATGTTTTTCAGCATAGGCCTGGAAGTATTTACTCACTTCTGCCCATGTCTTACCAAATTAAGTCATGTGATTCCAACCTAAGTGCAAGGAAGGTCAAGAAATATAGTCTTCCCATGTGCCTAGGAAGAGGAAATAAAGTGGTGAATAAATAGCAACGCCTCTGCCACACCATCAAATTAGCAAAGTGTCTGGACTGATAACTAGTGTCATCTTATTTGTTGAGAGCTGTTAGTATGGGCAACACACACTCACACCTCACAGAATGATGCCTTCAGCCAGTCTTTAGCATCCAAGGCTCACTGTTAGTCAATGACTTCAGTGGTCCTGACAACCAGGCCTCTAGACATTGTTCAGTCACCTGTGAATTTATTTTGAGATAGTAAATATTTGCTCAGACTGAGAAAGTAAAAAATCTGCCCTGCTGCCCTGGCCAGTTTGGCTCAGCGGTTAAAGCAGTGGTTCTCAACCTTCTTAATGCCGTGACCCTTTAATACAGTTCCTCATGTTGTGGTGACTCTCAACCATAAAATTATTTTCGTTGCTACTTCATAACTGTAATTTTGCTACTGTTATGAATCGCCATCGGAAATATGTGTTTTCCGATGGTCTTAGGCGACCCCTGTGAAAGGGTTGTACGACCCCCAAAGGGGTCGTGACCCATAGGTTGAGAACCGCTGAGTTAAAGCATTGGTCCAAGGACCAAAGGATCATGGGTTCAATTCCCAGTCAAGGGCATGTACCTGGGTTGCAGGTTCGATCCCTGCCCCCATCGGGGTCCTGTGGGCGTCCATGTTCCTCCTTCCCTCCCTTCTACCCTATCAAAAAACAATGGAAAAATATCCTTGGGTGAGGATTAACAAAAAAAATTTGCCCTGCCATTCATCACAGATAAACAAACAGATAAAAATGGCTACAAAGTTAACCGGAACAATATTTCTCCTAAGCATACATGCAACTTAAAGCATTACAATTCCCTTCTCTAAGAGACTACTTTTTTAATTCACTAAGAAACTTTGTTCTCTAAATCATAAACTGTTAGAAAGTTTGCTGTTTGAAATTGTTATCAGTGAGAATGAAGCCTTACAGTCTTGCTTAAGAGAATCTAAGTCATTTTGACAGAGAAGCAGCCTTGATTTCTAGCCGAGGTGTGTACACCTTCAGACCAGGGGTTTCTGAACACAATGTTCCACATTTAACTTTGTAGTTTCTAAGGAAACTGAACCCTGGGTCTGCTTTGCAGACTAGAGCTGATGTTGATCCTCTTTTCATATAGCTGTGTTCCTTTGAGCCTATCAAACTGTTCCATTGAAATTTCATTTAACCGCCACCCTTCCCCATTATCCTATATTTACTATATTTTCCTTTGTTTGGTGTGACATCCCACCTCCCTCTGGTGTGGTTACCCTTATTGCAGTGAGTCAATAAGCGTGACTTTGTTGGACTATAGGTTTGCCCTGGTGGACTCAGGCTGATTGGCCAGGGCAATCTCTTTGTTTTGGCCTCTGTACTTATTTGTGATTATACATTCTCTTAATTTGCTTTTTGCTACTCAAAGTAACATATTAAACTATAAATTTTTCCAGTTTTGTTGAAATCTAATTGACATATAACATTGTATTCGTTTAAGGTATACAATATATTGTTAAATTACAAAAAGTCATATTATATTTGAATAGCTAGTAAGCACATGAAAAGATGCCCAACATCATTAGTCATTCAAAAAATGCAAATCAAAACCACAGTGAGATATTACTTCGTGCCCACTAGGATGACCAGCTATAGTCAAAGTGTTGGCAAGAATGTGGAGAAAATGGAAACCTCATACATTGCTGATGGGAATGTAAAATGATGCAACCATTTTGGAAAACAGTCTCGTAGTTCCTCAAAAGGTTAAATGTAGGGTTACCATATGATCCATCAATTCTATTTCTAAGTATATACCCCAGAAAAATTAAAACATATGCCCACACAAAAACTTGTACATTAATGCTTTTAATTAAAAAAATATATTTTTATTAATTTTTAGAGAGAGAAAAAGGGAGAGGGAGAGAGAGAGGGAACCGAAACCCTGCATGTGCCCTAACCAGGAATCGAACCAGTAACCTTTTGAGCCACACTGGCCAGTGCCATGCATGCTCATAACAGCATTATTCATGATAATCAAAAGGTGGAAACAACCCAGATGTCCACTGACTGATGAATGGATAAATAAAATGTGATATATTCATACAGTGGAATATTATTTGGTAATAAAAAGGAATGAAGTATTTATACATGCCACAACATGTATGAACCCCCAAAACATTATGCTAAGTGAAAGAAACCAGTCATAAAGGAGCACATATTTTATGATTCCATTCATAGGAAATGTTTAGAATAGGCAAACCCATAGAGACAGAAATAAATTGGTGATTGCCTAGGACTTGGGGAATTGGGGGAAATGGGGAGTAACTGCGAATGAGGACAGGACTTCTTTTGGGAATGATTAAAATGTAAAATTGTGATGATGGCTACACAGATTTGTGGATATACTCAAAACTGTTGTACATTTTTAATTGATGACTTGTATATGTGAATTATATGTTAAAGTGGTTATTTAAAAAAACAAGAACTGTTCTAGACACAAGACTACAGTCCTGCTTTCAAATAATTTAATATCATAGCAGAGACAAACATTTTGATATAAAAAAGGTAAGACATGCATGATGGATTATGTGAGCACACAGAGTAGGGCACCTGAGCCCGCATGGAGAATTTGGAGATGTTTTCCTCTGATGGAAAATAACGCCTATGCTGAATCTTGAAGGAAAAATGAAAATTAGTGAGGTGGAACACAGACCAGCAAAGACACAGGTTTGTGCTTAACACAGGAATTGGGGGAAGTACTAGGAATAATCTGGTGTTTCTACTCTACAAAGTACAAGGAGGAGAGTGCTGAGCCCAAGTAGCTTGGATAATAAACAGTAATAAGGGAACAATTCATAAGTGAATTGTTAGTTACAGCTTAAAATTCAAAGGTGGACTCTTTACCAAGGAGGTGACAGCTGAACTGGGTCTTGAAGCTAAGATCTTAACAGTGAGACAGAGAGAAGCAATGAGGTCATAAAGAACTTGTATTTAGAGTACAGTGAGGAGTGATTCCCCCTGAGCAAAGAATAATGTCAGGATATGAGAACAACAACAAAAGAGTAGATCTGAGATTATGGAGGTTTTCTATTTTTTATTGTTGACTATTACCCACGCACTTTGCACCCACTGTCCCATATAGTCGTTGCAAGGCCATTTTACACGCAAGGAAACTGAAATCTAGGAAAATAAAGGAATTTGACCAAGGTTGCACTAGTTGGTGTAACAACGGGAGATGTTATGCCCAGTCTAACTCCAGAGGCGACAAGCTTATACTTCACATTGTCCTGCTCTTTAACAGATGCAAGTCCTTTGGATTTAATTTCACCAGTATGGGGAGCCACTAGAAAGTTTTCCAGCAGTTGCCACTTTGTTTCTTCTATATCTTTGCCTCCTAATAGCCTCCATTTTCTCTTTTGAGAGAGCAGAAGGAAAATGGAGAGGGGAATTTAGCTCCAGAAGGCTCTTCTGATCATCCTCCCTCTCCAGAATGGCCTATGTGTCATCTCAGTCTCAAATCATCTGCATTTAGGGGCGTAAACACTATGATCGCTCTGCTATTTACAAAAGACTATTCTTTTAAAGCTCCAAGGACTTATTTTGTGTTTTTAATCTTCCTATATTGGTAAAGCAAGTACTACTGTCATCCTTATTCACAAATAGCGTAAAGGAAGTTCAGAGAGACTAAATGATTAGGCAATTCACATCTCTGGGCGGCGGTTTCTTTTCCTGTAAAATGAGGTTGTCAAAGTATATATTTCTTTGCAACAACAAAATATTTATCACTTTGGACCTGCTCAAAGTTGGCAAGCAGTTCAGAAGCAAAATTAGTTCGCTAACTCAGATGTATCTCTACTAGATCTTTGTGGGAAATAAAGTCCTGCGTTCCCCAGGCAACCGGGAGGGGTTGAGTGCGGGATCCCCTCAGGTCTGCTCGGCTTTGCGCCAGGGCAACCGAGGAGCGAGTACGAGCAGCGGCGGAACGGATTTTGAGAGCGGTGGGGACGCGTTTTTAAAACGGACCGGGGAAAGGAAGTGTGCTACACCATCGAGAGGACCCGCCGGCTGCTGGGCGCACTGCGGGGTCTGTGGAGTTTGGGCTGCCCCCGGCGGGCTACGCCTTTGAGTCACCGGTGACAGGTGGAGGCAACCGCAGGCTCCAGACCTGCTTGTTCCGGCGGCGGACTGGACGGGCTGACTTTGGTCGCTGCCCTTTTTCTGCTCTTGCTGACCTTGGCTCAGGGTCGGAGCTGATGGCGGCTTGGGCCGTTGTCAGCCTGAGCAGGACCGCTGCTGCCCTGTGCTTGCGGGCTCTAGGCCCTGGAGCCCGGGCGGCTCTTCCGTGCGTCTCCCCATGCTCTCAGCCTCACCCCCTGGGCTGTTGCCCGGCTTGGGGCCGGACGCTGCACCTCACCATGGCGGCCCCCGCCGGGCACAACAAGTGGTCTAAAGTCCGACATATCAAGGGTCCCAAGGACACTGAAAGGAGTCGCATCTTCTCCAAGCTTTGTTTGAGCATCCGCCTAGCAGTTAGAGGTGAGAACCTGACGTCACCCACGGCTGGCCCTGCTGCCCTCTGTGCCCAAGGCCTCATTTGCCTCGTTAACCTCCGGGAGGTGGGGCAGGGCCTATCCCCATCCTCGGCCCTTCATTTTTATAAAGACAGAATGAATTTAAAAACTTATTTTTCCGTCGGGCCTGTGTGGCTCACTGGTTGAGCATAGACCCATGCACCAAGGGGTCGCAGGTTGGATTCCCGATCAGGACACATGCCCAGGTTGTGGGCCTGATCCCCAGTGGGGGGCATGCAAGAGGGAACCAATCGATGTTCTCTCTCATCAATGTTTCTATCTCTCTCTCCCTCTCTCTCTAAAATCAATAAAGGAAAAAAAAAATTTAAAAACAAACTAACTTTGTTTCCAAAATAGTTCCCCTCCATATTCCATACAAAACACTGGATAAAGTGTTCTAAACTAACCAAGAACAAAGTGGCGACTTGCCACTCTTTTGGGTAATGAAGGGGTGTAGGTCTGGAAATAATGAAATGAGATGACTTTGCTCATTCTTTTCTATCTCAGAAGGAGGACCCAACCCTGAGCTCAACAGCAACTTGGCCCACATCTTAGAGGTGTGTCGCAACAAGCACATGCCCAAGTCAACAATTGAGGCATCGCTGAAAATGGAGGTGTGTCCTCAATTTGACATTCTTGTTATTGATCAGAGCCCCCAGGGTCCATGTCTGGAAGGCCACCAACAACTCCTTAAATTATCAGAGAGAAGGGTAGCAATGTGGTTGACACCTTCAATCCAGAGCCTTTTGGTGTCTCTCGGCCATTGGTTATGGGAGCACAATCAGCAATAGGATTGATAGACAATGTACAGAACCAAAGAACCTAGGACTGCTCAGCTGAGTTGTGAGGAGATGAGGTAGAAAGAACGAACACAGTGGGGGGAAGCTCTTATAGATTGAGGAAGTGTTTATTTTTCTGATATGTATGGCCAAAGGAGAAAAGCTAGTAGAAAGAGAGAGGGTTTGGATGATAGTGATAGAGCCCAGGTGAGGGGACACCTCTTCCTCTGGGACAAATGGGAAGGATCTGAGGAAGTAATCATCTTACTGGCTAATAGTTGAGTGCTTACTGCAGGCCAAGCACTTTGATAAGAAATCTGAATGCATTATCTCACAGAATCCTCAAAACACCCTTAAGTGGAAATAGACACAGAAAGATTAGGCAACTTGACCGAGTCAGACAGAAAATGACAACTGAAAGCAAACAGTCAGACTCCAGAGCTATGCTCTATCACACAAACTGCCTTCATGTTGGCTGTAGTGTAGATAAGGTGGTAGAATCAGGGGATTTCCCCCCTCCTTTGTCAAAGAGGAAGGGAGAAGTTATCAGTTGAGAGTTCCTGAGAAGGCAGCAGGCAAGGTGCTTGGAGAAAGTGGTAAAGATCGGATACATGATGGGCAAGGTGGCATGGGAGATCCAGATGAGATTGATCATTACAGTTTTTGATTGATTGAATTTTTGAGGCCATGCTATTTTCAGTGGCTCTTGTTAAAAGGTATATTTGTGCAACTTTGTGTAGCAATACTGAGCAGCCCAGGGGTGGGAGCACAGGTGGATTTCATAAGGGATAGGGTGTAGGAGGATGATGAGTCTTGTTGGGAGTGATGGGAGCAGGTAGGTGTGGAATTCGGCTGGGGAGGGGAGGAAACAAAGCTGGGAGATGGCTGATTGTTCAGGGACCAGAGAAACAGACACCCTTCCAAGTAAGGGGTAGTGCTTTCATTTACCTTAAAAGTTGGTCCCACAGGCCTCCTCTTGGTGGTGGTGGTGGTGGTGGTGGTGGTGGTGGCAACAAAAATAAACATTTGAGAGCTTAGGCTCCAGCCCAAAGAGCCCATCAGTAGAGTCAACTGTATGGTGGTGGTGCTTGTGGTTCGGGGCTGGCATGTGTGGGGAGGGAGAGATTGGGAAACAGGAAAATGTGCTCATGTTGTTTTTACAGAAAACCAAGGACATTTATTTGTTGTATGAGGGTCGAGGCCCTGGTGGCTCATCTCTGCTCATTGAAGCATTATCTAACAGTGGCCCCAAGTGCCATTCGGACATCAAACATATCCTGAACAAAAATGGGTAGGTGTGTGGGGGAAATGGAGGAGCCTTTAGGTTGTAATTCTCTGCAAGGAAAGTACTGTCCTTTCTGGTGGTGGTTCATATTTTACACACACTTCATCCTTAGCAGAATCTAAATGGGATCATTTTACTCTCCCTTAATGTGTTATGTACTAGACAGGATCCAAAAGACTTGTTCATAAGTGTAGAAGGGGCTCTTTGTTCCATTATCCCATCTGTGGCCTTGTAATGTCCACGTCTTAAAATGTACCACTGGGGCTGAAATCTAAATGGCATAGGAATTGATGAGCAAAGTCTTGGCATCCTCCAAACTTAAATCAGGGCAGCAAATAGAGGGTGGGGATACATTTGGATTATTCCTTTGCCCAGTGGTAGCTAGCTGCATCTTCTCCTTCAGGAAGAGAGCTGCTCCATGTCTGTATATACTGCAGAGGCCAGATGGAAAAAAGACTGTGCTGTGCAGTGCTGTGTGGAGGCTGAGTGTCTAAAGGCATTTGTCCTGGCCCACTTCCTTTCCTATCAGGGGAATGATGGCCGAAGGAGCTCGCCACTCCTTTGACAAAAAGGGGGTGATCGTGGTTGGAGTGGAGGACAGAGAGAAGAAAGAAGTGAACCTGGAGCGTGCCCTGGAGCTGGCGATTGAAGCAGGAGCTGAGGATGTCAAGGAAACTGAAGATGAAGAGGAAAAAATCATTTTTAAAGTGAGTATGAAGCCTTAGTGTGTGGTGGACTCCTGAGAGGGCCCTGATAGACGCATTAAGGCATGCCTCTCAGTTTCTTCATTCCTGCACCTGGGGTACAGCTGACATAAAAGATTTCACATATTGCACAAACATTTATTAAGTGAATACTAGGTAGGACTTACTCTACTGAGGACTATGAGAAGGATTCAGAACAACTGAAGACGACATTTCTGCCAGTGAAGAGCTTAAACCCAGTGATATATTACAGTAGTTCCATTCAGGTTTTGTAACGTTCTGTCCAGCTTTGTCCTGTTATCTCCTGGCTCCTTATCTCCTGACTTTGCTTTGTCCCTAGTTTATTTGTGATGCCACTTCACTGCATCAAGTGAGGAAGAAGCTGGACTCCCTGGGCTTGTGTCCTGTGTCCTGTGCACTAGAGTTCATCCCCAACACAAAGGTGCAGCTGGCTGACCGTGACCTGGAGCAAGCTGCCCATCTCATCCAGGCTCTTGGCAACCATGAGGATGTGATCCAGGTCTATGACAACATTGAGTAACCAGACTGTACGTGCCCTCTGGCTCCTTCCTTGGCAACAGGCGGTTTGTTCTGGAGCACAGGCTTCTACAGCATCCTCTAGGACTGAAGCAAGTTGGGAGCCTGCAGTTTTGTGGACACAGGAATCCCCATACTTCTCTGGGGCCTCTTTGTCAGCTCTGCTGGTGTCTTAGAGCCTTGAGTCCCCCCTCTCCCTCCTGGATGCAGAGTAGGGCCAGTCAGTGGTCAGACTGTGATCTCAGGAAGTTGGCCCTTCTGGGGATGGTAGGTGCCGTGAGGGCCCATGTATTAGAAACTGCTCTTAATAACAATGCTTGATCTGGGTTGCTGCATTGTTGTATGGCTCCTGAGTTTTCCTGAGTTTGTGTCCAGCTGTTGGGACCCTCTTGACATCCTTTCAAGTCTATAAGCCTCGTTCCACTACTCCAATCCCAGGATTTCTGTTTGTTTTTTGATTGACAATAGAAATGTAGCTCTCTCCAGGTACTCTGTGCTCTAATGCTGGTCTAATGGCCTAAACCTGTCATTCGGTCATGCAACTGGTATTTATCAAACACCTACTATATACCAGGAACTGTACTTATCAAGAGCACTAGCTGTTCAACTGGTGCCCTGTGTTAGGTCTTACTCAAAGATATAGGACGTCGCGGGGAAGAAATAGGACTGCTCTCTTCTGGAGCTGTTCCAGGGCAGTGCAAGCATCCTTGTTCTCTCTGTGTGGCCTCTGTGCCTTTCTTTTGTCAGGGAGCTTGAAGGCTCTGGCCCAATAGGAAATCAAGTGCCAATGATAAGAGACTCTGAGGCCCTGCTTTGCCTGAGCTCATGTGTGTTCTGAGATTTGTCAGAGTGGACTGGTCAGCAGAGTTGGCTATTCTCAGAAAAGGCCATACGAAGCTGGTTTTGCAAGCTGCTTGGTCCCCAGAACACCCAACCCCAGCTCCTCTTCATCTCTAATGCCAGATGATGGGGTACTGGGAACTGGAGAGGAAATGAGAACAGAAGGAAGAGTGAAGGCTGAATCAGAAGTCTGGCCAGGTGGGAAATAGGGTCCTTGGTGCCTTTTGCTTCTAATAGTCACTTCTGGGTTTAGAGAAACCAGGAATGGTTTTTTGATCCCCGCTATTCAACTATTTATAAGTTGTGTAAGTCAGTTCTGAGCTCAGAGTAATTTTCCTGAAGAAGTCTCAGGTATATGAGGATGGAAGAGAACTAAAACCAAATTAGTTATAGATGAGAACTTCAGCTTCTAGGTAAAACATTACTAATTCCATGATGACTTAAACTGGAGAGTGAAGTCTAGGGGGAGGAAAATCAATGACATAATCCATGATCATGCCAAAGTATATGCTCTTATACCTCATTTCATAATCATGATACTACCTGGGATTCTTTAGTTTTTATAGGAGATAACTTATCCAAATATATGAATAACACATCATTAAAAGGGCAACTTAAAGTTTAAATGCTACTTCATAATTTATAAGATACTTTCATATTTTATTTATTTGATTTTCACAACAAACCTAGAAAATAGTTAGGCCAAGTATTTTATGCACAAATTATCTTATACCAAGTGGGTAAGAACAGGTCTAATACATCTTGTATTGATAGACCTTGGTTTACAAAATAGCTGTTTTGTAAATGTTGAATATAAATAAATTTGGAGGAATGTGATCATTTATGAACGAAGGAAGCCCACTCTGGAAGGGAATTTGCCTACTTATGTGGAACAGTCCTCTAATAGATAGGATTTGTTAATGTGGATTCTTGTGTAAACAATTTTCTTACATCAAGGCATACTAGATGGCTCTGCACTGACCCCTGGTGGTGCCTTACAGTCTTTCCTGCAGTTAATATGGGAAAGGCAGAAATGAAACCTTACTTGGACTTGTTCTGCCTCTAGATCTGGTAGAGACTCCCTTACCTACATAGGTTAGTTAAATAACTATTTAACTGAATAGTTAAACAAAGAGGATATGAGCCCTGGCCAGCTTTGCGCAGTGGTTAGAGCGTCAGCCCACAGACCGAAGGCCCTGGTCGTGCAACCAATAGATGTGTCTCTCTCACATCAGTGTCTCTCTCCCTTCCACTCTATCTAAAAATAGATGGAAAAATATCCTCCAGTGAGGATTAACAAACAAAAATATATATGTATATACATATATATAATAAAGAGGGTATGAGTTATTCTGCCACTAGATACTATTTTTCAAAGATTATTTTATGTCAGAGCAAATATTTACAATATAATGTTAAATGGAAAACAAAGATGCAAAACTATATGTATTATATGGTCCAAAGTTTAAAATATATATCATACCATAAAAAAATATGTTTTTAAAAAGACTAAAAGGAATTGTACCAAAATGTCAAAACTGGTTATCTCTGGATAATGATGTTATAACTGAGTTTTATTTTCTATAATCATGTATTACTTTCATCAAGGGGAACATTTTTAAAAAAAGAAAACTAGTCACATTATTGTCCAACTAGGGAGACAGCATGTGAGAGGGTGGGAGTCAGACATACCTTAAAGTCAAAAGAATAGGGTCTGGTCCTGGCCTGCCTTTACCTTATCTTTGGTCATTTTCTTAGCAACACAAAATTATTTAGCACCTTGTAGCTGGCCTGGGTTCATTTTCAGGTGTCCTTTCAGTGGGATGGAGGTATCTGTGATAGGCTCTGTCCATAGCCTTGACTCTTAAAAGAAGTGTTCATGTGGTATGTAGCTGCCCCCGCTCTCTCTGCCTCTGCCAGAGGCCCTGGCTGAATCGAACAGGAACCGTGAAACCTCTGCCTCCAGCCCACTATGGGGATTCAACCATGCGGTTGAGTTACTTTCTTTTCTGTCTCTGAAACATAGAATAGCAGTCAATAAAATGTCAAACTTCAAGAAACCCCAACTTTAGACTTTGATTTGAATCCTTGGGGACTGCTCTGGAGACAGTCAATGAAGAGAAATGAGCCGGAGTTCTCGCAAAACAGAGTGTTATGATAGATACCACATTCGTCTTGACTGAAATCATTTTTTCTGTTCTGTCCTCAGATAGTGAATGAGATAGCAGTTTTTGTTCTTTCCTTCTTGTTATTTTTCTTTTGTCTCTGCCAGAAAGGTGACATTTATTGTTTTTTTAAAAAGTCAAACTTTATCAAAACATGTAATAATAAAAGTCCTATCTAAGATATAACTACCTCCTAAGATATAACTACCATTTATCTATATTATTCTACTCATTGGAACCAATCTGCTGGGGAACAAATTCTGACTGTCAATAGCTAGCAACCTTGGATGAAAACTTAATCTCTCTGAAGCTATTTCATCTGTAAAATCGGAATAACCGTACCTATTTCATAGAGTTGTTTTGTGAATTAAGTTAATAATACAAGTTGGTGCAAAAGTAGGTTTACAGTTGTGAGTACATGAAGCAGAGCTTATGCTTGTATTATTTATTAATTATTGTATTATTTTTCCATACGAACAACTATAAACCTACTTTTGCCCACCCTGTATGTTAAGCACTTACAACAGTACCTGGCAATACTAAGCGTTCAATAAATGTTGGCCTTTTCTTCACTAAGTATGAAAGAAGATTTTTAAAAACTGAAATGTGATCACCCTATACATTTCTGCTTTATAACCTGTTTTTTCTTTGTTTTGTTTTGTTTTTCACTTTACAATATATCCTGGACACCTTTTGGTATTAATATGAAGAAGTCTGCTTCATTCTTTTTTGGTAGCTACATAGTATTTTATTGTATTTATCAGTGTGCCATAATTTATTTAATCTCCTATCAGTGGACATTTGGATTATCTATCTTACAAAAGATGCTGCAATGAACATTCATTTTTTAATTGATTTTTTTAGAGAGAGAGGAAGGGAGAGAAAGATAGAAACATCAACGTGAGAGAGATACATCGATCGGCTGCCTCCTGCACTTCCGCCACTGGGGATGGAGCCAACAACCTGGGCATGTGCCCTGACTGAGAATCGAACCTCGAACCGGGACCTCTCAGTCCATGGGATGACGCTCAATCCACTGAGCCACACTGGCCGAGTACAATGAACATTCTTTATCTTTGCTCACTTGCAAAATATTTTTTAGGATAAATTTATAGAAATGGAATTTCAAAATGAAAAGCAATTTTTTGTTAGAAGTAAATGTCAATAATATATAAAACATCATCAGTGTAAAAATCCATGATGTGGTGCTCACTTCGGCAGCACAGATACTAAAATTGGAATGATCCAGAGAAGATTAGCATGGCTCCTGCACAAGGATGACACGCAAATTCGTGAAGCGTTCTACATTAAAAAAAAAAAAAAAATCTATGATGTGTATACCATTGGTCAACAATGCAGATAAACTAAACTGGTTGAACTGGTAATCTAAATATGTTCCACTTTACCTCTGACTTAAAAGAATTTTTATCAAATCAGGTGATAGGTTTGTTGATTTATTTTCATTTTTTATACCAAATTCATTGAGTTATTCCCTAAGATAATTCATTCGTTTAGATTTATTGTCCTCTGTCATGTGTCCAAGTGTCCCTATGCTCTTAAAATAAAAAAAGAAATATGTAGCTGGTGTGTGATTGGGCAGTCTAATGGGACCAGCACTTTCTGAGGCCCTGAGTTAGTAGGGGTAGCTCATGATTATTGGGGTCAGATATGGCTCAGGTGCTTAACAAAGGGCATCTATTCAGTGTAAAACCAGGGGAACAGACTTGAAAAGGCATGACTCAGCTGGAAGGCTTCATAGGGGGAAATGAGTGAGGAGAGAAACAGCCTAGAAAAAGAAGATAAAATACATAGCTAAAAGTATGCATTTGTGGGAATTACATTAAATTGCTAATATCCCCATTTGAGGTTTACTTATTTATTCAACAAATATTTGTTTTTTGAATGTGCTATGAAAGATGCTAGGCATGCTCATTTGAGTGCTTCTGTCTTTATGCTTACTTAAAGGCAGTTACAACAGAGGAGGACAAGTGCTTTGATGAAGAAAGTAGTAGGTTCACCCGGCCAGTGTGGCTCAATGGTTGAGCATCGACCCATGCACCAAGAGGTCACCGGTTTGATTCCTGGTCAGGGCACATGCCCAGGTTGTGGGCCAAATCCCCAGTAAGGGGCATGCAGGAGGCGGCCAACTGATGTTCTCTCTCATTGATGTTTCTCTCTCTCTCTCCCTCTCTCTCTAAAGTCAATAAAGAAAAAGAAAAAAGTACTAGGTGCTCTGGTATCAAGGTGTCTGTCTGGAAAGGTTTCCTGGAAGTTTAGGCTTAGTTCTTCTCTGAAAGAATGGGGGTGGAGACAAGAGTGGAGGAGAAGAGTATTTGAAACAGAAAATAGCACATGCAGAGGTGTAGAGGCGAGAGTCACATTTGAGGAACTGCCAGTGGTTCTGTATGGCCAGAACATACAATTTGAATGATGGGGTTGGTGGAGGTGGGAAATGGGAAAACCTGTGGCTAGAGAATGGCCTGGGTCCTGAAGGGCCTCCTTAGTTACATTCACATATTCAATTTATCCTAAGGGTGATGGGAAACTAAAGTTTTTAAGCAGAGCATGACAGGATCAGGTGGCCATCTTAGAAAGATCACCCTGTAATGTGAGCACACTAAATAATCCAAGTAAGTGATTTTGGTGGTTTGAACTAGGGTGGTGGAGCTGGGAATAGGAGAGGAGTGGACAGACTGGGGACATGGTCAAGATGTGGGGGAAGGGAATGGAGAGGAAGAGCTCTCCAAGGTAGATAACTCAAAGGCATCCACCTTGGGGAACTGAAGATGGACAGAGGAAATGCAGAACTAGGGAGGAAAATAATGAATTCAGTTTGGACCTGTAGAATTTGAGGTGCCTGCGGGATACTCAAAGTCCAGTATGGTAACTGCAGAGTGGGAATGGTCAAAATGACTGGTTAAGGGACAAACAATGGAAATGAAGCCCTCAAAGAAAGCACTTGTTAGAAAGGTAGAAGGAAAATCAGAAGGTTCTTTTCAGCTAAAAACTTAAGTAGTAGTATTGCAATTCTCTACTACATGGGAGACACTATTCTAAGTGCCTGCGATAGGGCAGTGAAAAGAACAAAATCCCCAATCCTACACATCTTATGTTCATTGTAGTTGGAGGAAAGACATATAAGTAAATATATAATTTCGGCACTATGAAGAAAAATGAGGCAGAATATGAAGATACAGGATGATGAAGGGGAGAGAAGCTATTTTGGATGGGATGGTTAGAGTTGACATTTGAGCAGAGACCTGAATGAAATGCAGGAATTAGCCATGGGACATCCTGGGAAAGAGTGTTTCAGGCAGATCAAATGGCAAGTACCTGAGGTGAAAAGTCCTGAGCCTGGTAGGTTCAGATTATGGTAAGAAGGCCAGTGTGGCTAGAGGACAGTGATGGAGGGAGAGTCGTAGAGATGAGGTAGGAGAGCATGGTGGGAGCCAGCTCCTGTTGGGCCTGGAAGGCCATGACAGAGTTTGGGTTTTATTTTAAGTGTGATGGGAAGCCACTGAAGGGTTGACAGCAGGGGAGTGACATGATTTGAATTATATTTTACAAGAATCACTCTGGCTGCTGTGTGGAGAATCATTTGTTGGGTGACCACAGAGGAAATAAGGAGACCAGTTAGGAGGCCAGGGCAGTGCTCCAAGAGAGAGGGTGGTGGCTTGGACAAAGATGGTAGTGGTGAGACGTGGTTGGGTCCAGATACATTCTGAAACAAGAGCGGAAAGAGTTGCTGAATGACTGGATATAGTAGTGTTAGAGAAAGATTAAAATCAAGGAAGACTCCTAGGGTTGTATTTTAAGAATTGGGAAATCAGAGGAGCAGGTTTTGGGGGGCAAAGGGAAAAGAATCAAGAGTTCAGTGTAAAACGTTACATTGGAGATGTGTCTTAGAGTTGGACAAGTGCTTTGATGAAGAAAGTACTAGGTGCTCTGGTATTCCAAGAGAAGCTGCTGAATAGACCTTTGGATACAGACCATGAAATGGGTGCTAGATTTCTACTGGCATAAATGTGTCTTTTAAAAAATATTTATCTCAGGTCAACAAAATTAAGGGTCAGATCTGAGCCTCAGATTGGCAGATTATGACCTCCAGCATAAGCCTATTATACTCACTCTCAACAGAGTGAGATCTCCAAAGGGGTGACAGAGTCTGGGTTTTATTCTGGATAAAAAGAGATTCTTAATGGGTGAAAAAAATCTTAGATAATACATTGGTGTGTGGCCTTCAAAGCTCAACCCTACCTGACAAAATTGTATTCCTTAATATTTAATTTCTCTCATCAAGAAGAATTTAAGTAATTGGGGGGCGGGGGTGATCATGAAAAAAACAAAAAACAAAAATGGTTGCGAAACACTGGCCTAGTGCAAAAACATAGCCTTTGGGTATCATATAGACCTGGTATGAATCCTGAGTCTACCACCTATACATGGTACTTTCATTCTCTCAGCTTCATTTTCATCATTTAAATGCCAATAGTATTAATGACCTCAGAATTATTAGGAAGACAAAATGAGAGGACATGCCTGGCATATAGTAAACGATTGATAAATGTTTTCTTTCCCCTATACTCTATCTCCCCTTCCCAGAAAAAAAGATTATTATAGTTAAGGAACTACAATAAACTGGATAGGGATCTAATCAAGAGGGGAAATGACAGACTTAAGAGCTTGTTCAAGAAAAAACAAACAAACAAACAAAAAAACTAACAAGACAAGAGGCCCAATCAATATTGGGGTGGGGTGTAAATCAAGAGGAGTCTAAGGCAAAGCCACCACTAAAGGTTCTCAGTTGACAGTTGAAAATCACATCTGAGGAAGGTTATTCTGGCATCTCATTTATATTACACTGGAACAGGGACCAGAGGGGAGCCCTTGTTAATTGTGGTGGACTTGGAATCTGAAGATCTGGGTGTACAAAATGTTGAACAATGGGGGCGGGGGGTTGGGGAAATTAATTATGGTCACTCTCTATTTTGAAATACCATGCAGCCAGTACAGTTGTTTTGGAACAATATTCAGTGGCACGGGAAAACATAATAAAATATAAGCACACCACAGAACAATTTGAAGCCGTTTTTGTCAAACGTTGTATATATCTAGGTAGGAAAGATAAAATTATCTCTGAGGTGGGATTCTTCCCCCCTCCAATATTAATACAAAGAGCTTGTATTGCTTTTATAACCAGAAAACATGTTTGGATTTTTTTCTCTCCCCTGAAAGAACCTTTCTGACTTTGCCACTTACTGGTTTTGCCCTGGTCAGCTGCGGAACTCTCAGATTTCCGAGGACCCACATTCTAGCACTATCCCAGTCTCTCGGAGGGTGTAGCCCGGGACGTAAGGGACCCAGGAAAAGGGAGGCAGAGGTGAGGCCGCTCCTGCCTCCGGGCAAGCGTAGCGTCTGGACCGGAGGACTTGCCAGGGGATCCCGCGGAAGCGGTGGCCACACGCCGGGAAGCGCTTAGAGCCAGAACCCTCCCCGCTTATTACGCACCCGGTGTGGGCACAGGGAGGAAGGGGCAGGGCACTGGCCTCAGGGACTGCCGAGAACCCGGAGGGCGGAAGGCCTGGGGGCCCATCCAGCCGCCTTCCCAAACTCCAGCCTGAAAGCAGCAGGCAGGGAACCACGCCAGCCCGCGCGTCCGCGGAGCCTCCGGTGACGGACGGGAGGTGGGATGTGGGCGGAGCCTCACACGCGAACTGTGATTGGAGCAAACAACACCTCCCGGCGAGAGAGGGCGGGCGAGCCAGCAAGGGATGGGCAGAGGCGGGTGATCAGAGCCCTCTACGTGATTGGCTAGTAGCGAGTGCTGTTTCGATGATTGACAGGCGGTAGTTAGCCTTCGCAAACCTCCTTGGCTTCGCCCATTGGCATCTTGCGAGAGTAGGCGGGATTGGTTCATCGTGTGGTGCGGATGATTAACTGGCGGCTGAGAGGGTGTTGGGAAGAGAGCGGGGGGGCGGGTGGCGGCGGCGGGGGCAGCGACTTCCTCCTTGTTATTGGCTGGTGAAGTGAGTGGGGGTGGTACGAAGGTCCCGCGACTGCCTGGGATTGGCGAGCGCTGGGGTGAGTGACAGGCAAGGGGGCGAGCTGCGCGACCAGCGGTTTGTTTTTCGGAGCGTTCCTGAGGTGGAGAGCGCTGGCCGGACGGAACGACTGCAGGACCGAGGGACTGGCAGGCGGGCAGGCCGAGCGGCGCAGCCGAGGCCGGGCTGGGCCGAGCCGAGGAGCGCCGGGGATGTAGCGGGCCACTCTGCCCATGCCACAGCGCCCGGCCGCGGGCGGAGCCGGAGCCGGAGCCTGGGGAGGCGGCGGGGGCCCAGAGCGCAGCCCGCGCCCCCTGCGCGGAGCGAGGCCCGCTGCCGTCCCCGCCGCCCGGGCCCCCGGCATGCAACCCCGGCTGCGGAGGTGACACTCGGGCCCGAGCAGCCGCCGCCGCCATCGCCACCATGGGTGAGTGTCGCCACCGCCCCGGCCTGTGCCCGCGCTACTTCGCGTCGCTCCGCCCCGGGATGAGTGA
The DNA here is from genome assembly GCA_030848825.1 of Tadarida brasiliensis. NCBI lineage: Eukaryota > Metazoa > Chordata > Mammalia > Chiroptera > Molossidae > Tadarida > Tadarida brasiliensis. The sequence goes on from CM061273.1 coordinate 54,003,427, forward strand.
GGGGAGGAGGACCCTGGGCCGCCGCCTGACAGGCACGGACAGCCCGCCCGGCCGGGGCTGCGAACCGCCGGAGCCCGCCCGCCCGGCTCGCGGCTTCACGGCCCGGGCGGGGGTTCTGGCTCCCCCTGCCCGCCCGGGCGGCCCCGGCTGGCGGAACCCACTGCGCAGCCTCCTTCCGGGCCGCGCGGCGGGCGCATCCCGAGGAAGCAGCGGCGGGATCGGGGGCCCGTGCTCCGCGGGGCAGCCCGCTCCGGCCCGAGCGAGCCGGACCGCGAGCCCGAGGGCGGGGGAGCGAGAGCGCAGTGTGGGGCCCGGGCTGGAGGCTGGTGCAGGCCCAGCTGCTGTTGTGTCTTTTCCTTGATTTGCTTTTTTTTCCTGCCTGTGTCATTTCCTTCCCTTTGCTCACACAGGCTGGCCTGTGAGAGTTCCCGGGGCTTGCTCTCCAGCCCTGTGCGCTCCCCAGCGCAGGGGGGAGGGCGCACCGGGAGATAGGCTGGGAGGTGATTAAAACCGCAATCACTGTTATCAACAGTGCGGTTGAGAAATGCGAGTTGCACGCAGATTGCTGGAGGTTGGGAATTGGTTGGGGGCTGCCAGTTATAAATCACGTCCTACTTTTTGAAAAATCTGGTTGCAGTGTTTTGCATCGTTATTTTTTATCTTGCGATATACCTGGAATTATATAACTTGTGAGAGAAGCATTCGCTATACAAAAGAATCTCTATGAAGTTATTTCCTTTTTACAATATTTGCAATTTCTGTTGTGAAGATGTAATCAAAGAAAAGCTTTTAATGTCTTCCACACGCAGCATTTGAACCAAATTATATTTCATGTCCTTTTTGGTAACTTGGCAAATGACTATTGGACTAGAATAAGAAGCAAGCAACATTTTAGATGTATTTTGCTTGGCTTGTTGAACCAGTTATTGTAATAGTGTTGTGTGCAATCCCAAGTTTTTGAAAGTTTTGGTATTGTCCTAAAAATCAAGGGGTAAACTTCAGTGAAAGAGTTGTTTGCAAAGCCATTCATTGCATCTGTGAAGTGCCCCATGTGAAAGAGGGAACGTTAATGTTTGCTTTGCCCTATAGCAAGGTCAAATCGTTTTCGTAGGAGGTTAAGTGTGTGCTGTGTCACATTGGGCAAATACTCTTTTGCCCCCTATATTTACACTCTGACTTTTAATGAATTGCCTTGTTCTATTCCAGGCTGCCCCTCATACAGTAAGGGATGGGTTTGTTCACTTGCTGGACTTACTGTTTCCTTCCCATGCTTTACTTGAAAAGTACTTGCTCTTGTAGGGGAAAGTCTCCTGTGACAATAAGCAGAAAAGGAACCCAGTAAGGCCTGATATTTTAATACATAATTGAACAAATGCTTAACATTTACTGAAAATTTAATACATAATTCTTGTCCTCCTTAGGCTTCAAACATTTATCTTGTGTTCTGGAATTTGATGATTGAGCTAAATCTTTGAATTGATTTGTGAACCTATATTTGTGATAGTCTTCCTAGTAAGTCTTTCCTCTTTGTCCTATGGGGGCAATATTAAGTCCCAATAGGGAGTGTGAAATACCTGAGGGTATGCAGACCTCCCACTCTCTGCTTTCTTGACTGCTAAATCAGTTAGAGTATACAGATGTGTTGGCTACTTTTCTTGTCTAACATAAAAATAGATGTCAGCCTGTTTTTACATTTCAAACCATTTTCAAAAGTTTATTTTAAGTGTGTGAGTCTGTGGAGGGGCAGTGATGGTGAGGAAAAGAAATAGATAAGTGGAGTCTAGAGCCCAAAGAAAAAAGGAGAAAGGTGAAGGGATTGAGAAGTACGAATTGCTAGTTACAAAATAGTCATGGGGTTGTAAAGTACACCATAGGCAATATAGTCAATAATATTGTAATAACTATGTATGGTGCCAGGTGGGTACTGGAAATATCGGGGAGGAACACTTTGTAAAATATATGATTGTCTAACCACTATGCTATATACCTGAAACTAATACAAAATAATATTGAATGTTAACTGTAATTGAAATTTTTTTTTAATTTTAAAAGGAAAAAAGGACCAGGATCTCAGTGTCTTCTCATGTGTTCCAGTATCAGTTTTATATGAAGAAACAGAGACAATGAGGACAGAATTAATTTTCCTGGTAGCTACAGTATATTATTAGGCAAGGTGGTTTAAGAAGCACTGCCTGGCTTTCTTCAGCACATTCCCCTCATAGCCATTCTCTTTCCTTTTTGTAGATGATCTTGACTTGCAGAGCTAATACTGAATTCTCCCAGAACCTGGCTCTTTGATTTGCTTTGTACAGGGCTCAGCAAGGATACACACACACACACACACACACACACACACACACACACCTTCTCTCTTAAATACTGTTTCCATATTGGTGATATTAATGATGAAAATTCAAATTCTCAGACCTGTTAGTTTGCTTTAGTTGCTATAGTTCTTAATAAACTCAAGGGTTGATAAGAGAGAAACATAGACTTATTAATATTTTCATTACGCTCATTAAACTCCAGCCCAGTGAGGAAAGAACTAAAACTAATTTGTGTCCCTGCAAGTTCTTTGGTCAACAGTCATATTTTCCTGAGCTCTTCTAAGCCCTAGACTCAAGCCTGTTAGACAACTTGGGTTGCTAATAAAAACATCAGATTTTATATTGGCTGTTAGCCCCAGTAAATTTCTAGTGGAAACTACACTTATCCCTATAAATAATAGGAAATATTCTTTTTTTTTTGGCATTGATAACTGTGTGGTTATTTATAAAAATTGGTCACGCTAGAATTCTCTCCTACTTTCAGTAATTATAATGGCAAATGCTGTTGTTAACGCCTGAGATTAATTCACTGGTGTTTATTTGAACTTTTTATAAATGTAATCTGAAACTTAGTGGGAAGTATTACTGAAAAATATGTAACAACTTGGAAATGTTACAGGAAACTATAGTGTACTGAGTCTAGGATTAAGGATGGTGTGATTCTGGTTTAATAACTTGGTTTGAAGTCAGAATCAATATGATTTATAGACAACTTGTGTCTCTAGGGTTCCAGGCTCTTGGAAGCTCCCAGTTAGACCAGTCTCAATTCAGTTTGACTAGAATCTGACCACTTGTGTAGACTCTGAATAGTTAGCAACTGTTTTCATTGAAACTGGGATCACAATGTAATGAATCAATATGGCACTGTCACAAGTAGATTTCCGATATTTTAAAAAATGACAGCTGGATTTTAAAACAGACTTTCAGGCATTTGTAAAAAGTAAATATCTGTCCAACTGAATATTACATAGGGAATACACAAAGGATAAGAAGCCATTTTCATGGTTCTGCGTAAGCTATCTATTTATTCTTTGTCCATTTATTGAGTGTTGTTTATATGTCAGATGAAGTATTAGGTCCTGTACCTGAATTTATCCTGTCCTTCAGAAGTTAGAGTTAGGTAAGGTAAACCAGAAACATGTAACCAAATAAGTGTAGCCTTGGCCGGTTTGGCTCAGCGGTTGGAGCATGGGCCTGCGGTCCAGAGAGACCCGGGTTCGGTTCCCGCTAAGGGCATGTACTTTGGTTGCAGTTTGTCCCCGGCCCTGGTTGGTCATGCGGGTGGCAGCCACTCGATTTGTCACTTCCACATCGATGTTTCTCTCTCTCGCTCTTCCTCTCTCTCCCTCCCACTCTATCTGAACAAAAAAATAAATAAATAACTGTAATGAGGTGTTGTAAGTTGTACTTTGTCAAATTCTGTAAAGGTACACCGGAGGTTTTGGGATTGACATATGTAATCCTATAGTCAGACCTTTAGGTTAATTTCATTAAACAATTAAAATAAAATGTAGTGGTGAGATACTGATTTTTATGAGGAAGCAGTAGTTTACTTTGTAATATGTGTTTTTAAATTTTGAACCATCAACTTAATACTGAAGGGCTCTTATATCCCAGAAACAGAAAAATAAACACCAGAATTTGACTTTGAGATCTAGCAAAAGTTCAACCACATCTTTGAAGGAAAAAAGTTTCTTGTGAATTGAAGATCAGGCGTTTTCGCTTATACTTACTATAAAATTATGTTTGTCCAGGTATGGACAGGGTGGAGGCTGTGGGAGTATGTGAAATATGTAGAATAAGATAGTAAAGTCTGACTCAGGGAGAGTCTGAAGTTCAGGATCTCCTGGGTGAGCATTGTGATCAGATGATCTAGCACAGTAGGGTATAGCAGTGCCAAGATGAAGAAATAACATCATTGATTAAATGAGAACAAAGATTTAAATATTACTTTGGAGATTTATATATATGGAAAAGAGAGAGTGACATAGTAAACAGATATAAAGGACAACAATGTTTACTGAAGGACATAGTACTTCTGGAAACTTTTCTGGGTGTTTAGCCAAGGGAATTCATAAATGGAAGTGCCTTAAGATTGGTTTTTTTATTCTTTTTTTTTTTTTTTATCCTCACCCGAGGATTTTTGCATTTATCTTCAGATAGAGCGGGTGGGAGAGAGAGAGAAACATCGATGTGGGAGAGACACATCAAGTGGTTGCCACCCACACAACCCCAACCAGGGCCGGGGACAAACTGCAACCGAGGTACATGCCCTTAGCGGGAACCGAACCCGGGACTCTCTGGTCCACGGACCAACGCTCCAACCACTGAGCCAAACTGGCCAGGGCAAGATTGGTTTTTAAGTAGAGAAGTAATAATTGGGTCTGAAAGAGTGACTTCCTGATGGAGCTAAAGAGAGAAGGATGTGTTGTTACCTGGCAGCCCCCATACCATAGGTCAGGTTATCTGGAGAAGAAGTACATGGTGGTGGATAATTGTGGATGGCTGTCTGCTTGAGACTGCCTAGGAGCCTCCACTGTTTAAGCTTAAACTCTAATCCTTGTTTCATAGAGCCCTTCTTTTCTATTTTCTATTAATACTCTTCCCCTTTAGATTCTTAACCTCTTAATCTCCAGAATTAACTTCATCTCTTCTTCCTGGTAGCTTTTAAGTGTGTCAGATAACCCTATCCTCAGGAAATCTTTTTAAGGTTATAGCACTCTGTTACCCTTCTCTCAACTTGTTCACATGTAAAGTTCACAAATGAATTAATTGTTGACTTCCACTACTTCTAATTTTCTTTTAATATCCAGCTTCTTGAGTCCCTTTAAAATTTTGTTTCTGCCTCTACCACTCTATTGAATCTGCCTGTCCTATGTTTGTCACTGCCCTTCTTTGCTCTTGGCTTCTGTGGTGTCACTATTTTGTTTTTTTCAATCTTCTTAAAGAACTTTTTGCTAGCATACCTTCTTCCTACCCTACTCTGTAAGGATTACAACTCACTGAGTATCAGTCTCTTTTCTTCCCCCTTATCCCTTATTTGCTTTCATATCCTTTCTCCTCCTCAGTTCAGTTTTTAAATTCCCTCACAGCTGGAACATCTTGCTTTTCTGAAAGAATCTTTATTCTGTTAATAATTACGTAAAAATCTGTACAACCTCTTGCTACTCCCACTGTAAAAAATTTTTTTACATGTGTGTGTTTATGGACCCTGGTTTATATGCCGTGTAATTCAATCTCTTTATTTGTATAACCTCATATTTGTGTGTTGTTTATTCTTTTACCCCTAGAGTTTGAATACCTTGAAGTATCTTTCAAAAGTAGTATATAATACATGATAGGTACTCAGTAAATGGTTATTGTTAATGATTAATAAAAATTCAGGAATAGCCCTGGCTGGTTTGGCTCAGCAGTTAGAGTGTCAGCCCTTGGACCAAAGGGTCTCAGGTTTGATTCCCGGTCAGGGGGCATATCTGGGTTGCAGGTTCGATCCCTGGCCCTGGCTGGGGTCGTGGCAGAGATAGCCAATTGATAAGTCTCTCTCACATCAATGTTTCTCTCTCTCTCCCTCCCTCCTTCCACTCTATCTAAAAAATCAGTGGAAAAGTATCCTTGAGTGAGGATTAAAAAAATTTTTTTCAGGAATAAAATTAAGTGTTAGTGTAGATTAAATGTTCTTCAGTCTTTTCCCATTGATAATAATAATAGCCAGCATTTTTTTTTTTTAGCATCACTATTAGGTAACATGAGGAATAATTTGTAATTTTTTTCCTTTTAACTCTCACAGTAGCTCTGTGAAATGATCCTTAATTTTCTACATTTTAAAGATGAGGAAATTGCCCTGGCCGGTTTGGCTCAGCAGTTAGAGCGTCGGACTGCGGTCCAGAGAGACCCGGGTTCGGTTACCGCTAAGGGCATGTACCTCGGTTGCAGTTTGTCCCCGGCCCCGGTTGGTCGTGCGGGTGGCAGCCACTCGATGTGTCCCTTTCACGTCGATGTTTCTCTCTCTCTCTCTTCCTCTCTCTCCCTCCCACTCTATCTGAACAAAAAAGAAAAAAAAGAAGAAAAAATGTCCTCGGGTGAGGATAAAAAAATATAAAAATAAAAATAAAAAATAAAGATGAGGAAATTGCCCGGGCCGGTTTGGCTCAGCGGTTAGAGCGTCGGCCTGCGGTTCAGAGAGACCCAGGTTCGGTTCCCGCTAAGGGCACGTACCTCGGTTGCAGTTTGTCCCCGGCCCTGGTTGGTCGTGCGGGTGGCAGCCACTCGATGTGTCCCTTTCACATCGATGTTTCTATCTCTCCCTCTTCCTCTCTCTCCCTCCCACTCTATCTGAACAAAAAATGAAAAAATGTCCTCGGGTGAGGATAAAAAAAAAAAAAAAAAAAAGATGAGGAAATTGAAGTTTAGGGAGAATAACTGATTTGTTTAAGGCCTCCTTACACCCAGGTCTTCCTGACTCCAAAGTTCATTAACTGACTGCTGTTTGTTTTCAGAAGTTTTGTTTATTTTAATTTTTTAAGGAATCCCATACTGGAGTGCTGATAATTCAGTTAAAATCTCAACCCAGGAAGAAATGCCTAAAAGAGCCACTTGACTTTCTTCCTGTCTTTATCCATGTCCTCAGATTGAAGTATCAGTTTAAAAACCTGTCTGCCTCTAGCAGTATATTTTACTTTGACACAAAATCAGATTCTATAACCCTGTTTCACTTGTGTCAGTTGTCCTGGATTTCAAGAGATAGTGCCAAACCATTCCTCTAGTGTATTCTCAACGCTGGAACTACCAAGCAAGATTATCCATTAAGTAATGCCAGGAATTGGTTAGCTTCCTGGAAACAGATTTTGTCAACCTGATAAACCAGCTCTTATAATAGCATCATCTTATACAGAATTAGAAATGTCTTCTGAAGTCCTCTTGTCATGGATTTCACTTAAAAACCATGTATGTGGCCCTGGCTGGTTTGACTCAGCCGTTGGAGCGTCAGCCCGTGGACCAATCAGTTGCAGGTTCAATTCTGGTCAAGGGCCCGTACCTCAGTTGCGGTTCATCCCTGGCCCTGGTCGGGTTCATGTGGGAGGCAGCCACTCGATGTGTCCCTCTCACGTCAATGCTGCTCTCTCTCTCTCCCTCTCTCCCACTCTATCTGAAGATAAATAGAAAAATATCCTCGGGGGAGGATTAAAAAAAACACCACAAATGTGTTTGTGTGTGTGTATTTACATCCATCTTGCTTCAATATCTGAGTTGGGACAACTGAAATTCTCAATTCTAAGGTGGTTACCTTGACACAGAAAACTCTATGCATGCTGCTGCTAGGAATATTGCTGGATACCCCTATGAAAACACCTACCGAGTCATAATCCTTATATTGATTATAATTTACTGTTGCAGTTGACCCAGTAGTTTTATACATACATATTTATATAAGCCAATTTAATATATAAGTCTATATATATTATATATGCTAAACTTCCTAGCCTAGATGTTATTCTCTAGTTTTGTTTTTGTTTTTTGTTAACTTCACCCAAGTATATTTTTTCCATTGACTTTTAGAGAGAGTGGAAGGGAGGGGGAGAGAAAGTGAAACATTGATGTGAGAGAGACATATCGATTGGTTGCCTTCGCATGCACCCTGTCCAGGGCTGGGGTTTGAACCTGCACCCAGGTACATGCCCTTGACCAGGGATCGAGCCTGCGACCCTTTGGTCTGAGGGCCGATGCTGTAACTGCTGAGCCAAACCAGCCAGGGCTATTCTCTAGTTTTCAAACCTTGGTTGGAAGGTTAAAATACAAAACAAAACAAATACTCAAGCAGTTACCTTTCTTTAAGGAACCTGTAGAAAATTGTTAGAAAATATGAGACAGCCCGCCCGGTGTGGGTCAGTAGTTGAGTGCTGACCCATGCACCAAGAGGTTGCCAGTTCAATTCCTGGTTAGGGCACATGCCCAGGTTGTGGACCAGATCTTCAGTGGGGGGCATGAGGAGGCAGCCAGTCGATGTTCTCTCTCATCGATGTTTCCATCTTTCTCTCCCTCTCCCTCTCCCTCTAAAAATCAATAAAATCGCTTCTCGGCCTTTTGGCTAAGATCAAGTGTAGTATCTGTTCTTAACAGTTTAAAAATCAATAAAGAAAAAAAATAAAAAGAAGTATGAGACAATTGATAGGATATATGCATTTTAATTTTGACAAAATACCAACTTCCTCCTCGTTCATTATCCCATTTGCCTCATTCTTTTGGCACAGCTGTTATCACTCTCATGCATACTTTTGTATACATGTATATTTTGAAGTGGAATTAGATGGGAAGCTACTCTACTGGTATTTTTCCTGCAATTTTTTGTTTTAATTTTTACTGATTTTAGAGAAAAGAAGGGGGCAGGGAGATCAATTTTTTTGTTATTCCACTTATTTATACATTCATTGGTTGGTTCTTTTTAAAAAATTTTTTTTTCTTTATTGATTTTAGAGAGAGAGGAAGGGAGAGGGAGAGATAGAAACATCGATGAGAGAGAAGAATATCAATTGGCCGCCTCCTGCATGCCCCCCACTGGGGATTTGACCCACAACCTGGGCCTGTTTCCTGACCAGGAATCGAACCGGTGACTTGGTGCAAGGGTCGACACTCAACCACTGAGCCACACTGGCCGGGCGATTGGTTGATTCTTTTTTTTTTTTAATCCTCACCCGAGGACACTTTTCCATTTTTTGTTCAGACAGAGTGGGAGGGAGAGAGAGGAAGAGAGAGAGAGAGAGAGAGAGAGAGAGAGAGAGAAACATCGATGTGAAAGGGACACATCAAGTGGCTGCCTCCCGCACGACCCAACCAGGGGCCGGGGACAAACTGCAGCCGAGGTACGTGCCCTTAGCGGGAACCGAACCCGGGTCTCTCTGGACCGCAGGCTGACGCTCCAACCGCTGAGCCAAACCGGCCAGGGCTGGTTGATTCTTATATGTGTCCTGACCTGGGATCAAAACTACAACTTTAGCATATTGGGATGACACTCTAACCAACTGAACTACCCAGCCAAGGCCTTAATTCTAATTGTACTTTTCTAAACAGGTAAAAACCTCTTCATGGGCACCCTTCTTCTTTTCTTGCACTTCCTCAGAGGTTATGTAGGACACCTGAGCAAATTTGGTCTAGGAAGAAGGGAGAGGCATAGAGTGCAATTTTACTTTCTAGCTTCATGCTCTTCTTTCCTTTCCACAGGATATTAGAATATTTCCAAGTCTGGCCAGTGTGGCTCAGAGGTTGAGCATCGACCCATGCACCAAGAGGTTGCTGGTTTGATTCCCGGTCAGGACACATGCCCGGGTTGTGGGCCCAATCCCCAGTGGGGAGCGTGCAGGAGGTGGCCAGTCGATGTTCTCTCTCATCAATGTTTCTGTCTCTGTCTCCCTTTCCCTTCCTCTCTCTCTAAAATCAATTAAGGGGAAAAAAATTTCCAAGGGACAATGATAAAGGGCAGAAGATAGGCACTCTCTGGGTGGAGTCTTTTGTTCTTGATTCTTTTAAGGTGTGCCCCAAGTCCCCAAGTGACTCACTTGTCACCAAAGCAAGTATAACAGCTCATCCCTCATGTTCCTTTCCAGATCAACAGATTTATTTATTTTAAACTCTCAAATGCTATTTGAGTGGACAATGATCTCTTGAAGGACCTGGGAGAATTTTGCAAAACATGGAATTGGGCTGGTTTGAGTTCTGGGTTTTGGCCAGTTGTCTTCAGTGCATAAGAACTCTAGTACTTTATGCTATTTCAAGAAAAGGGGATTAAAAGTAATGCCAGTAAAACAGAGACAATACATTGCTTGGTCAGTTAGGGAAGAAAAACAATAGAACTGCCTTTTGACTTCCCTGTGGGAAGCAGAAGGCCTACAAACTTGTGAAGGATTGGGAGGAGGGCAATCAAAGACTAGGCCTGTAAGATAACGTCTGTTCAAAGCAACTACCTGAGGTTCTTGTTTGGTACTTTTAAAATGTGCTCTCCTCCATATGATACTTTAAGAATAAGTCTGTGACTAACTCTGTTCCATAATCAGCTCTCCATGGATTCATCTTTTCACTCAGTACCCTACTACCCTGTGCTGTTTTGTTCTTCAGTTTACTCCAACTTTTCATCTGTTTTTCCTGGTTGAGTTTCTCTGGTGCTAGAAGAATTGCTCTGTTTGAGCACCTCCCTTTCCCCCAGTGAATTGGTAAATATTGCTGCCAGAGATCTGATTGGAGAACTGTTAAAAATCCATTAAAATTCAAACTGCCATAGTCTAACCTCAGTTATCTACTTTTCAGAGACATCAAATGTATATAGTTATAGTTAGGTGGTCTGTCATTTTACCTGGAGAGAACTCACTGAGTATTAGTCATATAATTTATGAAAGTATTTTTCTGGTCTGTACTAAAGTATCTTAATCCATGTGACCCATGTTCTCTCTTTCATTGCAGACGAACAGGAGGCATTGAACTCGATCATGAAGGATCTGGTGGCCCTCCAGATGAGCCGACGTCCCCGGGTGCCTGGATATGAGACCATGAAGAACAAAGACACGGGTCACCTAAATAAGCAGGTGTGTGTGGCCCTGGCAGACTTAACAACATTTGTTTGGGGAGGAGGGGGGTGGGTTTCAAATAGGAAATATTTGAGAAGCCAAGACTAGATACTTTTAAGTGGTATATATCACTTACCACTTAAAAGATTGTGAAAAGAAGCATGATCTGGAGTCCCAAAGCCTTGTGCATCTAACCTTAATGTGTAGTATTTCATCTGCGGCAAAAAAGAATAATTTCTTCATTTATTATGGAGACAGTATTCATATAACTTTTCTTTTCTGATTATTTGGCCAATATTTTATCCAGATTTATGATCCCTAACTCAGAGGCTTTTAGCTACTTTATAGTATATACTCAGGAAAATTTAATTATTTTAGTATTAGCATGTGTAAAATATAATTAGGAAGGGAAATTTATTTAATAAAATGTCATAATATATTCTAAAGGTATTATTGTTATTTAGAATTTTTTCCCTTTATTAACTCAGTTGAGAGTGCCTGTTTTATTGAGAGTTGTGTGGTTCTTTAGGAAAACAGTTTTTATTTTTGTTAACATTTAAACTTAAGTGCTGAGAACCTTCTCACGTGCAGTGTCATTTACCTCCCTGTTTTCCGGGTACTTTGGCTTGCAGAAAGGGGTGAATGATGGGGAACTTTCCTCCCTAGTGGGTATCTAGTGCTATCAGATGGGCGATGTGTGTTTGATGAAAACTTGTCCATGATATCCTCCCACAACTAACCTCTTTCCTCATTTGTGCCTTGTCTACCAGTTCTTCAGAATTACCCTTGGCTCTTAGAGAAAGTATAAGGCCCTTAAAGATTTTCTGTCTGAGGTCTGCTAGATATAGCCTCCTTGAGTTTTTCTTGCCTTTAGGAAAATTGGAGACCCTGACTCCTTTTGTTTCATGTTAATAGAAGGATTAGTTTAGAAAGCTGTTTTTATTTTTGTGGTTACCTTATAGAACTGAGGGAACAACAGAATAGGGCCCATTCTTGTACTATTTTCATACATTATTCTAATTATGGGTTTTCTCCCTTGCTATAATTCATTTCTTTTCAAAACTGCTTTTGGAAGAAGCATTTTACCAGAAGTGAGTCCCCTCCCCCAAGCTTGAGCCTAATGACCTCACTTTCCTTCCTGTCTTCCTATGTGGAGTATGCTTGCTAACTCTGCTCTAGTCAGCTGATCTTTCTCCAAATGGGACTGTTAGCCTGGATTATCAGTTCATAGGTGAAAAGGAGAAGCTTTATGGAAGTGGAAGGCCCAAACGGACCAGTCTGGGGAAAAAAGGGGTAGAGTGGTCCCTGATTGATCCTTGAAAGGTATTTACCTTTTAGGAATCCTTCTGCTTAGAGCCTAAAAGCCATTATAAGAAAAGTCCTGATCTTTTATTGTGCCTACTGCTGTTATTGAAGTCAGTGGTTATGAAGGTAGAAAACTGTGAAAAAGACTGACTGCTGGTTAGCAAGTAATCTTAGCAAGAGGTACTGGCTATTTGGATCCGTAATTTACTTGAATGTCATCAAACTTTTTCTCTTGCATAGAAGATACAAACTATTAACTTCAGTTTTTTTGTTTTTAAAGAAAAAACACAACAGCAGCAGCTCAGCCCTTCTGAACAGCCCCACAGTAACAACAAGCTTATATGCAGGGGCCAGTGAGACAAAGAAATTTTTGGTAAGAAACCAAATTACCTTTAAAGTTAAAATGTGCTTTTGAACCTGATACTAGTGCTGGAAGAGTGTGGAGTTCATTTCCCAGACAAGTTGTGGATTTGTAGGGAGCATTGGTTACTTGTTACCTGCATTCTGTGCTTCTAGTCACCATTTCTCACAACAATATTTTTTGTAAACAGACTCTATCAATGCTGTCCAATAAAATTTCTGTAATGATAGAAATGTTCTGTATTTGTGCTGTCCAATGTAGTAGCCACTACCACACATAGCTAATGAGCAACTGAGAAACTAAATTTTAATTTTTATTTAATTTTAATTATTTTACATGTAGATAGCCACATGTGGCTATTGTCTTGGACAGCACAATTTTATATACTATATAAGGCACTACTGGTTTGTTGGGCAAGAAATTCAGTACATGCTTGGAGATGTTTTGTGAAGCTGTGGACCAAACATGGCTGTTTAGAAATTGAAGCTCAAAATGTTATGCTAATACTGGGTAAAAGGGCAGTGATTGTTTTTTCCCTTAATAAAGTCAAGGTTGTGGAATAGTTTCTCCTGGGAAATGTTTAACTTCTGACCAGGAGAAGTATTCTTCAGCAAAATCCTGAAAGCAGAAAGAAGGAGGGCGTCTCAGTGAATGCATTTCTAGGAAGGATGGAATGAGATAGGGTTGGGGGAAACTTTTAGAAAGAGAGTGTTTACAGCTTAATGTAATGAAAAGACCCTACCTAAGAGTCTGGAAACATTAATAATCTGTTAACATAAGATTTTATAATTTACAGAGTGAATTCACGTTTTTTATTATTTTTGTTTTTGTTCACTTGGGCCTGGGGTAGAATTAAACTGTTTTCTCCATTACCAGATCTCTTCCTGAAGGTCCATGCTTAGAAGAGAGGAATGAAAGATCAAAACCTGATTTAAATGGCTAAGAGATGTCAGTTGGACCAAAGATTCAAATTGCAGAGTCCCAGTTGAAAGTAACCAAGCATTTTGGCCAGCAGGAAAAGTTGTTTATTCAGGGGTGGGGTGGCGTTGGCAGAGGCAAACAGCACTTTAGTGTGAAAATGGCAGTGCTGGCTACAAGGCACAGCTGAGATTGGCACAGCTTCATGGGGTTCAAGCTTGGTACAGCAAGGAAAGCCAGAGGAACTATGGGTTCAGTGACAGAATTGTTTGGGGGCTGAGGCCTGGAAGAACTAGAAAACTTAATTTAACATCTGCTTGGCAGGACTTCAGACATCCTCTTCCCTAAGTAAATAAGCTAAATAACTAATTAAAAAAGAGAATGCTTTAGAGAACAACGAAGCATCTGAGCATCATGAAAGTACATGAACAATGAGGTGCTCAGCTATGAACTATTTGCTAGGAGGTAGGATCTGTGTTCTTTGTATTCTCCCTCCTGTACATTAGGTCCTTGGACAGTCTTAGATGTATGGCACATCCTAAGTGTGCTGGGGCCTATGGATAGTTTTGCAGGTGTTGATGTGCAAAAGATGGATCTTTAGCAGTCATCAACTCACAGTGCTTTATATCCAGCAGGTGTTATTTCTCTGTGAGCTTGACAGCTTAGTGTAGTGAAAAGATTACTGGTCAGAAGCCATTGAGTTGTTAATAATCCATTAACATAGGCTTTTATAATTAACAGAGGGCTTTCTGCAACAACAGTAACAACTATAAGCATGTGTATAACACTTTAACGCTTACAAAGTGATTACACAAGGTTATTGAGTAGAGCCAGGAAGCAAACCCAGATCTTCTGACTGACTCCTGGTCACAAAAATTTTACTGTGTGTAAGTCTAGTAGTCTTTATAAACCTCAGTATTTCCATCTGAAATACAGAGATAATAATACCCACCTTGTCTACCTCCTAAAGCTGTTTTAAGATCATGGACAGAACGTAGAGCATTTTGTTGTTGTTGTTATTGTTAATCCTCACCCGAGGATATTTTTCCATTAATTTTTAGATAAGAGTGGAAGAAAGGGAGGGGGGGGGAGAGAGAGAAAAACATTGATGTGAGAGAGACACATTGATTGGTTGCTTCCCGCATGACCCTGACCAGGGCCGGGGATCGAACCTGCAACACAGGTTCATGCCCTTGACCAGGAATCGAACCCATGACCCTTCAGTCCAAGGGCTGATGCTCTAATCACTGAGCAAAACCAGCTAGGGCTGTAAAACATTTTATACATTGTAAAACAAATGTACAAATATGAAGTAGTGATTACATCACATCTGTGATATTCTGACCTGGGTATGAGCTTCTAACCAGAATTATGCATACTGCCAAGGAACCAAAAGGGTTAAAGTTTCCTACCTTTATTGGATTGTCATTACTATCTGATGGCTCTTTGTAAACCTCTGAAACTAGCCTCATTTCTGAAAATCCTAGTAGAGAAAGAAATAGAATTCTTTTTGTTGTTGTTGTTAATCCTCACTTGAGGATATTTTTCCGTTGATTTTTAGGTAGCATGAAGAGAGGGAGGGAGAAAAGGAGAGTGAGAGGGAGAGAGGGAGAGAGAGAGAGAAAGAAACATTGATGTGAGAGAGACACATTGATTGGTTGCCTCCCCCATGACCCCAACCAGGGCCCGGAATCAAACCTGAGACCCTTCAGTCCTCGGGCTGAAGTTCTGACTGCTGAGCCAAACCGGCCAGGATGGATTCTTATTTCCTGATTCTTGTTTCTCTCAAATCTTATCAAAATGGCAGGCGGAGACTTGAACAGAGCCCAGGGTCTCAGGCTGTCCCTCTAGATGTTCACTATTGGGTGCTTGCTTCAGAATAGGAAAGTTACTTTCTTCACAGCAGGCACGAGCAGAGCAGTTCTCTTGGCTATCAGTTTTAGAGGAGAATTTTATGAGTTGTTCCCCCCAGCAGGATCAGTGATTTAACAGACTGCCTTTGTTTTTACTGAGCTAGACCTGTTTCTTCCAGACTTCCTTTGTCTTTCAATGGTTCTTAAAAAGATAGGCTGGCTAGTTTGAAAATAAAGTATAAAGCAATACACAAGCCTGGTATTCCATTTTGTAAGAAGCTGCTGTATAATCATGTCTTCTACTGATCTCATAGAACTGTCCAGAGTCACACTTACAAATAAAATTATTTTTGTTGCCCTTTTCTTTTTCTTCTCATTTATTTATTATCTTTGGCAAAATAAGGACTCCAATGCCAAAGACGTGGGAGCCATCAAAAGAATATAGCAAATACAGGGATAGAAAGCACTACAGAATCAGAGAAGAGGGTACCAGGCTTGATGGTTAGGTGAGGCCTTTGCCAGGTCAAATTAGTTCACAAACCTTTGTTTAACAAACACTGATTTTTTTTTTTTTTTTTTGATTCTTGGAGCCCTCTTTGGTTACATGTTCAGTTGTTGAGTTTAGACTTTGGTGTTATCGTTGGTTACTCTTATTGCCCCTGCTGAGTTCCCAAATCTGTAGCTCAGCCTGGAGACCTACACTGTTCTCCTGGGTGCATCTCTTACTATTCCTTTCAGCATATTAGCTGTAGTAGGCAGGGGACTTGAACCTGTCTAGATATGAATTTTTGTATTGGAACTTTTTTCACAGCAGCTGTGCCATCCATTTACTTCAACATGTGCCTATAGTTAAGTTTCTTAGACATACAAAAGAAATATAGATTATGTTCACTGTACCCTAGGAAGCATGTAGTCTTATTAGGAAATGAGAAATTCATTCCAAAAAGAAACTGAGGTAAGTTATGACTACATATGCCTAAATATATGGTACAGATAGTAAGTGCTATAGGAAGCCAGAAAAGTGAAAGATGAACTTGGGCCAAGGAGTTATGGAATCATTTCTGGAGGAGGTGGTACTTGAACTAGGCCGTAAAAAGTTTAGTTAGGTGGAAAGGAAGAAGAGTGGCATTCCAAGATGGAAAACTGAATGATTAAAGACCTAAAGAAAGGAATGAATATAGCATATTTCAGGAAACAGGGCGGACATTGATCTGCCTGAAGAGAGGGTTCCTGTCGAGAACAAACAATGTGAGATGGTTAGGTACACTGAATGAGCTTAAATTCCAGAGGGCTTTGAATGATAGCTAAGAATTTAGACTTTATTTCATAAGGTCATGGGGATCACTGATTACTTTTTTTTTTTTTTTATCCTCATCTGAGGATATCTTTCCATTTTTTGTTCATATAGAATGGGAGGGAGAGAGAGAGAGAGAAACATCGACGTGAAAGGGACACTTCAAGTGGCTGCCTCCCACACAACGCACAACCCAACCAGGGCCGGGGACAAACTGCAACCGAGGTACATGCCCTTAGTGGGAACCGAACCCGGGTCTCTCTGGGCTGCAGGCCGACGCTCTAACCGCTGAGCCAAACCAGCCAGGGTTGATTACTTTTTTAATAAGGAAGGGACATGGTGAAAGCGGTGGTTAAGATGATTGAAATTGTAGAGGAATGTAAACTATGTTGGAAAGGGATTGCCAAGAAGTACAGAGTTGCTTTTGGAATCCAGGAGTGAGAGAAAAAGGGGCTCAATGAAAGTGATGATGGAGAGAATGGGTAACAGTCTTATACCAGAGGCCTTTGAAGAGAGAATTGGAACTTGCTGTCTGGCTGTGAGAAGGAGAAAGAAAGGAAAGAATCAAGGAGGGGGGAGGGGGGAAAAGGGAGGGGAGATAGGAAGAGGGGGAGAGGGAGAGGGAGAGGGAAAAGGGAAAAAAAAAAGAATCAAGCAGAACTCAGAGGTTTGAGCCTGTAGTCAAAAGAACAGTGGTACCAAGGTTAGAAATAGCAACACTAAGAAGGGAGGGTAGTTGATGCAGACTATGACTAGGTTGAGTTTGATATTACAGTGAAAAAGTCAGACTGTGTGTCTATATGTACGTGTGGTTTTTGCAGGTCCACAGTCCCTTATCTGCAGTTCTGAAATCCAAAGAGTACTGTAAACTGAAAGGCAAATTTTTTTTTTTTGGTAAATTTGTGGCAAACTCATTTATCAATAAAACCTTGTGTGACTCAGTTGGAGCATCCTCCCACGCACCAAAGGATCAAGGATTCGATTCCCAGTCAGGGCACATACCTAGGTTTCAGGTTGATCCCCAGTGGGGGTGCATGTGGGAGGCAACCAATCAATGTTTCTCTCTCTCTCTCTCTCTCCCTCTCCCCCTTTTCCTTCCTCTCTTTTTAAAATCAATAAAAATAAAAAAAATGTCCTCAGGTAAGGATTAAAAAAAAGAAAAAAAAATACAAACAAACCTGGTCTGAATGAACACAGGGCTGTTTATAGTCTTTATCCCATTTATTGTAAATATTCATACTTTTCATTACAAAAACTAGTTAACAGATAAACCCTAAATCTTAGTGACTTAACACAATATGTCTAGTACAGAGGGACCCTAACTGAAGTTGGCTGCACTGATCTAGAACGTGTGACTGCCAGGGAAGAGAGTCCAGAAACTCAATTCTGTTCCCAACTCTTGGTTAGAATTAGTCACAAAGCCCAAAACTAACTTCAAGAGAGCCTAAGCAATGCATGAGATACCTGTGAGCATTCTGCCTCTGCCATGGGAGTGCTGCCCCAGACACCCTCCTCCTAGCGGGAGGTCACATAATACATAGAACATGTACCATGCTACCTCTCTAAATCCAAAAATGCTTCTGAAACACTTTTGGCCCCAACAATTCTGGCTAAAGGATAATGGGCCTATATTATTATTTATTGAGCACTTATGATATACCAGGGTACTATCCTCATACCTTTATCAGTTACTTAATTTAATTTGTTTGATAATTTCATGAGATAGATACTATCACTATTCTCACTTTACAGATGAGGAAACTGAGCTACAGAGAAGTTGGTAACAAGTTCAGGGTTTGAAGCCAGACAGTTTGAATCTATACATTCTTTTTTTTTAAATATGTTTGTATTTATTTTATTTTTATTTATTTTTTGTTAATCCTCACCCGAAGATATTTTTTCATTGATTTTTAGAGGGAATGGGAGGGAAGGAGGGAGGGAGAGAGAAACATTGTGAGATAGAAACATTGATCAGCTGCCTCCCATATGCACCAGATGTCCCCCATTCCCCCCTCACCCCTTTGCCCTCCTCCACCCATCTCCCAACCCACCCCAGGTCTTTACCTGTCTATTGTCTGTGTCCATGGGCTGTGCATATATGTATGAGTTCTTTGATTAGTCTCTTCCCATCCTCCCTTCCACCTTCCCTCTGAGTTCTGTCAGACTGTTTCATGCTTGCATGTCTGTGGTCCTATTTTTTTGTTAGTTTATTTTGTTCATTAGTGCTGCATTCTTTTTTTTTTTTTTTAATTTTTTTTCTTTATTGATTTTAGAGAGAGAGGAAGGGAGAGGGAGAGAGAGATAGAAACATCTATGAGAGAGAACATCGATTGGCCACCTCCTGCATGCCCCCCACTGGGGATTGGGCCCACAACCTGGGCATGTGCCCTGACCGGGAATCAAACCAGCGACCTCTTGGTGCATGGGTCAATGCTCAACCACTGAGCCACACTGGCCGGGCTAGCGCTACATTCATAACAGCATATCTGCCTCAAATATATCGCAGACAGGTGAAATTTTTCTTGAGAGATTGAGGCTGGACATAGAGATTTAGAAATCTTTTATTTAGAGGTTGCCTGCCTGATATTTTTTATTTCTACTGAGGAAAGATGTGAGGAGAGGGGGAGAAGTCCAGAGGCCAAAAGTACAGACATCAGGGGCAGGTCATGTGTGAGGGGAGGGGTGGGAGAAGGGTGTGAGGAAGAGGAACCAGCAAAGAAGCAGAAGTGGCTAGAATAGTGGCAGCTTCCTTGAGCTGGGATAGAGTCAGAGGCAGGGAAGAGAGAAACTCATGGAAGGGGACTTGGCCAGTTTGAAATGCCTCAGAGAGGCAAGGAGAATTTTTGGCAGGAAGGAATTGAATTAAGTTATCTTGATCTGAACTTTCCTGATCCATAGTTATTCTCCTCAGCCTGACAGGGAAACTCGGATTTAGGGATTTGGCAGATTTGGGCACACCATGTGATTCGTGGAAGTTGGTCATGAGCCTGCATCGTGCTCTAAAACGCTGTCACCACATCAGAGAAGGGATTCAAGGCACTAGGCTCCTTTGCTTACACTGCTACTTATCACAGGCTTGGTTAGTCTTGAGTAGGAATGATTTGTGGTTTGGGGCAAAAGTTTAATTCCCTTTCCAACTAAATGCACTAATTTCTGACTAATAGAATTGTGCTTAGATTATGGCTCATCATGAATAAATTTGGTTTATTCCTTCGTAGGTACATCTAAATATTGTCCCAATTTAAAAATGAGAGCTACTGGTATGTGTTTGTTATTGCTATAAAAAATTAGTTAAAAATCAACAGAGAAAAATAAACCTAAGGACATTTGGATAAACTATGGTTAATAAGTTTTAACAAAAACAAGTGTTTCATACCAATACAACATGTTAATAATAGGAGAAACTGTAGAGGGGGGGAGTATGTGGGTACTCATTACTCTATCTGTTCAATTTTTCTGTAAATCTAAGACTTTTCTAAAAATAGAATCTATTAATAAAAAATAATAATAATGAGAGCGCTACACCAAGGTGTCCTGGGCTGTGAGCAGGAGGAGGTTAAAAGATGCAGTAACCTACCTGTAGGGACAGACAGGACTGCAAACTATGGTGAGCACTTGGGCTGTTCCATAGCCAGTTGTGGAACTAGAGATAGTGAGAAGCTGGAGGTGGCATGTCAGAGCATGACAGCATGTCTCAGGCACCATGCTTTGGAGGGCTCTTGCCTTGGTAACTGCTTAGTGTTTCAGGGGAAGGAGAAAAAGAAGACAGTGAAAAAATTGCTGTCACTTGTACAAACCTTGAATCTATAGGATAACTTCCTCTGCAGCAGCACCTCCCCACCTTTCTGCTACACACAGGAACACATTCTTCTCTCTCTCTCCCTCTCCCTTCCTCCTCCTCCCCTCTCACCCTCCCTCTCTCACCCTCACCTAGAATGCAGACCAGGTGGGGCACACTGCCTTCCCCATCTACCTTCTTCATCCCCATCCACTCACAACCCTAGCCACAGCCCCACTGGCCTCATAGCTTGTTGCATGATTGGTGCCAGCCTCCTGGTTCTGACTCCATTATTACCCTAGATACAGGGATCTTTCCATCTCCTCCATGAGTTCCAAAAAGTAACATCACAAAAGATCCTTTGATTGTTTTCTTCTTTCAGTGTTCCCATTGAAACCCACCTTCTGTGAGTAAAATAAACCTCCTTTGCCTGTGTAATGCTTAACTTGTAGCATAGGATGGTAATTAAGAGCTGGGCTTCCACAGTTCTAATCTTGGTACTTCTTTTACAAGCATCGTGACCTTGAGGGAATTTATTTTACCTCATTGTAACTCAGTTTCTTCTGTAAAATAAGGATACTAGTACCTGTTGTGAGGATTTGTTTAATTGAAATATGTAACATGTTTAGAACAAGTCTCAGTACATAGTATGTACTCAATAAATGTTAACTATTGTCATATGTTATTCATGGATAAAGTGGTCCATATGTTACATTAAGGGATGAGAGGGCTGTATCAGGGCTGTATTTTGAAGAGTTGTCACATCACAGACCTGTTCCTCAGGGAAGCTTTAGTCTCCACTGTTTAATAGGTGACCTTTTTAAGGCCATTAAGCTCGCTGACCCCATTTGCTTGTCTTTAAAATAATGAGTTAGAGGATGGTAAGCTTATATTTTAATTCACTGATTCTCAAGGTGTGATATAGGGGCCTGTAGGAGGTTCCCAAGACCCTTTCAGTAGTCCATGAGGTCTAAATTATTTTCACAATAATACTAAGATGTTACTTACCTTTTTCACCTTCATTCTTTTAAGAATGTACAGTAAAGTTTTCCACAGGCTACATGATAGTGTTATCATATTGAAAGCAGAAGCTGATATGAGAATCCAGCTGTCTTCTATTAAGCTGTGCATTTAAAAGATTTGCATTCTCTCACTAAACTTTTTTTTTTTAATTTTTTTTTTTTTTTTTTTTTTTAGAGAGAGATAGAAACATCAATGTGGGAGAGAAACATTGATCAGCTGCCTCCTGCACACCCCTCTACCCATGATGGAGCCCGCAACCTGGGCATGTGCCCTGACCAGGAATTGAACTGGGACCTCTCAGTCTACACTGGCCTGGCTAAACTTTTTTTTTTTTTTTTTTACTTTTTATATATTGATTTGAGAGAGAGAAATTGATTTGTTATTCTACTTATTTATGTATTCATTGGTAGCTTCTTATATGTGCCCTGCCTGGGGATGGAACCCTCAACCTTGGCATATCGGGTTGATGCTGTAACCAACTAAGCTACCCAACCAGCTCTCACTGAACTTTTAAAAAATAGTTATTTTCTTTAAAAATTTATTTATGTTAACATGTAATGATTTTTAATTATTTTAAAATGAATAAAATAAATTTAAATTTTCTCAGTTTTAATTTATAATATGGCAAATATTAGATATAATTGACATAAACAAAAGCTCTTTGGGGTTCTCAATAATTTTAAGAGTGTAAATTAGAACCACTGGTCCAGTTCAGTGGACTAGAAGAGAATTCTAGGCCCCTACTCTCTTGGGAAGAGGAACTCCTCATGCACCCATTCTACCTTTCAGACTCTCTTCCTTTTTTGTCTGCTCTGTGTTCCTCATCTTCAAATACTCTAAAACTCTCTATTTTCTTCCAAGCCACAGTCCATTAATGTCTTTTTTTTTTCTGTATTGGTTTTAGACAGAGAGGAAGGGAGAGGGAGAGAGAGATAGAAACATCGATGAGAGAGAACATTGATTGGCCTCCTGCATGCCCCCCACTGGGGATTTGGCCCACAACCTGGGCATGTGCCCTGACTAGGAATTGAACCAGCGACCTCTTGGTGCATGGGTCGATGCTCAACCACTGAGCCACACCAGCCAGGCAAATGTGTCTTTCTTTATTTGATTTTCATTCACTGATTATGAACTCTTTCTCTTCACCATCTCTAATATTTGTTGATTTCCTGACAATCTTACTTTTCTTTTTCCTCTGTACCTGTTTTTTTTTCTTCTGTCATCTCTCTTCCCTTTTCCTGTCATTTTTAGCTCCCACAATTTGTTTGCCCTTTACAATATCTCTTCCTCCTTGATTTGTTCCTTAACATTCTAACACTTCTACTTCCTTTTATTTCTGATATTTAAACTCAACTATTCTCCAATTAATCCATTTAACAAATATTATTAAGCACAAATATTATATACCGTTCCCTTTGATAGTCTCCAGGGTACATAAACAAGATAGACATGATCTCTGTTGTCCTAGAGCTTATAGGCTACCCATGATGGTCATTTAGAATAAAGCTGGGGGCAGTTATAAGATAATTTGTCCAGGGACCCACTTTATCCCCACTGGGGGTAGCCTTGAGAGGATCACAGAAATCAATAGCAGCAGCAGCAGCCATTTATTGCATGTCTATTATGTATCAGGTATTTTACTTATATTATTTAGTTCTCATAGCAACTCTGCAAATTAGATGTGTTTAGTCCCATTCTACAGAGAGAAAAACTAAGACTCATAGAGGGTAAGTAACTTGCTTGTGGTCATATAGCTAGGAAGTATCAGTACTAAGATTTATTTTTCTGTTCAGTCCCTCAGACAAGAAGGAACAATATCCTGGCCAGGAGGTTATACGGAGGGATGAGATGCCAAAACATAGCAACTAAGCTGGGGCAACCACCTAGGTATCTTGTCCCAAGAGCTTTATTGCCCCTGAGGTTAGAACTGGAAGGCTATAGCTCATTGGAAAGGAATGCCTAGGGGGTAGAGAAGCTGGAACAGGACATTGGGGATATTTGCTTAATCTTGCTAAAGGACTGCCTGTTGCTTACCTGGGAGTAACACCTGCCAGAGAACCCACTAACCTGTCTATCATTTCTTTGGCAGAGTGACGTCAGAATCAAGTTTGAGCACAATGGGGAGAGGCGGTAAGTCTGCCTTCTGATCAGTGGTTGTGTCCCTGGAGTGTGGGTCTTGTGGGGTCACTGGTTGGACAGTGGGGTTGATTGGGCATAAAGGGTAAAGTTTCGCCCTTGGCTTGGCCTACCAATTGAACCTTGTTTCTGGTCTGTATGGAAGCCATTTCAGCTGCTGATGTTTTACTCTTTTGCTCTTCTGCTTACTGTGAGAGGTCAGCCAGTTTTCGAGAGGAGGAAGTCAGGGCTTCAGCCCTACTCAGAGTCATGGCTTCCAGACACACTGACACTGTACCACCTGTGGGCATTAGAGAGAGTTTAGGATTCTCCTGTAGTGTGTCATTCCCATTCCTGGTAGAGTGGCCCTAATTTTGTCCATGTCAGGGGCCCGGGTGGTGAATTGAAAGTTTTTTTTTTATAATGTCTAGGTCATGGGAAGCTTCACCAAGTCCCTCAGACGTGAAAGATTTCAGATCATTTGAGAACATGGGAAGAGGGAATTTTTCAGTCTATATTCTGTATTTTACCTTATTAGGGAAGTGAAAATAATATTACAAAACCCTGATGTCCTTTTCTTCATTGTCAGTATTTAGTTTTTGTTGTTTTTTTGCTTGTTTGTTTCTTTGTTTTTGGTAGAAAGTCAAGGTAGACTTTCTTAGTGGAGAAAAATATGGCTCCACTTAATTTCTCAAGTTATTTAAGGAAAAACTTCTAAAAACTACAGACAACTCGTTACGGGATATTTTGGACCCTATGTGTACGAATGTGTATAAATGTGCCTTTCATATCTGTTTCCCACTCTTTGCCTTTCTCCCATTGATATCCCTAGTTTTTCTTTGCTTTTAGTATTTGGAGAGGTGAAGAGGATACCCATGAGTATAAGGTCCCCCTACTTTACAAGACCCACCAGAAGACCTTAGTGCCTCCAGACATTCTTAGTACTGGCTGTTCTCTGCTGCTGGCAGCTTTCAGTCCACTTTGAAGCTAGATCCATAGGATATCTATAGCTGCAGTTCTCCCTTAAAAAGATATATCCACAAGCCCACAAGGTTGTCCGAGGCTACCTGGTGGAAACATTTTGCAAAGAGTAGTTTGCAGAGCCACAGTCCTGCTGCTGTTGTGTGAGTTCTAGGGCTAGAAGGAGGAAGGTCTTCTGAGCCTTGTTCCCAGCTGCTCCTCTTGTGTCCTGCCAGTAGCAGGGAAGTTAAATTGTCACTTCATTATTGCTGCTTTTCACACTTCTGACCTGACTGGGTTTTGTAGGGATGGCCAAATTTGAAGCTGCACAGAGTTTTCAGTAGATATGAAATCAAAAGCTCAATTGTGTTGGAGCCTAATTATGCAGTTATGCTCTCCTGAATTCCTGTTCCCAAAGTGGTATGCAGTTACAGTGAGCAGACTTACACTGAGAAAGTGTATGTGTTTAGTTTCAGAGAAGCTGCCAGATTGAAACCACAAATATTTAAGGTGGTCAGGCAGGAATGGCCTTTTGAAGCCCTGAGCGGCAGAGCACTGGTATCAAGGTTTTGAAAACTGCATTCTCTTTTTATGGAGCTGTTTTCAGGAGCCATGGCATTTCACTGTTTGTGTACTATGTGTGGAATCAAGGACTTTATAAAGTTGGTGCAGGGAAGCCAAGTTCTAGCTGCTTTGTGCCAGACAGCTCTGGTTTCATGTATTTCATGTCTTAGGATTTTGTAGAGAATGTTATTGTGGGCTTTCTTTACTTTTTACAGGGAATATGGATGGTATCTAAATATTTAGGTCCTTATAGAATTAAAATGGATAGAAAAAAGGAAAGTAGTAACTTTTCCCATTCATCTGTGCTAAGTATCCATTCTGGTGAGCTGACTTTCCCTTTGCTTTGGAAGGTTGGGGCCCAGACTCCTGACCCTTTTCCCTCTTAACCTCAAGAGGGCAGAAGAGGAGGACTGTAGATTAAGATCTTGTTCCCTTTGAAACCTTCATTTCTGGACACTGGTGGGGGTAGTTGTCACGGATGTTAGACCCTCTTTGAAGAACTGGCCTAAAAATGTTGTTATTCACCGTGATGGCAGCAGTTTAGATCTTACCAAATCTGGAAGTCCTGGTTTCTGATCTTGACCAGGCTTTTGGGCTGCTTTTGGGGATTTTGAATGGCTTGTCGCCAGGCCAAATGCAGGAAGATTTATCTCTGAGCCCGATCCTTTTCTCATAGTGTGTTGGGGACATCTGAGTGGTCTTCTCATGTTTTATTCAAAAAGTCTGGCCCCACCCTGGCCGGTTTGGCTCAGCAGTTAGAGCGTCGGCCTGTGGACCAATGAGTCGCAGGTTCGATTCCGGTCAAGGGCACGTACCTCTGTTGCAGTTTGTCTCCGGCCCTGGTCGGGTCGTGCGGGAGGCAACCAGTCAATGTGGCTCTATCACATTGATGTTTCTCTCTCTCTCTCTCTCTCTCTCTCTCTCTCTCTCTCTCTCTCTCTCTCTCTCTCCCTCCCCCCCTCCCTCCCACTCTATCTGGTAATAAGTAGAAAAATATCCTCAGGTGAGGAATAAAACAAAACAAAACAAAAAGGCTGGCCCCTTTTGAACTCCTGCCAAGGTCCTGATGAAGGGGGTACGATTTGTGATTAGGAATTTACAGGGAGTCATTCTCTCAGGCTCCAGAAAACACTCATGTCTAGTAACCCATGTCTAGCACCCAACAGTATTACTGCTCAGGGCAGATGATTTAAGGGAAAAAGTTTTAAGGATTACAATATGGCTGGATTTCCTGGTGGATACAGACTAATATATTCAGCAATATAACTTTCAACATTAAAGACATTATGTGATTAGATTTCATTAAAATCCAATGCTATAGGTTCCTCTTTCCTGTGGCTTTTTGCTTCTTCCTCTGGTCATAGCTCTTCCTACTCTGGGAGAGCAAGGAAGATGTGAAAGAACCACACACTGCTTCTTCTCAGCATGGAGGAAAGCAAGAACTGTAGAGGCTCCATGCTGAGTGCTATTACTCCACCACATGCTAGTAAGATTCCATCTAGCCTAGACGTACTTAGAGATGAAGGAAGTTTTAATATTCATTTCCCCCATCACATTAAGCTTCTTTTCATGCGTTTATTAGCCATTCATAACTCTTTGAATTCTCTCAGCATGTTCTTCGCTTGTTTTTTTATTGGATTGTCTGTCTTTTTCCCATTGATTTTGCAGGTAATTTTTCCAAGTTTGATATTTTTTTAACTTTGCTGATGGTTAGTTTATCATCAGAAGTTTAAATTTTTATTGTCAAATCTGTCTTCCTTTTTTTTCTTTTGTTCAGATAGAGTAGGAGGGAGAGAGAGGAAGAGAGAGAGAGAGAAACATCGACGTGAAAGGGCCACATCGAGTGGCTGCCACCTGCACGACCAACCAGGGCCAGGGACAAACTGCAACCTAGGTACATGCCCTTAGCGGAAACCGAACCCGGGTCTCTCCGGACCGCAGGCTGACACTCTAACCGCTGAGCCAGACTGGCCAGGGCTGTCTTCTTCCTTTTTATCTTCTATATTTTATGTCATACTTAGGACATCCTTCCCCACTGTAATATGTTTTAATTCTATATTTTCTTCTATGTATATATAGAAAGAGTACACACACACACACACATACACACACACACACACACACACACACACACACACACTGGTGGATTCAGACTAATATATTCAGCAATATAACTTTCAACATTAAAGAAAAAAAAAGGTTCTCTTTGATATTCTCATCTGCTTATCTCTTTGCTTGTTTTTGTTTTAATTGTTTAAGTTTCAGAGTATTATGTTGAACCCATATGAAATTGCCACTGCAGGACTATCAGCAGTATCGTATAGTTCAACCTAATATACTCATTAAAACTTATTTATTTATTTATTTTATCCTCACCCGAGGACATTTTTTCATCATTTTTTGTTCAGATAGAGCGGGAGGGAGAGAGAGGAAGAGAGAGAGAGAGAAACATCGAGTGGCTGCCACCCGCACGACCAACCAGGGCCGGGGACAAACTGCAACCGAGGTACATGCCCTTAGCAGGAACCGAACCTGGGTCTCTTTGGACCGCAGGCCGACGTTCTAACCGCTGAGCCAAACCAGCCAGGGCACTCATTAAAACTTTTTAATGAAAATTTCAAACACACACAAAAGTAGAGAGAATATTATACTGAACCTCCATGGACCCGTCACCCAGCTTCAACATTATCAACATTTTGCCAATCTTGTTTCATCTTTTCCCACTTTAAATTTTGCTGTGATAGTTAATGACAGGTCGTGTTAACACCTGTACAATTTTAACAAACTGTACAATTCAGTGGTTTTTAGTATAGTTACAGAGTTCTGACCTAATGAGTCTTTCTGGAAAAGCATCAATATCAACACTACGTACATGCCCACATGTGTCACTGGTTAAAAAACTGATCGGGCATATAACCAATGCAAGAGGAATTCCTATGATTCCATGGTAGGAAATCTTGATTCTGAGGATAATCAGTATTGAGATTCCTGTGGCATCTCAAAAATGAACGGAAAAGATTTTTCAAGTCCTGAAGTTCAGTTACTTAGGAGTTAAGACCATGTTTTTAGGACTGCTGTGCCAATCTTCAGGTTTTCTTCCTAACAGGAATATTTGGAACATAGTTTTTATTTTATTTTATTTATTTATTTAATCCTTACCCAAGGATATTTTTTCCATTAATTTTTATTATTTATTTATTTATTTGGTTAATCCTCACCTGAAGATATTTTTCCATTGATTTTTAGAAAGAGTGGAAGGGAGGGAGGGAGGAGGGGGAAAAGAGAGAGAGAAACATCCATGTGAGAGAGACACATTGATTGGTTGACCCCTGCACAACCCCAACAGGGGCCGGGAATCGAATCCGCAAACCTTTGGTTCACAGGCCGATGCTATAACGACTGAACCACACTGGCCATGGTTGGAACAAATTTTTTTTGTTGTTTTTTAAATTTTTATTGATTTTTTTTTTTTTTTTTTTTGCATTTTATCTTCAGTGGGAGAGAGGGAGGAAGAGAGAGAGAGAGAAACATCTATGTGAGAGAGACACATCGAGTGGCTGCCACCCACACGACCCCAACCGGGGCCGGGGACAAACTGCAACCAAGGTACATGCCCCTAGTGGGAACCGAACCCGGGACTCTCTGGTCCGCGGGCCGACTCTCTAACTGCTGAGCCAAACTGGCTAGGGCAATTTTTTTTTTTTTTTAAGAGAAACATCCATGTGAGAGAGAAATAGCAGTCGGCTGCCTCATGCACACCCCCTACCGGGGTTGGAGCCTGCAACTTGAGCACGTGCCCTGACCAGGAATTGAACA
The DNA here is from genome assembly GCA_030848825.1 of Tadarida brasiliensis. Taxonomy (NCBI): domain Eukaryota; kingdom Metazoa; phylum Chordata; class Mammalia; order Chiroptera; family Molossidae; genus Tadarida; species Tadarida brasiliensis. Next base: position 54,032,293 of record CM061273.1, read on the forward strand.
GGACCTCTCAGTCCATAGGACAATGTTCAATCCACTGAGCCACACCGGCCAGGCTAGAACATAGTTTTTAAATCTAGGTGTCCTGCTATGATACTGAGCTGTCACTGACAAAAAGTTCCAACTTGAAGTGCTAGAGCAATGGTTGGCACTAAGCAATGTTTGTGGGTACTATTGGCAAACCTGAGATGCTCAGAGGAAAAGTAAAAAGATACAGATAGATAAGAGAAGAAAAGAAACAATAAAGAGGCTCTGGTCGGTTTGGCTCAGCCGTTAGAGTGTCGGCCCGCAGACCAAAGGGTTGTGGGTTCGATTCCGGTTAAGGGCACATACCTAGGTTTTAGGTTCAATACCCAACCCTGGGGTCATGTGAGAGGCAACCAATTGATGTTTCTCTCTTTCTCTCCCCCCACCCCCACCATCCCTCCCTTTCACTCTCTCTAAAAATCAATGGAAAAATATCCTCAGGTGAGGGTTAACAAAAAAATAAATAAATAAAGAGCCCTGGCCAGTTTGGCTCAGCGGTCAGAGTGTCAGCCCGTGGACTGGAGAGTACTGGGTTCTGTTCCCGCTAAGGGCACGTAACTTGGTTGCAGTTTGTCCTTGGCCCCAGTTGGGGTCATGTGGGTGGCAACCACTCGATGTGTCTCTCTCACATCGATGTTTCTCTCTCTCTCTCTCTCTCTCTCTCTCTCTTCCTCCCTCTCTCCCTCCTGCTCTATCTGAAGATGAATGCAAATATGTCCTCGAGTGAGGATTAAAAAAAAAGAAACAATAAAGAGAGACAAATTGTGTTCTATATTGAAAAGGAAGCTAATCAATCAGAAGTCATAGCTTTCTAAACCCTACATTAAAATATGCAGTTAACCCATGCTTCCTATTGCTTTTCAGAATTATAGCATTCAGCCGGCCTGTGAGATATGAAGATGTGGAGCACAAGGTGACAACAGTGTTTGGGCAGCCTCTTGATCTACATTATATGAACAATGAGGTAAGAAAGTAGATGGTACCCGGCCAGTGTGGCTCAGTGGTTGAGTGTCAATCCATGCACCAAGAGGTCACTGGTTCAATTCCTGGGTCAAGGCACATGCCCAGGTTGTGGGCCCAATCCCCAATGAGTGGCATGCAGAGGCAGCCAATCAATGTTCTCTCTCATTCATGTTCTCTCTCATCAATGTTTCTGTCTCTCTCTCCCTCTCCCTTCCTCTCTCTCTAAAATCAATAAAGAAAAAAGTGTTTAGCCCTGGCCAGTTTGGCTCAGCGGTTAGAGCATCGGCCCGTGGTCCAGAGAAACCTGGGTTTGGTTCCCACTAAGGGCACGTACCTTGGTTGCAGTTTGTCCCCGGCCCTGGTTGGGGTCGTGAGGGTCATGTGGGTCGTGCGGGAGGCGGCCACTTGATGTGTCCCTTTTGCATCGATGTTTCTCTCTCTCTCTCTTCCCCTCTCTCCCTCCCACTCTATCTGAACAGAGATGGAAAAATGTCCTCGGGTGAGGATAAAAAAAAAAAAAAAAAGTAGATGGATGGTGTGGGGACAACAGTGAGAACAGCTGTCTACCTTTTTTCTCTCTGCCTAACTGAAGATTTCTTGGTTTATTCCTCTGATATCATCATGTGTTTTTCACTTTCTGGAGCCTTTTTTCTTAATTCCAATAACTGGGATTTCTGGGGTTTTTTTGTTTGTTGGTTTTGTTTTTACTACATCGGAGATTACCTAGCTATTTCCATTCCCCCTGCTCTTTCAGTGCCGGCAGCGCTAATACTTCATGGTGGAATCCAGGGCTTATATTGTCTCCTTTACATTTTGTAGGTTATCTGTTTCTTTCCAGCACAGTCTTAACAAGAAGCAGAGGGTTCATCAGGGAACTTCTATTGATAAGTCATAAATGCTGGTTTCTTCTCTCAGAGTCTAACTCCTGGTTGTAGCTTGTTTCAAAAGTTAGCACCTGATTCAGTGTTTTCTTTGACTCTTCCTCCTCTTTCCCCCCACTCCCTGCCCCAATAGTCCTTATTTATTCATACATACTTTGAATATCACCCAGGTAGGAATTCTTTTTTCTTTTAATTTTTATTTATTGATTTTTAGAGAGAGGGGAAGTGGGGGAGAAAGAAAGAAACAGAAACATTCTTGTATGTGCCCTGACCGGGGATCGAACCCACATCCTTGGCATATTGGGACAGCGTTATAACCAACTGAGCTACCTGGCCAGGGCAGGAAGGAATTCTTTTGAATGTCAATTACTTAGCTGCTTTCCCAGCTACGGGAAAGGTACTAGAGGCTGCAGTCTGCTTAGACTGGTGCTTTTCCTTAGTCTAAAAGGTAATGTGTTTGTGCCTAGTATAGAACATGTGTCTACAGCAGCAATTTTCAACCTTTTTCATCTCATGGCACACATAAAATTCTGCAGTACACCAAAATATATTTTTTGCTGATCTCACAAAAAAGTAGGTATAATTTTGATTCATTCACATTGGGTGGCAATTGCTGTGTTGGCTCTTGTCATTTTTTTATTTGGCAATCTAGGGGAAAAGAGGTCAGTGCCCCTGACTAAATAGTCAGATATTGCATGTTTTAAAAATTCTTGTGGCATACCAGTTGAAAACTGCTGGTCTAGAGGGAACTGAGTTGGGGGACAAGACAAGAAAGCTGGGCAACACCATGGCTCTTTGAGAGTCAGTTCCTTCCTGTGTAGTTTGATTTTATTGGTTGAAGAGTTAGAATTGCCTCCACAGTTTGGGACTTAAATCTGTAGGGGCTGAGATTTGTTCGTCAAAAACTCCCAGGTCCCTTCATACAAATGTACAACTACAATTGATATACTGCCAAATAGTTAACAAAAAATAAGACCATTTGATCTTTTTGGTTTTTTTGTTGTTGTTATTAATCCTTACCTGAGGATATTTTTCCATTGATTTTTCGAGAGAGTGGGAAGGAAGAAGGGAGGGAGAGAAAAAGAAACATTGATGTGAGAGAGACACATCGATTGGTTGCCTCCCACACGACCCCCAATGGGGCTGGGGATGGAACCTGCAACCCAGGTATGTGCCCTTGACCAGGAATTGAGCCCTTGACCCTTTGGTACACGGGCTAACACTCTAACCACTGAGCAAAACTGGGCTGATCTTTTTTTTTTTTTTTGTATAAATTTTAGAAATATAGCAATTTTGGAAAATAAACCACTAATTCTAATAATAAATAATACAGATGTATTTTAATGTAAACTAACACATTTTAAATACAGAATATGAGTACCCCCCAAAAATAAATGTCAAATCCATAGAACTTTAAACAATTGCAGCTCAAACTTCAATAGTTTGCATAAGAAAGTGAGGCTAACGTCAACTAGCTAATTAGCACTAAAGAAGATATTCTTTAGTTAGTAAAGACTTTTCTGGATGATTTAGTACTCATTTCTCTTTCTGTTAATATTTCCATTAAGAATTCCAGAAGTCCCCAGATCCATTTCAAACTTGCTAACGTCATTGCCCAGAATTTTTGGCATTTCTTTATTCAAATGTTTATACAGGTATTAATTCTAAAGCTAAATATAAATAATTGTTATTAATTATTTTAGATCACGCATATCTTTCCATACTCTGCTAATATCAGTGGCCAAGAGCTGACTAATTGACATTGTATTAATTTAAAATCCCTCAACCCCTTTTCTCCTTTCTTTGCCCTCTAAACCCTGCCCTATCAGGATTTGAGAATCACAAATGAAAAATCTGTTGAGATTTTATTTAATTTATGTTTATATATTTGTATAATAGCTTTATTGAGATATAATTCACCTACCATAAAATTTACCATTTCAAACTCTGCTATGTGGTCTAGATTTGTGTCCTTATTGAGTAACAGTTTTCATCCTCTGCCTGCCCCCTTCCTCCACCTATGCCTTTTCTGCTTGTTCTGTTAATGTTATACATGATTCTTCTGTTTAATTTGGGAAGAAATTAAGACTATAACGGTTTGGGATTTGATGCTTTGGAGTAAAGGGTATTTTTAGAGAGGAATCTCTTCTTAGAAAATATCTTAAAACAAAAATATGTTCTTTAGCTAGATGCAAAATATTGTGTATGAATTGAAAATGTATGAACATTGTATGATTCCATTTATATGAAATGTCCAGAAAAAGCAAATCTATAGACAGAAAGTAGATTAGTGGTTGCCTGGAGCTGGGGGTTAGAATGGGGGATGACTATAAATAACAGATCTTGTTGGAACAATGGAATTGTTTTAAAATTGAATTATGGTGATGGTTGCATAACTCTGTAAATTTACTAAAAATTATTGAATTGTACACATAAAGAAAAGAAAATATCTCTATAGTTTCAATTAAATCTTTTAAGACCCCATAGTATTCAATGATATTGTTTTCTTCCAAGTTTATTTTTTTGTTTATTTTGCTTATTTTCGTAAACTAAAGACTTTTATATGATTCCCTTTTTCTGTGTCCTGTGTCACAGCTCTCCATCCTGCTGAAGAACCAAGATGATCTTGATAAAGCAATTGACATTTTGGATAGGAGCTCAAGTATGAAAAGCCTTAGGATATTGCTGCTGTCCCAGGACAGAAACCATGTAAGTAGCCCCTGTCATGGCATGGCAGTGGAAGACGAAGCTTGCTGTCCTTCGAGAGTTCACCTTGCTTCCTTGACAGAATTTTGTGTTCCTCAGCCACTGCTAAAGCAAGAACATAAGCAGGGCCTAGTCTACTGTGTCAGTGACCAACTAGCTTTCTCCATTTGATTTCACTGGTCATCAGTGTTAAAGTTGCAACTAAAGGTTACTTGGCTTGTGGTGTGGGAGGAAGGAAAACATTTTATAATAAAGGCTAAATTTTTTTTCTCTATATTTATGTTCTTTCAATTAGATTTGGACCCCAACAGGAGAGATTTGATTAGCATGAGGTTTGCTGATAAGCAAAGGCTGTCAAGGATTCAAGACTGTCATGCTTTGTAAACCCAACACCCACAACTCCTCGGCAACTGTGCCTTTCCCTTGGGACACATGTAGGAAATAAACGTTTCCTTCTGTTCACTGGAAAAAAGGCCATTGGGCTGGAGGGCTCTTGTAACTTACCAGCTGCTGCCTTACCAAATGGCAGGCAATCTACAGGGGCCCTCAGAAGTGAGGAGTTATTCCTTATGCAGTTTCCTCTCCTAAAGGGTCCCTGGGGGCCTGCGTTCTACAAGAATGCTTGTAAACTGGGCCTGTCTTCTAATCACTGACTCCTCAACCAGTTTTCTTCAGACGAATATTCCTGATGGTTTCTTGGTACGCTTTCCTTTCCTTATGCTCGAAGATAGTCAACTGTAGACAGCCGACATTGCTGCATGAGAGCTATAGATGCCTTATACCAGGCCTGGAATGGTGCTCATACTGACCTTTTTTTTTTTTTTTTTGACAACTGATAGTTTATTAAAAAGGTTGATTTAAGCATCTGCAGTGGTGATTTCAACCTCAGCTCCTGGCTCAGTACTGATGGAAATAATCTGCTTAACAATCTCAGAAGGACTGTGAAAGTCAGTGAGTTGCTTGTAGATCCTCATCTGAAACTGATCCCAAGTTTCCAAGTCTTAGAACCCTTCCCACAGGGAGTTTTTCTTATAGTAACTCTCAGAGTCTTGGTAGGCATGCGAACTGGTCCTTTCACTTTAAGATTCTTTTCCTTTGCACCTCTGATCAAGTCAGCACACACCTTCTCCAAAGACTTTACAATGAAGCTTGTTAGAGTGATTTTAATTTGGTGAATGGCCACCTCTGGTTCCATGGGTGTCTTTCCAATATCTTTTTTTTTTTTTTAATCTTCACCCGAGGACACTTTTGCATTTATCTTCAGATAGAGTGGGAAGAAGAGAGTGGGGAAGAGAGAGAGAGAAACATCGATGTGAGAGAGACACATCAACCGGTTGCCACCCACACGACCCCAACCGGGGCTGGGGACAAACTGCAACCAAGGTACGTGCCCTCAGCGGGAACTGAACCCGGGACTCTCTGGTCCACAGGCCAACGCTCTAACCGTTTAGCCAAACTGGCCAGGGCTCCAATATCTTTTTAAAAAAATATTTTATTTTATTTTTCCCTTTATCTGCATAAGAGCAGGAGGGAGGGAGGGAGGAAGAGAGAGAGAGAGAGAAACATCGATGTGAGAGAGAGACATCGACTGGTTGCCTCCCACACGACCCAGCTGTGGCTGGGGAGAACCACAACTGAGGCGTGTGCCCTTGGCCGGAATCAAACCCAGACTCTCCAATCCGTGGGCCGATGCTCTAACGACTGAGCCAAACCAGCCAGGGCTTTATTGATTTTTTTAGAGAGAAAGGAAGGGAGAGAGAGATAGAAACATTGATGTAAGAGAGACACACCAATCAGCTGCCTCCTGCACGCCCCCCACTGGGGATTGAGCCCGAAACCTGGGCATGTGCCCTGACCGGGCATCGAGCCGGGATCTCTCAGTCCATGGGACGATGCTCAATCCATTGAGTCACACCGGCTGGGCTCTTTTCCAGCATCTTTAAAAGCCATGGCTGCAGCCCTGGCCGCGACCAGAGAGTCCTAGGTTTGGTTCCCGCTAAGGGCACGTGCCTCGGTTGCAGTTTGGCCCCAGCCCCGGTTGGGGTCATGTGGGTGGTGACCACTCGATGTGTCTCTCTCACGTGGATGTTTTCTCTCTCTCTCTTCCTCCCTCTCTCCCTCATGCTCTATCTGAAGATAAAGGCAAAAAAAAAAAAAAAAAGGTGTCCTCGGGTGAGAATTAAAAAAAAAAAGCTATGGCTGTGGCATGGCTTCCTGACCAACTTGTTCCTAGGCAACAGCGAATAACAGAGTCAGGAACAGGAGCAGGTGGGACAGAGCTGCACTGCAGCTGCAACTGTGTCTTCCCCTGACCATTTATTTTTAAAGAGACTTATGGGGTTGGACTGTCCTATTAATTAGGATAAGGCACAGGAGAATGTAGTTAGGAAGCCTTAGAATTAAGAAGATGGTCCGGCTGGTGTGGCTCAGTGGTTGAGCGTTTTACCCATGCACCAAGAGGTTGCCAGTTTGATTCCCGGTCAGACACATGCCCAGGTTGTGGGCCCGATCTCATTGATGTTTCTATCTCTCTCTCCCTCTCCCTTCCTTTCTCTCTAAAAAATCAATAAAGGAAAACAAAAAAGAATTAAGAAGATGTTTTCTAATATTACAGAAGTGTTCTTATGCATGAGAGTTGGTCTTCTCTATCCCAAGTGTGTCTTTTTTTCTGGATATATTTTGGGAAGTATTCTAAAGTAAAAATATATACTTTATTATTTCATTTCTCTATTTAAATTACCTGTGCCCTGGCCGGTGTGCTCAGTGGTTAGAGCGTCGGCCTGCGGACCAGAGAGTCCTGGGTTCGGTTCCCACTAAGGACATGTACCTCAGTTGCAGTATGTCCCGGCCCCAGTTAGGGTTGTGTCGGTGGCGACCACTCAATGGGTCTCTCTCACATCGATGTTTCTCTCTCTCTCTCTTCTTCCCTCTCTCCCTCCTGCTCTGTCCTCTGGTGAGGATAAAAAAAAATAAAAAATAAATTACTCGCCTGCTTCTTTTTTTTTTTTATCCTCACCCGAGGACATTTTTTCATTTTTTTGTTCAGATAGAGTGGGAGGGAGAGAGAGGACGAGAGAGAGAGAGAAACATCGACGTGAAAGGGACACATCGAGTGGCTGCCACCCACACGACCAACCAGGGCCGGGGACAAACTGCAACCAAGGTACATGCCCTTAGCGGGAACCGAACCTGAGTCTCTCTGGACCGCAGGGTGACGCTCTAACCGCTGAGCCAAACCGGCCAGGGCTCGCCTGCTTCTTATAGTCCTTCCTTATTGCCTATCATATAAGATCTACATTTAGCCTAGCATCCAGGGTTTATCACCAACTACCCTTGCTTTTAACTCCCCAGTCTCATCTTTCCATATTCTTCAGTATACTCCCCTTTTCTTCAGTTTTTTTCCTTCTTCCTCTTTGCCAGATTATGGCTATTACCTTTTTTAAAGGATCTAGCATGATTTCCTCTCTGCAATTTGATTAGTATATTGACCGAGGCCATTTTGATTATTCCCTATTTCTTTAGTCATTGGATGTAATTTGCACACCAGTTTATAGTTTGCTTAGCAGTTACCCTCTAGTTGTTGCACAGTTCTAAGTTTTACCCTAAAAGATTATACACTCCTTGAGAGCAGGAGCTGTCTTACTATTTTGGAATCCCTTTTCTACCCATCCTCTTAAGAATACCACAGTAAATACTTCTTGAATTGTTAACAAGAGTCAAACAGAGATTATATTCAGCAAACCGCTTCCTTACAGAAGAAGTTGGAATTGGGGTTTGGTTTAATGATGTGATTGCTTGACTGGAATCTAGCTCCTCTGATTGTGATCCCTCCACTCCCCTGATGAGAAGGTATAGACAACTGGTTCTTTACATCCACTTTCTCATTCATTAAGCGGTGCACACAGCTGCAGATGCTGCTGCAACACCCAGAACTGTTTGAAAGATGATCACCATAACACATTGGTTGATTGATTTTTGCATGTGCTCCTCCGATCTTTGACCATATGTATACTTACTTTAAGTGTTGTCGATGGTATTTGTACAATTTTCTAAATCTTTTTTTCACTTAAATTGTCATGTACATTTTTCTATGTTAATATATAATCTTCATAATTATAATCTATAAGGATACATAATTCCTTTGAGTAGATATATCATAATTTAATTAAATAACCATTTATGCTACTATTGGGACACTTAAGCTGCTCCTATTTTTTATATTTATAAAGATGTACATTTAAGACTAACAGTGACTGGTAATGATGGTGATAAAATCTTTCCTTGGGAACTTCCTCAACTAGACTTCAAGCTTCTTAATAAACAGAAGTATGATCCAAAATTGCTGTGTGCTTAGGAATCACACTTCTAGAACAGTGCTTCTCTAACTATCAGTGACGAAATAATCAGTTTTGTTCTTCTAACTTCCAATCTGTCATGGACCAATTTTTTTTTTGACACAAAACTTAAAAGTATGGAAAAATAAACTAGAGACATAACCAAAAAATACAAGTCCACAGTTTTTTTTGTTAGATTCAGTGGACATAAAGTCATTCTTGCAAAATTGCTGTAAAAATTTTTCAAGAGTTACTCTCCATTTCTTTACTTACCGGACTGAGGACCAGTAAACTGCAAGTTGTGGCCTGGCACCAGCTCACAGCTCACACTTGAAGTTCACTGCCCCAGGATGTCATGTCTTTATCTCCTGCTGATGACTGTCCTCACTTTGTTTCTCTACCTAGTTTCCTCCATTTTTAGCCATTTGCTGCCTCATCTACCTTTTGTTACCACCTATACCTTTACTTCCCTTTATAGTCCTGTTTTTAAATGTGCTATCTCTTTTTTTCTCTCTGAATTCCTTTTCTACTGATCCTTCTATGACAGCTTCTAATTTTTCCTCTGTCTTCATCTCACCAAGGTGTATATTCATAGCCCTCTTCACCTCACCTGGCCAAAGCCATGACTTTTAGGCCTCAATATCATTCTTACCTGAGAACTCCTGGATTTTGGTAATCACAGAACCTCCTCTTAGTCTGAAGAGCCTCTCTCTAGCCTTGCTTTGTATTGCCATTTTAAGATATTTTATCATTACCTTCAATAGTTCTTACTGCCCTAGGCCACTGGCTTGCACCATCAACTCTTAACTTATTAAAAACTTCTCTAGCTCTGGCTGGTATGCCTTAGTTGGTTGGAGCATCATCCCGTACACCTAAAGGTCATGATCACGGGTTCGATTTCCAGTCAGGGCACGTACCCAGGGTTCAGTCACCAGTAGGGGTGCATGCAGAAGGCAACCAATCAGTGTTTCACGCTCACGTCGATGTTTCTCTCTCTCTCTCTCCTCCTCTCCCTTCCTCTCTCTCTCAAAAGAGGACCAAAAAAAAAGAGCATGTTCTGGCCCTGGCTGGTTTGGCTCAGCGGTTAGAGCGTCGGCCTGCGGTCCTGAGAGACCCAGGTTCGGTTCCCGCTGGGGGCGTGTACCTCAGTTGCAGTTTGTCCCCTGCCCTGGTTGGTCGTGCGAGAGGCAGCCACTCGATGTGTCCCTTTCACGTCGGTGTCTCTCTCTCTCTCTCTCTCTCTCTCTCTCTCTCTCTCTCTCTCTCTCTCTCCCCCCGTTTCTCTCCCTCCCACTCTATCTGAACAAAAAATGGAAAAGTGTCCTCGGGTGAGGATAAAAAAAAAAAGACTTTTCTAAACATGTGTGCATCTAACTCTTAGTTTCTGCTCTTGACCTTCTTATAACTTTCTAGACCCAGATTTCCAGTGTAATCTCAAGCTTAATGTTCTTTTGTATCTGCATACTATAAAATCTAAATACCCAGCCACCTTAAACTGAGTATGGCATTTTGTTTTGTTACCAGATTCTCTGTAACAAAAATAAACTCATGTCATCCAAATGTTATCCACTTCCCAAATTTCTCATCAATGAGTTTGACGCTTTTTTGTCTACTATTTAAGTTCAAAATATCAAGGATAATCTAAAGGGTAGTTCCTTTCAGTCTTTCTAAGATAATGGGGCAAGTGCAGGAAGACAGAACAAAACTTACATGTATCTCATTCAATTTTTGCAACTTTGAGGGGTCCAGGGTAGGCAGGCATCTGTTACCACCGGTCTACATCTGGGGAAACTGAGACGTAGAGTGACTTGCCCTGGGTGAGGCAGTATATAGTGACAGAATCTAGATATTCTGACTTGTAGTCTAGTACCTATTAGTTATCATCTAGGAAAGGGGTCTTAGAATTATTGTAGTCCTAGGAAGACCTCACCCAGGTTCCTCCACAGTTCATTAGAAGCAGAATAGGAAGTATCAGCCTCTTTTTTTTTTTTTTTTTACAAATTTATACTTGTGTTGGCTGTTGAACCTACTTTTCTATCTCAGCTTTTAGATTAAAAAAAAATTATCTTTATTGTTGAGAGTATTCCCCCTTTATAAATTTTAAAATGGAGAATTTAGAGTATATGTCCATTGATACATTTCTATCTAATTCATGTTGTGAAGATTTCTTGATTTTCCACTATGTGTAAGGCCCTGTGTCCAAGCAGGTGTCCTCATGGTGCTCATCATGCAGCTCTTCTTCTGACTGCAGGGCTATGGCCTTCCCTTGCCCTTCACTGGCCTGCTGCCTCGGTATGTGGCTTTGACTGTTTTTTCCTTTCTGACTCTCAGCAGAGAGCTATTGCACATCGGAGACTTCAGCAAGAACATCTACTTCCTCTTGGTTCTGACTTCCCCTTAGAGCAAGACAGTTTGTCAAGACAGCCTGCATGTGAAAAGTCTGGTATGGGGAGACTAGAGGAGGCTACTTGGCAGCTGAACTTACCCCTAAGAGCGGGAAACCTTTTCCTGGAGGACAGGATATAGTTTGTTTAGGTTGGACTTTTTTTCTTCTGGGAGGTAAAAGAGAGAAGCAAGTAGAAACTTTGACCCAAATTATTCATAAATCCCAAGCTCTCGTTTCTACTCTAAGAAGGGCTCTGTATGTTTGTAAACACATCCTGACATCACTTGCTCACCTCCAAGCTTCAGTTTTAAGCTTTCTCAATGCAAGGACCCCCTCCCCCCCTTATTGCTTTGTTTTCTCTCTAGGGCTCACCTGGTGGCTTGACTGGGTCAGTGCAAAAGTGGGGTCGATGTAGTAAGGCTGCTGACCCTGTCCTGAGGTCCTTGACCTCTGGTAGAATGGTATCTCTGGCAGAATGGAAATAGCCTTTCCCAAATGAACATAATTCTGAGATGGTTCACATACGTAAACTCCAGTAATATGAAGCAACTGAGATCTTACCTTAATTTTCAGGGAGTGATTATGGTTGGGGAAGAAAAAGCATATCAAGCTACTTTTTAAAATGCATATTTATCAACCAGAATTTTGTTGGGCAAGGAGTTTGCCATCATTCTCTATCCTGACCCCCCCACTCGGCAGGTGATCTCGCTGCTGAAATAATTTCCGGCTTTTCCTGCTATTCTTCCCAAGCTCTCTGGAGAATTTTATGAGGGAGTATTTACAACTCTTTTCTGTTTGGCAGATTATTAGAGGAATGCCTGTTGTTCCTCTGTGTCTGGGTCATCGCCTATTAAATTGGGGCACTGGGTCTCAGTGCTCATATATCAGTGAAGCTATAAAACTACATTGAGCAAACAGTGATTTTCCAAGACAGATTGAGTAATGAGATTTGGCGGAAAGCTGGGTAGCTAGCTGAAACTCATGTATTGAAAGCATGAAGGCTGAAAGTATGGGGATTCTAGGGAAGGGTGGAGGGGGCTTTTCTCAGCCCACCTGCTTAAAGATAGCTCAACCTTTTTCCTCTTATCTTACAGACCAGTTCCTCTCCCCACTCTGGGGTGTCCAGGCAGGTGCGGATCAAAGCTTCTCAGTCTGCTGGAGATATAAATACCATCTACCAGCCTCCCGAGTCCAGAAGCAGGCACCTCTCTGTCAGTGAGTATTTCACCCCTTTTTCCTCTCATCTAATTTATCTGCCCGTGTGTTTTTATTATTATCATTATTAATTAAAAAACAATCAGCAAACATTATTAACTGCTACTCTGTGCAAAATAATTCTCTATGCCTTTATTTGGGAAAATGGAGTAAAGAAATGACTGAGATGTTGTCCTGACCCTCAGGAAGCTTACACTGTAATGATGTGATGGCATAATCAATTCCTTTTAAACATCCCTGAAAAAGTCATCTCCTCAAACATCTGCATGAAGACCTCCAGCAGCAGTCTACCTTCATTTTTTTACCATTCTTCCCCCAAAGGACTGTGGACTTGTGGAGTTCAGAATCAGGTCTGGGTTTGAGTTTTGACCTCAAACATCTTGCCTATGATTCCTGAGGAGTCCCTGTGCTTCAAGGTTGATGTTGACCAGTGAAATTCTTGAAGAGTCAAACTAGGTTGTCTGAGAAGGACAGGAGACTGTTGACATAGTATATACAGTTGGCTAACTAAGGAAAAAGCTATGTAGCTGCTGCCAGGCCTCCCCAGGAAAGGAATCTAAATTAGGTCTGTGCATTATACCAGTTAACCCCATATTGCTCTGGATCCCAATTCCCAGAACATGAGGAAAAAGCCCATTTCTTGAATTCTGGAATTTGTATCAAGGGGGAAATCTGGCCTCATGAAACATGTGTGTTGAGCCTCCTGTCCTGATGTTGCTAAGACCCCCCGCTGCTGCTGTGAAGCCAAGTTCTGTCCATAGAGGGAGAATTGCATCAAACCAAACTGCTCTGAAGATTTTTTTTTAAATCCTCACCCGAGGATATATTTTTTCTTTTTTTGTTCAGATAGAGTGGAAAGGGAGAGGGAGAGAGAGAGAAACATCGATGTGAGAGAGACACATTGACTGGTTGCCTCCCACACGATCCCAACCAGTGCCAGGGATGAACTGCAACCGAGGTACATGCCCCTGACCGGAATCGAACCCACGACTCCTTGGTCCGTGGGCCAACGCTCTAACCGCTGAGCCAAACCGGCCAGGGTTCTCTAAAGATCTTGAGCTGAGCTTGGGGGAGATCTGAGCATTGGTCCTGCTGTTAAGTTTGTCTGTGAGTGATACGCCTCCTGAAGGAGTAGCAGGAAGAATGTGTTGCTGAGGCACTTACTTTGCCTCACTGAGTAATCTCTGGAACTCAAGCAAGCACTGGTAGTAAGTGTTGCCAAGCTAAAAGTCTGTGTATGAGTTTCATATTTCTCTAATATTGTTGATAATTGGTGGTTGTGTTTTCAGTCAGCTGGTTGAGGAGAGAGAGCCATCACACCAGTAAGGAAACTGTCCAGAGCATCTCTGGCCCTAGAGATTGAGAGGCTGGGAGGGCAGCATTGTTTATTTGTGGAGCAAGCAGTGAGGATTGACTGGGGCAGTGATTGGGCTTCCTTTTCCTAAGCAATTGCCTGTGATTTGTATGTGGAAGCAGGGGCTAAATGCTGGGCCATTGTTGTAGGGAGTCATATGTGAAATTCTTTGTCTGAGAATGATGAGGAATAAGATTTCTATGAGGTAGTTTATCTAAAAAGTGAGCAATATAGCCTCCCAACACGGATAGATCCTGGATTCCTTCATTCAGCAAGCATTATGTACCAGCCATTGGGGTGAATGCTACAGTGGAGGCACATGGAAGACCAAGGGTGGTATGGGAGCACAGGGGAGGCAGGCAATAACCAACTCTGCCCAGGACTTTGGAGAACAGCTTTTGCAGAAGAGGGAACATCAGAGCTGACACACAAAGGAAGATTTACCGAGCTTAAAGTAGAGACAGATATTCCAAACACAGGAAAGAGCACTTGCCAGGCACGATCACAGCAGAAGGCGGTGAGATCCAAGAACCCCGGGTGGTTTGGAGTGGTAGATGTGATGAGAGCAGTGGGAAGAGCCTGCCAGTCTTTTTGTAGAGCTGAGAAATGGCAGAGATTATTTCTAAATGGAATGACCTGGGAAATGCATTCTGGAGAGGAGCTGTTTGAGCTGGATCTTTAGAGATTATGGAGGATTTCCATAGGCAATGATGAGGGGAGAGGGCTTTTCAACTATTTGCCTATGGAACTCTAACTTACTCTTTAGATTGGCTGGTGTATTTAGAGGACAAATAGAGGTGAGAAAGGATACCTGGACCACTTTCTGAGGAGCCTTGACAGCACTGGGGCTTGTTTGGTAGGCAGTGGGAAGCCGCTGAAAACCTTTATACCCATCTCCATTATAATGCTTATCACATTATCTTTTTATCTTATCTCCATATCAGACTGCATTTTTATTCATTCAAGAAATAATTACCAAAGTATCTGTGTGCCAGGAACATGAGCATCCAAAAAGATATGGCTCCTGTCCCTGTGGCCCTTATAGACCTGTAGGAAGACAAACATTTATTTGTCATGCTGTGACTAATGTATAATTATAGGCTATGACTAAAGGTGTATGGTGCTGTGAGCACGTATAACAGAAGGATGTGGCCTGATTTGGGGACCAGAAAAGCTTTAGGCTATAATTCAGAGCATGAATGAGAGTTATGCAGAGGAGATACAGGGAAGAGTTCCAGGCAGGGAAAGCCTGATGGCAGAGGGAGTATGGTGTGTTTGAGAAACAGAAAGAAGTCCTGAGCACTGGAGAGCTGAGAACCAGAGGAAGGGAGGGAGGACAGGCTGAGACTGGGGAAGGAGTCAGAGCCTTGTGGATTGTGATGAAGATTTTGATCCTTATATTGAAAGCAGTGGAAATCCATTTTAGGGTTTTTAAGTGAAGAGGAATGGGTGACATGACATACTCAGATTTTTAAAAGATTGCTCTAGCTTCAGTGTGGAGAACAGATTGGAGTGGGGCAAGAATGGATCTAAGGGAACAATATTAGGCTAATGCAGTGGTCCAGGTGAAAGAAGGAAGAAGCTTGAATTAGGTTAGTGACAGTCATGGAGAGAGGAAGGAGCAGGTGGATTTGAGACATTTAGAAGGTAAAATGGACAGAACATGGCATTTCATTGGTTCTCAAAGTGTGATCTGGGGACTTTCGGGTGGTCCCTGAAGTCCTTTCAGGAGGTCTGCGAGGTCAAAACTGGCTTCATGATAATACTAAGAAATGATTTGCCCTTTCACTCATTCTCTCATGAGTTTTCTGGAGGTTACATGCCTGAGGCAGTGCCATTACCCTGATGGCTAATGGAATGTGTGCCTGAGTATTGTATTTTAAATATTTCTGAGCTTTGCCCTGTACCGTATGGCTCAGTTTACTGGGCGTAGTCCCTTGCACTGAGGGGTTGCCAGTTCAAATCCTGGTCGGGTCACGTGCCCATGTTGTGGGTTTGATCCCCGGTGGGGGCCATGCAGGAGGCAGCCAACTGATGTTTCACTCTCGTACAGATGTTTCTATCTCTTCCTTTCCTTTCTTCTTTCTCTCAAAATCAATTTAAAAGTCTTTTTAAAAAATTCTGATCTTTAATTTCTGATACAGTGACTATCAATTGATATAACCCACATAAATTAAAGCTCTTTAGTGTCTTCAATTTTTAAAGTGTAAAGGGGTTCTAAGACCAAAAGGTTTAAGTACCACTATGATATTGGATTGAATTTGCAGGTGTTGAGAGAGCAAGAGATAAGTTACTGCTTTATGGATGTGTATAAATGGCACTGCCTTTCAGCCTGAGGAACTCCAAAAGAGGGCCTGGTTTAGGGTTCTGAGAAGGGGCAGACCTGATGTTTTAGACAGGTTGAATTGGAGGTGCCTTTGAGACAGCCAAGAGGAGATATCAAATACCCATTTGATATGTTAGACAGGTCTCTAGCTCATAGGGGAGAAAATCAGGGGTAGGAAAAAACCTGGAAATTGGTAAATTGAAGCCATGGACCCAGAAGAGAGTGCCTAAACAGAATGTAGAATGAGAAGAGAAGAGTGCCTAGTACAGACCCTCAGTGACCACTTAGAGGAAGATGAGCCTATAAAGGTCACAGGAAAGGAGTGACCAGAGAAGTAGGAGAGGTTGGGGAGGAGGCTTTACACGGTTCCTGCCAGGTTGAGACGGACAGACCAAAGGTATGAGATATAAACTTGTCATTTTCATCCACAAATGTCGAGTGCTTGCTATGCTGGTAACAGGGTAAGGCCTTCTGGAAGTAGAAGGAAGCAAGAGGGGAGGAGTCAGGGTCAAAGCATGAGGGAGTGGAAGTCCTAGCAGTAGAAATGGAGAAATGTGGTCAAAGGATAAGCCTTAGTGAATCAACCCACCACCAATAGAAGGGGGGGTTCTTTGCCATCCTCCCCTACCAACATTAACATACCTATGAGTATTTAGTGAGAGACTAAACATACAGGTCATTCAGATCCCGTTGCAACATTTTCAGTGATGGGGAAGTGCAAGGTAGCCCATTCCAATTTTAGCTCTGCTTATTTGCAGTTCTTCCTTTTTTTTTTTTTTTTTTTAGATTTTTAAAAAATTGATTTTTAGAGAGAGAGAAACATTGATGTGAGAGCAAAACATCAATTGACTGCCTCCTGCACTCCCCCACAATGGGGATCTGAGGACTGAGCCCCCCAGCAACCTTTAGGTGCACGGGACAGTGCCCAACCAACCGAGCCACACCGGCCAAGGTGGTTCTTCCTTATTTTGAATTGAAGATCTGCCTTCTCTCACTTTACCCATTGACTCTAGTACTGCTTTCTTGAGCAACATAGGTAACACAGATAACATATTTCATGACAGTTTTTCAAATATTTGAAACCAGCTATCATGTTCAGCTTTTGTTTTTGACATCATAATATATATACCTTGAGTTCCAATTTTTTCAAGCCAGTTAGTCTGTTAAACTAGTTCATGCCAAAACACAAAAACAAGCCAACCGCCCCCCCCACCCCCCCACCCCCAAACAACTAAAAAACTACTAGGTAATGAGTTAACCTAAAAGAGAGACAGACCCCAGACAAAGCAGATGGACCTGAAGATGCTCTTCCTCATATCTTTGCCTGTAGAAATTGTACCCACTTTTGAAGCTGAGTTCAAGCACCATTTCTTCCATAATACTTTGGGTGGTGCCCTTAAGCCATGTAGCTAGCCAGGACTCAACTCAAGGACTTGTTTCTGTCAAATTCTGACTCCCATTTGGTCTAATGCATCTCAGGTGCCTAGGCCTCTGTTTGTGCTCCATCTTGCTCCTTATCTTGCCATTGCCTCCCACAGTGAGGCAAGCCAGGTTGCAACCCCTAAGGAATGGGTAGCCAAAGAGACAGTAGAGGCAGTCACTTCTTTCAAGGAGTTTGGCTGTGAAAGAAAAAAAGAGATGGGGGTAGTGGCTTAAGAGAGTGGCAGAAATAAGCTCAGGATATTTTTAGGCTAGAGATCTGAGCAGGTTTATGCAGGGAGGCACAAAGACAGCTGGAAAGAAGATTAAAGGTGGTGAGAGGGGACCATGGGGGAGCTGACTCCTGCTAGGGAGGAATTGAGGAGTCCAGGAAGAGGGCTTATACTACCTTGGCAAGGAGGAGAGGAGCCCTCTTCCTGTGAGAGGAGAGGAGGAAAAATTCAGACAGGAAAGAAAGGTATGTTGAAAGAATAGGGTGACTTGTATTGACACTCAGGCAATAATGAGTTAGAGAGCTGTGCGCAGCAGTACAAACCTCCAGTCCCAGTACAGATGTGTAAGAGTAGAAACCATGACGGCAGAGGTAGTGACCGTACACAGGGAAACAAAATGATCAGCTTCCTTCACTTCTACAGGTTTTTCTCCTCCTTGTTATAAATTCTTCTGTGATACTAGATGAGACCAGAAACTGTTTAGTGGTGTAGCAACTTCAAAATAAAAAGGGAATTTTGAAAGTTGAAACATATAGGCTCTTCTCAGGGTCTTATGGAATGAAAATGTTGAGAAGCTCTGTTCTGCACAGCCTGGTCCAGTGTGAGCATATTGGGAAATATTGGTTGAGATTTTCCATTGAGGAATAAAAATTGATTTGATTCTTCCCCCATCCCATCTGCCCCCCAAGAGAGAATAGGGTTTAAAGAAAATAGTTGATGGCAAAAAAAAAAAAAAGCTATCTCTTTGTACTTGCAATGACCTGCACATTAACACTGACCCAAAGCCCTAAAACTCCCTCCGGAGGCAACTTCCTGACTGCATCAGCTTCCTGCCAGGAGGCTCCTATGAGAAGGGCTAGAATTTGAGAGCCTGTCTTTCAGCTTTGAGTCAGAGTACAGAGCAAAAGCATCAGCCATATCCTACGGTGCGAGTTTTATTTCGACTCTGCTGCTCCGGGTTAAGGAGTCTAGCTGAGAGCTAGTATGCCCTGGGAGGAATGCGGACCACTGGCAGCTTAACCCCCTGGCTTTCTCCATGAAAAGCTATGGGCCACTCTGAACACAGGACTACTACTCTGCTCTTTTGCTTCAGCTGATGCTGGAATGGGGCCCCTTGGTACAAATGGCCTGATGAGACGAGAGCCAGGGAAGGGTGCCCCAGAAAACCTGCCATTCCTGCTGTGCTTCTCTTCTGAGACCTAGAATGGGCTGTCTCTCACATAGCACTGTGATTTGTGCTCTCTGGCTCACTGCTGTTCCTGCTGGTAAATATGTTGAGCATTGGTGAGTCTTAGAGTTCTCTTAGAGTTCAGAATCCTGTTTTGTTCAGGTCCCTGTCTCACTTGTTCTTGACTCCTGTTGTGCATCTCATTGGCCCCCAGTTTCTGAAATGAAGATAAAAACAAAACTGAAAATGCTCTAGAGCAGTTCTGCCAACTCCTGGTTTTTCCATTCGCTTCCTCTGATAGCCATTGGTTTGGGGAGACTTCCCTTTCCTGCCCCAAGCTGTGGGCCTGTGCACAATAGCCCCTGGCGCATTGCCCATCAGATAGCAAGGCTGGCTCTCTGCAGGCAGCAATGTGTATTGGAAAAAGTGAAAGTCTCTGGCTGGAAATAAAAGCTCAGAAAACCTTTGCTATTTTCCCCCAGCCCGTCTTGGGTCTGTAGTGCTGGTTTCATGTGAGCTAGTCCCATCTCACCTACAAAACCAGGGAAGAGTTTACTGGCAGCTGATGGTAGAGAGAATGGGTATCAGGGGCCATGGATATTTTATCCCTGGGAGGTCTCACCCTAGATGCTCCAGGTAACAGATTGAGGGCAGTTCATCCTGTCTGGGATAGTTTGAACCAATGTCTGCGATCTCATCAATAAATAAGAGTTGTGTTTTTTTTTCTCTGATCAGTCCCTTACAATAGACGTTTTTTTGTTTGTTCTAGGACACTCCAGATTTTATTGACCAGAGTTCAGTTGCACAGAACAGAATCTATTCTAACTAGTTTCAGCAAGAAGAGATTTAGTGCACTTCTGGCTTATAGGATCATTGGGAGAGTGAGAAACAGACATACCACAGAGCTCCTCCCTCTTCTATAATCAGGAAGCCACCAGATCTGGAAGCACAGTGCCACTCTGCTCTGGTCCACACCACTGACATGGGGATGCCTGCACCTGTGTCTTGATATCAGGAAAACTGGAGACCAAGTGTGGGGCCTCTTCTAATGCTGCAACAGAAAACCAAGGCTTCTGTATGGTGCCCAGGAACAGCAGGAACAGCAGGAAGCCATCTAAATCTCACACAAGTGCATCTGATTGGCTGAACCTACAGGGGGGGTCTTAGAAATAATAGCTTTTAGCTGCTTGACTTCTGAAGCACACAGGAAGGCATGCTAGAAGGGTGAAGTGGATCCTGAGTCTAACCCATTATATCTGCCACAGAATGTGAAGGAAACTAATGGAATTCTCCTGGGTTCCTACCATGTCGATGTACCTGTGTCACCATATTTATAACTTCCAAAAAAGTTTATGAGGTAGATAGTTCTCCCCATTTTTGCAAGTGGGGATATTTTGGCAAGACTTTAAATTACTCAGCTGAGTGGCAAAGTCTGATTTGAACCACTGTTCATCTAATTCCCGAGTTTGGGCTTTTCTCACTACACCTTGCTCTAGGTTGCTTCTGCTGCTGACAAATATTGCCAACATATGGATTGATTTTCCATAGAATGTGTGGGCTACTAAAATGTTATCCAAAGCCAGAAATGGAAGCGGGCACTAGGCTAATGTTTGTAAGCCAAGTATTAAATAGTGCTCTGTATTTGGGGGTATGATAGGGCTTTGAAAAAAAAATCATCCTTTTTTCTTGGTTGCACTAGAATTTTATGCTACAGTACCAAGGAAAATGGCCAGTTACATGGGTTTTTGACATTTGGGCCCCTGAAAAGTGGAGTAGATTTCTTCTTTTTGGTCCACACTTCCCTTACCTCCATCTTGTCATTGCCTCAGAGCCCTCTGTTGGCCCGATGGCATCTTGCATCCCTAGCCTCTGACTTACAGGTGACCATGGACAGAATAACTCTGAATTTGAGCTGCATGAAACATGGCACTATGTTTTCCTTATGCTGTCACAAAATCCCCACATTAGCCTCTCTTCTGCTCCTGGCAGAAAGGCTGTCATATTTCCCCATGGGTGGGGATCCCCATCCTCTGTTTGGATGGTTCATGGGGAGTGTATGGCCTAGACAGGGAGAAGTTTTGCCTTCCACCATTATATTGAGCAGCATGCCTGCCTTTTAGAAATAATGTTCTCAACATTGCATTGGCTAAATTGCACTGGGAATCACAAAGACTGTTTTCCAGCTGCAGCCCCACCATTAAATCACTCTGGCTTTGGGCTGGGGCTTCCCCTTTTGTTCAGTGTGGGTGATAATGCACCTCCATTGCAGGGGTGTTGTGAGGATTAAATGAGAGGTAACAGTGTAAAAGAGAAAAGAAAAAAGTGTCTTGGCTGATTTCATTGCTCTGTAGTTCATGGGACAATATTCCTAAATTTATATTTAGAGCAGTGTCAGTTTCTGCTTAGAGGCTCAAGGTGTCAGGACTTAGAAAATTTGCACAGACTCTTTCCTCCATGAGCTGTTTGAGATCATTTGGAAGGCATGGCTTAAGTACCTCAGAATTGGTAGCCTCTACTCTGAGTGAGGTGTTGAGACTGGAAATCCAACAAATATCTATGTTTGTTTTCAGAGCAGTTTTGTGTCTGACCTCTGCTCTGGAGTCAGGTGGGAAGGCCAGGTTACCGAGAGTCCCAGGTTAGCCTTCCCACCCAAGAAACCTAATTGTCAGTGGTCCTTAGAGAGGCTGAGTTGATGCCCCCAATAAGAGATTGGAAGTGTTCTTGATGGCGTTTATTAAAATGTCTTCTGTACAACTGGATGAGCCATATATTCTGAATGATTGTCTTCACGTGGAAGAATGAAGGAGTCGGTGTCTTGAAGGACATTGAAAATAATAGTCTAAACTCCTTAGAGAGACTGTCTTTCAAAGAGGAACCCTCCCCACCATTCTTTGACTTTTCTATAAGTATTTTTCCTCCTTTTCTGGGGTTCTGGATTAGGGGGAGGATCCAACTGGCTCAAGAAATTTACTTAAACCTTGACACTCTCTTCCAGGATGTTCAAAGAGCTGTAACCGGCTCTCCACCAGCCTCTGTAAGAGACACTTGGTCTGAGCTGGCTGTATGTGTGCTCCTCTGAGGCTGTAGGTCCTGGGCTGATGTCAAAAGTCTTGTTTCTGTGATCTAGGCTCCCAGAACCCTGGCCGAAGCTCACCTCCCCCTGGATACGTGCCTGAACGGCAGCAGCGCATTGCCCGGCAGGGGTCATACACCAGCATCAACAGTGAGGGGGAGTTCATTCCAGAGACCAGCGAGCAATGCGTGAGTACAGGCGGGCGGGGGGGGTGCCTTGGAGTGCATCAGACCAGCTTAAATTAGGGTTTCTCCTCTCTCTCCCTCCCTCCCTTCCACTCTATCTAGAAATCAATGGAAAAAGTATCCTCGGGTGAGGATTAACAACAACAAAAAATCGGGGGGTTCTCAGTGGGCATGATGCAGAGCTAAGGGACTTGAGCCCCATCCAATAGCTCTTTTGTAGACCAGTCCTGCCCAAATATGGATTATTCCTTTCTAGGGGCCAAATACCAATTTGTGCCAAAGATGGGACCTAAACTACCTAGCCTCCTTGGGTGCTGAATATGCATTTGACAAATTTTTTCTCTTTTGTAGTTCTCTTGCTGGTCTCCTTGCTACCTCTGCTATTTGTATACTTCCTTATAACTGCCTGTCATTTCAGCAGAGTTTTGACATATGACCAATCCTAAACTGACAGATTTTGTTTTTCATTGACTGTATTTTAATTTTACTATTTTTTGGTAAAAGGTAAGGAGTACACCATATGTAGATTACACTGTAGGATTGGTTACTTTGGGTGAACGTTTATGGTGGTAAGCAGCTATATTCGTTTTCTATTATTACATAACAAATTGCTACAAACTTAGAGGCTTACATCAGCATACATTTATTTTACAGTTTCCTTGGGTCAAGAATTCAGTCATGACTTAGCTGGGTTCGATGCTCAGGATCACACAAGTCTGCCATCAGGTGTGGACCTGGCTGCATTTCTTTCTGGAGCTTGGGGTTCCCTTCCAGATTCACATGGTTGGCAGAATTTGGTTCCTTATGATCATAGCACTGTGGTCCCTGTGTCTTACTGGTGGCTAGGAGCCACTCTAAGCTCCACTCTAACTTGCCACATGGCAGCTTCTTCAAGGCCAGTGGTAGAGTCTCTTGCTCTAGTCTACAAAGATGGAGTCTTATAAAATGTAGCATAGTCACAGGAATGAATATCCCAATATCCTATTCTTTTTGCCATAATCTATTAACTAGAAACAGGTTCCAAGTTCTACCTAGACTCGAGGAGAGGGGATTATACAAGGCTGTGACTAATGGAAGGGGGATCACTTGATGGTGTGTCCACCACAATGGCTAACTCATTTTAATGGCTAGCTTTTTTTTTTGAACTAAGACTTCTACATGGATGTTTATAAGAGCTTTACTCATTAAGAGTCGAGAACTTGAAACAACCTAAATGTTCATCAAAGAGAGAATGGATAAGCAAATTGTATTACAGTCATACAACAGAATACTAGACAGGGATTTTTTAAAAAAATGAACACTGATATATGCAACAATTTGAATGAATCTCAGAGTATGTTGAGTTTAAAAAATGGCTAGCTTTTTAACTAGTGGCTCACTTGATGAAAATGGCATTTTGGCCTAGTGAACTCAGTAAGAGTGAAAGTTCTGTCCTCATTCTGAAGACTTTTCAATGAGCTGCCTTTGATTACAAAGAGAAAGATCCATTCTTATAAATTTTGAGGTTTTGGTCTGGGAAAGAGAAATTTCTTAAGGTTAAACCATCCAACAGAAGGGCCAGCACCATCACATGGGAGATTTTACCAAAAACTACTTCTTGTAACTTTTCTTGCTCCTAAAACTGATTTTTATAACTTTTCTTTTCCCTTTAATAGCTAATCTCTATACAATATTATTCAGACTGTATAGACTATGAGAAGCTCTTTACACTGCTTCTTTTCTCATCTATATTTCTGCCTTCCAGATAAGTTTATGTTTAGAAGAGTGACCTGGAGTCCCTTTAGCTGCATATATCCTTCTTGAGTATTTTACTGACCATCCTTCCTGTTTTCTCTAACCAGAGCACTTCTGAACATCAGCTGTACTAGGGGTGACTTTGGTGTAAAATCTCAGAGATTGCAAATGAGTTTGATTGCTTTTGGTCTCTATCCCTCCCCATTGTCCTATACCCTGATCCTTTTACTGCTACACTTTACCTGCTTGGCCCTTGAAGGCATGGGAGTATTAGACTCCTAGTGAGGACTTCTGGAAAGAGGCCAACGAAGGTGGTGGCTGGGGAATGCCTAAGTCATTCTCCAGTGTCCTGCCTCTTTAGCTAAAGAGAATTGCTGCTAGTAATTGAGCCATTCAAGATAAATGCACTTAGAGCCTGACCTGTGTGGCCCAATGGATTGAGTGATGTCCCATGGACTGAAAGGTCCTGATTTGATTCCCCGGTCAGGGCACATGCCTGGGTTTCAGGCTGGATCCCCAGTAGGGGGCGTGCAGGAGGCAGCCGATCAGTGTGTCTCTCTGACATCAATGTGTCTCTCTCCCTTCTTCTCTCTCTAAAAATCAACAAAACCTATTTTTAAAAAAGATAAATGCACTTAGAGACCAAAACAGCATAGTATATAGTGAAAGAATATTCGATTGAGACCTTCTTAAAACTAAGATAAGTGTATTTTGTTTTTGCTTTAATCAGATTTAGCTAATAGTTGCATCTATTTGCTATTTTATAGAATGAAATTCTAAGAAGCATGATTCATGTTGATTTGGGGGGGGCTTAATTTTTCTAAAAAAAATTTTGCTAGCACAATGCAACTTCTTTCACTTCCCCTTTGATTCTGCAGCACTGTCATAAAGGGGGTCCTTTTTTACAGAAGCCTTCATGGAATTCAGTGGGTTTTCCAAAGGCCTCTCTTGAACCTTTGCTATTCCTGCTCCTTCATCACACCTGTCAGGTTGTTATACTTGCCCATTCTCTTTTCTTCTATTAACTGCTCCAACTGTGCCAAATATGCATTTGATGGGTTGTGAGCAGTTCTTTCCATATTGGTTTTATCCACTTTGGAAAATCCTATATTCTTAGCAAGATTTGCAGTTTTACTTTGCAATTTAATTTGTCCTGATAGTTTTTAAATATATATATATATATATATATATATATATATAGATATATATATATATATATATATATATGACAATATGACCTAAAGTGTTTGAAATTATGGGTGAGATGAACCCTAGTATTAGATGGGAAGAGATCATAATTCCAATACTCTTCTTCCCTATATCATGTTTAGCTTTGGATCTAAGATAATGAATACTCTAGTAGTAGATACCTCCTTCCCCCATGGACAAAATGAAGGAGAGATTAATTGGAGACAGAGCTAATCCGAAGGCTTTTTGTTACTGCATTTGACCAAGGGCCAGAGAAACATTTTAACTTATATAGATATCTATTGCCTCTGCATGAGAACCAGGAACTGGAAACTTTAAATCTGTATCACCTGCACACTAACTGGTTTTATGAGGTAGACCATTCTCCTAACCTTTCTAGACCTGCAGTGGCTTATCTGTGAAGTGAGGGCAATACTTGTCTTTGTAAATTATAAATTATGGAGTGTAAACAGAAGCATTATGGTCCCACCCAAATGCACTGGAAGCTTCTACAGGGTAGTACCATCTCCAGCACCAGGCTCAAGCAGTCACGAGCCAAGAAAATGCCAACAAGAGAAGCAGCATCGGCTTTGCTCTCCTTGGCAGAGCTCCTTGGGATGCCAGCCAGGCATTTTTCTCCCTCCTGGATACTTGCCTTTCGAACTTCAGGGGAGAATGGTACCTTCCTAATCATTCTTCTCACTGTACAGGCAGAGAAAGGGCACTTTCATATATATATACACATATATATATACACACATATATATATATACATATATACATATACATATATATACATATATATGTATATATATGTATATATGTATATATATATATATATATATTTTTTTTTAAAATCCTTACCTGAGGACACTTTTTGCATTCATAGAGTGAGAGGGAGAGAGGGAGAAAGAGACAGAGTGAAGAAACATTGATGTGAGAGAGATACATTGACTGGCTGCCACCCGCACGACCCCAACCGGGGCCGGGGACAAACTGCAACTGCGGTACGTGCCCTTAGCGGGAACCGAACCCGGGTCTCTCCAGACGGCGGGCCGCCGCTCTAACCGCTGAGCCAAACCGGCCAGGGCAGCACTTTCATATTTTGACAAAAAAGATAATTTGCTGGCCTTGGCTGGTCCTTAAAGCCCTGACTTCTCTGTATTTGGGGATTTGGGCTAGGGCTGGAGTTTTATTGTATGACTTGTCTTGCAGATGCTGGATCCCCTGGACAGTGCCGAAAATTCTTTGTCGGGAAGCTGCCAATCCTTGGACAGGTCAGGAGACAGGTATGGGACTGTGGCTGGTTTGGGGGTTAATACGTAGGTGTTTTGGAACTGATGGGCTGAGGAAATAGAGTTAGCTGGTGTTAGGTCTCTAATCTAGACACTGGTCTTATAGGCCTATAGTAAAAACATACTTCTGGGAAAGAACCCTCTCCTTAATTTTCCAAACACCATGAGGATGTTGTTTATATAATTAGATGAATGGAATAGCAGCCCAGAATAGCAATTCACATGTGTTAAATGCTTTATTGTTCCAAGTGCTTTATATGTTTGATTCTCCACATAAGACATGCTGCTCTAGTAGTACTCTTGGCCTCATTACTGTGATCTGGACTGCAGTGTTTTGGAACAAAATTGAATTATCATCTGTGGGTTTACTTTTTTAAAAAGTGTTTCTGGTGGAATAAGAAACTGGGATATAAAAAAAAGAAAACAAAATATCCAGACTGCCTAGCTTATCACACTGCCTGTTTGGTGTGTAATCTTGTTCTTGCACTTTGGGAGGGAGCAAATGCTGTTCTTTACATGCCAAATGGTTCTGTGGAGCTGGTTTGCCCATCAGTGGGGTTATGTTTGGAGTTGGCTTTGGCACTGATCCAGCCACTCTCTCACCTTGACCTTGTTATGTCCAAGAGAATGTTTGGTCACGTCTGGCTGGGCTTAGGGCTATGGTCAGAGGCTATGGGGCAGGTTTGTAGATTTATTTTTTCTCTGTGTCACTGATTGTTCTTGTGGGTACTGACCTTACAACCGTGACCAAATTGGTACCATGTCTTTCCTAACAGATCTGAAGCCAAACCAGAGGGGAGGGGGCACTGGGGTGGGGGAAGTAGAATTGGACTACAGAAGGTCTGGGTCTAGCAGTTGTAAGGGAAGGAACTGTTCAGGTGGATGCTGGGAAAGACAGCTGAATTTACTCACTTGATTCTTGGGTTTTTCCTCTGTCCCTCCCTTGCTTTGTTTTCTTCTTCTTGGGAGTGAAACCCAATGACCTGGACTTACTTCCTTGATGCCTTGCCCAACTTGAGCATAGGGTTTCCATCTTCCCTTCATGGGATCTAGAGCCAGATGGACCCCAGCTCCACCAAACATTAGTTGAGTAGCTTCAGATAGGTCCCTTAACCTCTCGGTTCCTCAGTTTCCCTGTCTCTAAAATGGGATGGTGCTCGCTTCGGCAGCACATATACTAAAATTGGAACGATACAGAGAAGATTAGCATGGCCCCTGCGCAAGGATGACACGCAAATTCGTGAAGCGTTCCCTATTTAAAATAAATAAATAAAATAAAATAAAATGGGATGGTGGTGATTAGTCTGAAAGGAAAATGCTTGATGGTATTGCTATTGTTTTTTGTTTGTTTGTTTGTTTTTTAATCCTCACCCGAGGACATTTTTTCATTTTTTGTTCAGATAGAGTGGGAGGGAGAGAGAGAAACATCGACGTGAAAGGGACACATCGAGTTGCTGCCACCCGCACGACCAACCAGGGCCGGGGACAAACTGCAACCGAAGTACATGCCCTTAGCGGGAACCGAACCCGGGTCTCTCTGGCCCGCAGGCCAACGCTCTAACCTCTAACCGCTGAGCCAAACCGGCCAGGGCGGTATTGCTATTGTTATTACTGCCCTAGGCAAGGGATTTTTTTTGCAACTCCTCCTGTTACTAAGGTGGGAGGAAAAGGTAAAAAGAGAAAGTGCTATGCAGCCAGAGTGGAGTTCGGTAGGACTGGAGGGGCTCATCATTCAGGGTCCTGTCAGATTTGGGTCTCAGACTAGTAAAGAGAAAGTAGGAGGCTGAGCCCAGAAAAGGACTATTTCTCTTATACTCTGCTTCCTACCCTGTAATGACATGTGAGGAAGTTAGAAAAAGGAGTCCGTCTGGATATCCTGCCTTTTGCCCTGGTGGGCTGCTTTGGAAGTATGCGAAAATCTGCTTTGTGGTTTGGTTTTTTTTCCAGTCCATCCTTCCGGAAATCGCGAATGTCCCGAGCCCAGAGCTTCCCAGACAACAGACAGGAGTACTCCGGTGAGTTCCCCAGATCCTGGGTGAGCACTGCAGGGTGTCTGGTTGGGGCTGCAGGCATTCTGCTTTTGAAAGCTGAGTTGGGAAGCCAAAATTGTATTTTATTTCTCCTTGGGCCTACTGCTCTGAGGTCTCAGGTGACCTAGGGGCTTAAATGGATCACTCACTGCTATCTACCCAGAAGCTAGTGATTCCTCTATCTTATTCAGATCGGGAAACTCAGCTCTATGACAAAGGGGTCAAAGGTGGAACCTACCCCCGGCGCTACCACGTTTCTGTGCACCACAAGGACTACAACGATGGTGAGTGCACTTCCACCCTGGCTGCCTCAAATAGGACATAGTTACAGCTCTGCCATGGAAACGCCACTGCCAGGGGGTGGGCCAGGACACTCTAGACCCCCTGTTTCCTTTATTCCTGAGGAGCTGTGCCCAGAGTTGAGGCACTAGAGACAGGGAAAAACAAAAAAGGGGGAGGACGGTATTTGTAGACTCACAATACTGTCACTGGGAACTCTGTCCTTTGTCTGAGTGCACAGCCTGCTCCAGGGTACCAGCTCTCCATCGCCCTCTTCTGCCCTGTGGCAGCAAACAATGGAGCTTCTGCAGATGTGGAGGATTAAGATGCCAAGGAAAACAGACTTCAGCTATGGATTGGCTTTGCGAGTGCTGTGGAGCCTGAGGGCCAGCCCTGTGCCTTCCCTTTGACTAGAGCTTTTTTAACCATCCCTGGCTGCTTCCTAATTCCTGCTTTTGTTCTGATTCTCAAGGTGTTTGGGACATTAGCCATTCTGGCATGAGTTAGATAGGAAGGCAGATAGGATGGACCAAAACTGGTGTTATGACCTGGTTTGCACATTCAGTTTCAAGGCCAGAGGTCTGACTTGCTCTACTCTGGCCCCTGCATCCCTTCAGGCAGAAGAACATTTCCTCGAATACGGCGACATCAAGGTAACCTGTTCACCCTGGTGCCCTCCAGCCGCTCCCTGAGCACAAATGGCGAGAACATGGGTCTGGCGGTGCAATATCTGGACCCCCGAGGGCGCCTGCGGAGTGCGGACAGCGAGAATGCCCTTTCTGTGCAGGAGAGGAATGTGCCGACCAAGTGTGAGGAGTGGGCCCTGGTTAGGAGGAAACTACATAGGGGATGCTCAGACAAGCTGTAGGGTGGGAGGCCAGTGAGTCTGCTGGGGCTGTCTGGCTTAGTTAGCAGTAGGCTGCTTTGGCCCATCCTCTCCACACTGGAACAGCCTGTGGGTGGACAGTAGAACCCCTTGACCTTAGTCCTTACTCCACTGTTATGTGATAACCCACTTTCCCTCTTTGGTCTTTAGTTTTTTTCTCTATTGAGTTTAGAGAGAGAGGAAGGGAGAGGGAGAGAGATATAGAAACATCGATGAGAGAGAACATTGATTTGCCACCTCCTGCATGCCCCCAACTTGGGATTTAGCCCATAACCTGGGCATGTGCCCCGACCGGGAATCGAACCGGCGACCTCTTGGTGCATAGGTCGCTCAACCACTGAGCCACACCAACCAGGTGGTCTTTAGTTTTTTTCATGTTTAAACTAAAGGGCAGTCTCCTTAATCCCTGCCATATTAAGATATTTAGGGGCTTTGGAAATATAGATGTTTGATCAATACAGAAAAGCATTTAACCGTGACTTCAGCCAGTCTTCTGCTTCTTGGGACTCAAGCCTGAAGGTCTGATTAACCAGAGCACTGGGCCTGCTATAGGTGGGGGTGGAGATGATCCAGTCAGAGTGATAGTGCCAGGGATGGAGGACGCTCCAGCCAAAGGTCCTATATAGAGCCTCTGGAGAATGAGGCAGTATATCAATAAATAATGTGCACAGACTAAAGCTCTTCTCTTCTCCTACAGCTCCTAGTGCCCCCATCAACTGGCGCCGGGGGAAGCTCCTGGGCCAAGGTGCCTTCGGCAGGGTCTACTTGTGTTATGACGTGGACACAGGACGTGAACTTGCTTCCAAGCAGGTCCAGTTTGACCCAGACAGTCCTGAGACAAGCAAGGTACTGCCTTCCCCATGGTCTGACTTCCAGTTCCACCCTCTCAACCAAATACCTGTCTCGTTGCACAGACTGATTGCTCAAGAAGCTACAGGTTATTTCCTCCATTATTCTTCCTCCCAAGTTCCCTTGCTGTCCACTGTGGCCCAGGCCCTGGCCATGGGGTGAAGGGACTGTGGTCCAAAGAGCACCAAGCATCCCAGGGAGGGATTGCGTATGAGGAAATGAGCTGATGCCAGAGTAGCAAGAAACCCAAACTGAGAGATGATGACCATGCCACAGAGAGTAGCACCTGCCTTACCAAAGATGTCTCTGTCAGCCCAGGAAGGAGCCTGTCTTTGTAGTTCAGCTTTGGGTGTGGCCTACACTCCAGTCTGAGTGGATAAATACAGCAGTTACTTTGCGAGTGCTGTGGTGTTAAGTACAGCAGTTACCAGACACCCACAACTCCTTCTCCCACCCCACTGTCTGCCTATTTCCTGTGTGGGAGTGCCACCACTCAAAGGGTTGCCCAGCACTGAGGGCAACCAACGGCCAGACAGTTGAGAGAGTCCCCCTTTTCTCCAGCTGAAGTTTCCCCAGGCAGATAGACGCCTTTGAGGACACTGATTAGGGCAAGCTGAGCTGATCCCAGGCAGGCAGACCAGGGCCCTGAGAGCTGAGGTGACCACTGGGCCCTTTCCCCAGGAGGTGAGTGCTCTGGAGTGTGAGATCCAGTTGCTGAAGAACTTGCAGCATGAGCGCATCGTGCAGTACTATGGCTGCCTGCGGGACCGCGCTGAGAAGACTCTGACCATCTTCATGGAGTACATGCCGGGGGTACGTGCCCCTTCATGCGTGTGAGACACACAAAAGAGGGTCTGACCTGGGGTTGGGGGCTGCGGAGGAGGGATCCCTTTGACATGGGTCTGATCCCCTGAGACTCCAGAGACTCAAAGGAGAAGGTGAGGTGATGGCAGGACTTGCAGTCAAGAAGGGCCTGGCTCTGGTCACAGTGATGGTGTGGGATGAGCAATGTCCCAGGCCACCCTCACCTAAGACTTCCAGGACAGCTGCACTATCCACTAAGTACCACCTTTACCTGCAGCAGTGGGGCCTCCCTTCTCGATTTGAGTCGTACGTTGCTTGAGGGAAGGGCTATCTCAGACTTTTCTCCAAGCTGCCCAGCAGCACTTAGCAAAGAGCCTAGTATATTGCAAGTGGGGATTGGATGAATCACTTTGCTGCAATATTGGGGACTGGAAATAGCCTTGGCCCCTCCTGCCACCTTCCCATAGTGACTCCCTCTGACATCTGTGGCTGTAGGGCTCAGTGAAGGACCAGTTGAAGGCCTATGGAGCTCTGACAGAGAGTGTGACCCGAAAATACACCCGGCAGATCCTGGAGGGCATGTCTTACCTGCACAGCAACATGATTGTTCACCGGGACATCAAGGGTGAGTAGGGTGTGGGGTCCCCAAGACCTGGTTGCTTAACCATTCCGAACTTTCTGAAAAGTAGGACTGTAATTGCTTTCTGGGGAATTGGTGCGAAGATCAGTTGAGCAATTTGGGAAAATACTGCAAAGTGAAGTTTTCAGCAGTGTTGGCCACAGTGATGATCATTTTGTGCTGTAGGACTGAGGCTTCTTCACTCGCCTGTTTGCCCTGTGCAGTCCACGTCTAATTCGTGGTAGCCCTGTCCTCCCCAGCAGCCCTATGACCTGGAAGGGGGGGAGGGAGGGAAAGAGGGAGGAAAAAGCCCAAAGGTTTCAGGGTTACAGGCTCTGTCCTTTCATGCCTTAGGAGCCAATATCCTCCGAGACTCTGCTGGGAATGTGAAGCTGGGGGACTTTGGGGCCAGCAAGCGCCTGCAGACCATCTGCATGTCAGGCCCGGGCATGCGCTCGGTCACCGGCACACCCTACTGGATGAGCCCTGAGGTGATCAGCGGCGAAGGCTACGGAAGGAAGGCAGATGTGTGGTGAGCACTGTGGACATGCTGGGACCCCATCTCCCTGTCTGGGGTGTAGTGGCTCCAACTTACAAATGAACTTTGAGGCTCTGTGGTGTGGCCTGAGGGAGGGACGGAGGGAGTGTCCGCCTCTGGCCAGCTAGGCCAGGATACAGAGGTGGTGGTGTGTTTTAACTCCAAATAGCAAATGTTATTGCCGGGAACTTAGGCTGTGGAAAACATCCCTGATGTTTGCTAAAAAAGAAGCCGAATCCATTCTGAAGGCCTGGGTCAGCCTCTAAACACTAGCAGGCATCCAATTTCTCTCCTAATGCTCAGAGCGCTTGCGTTTGCTCCACTTAACTTCATGTCCATCCTGTGTAAGGGCCTGGAGGGCTTTTCCCCTTGGAACGTTCTTGTGGTGGGCTGAAGGATGGTTCCCTGAAGATGTCCATGGACTAACCCCTTTGATCAGTAAATGTTACCCTCTATGGCAGAAGAGCCTTTGCAGATGTGATTAATTTCAGAATTTTGAGATGGGGAGATCATCCTGGATTATCCAGGTGGGCTGGCATAATCAACAGGGTCTTTATAAAAGGGAGGCAGGAGCTCAGAGTGGGTGGTGGATGTGACTGTGGGAGCAAGAGGTTGGGGTGATGCAAGAAAGGGGCCATGAGCCCGGCCGGTGTGGCTCAGTGGTTGATCATCGACCCATGCACCAAGAGGTCGCCGGTTTGATTCCCAGTTAGGGCACATGCCCAGGTTGTGGGCCCGATCCCCAGCGGGAAGCATGCAGGAGGTGGCCAGTCGATGTTCTCTCTCATCGATGTTTCTATCTCTTTCTCTACTAAAGTCAATAAAGCACAAAAAATTTTTTAAAAAGTAAGGGGCCATGAGCCAAGGCATGCAGGCAGCCTCTAGAAGCAAGGAAATTCTCCCCTCAGAGCTTCCAGAAGGAACTGTTCCCAATGAGACTTTGACTTTAGACCAGTGAGACTGATTTTTAGACTTTGACCTCCAGAACTATAATTTGTGTTTTTTTTTTAATTGTTAAAAGTATTACCAATGTCCCCCTTTTTCCCCATTGACTCCCTCCTTCCTGCTCCCACCCCCCTTCTGCTTTTCCCAACCGATTGCCTGTGTCCATTGGTTGAATTTGTATTGTTTTTGATGCCATTAGGCTCATGGTAATTTGTTACAGCAGCAATAGGAAACTGATATAGTTATCTTGGAGTTCTTTCTGTCCATACTAAGTGGTTCTCTTCCCCAATCTCAAGAAGTACGCAGGTGGGTATAGGTTGATGAAGCCTGTGTGGATGAGGCCAGCAATGCTCTGAAGCCTCTTCTGGCCTTGGAGACCCTCTATAGGGTGTCGACCTTCAGCTTGGCTCATCCTGCCTCAGTGTGTTCTAGGAAAAGCACCTCCTTTCACAACTGTGGGCAGGGCAGCTGGGAGCCTAGGCTGGCCAAGAGGTGACATGGGGTTCTCTCTCTCCAGGAGCTTGGGCTGCACTGTGGTAGAGATGCTGACAGAGAAACCACCTTGGGCAGAGTATGAAGCTATGGCTGCCATTTTCAAGATTGCCACGCAGCCCACCAATCCTCAGCTGCCCTCCCACATCTCTGAGCACGGCCGGGACTTCCTGAGGCGCATTTTTGTGGAAGCCCGCCAGAGACCTTCGGCCGAGGAGCTGCTCACACACCACTTTGCACAGCTTGTGTACTGAGCTCTCAAGGCCACACTGCTGCCAGCCTTCCCTGCTGCGTGGGCAAGGGGCTGCTGTGGGACTCAGCAAAGTTGCTGCTTCTCCCAGGCAAGGCTGTGGACCATGGAGCTACAGTCCAGCTAGCATTTGTCTGTGCCCCTTCTGCCAGTGGGGCTCAGAACTAGAGTGGGGCGGCTGCAGCCTCAAGGACTGGAAGCCCCCACCCTGCCAGACCTGAGAGCTCCAGCCTCGTAAGCTCAGCATGGAGGGTCGGGGCTAGGAACAGTGTGTGAGGCGCCGTGGGCTCCACCCTCCGGGCTATGTCCTGACACTGCAATCAGCACCAGAGCCCAGAGGGTCTGGGGGCACAAGATGGACACGAGGGTCCAAATAGTGTTACTTTCATTCAGAGTGTTATTTTGTTTCTCCTCCCCATGTCTGGAGATCACCAGGGCATCTCTGGGCTGAATGAGCCCACCCAAGCCTGAGGCAAAGCCCAGCGTCCCGCAGCCAATGGAAGGCAGAGGCCTGGGCTTCACTCCCCCTGGAGCCCCCAGGTCAGCTTTGCCAGTCCCTGTCCTTACCAAAGATGAATGAAGCAAATGTTATGCTGCCTTATTCAGGGAAGGAGGACTGTCCTGCCTGCCCTGTGACCCTGCCTTCCCAAGCAGGGGCCTGAGATGTGGAACTGCCCCATTGAGGGGGCAGTTTTGTCAATGCAATTGTCTCTGTTTTACAAGTTGGAGTCACTCTTATGCTGTATCCAGTTTCTGAACTGGAGACTGTGTGCCCTGTGGGCTCCGAGCACCCCTGCTATGGGCTCGGGCCTTGGGCTGGATTGGAAAGAGCTGAAGGTAATGGCCTTTGTGCTCCTGGCCTGGTATCTGTTCCCCTACTGCAGCAGACAGAAAGATGGACAGCACTGAGAGCCTCTGATCCAGCTGGCCACTGCGCTGAGCAGGCTACTCAGGCTGACCAGGGGAGTTCCATCAGGCTGTCTGTGAATATGACCCTGCTAGGCCAGAGCCCTCTCCAGTTAGTAGAACGGAGAGCCCCTGTGATGCCACCAATGGTGTCTAAAACCGCCAGCTCTGTTCCTCCTTGGCCAGCCTTGCCCATCCCCATGAGGTCTCAGCCTCTTCCCCTTCTTGCTCCTCCCTTGGGGGAGGAATGGCATCAGGGGTCTGGGAGCCAGTATCTCCAAGCAGCTTAGAGTTGGCCTTATTTACCTCAGCCTGGGCGCTGGTCCTTTCTTCCGGCCCCTCCCCTCCAAAATGTGCCTATTGCTAGAGCGCCTCCCTCTCAACACCCAGTTTCCTTGGGAGTTGTCATTAAAGGGAAAAAAAAAGCCAGTGCCCATGGGTGGGCATTCTCCAGGGAGCTGAGGATTAGCGCCAGGCAGCTCATTGCCAGCCATGCCCACTTCCCTGCGGGCACCAGAACAAGCCAAAGCCTTCGTTGTATGTTGACGATGCACTTTTATGAATGTAGTTTCTATCGCTGTTTTTAGCCTTTTCACATCATGTAATGTGAGGCCTTGTACTTGTTAATTTATATCTCAGATCATATTTGATGGTTTCTTTATATATCACTTCTAGACTGTTACAGGTGATGGATGCCTCAAGACAGAGAAAGTGAAAGCAGGTTTTGCAGGAATGTGTTGCACGGTGCCAGTTGGGCCTGGGCCCATTTCCATCCTTTTCCCCCAGGGGTCTCTGTCAGGCACCCCCAGCCCGGCTCTAGGACAGCGAGCATGTCCTCCTGCCTCCACCTCGGCCCTTGCCCAGGGTGGGGACCGGCCCCTCATCTCGACCAAAGCTGCCTAGTGACAGCTCGGCCTCTCCACAACCCTGTTCTGATGGCTCCACCACTCTTCTTGGGCCCACACCCGTCCTGTCCTCATTTCCCAAGAGGAAACAGAGCATGCACAGTGCCGGAGCTGACAAGATGAGACGACTCTGTGTCCCAGGTTCAGGCTCTCACAGAGCCCCCACTCCCCCCACCCCCCACCCCAGGGTCTTCGCTTACAGGGAATGTGTTTTTAAAAATGAATTTGCAAACAAGCCAACAAATCGTGCACTCCAAAAATAAACAGGACCCTGATATTTTTGTGCCAAAAATGTGGACATGCTGGCTCAGCATCCTCAGGACCAAGCTATTGCTTAATTTTAATTTATTATTAAATAATCCAGATGAAAAGTTATGGGTTTAGAATGGCCTGGGCCCAAATTTTTTGTAGGGCAGTCTCCTAGCAGCTCCAGGGTTGCTGTGGGAAGGGTCATGTGCCATTTGTTCATCATTCCATGGGGTATGTCAGACGCCTTGGCCAACCCAACAGGCCAGGGCTGGGGACAGTCTGCCCTCTGCCACCCTCCTGCCCCTCCCACCCATCTCAGCTCTGTGTCTGTGTCTGAATTGTGGATCGTGCAGAAGAACCTGCAGCCATAGTTATTTGATTATATCTTGACCGAGGGCTTGCAGAGCAAAGCCAGGCCAGTGTCGTGCATTACTTAAAATAAAAAGGGATCATTTATACCCAAGGGGTCCTGTGGCAATGCTTTTGGTTGAAGGGTGGAAGGAGTAGGTGTTTGCCTGGGAGGGGGCTGGTATAGTACCTGGCAACAAACTTGGGCCCCTCAGTAGAGAACTTAAAATGACTCTTAAGAGGTAGCCTGGGATTTGATGACTTGGCTGGTACTACTGCTAGCTCAGAGATGGCACTTCCTGTTCTCGCTCCCAGGAGCTCTGCTGAGGGCAGTTCTATCCGGGCTGATTTACCGAGGTGGCACTGCCAGCCCCCAGTGTCCCTAGTGGCTGGGTTCCCAGTACCTTTGTAGCATCTAATAGTCTTCCCAGCCCAGAGGACTTCCCTTAGTCCCATCCTTTCAAGGCAAGAATCAGGTGCCTCCAGGAGCCATCTCTGGCATCTGCCCCGGTCTATCTGCTGCTGTTGCTTAGCCCTGGGCAGGGAGAAACCATCCTTGTCCCCATCTGGTACAGAAGTCGGACCTGCCCTGAGTGAGGCTCTCAGCTCCCAGAGAACCCATTCTGTTTACTGTTAGCTGTGCCGCTCCAAGGGGCACTGCCTCAACACAACAGTGGTCCGTCTGCCACCAGAGCTTGAGGCCTAGTTCCCTACCCAGTCCTGTGGGCATGAGGCCACTTGAAAACTTAAGGAGTTATTTGGGGCAGTGGCAGCAACCCCAGCAGTCTGCCTCTTGCTCTACCAATTCACACAGCTCACAAGCAATTTGGGGAAATCAGGACAGTTGGGTCTGGGGTAGGACAACTCAGACTTCCTGCCTTTATTCTGGGGGGAAGGGTCTTAGGCCCCCCAAGTTGCCTTGTTTGTTGTCATTCAGAGGGGGCAGACAAGTTGTTTGGACTATCTGGGACAGTGACCATGGCTGCCCCATTCAGCAGAGCTTGAAAAAGCAGGTGAGATCTGCTGATTCCCTCCATCCCTTACTGATTTCCAGGACAAAAGGGGCCCAGACCAGGGCTCAGCAGAAGGGTTCTGCCTTGCACCCCAACATATTGAAGTGCAGTGAGGCCAGGCACCGTCACGCACTGATGGCCTGGCCCTCTTAACCAACACAAGGCTGAAGGACAAAGGAGTTTCAGTTATAAAACCAGAGAGGTTTGACAGCATGAAGACCTGGCTGGGAAGAGGACGTCCCTTTTCTCAGGCTGCAGGTTGGCTGGTATTTCTGTCACCCATCAGTGCCCTCCCATCAAGGCCAGATGTGCTCTAGGCTAACCCTGTCTCCCCTCTTCACCTCTGCACAGTGAGACTGTGCCCTTCTTTGCCACGAAGCCCCCCCCCCCCCAAATCAGGCCACATAATACAGTCAGGATCTATTGAAACATGTTTAAAACGGGGTTGATCACAACAGTCAGGACCGGCAGAAAGAGAAGAGGAAGGGAGTGTGGCAGCTGCTAGATCCCTGCCAGTCTCTGTGGCACTCAGCCTGGCAGGCGCTTTTAGCTTCTGCTGCTTGATGTCAGTGGTGCAAGATGGTCCCAAGCCCCACTGGGGCATGCCCTGCCTTGCCTTGCAGGGAGGGGCAGGGCTGCTCCACTTCCCCTCCCCTCCCCCACTGAGCCCTGGTGGGCATTCTGTGAGGCCCAGCAAGAGGCACTCTGGCTCTCCTTCCTCCAAAGTCTCCATGGCTCAGAACCAGGCTAAGGGCAGAGGTAGATGGGGAGACATAGGGGCCACACAGGGCCCCAGGTGGCAGTGAGGGAGCTTAGGACCCTGAGGGGGGCATGCTGACTCCTTGCTGGAGAAAAGGCACCTAGATAAGGAAGCTGGGTTTGGGGGCCTCCCAGGGAGCCGGGGGGGGGGGGGGGTTAGGTGGGGTAGGGTGAAAGAAGCAGGAAGCAGGGTGGTGAGCAATCCCCAATCCTGGTTCCCAAATCCCCACCACGGGAGAATGAAGGAATCCTGAAAGCAGAGCCCTGCCCCCATAACCCTCTGCCTGAGCAAGATGGCCTCACCCCCTTCCCACCCTGCCTCCCCATGCTAGCCCAGCTCCGATCTCTTTTCCACACTTCCCACTGTCCTGTTGCAGGCCCTCTACAGAGGGAATGGATGGCCAGAGGGCCTCAGGCTGTCTTGGTGCCGGGGTCCACCTCCTTGTGGGCCCAAAGCTCCTTGTGCTGCTTCCGGCCGAAACCCTCATCGTAGTTGCCTTTGCTCTTAAACAGCTGCTGAAAGTGGGGTTTGCAGTAAAATTCCCCATGCAGCGCCGCGTAACTGCCCAGGCTGCAGAAGCAGAACAATTGTGGTCAGGTCGGGTGGGAGCTGGAAGGTGAGGGCAGGGGCAGGGCAAGGGCGCACCTCAGCTTGGTGTGACAGTGCTTGCAGCAGAAGCAAGAGTTGTGGAAAATGAGCTTGTCTGCCACCAGCCGCTCCATGGGGTACACGGTCTTCTGGCAGGCGGCACAGGTCTCTTTCACCTGGGCCCGAAGGCTGAAGGACTGTTGGGGAGAGAGACTCAGCCAAGGGTCTGACCAGTGCCCGTCGCTTCCTCTCCCCACACCCCACTCTCAGGGCCCTACCTTGGACCGCTGAACAGTGCTGGGGCCACCGCCTCCTTTGGCTTCCTGAGGGAGAGGGCCAGTCAGGGCAGGGGCAGCTGAGATGCCCCAGACCCTTACTGGGGTCACCAGCCCAGATCCCAGGGGCACCCAGGGGGAAGGGGCAAAGGGTGTTAAGCAAACACAGCGCTCCTCAGCCCTTCATTCCCAGGCTAGACACCTTACCCGGGATGTCCTCCCACCCGGCTGATCACCTACATGAGAGGGGGTGGCCTGGGCGGCTCCTGCAGCCTGGAACATGGCTGGTTGAAAGTGATGGAGGCCCGGGTAGAGACGGCACCCGCTGGGTTCTGCAAGGGGAAGTCGGTCGGTTGGGTCCCACAAGCCCTTCCCCAGCCTGCAGGGTGGGGGTGGAGGTGTTTACAGGCAGAGGGGTGGGGGGCTGTGGTTGGGACTTTCCCTAAGTCATTTCCTGTTGCTCTGGGTCTTGCCACTTCCGCCCCTCACCCACCTCCCCCTTCTGTCCCCACGCTGCTCCCCACGGGGCAGGGGCTCCTGAGTGGAACCATGTGTCGGGGGCTACGCCACAGCCGCCGGGAGCGCCCCGCGGGCCCGGACCCCGTCTGGGGTCGGGGTTGGGGAGGTCAGGGGAGGGCGGGCCGGGTAGAGCAGAGGCGAAAACCCGCTGCCCTGGCCTGACCCCAAACCGCTGCTGAACAGCGCAGGGTCGAGGCGCCGAGGCCGCTGGCGCCCCCAGCTCGGCTGACCCAGCCCCTGGACAGCGCTCCCCGGCCGCGCTGCCCGCGCGCCCCATTCCTCGGCCCCCAGACCCGCGTGGACGGGACCCCACACCCGGAACCCCCGCGGGCCCACCCGAGGGGAACTTGGCCCCATCCCGGTCCCCGCCCGGAGACGCGCCCTGGAGGCCGGCCGCTACCTAGGGGCCCCGGGCGAGAGCGACGGGCGGAAGCGCTCCGCGTTGGGACCCCAGAACGGCGGCCCGCAGCCCCCACCTAGGCGCCCCGATTTGCGAGCCGGTTGCAGACCCCTCCCTCCGGCCGCCCGCCCGTGTGTCTCACCGGGTCCGGGCCTGGGCCGCGGGGCAGGGGTCGGTCTCTGGGGAGCGCCTCAAGTGCGAGGTGGGCGCGGGCGCGAGCTGCCGCCGCTAGCCTGTGGTCCCCGAGCGGCCGCCACCGCCACCGCCTTATCGCAGCGCCGCCCCCGCCGGCCCCCGCCTCGCGCCCGCCCATTGGCTCCGCTGCGCCCGGAGCCGCCTCCGGAGCCCCGGCGCCGCCGCCGACCCCCTCTGCGCTTTGTCTTTCCCTCGCTCGCCGTCCCCGCCTTTGTCTGCCTCCCGCCCCAACCCCGCGCTCCCGGCGCTCCGCACCTCCCGCTGGGCCCCGCGCCTGCCCGCCTCGCGAAACCCGGCGCCTCGTCGGCCCGCTCGGGACGGAGGCAGGGACTGGAGCCCTAGGGTCCCGCGCCGCATGCCTCGGGGCGGGGACAAGTTCAGGCTGAGACGCCTGGGGTCGCGGAACAAATGGTGCTGCGGCGGGGCTCCTCGGCCCTTTGCTGCCTCGGTTTCCCCTAGTTGGCCCTCGAGGGCGCAGGCCCGGCTGCCTCCGTTTCTGTCCGGCGCTACGTGGGCCCTGCAGCCTGACATACCCCGTGGGGGCGGCCCCGGAGGTCCGGTCAGGGTCCTGTGGCTCCCACACCCCCACGGGCCACGGAGTCCTCCCGCCACCAGGGGCAGCCCCGCGTGCCTGCATGGCCACCGAGGAAGATGACAGCGGTGGCCGGGGCACGCGGTCCCGCCACGCCTGGCCACCAGGCTGTAAGCTACAGCCTGCACCGCAGGGAGGGCCCCCGAGACCTCTGGGTTCAGTCACCTTCGGTCACCAGGCGGGGTCGGCCTGCATGAGGGCCCTTAGGGCCATCTGCTTCGATCCCCAAGACAAGGGGCCCAGGAAGCTGCTGCCGGTAGTGTCCCAGAGCACCCGTCCTCTGAAAGCATTTCTGTAGCCGGATTTTGTTGGATTAGTCACCCCTGGCCCTTGCGGGCGTCGTGGCCTGCCAGATGTCAGGGCACCCCATTCAAGGAAAGAGATTTACACTCTTAAGACAAGCAAACCTAGGTGCATCCAAACCTCATTTAATGCAAGGGAGCAAGGCCTGAAGATTTGAAGTGACTTGTCTAAGTATTACAGCTGGTGAAGCAGGACTGGGTGAGAAGCCAGGCCTCCTGACCCCAGCTCCTTACTCCCTGCCCCTCTGGCCAAGCCGGCTGCCTGCTGCTGCAGCCCATGGCACAGGTCTGATGCAGGCACACAGGAGGAAGGTGACCATTCCTCACTGGGGGTAGAGCCTCAGCTGTGCAGGAAACTGGCAGAAGCAGCCTCCAGGATGGACCTCTGCTGGGAGGGGCAGGGGCCTGCGGGCATCAGGGGCTGCAAAGCTCTGCCTGACACCAGGCTGGAAGCTGTTTCAGGAAGCACAGCCCTAAACATAGCTTGTTCCCACACTGTGCAGGAATAGAACTAGTGGCTCCAGAGCGGGGCCCACACACTTGTCAGGGAGCAGAACAGCGT
This sequence comes from Tadarida brasiliensis, assembly GCA_030848825.1. Taxonomy (NCBI): domain Eukaryota; kingdom Metazoa; phylum Chordata; class Mammalia; order Chiroptera; family Molossidae; genus Tadarida; species Tadarida brasiliensis. The sequence goes on from CM061273.1 coordinate 54,074,083, forward strand.
AGCGCCTCCGCACCTGGCAGGGGAGGGAGGGAGGGAAGGAAGGAGGGAGGCAGCAGGCTTCCCAGGCCCCCAACTGTTCCCTTGGCTCACTCATCACACCCACGCTGAGCTTCACTTTTCTCCTCAGCCTCCCTTCCTCTCTAGGGGGCTGTAGTGATTGAAGTCCCCCTTGGGGACACAAGGAGCAAGGCTGGGCTTGCAGTTGGGTATGGCCTGGCCAGCCTGATGCTGAGGCCCCCTTGCCCTGCCCAGGACCAGTCTCCAGGCTGAACTGCAGGTAGCTGCCGGAGTCAGCAGTTTGGCTTGAAAATGAGCAGACAAGCAAGGTGAAGAAGGCAGTTTACAAGCAAAGAAAACTGGCTGATAACGTTAAGAAAAGGGAACTTGATGTTTAAAGGAAAAAAAATGATGTGAGAAGGGGAGAGGGCTGGAAATAAATGTGACCTGGCCTTCTCCATTTCAGGTCTTGCACCCCACCTCATGGTTGATGTCATTCCTTCGACCCCATAACTGCCTAAGGAAGAGGGTTGTTTTTTAACTGCTGTTACAATTTCTGAGGAAAGGGAAAGTGAGAGCATTTGATGGTTCAAAGCGGCTTCAGCGAAGAGGGAGGGGCGCTTCCTTAATCTGACATTTGAAGTGCCTCACCCAGAGCAGGGCACCTCACCCCTGAGGGACTGGCGGGAGGGAAGGTGCTGCTGGACATGCAAACTGGGGAGCACCATGGAGAAGGTCCAGGTTAGAATCACCCACTGGCCCGGCCTCTCTGGCTGCCAGCCAGGATGACAGGGCAGGGGCCCGGTCTGGTTCTTAGGTTACCTGCTCTTGGGGTGTCAGTTCCATTGGTAAGGAGACACTGCAAGTCATGTTACAAAATAAACTCCTCCACCTCCTTTCCTGCCAAAGGTGAGCGCCTTCTGCCTGGACTCCTGGTGGCCCAGGAGTGGTCCTGCGCAGGGGCTGGTCTCCAGCACCTGGACCTCTCCAGCCCCAAAATGTTTGGATGGCCACAGGCTAAAATTAGCAGTCTCCAGTTTTTAGATAGCTGAGAGACAAATCTTTTACGAGTTTTAAAAGACTTGGTGTGTCGTGAGGCTGTCTATCTGATGAAAGAGGTCACTGCTGTGCTTCTGCGAGCACTTGGGGACCGCTCAGGTGGCAGAACCCAGGGTGGAATGAGGCTCGTCTGAGCCTGTATGGTCAGCACACAACAATGCACTCTCCAGCGGCTTCTCTGAAATTTTTAATTTGTTCTGACAATGAAACTAACACGGTGTAAGGACTTAAGCCCTCTGGCTAGGCAAGACATCATGGCCCTTAGAGAAAGCACCAAGGCAGCGCAGGAGGCGGTGAGATGGACTTGGTGGGAAAGGAATGCACTTCACAGATGAACTATGGAGAAGTTTTAGGTGTCAGGGCCCAAGTGATAACGAGGATCAGGATGAAGTGCCCCAACCTTAACCTGGTGCTTAAAAATAAACCAAAATAAAAAAGGGGGTGAAGGAACCCGTCCCTCCAATGATTAGGGAGAGGTCAGAGGGAAGGGGGGCAGGTTGCTTATTGCTTGCCTCTCCATGGACCTACAGGATCTAAGAACACTGGAAAAGAATGGCATTTTGCTGGTAGGAGAGCATGAGTGGGAAGAGGAAGTCATACAGTTCCCTGTGTCAATGAGTCAAACCCTGGGCTTGACCTTCAGCCCCCAGGACAGGATAGTATCTCTTCCTTCTGAAGAGCTTGAGCAACCAGGGCTGGGAATGTCAGCTTTCTGGCCTGTCCGAATCCCTGGTTGTTGGGACTCCCTTGTGTCTCAGAAGCCTTGGAGCAGTAAAGAAAAGTTTCTCTCCAGGAATTTCCTTGTCAGCAAGCAGACGACTCTCCTGGAGAAATGTCCTTTCTACCCAATCTGCACCCCGAAGGGTGGGAATGTGGCCAGCCCTCAGGAAGGGCCCCGGAGGCTCACACATCCATCGCGTGTTGGAAAATGTGCACCTTCCTCAGAGGCTCAGAACTCCCAGTCGTCCACCTCCAACTCTTCCAGGTTTGTTACTAGGCCGAAGATCCCGCTGTGATCCTGAGCCTCGCTGCCCTCAAAATTGGTGATGGGGGTGACAGGACGAAGTAACTCAGGCAAAGCCTCTGAGGCGCGTCGCTTGATCTGGGGGAGGAGAGAGAGTCAGGGTGGATCCTGTTGCTCTGGGTCCCAGGACACCATGAGGCAAGGAGCCATGCCCAGTGACAGATAGGCTTTTGGAGTCCAGAGTTTCTATAAGAGGAAGGAGCAGCACCTTTAAGGGGCTTCAGAAATGGTCATTTCTCTGATTCGAAGGGAGGAGGAGAGGATACCTAAAGACCCCAAAGCTAAGGGGACTGGGGGAGTTAGAACCACAGACAAGAAAACAGGGAGCCTCAGCAAAGTGTTACTATACCTGCTTGAAAAAAGAATGGTTCAGGAGGGTGCTGGCATTTGGTCTGCAGAGAAAGGGACGAGAGACAACATCACCCCTAGGCCCCTAATTTCCAAAATCCTGTTGCTTATACCTCACCCTCAAGCACCCCTCTGCTTCATCCCTCAGCTCAGCAAGAAAAGCAGCCAGAGCTACTCAGCCTGGCTTCTCAGCAAACCCTCAGGCCAACCCCTCTTGCTGTGGGGACTCTGGACACCACTGGGGAACCCGGACCCTTACAGGTGTACCCTGTCAAACCCTGCCTGAAATCCCAGACCCCACCCCCAGGAAAGCCCAGCCCAGCGTAAATACCTCACGTCTGGGTTGCGCTGAAGGCACTGCTCCACAAAGTGGTGGAAGTGGGGGGAAAAGGTGCGGTGATAGGGGTGGGATATCGAGTCCCCATTGGAGGTCCTGGGGGTGCTGGTGGCCAGGCTCTCACTCAGGCCAGAGTTGGCCGCTGAGCGTGAGGTGCTCATGGTCAGCTCCTCAGCGGGGATGGTGCTGGTGTCCAGCAGGCAGGGCACTGTGCCGTTCAGTTTCTCCAGCAGCATCTGGGGAGGACAGAGCCAGGGCTGGGCTGGAAGGGGCCCTGGAGGACCTAGAGAGTTTCTTCACAAATACACTTTTCCCAACATGCAAACGTGATTTAGGGGAAGTAGACAGGAGATAGAAGTAGACTAAGTAACAAAGGAATGCTGGCCACTGGCTTGGCAGCCACACCCTAGCCGGGCCAAACTGTTGAGGGACTGCAAGGAAGTGCCCTCACCACGGCTGGGAGGGGCTGTCTCCTCCCCTTTAGAAGGCATCAGATCTTTTAACGGTAGAGCCCTCACTCTAGGGCGAAGGCAGCAGCTGGGTGACTTTCTTTGAAGCCAGCCCAATGTGCCAAGCCCAGGCGGGTCTGATGGGGGCCTTCAGCAGCACCTGGGCTGTCCCTGCGGCAGTGCACAGGAGCAGCAGCCCCGACAGGCCAAGCTGGGGCAGCTGTTTGGAAGCCCTCAGACTCTGCACATGAGAAACCGGCCCTATCTTGGGGATCACTGTCCAACTCCCTGTGGATTGCTCTGAACAAGCCAGAAACCTAGAAATCTCTCTAGAGTTGTGATAGTATGGTGGCCACTAGCCCCAAGTGGCTATTTATATTTATTTTTAAAAATATATGTTTATTGATTTTTTTTTAGAGAGAGAGAGGAAGGGAGAGAGAGATAGAAACATCGATGTGAGAGAGAAACTTCAATCGGCTGCCTCCTACACACTCCCCACGGGTGATCGAGACTGCAACCCAGGCATGTGCCCTGACCGGCAATCGAACTGGGATCTCTCAGTCCATGGGACATTGCTTAATCCACTGAGCCACACCGGACAGGCAATATATATTTAAATGAATTTAAGTTAGGTTTAAAACTCAGTTCCTCAATCTGACAGGCCACATTTTAACTAATAGCCACAGGTGGCTAGTGGCTACCATACTGGACAGTGCAGATATAAAGCATTTGCATCATCCCAGAAATCCTACTGGACAGTGCAGATATAGAGCATTTGCATCATCCCAGAAATCCTATCTGTACCTCTTATTCACCGTAAATAGCCTTTTAACTCTTTCCTGAGCATCTGTCAGTGTCTCACTTAGGTTTTCTAGATTCCTAACCTAGATTTCCACACCCTCCTGGACTACCAGATCTAACCCACCTGCTAGAGTGAGCATCTTCAAATACAGATCTGATGCCATCACTCCTGTGCTTAAAAGCCTTCAGTGATTCTCCGCATGCTTGTAAGAGGAACCAGATGTCCTGGCGTGGCATACAAAGCCCTTCATGATCTGCCCTAGCTTCCTCCTCCAGCCACGTCACCTAGCGCCCGCCCCGACATGCACCTGAACTTCAGCCATTCACCACTACTTGCTGTTGTCCAGGTCCTGTTCTTTCTTGACTCTGGGTCTTTGCACGTGCTATTCCCTCTGCCTAAAAGAGTTTCCTTCTAGTTTCCATTCTTCAGTTAATTCCTATTTACCTTCAAGACTCAAGTGTCACCTCCTCCCAGAAACCTCCCTGGGCCCCCTGCTCTACAGAGTTCCCCTTCTAGCTGCCCTCCTCCCCACAGGGCAAGCAGTCTGTGGGTTCAAGGGAGAGGCTCACTCAGAACGTACAACACACCCCAACTCCCTTCCATTTCTAGATCATGTTCCAGGTACCTTGCCCCAATGACCCAAGACCACTTCTTGGACTTGATACGGCCTGGCTAGATAGGCCTTCTCACTGGGTCTCTCTCTGAAGGACAGACCACACCACTGGCTGTGTATGCCTAGGAGTGGCCAAAGGCAGTCACTGTAAGGGGTGTGAACAGAAGTCTGAGAATTCTAAATTAGAAACTGGCCTTCCATGTATATTTATCAAGGGAGGAGGACAATGTATTTTATAAATTTATAAAAATGTGTGAGCCTGCCCTGGCTGGGTGGCTCCGTTGCCTGGAGCACTGTCCTGAACACCAAAAGGCTTGGGTTCGATCCCTCGTTGGGGCACGTCCAGGAGCCAACCGATCGATGTTTCTCTTTCACATTGATGTTTCTCTCTCTCCCTTCCTTCCTCTTTCTGTGAAATCAATAAACATATCCTCCCCTCCAGTGAGGATTTTTTTAAAAGTGTCAACTTGATTTACACATTTAAATAGACACCTGGTCTGTGGGCCTCCATTTCACCCCTGTCCCAGGCCCTGCAATGGTTAGCAGTGGGCCTGCTCCTGAGCTCTCCTCCCTCGGTCTCCATTCGCACAGCAGTTATCACACAGAAGTAAACAGAGTTACACAACCATCTCCCTGGGTGGGGCTCTTGAAGGAAAAGGACTGTCTTTCATCCGAGTATCCCTGGCCAGTGTCCTCAGTGTGGCAGGTACTCAACAAGCATTTGTGAAAGGTGAACAGGCAGGCAGGCAAGAAGGAAAGCATTGGGCTGCAGGCTCACCTGGGTGGCAGGCATATCCTTAAAGGGCACATGGCCATTGGCCAGCTCACAGGCTGTGATTCCCACACTGTAGATGTCAGACTTGGCATCATAACCCTGCAGATTCTAAGTCAGGAGAAAAAAGCCACAGATCACTCCGTTTGTAGCCTTGGTCATTGTTCTTAGAAAAAGAACGGGTGGAGCAAACACAGAGGACAGGGAAAGAATGCCTGTCCCCAAATCGGGACCAGCTGCCAACTCCTTGCCTGCAGCACTGAAGAGCAGCGGCTATCTGAGGAGGGACGACTGCGATGCTACAGAACAAGCAGGAGGACGTGTGGGGCCCGGGTTCCCATGTGGTACAGGGATGGAGAGAGCAGCGAGTGCTCGTTTCCTACAAGGTGCAGGGATCTCTGAAGGGAGTGGAAATAGCGTAAGGCACAGTTTGGGACCCCACACGGGGAACTACTCCATCTGCCAGGGGCACATCATGCCCATGTGAGAGGCCTCCCAGGCCTACCTGCCAGAAAGCCTCCCTCCAGGAGCCCTTACTGCGCTTGGAAGCAGAGACACCCCATCCCAGGAAATTCCTGACGGCGTCCTTGGGAGATCACAAGGTGGTGGGGCTGGGGCTCCTCGGGACCGAGTACAGACCTGCTGGAGGACCTCTGGGCTGAGCCAAGGCAGAACCTTGACACTGTACTTGGGAAAATCGTGGACCACTCGCTGCCGCTGCCCATGGCTGATCATGCTGAGGTTGCTGCGTAAACCAGACAGGTAGACCTTCCCATCCACGGAGATCAGAATGTGACTGGCTTTGACACTCCTGGGGGGCAGGGGCAGGTGGTGGGAAGAGGGTGTCACAGGGCAGCAGGAGCCCCTCACACCGCAAACCTTTGGTCTTTACACACTGGATCCAGTCAGTCTCTCCCCGTCAGCATGTGTGTGTGTGTATGCTACATGTATATACATATTATATACATAGTACATATTTTTGTGAAGTTTCAAACATACACAAAAAAGAGAGAATAGCATGACCCCACTTACACATTACCAGATTTCTGTTCAGTTCCCTTGTGCTCACAGACCACTGCCTCCCCACCACCTAACTGACCTACACCTTGTGTGCTCTTGTCAAGTGTGTCATTATCTTGTGTGTGTGTTCAGTTTGCCTAATGCTACTGTGTTATGCACCCCACTCTTCCTTTCCTCTCAGCGCTGTTTGTGAGATCCATTCATGCTGCCATCTGCAGATCTCATCTTCGCTTCTAATTGCCACCTGTACTCGGGGGAAATCTAACCTTTTACTCATCCATTCTTCCAGCAAGGAACACTCCCACGGTCTCCCACCATGACTCTGAACAGTGACATTGCACCCATGTCCCTGAGGGGCCTGTGTGAGGATTTCTTTGGAGTGCACACCAGAGGCAGCACTGAGGTCCCTGATGGTCCCAGTTCCGAGGGACCCTGACTGGCTGTCGGGCCGTCTTCCACTAGCCGGACAGGAGGCCCCACCTCCTCATCGCACTGGGCCTCACCCAGCCTCCAAATATGCCAGTCTCTGGTGTATAAGCGGACATCGCCTGTTTCAATTTGCTTTCCTGATTATTGCTCATATGGCTGTGAGTCTGTTGGGTCTCTTCTTTTATAACCTCATATCCTTCACTCATGTTTCTGTTGCTCTGCTATCCTTTTCTTGGTGATTCACAAGAATGCAGTGTTACTAATCTCCCATGTGTTTTAGACAAAGCTAACATTTTCCACGCTGTCATAATTTCTTAACTTCGTTCAAGGTGTCCTTTGTTGGAGACAAATCTTTAATCTTGATATAATCAAACACATCAATTTTTTGTCTTATGTTTTGTGCTTCTAAAATATTTAAATGTTCTATACCTCAGGTCCCAAAAATATTTCCTCACATTTCCTTCTAAGTCTGTAGTTTTACATCTGACATTAGGCCTTTAATCCATCGGAAAGAGCTCCTTTGTATGTGGAGTTAGGTGGGGGTCTAGCTCTATTATCTTCCCCACCCTGAGCCGTTTTCCTGACACCATTTACTAAGCATTCTGTCTTCTCCCCAGCCTCTCAGCACAGGGCCGACTCTGGGGTGCACACACCAGTTTGGGTGCCCCAGGAAGAAGGGGAATAGACAGGAGTGCAGCAGTCCACTTCAGATGTTCCTCTTACACAATACTCAGGACCAAGCTGCTCAGTAAAGACAAAGTCAGCAGCTCCAGCACTGACTGGCTAAATGCTCTGTCCACCAGCTCAGAGGCAGGGCAGAATCCCAAGCCTGGCTTCACTAACTTCAGTCAACCCTCCAGTATTTACCTGAGGGCTCACGGGTACAGATCCCCACTCCTGTAAGAACGCACCTGTGTACATATCCCATGTGGTGGATGTAGTCAAGGGCCTTGAGCACCCCCTGCAGGATGTAAGCAATTGCCAGTTCGTGCATGCCATCCATGAAGTGTGTACAGATGAGATCCTTTGCAGAACCTGAAGAACAGAATCGTGGGGAGATAGGGAAGGGTAACAGAGAAGGAAAACAGCACATAAGCCAGCTGACAACAGAGTTCTTAGAACCCCTCTCCTCCAGGAGCCCTTTCCCACTCACCATATGCCATGAATGGCGTGACAACCCACAGCTCATTGTCTGCAATAAAGGTGGCTCGATATGGCAGGATGTTGGGATGGCTGAAGAGTTTAGAGACATGAAGCTCCCCCTGAAACCAATGGTAAGCTGAAGTCAGAATTAAGGGGCTCTGAGGAATGACACTCAACAAGAAGAGGGCAGCATTAATATGGGGTCCTAGTACTCTCTGAGTGCTGGTCTCAGATCCTGGGAGCAGCCTAAGCAGGGTGCCCTCCAGGATGAGAAACTAGCTCTGCTGTCTCCACACGGAAGGCTGCGCTGCTCTGCCACCTCCTGCCTACGTCTGGCTCTGCCGGCCAGTCCTTGAGAGTCTCCAGAAACATCCACCAGCATGGAAACTGCTAACACAGTTCCCCGCATGGAGTGATGGCTCAACTTCAAGGGCCAAGGCATAGAACTCGTCCTGAAGATAAAAAAACGAGAAATGTTTTCCTATTGTGAAGGAAAATGCTGTCGTCAATAGAAACAGGGAAGACAGCATTACAGAACAAACAACTACTGAACATTGGACGCTGTCTCTCCAGCAACCTCAGATCGAGAGATCCCCGCCTTAGGAGCAGCTATAAAAGTGTCAGATCTACGAAATTTTAAAATAAATTTGGACAAAAGATGTCAAAACAAATTGGACAAGAGAACTGTAGAAACTCTAGGGTCCTGGCCTCTGGGATGTGAGTTTAGGCGAAACAGGCAGCACCTTCTACCTGTCCACTACTCTACAGAAGAATCTGGAAGTACAACATGCTCTAGAACAAAGATATATTTTTTCCCAAAGAACTCAGTTGGGACTGACTTTCTGTCCCATTCTCTGATCTGCAAAACTACTGTGAGCCCGTGAACTGGTACTGGAGCACTGTCAGATGAGCATGATTTCAGAAGAATATTGTAAGAAGGGAAGGGGGAGTGCAACTAACTATTGAAAATACGCTGACCCAGGCCCTCGATCTAAGGAGTTCCCAGTGCAAGCCTTCATCAGGCAAGGAGAACCCAGTCCCTGGCCAGTTACTAGACCTGCCGTCTTTCCCAGTTTAACGAGTCAGCAGCTACTTGCTTCTGCAGTAGAAAGGAACCTCAGGCAAACAGGACTCTAAGAGCCGGCAGATGGCCACCTGTGGCCGGGCAGGTTGCCCCACATCTGGAACAGGACTGCCTGGGTTTAAATCCTGCCTCTGCCACTTACTGGTGTGTGTGACTGTGGGCAAGTTACTGCGCCTCTCTGAAAAATAAATGAGGCACAGAGGAGTCTTTGGAGCAGAGAGGAACATAAACGGGGCTGAACAGCATTGCGGAATCCTCGGTGCCCAATGCCCGAGGTTCCTCACTGGGAGCTTCCATAACTTGTTGGCTTGGTCTACCTACATTTCCTGCCAGCTACTTTCATAAGACGGAGGTAGGCGACGCCCTGTGATTACTGCTGGAGCAAAGAGCCCACTCTCCAGGGGTCACAGTCACATGTTATTACCTGCAGGAATGTCACCATCTCGTTGGAACAAGCTTCTAGGTTAATCCTTCGCATCGTCACATACTCGCCCGTTGGCTTGTACTTCGCTAGATTCACTGTCATCAGGTCCTCAAATCCTTTGCCTGAAAGAAAAGAGAAATGCCACAAACAAGGTCAACAGCAGCAGTTTTCTTCTTCCTTCAAAAGACTTGGTTTTAAAAGAAAATTCAAGTTAAAACTCAGAAACTGGGAGATAATAAAAGTTATTTTAAGACATTTAAGCTTTAGGGTAATTTGCAGCAATAGGTAACTAATACAAAGTATAATTTGGAAAAGGCCAAAACAGAAAAAATTCACTACTGTTACTTTCAAGGCTGACAGTTTTGTTTTTTTTTTAACTTATCTTTATTGTTGAATGTATTACAGATGTTCCTCATTTTTCCCCCATTGCCCCCTCCTGCCTTTCCCCACACTGTTGTCTGTGTCCACTGGTTATGCATATATACATATAAATTCTTTGGTTTATTTCTTCCCACCCCCCAACCCCCCTTCCCTTTGAGGTTTGTCAATCTAACAACCAATTTGTACTTCTTAATCCCTTCACCTTTTTCACCCATCCCCCCAGCCCCCATTCATCTGGTAACCCACAAAAGTTCTCTGTATCTATGAGAATGTTTCTGTTCTGCTTGTTCATTTTGTTCGTAGATTCAATTGTTGATAGATATGTATTTATTGCCATTTTGTTTGTTCATATTTTTTTATCTTTTTCTTCAAGAAGACCCTTCAACATTTCATATAATGGTTTGGTGGTGATGAACTCCTTTAGCTTTTCTTTGTCTGGGAAACTCTTTATATGGCCATCGATTGTAAATGACAGCTTTGCAGGTTAGAGTACTCTTGGTTGTAGGTTCTTGCTTTTCATCACTCTGAATATTTCTTGCCACTCCCTTCTGGCCTGCACAGTTTCTTTTGAGAAATCAGCTGACAGTCTTATGGGAACTCCCTTGTAGGTAACTAACTGCTTTTCTCTTGCTGCTTTTAAGATTCTCTGTCTTGAACATTTTGCATTTTGATGATGATGTGTCTTGGTGTGGGCCTTTTGGGGTTCATCTTGTTTGGGACTCTCTGTGCTTCCTGGACTTGTATGTCTGTTTCCTTCACCAAGTTAGGGAAGTTTTCTGCCATTTTTGTTTCAAATAGGTTTTCGATTTATTCTTTCTCTTCTCCTTCTGGCACCCCCAAGATGCGAATGTTGGCATGCCTGAAGTTGTACCAGAGGCTCCTTACCCTATCCTCATTTTTTTGGGTTCTTTTTTCTTTTTGCTGTTCTGATTGGGTGTTTTTTTGCTTCTTTATATTTCAAATCGATAGTTTGCTTCTTGGCTTTACCTACTCTACTACTGCATCTGTGTAAACTATTATTTATTTCAGTTAGTGCATCCTTCATTTCTGACTGGTCCTTTTTATGCTCTTGAGGCCCTCTCTAAGTTCACTGAGGTTCTCACTAAGTCCATTGAGCATCCTTATAAGCAGTATTTTGAACTCAGCATCCGTTAGGTTGCTTAACTCCATTTCACTTAGTTCTTTTCCTGGAGTTTTGTTCTGTTCTTTTATTTGGGACCTGTTTCTTTGTCTCCTCATTTTGGCTGCCTCCCTGTGTTTGTTTCTATGTATTACTTAGCGAGAGGTATGGGGCTAGCTGAGACCAGATGCTGCTTGTTTGAAAGAATTTAGGAAAAGCTGAAGCAGGATCCAAGACAGGCCAATCCTATGGTCAAGCAACTGGCAACAGCTTGGGTGGGCCTGAAAGTTGGGTGGGGCGGGGCCTCAGGGAATCACCAGGGCGGGGCCAACAGCGTGAGCCAGGTTGCTGGAGTCCCAGATATGGCGGCATCTGCCGGCCCAGGGAAGGGCTCACCAAAGGAACAAAAGCCTCTGATAGCATGTCTGTCCAGGGGAAAGCTGCCTCTCCAGCCCTCGCTCCAATGCCAAACAGCTCAGTTCTTCCCCATATGATTCTGGTGCCTTTCAAGCTGCCTCCCCCACGCTGGAGCCTGGAGGGCGTGAGTCCAAGTAAGTCTGTGGCGGGCCCTTTAAGAGAAGCTGCCTGGGGCTCCAGCCGCCTCAGCCTCCCTCAGCCTCAGTTCCCGCTGGTTTTTCCAGCCAGAAGTTATGGGGACTTCTCTTCCTGGTACTGGAACCCTGAGCTGGGCGCCTGGTGTGGGACGGGGACCCCTCACTCCTCAGGGAGGACCTTCCCAGCTGAGGTATCCTCCTAATTTTTATCCGCCACACGTGGGTGTGGGACCAGCCTGTGCGCCTCCGCCCTTCTCCTTTAATTTCGTAGTTGGAGGACTTCCATTCAGCTGGATTTCAGGTGGTTTTGTTTTTGTTTTGTTTTTTTATCCTCACCCGAGGACATTTTTACATTTTTTTTTTCAGATAGAGTAGGAGGGAGAGAGAGAGAAACATCGACGTGAAAGGGCCACATCGAGTGGCTGCCACCCGCACGACCAACCGGGGCCAGGGACAAACTGCAACCGAGGTACATGCCCTCAGCGGGAACCGAACCCGGGTCTCTCTGGACCGCAGGCCGACGCTCTAACCGCTGAGCCAAACCGGCCAGGGCTTCAGGCGGTTTTGAATGATGGTTGTTCTGTAGTTTAGTTGTAACTTTGATGTGGTTGTGGGAGGACGCGATACCGCGTTTACCTACGCCGCCATCTTGACCGGAAGTCAAGGCTGACAGTTCTTGATTTTTCTCCTGTCAGTTCCTTCTCAGCCAACCATTCTGACTGACTCTGGCCCAGGACACCAGAAGTGTTCAGCCAAAAAGAAGAAATTGCAAGAACTCCTTTCCTGGTTACATGATCTCTTTTCCCATACTTGGAGAAACACAATCCAAGGAGACCCATCAGAGCCAGTTCTGTCACCACTAGTCCTCTCAGCTGACAGCCTTGGACACACATTCATGGAGATGCTAAGAAGCTGAGAAGCTGCGGCCACCCCCTGGAGCATGAAGGTCATGGCAGTCCCTGGACATTACCTATAATGGTGAGTAGCTCGTAACACCCTCCCTCCGGCAGAAAGCTACTCATGATCTCCTGCTTAGAGAAGGATGCTATCGACTCTGAGCTCGCCTCATTGGTCTAAAGAAAAAGAAAAATAGGTTAATAAGAGAAAACTGGGGGTGGGATGGGGATGGGGAGGTGGTAATTCAGACCCATGAGGAGACGGGCATCTAAACGAGCAGAAATTCTGACTGTGGGGAAAGCATCCTTCAAGGAGGAATGTAACGTTAAAACCTCAGGTGTCAATGCAGCATGAATATCACAGCGTCAGTGCTGTGTACACATGGGGCTGGGGACAAGGGCCAGTCCAGCCAGCTGTTGATATGCTTGTCCTTCCAACAACTGGTTCATTTGCTAAGAACTATAAACTTCTTTAAAAATTAAAAAAAATTTTTTTTGAATTATAGTTCACATTCAATATTATATTAGTTTTAGGTACACAGCATAGTGAAAACTAAAATTCTTACTTGGAGAAAGGATGTCTGGAGAAAGGCACATTTACAAAAGAGAAAGGGGATGGAGAAGTGGGAGGTTCACTTGAATTTCCTGCTGCATTAGGGTCCTATTTTTGAGGTCCTGACTGTTAAGATCCCCAAGATCAAATGCTGAACCTTGCTACAGGGAAAATGTAGCCATAAGAAGCCCTCTCTTTAGCAAACCAAGACCCCAGACCAATCATTCCCTGACATTTCCAAGGGAAGCAAGAAAACAGCCGAAACTCTGGGCTGCAGGCGACAAACAGAGCTGCCAGGTCTCAGCCATCATCCCAGGCAGCAAAGGTGACCTGCTCCTCATTCCTGTCCCATTTGTGCTACAAATGAAGCTATATCCCAGCCATTTAGGATGTGGGCATCACACCACTGGCCTTTGAGGTCCTGAAGCAAAGTGTCCAGCAAAACACATGGCAGATCAATAGCTCTTCCTTTAGCTTAATAGGCCGTTTCCTTCTTCCAGACTTAAATGTATTTGTATGGCTGAGGGACTGTGTATTTTTCTTTCTGAGTATTCTTCTTTCTTTTGGATCCTCTTCCTTTGGAGTTGTGTCTAAATGGAGAGCCTATGGCCAGCTCATATTCCATGTGCTGCGTCCATAAACCTGACCAGAAGAGTGTATGTTGGGAATGTTCCGACATGGTGGTACGACCTCATTGGGGATCCCTGATGCTTCAAGTGCATCTGGTTTCAAAACAGTTGATGCTGCCAATAAGGAAGAAACCACATGGGGTTCTGCCTCCTCCTACATCACTAACGCTGACAATAAGAGGAACCTAGTCAGGCAAAATTGAGCTTTGTCAGCAGATTATTTTCTAACTTAATCAATTTTATATTTCTAATATTCATCCATGTTGTATTTATTTTTATTTTTGTTAATCCCCACCTGAGGATATTTTCCCACTGATTTTGTTTTGTTTTAGAGAGACTGGATGGGGGAGGGAAAGAGAGAGACATCGATGTGAGAGAGACACATCAATTGGTTGCCTCCCACACGTCCCCTACTGGTGTCGGGATCAAACCTGCAACCTAGGTATGTGCCCTTGACCCCTTGGCTGGAATTGAACCCACGACCCTTCAGTCTGAGGGCCCACACTCTAACCACTGAGCCAAACCTGCCAGGGCCATGCTGTTGTATTTAGCCATGTTGTACACCCATGCTGTATAACACTCATTTTGGGATACATCTCAATTTATCCATTCCAATGGTGATGGGCTTTTTGAGTTGTTTTTCAGTTCTGCTGCTCTGAACTATGCTACTAGAAGCACGTTTGAATGTATCTCCTGATCATATATGCAAGAGTCCCTCTAAAGCTTATACCTAGGACAGGAACTGCTGGGTCACAGAGGGTATGAACAATCAGCCTTACGAGATAATGCCAAATTGTTTTCCAAAATGGTTAAATCAATATATACTCCCACCAGCAATATATTATGTTCTTGCAGATCCATCTTTCCCCCCTAACACTTACTGTATTCAGACTTAATTTTTGCCAATCTCATTGTGGGTTGGATTTTACATTTCCCCCTGATTGCTAATGGAGTTGAACATCTTTTCATGTATTTATTGGCCATATAGATTTTCTCCAAGGTGAAAATGCTTCTTTCTGTCTCTTGTCCATTTTTCTGAGTTGTTTTAATGTAGGATTTCCCCAAAATAGGCCCCGTAGAAAATTGATTCTGGTAGTTATGCATGAAAAAAAGTTTACATCCAATTAAGTTAGAAAATGCAGCACTCTTATGAGGAATCACAAGACAGACCTGCATATTCAAGGCTTCGAGAAGTTCTGTAGTAAGGAAACTTGTTCAACTTCGTTTAGCCTAGCACTTCCCAAAGCACTGCCTGGTTTTCAAGAAATGGGAATTCTATTCTTCTTCTTTTGCTGTCTACTTTTTGGTCACTCCCCTGCTCAACAAATAAGATGGAACAGAGAAAACGGAGAATCCTCAGTAGAGCTTGATCAGCAGTTAAGGTTGGTTCGATTTTGGTTTTTGTCTATGTTTTCATATGTTCTGAAAACAAATTCTAGGCTCATTTAATAGCCACTGTAGCTTCTTGAAACTACCCTGTCTTCAGAGCAATCTGAAGATACTGGTTCCTACATGCCAGGTGCTTCACACAGGTGAGAGACATGCAACCAACGGACAAAAATGGAGTAGCTATTTGGGCCAAATGCTCAAACCAAGAGCTCTGAAATGGCGACTCCCCATTTGTTTAGAATTTACAAGCTACATGCTAAGTTAATCTTGAGGAGTCCCCTCTTCTTACCTGTATACTGTAACCCCCTGCACACATTCTTGTTCTGCAGATTCTGTGTTCTCAAGTATCAATCTACTCCTCAATAAAATCAGCGTCACCAGTTAACACAAACTCAGGGGACTGCTTTCAGACCGAGCTCCCTCCTCTGGCCTGTGAATATCCACGTGCTTGGCCCCTGCCTGCTGCTAGGACTTCACCCCATAGCACCCTACTCTGACGTGTTACACCTGTCACTCCAGACTTAGCAAACTCACACTAGCTGCCCTGCTCCTTCCCTGCCTCTGCCATTTTCCCATGGCTGCTTGCTCTTTATCACTGGTCACAACTTAAATGTCGTTTACTCACTGAAGACTCTGTTCGGCCAAAGTAAAGTAGGCTCCTAGTCACTTTATTTCTTGCTTGACTTTCTTCACAGTAGGTACCACTGCAGTTTATCCATCCTGTCTCTCTACTAGGATGCAGGCTCCGTGAGGGCATGAACCTTGTCTGTCTTGCTCACTGATGTATTATTCCTCAATGCCTACAACAATGCTGGTACAGACTTTAAAAAATAATTTAATGCTCGGCTGGTGTGGCTCAGTGGTTGAGCATCGACCCATGCACCAACAGGTTGCCGGTTCGGTTCCCGGTCAGGGCACATGCCCAGGCTGTGGGCCCAATACCCAGCGTGTGGGAGGCGGCCAATCAATGTTCTCTCTCATCGATGTTTCTGTCTCTCTCTCCCTCTCCCTTCCTCTCTCTCTAAAATCAATAAAGAAAAAATGTTTATTAAAAAATCATTCGGGCCCTGGCCAGTTTGGCTCAGCGGTTAGAGCGTCGGCCTGCGGTCCAGAGAGACCAGGGTTCGGTTCCCGCTAAGGGCATGTACTTTGGTTGCAGTTTGTCCCCGGCCCTGGTTGGTCGTGCGGGTGGCAGCCACTCGATGTGTCACTTTCACATCGATGTTTCTCTCTCCCTCTCTTCCTCTCTCTCCCTCCCACTCTATCTGAACAAAAAATGAAAAAATGTCCTCGGGTGAGGATTAAAAAAAAAAAAAATCATTTGGGCAAAATTTGAACTGAGGAGGCTTTCTGCCCAGAACCTCATCATCCCTACAAGCTGAAAAGGAGAGCAGGGCCAGTTCCATTGGAGACAGGGTTCAATATAAGGAGCTATACTGGAAATGACAGCCCTCATATAACACATTCACTAGGGGCACGTTACAGATCAGAATCTGTTCCTACACGTGAGAAAGTACAGCAGCAGGCCCTCAAATAACATCGTTTCATTCAATGTTGTTTTGTTATAACACTGATGAGATGCTGTAACTCTAACTCTTTTTTATGTCAATTAGCCTGTGGTTATGCATTGTTTCTCTTAAAGTTGCAGAACCTATCGACCATGTTAAGTGAGGGCTTACTATTCTGCATTTTTTAGCAGATAACAATATGGTCCCAGTGAGAACAAATCTAGAACTTCTGAAGGTCTTCTCTCTTCTGATCTCCAGGCAAACTCCTTAATGTTTCTCTAATTTGAAAAAGAGACTATGAAGGATAGCTGGAGTCCTGAGATTAAAGTATCTATTACATACATTTTAAATAACTCCCTTTGGAAAAACTATAGATAGATACTTTTTTATTACCTATGTCCCTCTTTCTTGCTGGGAGTGCATACAAAACAACTGTCCACTAGGCTACACTCTAAAGACACACACTTCAAAATGGAAAACAAATGCTTTTAATGGTGGGGGGAACTAAGAAAAAGCTTTGATAGAATTGGTTTTTTTCTCTAGGCAACTTTGAGTCTAGGTAGGGAATGATTCATTAAACTACTGACATGATTAGTTACTAACTTGACAAATATTTCTACTATCTTTGCTGACTATAGAAAACTACTTAAAAGCATTTTAGAAAATAAAATCCTGTAGGTAATTGGGAATATGAGTTCTTGGGCAATCTGCAAGTGCATGAAATTAACTAGCCTGGTGGTTGCTGGAGGCTTTCAACTTTGTGGAGGTCCTCTAAGTCTGAACTCAGAGAAAAACCAACCTTTACTTAAGAAAACAAAGGCAATCTTTTGAAAGGAAGGAGTCTGGTTTGATATTGCCATGAGAAAGGCAGGTTAGTTCATTATGTTGTTTCAGATTTAGAAAAGGTCAAAATTCAGATGGAAAGGATGAAATACTTAGTCCTTTCTCTTTAAACACAGCATGGCATAAGTTTATTAGTGTAGTGCATTATTTCACGTGGCCTAGAGAAAGAAACCAATTCTATCAAAGCTTTTTCTTAGTTTCCCCCACCATTACAAGCATTTGAAAAATACATAAGCTACTGATATCCAGAAATGACCATATAACATGATAACTTTGTTTAAAGAGTTCAGAACAAAATATAACACAACACACAAAGACAATATTGATGAAATGCACGAAATAAACACATTCTACCTCCCATAGGTTTCACACAGGATAACTTTTTGGTGTAACATTGGCAGTTGTGAAAATATAAAAATTATATATAGTCAGCATTGTATTCTGGAAAAACACCTAATTGATCCTATAGAAAACATTTTTGGCTCCTGACTGGAAAATCTTTGGATCTGATGGAGAGGTGCTTGCTCCTGACTAGCAGACTAAATAAGCACAGCCAATGCTTACTCAAAGAGAAATTCCTGGTCAACATCGCCATCCTTCACTCAACCATGGGGCTGCTTGCAAAGGTGCAAATGTCTGTCATCTGGAAAGAGTAGGCAGTCGCCCTGGCCAATGTGGCTCCGTTGGTTGGAGCATCATCCCGTGCACCGAAAGGTCGCAGGTTTGATTCCCGGTCAGGGCACATGCCCAGGTTTTGGGTTCAGTCTGTTTGGGAAGCAGCCCATCAATGTTTGTCTCTCGTATAGATATTTCACTCTCTCTCTCCCTCTCCCTCCCTCTCTCTCTCTAGAATCAATATAAAGAAAGAAAGAAAGAAAGAAAGAAAGAAAGAAAGAAAGAAAGAAAGAAAGAAAGAAAGAAGGAAGTCTATTTAGAAAAGGCTTCTTATCTTCTCTCTGCTTCACATTATCAAAAATAGCTCGGTGCACTGTATACATCGAATGTTATTTCCTTAGGTAAAATATGCTAGAAGAGTAGGAAGCAGGACAAGAGTCTTGTAGCTTTTGCTAATAAAAAATGCATTTTCTGTTTTGTAGTTCTTAATCTTGGGTTTTATTTTTAAGGTAGCGGATTTGAAGTCCTGCTTTATAATCTAGACAGAGATCAAGATCATCTCTATGGACTAAAATCTATTATTAATAGACTAGGGATGGAAAATTTAATACCACTAGCCACTAAAAGGTGACCACATTTTAGATTGTGGAAACTTTCTCCTTTTTTGGAGGGGGTGGTGGGTGACTGGGAAGGCTGGGAAGGGGAGGAGACCTTAATCCCCAGGACAGAGACAAAAACTGCCTTAGATTTTTTTGTTTTCAAAGTCTGCATCAAAATCTTTCCAGGGTGAAACCTGAATCCACACATAAAAGAATTACACTTCAAATAAAGCTCAATGACAGATAAGCAATAACATAAAATAAAAAGCCAACAAAACACACAAATTTCCACAAGAAGTCATCTCCATGCAACAGCCATAGGGGTAGAGCCTAGAAAGTCACTTACTTTTCTCCGAGTGTCACCCGGAGGCTGCTCTGGAGTAGAGAAATGGGTTGTTGGCATTTTGTTTTTTAGTAGGAGACACACCCACATTCACAACAGCAATTATTGCACTTAGGACTACATTTATTAATAGAAACCACTTAAGAGTTATTACAGTGAAAAGTGCTTGCAGTGCTACATATAAACACAGACACACACACACACACACACACACACACACACACACACACACAGATCCATGGTAAAAATGCTGCAGATAAGATGGGTTTTAAACAGGAACCTACAGTTCTTCAAAACTTGGCCAGGCTACTATTCTATGGGTATTCTTTACTGAGTATAATGCAGCTGCTATAATTCTGGTCTTACATTGACTTTTCATCAGCATACAATGTTACTTTCAATAATCTGGTTTCAGAGTCTTATACTGTGAACAAACAATTCATTATAAAGTTATAGTGATGGCTGGCTATTTCCCAGGGACTGCAGGGACTAGAAAACAGGTGTTTAAAAAAAAAGCCAGAAGAAAGTTTTAATAAAGCAGCATGTGTATGTGGGCCCATTACCCAATTTGATTCTCTAGTCAGACATTCTATTCTTAATGCAAATAAACAAAGGCTTTGGGGCCCTCTGCTGCTCTTGGTGAAAACGAATAAAGCAAAGGACAACTGAAACAACTTTGTGCTCTTAAGTCAGACAATTTTTGTATCTGTGCTTTTGATTTTCTCCATTCTGTAAAAGTGATTATATTCATCAAAGCAAGATTTTTAACTGTCAAGTATCGGAATACATTTCCCAATATCTTAATTTAGCAATTACAGCATCCAATTGTGTGGCTAGAGGAGATTGGCTGCAGAGTCAATTAGCCTCAATTTATCAAAATATGATTTTTTTTTGCCTTGGACATCAGTTCTCTGGTACACAAATGGCAGGAGCAGTTGCTTAAGACAGTCTGCCAAAGGTAAGAGCTGAGTGAAGAGATTAAAGGAAATCAAACTCAATCTTCCAGAGTAGAGGGCAAATTCCAAGTTGTACAAAACTTGGTAACATACTTCATCAAGCTGTAAACACTATATAAAACAATCTCTTCATCCTCCTCAGATCAGAGACCAGGGAACAGTCAAAAGACAGCCAGAGATCCTACACTCAAGACACTGAAACCGAAATCCATTAATTCAATTCACATATACAGGAATATTTTAACTAATTGATCATACACTGGATTCCCAACTCAATTTCCATCAGTGCCAATGTTTACTTTAAACCATTGTATTCCCGTTAATGATGGAAGAAATTGAGAATAGGACCAGAATATAGCATTTTTGTTCCATTAGCCTTTCCTTTATTGTACAGCTAATTTTTATTTTTTATAACAAAAGCAAAAATAACATCATTTTTTGAATTCTCATCTGTCTAAAACACAACCCTTGACAAAGCTGACGAATACTACTACTCCAGAAGTTTGCTGAGTGGCATTAAGGAGAATAAATTAATTGGTATCACCTAGCAACTAACAAGTTTGAGCTTTCAATTCCTTAAACCTATCAAGGGGTGTGCTGGATTTTGTCACCCAATACATTCAATCTGATGACCTGTTTCTTTAGCTACAGGTGCTGAAGAGAATATCTTGGTGTTCAGACACACAGAATGGGGCTCTACTGCTCTTATTTTTATATAAAAGAATTTTATTTACCATAAATTAAGATCACAGTTCCCAAACAGTCTCAATTTTTAAATAGCTAAAGGAAAATGCCTGGGCCTGTTAAATCTCCAAATTGCAAACTTAAATTACTTCTGAAATCAACATTTAGGTTTTCTAATAGGAAGTTAATATTTTTGTCCTGACAGATTTTTTTCCTTAGTTCTCTTAAGTCTCATACTTTCTACCATGAAAAGATGAGTCAACTTGACTAATTAGTAAAACCAGAACTTTTATATCATTGCCACTATAATTTATTTTTATAATAAATAAAAATATTATTTTTATCCTGACTATAATTTTATTTTTAAAATCATCATGGCTAATGGTTTTAAAACACTTAGTTTTTTTCCTTTAAGAGTATGTATTTTCAATTGGACAAATACTTAGAATTCTGAAATACATGTGCCTTTGAGTAAATGCTGGCTTTCTAACAATCAAGACAGGCTAACAACAACTGCCAGGTTAGTCCTCAAATCTTTGGGAAACCATGGATTCAAAAGGAGCCAACCAAATATGACAATTATAGTTTACACTTTCCCTTAGAATTGCTAATTTCTATGAATTGATTTAGTCAACAAAAGAGCAATGAGATTTATCCTGAAGTGATGGCTAAATGCCATACTGTACTTACCTCCAAATAGTTCCAAATCTCTTAAGCCCTCAACAATGAACTTTTCCGAGACCCACCGCTAAAGAGGAAAACCCCAAAAAGAATTAGTATTTCTTCCAAGCCACAAAAAAATTAGCTATCAGCCATTAGACAGACAAACAAAACACAACTACAAAAACAGAACCATGCAATACAGTTAAGATACATTTCTATGGAAAAGTTTTAAAAAGAATCTTGGATTTAAATCAACTGAAAACAATAGATTAATTCCTTTCTCTATTCCTCTTTGCCTAATTTGATGAATAATTCTTAAACCTGACAGGAGAAACGGGTAGTACTGGCCCTAATAATGAACAAATGTTTTTCTCCTTCCTATATATAAAATGATCTTTTGGATCCATCTTACTCGTTCCATGGCTGCCTATTACAGATAGCTTAGGACCATAAATGCCAATTTGAAAAATACTACTGAAATGCACAGTACAGAAAACAGGGATGAAACAGTAGTTTTTCACAAGCCTCTGTTAGTTTGTAAAAGGAAATTGCTAGCTGCACATCCACTAGGATTTTTAAAGACATCACTGCTTACATTTGCTACCAAATGCTACCTTTACAAAGGACCAAACTAGCATGACCAATCCATGGTTCACTTTACCGGCCTATTTCAAACGAGTATAGGATTTCCATCATACTGATCAGTGGTCTGGTTTCACCTGAATCAGACTGGGTTGAAATAGAAAAGAAGCTCATATTTAAAAGCAATGGAATCAAGATTGCATTTCACTCAAGGACTTGTGTTAAAGTTTGGCTTGAGGACATTCGTTCCACTGGGCAGAGTTCAGGCTAAGGAGAGAATCTGTTTTTCCTCTTAACTGACAGTGAAGTTTACTCTTTACAATATAAATTGTTCTTATATATATAAACATAAGAAAAAAGATTAAGTAATATTCAGAAATAAGCTGCATAATACAAATCATAAGAAACTATAACATCATTCTCTCTCCTCCAAATTAAAAAAAAAAACTTAATTTTTTAAAAATTTGATATAAAAAAATCACATGCACTATGCCCCAAGATATTTAATAAAAAATAAACTGTGTCACTTTAATATTTAAAGAAAGTGGTATATTCATAATGTCTCATAGCAAGATTTTAAAATAATTACTACCGCATTCAAAAATTAAGTACTTGAGAATAAATAAAATGTGATACTCTTTTATGAAATCATGGAAGCTTGGAAAGAAGCTAAATCCAGTAACTGTTCTTGAGGTCATTTTAGCTGGTGAAGTTTTCAGGTATAATAAAATTTTTCATGTTAAGTAAAATTTTCCATTAAAATCTATGATTATATTTAGAAAAAAGTGTTCCAATGATTACAATTCAATACTGATTTTTAAAACACACAAACTGCCAGAAAATACATACGAAATGGGCAGATCGTTAGTGGTTACATACCAACACATTCAATTCATTTAATGTTGAATGACTGATATTCACAAAATATACCACCTTGTTTCTTCTCTATCAGACAAGCTGGTGGGTGTATTCTGTGTCTCCAGTCAGCCTCTGCCTGCAAGCTCTCCTCTCAGAAGTGGAGGCTGCAATAACCTGCTTTACTTCCCACAGCCCTTACTTCTGCGTGATTCTGAACATCACATAATAAATCACCGACAAAACTGCCAAAACACTTTGCTTTTCAGAAAATAAAAATAGGAAAGCCAGAAGAATAGAAACACTCACCCTAATTCGCTCTGGTTTACTTACAAGAAAAGACATGAGTTCCTAATGTGTAGACCTATTTCAATTTCAAAAATTTAAACCTAAAAGGAAAGTAGAAACAGGTTGAGTTAGTCAAATGTTCTTTTATAGAAATACTTTTTGATGAACAAAAACTTACTACAAATCTGCCATCAAAGCACTGTACTAAACCTATAAATTTCTAGATTACAAAGATTTGTTTAGAGAAACTTTCAGTGACAATCAACCTGGATGTACTTTGGCCAAGTACATCTGAAATACTGCAATCTCTATAAGAAAGGAGAAGTTTATTATACAGTTTTCTTCTTCTTCCTTTTTTAAAATATGTTTTTTACTGACTTTTTTAGAGAGAGAGGAAGGGAGAGAGATAGAAACATCAATGTGGGAGAGTCGGCTGCCTCCTGCACGCCCCCTCTTGGGGACTGAGCCTGAAATCTGGGCATGTGCCTTGACCGGAATCCAACTGGGACCTCTCAGTCCAGGGGATGACTTTCAATCCACTGAGCCACACCAGCTGGGCAACGGTTTTCTTCTTTAATGTTAAAATTTCTCTTGACTCATTTCCCACTGACTCCTTCCCAGAAGCAATTCACTTCTAGTCTTGAGGCTGTTTAACCTGCTTTTCATCATCATTCTTAAATAGTGTTTACATGGCCATGATTTATCCATTTTAGACATTTATCTTCTAACTTCCTACGATGGTAGATGAAGACTAAGCTCTCCTGTGTCACCTTCCTGCACTCTACTTCCTTGCCTTCATTCTTCCAATGTAGGTCTGGCATAATTTTTGGTTAAATCAGTAGTCCATGTTCACATTACTTGGAAAATGCAAACATGATTCACAGCTGAGGCAAACAGGTAAAGATGACCATGTCTTCTTTCTTTACACCATTTAATAACTGCCTCATTTTTTCACTCCCTGGTTTCCCATTTATCTATTATTAACTTTTTCCAAACACTTCAACATCTCTGCTATTTGTCTTACCAATATATTTTTCCATACACTCAAGCTCCCCTGGAGATTGCCTTCCCAGGGCCCTCCATCCTCCTGCTGCTTTCTAGCCCATCTGCACTTTTCTGTTTGAAATGTTCTTATGTTATTTCTTTGACAACTTTGTCTCCTCTGTTTTCTCTGTTCTCATGTTACAGAATTCCTAATAAAGATGCACTTTTAGGATTTATCCCCTAATTTTATATTTGTTTCACTCCTATTTTACAACTCTCTATTTTCCAGATTTATTCAACTTTATTTTCCAACCCTTCTGCTATATTTTAAATTTTCGTTACACATTTCCAAGAGCTTTTGCCATTTCTTGAAGGTATCTTTTTTTTCACATCATCCTGATATTGTTTTATGTTTGCCATTTACAGTTAAAATTTTATATTTATAGATACTAAAAGCCTAATATCTCATGACCAAGTGGGGTTTATCTCAGGAATGAGATTGGTTTAAAATTAAAAAATGAATCAATGTATACAAAACTGTCTTTGTTTGCCCTGGCCGGTTTGGCTCAGCGGTTAGAGCGTCGGCCTACGGTCCAGAGAGACCCGGGTTTGGTTCCCACTAGGGGCGTGTACCTCAGTTGCAGTTTGTCCCCGGCCCTGATTGGTCATTACTGCAGCCAACTCGATGTGTCCCTTTCACGTCGATGTTTCTCTCTCTCTCTCTCTTCCTCTCTCTCCCTCCCACTCTATCTGAACAAAAAATGGAAAAGTGTCCTCGGGTGAGGATTAAAAAAACAACAAAAAAAACTAGCTTTGTTTGAAGTTTTTTGCAAACAAATACAACTAATTTTAACAAAATTTTAAAAATGAATAAATGTAATTTTACTTTATTAACTGAGTAAACAAGAAAAAATATACAATCATCTCAACAGATAGAGGAAAAGCATCTGACAAAATTCAACATCAATTCATGATTTTAAAGAAATTCTCAGTCAACTAGGAATAGAATAGAAATAGAATTTTACCAAGTCAACCTGGTAAAAGACATGTATGAAAATTTTACAGCTAACATCATACTGAATGTTAAAAAGAATGAATGAGTTTCCTCTAAGAACAGAAGCAAAGCAAGAATGTCTGTCTGCTCTGGCCCAGTCAGTGTGGCTCAATGGACTGAGCATCATCCCATGGACTGAGAGGTCCTGGTTCAATTCCTGGTCAGGGCACATGTCCGGGTTGCAGGCTCAGTCCCCAATGGGGGGTGTGAAGGAGGCAGCTGATCAATATTTCTTTCTCACATTGATGTTACTCTCTCTCCCTTCCTCTCTCTCTAAAAAACAATAAAAACATTTCTTTAAAAAACCACACCACAAAGAAAATTTCATAAATAAGTATAAATAAAAATAAAGAATACCATTTACAATACCAACAAAAACATAAAATAAGTAGGAATAATTATTTTTTTTAATCCTCACCTGAGGATATGTTTTTATTGATTTGAGAGAGAAAGAAACATTAATCGGTTGCCTGGGATTGAACCCACAACCTAGGTATGTGCCCTGATCAGGAATCGAACCCGCAACCTTTTGGTGTATGGGATGGCGCTCCAACCAACTGAGCCACCTGGCCAGGGAGGAATAATTTTAATAAATTAAAAATAAGACCTGTATGTTTGAAATTCTAAAGCATTGCTAAGAGGTATTAAAGATGATCAAAATAAGAGCTATGCCATGTTCATAGACTGAAAGATTCAATATTGGATTTTTTATCCTGACCTGAGGATTTTTTCCCATTTATCTTTAGACAGAGTAGGAGGGAGGGAGAGAGGAAGACAGAGAGAGAGAGAGAGAGAGAGAGAGAGAGAGAGAGAAACATCGATTCGAGAGAGACACATCGCCTCGTTGCCTCCCATGCGACCCTGACCAGGGCCAGGGACAAACCCAACCGAGGTACATGCCCTTGGCCGAAATCGAACCCAGGTCTGCGGGTGACGCTCTAACCGCTGAGCCAAACTGGCCAGGGCAAGATTCAATATTGTTAAGACATCAATTCTCTCTAAATTGATCTATAGATTTAGTGCAACCCCAATCAAAATCTCAGCAGAGTTTTTAAAAGAAAATGAGCTCTGGCTAGTGTGGCTCAGTTGGTTGGAGCATCATCCCCTGCACCAAGAGGTGGCGGATTTGATTCCCAGTCAGAGCACATATCCAGGTTGTAGGTTTAATCCCAGGTATCAGGGCACCTGCGGGAGGCAACTGATTGATGTTTCTCTTTCAAATTGATGTTTTTCTCTCTCTAAAAAATCAATTAAAAAACTGATTTGGCTTAGCAGTTAGAGTTGCCTGGAGGACCAAAGGGTTGCGGGTTTGGATTCCCAGTCAAGGGCGCGTAACTGGGTTGCAGGTTCAATCTCCAGCCCTGGTTGGGGTTGTGCAGGAGGCAGCCAATCAATGTGGCTCTCTCAAGTTCATCTTGATCTCTTTTTCCCCCACTCCCTTCCACCCTATCTAAAAGTCAATGGAAAAATACCCTCGGGTGAGGATTAAAAAAATTAAAATTAAAATAAAAAAAAAAAAAAGAAATTTATAAGCTGATTCTAAAATTTACATGGAAATACAAGGGACCTAAATTAGCCAAAATAATTTGGAAGAAGAACAACATTAGAAGATTTACATTATCTGGTTTCTAGAGTTACTTTAATGCTACAATAATCAAGATAGTGTACTTCAGTCTAAAGATAGATAAATGGACCCATGGAACAGAATAGATGATCCAGAAATAGACTCATGCATATATGGTCAATTAATTTTCAAGAGAGGAACCAAAATAATCCCTTGGGGGAAAAAATAATCTTAATATTTATTTAGAAAAAAATGAACCTCAATCCTTCCCTTACATCGTATACAAAAATTAACTTGAAATGAGAACAAATTGATTGTTGCCAGATGGGAGGGGGGGTGAGGAGGATGGGTGAAAAAGTTGAAGGGATTAGGATGTACAAATTGCCAGTTATAAAAAATGTCACAGGGATATAAAGTATAGCATAGGGAATATAGTCAATAATATTGTAATAACTATCTATGGTATCATATGAGTACTAGACTTATTGGGGTGATCATTTCATTATAAAAATGTCTAATCACTATGTTATACACCTGAAACTCATATAATATTGTATGTCAATTGTAATTAATATTTGAAAAAAAAAAACACCTTAAACTAGATCATAGAACTAAAGAAAAAGTTAAAACTACTAAAGAAAACAGGAGAAATATCTTCACGATCTTGGGATATATAAAGATTAAAAAAAAAAGACATCAAGAGCATGAAATATAAAAGAAAAATATGATCAATTGAACTTTATTTTATTTTTTAAGGAACTTTATTAAAATTTAAAACTTCTGCCCTGGCCAGTGTGGCTCAGTTGGTTAGAGTGTCATCCTGTACTCCAGAAGGTTGAGGTTTAATCCCTGGTCAGGGCATATGGTTTTTTTTTTGTGTGTGTTAATCCTCACTTGAGTATATTTCTCCACTGATTTTTAGACAAAGTGGAAGGAAGGGAGGGAGGGAGGGAGAGAGAGAGAGAGAGAGAGAGAGAGAGAGAGAGAGAGAGAGACATCAGTGTGAGAGAGACACATTGATTGGCTGACTCCTGCACAACACCAACTGGGGCTGGGATCGAACCTACAACCCAGGCAAATGCCTTTGACCGGGAATCAAAACCGACACCCTTTGGTCTATGAGCCAAACCTGCCAGGGCTGTTTTTCCATTGATTTTGAGACAGAGAGAGAGAAAGAGAGAGAGAGAGAGAGAGAGAGAGAGAGAGAGAGAGAGAGAGAGAGAAGCTTTAATGTGAGGCAGAAACATTCATCAGCTGCATCCCACACACGCTCCCATTGGGGACTGAACCTGCAACCTAAGTATGTGCCCTGACTGGAATCAAATCTGCCACCTTTTGGTGTATGGGATGATGTTCCAACCACCTGAGCCACGAGGCCAGGACAAAGTAGCTGTAATTTATTGTAGGTAAACTATATCTCAATAAAGTTGATTTAAAAGATGACTAAAATAAATAATCAGAAATGCTTTTGAAGAATCTAGAAAAAAAAAGTCCCATATTTCCCCCCTCTTTTTTTTGAGGGGTTGTGGTAGTAATATAGCAATGGGGGTGGGGACTTACTCTGGTCCACAGAGTTCTAGGAATCCTTAGAACTGCTTCATAGAAATCAAAGCAATGTTTCTCAATCCAGGGGAGAGTAGGCCTTTCAAACTTATCTATAGACTTTTATCAAATTGCATTTATTCTCACTCCTGCCCTAATCTTCTTTTTTTGTTGTTGTTGCATTTATCAGATAGAGTGGGAGGGAGAGAGGGAGAGAGAAACATCGATGTGAAAGAGACACATCGAGTGGCCGCCACCCACACGACCCCAAACGGGGCCAGGGACAAGCCGCAACCGAGGTACGTGCCCTCAGGGGGAACCGAACCTGGGTCTCTCTGGTCCGTGGGCCGACGCTCTAACCACTGAGCCAAACTGGCCAGGGCCCTAATCTTCTTATAGAAGCTCCCAACATGCTAAGAATCATTTATCCATATATCATGAAATAATAAAACTATAAATTGGAAAAAAAACCCTATAAATTGAATTCGAAAGATTGTTAGAATGCACGTTGTTTAATAACATTAAACAAAAAGCATCATGCAAAAAAAATTTAAGAGGAAACAAGGTCCATATCCACATGTAGTCTACAGCAGAAAGAAAAGGGAATATTAATGTAGATGAAGAGATGAGTTTTATCCACAGGAAAAAAATGTCTATGCTCTGGAAAAATATTGGAAATAAAAAGTAAAGTCAATTCTGAAACACTGCATAAACGAATATAATTGCCCATTTAGAGAGACCTAAGAACTGGTTCTAGGTTGACACATCAACAGCTTTATTAATGATCTGAACCATCAGGTCACAAACCAGGATGTGTTTCAAATTAATTTGTGTAGTTATAAAAACCTATGGATGGCCCGGCCAGTGTGGCTCAGTGGTTGAGCGTCGACCCATGCACCAAGAGGTCACCAGTTCGATTCTGGGTCAGGGCACATGCCCATGTTGTGGGCCCGATCCCTAGTGGGGGGGCATGCAGGAGGCAGCCAATCGATGTTCTCTCTCATGGATGTTTCTATCTCTCTCTCCCTCTCCCTTCCTCTCTCTCTAAAATCAATAAAGAAAAAACAAAACCTATGGATGCCTGAACCCCCACCTTCAAAAATTTTAATTCAGGAGGTCTGGGGATACATAAGTAGAAAAGGGCAACTCCTAACGGAGTTCAACAAAGGGAAAGATTACTGGAATAGGGGTAGATCTAGACGGTTTCATGAAGGGGTGGGGCTTCAATGAATTCTAAGCATGAAATAATATTAGCTACTGATTATCTGTTACTTACTTTGTCTTGTCCAGAGGGGTATATATCTCCTAGTTTCTAGAATATTGAATGACTGACTAAATGTGCTAAAAAGTGTGTCAGCACTTAATGGGGGGCAGTTACAGAAGCAGAATTCCACATATATGAGAACAATGAATAGGTCTTAAGTGCATGCTCGAATATGGGTTTTATTCAGTAGGCAGAAGAAAGCCACTGTAGGTTTTGAACAGAAAGGGGACAAACACAAAACTGTGGTCTAAGGTAGTGTCTCTCAAACTTTATTGTACGTACAAATCACTTGAGGATCTTGTTAAAATGCAGATTTTGATTCAGAAGGTCTGTGGGGAGATCTGGTGGTTCTAATAAGATAATGGTAATGCTGCTTATCTGTGGAGGGATGGGAAGGGGTGTATGTAAAAATAACCCAGAGAAAGGAATGCCAGTTAGAATACAATTATAGTGGACCATATTTGTGGTGAGAGGGCCTATGGCAGAGGAAATGTTAAGAAATAGACAAATAGAGGAGAAGAAAAATTAAAGAAATTATATTTAGTTAGTAAGGACACCATAAGTCATCTAGCTCAAGTAACTTACTGGGAAAATAGTAGTGTGTCAATGACAAAACAGGAAAGCTCAGAGGTGGAAATGGTTTTGGTGGAAAGATGAATTCAAGTTTTTAAATCATATTGCAGTTGAGAAAACAGTTATATATTTCAAGAGGAAATATATAGCATTCAGTTAGAAAAGTTAAGGCTGATGCTCAACAGAGAGGTTAGAAATGGCTATGTGGAGTTCGGAGTTAGGAGCTAAAGCTACACAAGTGACAGAAATTCACTAAAGGAGAAAATGGTGAGAAAAAGCAGCAGAATGCTGGGAGGAGCCTAGGGAGAGGTCCATAGCAAGGACATGGTGCTTGAAAGGCAGGGAGGAAATGGAGCCCAAAGGAAAAACTTCCAAGATCCTGCTTTCCTTTCAGAACCACCTTTCTTCCCCCAAAACTGACTAACTTAGACCTGTCCCTCTTAGGTGTCCTGTGCTACCAGAAGTCCTCCCTAACTCTCTTCCCACCTATGTTAGGTGTTTGGCCTCTGTATTCAACCCTTACCAGCGGTTCTCAACCTGTGGGTCGCGACCCCTTTGGGGGTCGAATGACCCTTTCACAGGGGTCGCCTAACACCATTGGAAAACAAAATTACAGTTATGAAGTAGCAACAAAAATAATTTTATGGTTGGGGGGTCAACACAACATGAGGAACTGTATTAAAGGGTCGCGGCCTTAGGAAGGTTGAGAACCAATGCCTTACACCTACCACACTCCTAATGACCTATTTATCAGTTTCCTCCACTAGAATAGAGAATCCTTGAGGGTAGGGAATGATCTTGTTCACTGTTGCATTCGCAGGGGATACTGTGCCCATCACATAATATGGGCACTCCTGTATCTGCTAAATTAATAATAGTAAAAATAATAACAACAGCAAGCATAAATGGTGAACTTACTATGTGCCAGGATCTGTGCTAAATACTTCACAGAGATAAGCTCCCAATAAGTATTATCTTCCCTGTTTTATAGATCAGGAAATTAAGGCTCAGAGAGGTTAAACACTCAAAGTTACATAGGCAAGCGGTCAAGGGCAGATTAGATCTGGTCCAATGACTGTGCTCCAGAAACCAGAGAAGCCTAGGGAGACCTGTCAAGACTTGTGTGCAAAGATCTAGTGATGACTGAGAAGGCATCACCTGATTTGACAATGCTGTTGAGCAGATGACAAATGGTACAGAAAGGAGAATGCATTTATCTTAATTTTTTTCATTTTTTCTATTTTTGGCACTGGTTTTCTAAACTTCCTCCGTGTCTGGGGTTACAACGATTAATACCGCATTTGGGCCATAAAGCCTCTAAGAAACCCGGTTAAAGGGTGGAGGAACAGAGTTAACTAGTTCAGCACTGTAACTAATGGCTGAAGAGGCTCCTGGCCTGAGACAAGATCAGATAAGATTCGGTTTCTGCAACTCTCAGGGACAGGAAACAGCCGTGGGTGTCTCTAGAACACATGAATCAGTCGATGAAGAACTGCCTAATGCCACAAATACCTTCTGGAATATGGTTCTACTTCAACCAATTCGAACGGCTTGTCCTCTTTGGGGGATAAAGTTAGGATGTGCTAGGATATCTTTGCAGAAGGCTGGGCAGCGAAGTCAGTTGCCCTATCTCCTGAAAACTTGAACTATTTTAACCACGCCCCTTTTCTCGCAGTCACTTCCCTACCCCCACCCCCCCAATCTCCACCCCAAATCTACTGTGGACACTTCAACATACTTGGAACATATGACAATTAGAAGCTCTTTGTTTTGGCTGATTCGGGGAGTCACCTGAATCTCTGTCCTTACGAGTCTCCTCCCGCTGCCTGACCAGCCTGGGAAGAGATGGGGATGGGGGGGGGGGGGGGGGGAAGGTAGGCACTAGGATATCCCGCCTCTTCGCTTCAGTAGGACAACCTGAACCTGGGCCCCAGGTTCGCCACCTGGAAGTCAGGGGAGAAGAAGGGGTGGGAAAGGAGGCGCTCGCCTCTCCTGCCCAGTAACTCCTCTCCGGGGTCTCCCCGCCAGGCCCAAGCCTATTCTGCTCTCGGGCTGCAGCCCCTCACAGAGGGAATCGAGGACTCGGGTGAAAGGGGGCCTGGGATGGCCGGTCTGACGAAGGCCCGCCCCGAGCAGATGGAATCGGAGTCAGGGAGAGGATGGACTGATGATCGCTAGGACGCACCAGGCGGCCCCGCCAGTCCGGTACCTGGTCCTGGAGTTAGCAAGCAGTCGGGACCGCGTCTCAGCTCCGCCTCCTTAGTTTATGGCCTCGCCGCCGCCAGGCCGGTTGCTGGGAGGGAGGGACGCTACGTGCCATGCGCAGTTAGAGGGGCCGCGGGAAAGCTGGAGAGCTCCGCCCCGCCCCGCCCCGCCGGGGTGGGGAAGCTCCGCCCTTCCCCGATCGGCCTGCCATGGAGGGAATGCTCCGCCCTTCCCTGTCCCGCCAGGGTGGGGAGCTCCGTCTGGTTCCCGGGGCGTCTCCGAGGGGTGGGCCCCCCCCACCGGTTTTCGGGTACCAGTTATCTCACTCCGCGCAGCGCGTGACTGAGGGCATTCAGTCTCCAACGGAAAGGACCTAGTTCCCCAAGTGGGTGGAAGCCAAAGACCTAGCTTGTGGGTGAGGGTTGTGGGGTCCGTAAAGGGCTCCCCCCAGAGCTTCTGCCGCTGCAGCAGGAAGCAAGTCCGATGATTTCAATAATGAAGGGTTAAAGGGCCTAGACTGAGGCTAACCAACGCGGGCTGCTGACTTGGCTACTTTTGAGAATTTATTTTTGTGTGGTAGGACTTTAATGGAAAAACCTGTCGTACACTTTTTTTTTTTTTTTTAAACTGATTTTAGAGAGAGCAAGAAAGAGACATCAATTTGTTGTTCCACTTATTTATACATTCGTTGGTCCCTTCTTGTATGTGCCTGACCAAGGATGGAATCTGCAGCATTGGCGTGTGGACTCCTGCTGTAACCAACTGAGCCCGCTTTTTATTTATTTATTTATTTATTTATTTATTTTTATTTTTAGCCTCACCCGAGGACATTTTTCCATTTTTTGTTCAGTTAGAGTGGGAGGGAGGGAGGGAGAGAGAGAGAGAGAGAGAGAAACAACCCGCGCACAATCCGGCCGGGGACAAATTGCAATTGCAACCGCGGCCCCTAGCAGAACCGAACCCAGGTCTCTCTGGACCGCGCCCGACGCTCTAACCGCTGAGCCAAACTAGCCAGGGCCTGAGCCGCTCTTTAAAAAAACATCTCAAATGCCCCTCATTTTGGCCTCTCTTACAACTGACAAGCTGCAAAGGGGAAACCCACCCTTTCTCTGTGCTCAGGTTACTTATCTGTAAAAGGAGGAAAACAGCTCTACTAATGCGAACTATCATTTTTAGCCTTGTGAATCATTTTTTCCCTGGATCGGAACTTCCGCAGAAACCTGTAAGGTTTGCCTTGATGAGGAAGCTTACTTAGCCTAAGCCAAGGCAGGCAGGGCTTGAGAAATGATGAAGCAATCTTAAGTGATGGAACGGTCTCCCTTTTGTGTGTGTGATTTTTTTTTCCTTCAGTGACTTACTCCAACCACGGAGGGGAGCGGTTTTCTGAAACTGGGTATGTACCATCAAGTAATGAACACTGGTTCTCCCCAGCTCTGACCCTTGATACAGATTTATATTGGTCTAACTTCCAGGGTGGGGGAGAAGTTGTTACATCCAAACAGGCACCGATGGAAATACGTTGAGACTGAAGGTGAATTTTGCCTGTGAACCGACAGGCACCTCAAGATCTCATTCAATTTTTACATTCATCTCTTTGATCTTATCTAGTTAGTGGTTTAACATTTCTAAAGCACTACCTCCTATTTTCTCATTCTCAAAATAAGAGATGCCTCTCTCAAGCAGCAAACTTGGAAATATGACGAAGCAATATAGTAGCAGAAATTGAAGTAAATGTCTTGGCGGTGTTCTTTTGAAAAAATCTTCTTCACATGTGGTCTTTGGAATTTGGGGTACTAGAGAAGTCAGTGCCTGAAAAAATGCGAAACTTGATGCAGCCATCACATTGGGGAATTCAAACATTTCCCATCTGTTCTAATACCTAGCCCAGTAACTGTCATTTTCTATCTGGGTATCGGTCTACCAAGGGGGCTAAAAGATCTCACAATCTTCCTGATTGCCCACAAAAGCTATGGAAACTTTTGGCCCAGACTCTGTTCTATTTCAAGGAGCAAATTTCTATTAGCTTTAGTTTTCCTTGCAAAAGGGCAGCCTAAATCCAGATAATTTAGGAAAGCAGTGTAAGGAAAGGTCAACTTTCAGAGTTTACAAAGTCAGCCTGTTCCTGTTTTGCTTTTCACGTGTTATGAGCCCTGGGATGCACAAGCACCCTAATGCTTTCACTTATTTATAATAAGAATTGGGACTCTCCAAGATTTCTGGAGTTTTCTGAAACTGGCTTGAAGCCTAGAGTAATGGAGATGGACTGAAGATCCTGTTTTGTTTTCAACTATGAGCATCCATTTTAAACTAAGTACACTACCCTCTTCAAGACACTACATAAATTAACTGTGAGAGGTAAAACTAATAGCCTAGAATACTCAAGTGAAAGGCTTATGATGTGTAATTTAACAAATTGAGCAGGATTAATTTGCACAGCATTTTGTGTGTCAAAGCAGTTTATACATGTTATCTAATATGATCCTCTGAACAGCTATTTTAGGAAAGGAGGAGTAGATAATGCTTACTTATAGAAGAGGACACAGACGTCCTAAAGCACTAGGACAGTACCCGGGTCCCTGCCCACAAATCCATGGCTCTTTCCTGAAGCAGAAAACTGGCTTCAATTCTTGCTTTGCTAAAATCTTGCTAAGTGATACAGGTTACATGCAAGAAAAAGATGTAGAAGAAAGTTATCTAAGCATTTAAGTTGAAAATGTGATAGGAAAGCAGTTGAGTTCTCCTTCAAGCAGAGTTGATACAATAATAATCTGGGCAGACATGGCCGGTTTGGCTCAGCGGTTAGAGCGTCGGCCTGCGGTCCAGAGAGACCCGGGTTCGGTTCCCACTAAGGGCATGTACCTCGGTTGCAGTTTGTCCCCGGCCCTGGTTGGTGGTGCGCGTGGCAGCCACTCGATGTGTCCCTTTCACGTCGATGTTTCTCTCTCCCTCCCTCCCACTCTATCTGAACAGAAAATGTAAAAATGTCCTTGGGTGAGGATAAAAAAAAAATAATAATAATAATAATAATAATCTGGGCAGATGTAACATTATCTGATTTCCAAAAATCTCCCATGGAACTAAATATTATACTTAAAAAGGCCTGGGTGGCTTTTAAATAAATGTTACCTTGTTTTTGTTAAAAAAAAAAATTTTTTTTCTTTATTGATTTTAGAGAGAGAAGAAAGGAGAGGGAGAGAGAGAGAGAAACACCGATGAGAGAGAACATCGACTGGACGCCTCCGGCATGCCCCCCACTGGGGATCTGGCCCACAGCCTGGGCATGTGCCCTGACCAGGAATTGAACCAGTGACCTCTTGGTGCATGGGTCGATGCTCAACCACTGAGCCACACCCATAGGGCAATGTTACCTTATTTGGATAAAACCAATTAGGTGAAATTAAAGACGTCAGTTCATTTTAAAAGATAAAAATAAAAACAAATAATATCCATTAAAAATGGTATAGTAGTACACACAAGATTCTCCCTTTCAAAAAAAAAAAAAAAAGCTTTCTTCTGAAAATGGTATTACTTCCCAGTTCATGGAGTTGAGAAAATGGCATTCAACTTGTGCAAAGATAAAAAAAAAAATTACACTTTCTTCCAAATACAAATAAATCTTTTGCTGATCACCAAACTCCAGAAACCCAAAAAATACTTAAAAAAAAAAAGTTTTTATTGATTTTTTAGAGAGAAAGGGAGAGACAGAAACATGGATCGGCTGCCTCCTGCACACCCCCTACTGGGGATTGAGCCGGGAAACCCAGGCATGTGCCCTGACCTGCACCTCTCAGCCCATGGAACAATACCCTATCCACTGAGCCACATCAGCGGGGCAAAAAGGTAATACTCTTTGCTATTGCTTAGCAGTCTGTAATAGAAGCCACTCCTATGGGTATAACTGTCTCCTCATTACATCCTTTCAAAATGTGTGGAGGCAGGAACAGTAGAGAGAGAATCCAGGATGGTACAGTATTTCACCCTTTCCAACAAAATAGATCCTTATAGACACTGTTCTAATAAATTTTCACATTGCCCATTCCTACTGGATGAGTGAAATGAGAATACCAATCAATGTTTTTCTTTGGTTTAAGTCCCATCTGAAGAAAAGAGATTTATATCTTGGTGCTTGACAGGAAAAGGTTCTATTACTAAGGAAACAGAATTATCAACAATTACCCTCCCCCACAAAAAGACATGCTGTCAAATTTTGCAGATAAAGTTAGAGAACTCTGAAAGGATCTACTCGGTATCCAATGGAAGAAATGTGAGAGAAAAGCAAAAATGTACAACTTGGAAAATAGTCCTAGATGATACCTTACATTTTTATTTATTTTTATTTTATCTTTTTTTAGAGAGAGGGAGAGAGGGAGGGAGGGAGGAAAAGAGAGAGAGAAACATGGATTTGTTGTTCCACTCATTTATACATTCACCGGTTGATTCTTGTATGTATCCTGAGCAGGGATCAAACCTGCAACCTTGGCATATGGGGATGACACTCTAACCAACAGAGGTAACCTGAAAGGGCACATTTTTATTTATTTATTTATTTATTTCTTCTTCTTTTTTTTTCCTCTCTTTTTTTTTAATCCTCACCTGAGGATATTGTCCCCATTTATCTTCAGATAGAGTGGGAGGGAGGGAGGGAGGGAGAGAGAGAGAAACATCGATGTGAGAGACACACATTGACTGGCTGCCTCCCACATGACCCTGACCAGGGCTGGGGACCAAACAAACCGCAACTAAGGTACATGCCCTTGATCAGAATCGAACCTGCGACTCTTTGGTCCACGGGCTGGCACTCCAACCTCTGAGCCAAACTGGCCAGGGCCACATTTTTATTTTTATTTCAAATTATAAGAAAAAGTTTATTTACAAAGTTACATAGTAGAAGTGAGCCAGCTGAGCTGCGTAAGCTCAGGAAACAAGTTCAGAAGCAAAGGACCCTTGGAGCTTAGGAAAGGGAAAAGCAAAGGTAACACGCCTGGGGGAAGAAGTGGGGAATGGGAAAGGCATGGGCATGTTCAGGAGAGGGAGAGTGCCCCTAACATTTTTTTTTAATCCTCACCAGAGGACAAGTTTTATTGATTTTTTTTTTAAGAGAGAGGAAGGGAGAGAGGAAACATCGATGTGAGAGAGAATGGTTGCCTCCCATACACACTTTGTCCAGGGATTGAACCCACAACCTAGGTATATGACGACTGGGAATTGAATCTGCAACCTTTTGGTGCATGGGTCAATGCTCCAACCACCTGAGCCACCTGGCCAGGGC
The DNA here is from genome assembly GCA_030848825.1 of Tadarida brasiliensis. Lineage (NCBI taxonomy): Eukaryota > Metazoa > Chordata > Mammalia > Chiroptera > Molossidae > Tadarida > Tadarida brasiliensis. The sequence goes on from CM061273.1 coordinate 54,111,497, forward strand.
ACTCCCCTAACATTTTTTTTTCACCTGTGAGGTAGGTAGAGAAAATAATTACTAGCCTCACTTTGTAGAAGGAAGAACAGAACAGAGACTCAAAGAGGTTAGTTAGTGACTTGCCCAAAGTCAAAGGATTCGTTACTGGTTTTGTTGGCACTAAAAGCCAGGTTTTATTTTCCAGTCCAGGACTTGTTTGGGCATTGTTAAGTGCCCAGGCAGTATAGGTAAGATTGGAGGACTTAATGGTTTTCCAATGTGTAACAGTCAATAACATCCTTCTCTCTCTCCCCTCTCATTCCTAGGAGAAAGGATGATGTCCTAACTCAAGAGGGGGACTTTAGGGAGAAGCCCATTAATAACATATGGAGCTCTAAAAAATAAAACATTAAAAAAATAACAACTAAAGGATTCTTGTCAAGGCCAACTCTTTTGAAGGAAAAGCATTTCAATGCTGATTTTTATTGAACAGAAAAAGCATTCTTATGGCTTATACTGTTGTAGGGAAACCCCAGAAAAGTAAAGGCGGCACTCTTTGAGATTTTTGTCAATGAGTTTAATATGTCCATAGGATTCCATTCATATGAATGATTAAATTACAAATTTAGCTGCCATGGTCCAAATGTGTGGGACTTTAAGAAAGCTTTTATTAATCAAAAGATAGCTAAGCACACCAATTTTGATTTCTAAAATGCATTTTAAAGGTTTGTAAAACAGCTAATTCTAGAACTATATAGCATTAAATTTTGTTATATTTGTTATTTTAATAACTTAATTTCACAAATTGTTAAAAAAAATTACATTTGCATCTCCCCATTGACGCATTTCTGCATTAACCTAGAGAAAAAAAAACAATGTGAAAAGTTTTCATGCAGTTAAAAGGCAGCAGCACATTCTGTCTCCACAGCAACTTGTTATTGCCTCAGAACACACCTGCACATAAAGCATCAGCAAAAAAATACCCACCCACCCCTCTCCCACCAAAAAACCCAACCCTTTCCCATCCCCAGCAAAAATTACCTGGTAAAGCAGTGACTTAAAAAAAAATGCTTTCTTAGTAGGAAGCATTTATAAAATGCAGAGATCTGAACAAGCTAAATGCTCGTGCAGATAGATGGGCCTCTCCCCCAAGAGTTTCTTTCTCAAGAGGCAGAAAGAACTCTCAATAGTTTAGGAAAGCTCATTTTTAAAAGTCTATTTATGCATATTCATGGCTATTTCTCTGAAAGAATATACCCAGCCTCAGCTGTGGAAGAGATAAAAGCAGAAGGAGAAGCAAAGGGACACAGCCATAACACAGAGAACAGAGGTTCTCTATGAACATCCAATAGGGTGCAGCAACCAAGAAGGAATACATCTGTGACTTCATGTAGACCACGGATCTGCTCTAGGTGAAGCAGTTAACTTTTCATGCATTTGTTACTCAAGAAAAAGATACATTAAAATACAGCATTCACAATGTCATTTAGCTTATGGTATCAGGTAAGGAGAAAACTGTGCTCCTGTACTACCTATCCCTAGAATTTTCCACGTACATGTCAGTACCCTAGTATCTACAGATATCCTATAATACTGTCATCAGCACCCCCAACATACAAAACATACACTGAACTACACTGTTTTGAGTCCCTGAAATTTCAATACCACAGATAGTGTTCTAAATTTTATTTTTTTATAAGTTTAATGTAGACACAGAAGAAAACACCAAACAATGTTTATTGTGCAATTCCAACAGTTATTGGTGGAATCTTGGTTTAGGGTCATTCTTTATAGCCATTTCAACTGCCTAGTTTAAACAAAAAGCAACAATCTAATTGTATATCTATAAATTCATGATTATTTCTTCAAATATAATATAGCACTAAAAGCACTGGTGATTCATGTTATAATTTTAAAAGTATTTTAAAACTACACACAGTTCATATATCATTCCTTTCATAAAATAATCAAAATAATTTGATTATCTGGAATAAAATTACTATACAGAGTCCTTCCAATGTATCTCTAACCTCTGTAAAACTCCAAACCAAAAACAGAACAGATGATGAAATAAGGATTTCTCAGTCACTGGGAGTGTCTGCACTTTAAGATGAGAAGTGGACTGGTATTTTTTACATTTCCTGTGAATTCAGAGCTTACAGGTGGCACCAGGACTCAGGTCTCTGGGATGACTTTACATGGCTTTCACCTTGATTTGTTTCATTTTCATTTGCTTCTTTCCCAATTTCTTTTGCTCACGCCTCAAGGCAGCTTCCTAGAGAAAGACAGAGAGAGAGCAAGAGAGAGAAAAAAATCCAAACTAAGCTCTAAGCATGTTTGTTTTTTAAAAAAAATAAAACTAGCCCAGCAGGTGTGGCTCAGTGGATTGAGTGTCAGCTCATGGACTGAGAGATCCCGATTTGATTCCCGGTCAGGGCACATGCTGGGATTTTGGGCTCAACACCCAGTAGGGGGCGTGCAGGAGGCAGCTGACTGATGTATCTCTCTCACATCGATGTTTCTCTCTTTCTCTCCCTTCCTCTCGCACTAAAAAATAAATAAATAAAAACATATTTAAAAATAAAAACTAGACTACTACTGATAATATTATTCAAAAACACAGACTTGCACCATAAATAACATTCAGAAGAGAGTTATAAAAATTGCTAATATCTGTTGGTTAACAAAAATTAACTTGAAATGAAGCAAAGATAACTATAAATACTACATATAAGCTGGTTTTTCCTATACCTAGGAAACACTAGCTTAACTTTCATCATAACAATTATATGTATTTGCCAAGGATTTGTACCTCAGTTCAGAAAACAATATGATGCTTTTGCTTTTTTAAAATACGCTTTTACTGATTTCAGAGAGAGGGAGAGGTAGAGAAAAACATCAATGTGAGAGGGAAACATCAATCGACTGCCTCCTGCACGCCCAACTGGGGATTGAGCCTGAAACCCTGGCATGTGCCCTGACTAGGAATCAAACTGGCAACTTCTTGGTGCATGGGATGATGCTCAACCAACTGAGCCACACCAGCTGGGCAATAAGATCTTTTTTAAAAAAATGATTTTAGAGAGAGAGGAAGGGAGACAGAGAGAGAAACATCAATTTTCTGTTCCACTCATTCATGCACTCATTGGTTGGTTCCTGTATGTGACCTGACCAGGGATCCAACCCACAACCCTGGCATATTGGGACAATCCTCCAAACAACTGAGCCACCTGGCCAGGGCCCCATAAGATTTTGTTTGAGTAGATTATTAATTATAAATCTCTTCTTATTAGCATAGATGCTATACCTGAGCATAATACTTCATCATAATGTTCAATTAGGAGTTTTTACATATTTTATTTAGGAATTAGGAGGTCATGTGGAAGGAGAAAAAGTAGCTTTCAAACACACTGTTTTGGTAGCAAAAGTCTGAAAGTTTATCCATGCATAGCTGTGCCATTGTATACGTACCCTGAAGAACTGAACTATCATTGTTAGCACTGCTTTTATGGGAAAATGAATTCTGAGTTTGGGTTCACAAAGGCAGGAATGAACCCACCCTCTTTGGCAGCTGCTGCCTCCTGTGAGGGATCAGGAGCAGGTAAATAGCAAAAGCCTATACATCAAGAGCTATACTCTTCTGGAACAGTTATATGAAGTGGTCAAAGTACTGTCCCAAGGTCCTCATTCCCCACTGTTTCAACCCCTATCTCCAACATATTCATTCTTTCCTCAACTCGATCCATCCCTTCCTATATTATATACTATACATGTGTAAAATTATCAATATACAGAATATGGCATAGTGGTTAAGAGAATTTATTTACATTAATGTATTTAAGAAACATATTTAAGGTTTAAAAATATACAAAAAATGTTCAAATTCAGTAATAATTCAAAAAATGCAAAATATATAACATTTCCCCACTATCAGAATCATACATTTAAAAAATTGAGAACTAGCCCTGGCCAGTGTGGCTCAGTTGGAACATCGACCCATGTGTCCCACGCACCGAAGGTGGCAGGTTTGATCCCCGTCTGGGCTGTACAGAGGAGGCAACCCATCTATGTTTCTCTCTCACGTCGATGTTTCTCTCTCTCTCTCTCTCCCTCTCTCGCTTCCTCTCTCTCTAAAATCAATAAAAAAATACCCTCAGGAGAGGATTTAAAAAATAAATTAATAAAAATAATTAAAAACAAAACAAAACTGGGAACCAGTTGTCATAGAGATATGAGTACAGAGGAGCTCTCATATCATATACTAGTAAAGGTATAAACTGATACAACTTCTTATTGGCAGCCTATCATTCTCTTTCTCTCCCAGGATTCTTTTTTCTCAGGAAATAAAAGCACAAATACGGAAAGACACGTTCTTGAAAAACTTTTATATTCTTAACATAAAAAGTTGTAGGACACTTTATAAGATAATCTACATTAAGAAAAGGAATATGTACACTAAACATATATAGAGTTGGGGAACTAAATAAACTATATAGTGTTAGCCTCTAAGCATGAGAGTTGTCTAAAGGATATGTTATTTTTACATGGTAGAATTAAGGTTAGTTCATTTCTGACAAGTTCTGGGCCCTCCTTTTTCTTAAAGCTATTGTAGTTTCAAATTCTAGAAAGAACTGGAGAACAACTTTTTTCATAGAAAAATGAAAGGCATTATCTATTAATGATTCCATGTAGGTTCTTCCAGTATATTATTTAAAAAGCCATTTTTATTTATACAGAAGGTTGCATAAACACAGAACTCTATTTTCAGGGGAAAATACCCATCAACTAAACCAAACCAAAGGAAAAAATGATGAGAAATGATAAGATAGGAGGAAGCCTGTGGTATCCTGAGCACTTTGCTCAACAGCTTTAATAACTCCACAGACAACTGAAGTGCCACATGGTGGCTCACTTTGACTTGGCAGCATGCTTCCTCTACTTCTAAGAATTTTCTTCAATCCTCAAGATTGGTCTTATTAAAATTCACATTCCCACCCTGGCCAGTTTGGCTCAGTGGTTAGAGTGTTGGCCCGCAGACCAATGAGTCGAGAGTTCAATTCTGGTCAAGGGCATGTACCTCAGTTGCAGTTTGTCCCCAGCCCTGGTCGGGGTTGTGCAGAAGGCAACCTTAGTCGATAAGTCTCTCTCATGTCGATGTTTCTCTCTCTCTCTCTCTCTCTCTCTCTCTCTCTCTCTTTCTCTCCCTCCCTCCCTCCTTCCCACTCTATCTGAAGATAAATAGAAAAATATCCTCGGGTAAGGATTAAAAAAAAAAATTCACATTCCCCACAACTTTGTGCTCCTCCTCTTTTTTTTTTGTTGTTGTTGAGGGAGGGAGAGGGAGAGAGAGAAATATTGATGTGAGAGAGACACATCATCAACTGGCTGCTTCACAAACGACTCTGACAGGGGCCAGGTATCAAACCTGCAACCCACGTATGTGCCCCTGCCCAGGAATTGAACCCATGACCCTTCGGTCTATGGGATGATGCTCTAACCACTGAACCAAACCAGCCAGGGCTCCTCCTCTTCTTTTGACTAGAATTTATAAGGTTTAAAATTTCAAAGCTGGACTATGGCACCTTATTTCACAAAAATGTGAAAACATGCTAATAATATTTGAAACATAACATGCCACAGTCTAAAAAGCTCTTGCATTTGAGAGTCTAGTTATGTACAAAAAAGACACCAAAAATACAAACAAAATAATATCAGAATTCTCTAATTCTATAATCAAGTTAAAATGTTATAAAACAAGTTTATTAGGACCATAGGGTGCACATGCTGGCTTCTACTAAAATTGACAATTTCTTTCTACGTCAGGAAGTATTTGGCTAGAAAGATGATTGTGTAACTTTCAAAATGAGATTGTGCTGGGGAATAGGATAATTCATATCATTCTCCAGGCTCAGACTCAGTCTAACACGGTTTGAAGCCCTATTCTTCTTTATGGTGCTGTCAACTAACTTAATGTTCCAAGTACTGAGAAAATGCTAAACTGTTAGCCTGTGTACATTCCTCCACAAAATTACCTTAAGCCAATATGGTACAAATAGGTATCCTCATATATCTTAGTTTTACCCCAGTGATACGAAAAATTTGTCTTACCTCTAGCCTGCGCTGTTTCTCAGGATCTTCCTCATTCATGATTCGCTCCTTCTCTGCTCTTTTCTTCTCTTCACGCCGAGACTGTGCAGCTTCCTGTCTTTGCACATGTGTCAACTTCAAGAAGTTCTCTTCGACTCGAGCTCGGTTCTTATCTGCTTTTTGTTTGCCCTTTTCCCAAGAAACAAAGAGTTTCATAAGAAATCCATTTTAATCCAACAGAAGCAAAATCCCATTTGGTTTCTTTCATACATAAAACTACTCTCATTTAGCACTTGCAAGTAAATTAACAAAGATACAACCACTGAAATCCTTGATAGATGACCCCCACAGAGGAAAAAATAACAGGTGCCAACTTATAATTAAAGGCTGCAGGTCTTACTTCTCTGTTGAGTCGGAACTTTTTGGCTTTGTCAATAGAATAAATCACCATGTTCATCAGGGGTAGCAAAGCCTCCATATCCTTTGGGTAAGTGTTACCTGAGCCAGGCACTGGAAAAGAAAGCCATTTTCTAATTGAGTTAACAGCAGCATTAATACTCTTCTGAGTCACTATTTTTTTTTTTTTTGATTAATAAACTCCTTTCTCATGTTTCTTAGGCAGTTAAAATGCAGCAGAAAATACAAATTAAAATATATACAAGGATTTCTTATTAAAGAAATCCAAAGGCAGCAAGCAGGCATGAGGTTAGTTTTAATGTAGTTTTTTATAGCTGTCACTTAAGAGGGAACAATACTTTCCCTTAAGGTCATCTCTCAGAAAACAAAGAACCCAGACAGGACATGGAATACTTACCATTAAATGTAAACAGTAGTGTCCTCTTAGTTTCAGGTAGCTTTAAAGGCTGACCTTCCCTGTTATAAAAGAAAAGGCTATTTAGAAAGAACACAAGAAGATATTCTCTATACACATAAATTACTCAGTTCACTTAGAGGAACAGATACCTACAAATAATCAGCATAGTATTTGCTTGGCATCCCCAAGTCAAATATAATCTCAGAGCCTGAAGGAGCTTTACACATCATCTGATCCACTTGTCTATCTGATGAATGCATTTCCAAGTGATCTTTATCCTATACTTGAACGCCTCCAGTGATGTCCCCTCCAGGCAAGATTTAGTCCATCTTATCTGGGGAAGCAGAAATGAGTCTATATTTAAGTACGAGGCCCATATTTTAATAATGTTTTTATTATTTTGATGGGTTTTTATATTCTATTTCCAACTCCTATTCTATCTTCCTTCCTATAATGAAATATCTTATTTTTGAGCCAAGCTCAGAATAAAGTTAAAAAAAACCTACAATAGCATATATAATTTAGTTCCAACTCACCAAAAATTCCCTTGTAATCTTTGACTATCAACTTGCCTGCTTGCACCCCAAAAGGCTCCATAGTTACCATAATGAGGTACTTTGCCCACAGTGTTGATATTGAGTCAAGCAAGTCAAGGATGGTGCAACACCATCTAGAGGCAAAAGGACCCAAGTAATTCCAACACACAATGAAAATCCAGAATGGTTTTTAATTGTACTCAATTCCACAGCCTATGAGAGAGTAGACCTTAACCAAAAATTAAGGTCAGAACCATTTCTACACCAAGGGTAAACTTAAATAAATATGCTCTCTTGAAACAAAGTATGAACTCAAACAACAAATTCAAGCCCTGAATATGTACATTTGAAAAATGTTACTATAAAGCCAGAAACTCTATGGGTATTGAGGGTATTTGGTAATACACTAGGAAGGAATATAATCATTCACTGTACATAGAAGGAAGCCAGAAAAGGCCAAATTTACAATCAAACATTACAGATTCATATTATAATATAAACTGAAAAAGAACCTAGACTACAAAACACAAAGAAATAGCAATTGCATTCTCTTCGTATTAGCCATTTGTCTGAGTCTCTTCCACATCACTGTGTGTGTGGTGTACACGTGCAGTGACACATGCAAACTGGGGAGGCTTATTTGACTCCTGTAAGTTTCCAACTACCTTCATGATGCATGTAGTCAATGCAAAAGAAAACTTAGGAGTCAAGAACTTCCCTCACTCATTTGGTTAGGGAAATTGCAGAAGCATCTTGAAGGTGTTTCAACACAGAAAGCTAAAGAAAATCATTTTCAACATTTTTATTTCATACGTACTCTTGCATAATTTTTGGACCCGAGAACTGGTCTGAAAAATGAACAGATTCAATCTTGTCAGCGTAGTGTGTAAGAAAGTGAACCATCTGAAACAGAGAAAATTATTATTATTATTATTATTATTTTTATCCTCACTCGAGGAGATTTTTCCATTTTTTGTTCAGATAGAGTGGGAGGGAGAGAGAGGAAGAGAGAAACATCCACGTGAAAGGGACACATCGAGCGGCTGCCTCCTGCACGACCAACCAGGGCCGGGGACAAACCGCAACCGAGGTATGTGTCCCTAGCGGGAACCAAATCCAGGTCTCTCTGGACCGCAGGCCGACGCTCTAACCGCTGAGCCAAACCGGCCAGGGCAAAATTATTATTTTTTAAAAATAGGGTTTGAATCCGGCCGGTGTGGCTCAGTGGTTGAGCGTCGACCCATGAACCAAGAAGTCGCTGGATCGATTCCCGGTCAGGGCACATGCCAGGTTGTGGGCCCGATACCCAGTGGGGGGCATGTAGGAGGTGGCCAATCGATGTTCTCTCTCATCGATGTTTCTATCTCTGTCTCCCTCTCACTTCCTCTCGCTCTAAAAATCAATAAAGGAAAAAAAAAGTAGAGTTTGATGCATTTTCTTTTTCATAAAGATAGTCTTTTTTTAAAACTTTTTTTTCTTTACTGATTTTAGAGAAAGAGGAAGAAAGAGATAGAAACATCAATGAGAGAGAACATCGACTGGCCACCTCCTGCATGACCCCCACTGGGTATCGGGCCCACAACCTGGGCATGTGCCCTGACCGGGAATCGATCCAGCGACCTCTTGGTTCATGGGTCGACGCTCAACCACTGAGCCACACTAGCCGGGTGATACTCACTCTTCAATCCTGCTTAATTTTGTACAGTGTCATGAAGGCTAGAGCTTTAAAAAAATTAAATTTAGCCCTGGCCGGTTTGGCTCAGCGGTTAGAGCCCACAGACCAGAGAGGCCCGGATTCAGTTCCCGCTAAAGGCGCGTACCTCGGTTGCAGTTTGTCCCCGGCCCCGGTTGGGGTTGTGTGGGTGGCGACCACTCAATGTGTCTCTCTCACATCGATGTTTCTCTCTCTCTCCCTCCTTCTCTCCCTCCCACACTATATCTCAAGATAAAGTGCAAAAATGTCCTCGGGTGAGGATAAAAAAATAAAAATAAAAAAATAAAATTAAAGTTAAATAAGATAAGGAATTTCTCTACAATGAAACTAGTACCTGTTTTTTAGTAACACCAATGCTTAAATTATTCTTATTGAACAGCTGAAAATACGTCTCAAAATAATGTTCTAAATAAGAATGAAAGCATGGAGATTAAATCTAAATAATTTCAGGAGATTCTTTACAAACACATCACCTTGAACTGACAGTTATAACTGTCTTTGAGCTTTCCTACATTTTCATGATACTAAGATGTGCTATTACCATTATACAACCAATAGGAAAAAAAATGGCTCTCTACACATCCCTCTTCTCTTACACTAGTTGAAACTAAAATAATGGACTAAATGACATGATGATAAAGATGAAAGTTGTAGTCCTTTTTCAAAAAATCTGAAAGTCATCAGCAATCCTAGGAACAATTTATTCTTGATTTAGAGAGAACTTCACTACTCAAATTTTTTTGACAAGTTAATCTGTTACTTAAGAAAGTATTAAAACCCTGGCCTGTTTGGCTCAGCAGTTGGAGCACTAGCCTGCGGACCGAGGGGTCATGGATTCAATTCCTGGTCAAGGGCATGTACCTGGGTTGCACGATCCCTGGCCCCAGTCAGGGTCATGCAGGAGGCAACCAATCAATGTGTCTCACATCAGTGTTTTTCTTTCTCTCTCTCTCTCTTTCTCTCTCTCTCTCTCTCCCTCCTTTCCACTTTATCTTAAAAAAAAAAAAAAAAAAGAAACCAATGGAAAAATATCCTCGGATGAGAATTAACAACAATAAAACAGTATTATGTTTTTGTGGGGAAGGAATACATAACCAGTACATTGTCATAAGATGAAGAACTTGTACAGTGTGACTTTTAGGGAGAGTACCCTGTAAATGCCAAGGTCTGCAAATGTATGCCTTTTATTACATTTACCTTTGTATCCATCATTCCCTCTGTGACTTCTCCCATCTCTGACAGGATGGCCAAGGAGTCTGGCAGTCCATACTTTGCTCCAGACTTAGGTTTGTCACTACAAAACTCACTCTAGAGAAAGAAATAATTGAAAGTAAGACATGTCATTTTATTATGCACAGAGTTTTTCTTCTCAAGAGAATATGTACTGACCTATTTCAAAGTGGTTAATTATGCTATGCTCTGAAGCTGAATATCTATGTAATAATTAGGAACAGTTTCTACACATAGTTTAAGTGGAACAAGTCAACATACCAGATCCTGCATCTCTTTCTGTAGTCGCACCAAGGCTTTCCGAGTACCAATAGCAAACACATAGGTATCCATGTCTTCATCATTCATGGTTACTTTTATTTGCTTTAAAAAACAAACAAACAACAAAAAAAAAACCTCACTTGTTAGGTTCTGTGATAGGCAGATTTCTAAGATGGCCCCCAAGATTCCCACCCCCTGGTGTATATATACATCCTTCCCTTGGATGTGAGTAGGACTGGTGAATACAAAGGGATATCACTCTCATGACTCTGTTGTATTGTATAGCAGAAGGTCCCTAATCAGCTGACTTTGCTGTTAATCAAAAGAGACGTTATCCTGGTGACTGATCTACTCACATGTACCCCCCAACCACCAACAGCTGCACAATGAGTGGAAGATGACCTGTCAAATAGAAAAGGGTCCATTTTTTGGCAAAGTACATAAGTTGTCAGAAACTCCAAACAGAATCCAAGCAAGAAATGGAATAAGCTCTAAGAAGTTAAGAATTCAATCTGTACAGAGAAAACCAGTAGGAAGAATACATACCACTTGATCACTCGCTGGCCTCATCATCCGGGCCAGGACATTCAATAAGTCCTGTCTCTTGAGGAACTGAAAAAACAAACAAACAAAAAACTAAGAGAACAGTTGTAACTTCTACTTACTACAAAGAAGAGATCCTGGAAGGGGAATCAGATGCTTCAAATATACTTGATATTTGCTAGTTAGTAGTAGAAAGATGATTTTTAGATCTCATTTTAAGTCAAACATGAAAGGATGAGACACTAAACTTAGAGAATTTGGAATTATGCTGAAAAAAAAACAAAAGGTAGACATATACATTGTACTAGAAATTCCCCACTTACTCTGAGCTGGATGAGCATCCCCTCACAGCACACTCGACCAGAACACCACAGGTTGTAGATATGCTCATTCTCCTGGTTCAGCTTTCCTGTGCTTGTGGCTTCTTTGTTTGTTCCATCATCCCCTACAGGTAAAACCACTTAATGCGATTTCCTGAAAATGGTGGGGCCTAATCACCACACCCTCTTCCACCCTGACCCCACAATGATCACAGTTCTAGGGTGGCAATACTTTGCTATTTTATAGAACTCTCCTTTGGACATAGATGACAACAGATGGGAATTGTTCCTTTTACTTTTAAAACTCTATTGTCTCCATAAAAAATTTAGACCCTAGCATTACGTCTATGTCCTTGTTAGTTAATGACAATCAGCTTGGAGTATACGTTTCTTAAGAGTAGATAAAAAATGGAACAAAATCAGTTTCAATGTTTCTCCCAAAAGTTAAAAAAATATACACCTATGCAGTGAATAAAAAGTACCATTACTACAAACTATTTAACACTCCCTCATCATGTCTCCTATGAGTTAACTTTTTTAATCCTCACCTGAGGATATTTCCCATTGATTTTTAGATAGAGAAGGAGGGAGGGATAAGGAGAGAGAAATAGCGATGTAAGAGAGATACATCCATTGGTTGCCTCCCGTACAACCCCGATCAGGACGGGGGATTGAACCTGCAACCCAGGTACATCCCCTTTACTGGGAATCGAACCCTCAACCCTTCAGTCCATGGGCCAACGCTCTAACCACTGAGGAAACTGGCCAGAGCATCCTATGAGTTAACTTTAACCAAGTTTGCTTTTTCAACAGCAAAATGGTAACAGTGGTATTAAGAGCTATCTTTTAGATCTAGATAAAGATCATATTCCAACCATTTTCTTCCTTTACTTAATTAACTGTACGAAAGAAATTGTTCAGCCTTGCAAGGTAAAGCAAGACTGACACACCAAATGAAAACACACGAGGGGTAGTGGAAGGCATTAAAGGCTGCTTATTATTTTCCTAATGTCCAGGTGAAAAGTACTCTGAAATAACATGGTACCACAGGGAGAGTATGCAGGTTGAAAGCATGCAGAGGAGATTTAATATTATGGTTGCCTTTCTGGATTTCAGTTCCCTCCTTAGGAAAACTGAAACTATCCAATTGACAGTATTGTTACAAAGCTTAAATAAGAAACAATATATGCAAAATACCTAGCACAACACATAAACAGTCTGCTAAAGGGCAGAGCAGATGGATACTTGCTTATTATTAATGGGAAACAAAATGTAAAATGCCAAATAGAGGTGAAGGTGGGCAAGTCCACCTTACTCCTTACACTACCCAACCACATGGGCTCCTCAAATGTATTAGAGGGTACATCTTTTCAGTGGATCCGAAACTCAAGTGCCCAGAACCTGAGGGAATTCTGAGGGGTTTCTGATTTCTAAAAGATGAACTGAAAGCATTTATCAAGCTACTTAAAATGTCAAAATTCCTTGCTTTCAAAAGGCCAGACTCGTATCAACTTGTTTTGATAACACTGATTATCTCATTCCAATCAGAAGCTGTTTAGCAACTGTTGATTAATGACAGATGAGAAAATTATTTCATAAATACAATCTATACAATATAAAACCTAACAAGCCCGGCCGGTGTGGCTAAGTGGTTGAGTGTCGACTCATGCACCAAGAGGTTGCCGGTTCAATTCCCGGACAGGGCACATGCCTAGGTTGTGGGCCAAATCCCCAGTGTGGGGCATGCAGGAGGTAGCCAATTGATGTTCTCTCTCATCGACGTTTTTATCTCTCTTTCCCTCTCCTTCCTCTCTCTCTAAAAAAATCAATTAAGAAAAAAAAAATGATTTTAAAACCTAACAAAAATGGGATCCTTGAAAGAAAAAAGCATCCTTTTCGGTAGTCTGTGAAAGCAGTTAGATGCTTATACTGAGGGGAATAAACAGTTCTTAGTAGATGGTTTTCAAGCCCGCAGCAGGACTTTTATTAGCCTAACTTACCTACTAAGGTAAAGTTGCTTTCCAAAAGCTCTCTATGAGAGTTAAACCAGGCTTGAGCAAGGCGACTGTTTTTATTCTTCCCAATAATATAATTCATGATGTAGGCGAGCAGACCAGTCACCATCAAAATCTCTAGATAATAACTCTCCCAACTGTTCTGGAGGTGTGCAGGAACCTAAAGAAGAACAATTATTCCATTTAATGTTGGTTGAGGGTGAAGGGTAGAGTCTAACTCATGGGATGAAGGAGAATGAGAAAACTCATAAACAGAAGTGAATACTTTAGAAAAATGTCACTAAATATGGTTATACTTTGAAAAACATGCCCATTTTGATTTTCTAGGTTGGCTTTGTAAAAGACTCTTTAATGAAATGTGAGGACAGTCAAATAGAGTAAAAAGATGGAAAGCCCTTTATATTAAACTTGATTCGGAGTCCCACTCCAAAATAATTCAATGTCTATCATCTTCATCATTCCTTGATAAATAAAACTATGAGGGCTAGAACAAAAACATAGGGGTTGCGTCTCTAGGTGTGGAGTTTTATCAGAAGAATTGAGGTCAAACTCTTTCATAGCTCCTACTGTTACGTCAACACCAGCTACATGTCACTAATTATATTTCTGGGATTAATAACAGCAAGATATTTTGTTGGTTAGTTTGAAATTCAGAATCCTGTATACCTACATCAACAATTGTTATTGGGTCTTTGTTTTTGCTAGAAGAAGTATCTGGTTTGTCTTCATAACCTTCAAATTCTTCATCATCATATGGCTCACCCTCAGTATCTCCTTCCTACAAAAACAAGGCAAAATCTGTTTTTCGCTACAAATGTTGCCAGCAATTGTATCTCATTTTTGTAGGCAACAGTTATAGAGGAAAACAGAACATGTAAGCAGCAAGCACAGAACACAGAGTTAGTACATGTTTTTAACAAATGATGACTCTCCACACTTTTGAACCCTGAGTTCTAAATGATATAATTCCCACCCACATACAGAGGGCTTTCCATAGAGGAGAGCTTTCCATAGAGGAGAAAAAGACAATTCATTCTTCCATCAATGTGAAAGGTGGGAAAACACCACAAAACATTTAGAAGAGCTCCACCTACTAAACAAAAATGAAGATACCAGAGAGTAACAGTCTCCCTAGACCTGGGTCTTACTTTTAATGTCTAGGAAAAGTGCTAGTTATAAATTTTCCCATTCTTCCAATTTCCCAAGAAATCAATAAAAAGGAACCTTACCTGGGTATCTGCATCTTCAAAATCTCCTTCTTGGTTTTCATCCTGCCCTTCTAACTCCACAGTGGTCTCATCTTCATCATCTTCAGTGGTAATCACTCGTTGAGGAGATTCAGTAACAGAATCTTCTGTGACATCCTCAAATTCAGCAAAGTCATTATCATCATACTCTACTATGTCTTCCTCATCCTCAAAATCATCAAACTTGGCTTCAGAGACACTCCCGAACACCAAAAGGACAACACAGAAAGCGTGGAAGGCTTTCATTGCACCTTAAAAATGAGTTTAAAAAATAACAACAACTCTAAATGGACTGCTACTCTACATATACCAATCAAATTTGGAAACAATTAAAAAATAAAGCTATGATTTACTCCCGTTTTTCTCTTACTTTATACTATTCATTTCAGATAGCATTACAAAAAACAATGAGGTGAGGGTAAAGAGGCCTGGGTTCTAGTCTGGACTCTATCACTAGTTATCTGTAAAATCTTGGACAAGTCATTTAATTTATTTAGGTTGGTTTCCATTTACACTGTGCATTCAGTAAGCATTTTTTGAGAGCCTATAAAAAGCTTTATGTAGGAAATGGGAAAGGGTATAATGAAGTAAGAATAAAATGCAACTACTTATCTGTTTGTGGTAACAAAAATAATACATGAATAGAAAAGCCAATCATGCTTAGATCAACTTTATATATCCTAATTTTCCTTTGATGCACTTTTGTAATGAAAAGAAGTTCTTTAAAAAATAAAAAGCATGGTTTCTGCAATCAAGAAGAGACACTGCAGATGGAAGAACAGGTATAGCATAAAGGCCTAAGATAACATATTGGAGGAGTTTGGTATGATGTTGGGTTTATAGACTCAAGAGGGGGAAATAAGGGCAGAAAGGCCAACAGGGGCCAAATCATAATGATCCTTATTTAAATATCACACTAATAAGTTTGAATCATTAGATTCAACTAAAGGATTTAAGTAGGAGAGTGACACTCTCAGGTTTGCAATTCAACTCTGACAGCTCATACACAAGGTGAATTGGAGAAGGGCACCGGAGGCAGGAAAAATAAGTGGTTGAAATAATTAGATAAGAGAAAAAACAGGGTTGAACTGGTAGCGGTATTGGGAATGAACAGGAAAACAGATTTGACAGATTTAAGACTTATACTTGTCAGCATAAAATGTTTGGGTATAGAGAATGTGGGAAAGAAAGATCTGGGGTGATTCCAAGTTTTTGCTTGATTAATAACTGGACAAGGTCATCCCTGAGATAAAGAACAATAAAGGAGGAAAATATTGGGGAGATAGGCAATAAATTAAATTTAGTACCTGCTGAAAAGTTTGGAGTGTTTTTAAGCAATATGTTAGATTAACATCTTTTAATTTTCACAATATCCTTAAAAAGCATCATAATTTTATAGAGGGAGAAAAGGAAGTAGTTAGAAACATAAGTCTGAAGTTCAGGATAGAAACTTAAGTTGGAAATAGAGATGGTGTGGGAATGGATGAAATTTCCCAAGGAGTACTGTGTTTAAAAAAAGAAAAAAGAAAAGAGCACCAAAAAGTCTCGAAACAAATCATAATAGCTAAAAGGTGGGCATAACAGGAAGAACCAGAATGGGAAACTAAGAAGGAATGGACAGAGAAAAAGAAGAGAATCCGGTCAAAGTGGTATTATAGATGTCAAAGGAGAAGCGAATTTCTAAGGAAACAGAGCTGTTTCAAAGGCTGCAGAAAGTCCAAGTAAGATATAGATCAAATTTTTCCAAATAATGATAATAAGGAAAACATTTTAAACTGCAGTTAAGTGGTAAGGATAGAAGCCAGAATGCAGGGAGTTGGGTACTAATGGAGGTGAGCAGCTGACACAAAGGAGTATATACTACTCTTTCAAGATGCTCTGGGATAGTGAATATTCGATATCTCACATTCATAATACCATAAATTCTTAAAAGAATTAGTTCAATATTAAAGGTTATTGCCTAATACTTTGCAATCCATGGCTGCTGCTCAAGAAATCTTCTTTGAACTAGATAGAGTTCATAAATTTTTAAAGACACAGTGATTTGAGAAATGCCATATAGTATATCCTTTCCAATATTTGATCTTTGAGGTTAGCACCAGGCAACATTTTATGGGAAAACATAGCTGCCTTCTCAACACTAAAAAAGGTTTGTGATGTGTCTCCACACATCCCTAGCTTCCTTTAATAATCTTTTATTATAGTCAAAAGTAGAAGAAACATGAAAAAGAGCAAGCACTTTGTGGTGTAGATTTGGTTTAATGTCAGCTCTACCACTTGCCAGCCATATGATCTAGGGCTAATTACTTAAAATGCATTGTTCCCCACTTACAAAAAAGAGATACCATTGCCTCACAGGGCTGTAGTGTGGGTGGTATAGGAGATTTGTGCCTGGCACATAGACGGTATGCAAATAAATGTCAGTTCCCATTACTTCCTTCTCCTGTGCCTTATGAACACTCTTTAAGATTTAAAAACTTCATTTTTAGTGTTTCGCTTTTCAGATCTGTTTTAAACTTTTCTAAATAGAAGCAAATAAAGGTTAACACTGACAGTCAACTGTCTGCCAAAATGTCTGATCATTTCAAGTAGGATTTCCACTTAGAATGTTCACACCATAGAAGCATATCTAAGATAACTCAGCACTGTAACAGGGCTCCTTCAAGGTTATTTAGGTTAAAATTATCCAAGCCATTTGTGCCTTGGCCTTCCCTCTCAGAAATCTCTTTGCCCCACCTGTCAATTCATTTCTCAAATGCACAATTTCCTGCCAGGCCACCCAGTCCTCAATGAGACTCCTGGGGCAGGGAACACAAGTGCTAACAAGTCTGGTTTGCTTATCTTCTGCAAGCTCACTCGACAGTCTCTCACAGATTGGGTTTGGACTTATAAAACCAAAGAGCTGAGTAAGTGAGGAAATCATTACTTGTTGCCATTTTGGATTAGGCCTTTCTGACAATGGCCAGACTATGAGACTTCTGGAAGTCATGTAGACGTTCCAGTCTCCTCACACACGTTGAATACAAACACGTTTTGCGTTAGAAACCTTCAGAGAAGACTGGTCAGAGGTGGTTGCTTCTGTTAAACCACCAGGGTCTAGTCCCCACTGTGGAGAATCAATTCATCCTAACATCTGTACTCCATTCTTCCTGCTGCAGTCTGTCAGCTTCCTCTAACTTTGCCCTTCTGGTTGGCATTTGCTCACAGATCTGTAGGAAGGTTTCTCAAAACCGTTAATACCACTCCAATCCGGAAGACCAACAGAAAATGGGCCTTGGGGTACACAAAGTTTGCTTGTTTGGTTTAAGAAAGTCGGGAGAAGTGAGAAGGGGCGGGGGCCGATGCATGTCACAACAGGCCCGACTTAGGGGGTTGAGTGGGAAACGGGACCGGGCTAGGCCACGCAACTGAAGTGACCACTCGGACTGGCCCGGCCCCCACCGACAAACACGTCATGGCCCGCTTCCTACCTGTACCGGGGCTAGAAACCAGCTCAGAGCTCCTGCGGCTGCCACCTCTACCCCACAGGCCTCTGCCTGGCCGCCACCTGCGCGGTCACCGCGGTTTTAGTGCCCCTGATGCCTCTAGGACACAGAAGTACCAGGTTGCCCAGTCACACCGCCCCACTCTTCACGTAGCCTCCGCCATCCGTTACGTCGACTGCGTACGCCCCGTCCGCGCCTGCGCGCGGCGCGGGGCGGGACACAGCCTCCGGGGCCCCGCGAGACCGCCCCCACCCACACCCCGCAGAGGTGAGGTGGGGCTGCTGGGAAAATTACATAATCTCGGCCCCTGGGCCGGAACTGCTCACTCCAGTCTCAGCCCTCACGCCAATCCCAGCCCTCTCCGCTAGGATTCAGTCGACTTGTCATCACACTGAAGTGGTGCTCCGGAAGCTAAAAGTGGCCATGCTCTATGAGACCACGTGGCCAGAGGCACGCGGAGAAATGTTGCCCAGGTCGTATCTGCGAAGGACCAGAGTTTAAGGGATCTCGACAATTTAATGTATATGCGGTTTCCGCCCAAGCCCTTTTCTTGGAATTTTTGGGCGGCTCCCTGCCACTGCTACTCTTTCTCCACTCCCAGGCCCGCTTCCTACACAGGCCACGAACACTCCTCACCCAGCAACGGAGGCCTGTCAAACTGTCTGAGAGGTCTGCAAGGTATTCTGGAGCTGTAAACCCAGGAGCCCGCGGCGCTTTCCGGGAGTTGTAGACTCAGGCCCCGCCCTTCGGCCCGCGCTCTGCATTGCGCATGTCAGGTTTGTGTTCCCTTCCCCCAGTCAGCAACGGGTCTAGAGGCGGCGGCAGCGGCGGCGAAAGGGGCGGAGAGGGAGGAGCGCGGCGGGACGCGGCCTGGACCGCGCGTACTTCGTGCCGTGGGATTCTCCGTGTCGGAGGTAGTAGTAGCTGTCGCTACAGCAGCAGGTTTGTGCGAGGTCGGTCTGGACGCGGGGCTGCGACCCCTTGGTGGCACTGGAGGCAACCGCGGGGCCTAGCGAAGGCCAGGGAACCGCGGCCTCACTTAACAAAGAGTCGGCGGAGCCCCTGATCACCGGAGGCCCAGGGAGCCGGGGAGGGGTGAGAATGCGGGGCTGAGGCCTCGAAGGGCCCTTCCGAGCCGCGCCGCCCTCCCACGGCTCCCCCTTTTCCTGCAACTCTTACGGAGGCCCAGTTGGCGGCTTTCCGGAGGCGGCGCCCGCCCCCTCGTCTACGGAAGAGATTTGCAAGGTACCGGGCTCCGAGGTTGGGATAGCCACCGGGAGGAATCTGACCCTAGACGGCAGCAGTTGGCGGATGCAAGCCTCCGAATCGGGGGCACCCTATGGGCAAAAGTTGCCAAATCAGAAGACAGTAAAAGACAAAGTCAGTGATCTCTGTGCAGCCTTTGGTAGCTAGTGATTAGCATCGCCGTCGTCACATAAACTTTTTTGCGGCCTACCTAAAAGCTTATCTGATGTGAGTAAATAATTTATATGGAATTGCGAGCATACGTACCAATAATATTGAGAGAAACTATTTACTGGTCGAGAGTTTGGATGGAATCCTAACTTCCTTGTTACCTAAGTGAAGCATTTCCCCCTTTGCCCCTAACTCCTTTCGGTTCCAATTTCCTTTGGCTTCCCTGTGTGTTGTTTTTTGTAATGATGTTTCTGTCTTTGACCCCCTGTATACACCCCAGAGCTCCTAAAAGGCAGAGGTTATTTCTTACTCAATGTAACTTTCCAGAGCCAAGCACACAGTAGGTAAGCAATAAGTGTTTTGTACAAAAATTAATTTTCAGATTCTCAATGGTGAAAAAAAAAGTATGTTTCGTTTTTCTGTACCTAGAATGGGCATTAGATGGCCTAATTTGCAATTCATTAATTTAAGAAATAGTCTTATTGATGCCTACTATGTGTCTGTTCCCTAGCAACTGTTTTAGGTCTCTGACCTCCTGCCCTCATGAAACTTACTTTCTGGTGGAGGGAAGAGAGACAGTAAACAAATCTATACATTACACTGTGAATTAGAAGGTTATTAGCACCTTCGGAAAATATACAGCTGGGAAGAAAGATAGGAAGGTGTTCATTTGAAATAGGGTGGTCAGGGATGTATTTACAGATAATCTAATATTTAAGCAGGCTAAAAGCTGTCGAGAGAGAGTGAGCCAGCCAGTGTCTGGGGAAAGGAAGTTCTAGGCAGAGATTAACAGAGAGTAAAGGGCTGGAAGGGGACAATGCTGGCCTGTTAGAGAAACAGTAAGAATAACAATGTGCTTGTAGCACTGTGAGCAAAGGAGGGAGTGATAGAAGATAAGGTCAGGGAAGAAAAAGAATTGGTGGGAGCAGAACAGCCAGGACCTTTTAGGCTATTGTGAGGATTTCACTTTTGCTTTGCTTGAGATGGGAATCATCTGAGGGTTTTGAGCAGAGTAGTGATAAGATCTGACTTAGATTGTATTGTAATAATTTAGTGTAATTCATGGAGGAGTGCAGTTGTTTATATTTTAGTTTTTATTAAATTGATATTCATATAATCAGCCCTTAGTTTCTTCTTTTTTTTCTTTTAATCCTCACCCAAGGATATGTTTTTCATTGATACCAGAGAGAGCAAGGGAGAGAGAGAGAAACATCTATCGGTTGTCTCTCCCCACTCACGTGCCCCGACCTGGGATTGAACAGGAAACCCAAGCATGCACTCTGACCCGGAATCAAACCACAACCCTTTGGTACACTGGACGACTAACGAACTGAGCCACACCGGTCAGGGCAGCTCTTGGTTTCTTTAAGCTCACAGAGAGGAAAGAGATGCTTCTAAAATAAGTATAACCCAGCATTTACTTATATTTGAGTGTAGGAGAATTTGATGAAATTCTTGGGTTTTGTACAGATTTTCGCTGTAGAATTGTGTGAAATGTTCTCAAGGCAGATTATCAAATAGAGTAGATGCTAATCGGGTGTCACCAGAACTCTTCTCCTAACTTTCTAGCCTTTGCTAGTTCTAGCTTTCCTCCCTAGAATGTCTTCTTCTTTCACACTTCTCTACTCAACTTACATCTTTCTGTGACTTCCCCAGGTTCTAATTCTCTTATGAAGCCTATCCCCACTTGTCAGCTAATAGTGATCTCTGACATCTTCAGTGTCATGTAGCACTTATGTATGGAATCCCTGAGTTGAAAGAGATCTGAGAAGTGTAGCTTGATATTCTCCATTTACCAATAGAGAAATTGATTTCTGGGGAAATAATAATACACATGACTGCTAATAAATATTGCGTACTTACTATGTTGTAAATGTGTTTTTGTGTATGAACTCACTTTATCACACCGACTGTGAGGTAGATGATATTCTCACCATCTTACAGATGAGGAAACTGAGGCCCAGAGAAGCTAAATAACTTCCTTGAGCTCCCTTGAGGTTCACATCAAGTTAGTGGCAAAGCTAGAGTTTGAACATAGTCAGCCTAACTCCATAGTTTGTGTTACTTTCTATGCTGTTATGATTTTCTGTTAAATCATATTATTTTAGTGTCTAGAACCCTACCAATTAGGACCTTATGCTACTTTTAATTTTTCTCTTTGGCCAAGTTGTAAATCTCCTTGGGTCTCCTATATTGAATTAACTTGATTAATGAATAAATACTCTGGAAAGCAAAAGAGATATAAAATAGACAAGCCTGCTGCTTCACCCCTGAAATCTAACAAGGAGTTGGAGAGAGAAAACAAGAACACAAATAGTTAGGTTTAAATGTTGGGTGTTTTATGACTAGAAAAGGAGTTTGAGTAACGAGATAGCACTTCTCTGGGGGAATCATTCTTGTCATAGTTCTAGGAGTTGGTATTTAGATAGACCTTAAAGGATAGGACTTCGGTAGGTAGGTATAATGAGAGATTTAGTGGGGAAGGAATCTAGGTAGACAGAAGAGCATTCACCAAAGTGCTTAGTTTTCTTGGGAAACTGTTGCATGTAGGGAAACCCTGGAAGGTAAGAATGGTAAAGTAGTTTCTTGCCGCAATGGAGAGTTTCATTGCATCCTGACTTGAGTAACTGGAGAGTTATTGAAGGAAGTGACAAAATCAGAAATGTGCATCAGGAGGGTTTTTGCTGAGCATCTGAATCCTCACCTCCTTTGGGGGTGTGACTTTCCCTAGTTCCACAGTATTAACAACATATTGCTTGCAAATATTCTTCCCAAATCTCATCTCACTAGAATTACATTGCTTTCCGTTAAATGATTCCTGAAGAAAGCAGGAGATGGTCTTAATTGAGTTCAAGCAAACTAGCACTTATCAAGTAATTATTTTAGCCATGCATTAACTTTTATGGAAAATCCAAAATGAGTAAAGACAGTCCCTACATGGAAATACTAAGGGTGGCCTAAGGGTGAAGATTGACACAGCATAATCAAATGTAATACTTAGCAGACTGAAGTAAATGCTGTATAATACTTCAAACAAAACCTATAAGGTATATATGGAGGGGGGAAGAAAAGTAGAGCATGTTCTTGGTCCCTTCAACAATGTCATAAAAAGCCATTTTTGGAACTCTTTTCCACTTGGGCTTCAGAGTCCACTATAAACATTTAAATTTTTATTGTTAGTGGTAAGCTTTAATACAAAGAAGAAAGTAAGAATCAAATAACTACAGTTAACATTTTGATCAACAGCCCTCCAGCTATCTCTGGATATGTAACACATGTTTTTACATTGAATTGCATTGAATCATATTGTCCACCTTGTTTTACACCTTTCTTAACTTAATGTGTAATGGACACTTTTCCGTAAATGTAAGTAGTAATTAAAATTATTTATTTTGTATTATTATTTTTAAAATATATTTTTATTGATTTTTTTTTAGAGAGAGAGAAAGGGAGAGATAGAAACATCAATTGGCTGCCTCCTGCACGCCCCCTACTGGGGATGGAGCCAGCAACCCAGGCATGTGCCTGTCTGGGAATCAACTGAGATCTCTTAGTCCATGGGACGATGCTCAATCCACTGAGCCACACCAGCTGGGCAGTAATTAAAAAATTTTAAAGTTAGCCCTGGCCAGTTTGGCTCAGCGGTTGGAGCGTCGGCCCTCCGACTAAAGGGTTGTGGGTTCTATTCCTGGTCAAGAGCATGTGCCTTGGTTGTGGGTTCGATTCCGGCCCTGATCGGGGTCATTCAGGAGGCAGCTGATTGATGTGTCTCTTTCTTTCTCTCTCTCTCTCTCTCTCTCTCTCTCTCTCTCCCTCCCCCTCTCTCCCTCCCTTCCCCTCCTCCTTCCCTTCTTCCTTCCCTCCCACTCTATCTAGAAGGTCAGTGGAAAAATATCCTTGGGTGAGGATTTAAATAAAAATATAAATAAATAAAAGTTAGACTGCATATTCTCTTTGGCTAAGCAATTGCATTTTAAAAATTGATCCTAAGGAAATAATTAAGGGTATGCACAAAGATAGAGCCATATGATGTTTCACAACATTATAAAACAATGGTGGAGAAATGTATTTATTGACATTTAAAGATGTTCATAGTATATCATCAGATGAAGAAATCAGTATCTAAAATAATATGTACAGTATGATTTTAGTTTTGTTTTTAAATTGTGTGTATGTACACATACGTGTAGGAAAAATAGTAAAAGAGATCAATGAAGTTACATATATGGGAGAGGAAACCTCAGGTAGTTTTGTGTTTTTTTTTGTTGTTGTTAAATCCTCACCCGAGGATATTTTTCTATTTATCTTCAGATAGAGTGGGAGGGAGGGGGTGAGGGAGAGAGAGAGATACCTGGACTGATTCCCTCCTGTACAACCCTGACCAGGGCCTGCATGAACTGCAATCAAGGCACATGCCCTTGGCCAGAATTGAAACTGTGACTTTTTGGTCCGTGGACCAACTCTATAACTGGCTGGGGCTCAGGTAGTTTTACATTTTGTTCCCTTTTTCTTTGTGAACTTCTTGCTTTTCTACAAAACTTAGGTAACTTATGTATTTAAAAACAGTTTTTTTGGAGCCAAGACTAGTAAGATAACTATAAGCAGTGATTCTCAACCTTCCTAATGCCGCGACCCTTTAATATAGTTCCTCATGTCGTGGTGACCCCCAATCATAAAATTGTTTTCGTTGCTACTTCATAACTGTAATTTTGCTACTGTTATGTCTTAGGTGACCCCTGTGAAAGGGTCGTTCGACCCCCAAAGGGGTCGCGACCCACAGGTTGAGAACCGCTGTGACTGTAAACGCCTTGAGGATAAAATTTTAAGAGATTAAGTCTTTTCATTTTTTTATCTCTTCAGTTGCCTAACACAAGCCTAGCACATATCAGATCTTCCAAAATATTTGTTGTTTTAGGAATATTTTTGCAGCTTAAAATATGTTAAATTAGCCCTGGCCGGTTTGGCTCAGTGGTTGGAGTATCGGTCCGCGGGCCAGTGAGTCGCGGGTTCGAGTCCAGTCAAGGGCACATTGCAGTTTGTCCCTGCCCTGAGTGGGGTCCTGTGGCAGGCAACCAGTGATGTGTCCCTCTCACATAGATGTTTCTCTCTCTCTCCCTCTTTTTCCCTCTCTCTCCCTCCCTCCCACTCTGTCTAAAGATAAATGGAAAAATATTCTCGGGTGAGGATTAAAAAAATGTTAAATTAGCAATCAAATCCTTTTAAAGGGGATGATATTAAATGCTACATTCCTATTTAGATTGAGATCCCAATAAAATAAAAATTTCTTCAGTGTTTTAAGAAAATGTAACCATTCCACTGAAGTTAGCATACTGCATATCTGAAATACAAAATTAAAGTTTCAATTGAGAGGCAAAAGTTCAAAATGAAATTGTAGGTAGAGGTTGGGAGAGACATAAAAATCAATGGGCTATTTACTTTATAAAGTTTAATTTTTATAAAGTTAAATTTATATCTTGTTCCTGACAGATCATTCATTGACACCATGAACTGGAATAAAGGTGGCCCTGGCACTAAGAGGGGATTTGGCTTTGGAGGTTTTGCCATTAGTGCTGGAAAGAAGGAGGAACCAAAACTCCCACAACAGTCTCACAGTGCCTTTGGGGCAACCAGCTCTTCTTCTGGATTTGGAAAGTCAGCTCCACCACAGCTCCCTTCTTTCTACAAAATTGGATCTAAACGGGCCAATTTTGATGAAGAAAATGCGTAAGTGGTAATTCCTGATAATTTAGCAAAGGTTGGGCTTTGAGATAATTCATTCCATCAACAGAAATTGAGGCAAAGAAACACTTTGTTCTCTGAATAATAATAACTTCTTAAATTGATTATCTCACTGAATTGGGTTGTTGCTAATAAGTTAAATTGTCAAGTTTACTCATTTATAAGGAATATAATACTTGTGTGCTTATTTACACCTTTACTTATTCCAAAAAGGATTTAAGGCCATTGAGACCTAAATATGGCTGAAGAAATTCATGTGGTTTTTGATGGTCTTTACTGAAGTCTTTTATTAACATCGTATAAATTGTTTTGTAAACACAGGCAGTTGTCAACTGGTAGTGTGACACAGTTTGCCTCAACACCCAAGTCCTTAAAACTGTTATGTTGAAAGATTTTAATAGTGGTAGAAAAATCTCAGATTTTTGCCCACAGTTATCTTTTTTTAACTTTGGCCAATACAGTGTTTATTATAAAAAGATGGGGTTTGAAGATTTTATATCTATTGGAAGATTTTCTAATTCTGTAGATGATTTCTGTTTTTGTTGAATCGGAAGAAATCTCTTAATTCCTACCTACTTGTGACACTGCTTGAGTTTTTTTTTTTAATTAAACTCTCAAGATCAGAGTTTTTAAAGTACATGTTGCTGCTGTGTTATTCAGCAGGAATTCAATACAGAAGTAGATGTTTAAGGTTCAGCAAAGTCAAGACTCATTATTCTAGAGAGCAGTTTACCAGTTCAGGGATACTTTTTCATTGGTTAAATGAAATCTACTACATAAATAAATGTGTGTGTGTGTGTGTGTGTGTGTGTGTGTGTGTGTGTATGTATGCGTGCATGCATGCGTGTGCGTGGCACCTAACAGCTTTTAAAATAATTCCTATAGCCCGGCCGGTGTGGCTCAGTGGTTGAGTGTCGACCCATGCACCAAAAGGTCACCGGTTCGATTCCCGGTCAGGGCACATGCCCAGGTTGTGGGCCTGATCCCCAGTGGAGGTCATGCAGGAGGCGGCCAATCGATGTTCTCTTTCATTGATGTTTCTATCTCTCTCTCCCTCTCTCTTCCTCTCTCTCTAAAATCAATAAAGAAAAAAAATAAAATAATTCCTATAAAAACTTAAAATGTTTTAAAATTTTAAGCTGCAGTTATTTATTTAAACTTATTTATTTATAATTATATTTATAATATTTGTAATTATACTATGTTTAAATTTATTAAATATTTAAATATTTGGTTATGTTACTGTTTTATTTAATTTTGAGGTATAAGGGCTAAACAGTGTTTTTTGTTTTAGCTTATAAAGAGCTATATCCTTTTCTGGGATTTTTGTTAGTGAGAAGGTGATACTTTCTCCAGACTTTGAAGTTGTTTTGAATACTTAAGTAGTGTGATGAATGATTCTGGATTGAGCATTTATTTTTAATTCCAGAAGTTTTCTGTTGGTCCTCAGAAAATAGCCGAGAACTTCTAATGGAAGTCCCTAGCCTTATGCATATATCTCTAAAAAATTTTAAAGGATTATAAGAATAAAGTAGGTTTTTAATATTTTATTTGAGAGTATTTTTTCCATAGCACACATTCTTTAATAGTTGCTATATCTATTCAACAGTGATATACTAAACTTGTACTGGAAATTAATTTGAACAGACACAATTGAAATGGAGAATCTGCTGTGACTTTTTTTGGCAATATTAGGATTTTGCCTGTATTAAGTAATGGTTAATAATTAAGTCTTTAGCCAAAGCCTGAAAGTCTCTAATTTGACCTGTGTAGTTTAAATCTCTTAATAGTAACATATATCATAATAAACATTTCTGTTAAATGAAAGATTCACTGACCCCAAACTAAACATTCACTTTACCAGTCATGCATCTTAATTTTCAGATACTTTGAAGATGAGGAAGAAGACTCTAGCAATGTTGATTTACCTTATATTCCTGCTGAAAACTCACCTACCCGCCAGCAGTTCCATTCCAGGCCAGCAGATTCTGACAGCGATGATGATCCCTTGGAGGCATTCATGGCTGAAGTGGAAGCAAGTATCAACTCTGTTTTGTTAAAATGTTCAGCAATTAGAAATAACCCAAATTAACCCAGTGCTTCAGTCCTCATTCAGAATTTGTTTTCTGGCCCTATTTGGGGAGAATTTTGCTCTCGTACTCCAGTTTCTTAAATATACTTCCACTTGCCCTGTAACCCTTGAACACAGTAGCTCAAGATTTTTGTTTGTGTTTTGTTTTAATAATTCTTGGTATATTCTTAAATAGAATGAACATTATCTCATTCAATCTATGTTTAGTAAGTACATATTTATGTAAGACAGTTAAATTTAAGGGACTTGCTAAAATTACAAATTCAGTATTCTCTACTTCTAATATTTAGTTTGTTTGGTTTTTTCAAAATATGTTTTATTGATTTCAGAGAAAGGAAGGGAAAGGGAGAGAGAGATAGAAACATTAATGAGAGAAACATCATTTGGTTGCCTACTACATGTCCTCTACTGGGGATGAAGCCCACCACCTGGGCATGTGTCCTGACCAAGAATCGAATCATCAACCTCCTGGTGCATGGGACAATGCTCAGCCAACTGAGCCACACCGGCTGGGCAATGTTTAGTATTTCTTACTGCCAACATTATCATCAACATTAATGACTTCCCTGTAGAAATTGAAACGTGTGACTACTCCGCCCGGCCGGTTCAATTCCCGGTCAGGGCACATGCCCAAGTTGTGGGCCCAATCCCCAGTGGGGGGGCATGCAGGAGGTGGCCAGTTGATGTTCTATCTCATTGATGTTTCTCTTTCTCCCTCTCCCTTCCTCTCTCTCTGAAACATCAGTAAAGAAAAAAAAAAGTAACTTGTGACTACTCCTTAGAAGTCTTCTCACTAGGCTTTTATAATTTTGCATTTTGTCCTTTTTTTCCCCATCTCTTTGACTTTTCTATTTATTTACTTATTTACTTGTCATTAAGAAAAATTTTAAACACATACAAAAATAGAATAATAAAATGAGCTCACCCCTTGTACCTCATCCTACTTTATCAGTTAACAACTTAAGGCCAGTCTTGTGTTATCTAACCTCTCCTACACCTCTTCTAGATATGGACATTGCTCAGAGGGCTTTGTTTCTCATTATTTCTTGAGATAATCCTAGTGATGAATTAGAAGAAAAATCAGCTCTTTATTTTCTAGGTTTAAATTTAGATTTGATTTTTGGTAGTGCAAGTTACCATCACTCTTTTTGAGTGGGAGTATCCAAGAATGGCAGATTCTCTTGCTTGGCATTTCAAGTATTTGAAGCAGTGTGTAGGTTAAATCTTTTTGATATGGTATCACTCTTCTGGATATTTTTTGGTATAGTATCTAAAGGGGGTTTGCTGATTTTCAGGACAGAGTTATTGGATATTGTCTGATCTTGTAGAGAATGTTTGTTGCCAAAGTATTGCAATAATCACTGATCTTCAGGGTAAACTCTTCTAGTTCTTGAACTCAAGATGAGGATTTATTTTTAACCAGTGTTTCAAGAAAAGATTTATGTAGGCTTAAAAAATATGTTCTAGCCCTGGCCGGTTTGGCTCAGTGGTTAGACCGTCGGCCTGCGGACGAAGAGTCACTGGTTCAGTTCTGGTGAAGGGGCATGTACCTCGGTTGCCATTCAGTACCTGGCCCTGGTTGGGGTCGTGTGGGAGGCAACCAATCGATGTGTCTCTCTCACATTGATGTTTCCCTCTCTCTCTTCCCTCCCACTCTATCTGAAGATAAATGGAAAAATATCCTTGAGTGAGGGTTTAAAAAAAAGTTCTATAAGTGTTTGCGACACATTTCTTATGTTATTAATACATTGCTTATGTCATCTTCACTTTAGTTGTAGCCTTAGATACAGGTGTGGTAAAAGTAGGTTTTCGGTTTGTATGAAAATAATACAATAATTAATATAATAATACAAGAATAAACTATGTTTCGCATATTCACAAGTCTAAACCTACTTTTGTTCCACCCTGTTTATCTTATATTTGGCTCAATCCCTTGTAAAGTAGATTTTGTATAATATTTCTTTTTATTTTTATTTTTTTATTTTTTTAAAGTTTTCATTTTTTTTATTTATTTATTTTTTTATCCTCACCTGAGGACATTTTTTCATTTTTTGTTCAGACAGAGTGGGAGGGAGAGAGAGGTAGAGAGAGAGAAACATCGACGTGAAAGGGACACATCAAGTGGCTGCCACCCGCTCGACCAACCAGGGCCGGGGACAAACTGCAACCGAGGTACATGACCTTAGCGAGAACCGAACCCGGGTCTCTCTGGACCACAGACCAACGCTCTAACCGCTGAGCCAAACCGGCCAGGGCTATAATATTTCTTTTTAAAATACTTTCTCTTTACGATGACAACTTGATTAGATAGGATGCCTGACCATGCCAGATTTAATACAGTGGCATTTTTTTAAAAGAAAGAAGTCAGAAAAATTAATGTTGCTTTGTAACAAGAAACAGTTGTGCAGAATGTGTTTTTAACCTTCTGTCCTTAATTTTCACACACATAAAACAAAGAATTGATTTAGATCAATGCTTACTAATTTGCTTTGTATAAGAATTGCCTATGGAAAATGGAAAAACTACATACATTTAACTCCACCCCAAAGGGTTCTGATTTAGTAGGCTTAGAGCAGAGTTTTCAACCTCAGGGCTATTGGGGCTCGATAATTCTTTGTTATAGTGACTGTTCTGCGCATTGTTGGATGTTAACAGCATCTGTGGTCTTGGCCCATTAGATACTAGTAACAACCTCTCCTTCACTCCTCCCCTCCCAAGTTGTGACAATCAAAAATGTCTCCAGACATTGCCAAATATTCACTGGGGACAAAATTGCCCCAGATTGACAGCAGCCTTTCCAGAGCCAGATCCAGAAATCTTCATTTTTTACTATGCATGTTATAAATTGCAGATAAAAGTCATGCAGATCATGTATAACCAAGTTTTTAGAACATTTGGGTGTTTCTCTGGAAAATTGTCAAAATGTAGTTTGAATGCATCAAAATGTATAGCTAAAAGTATGATGGCACTTGTTTGAATCTAAAAATTCTTTGAAAAGAAGTTTCCTTTTTAGTTTATATGATTCCACACAGCCTTTTGTTTCATTAGGATCAGGCGGCTAGAGACATGAAGAGGCTTGAAGAAAAGGACAAGGAAAGAAAAAACGTAAAGTAAGTTGTTTTCTTCTCCCTCACAAAAGTTATATAAAAATAAAGTGTTGCAAAACATATCTCTCAAAGTTTATAGAGGGAAAAATTAAAATACATAAATTTCTTGACTTGAAGTTATCCCTGTATCTTGCATAGTATTTCTGCAGATAATAGAGATGACAAAAGGCTTAAAATTTGCAGTAATTAAAAAGCATATTTTTGGTAGAATGGTATTTGGTGTTCTTTTTTAGTGTTGTTTTTTTTTTTTTTTTAATGAACTCAAGAATGAGTTACAGTGGGAGTTAAGAGAGCATAATTACTAAAGTTTGGGTTCATTGTTCTGAGTTTTCCATAATTAATATAAAGTAGTTTAATGCCTATAGGATTGATTATGAGAAGTAATGGTGGTCATGTCATTTAAAGACTATATTATTAAAGTAATAAAATCTAATTTACTTAAGGAGTGACACCGTGCTTTAGCAATCAGTCAGAACTTGAAGTATGTTATTTTCTGGGAAAGAGAATTCTCTATCCCTTGCTGAATACACTCCTCTTAAGGCTTTTGCTACCAGACACAAGTAGGCATGGTTGGACTTTTCCCTCTGCTTGGAAATCAGTGCTTCAGGCCCTCCCCCAAGGTTCCTGTGCCATATGGAGGTTCAGCCCTCTCTTTGGTGCTTACTGTGTGTTGCATCCTCTTTCGGTTAACCCTACACTGGTGGTGTAGCTACCTGAGCAGTAGTGAGTGCTGTAGGTTAGGCAGAATGTCTGATTAGAAAGAGATGGTTGTGGGAACTAAGCAACCATACTTTCTATAGCTCCTGAGAGATTCAGCAAGTGGCGTTCGTCCCCTTCTCTATGTGAACTGCTTAGTTTTAGTCTCAAACTTACCAAGAGTTGATTTAGTTTTTCTCTCTGTCCCCAAGTATTCTAACTGAATGCAGTTACTCCAGAGCTAGAAACTCTAGGGGACATTAAGAAAATTGTGACCTTTTTTAGTGTATACCAAAAGCAAGATTTTAAAAAATATATAAAATGCTTTTCACAGCTGTGTTGTGTTTGTTGTGTGGGGTTGACAAGGCTAGAATCCTTGGGTATATATCTTCAGAAGTTTTTTACTCCTTATACCCTTATTAGCAATTAATGTTTCTAGGGGTACCCTAGCATCCCATTCAAAAGAAATGGAAACTGCAGCATATAGAATGAAACTACACATATATGGAATGGATAGTTTACAGTGTGCTTATTGCTGCTTTGTTGTTATTAGTGTTGAGAGTTCCTGTGCTGTTTGGAATTCAACACTAATCTGCTATAAGTGTGGAGCTGGGTATGTGGAACATTTGCAGGGAAGTTTGTTTCTCCGCTTGTTTTTCCAGGGGTATTCGAGATGACATTGAAGAGGAAGATGACCAAGTGAGTTCTTATGCAGATTTCTATCTTTTATTTTTACCCCACAAAGTCTGTACTGGGGACAAGCTAGAGCTTGCCTTCACTGAAATGGCCATTCCTGACATTCAGCAGGGAATGTCATTTGACTTGCTCCTTTTCTACATGTGTGACCAATAGGTAATACAAAGATTCACATGGCTTTCCTCCATGTTGAAGATGGAACTTTTGATCATTTATGACATCAAAAACAGCCTTATTCAGCTTGATTTTTTAATCGAAATTAATGTTTATTCTCATAAATCAAGAAGTAGCGTAGTGTGGGATCTACTGATGGCCTCTAGCAACATCTGACCTCTACCTCTTTCTAGGGGTTCTGTTTGTGATTCTTGTATTTCAAGATAGAACATTAATGACTGTCCTTTAGTATTTTTTTTCTCATTGTTATGGGATGGTGAGAAGGGAACCAAAGTGAGCAGTAGCCCTTTCCAGGTTTGTGACTTTTCTAACCAATGTCAACTTCTAAACTTGGATTGGTAAAGCCACAGCATGTGTTCCACAGCTCTGGGCTGGGTAGGTAGACACCGAACCCCAGGAAAGCTGTGGAACAGACAGATTTGTAAGTCTTCTGTTAAACAAGTCAAATCATTTTGTAGTACTAACTGTCTCACTCATTTCTTCTGATTGTCCCTCTGAGTACTGCTATTGTTAAAGGAATCATTGCTAGTAAAAGACTTCTTACTTGGTAGGTATTTAAACTGCAATCATCTGGTACACTGTGTGCACTAATACAGGAGCAGAAATGTTCCCATTTGTACTTGGTATGATTATGTTCTTGTGCTTTCCTGCAGGAAGCTTATTTTCGGTACATGGCAGAGAACCCAACTGCTGGTGTGGTTCAAGAGGAAGAAGAAGATAATTTGGAATATGATAGTGATGGAAATCCAATTGCACCTTCCAAAAAAATCATTGATCCTCTTCCTCCCATCGATCATTCAGAGGTATGGTGTTTATTGCTAAATCTGATTCTTGTTTCAAGCTGATACAGTTTCTTCAGCTTTAATAATTAGGTTTTGTCAATATCTGAGTACTCCTGACTTATACTCCTATGTCATAAAAATATTTGTTCTTTGGGATCTTGTCAGCTCTACTAAGTCATTGAGTAAAAAAGTAACTAGTGGCTCTGCCCGGTTTGGCTTAGCGGTTAGAGTGTTGGCCCATGGACCAAAAAGTTGTGATTTCCAGTCAAGGGCACATACCTTAGTTGCAGGTTTGATCCCCAGCCCTGGTCAGGGTTGTGTGGGAGGCAGCCAATCAATGTATCTCTCACTTCAGTGCCCCCCCCCATCCCTCTCTCTGCCCCTCCCTCCCTCCCATTCTATCTAAAAATCAGTGGAAAAAGTATCCTCGGGATTTAAAAAAAAAAAAGTGACTGAGTGAGACTTGATTGCCTATGTTGTTCAAGGTACAGCTGAATCACTTGTTCATATTTGATTTTTTTTGTTGTTAAATTTTTTTTTCCTTTATTGATTTTAGAGAGCGAGGAAGGGAGAGGGAGAGAGAGATAGAAACATCAATGGGAGAGAACATCGATCGGCTGCCTCCTGTATGCCCCTCACTGGGGATCGGGCCCACAACCTGGGCATGTTCCCTGACCCGGAATCGAACTGGCAACCTCTTGGTGCATGGGTCGACACTCAACCACTGAGCCACACCAGCTGGGCCATATTTGATTTTATGTGAAGAATTTTTTTCAAGCAATTATACTTGTTTTCTAGATCATCATTTAACCATCTTTCTTTCAAAATAGACCCTTAGGCCTGCATTTGTTTTTTAATTTCTGTAAGCCTTTACTATTTCTCCCAGATCTGGAGCAGATAAGAGACTGTTCTTTCAAAGGGGTACCAGGAATTACAGGTTCCTTAAATAGGGAAAAGAAAATGAGGTTATCAGTATACCTACTTGAAAATAATTGGTATTTCATTGAGGTTAAATATCAAACTACATCTTGCATACACTGGGGATTTGTCCCACAACCTGGGCATGTGCCCTGACTGGGGGTACTGGCGACTTCTTGGTGCATGGGTCGACAGGGCTATTTATTAAATCTTGATCCTTACGTTACATGTCTTTATTCAGTGTCACAAAATGGGAAGTATGAATAAAGCACTTAGTTTTGAGTTAAACTAGCTGCTTTTCTCATGGAACATTGTTTTCACTTGAGAAAAGGAATGACGCTTTAAGGAAAACAATTAAAAGTGTTTATTGCCAAGGATAGAAATTTAAACTTTCAAACAAAAATTAGAATTTGGGAAACATATTCACCACAGTGAGCTTGACAGCTTTCTTATACTTAAAGTCTGTTGTAATGAAATTGATGGTAATAACTGTGATTTTAATATGTCTCTCTATATATTATATAATGACATTTCACCATATGAATGATCTGCATACTACCTCAGTAAACCAGTGTTTTCAAATGGCCAGTACCTACTGTTATAAGATCATGCTTGAATGAAGACTCCATTCAAAGTGCATGATAGACTCATGGTTTATAATGTAATAGAATGTGAAAAGTTCATGATATGGTTTTAGATTACACTGAAAATAAC
This sequence comes from Tadarida brasiliensis, assembly GCA_030848825.1. NCBI lineage: Eukaryota > Metazoa > Chordata > Mammalia > Chiroptera > Molossidae > Tadarida > Tadarida brasiliensis. The sequence continues at coordinate 54,146,053 of CM061273.1, forward strand.
CTTTAAGAAATGACCTCTTCTCAAATTTTATTATAGAATTGAAGAAGAGTAAAAATCCACAAGAATCTGAAAAGGCTGTTAATAAATACTATCTTCCCTTTTCCAACCACATACCTTTGTGTGGCCAGATTTTTTTCATGAGCTAAAAACAACATATCACAACAATTTGCATGTAGTAGGAACCATTTTCTTTTGTCAGACATTAAAGAGATTTATAAAAGTATAAAACAGTGTTGTCAGATAAAGTTATTTTAAAGCATTTATGTTAAAGTGTAATGGGTTCATTGTTATTTTTAAATGAATTAATAAATTAAAATTTTTTTATTTTAATTTTAATACAGTAAATATCAATAGATGTGACCCATGTAAATGAAAAGTTGTTTTGTTTTTGTTAAGGGTAAAGGGTACCTGAGACTAAAAAGTTTGAGAGCCACTGGTCTATTCAATTTTTTAAATGTTTCCTTTTGCACAGATATTATCACATAATGCCTTGATATTTTTTATGTGGCAAATGAAACTAAATATTTGAACCTGATCTAGGAAGAAGTATCCATGATAAAGAGTGAAAACCCAGTAAGGAAAAACACACAAGTTCTATAAATAATCATATAATAAAAATCTTTGAGATATTTGACAAAGGGTTCAAACTTCATCATTATAGGGTATTTACAGTTGTCTTAATGTAATGGGCAGTCTGCCAGGAGAGGCCAGAAATAAGGGAAGGATACCCCTTCTACTTAAAAGTAGCTTTCTTCTCATTCTGGTTTTTTGTTTTTTTAATACAAAAATGTACATGTTTATATGTAAAATTTATGAACAAAGACCAAAATTCTTGTTCTTGTGGAGATTCCATTCTGATAAAGAGAACTAAAGGAAATCCTATTATGTGCAGCATATGGGGTGCATAACAAAAGGTCCTGCTTATTATTAATGCTAAAGGCAAACTGTAAACTTACTTTTTGTTGATAATACCATAGAAGGATAATTAATTTTAGGCTGTGTCCAGAATTATGAAATTTTTGACCATTTAGTAAAGGCTTAAATTCTCCTTTAAAAAAAAAAAAGGTTATTGTTGACATGTTGACATACCATGTTGTCAAAAGAAAATCATTTAGCCGAATTCATATATGGTGGTTTGCTTCTGTTTTGTATTCTTCGTATAGTAAGCTATGAAAAGTAGCAGACATTATTTCTTTACCTTTGGAATTGGAAATGCTTGGTCATTCCTTTTTTAAAAGTTATGTCAACATTACATGTTTTTAAAAAGAGAACTTCCTCTAAACACAGATGTGTCTCCCCAAAGGAAATACTAGAAATGTTTTTAGATGCCTAGAGCTAAGTGAATAGCTTACTCCAAAACATTTAAATGTTGTAGGATGGACTGTCTTTAAAATCTGAGGCCTTGTCAAGGTTGTTCAGATCTGAAGTGTGTTCTTAAGAGTTAGAGCCCAGCAAGTGTGTCTCAGTGGTTGAGCATTGACCCATGCACCAAGAGGTCGCCGGTTTGATTCCTGGTCAGGGCACATGCCCAGGTTGTGGGCCAAATCCCCAGCGGGGGACATGCAGGAGGCGGCCAGTCAATGTTCTTGCTCATCGATGTTTCCATCTCTCTCTCCCTCTCCCTTCCTCTCTCTTTAAAATCAATAAAAAGGCCCTGGCCGGTTTGGCTCAGCGGTTAGAGCGTGGGCCTGCGGTCCAGAGAGACCAGGGTTCGGTTCCCGCTAAGGGCATGTGCCTCGGTTGCGGTTTGTCCCTGGCCCTGGTTGGTCGTGCGGGTGGCAGCCACTCGATGTGTCCCTTTCACGTCGATGTTTCTCTCTCTCTCTCTCTTCCTCTCTCTCCCTCCCACTCTTATCTGAACAAAAAATGGAAAAAAAAATCAATAAAAAGAAAAAAAAATTTTTTTCCAAGTCTCTTTATAAAACAGGTTGATGTTTATATTAAAAATGGGATTAGGTAATGGTACTTGCTATACTTTGGGGATGTGTGTCACAAATAAGTGAATTCCTTTGTTCTCTAGCTGGTTATGGCTTTACTTGTATAATATTTGTAAAAGGTTATTTTGCATTAAAATCAAACTCACAGGATTGACTCTTGAATTCTAGACTAACTTTGAATAATTGGACCTGCAGATTGACTATCCACCATTTGAAAAAAATTTTTACAATGAGCATGAAGAGATAACCAACCTCACCCCACAGCAGCTAATAGATCTCCGGCATAAGCTCAATCTTCGGGTAAGTCAACCATTAAGCCAGATATTCTTATATTAATGTTAAGTAGTCCAGGGTTAATAGTATTCTTACCCAAACTAAAATAACCTTGAATTTTTTTTCTCATGGTCTTTGAACTCTGTCTTTAGTAGAGTAATAATTATAACCCTTGGGCTCATGTATATTGTTTTTATTGTATTAATCTTCTAGCTATTTTAGGATAGGATTTTTTTTTCTTTCATGTGACACACCATGAATGCTAAATATGTTCAGCCAACTCTGTATGTTGTATGGAACAGTAAGTCATTGTGATCTTAAAATTAATCAGCAAGTATTTCTCCAGTGAGTACAGTGTGTTGAGAACTGTCTTGGGTAGGCTAGAGATGAAGGGTAGGAGTCTCCATCTTCAGGAAAAGGAGACAAGATTAGCAGATACAAATAATATGTAAAGTCAGAATATTTCAAAATTAAGATAACACTTCTCAAATTACATACAACACAGTTTCTTTTTTAATTAGAAGAAATTAACACCTCTTAAAAATATGCATGCACTAATTTCACAGTAATAGTTTAAATTGTCCACCCAGAAAGTTTAGGTTACACATTGGCCTCTTTGTTTGGAGTGCTGCTAGATGTTAGTTAAGTGAAACAAACACAGATTATATGGTGATATGTACTCTAGTGTGGACAACTTTCTGGCCTATGCCTTACCAGTTGCTATATGGTATTTGAACTTCTGTTTTCTGAGAGGTGTGTGTGTGTGTGTATGTGTGTCTGTTTTTTAAAAGTTCTCCCAACCCCCCCCCCCACACACCCACACCCCGCTAAAAAATACCTTTTAAGCAAAATCCTGATTAGATATAGCATCACCAGAGGAAGCATTGAAAAGTTACCACTGTTGGAATCAATATGGAGGTTATAAGCCTCATTCTTCACCTGGATACAGTTCAAACAATACTTGACAGTGGCTGAACCATCAATGAGTGGGACATTAACTCTTTAGACATAACTGAAAATGGAAATGGTAGATAATATCTTTGTAACCAGTGGCTAGACATGTCATATTTAGAGCTCATTTGCACTCTTCATTTTATTTCAAGAGTAAATATTTTTTTTCCCCATCTGCTAATAGTTATGCAGAATGGTAAAAAATGAAGCATTAATGACATTTTTCAATTCATTGGACAATATATATATATATATATATATTTTTTATTTCTTACAGAAAGTTAATTTTGATTAAAGAGATGTCTGGGCACTTAATCATTTTATATCATATGACAGTTATCTCAGGAATATTTGTCCTGGGAGTTTTTTACGTGAGGTTTTAGATTTGTTATTTTCTTACCTTTTTATACAGCGTATGCTTTTGGCTACAGACTTATATTTTCACTTTATATTATACTCAAGCTAAATGCTAGATACAGGTAAATATTGTTGAACTTCCAGTGCTGTTGATTTTAAAGTACAAGTCATTCCTGGGAGTTGTCTTTACTTCTAGGTCTCTGGTGCTGCACCTCCTAGACCAGGAAGTAGTTTTGCTCATTTCGGGTTTGATGAACAACTTATGCACCAGATTCGGAAATCTGAGTACACACAGCCTACTCCAATACAGTGCCAGGTAAGTAAAACATAATGAAAGAAAAGTGAAATAGAATGATAGTCAGTGACTATGTTTATTTTACAAACAAGTCAAATCAATAAAACTGGATAGTGCAGCCCTGACCGTTGTGGCTCAGTTGGTTGGAGTTTCATTCCATGACACCAAAAGGTGGCAGGTTCAATTTCTAGTCAGGGCACATACCCAGGTTGTCTATTCGATACCTGGTTGGGGCGCGTGCAGGAGACAACCGATTGATGTTTCTCTTTCACATCGATGTTTCTCTCTCTCTCTCTCTCCCCCTTCCTCTCTAAGCATGTCCTTGGGTGAAGATAAAACTAAATTAAATTTAAAAAATGAAGATTTCTGCCCTGGTCAGTTTAGCTCAGCGGTTAGAGCGTTGGCCCGTGGTCCAGAGAGACTCGGGTTTGGTTCCCACTAAGGGCACATACCTCGGTTGCAGTTTGTCCCCAGCCCCGGTTGGGGTCGTGTGGGTGGCAACCAGTTGAAGTGTCTTCCTCACATCAATGTTTCTCTCTCTCTTGCTCCCTCTCTCCCTCTTTATCTGAAGATGAATGCAAAAAAAAAAATGTCCTCGGGTGAGGATAAAAAAATAAAAATAAAAAATAAGTTAAAAAATAAAGATTTCTGTGTGGACAAATTTAGCACTGTCAGTGACTAGGATTCCTTTGTCCATGACCTGAAAATTCTCATTTATAACTGAAGGTAATGGTTTCCGTTTCACATTTATATATAGGATTTATTCATTCCTACACAGAAAATGAGAATTTTATTTATATTGATGGAGTAGTCTGTACCTTATTAGGGGACAAGACTTAAAAATTTTTAATAACCTACTTATAAATTACAATTTTTTATTTCTATATTTTAAGCGAAATGGAGTCAGTCATATTTTGTAAATGGTGACTGATCCACATGAAGAGAATGGTAATATTTCTTACAAATCAAGAAGTTTAAGGGAATGCTAGGCATTTTTTGTTATTCCATAGTCAGTATGCATAGCCCAGGATAATTCTGTTCCAGTGGAAATGAATGTCATTAATAGTCATTTACCCATTCCACAGGATTTCCTTCAGAACATCTTTTAAATAGAAGGTTGAAAGTGGGTATACTTTATTTTTTCTCTAGGGTGTGCCTGTGGCATTAAGTGGTAGAGATATGATTGGTATTGCCAAAACAGGCAGTGGAAAAACTGCAGCCTTTATCTGGCCCATGCTGATTCATATAATGGACCAGAAGGAACTGGAGCCAGGTGATGGACCAATTGCAGTGATTGTGTGTCCTACAAGGGAGCTTTGCCAGCAGGTATGTGCTTTGTGTGGAATGCTTCCTCGCAAATGTGAACTAGCAAGAGACCAACCAGTCAAATGGGTAGAATTACCAGGAGACTTCTTTTTGAATTATGAAATACACATAAAATTTCACATTTTAACCATTTGAAAATGTACAATTCAGTTGGATTAAGTACATTCATATTGTGCTACCAGGAAACTTTTGGAAAATATTGTTATATATTTTCTGTATAACCAAATACTCATTTTTCTTTGAAAAACTACTATTTTAAGAGAAAAAATATGCTAGGGGAATTGTTTGTATTGTAAGCTCCCAGTGTTTTTCTCCTGGGTTAATTTATTTTGCTTGGTAGGAAGGCAATAACAAGGTCAGGAAGAGAAGTGAAAAATGAATAATTAAGATGTTAGATAGCCTGTTGAGACATGATAATTTACTTTATGAATAAAATTGTGATTTTAAAGTATTTTCTATCTTTTTATTTTCTATGAATTTGCATTCTGTGTGTTTTTTAGAACGCTCTTTTTTTGTTGTGACAAGTTTTTTTTGTTAGTGTCAAAGTTTGTTAATATGTCATGTCAACAATTTTGTAGATCCATGCAGAATGTAAGCGGTTTGGGAAAGCATATAATCTTCGATCAGTGGCTGTGTATGGCGGAGGGAGCATGTGGGAGCAGGCCAAGGCCCTTCAGGAAGGGGCAGAGATTGTTGTGTGTACCCCAGTAAGTATGTCTTGGGTTTAAATGGCTTCTCAGCCTCTCTTGGTATGGGTAAATGATTAGTTATTGGAGGGAATTCCCCCTAAAATGGTAGAGCAGGATTGAGAATACTGATAAGTGACAGCCTGTGGCTTTGGTTTAATTTTGATTAGTCAACTAATATAACAGTTCAGTAAGATTCTCTGATCTATATATTAATAGCTACAAATTCCCCTTTATTTCTAATAGTTTTTCTTATGATCTAGAGAATGGGTTTGTGGGCACTAAGAGCATCTAGAATCACAAAAATATTCAGAATATGGTCAAACTGCCTGGAGGAGTGTAATCTAAAAATTAAAGCCCATGAGTAAGGCTTTAAATTAGGTCATTTTGGAATGCCTCACAAAAATTGTTCTGGCCATTTTCCCACAGTTTAAATTACAATGTGAAGGAAGAATCTAATAGAGTTTTCAAATTTTCTATTTTTTTTTAGGCTTTGTATTGCATAAACTTTGAAGCTGTCAGTCCAAGGTCTAAGACTGGAGTATTAATACTTCTGCCAGGAGCACAGCTCTAGAAAGTTCTTGTAAATGCCTTTAGTTATACTTACTATTGATTTTCTGTATCTCTTAGGGCCGACTGATTGATCATGTAAAGAAGAAAGCTACCAATCTTCAGAGAGTCTCTTACCTTGTGTTTGATGAAGCAGATCGAATGTTTGACATGGGATTTGGTATGCTTTGAATACCAGTTTCTTCTGTCCCCGACCTTATGATATTAGTTTTTTCCATGTCTGGACTTAGCAATTTTTCTGCATGAGAGAAGCTAAAAAAAAACTCCCAGGTAGGGTTAGACTGTGGAACTATAGCTAAAACATTAATAACTATTTTTAGGAGTTCTCGCAGGAAAAGTCTATTAGGTGTGATTGGGTTGAGGACAGTTGAAAGTGCCTTTGTATATAGGAGGAATATTGTCTCTTAGGTAGGTGGATGTCATGTCATTCAAGGCCCTTTGCTTTCCTGTCCTCCTTTACTTAACCTGGCTGTGTGAAAGTCCAAACTATCTGTATTGATTGGAATACCACTGGCCCTAGCCCAACTGGGTGGAGGGCAAATGTTTTCTGAGTTTCATATTGAATAATAGGTCTAGGAGTTTCAAAGTTTCCTTAATTCTTATTACCTTTCATATGAAGATTTTCACTAAAATGACTTTTCCAGGCATCCCAAATTGTATTACAGAGTTATAATGTTAATTTTATTGTTCTGCTTCTTCCAGAGTACCAGGTGCGATCCATAGCCAGTCATGTCCGTCCTGACAGACAGAGTATGTATGAAGCAGTTTTATTAAGCCACATTTATACTCAATAAATTCCTATTTATTTTATAAGCACTCAGTCATGGCAGCAAAAATGATCACTGTGTGTACAGGTGAGAACCATAAAGGGTGAGATAACCGTTTATCTGAGCTGTACAGGACCTTGGAGGTCATCAGATAAAACTCACTCATTTTTCTAGATGATAAATACTAAGACTGAGAATTAAGCGACTTGCACCAATTTATGCAGTTTTATTGGTGGGTAGAGGCAATGCACAATGCAGATCTGTTGAAGTCAAGAGCCTTTTTCTGAACCATGCTGACAACCCCTGTTTTAATTGAAAATGTAAAAATAGAATAAGAGCAAGTCATTTTTCCTTAGTGAATCAGTTTTTCTTTAACTAAAGTTTATTTTTAAAAACTGAATATTTTAAAAAAATATTGTGAATGTTAGTAGGAGGCTTAATGGTTATTCAAAAAAGAAGTCATACTGTTTTTTTTTTAACAGAATTTACTTTACCTTTTAGCTCTCTTATTCAGTGCAACTTTTCGGAAAAAGATTGAAAAACTGGCCAGAGACATCCTGATCGACCCTATTCGAGTGGTGCAGGGAGATATTGGAGAGGTAATCTTAAGCAGGGGTGGATGGGACCCCAATGGGTTATTTCTCAGATTATGGAGACATGGAACTAATTTCTCACTACTGAGAGAAAAAATGTTATGTATTTATGGATGAGGCAGCATGTTTCAAACTTGCTTTAAATACCACAAGAGGAGGGAAACCCTGGCCTAGTAGTTGGTTATAGCATTGTCTTGATATGCCAAGGTTGCGGTTTGATCCTTGGGATGGGCACTACAAGAGTCAAAGAATGAATGCATAAATAAGTGGAACAACAAATTGATGTTTCTTTCCTTGTCCCCCCGTCCTTACCCTCCTCTCCTCCCTCCACTCTAAAAATCAATAAAATTTTTTTCTAAAAATCATGAGAGGTGCCCTGGCCAGTTTGGCTCAGCTGTTAGAGTGTCGGCCCATGGACTGAAGGGTCACAAGTTCAATTCCCAGTCAAGGGCCACATACCTGGGTTGCGGGTTCAATCCCTGGCCCTGGTTAGGGTTGTGCGGGAGGCAACCAGTTGATGTGTCTCTCTCACATTGATGTTTCTCTCTCTCTACTCCTGCACCTCTCCCTCCCTCCCTTTCACTCTATCTAAAAATCAATGGAAAAATATCCTCAGGTGAAGATTAACCCAAAAAATACGAGAGGTGGGGATATGAAAAAGATTGGTAAATGCCCAGCTGGTGTGGCTCAGTGGTTGAGCATCAACCCATGCACCAAGAGGTCACCAGTTCAATTCCTGGTCAGGGCACATGCCCAGGTTGTGGGTCAAATCCCCAATGGGAGGCATGCAGGAGGTGGCCTGTCGATGTTCTCTCTCATCAATGTTCCCATCTCTCTGTCCCTCTCCCTTCCTCTCTCTCTAAACAATAAAGAAAACAATTTAAAAAGAAAAAGATTGGTAAATGTTGAAACTGGGTGATAGATACATGGGAGTTGATTATGTTAATTTCACTCTTTTTGAATGTTTAAACTTTTTCCATAATAAGTTTATTTGTTTTAACTTTTTTGAGGGGGGAAACAGAAGAAAGCTTTCCCTAGAAGACTACCAGTCAGTTAGAATGGAACTGACATTTAAAATGATTGTGGGAGCCCTGGCTGGTTTGGCTTAGCGGACCAGTGAGTTGCGGGTTCGATTTCAGTCAAGGGCATGTACCTCAGTTGCGATGGTCCCTGACCCTGATTGGGGTCATGTGGGAGGCAACCAGTCGATATGACTCTATCACATCGATGTTTCACTCTGTCTCTCTCCCTCCCTATCTCCCACTCTATCTGATGATAAATAGAAAAATATCCTCGGGTGAGGAATAAAAAATAAAATAAAATGATTGTGGAGGAGCCCTGCACAGCATGGAGTGGAGGAGTTGAATGGCCTGGTGAAAATGAGTTAAGGGTTTTTTCCTTACCTGTGCAGAAGGTAGGTGCAATGATTTGAGAAGGAACCTAAGTTTTGAGTTGCACTTGACTTGCTGAAGGAAGGCCCAGGAGAAGAGGGATTGTTCAGGGTTCTGCTAGATGCAGGCAGAAAATGTGAGGTGTGGTCCTTGTTCAGGTGCCCTGTGGCACAAATGTCACAATCCTCTGTTTCACTTCTTTTCAGGCAAATGAAGATGTGACACAGATTGTGGAGATTCTCCATTCCGGGCCTAGTAAATGGAACTGGCTTACCCGGCGCCTGGTCGAGTTTACCTCTTCAGGGAGTGTCCTCCTGTTTGTTACTAAAAAAGCCAATGCTGAGGAGCTAGCCAATAACCTTAAACAGGAGGGTCACAGTCTTGGGCTGCTTCATGGGGACATGGATCAGAGTGAAAGAAACAAGGTCATTTCAGACTTTAAGAAAAAAGACATCCCCGTCCTGGTGGCCACAGATGTTGCAGGTAGAGTATGAATTTGTCCCCAATAATCTTAGGTTCTTATGCTGTAAGGGTGCTCTGTCTAGCTATATAAAACCTACGGTGTCTGGTCAAGCTGATTGAGGGCGCCCTGCTGTCCTTGCTGGCCATGTCCCATGGAGCAGCAATTCCGAGTATACTGATCACAACCAGAAAGAAGTTATCAGCCTCAAGGTACATTTGATGCTGGTTTTATTTTTTATATATTCCTGGTGCAAGAGAGAGGCCATGGCAGGTTAATGATGGCAGAAGATGTGTGTACCTTACAGTAGGTGGTCCAGCATCATAGAATCTACGATAGTGGCATTTGTTCTGGAAAAGTAACTCATATGCCTGTATGTCAGCTCAGCAAACCATGCACTTTGCCTAGATAAGAATGGAATCTGGGTTCTTAGAGGTTTAGCATTGGGGCTTGCTTTGGTCTTTTGACTCCTGATGAAGAATAAAATAATTTGGTTTTTTATTTCAGCCCGTGGTCTGGACATTCCTTCAATTAAGACTGTCATTAACTATGATGTGGCTCGAGACATTGATACCCATACTCATAGGATTGGCCGCACAGGACGAGCGGGTGAGAAGGGTGTGGCCTATACCTTGCTGACCCCCAAGGACAGCAATTTTGCTGGTGACCTTGTCCGGAACTTGGAAGGAGCCAATCAACATGTTTCCAAGGAACTTCTAGATCTGGCAATGCAGGTAAGGGGCTGGGGCACACTTCAGATTACTCCAACTTGTAAAACTAAGTGAAAATTTTCGATAAGCCTAAAGCAGATAACCTAGAAACATGTCAAGAAAGGGGAGGGAGGCTAGTGCTTAGAGGTATTCATCAGTATTGTGGGGCTTTAGAATTTATCTGGTCTGTCTTCTCATCCTCTCCTTTCAGCAGCATCGATATTGAAAAGCTATTCCTTTCTTTGTGCTAAAATCTGTTCTGAAATTTCTACCTGCTTGCCCTATAACACACTTGTGAGTAAGTGTAATCTCAAAGATGGCTCTGTTCCCCCCAGTCAGTCTTCTTTTGGGGGGACTAAAAATGTATGCTGGCTTTTAAAATGATGTATCTAATTATTCCTCATAGACTTAGATCTCAGATTTTGGACCACACTGATTACCAATCCAAAACCGAGTGAGGCATTCTACCAAATTAAATCTTGAGTCATGTTAATACATGCAGTCCCCAAATTACAAATGTGTTCCTGATACACGTTCTGATAGCAGAGACTTGGGTGTTTTTCACATAGGCCAGCCCATAGCACTTACCCGTAATGCACTTGTGGTGTACTGCTCATGCTTCAGTTCGTGGGTGAGAATAAAGGACCTGTATTGCACGAGAGAGTAGAATAATGTTTCCTCCTCTTTCCTGGGTATAGAGAGCCAATCGTAAACTGAAATTTTGATCAAGGTACATTTTGTCTTTGGTATTTTTCTACATCTCTTTTTGTGCCTCAGACTTCCTGTGCTCTCAGACTGATCAATTTCTCTCATCACCTTTCCCAAGCCTGCCCTGCCTCTCAAGAACTTTGACTGGCATATGTGATTATCAGATAAAGCCCTAACCTCCCCAAAGTGTTCACATTCTGAAGAGAATGTGAATAAATCTGATTAGTATTCTAGCAGTGATCAAGTTCACTGAAAACTTTTAGGCTCTATGGGTAAATAAAATCTTATTTTTATTATGTGGCTATCAGTCCTGGGCCTCTATACCTAGAATCAATTTTAATAAACCTCAATTCACATAGTTTTTTTTCCTTTACTTATAAATCTACTAATTCTTTTAAAGTTCCAAAGTTTTATGTCCAGTGGTATGTATAGATTATTTGAAAACTAGAAAATAAATTCATTTTCCTCAGGGAAGTTAGAAGGGGCCAGAGTAACTAATCACTTCCCTTCCTGGAGGCCTGGAGGAAGGAGCAATAAAGGAAGCCTTAGATAAGGATCTAAGCCTCCTGACAAATTGATGGATTAAACTACCTAAAAGGAAGTGACTCTGTGGTTCTTGTGAACAGTTCCTCCATTGCTATAAATACATTGGCTTAAGATAAAGCAAAAAGTTCTTTCCTCCCACTTAGTTTCCTCCTTGATATTGTGCTCTTCCTCTGGCCCCTTTTCCCTAACCTGGCTTAACCTTGAATTGTGTTCACTGCAGAATGCCTGGTTTCGGAAGTCCCGCTTCAAAGGAGGGAAAGGCAAGAAGCTGAACATTGGTGGAGGAGGCCTAGGCTACAGGGAGCGCCCTGGCCTAGGCTCTGAGAACACGGTGAGTCCATCCAACAGTAATACCCTTAAGGCTGGTCCAAAGTCCTGAGTGATGTTAGATCTATTCTCTACCTGAGAAAACCTCAGTGATTTCAGAATCCTGTCTAGAAGGAAGCTTGTGTTTAATTTGCTGGCTTAGGTCCATATTCATGCTGGTTCTTAGTGTTGTGACTTTATATTGAAGAACCACCTATGTGTACTTGGCTGACTAGATGTGCTCAGGAAATCAGTGGTTCTCAAATTGTGGTTCCTGTGCTAGCAGCAAATGCAGACTTGTGCCTCACCATAGACCTGGTGAATCAGAATCTCGGAAGGTGGGGCCCAGCAGCCTGTTTTTCCAACACTGGCCTAGGTAGAGCCTGCTGCTAGAAAGACATTGCTACAAGGTCACTGTGTAAAGTCTAGCTGTATCTTGTAACTAAACTTAGGAATGAGTCCTACACTCCTTGAGAAATTTTCAGCAGAGGGAGATGAGAGTACTTTTCTCCCAAACCATGTAACAAAAGCTCTCTGACTGGCTGTCTTAACTGCCAGTTTCCTATTACTCTGATTCCTAAGTCAAGTCTACATTTCTGGAGCATCATAGTTAACTTGTTGTCTTTGATAAATAGTCTGTTCCCACATTACAGTAATGATGTGATGTGAATGATGCCCCAGGTGAGAGCAGTAGCTAATATTCAGCACTTAGTATGTGCCAGGGCCATTCCAAGCAGACATGCACATTAACTCAGTCTTCTCAACCCCTCAGTGAGAGTAAGTGCAGATAATAAAACTGAGGCACCCAAGGTTACACACTGGTAAGTGATGAATTTCAGACTCTTTAAGGGTCTGGATTCAAAGCCTGAGCAGTCACGCATGTGCTGTACTGCCTTGTGGCCTTTTCATCTTTACTATAATTTTTACATAATTACGTACACATGTTCATGTTTGTGTGTATCAGCAGTGCCACATAATCAGCTTTGGGCACAATCTGACCTAATTTCTGATTATTAGGATTAATTCCCAGAAATAGAAATACTGGGTTGAAAGGTATAGCATTTCTAAATGATTCTTTGTTACTGCACCTTTTTTCACAAAACATAAGTAACTTTCTAAAAATATCATGTCCCCGTTCCCACTCCCATTTTTCAGTTTGTTGAGGCCCAGTCTGTAGTAGGGGGCTTTCTAATTTTGTGTCCATCCTCATGGGTGTGCTTGTTTTTTTTAGGACCGAGGAAATAACAACAATGTAATGAGCAACTATGAGGCCTACAAGCCCTCAACAGGAGCCATGGGAGATCGGCTGACGGCAATGAAAGCAGCTTTCCAGGTCTGAGATAAGCATTTAGCCAAAAGAGTTTTCAGTAACTCTTGGGCAGTGACGAGGGGGCCTATCTTGAGATGTAGCTGGGCTTGTAGGCTTGTAGGCTTGTAAGCTTGATGCTGGATTTAGGGCCTTCTCACTGCTTTCCATTGTGAATATAAACTTAACTGTATCTGACTTAGAGATGCAGGTGTAGAGGCTACAGAAACCCCACTTGCTGGCCATCTACTTCAGGCACACCGAGCCCAGGACTGTTGTGCTGCAGCAGGATTGCTATTCCCTCCTTGCCTCGCCAGCCTATGGTGTTGCCAACCTCCAAGGCTAGTGCAGTCTGGTTGATAGTAATCACCATTTTTTAGCTAAGACAAGTTTGATTCTGTATCTTGTGAACTCTGAACCCATCTTTCTACATTTATCCCTCGAGTTAGCTGGCCTTTATTTACACATTTTATCTATCTCCAGACTGATGAGCACAGAAACCACAGGATTGTGGGGCCATTAGGATGCTGAAGTCAGTGCCAAGATAGCATGAATACTATCTTACGTGTGAACACTCAAGTTCCTGTATACTTTATCATTGCCAAGCTTATATATTCAAGTTTCTTGAACTCACCATCTTTCCTATTTTTGTTCTCTTTTAGTCACAGTACAAGAGTCACTTTGTTGCCGCCAGCTTAAGCAACCAGAAGGCTGGAAGTTCTGCTGCTGGGGCAAGTGGATGGACAAGTGCAGGGAGCTTGAATTCTGTTCCAACTAATTCAGCCCAGCAGGGCCTTAACAGTCCTGATAGCCCCGCTGCCAGTGCCACCAAGGGCCTCCCAGGCTTTAGCAATACTGGGAACCTCAGCAGTGCCCCAGTGACCTACCCCACTGCCGGAGCCCAGGGAGTCAACAACACAGCTTCAGGGAATAACAGCCGAGAAGGGATTGGGGGTAGCAATGGGAAGAGAGAGAGATATACTGAGAACCGAGGGGGCAGCCGCCATAGCCATGGAGAGAGTGGCAGTGGCAACCGGCATAGCGATAGTCCACGTCATGGAGACGGTGGTCGCCATGGAGATGGATACCGCTATCCAGAAAGCAGCAGCCGTCATGCAGATAGCCATCGTCATGGGGAGAACAGGCATGGAGGAGGTGGAGGCCGACATGGGGAGAGCCGAGGTGCAAATGATGGCCGGAATGGTGAAAGCAGGAAAGAAGGTTGTAATCGTGAGAGCAAGATGGACCCCAAGGTGGATAGCAGCAAGATGGACAAGGTGGACAGCAAGACAGATAAGACAGCTGATGGTTTTGCCGTCCCCGAGCCACCCAAGCGCAAGAAAAGTCGATGGGACAGTTAGATGGTATGTGCTGAAGTGTGAAATCCTTTAATTTTATTTTTAGAAAGATTTTTGGTAACTAGGTGTCTCAGGGCTGGGTTGGGGCCCAAGGTGTAAGGACCCCTTGCCCTTAGTGGATAGCTGGCACTTGGAGACATTACCCCTTCATCTGGATCGTTTTTCAGATTATTTTCTTGGGAAGCTGCTTTGGTCCTTAGAAGCAGTGAGCGCTGGGAAGCTTCTTTTGGCTCTGGGTTTGTCATGAGGGTCAGGTCAGGATACCTTGGAAGAAAGGGCTTTATAGGGTACAAAACTTACTCTAGGTTTGTATCATATGTATATTTTTTACTGTCATCTTATAAACATGTACAAGTAAAATTCTTTTCCTAAGCTATGTGGCAGGCAGTCCCTTTTAGGAGTTGACTTCTGCAAACCCAGTCCTTTGAAGTATTAGGGATGTTTGGGAAGCACTTTAATGTTTCCAGACATTTGCAGGGAAGGGAGGTGTCTGATTCCAAGCGGGAGTCAATGCTCAGGTTCCCCAGCTAGGTTTGCATCCAGCCCTGAGAGGAAGCAGCAGCCTGCCTGACCCAGAGCCACTACTACTGAAGGGGGAAAGGTGATCCTAAAAACAGGATTGCTCCAGGTCTAAAGTGTTGCTAAATAAAAAAAAAAAAAACCCAACAGCTTTTAACTGTCTTCTCCATTGTATTTTTTTTTTTTTAACTTTCCACAATGGTAGAAAAACCTTTTGCTGAAATGATTTTGATGATTTTTGTTCTATCTTGTTTATAAAAGAAATATACATACTTCAAATTTTGTGACTTTGTGAAGGTTTCTTTAAGATGTGCATTCCTTTCTGCTTGCTCTAGTAAATGTTTTACTACTGGGACCTGTGGATTGTTTGTCATTTCTACTTCGGGAGTCAGTACGTTAAACATGATTTACAACAGTGCAGTACGTAAGTTATCACTTAGTATCTATAATCATGTTTTGGTTAATCCTTACCTGACAATATTTTTCCCATTGATTTTTTTTTTTTTTTTTAAGAGAGTGGAAAGGGGAGGAGAGAAAGGGGGAAAACCTCAATTGGTTGCCTCCGCACACTGGGGATCAAACCTGTGACCCTTCAGTGAGTGGGCCGACACTCTAACCACTGTGCAACATGGGCCAGGGCAATCATGGTTTTATTCAAATGATAATGGAAGATGAGGGGAAGACCTGAAAGGCCCACTTGCCCAGGAATACACTAGAATGAATATACCCCGAACACTCAAGTTCCCTTTATGATTTAAAAAAGGTATTTTTCATCCAGTACCCCACATTCTTCATGGAAGGGTTGTTGGGGTCTGTTACAGCACCAACAGGACATTTCAGCAGTGCTTTAACAGACCTTCCATCAGGCAGAGGATGTCCTCACCACTCAGGACCACCGTGAGAGTTCTAGGTACCCCACCTCACTGTCTTTTCAGATGACTGCAATGTGAGCCAAGGGTAGGGCTGGTACCATGGAGGCCATAGTAAACCACAGAATCACTCTTTGTCCACACACTGCCTTCTCAGAGGCCTTGGTGGCTCTGCTCACTTCTGCCTGTGTTTTTTCTTCTGCTCCTTCCGTTGCTGTGCTCTTTGGTCTTTCTTCATCCTTGAGTCCACCACCTTGAAATGACCTCTGACTCCAGCTGGCCGGCGCACTTTGCGGCCTACACCTTTTTTGGCTACAACATAGGTGACTTGGCGTTTCTCCTTGCCAAGCCCAGCCTTCTTGTAGAGACTGTAAATGGGAGAAACAGGTTAGAGGCTCTCTGCCGCTTTTTAACCTGCATGTACCTTAGTGGGTGACCTCCCCCCATCACCTTCGAAGCTGTGCCACTTTCTCTCGTTCTGAGATGTCCACCGTGTTCACCACAGCTTCTGCCTTCTTCTTGGTTTGCTCCAGCTTCTTTAGCATCTGTGTGAAGCCCTCAGTCAGGTTGACCTCTTCCCCACCTCTGCCTGACCCACCTCTCATCTCAGGCTGCCCCACTACTTACCCTCCGTTTCTTTCTGGCTTTAGCCTCAGCCACTTTCTTGATGGGACGCGCATTGATTTCCCGCCAGCGTTTCCGGTAATGCTCCACCTCCTTCTTGTCAACAGGCAATTGCCGTATCCTGTGCTGCTTTTCTTCCTGCACAAACCATTCTGGAAGCTCCCCCTCATCCTCATTAAATGTATACCTAGGTGGAGAGAACACAGCCCTAATGACCACTTCTTCTAGAAAAGAAACCACCACTTACCGACCCCACCCTGGCCAACTTCTCATGATGTTCTGGCCCCCTTACCGGCTGAAGGAGTTATCTATGAGGTCTCTCTTGGCCTTTTTAGAAGAGGCAATAATAGCACCTAAAGCAAGGCCTTCAGGATCCAGTATCCGATGTTTTACTACAGGAGGAGGAGGAGGAAAGTCCAAGCTTAATTTCCACCTGGAAATTCCCATGGTCTCCTCCCATTCCACTGGGTGCAGATCCACTCTCACCTGGGTCCTCAATAGGCACAATCTCAAACCCATCATCATCTGACTTAGGCCCACGGCTCCGCTTCTTACCATGGCGTGGTTCCCAACTACGGAAGAGAGGAGGACTGTGCGTGAATGCCCCACCATTCCCCACACCACTCAGACCCACTCCCATCTCATCTCAACCCTGGTTCCTATTTAAGACTGCTTGAGTAACTTCCAGAAATCCTACCATGGGCTGTACTGCAGACCACTTAAATCAGAATAGTCAGTATTTTTAAAGCTCTTGATCTGCAGCCAAGGTTGAAAACCCCCAACTTAGAGAAAGGGTTAGAACCACTGCTTTCTCTCCATCCCTTCTTCGTCAGCTGCAACCACTCACCTCTCTTCATCCTCACTGCTGCTGCTATCACTGTCCGAGCTATCATCTTTCTCTCCCCGCCTAGAGCCAGCAGCAGCCTCTGTCCCTGATGGAGCCTCTGCCTCCTTAGGGGCCTTATCCTGGCACTGGGAAGGTTTTCTCTCCGTCTTCAAACCGAAAGGTGGTGGTGGTGGTGGTGGTGATGGTGGTGGCTGAGACTGCCCCTTCCGACGGCTCTCATACAACAGCTGGGCCTGACTGATCTCCAGAGCCTCATCAGCATCATCCTCAATCCCACTGAAGCCATCCTGTGATAGGGGACATATTCAGCCCTCCTTCTCCAGGGAATGCTAATTCCTTGTCTGTCTTAGCCCCCGGCCTCCTCTTACCTTTGAGAACCACAGGCTGGCTTGTTCTTCCTGCAGGACCGCCTTTTCCTCCAATGGCACCAGCAGGGGATTTTCTTCTTCATCCTCCTCTTTATCATCTTCTGCTTTAGCAAATCGTACACTGTAGACCCAAGGAAAGTGGGTGGAGGGTCAGTGCCCTGGAGAACTCCCATCCCTCTGGCAATACCTCCTCCTGCACACACCAGCCCCCCACCTTACCGCTTTTGGTCCTTTAGACTCTGAGGTCCTCTGACTCCTGCCAGCTCCTCTGGATCCAGGTCACTATCCAGAGATGAATCGTCATCACCCTCACCATCTGACACATATATGTCATCTCTTGTCTGGTCGGACAGAAGCATGTCTGCAGCACTCATATCCCCTTGTGTTACCTCTTCTAACACCTAAAGTTTGACAGAGAAACAGAGATCGGGGGCACTTAAAAGAACATACTGCTTTTTTTCTGTGTCCATTATCTTTGTTTATGCTCAGCAACATTAGGAAATATGCTATGACAAACCCATTATCTCCTTTTACAGACAGGGAAGTGTTGAGGCTGTCAAAAACATCCCATTCTATACCAGGTCACTCACCTGTCCCACTAAGCTGTCTTGTCTTCAATGGTAGCGGAAATAGGTTTATGGAAAAGTACCCACAGCCTATATAGCATCAGATCTTAAAATGTTCTAAAACACTGGTTTTTCTTTTTAAAAAATTATTCTCAGAAGGTACCTCATCACCTTCTGAGAATAATACAATCTACAAATTTTGTTTCCACTGAATAAAGGAGCCTAGACAACATCTTTTTTCTATTCCTCCCCCAAACCCTAGTAGGTAGGTTCTATTATTCTCTTTTACAGATGAGGGAACTGAGGCAAAACATGGGTAAGTGGTAGTCTGCTCCAGGACCATTACACTCTCCTGTACAACAAAGATAACCTGGTTTTCCATTCCCACACAAAAGCTCATTTTGCTTGTGATACTGATTTTATTTAAAAAATCCAATTCCCCAGTATTCAGCAGAAAGCACCATTCAGTAGCCAAGTGCACCAAGGTGCTAATTTGGTCTCAGTGAACTGAGGCATGTTCTTTTCTGAGGAAACCCCTCCATCACTTGTGCTTGTAACCCAGGTACCCTGGCTGCATCTACTAGAACCTAACTTCTTGCAAGAGTGCCTCTTGCTGCTTCTATTCTTCTGTTTTATATATGATATACACATATATAACATTCTTATAGTTCTATAAGAACAAATCTGTATCAATAACACTCACAAATCCTAATTTCATCATGTTAGGTTTATGTTCCTTCCTGGTCTCTGAGACACAAGGCTCTTGTTTTTTCCCCAGTCTCCCCTCACTGAGGTGGACACAGCAATCATGAGCGATGATCATGCAGCACACTTAAGAAAATACCCAAACAGATCCTCCCATCTCCTCAATCTATGCCAACCTTGCCTCACCTGGTGACCCCGGATGGTGCGCAGGGAGAACATGCCAGTCTCCCCCTCATCGGCGATGGACACCCCGGGAAGATCCATCTTCAGCTCCACACGCTCCCGTTGCTTTCTCTGCTCACGCAGCAGCTTCTTTTTCTTCCTGAGGGGACAGTTTGAGGAATTATACCAGCCCAGCTCTGAAGATTCCCCAACCATTCCTTCATTCTCTTTCTCCATCCCCACACACTGAGGAACTCTTCGGGGGGCCAGAGGGGTCCCCAAAGCTCCTTGCCTGCTCTTCTCACCTCTTTAATTCTGCCACCTCTTGGGCCTTCATCTCTGCCAGGGTCCGGTTCAATTGTTCCTCCTCTTCCTCCTCCTTAGAGAGCTGCTGCTTGGTCCCAGCTGGTGACTCCTCTTCATCACCTTCCTCCTCTTCTCCTGAGCTGAGGCTGATAGAACAGTCAGAGGAGCTTGGTTACTTCCCAGGCACTTCCCGCCAACACACACTCAACACCTACCATGCTTTAGTTCCCTCCTCACCTGATGTCCAGTGCTTTTGCTTGCTCTTTCAGCTTCTTGGCCACATATCGCCGAAGCTTTGTTCTCCAGTTCAGTAGGGACCTGTCCCAGAAATACCATTACAGACCTTACCATCTCCCTCTTTGACCCTGCCCCATACTGTTTTAGGCCCCTGCCCCTCATTTCACATTTGAGTCACACATCCTAGGGCTCAAGTCCCCACCCCAAACCTCTAGCACAGCAGCACCCTATTCCCAGAGATCAAAGGCCTTTCCCTACCTTTGGGGCTCCTGGCATCGACACCCACCTCCACCACATACCTAAGCTCCTTGCGCCCCAGCACTTTGATATCCTGACAGCACACCCGTATGTCCTCAGTGGTAGCTGGATGCTGTGCCAACTCTTCATCATCTAGGGTGATCTGTTTGGGAGGAAGAAAAGGAGTTGGGAAATTTTCAGGCCCTTTCTGGGGTTCCCTTATACCCCCCTCAAGTCTGGGGACTCACTTCACTGGCTTTGGAGAGGAAGTCAACAGGGTTGGCAGCTCGGAGGAAGTCAGTGACCGAGGTACGATAATAGAGAGTGAGATCACCCTCAGGATAGCCTTCAGCCTTAGGGAGGGAAATAAAGAAGGTTGAGCAGTTCCTTCTGGGTGTCTTTAGGACCCACCAGGCCCAATTTCCCCAGAGTTCTAAAATCTGAGGGTGGCCACGTTCCTCAAACACACCTTTGGTTTCTTCTTAGTCACCAACTCAGTAATAGTCTTGGCCTGAACTTCAACCTCCTTGAAGGCAAATTTGGGGTCAAAGAATTTACTGTCAACCTTGTCAGGAGCCAGGAATCCTAAGATGATGATAGGATATAAAAGAAAGTGTAAAGAAAGCATGCTTTGGTAGTTTGGAGATGAGTCAAGAGAAAGAAGGAAGTGATGCCCACCCACCCTGGCAGACTACAAAGATCTCTGCAGATTCATGGCGAGAGGCTTGGGGCTTGGTGGCCTGGACGTGGCGGAACAGCTGCTGGAAGATCCATAGCAGGGGCTGATAGTCACGGGAACGGAAGACCTTCGTGATGAAGCAGCCACCACGGGCCAGAAAATCACAAGCCAATCGCAGAGCCATCAGTGTCAAATGGGCTGTGGGAGAGAGAGGGTTAACAGAACCAATGCAGCCTAACAGGTCATGCCCACCTCCACCCTCATCTCTGTGCCCCTTGCACCTTGTGAGTAAGCATCATGGACCCAGCTAGCCCCGACATTGGGGGCTCCATCATTGAGCACAACATCAACTTTCCAGGTCTTTAGCTCCTTCCTCAAGGCCTACAAAGAAAGAAAGCGATTATAGCAGCAGAAACACAGGAATGGCTACAGGTGGAGTCCCCAATTCAGCCATCTGCCTATCCAGTCATTTGCTGAGTGCCCATCAAAGGCCAAATACTATGTCTGGCACAAGAGATATAATGACAAACAAAAATAACATATCTGTTTTTGTGGAGTTTACAGTCTACTAGTAAGCCCATTAGAAAGGATTTCACTGAAATCCCTGCACTTGCTCCAATTCCAACACCTCATTTCTGACCAAATAAAGGCTGGAATGGGCATGAGGCATATCCCGGGCTTACAGACATCATGCAGACACTGCTCAAGGCATGGTAAACAGGAAAAATCTCTCCTTCAGAAGATTTGGGTGGGAAGAGGCATGGAAATGGATGTTTGCAATATAAATGGGACAGGAAAAGAGAGATTCCTATCACCTGCCTACAGCGTTCTGTTGTGATGTCCTCTTGGAGTGTCACCACGTTGGGAAGAGGCTTGATTGGAACCAGGTCCACCCCTGGAAGAAATAAGGTCAGAGTATTCCAAAAGGTTGCCTCAAGCACGAAGAAAGGTAATGTAGAACACAGTACCTCGTATTCTCACCCCTAAAACACCTGGGTGAGCCCCCTGTCACTCACCCACAATAAGACTTGATACAGGCATAAACTTAGCAGCCACCTGCAGCCTATGAGAGAAAAACAAAGATTAAAGCACCCAGGACTATTCCTTTCCCTCCCTTGGCAATCAATATCTGTTTGCCCTCCTACCCCCCAACCCCGTGTTAGGAGGAGCCCTGCTAAGTGCAGTGGCCAGAGCATGTCCTATGCACACGTTCCAAACCTCTTCCCTACAATGTGTCTTTCTGGGAAGTAGAGAAATTGAGGCTGTTATTACTGTACCCGTCTCTCCCCTAATGCAACTCTCAGTCATTCCAGGCCGGATAGAACCCAGAAACCAGCGGTCAGGAGAGACAGATACTGGTTATTACGCACCATCCCCCTGGAGCAGCACACAGGTCCAGCAAGGCTCGGGCTTTCTGCAGGAATTGAAAGCGACGATTCAGTTGAATCAGCTTGAACGCAGAGCGGGAACGATAACCTGAGGGCGTCGACAAAATAATCAAGTCCACAAAGTGCTTTCCCAGCGGGATTTCTGCGGCCTCACAACCCCACTACTTCTGCGAGAGAAACTCAATATTCGGAAAGGGGAGCGAACCCTGACTCACCAGTCTCCTTCGCCAAGTGATAGAACTTGTCCCGCCGGCTCTTCCCGACTTTGCCCTTCTTGCCCATGGCGGGACGGGGGGGTGTCACTCAATCTAGGGAGAAAGAAATTGGAACGTCTCTTTGCGAAGCACCGGACTCCGCTTTCCGTACCAACCACACTCAACGCCTTGCCCCACACCACTCTCCACCGTTCCCACCACTCTTGAAGTGGCACATGGAGGCAGCAAATGCACTTCCGCTTCCGCTTGCGTCGCCTGCGTCCCCAGCTCCAAGTTTTCCGTCATTTGGAGCGTGGCCACAAGAAAATCCTTATACTCTGTAGCCAGGTTTTATAAGTTGTAGGTTGGGACTAAGAGAACCAAGAACGGGTTTATAGAAACATTCAGGAGTTTTGTGCCCTTCAAAGCTCCTGAGCTCGCGTAGCCCCCCCACACCCCCATCACGGCCCTTGTTATTTGTTATCCTCTTTACGCACAGCCCGCCCATTGACCCGGAACTCTTCTCTGCCCGGGTCTTCGGGCTCCAAGTCCTGCTTCTGCGCCTGCGCGCCAAGGCGGCTCGGCTGCCGCCGGTCTCCGCGACAGAGGGAAGATGGCGGTTGATGGACCAGAGCAGGTATGGAGGCGGCGGCGGCGGCTGGGCAGGGGCCGGGCCTGGATGTGGAGCAGGCGTGACCCGAGGTGGGCCGCCGGCTAGGGCAAGAGGGTCGGGTGGGTCGGGATCGGTGGACCAGTTCAAATTAGGCCCTGTCTGGGACCGGATCTGCTGTGTCAGCGCCGCCCCTTTGGGTCAGGGCAGGGCCGGGAGAGGAGGACACGGTGGAGGCGGAGAGAGGAGCGATGGGAGCGGGAGCGGGGACGGGCTCGTTCGCGAGTCTCGGAGACAGGAAACCCATCCTTCCTCCTGGATCCGCCTGTGGTAATAACCCCGGGTCTGTGTAGCGCCTGACTCGGTATAAAGCTCTCGCGTGCATGTCGTCTCTTGATCGTTCTGAAAGTCATGGGAGGTAGGCGACACTCTCATTTTGCTTTTAGTTTAGTCATGGGGAAATGGAGGGTTCTGAAGAAGTGCAGTAAGGGATTAGAACCCAAATCTTAAACCTCCGTCCAAGCTGGAAGTGGCTTGAATGTTTAGCCTGTTGTTTAATAGTAACATTGTGTCTTCAGATGGAGCTGGAAGAGGGGAAGGCAGGCAGTGGACTCCGCCAGTATTATCTCTCAAAGATTGAAGAACTCCAGGTGAGGACGCACTCCAGAGGTTCAGAGGGAGCTAGAAGGGGGATGAGGATTGACGGAGATTTCTACAAATCCATTAAATTCCAGTGGGGCGCTGTGGGAGAAGTAATAAACAGAAAAGGCCATTCCTTTTGGAAGAAACTTGATAGCGAGGGTTTCATATAAAAGGAGTGACACGGGCTCAGGAGCTGAGGTTTATCAGACCCGTTGAGGCAGGGTGAGAGTGCAAGGGAACACAGAACTGCATCTGGACAATGCTGATTCCATGCGACTGAGTGAAAAAGAATTGGCAACCCAGTGCTCTAGCCTAAAGAGGGAGCAAGGACCATAGAAATAAGGAAAATAACCAATCCAAATTGGATGGAGGAAAGCCATAGGGAAGATTTCTGAACTCCATGTACATTTGCAGGTATTGTATATGGTTTATCATTTTTGAAATGCGTTTATGTGTGATTTCATTTGTTCTTCCCAACAGTCCTAAAAAGAGGCAGGGTGTAGGTAATGCTATGCCCATTTGCAGTTTGGTAACAGAACTAGGCCTTTAAAATGGCTTTACCTAGCTGTTAATTGGCATCAGGAGGGCTAAAACTTAGGCTTCTGGCTAATAAAGATCTTTCCACTCTAGCATGTTGATATGCCTTCCTGCAAGAAATTGACATAAACTAGATATAGCTTTTCTCCACTAGGGTTTGTTATTCCTGGACCAGTCTTAGACAAGTAGCTTTTGTGAGGGCTGCCCTAAGCTCCAGAGGGACTGTTGGAGGACAGGCCAGGGTCATTAGGATCATAGTGGAGAATCTGAAACAACATGCAGGTGCCTATGCTCTTCCCTCGCTCAGTTCATACCAGCCTGAGGGTCTTGGCCAAGATCTTAACCTCCTACTGTTTTCTGCCCTTTGAAATTTCTTGTCCTCCGCAGCTGATTGTGAACGATAAGAGCCAAAATCTCCGGAGGTTGCAGGCACAGAGAAATGAGCTTAATGCAAAAGGTGAGGGGCGGGAGGGAAGGTTGCATGTGGGCATTTGGTCTGAGGGCGGACTGTTCAGATATCCCTGAATTGTCTTCACATTGGTGCTTTTGTTTTCTCCCAATCCAAGGTGATGCTTTGCACTGATATATAGTTGTTCACATGCACCTCTCTCTCCAAGCCCCATTGTAACCCACTCAAAGACATGAATTTTGACTTTCTTTTTGTGAGTTTCCTTTCAAAACTTCAAAATGGTGTTTAGTCCCCGCATATTGAATTGAGTTGTGGGGAAGAGGACACCCAAGAAGCTGGGTGACCACCATGTCTGTTTCCTGTCTAGTTCGCCTATTACGGGAGGAGCTACAGCTGCTGCAGGAACAGGGCTCCTATGTGGGGGAAGTAGTCCGGGCCATGGATAAGAAGAAAGTGTTGGTTAAGGTAAAGGCAGCATGACCCCAGGGACCACCCGCTGTATTCCCATACCTTTGTGTTTAGCCTTGTGAGAACCATCATTCTGTCACGTTATTCTAGGACTAAGGGGTCTCCCTGGGTGAGGTTGGTGATTTGCTGGCTGTCAGGAAAAGGCATGAGTCCTGTTTCTTTAGGTACATCCTGAGGGCAAGTTTGTTGTAGATGTGGACAAGAACATCGACATCAATGATGTGAGTGCAGCAGGTGAGGTGGGAGTTTGGGGTCAGTTCTCACCACACAGCTTCCTGAAAGTCTCTCCCCTCTCCCAGGTGACACCCAACTGCCGGGTGGCTCTAAGAAATGACAGCTACACTCTGCACAAGATCCTGCCCAACAAGGTAGACCCACTGGTATCACTGATGATGGTGGAGAAGGTGCCAGATTCAACTTACGAGATGATTGGTGGACTGGACAAGCAGATTAAGGAGATCAAAGAAGTCATCGAGCTGCCTGTTAAGCATCCTGAACTCTTTGAAGCACTGGGCATTGCGCAGCCCAAGGTGAGAAGCAGGGCTTCTGTGGAAGGTCTGTGCTGTGCCTGTACACCTGTCCCAAGCCAAACTTGAGAGCACTGGTTGGGGCGGGAGAAGCTGGCCTCGGGGAGAGCTGCTACTAGGGCATTAAGGCAGTTTAGATAGGAGCTCCAGAAGGGGCTTTGACATTCATTCTTTTATATCCCTAAGCATCTAGAATGGGATCTAGTGCAGAGAAAGCACTCAGTAAATGTTCATTGAATGAGATGTGGGGCTGGCTTTCTGCCCTGAGTCCTTCTGTTTCTCTCTAGGGAGTGCTACTGTATGGACCCCCAGGCACTGGCAAGACACTATTGGCCCGGGCTGTGGCTCATCATACGGACTGTACCTTTATTCGTGTCTCTGGTTCTGAATTGGTCCAGAAATTCATCGGGGAAGGTAACTGTGACTAAAAACATGAAAACCAAGTGGAAGTGAGGGGGTGGAGGTGAGGGTAGGGAACTCATCAACTCCTAATGCCAGCCTGGCCTCGGCACAGGGGCAAGAATGGTGAGGGAGCTGTTTGTCATGGCACGAGAACATGCTCCGTCTATCATCTTCATGGATGAAATCGACTCCATCGGCTCCTCAAGACTGGAGGGGGGTTCTGGAGGGGACAGTGAAGTGCAGCGTACCATGCTGGAGCTGCTCAACCAACTGGATGGCTTTGAGGCCACCAAAAATATCAAGGTAAGGTGGTGTTGGCCATAGGAGCCAAGGGAAGGCTCTGGGTGAGGTGCAGCTTAGGGAGGGGCCTACCTGGTGCCACACCTCTTACTCCTTCTCCACTCAGGTTATCATGGCTACTAATAGGATCGATATCCTGGACTCAGCTTTGCTTCGCCCGGGGCGCATCGACAGAAAAATAGAATTCCCGCCCCCTAATGAGGAGGTTTGTGACGGGCATTGCTGGGAGTGGCCCTGGCTGTGGGTGTAAGCAGTGCGGCTGAGGCTTTTCCTCGCATCTCTAGGCTCGGCTGGACATTTTGAAGATTCATTCTCGAAAAATGAACCTGACCCGGGGCATCAACCTGAGAAAAATTGCTGAACTCATGCCTGGAGCATCAGGGGCTGAAGTGAAGGTAATTGAAGTGCTCAAGGGAAAGGAATGGGGCAGAGGCAGGAAGCTCTGGGTTCAAGGGCACGGCAACAGCCTGTCTTCCTTTCGCTGTTCAGGGTGTGTGCACTGAAGCTGGCATGTATGCCCTGCGGGAACGGCGAGTCCATGTCACCCAGGAAGACTTTGAGATGGCAGTAGCTAAGGTACAGGTCTCTGTCTTTTCTGCCTTTGCTGATGGTGGCTCTGGAGCAGTGGGGACAGGGCCTGCATTCACCCAGTTTGTAACGTAATGTTTTCTCTCTTTGCAGGTCATGCAGAAGGATAGTGAGAAAAACATGTCCATCAAGAAGCTATGGAAGTGAGGTGATACTCCTTGTGTGGATCCTTCAAATAAAGCTCTGCAGGACAACCCCTTCAGTCTGTTCATGAGTGGCCGCACTGTTCAATGACCAGGTCTGGGTACCACCAATAAACAAGGATTTATTTGGAAATTTCCAAACCCGCCAGAAGTGGCACTTTCCAAGCCCTAGGCCCACCCTCCTTACCAAGCTCCAAATGACAACGAGTTCTCCCCACCTTCCCCTGTCCTCTACCAAGCATGCACACCCATACCTCAGGCTATGCCAGAGAACTCGAGAGTCCCCTTCCTCTAGGAGGCTTTACAGCCCTGGGCCCAAGAGCTGGGGTGGCAGCCCTGTGGCATCCCGGGAGATGATGGCGGCCAGAGCCGCTTGCATAGATTGAGGAAAGAAAATAAGGGAGGAGGCACCAAATAGGGCTCCCTGAAAAACCCCAACTTACCCCCTGTACAAAAAAGTGGCTCCCACATAGAAGAACCTGCTCCCCAAATAGTGCAAATACCCAAAGTAAAGGAAAAAACCAGCAGCAAGGCTGGGCTGATAGGAATGGCAAAGAACTTTGGTTTAGAAAGGCTAGGAAGAGTGTGGGCTGTGCCCCTCTTCCTTGCCCAGCTCCCCAGAGCCAGCTAGGGCACTCGTCCCAAGGGGGAGTCTGTAAACAAGCAAAGCCAGTGGCCTTTGGTTCTGAACCTTCTCCCTTACAACATCAAAGCAAGGCCCCCAGTAGTTCTACTTGGGCCTGCCTGCAGGGGACAGAGGCATCCGCTGTGAACCCAATTAAAGCCAATGCATAAAGTAAGTAATAAGGCTTTGGGGACCAAGCAACAAGGAATCCTATCACTACATTTATGAAACTAAAGCTGGGAAGCAGAGGGTGGCAGGAGACACCCCTCACTCCCCTCCTTATGCTACATGTCTGCAGCCTCAGATGGTCCCTTCCAGGCTGAGGAGGGGATGGTTCCAGGGCTGGGAAGAAAGGAAGGGGTCCCTGAGCAGTTAGGTCAGGCGAATTCCCAGCACCTGTTCCAGTTCTTGCCTTCGCTGCTGCACCTGGAGAAGAGAGAGACCAGCAGCTC
Organism: Tadarida brasiliensis; assembly: GCA_030848825.1. NCBI lineage: Eukaryota > Metazoa > Chordata > Mammalia > Chiroptera > Molossidae > Tadarida > Tadarida brasiliensis. Next base: position 54,173,997 of record CM061273.1, read on the forward strand.
AGGCCTTTGCTGCTCTACCACAGGAGGGCAAACACAGCAGAGTCTTACCTTGGCAAAGATATGCCTCCTACCACAGGGCAAACAGAGCAGTCTCACCTTGGCAAAGATGTGCCTCCCCACTGCTTCCTGGGCCCAGGGCTGGTGGTAGAAAGCAGCTCGTCTCTCCTCCTCAGGATTCCCAATCACATCAGTGATGATCTGCAAAGAGCCAGGAGGTAAGTGGTAGCATAACTCCCACTCCTGAGCCAGTCTGCCCCTGGAACCAAAATAGTGATGGGGGTAAAACCACCCAGAGCTTAAAATGGTCTCAACCCCTGGAAAGGACCACACCTTGAGGTCTCGGCGCTGGGAACGAAGCCATTCCTGGATGAAGTCCTGGGGGTCAGTGCTAAAGCTGAGCATGAAATCTCTCTGGGTCTTGAGCTGGTTGATGGACTCAATGGTCTCATGGATCTGGGGAAGGGGCAGATAACATGTGTCAGACTGGCCCCCACCTCTAGGGGGTCTGTTTCCAGACCTAACCCCAAAGGACTTAGACAGAAATCCCATCCCAAGGTGCTACATGTACAGAAATGCCCAACAGAGCCTGCTCACCCCCATCTTGGGCCCCAGAGGAAGTTGGGGAGGCAGAGCACGCACCTTGACATCAAGGGAGGCAATCTCCTGCTGATTGGTGGTGGAGGCCAGAAAATTGCTCATCTGGGCCTTGAGTGGGTCATCCACCTCCACATCAATGTCATAACAGGCTGTCTTCTTCTGGTCATTGGGATCCACACTACAGGCAGCACACAAGAGGGGAAGCGTGAGTACACAGCAGTACCCATCCCACCCACCTGGGCCAAACCCGCACACACTTGGGGAGCAAGAAACCAGACCTGCTGCTTCTGTCTGGCTTTAGATCAATCCGAAGGTAAAATGCTCTTGGAAAAGCCTTCCCATCATTCTTTTCCCTCTTACCTAATGACATGGTTGATGACAATGGGGTCTGGATGCTGCAGCAACCCAGCCAGCTTCATGGGAATCTCAGAGAAACGGAGTCGACCACAACTGAAGATCTGGAGGGAGTACCAAAGATGCCTTTTCAGGGCACAGGAGAAAATGGATCGTCCCAGGGCCAGTGTGAAGAATGTGGCTAAGAGCTAGCCCAGTGGAGCTCTGGGGCAGCAGGCACGACAAGGGCTGAGAGGCCAGAGGGGGCACGGTGACCCAGCTAACCTGGCGGAAGTAACGGTTGCAGTTGATGTACTCGCGCTCATGCCCATCCTGCAGCTGGTTGTGTTTGATGTAAAGCCACAGGGCCTGCATGATGGCAGCCCTTGTCTGTGTGTGCACTCCCAGCAGCCTCGCCAGTCGGGGGTCCAACTTGTACTGGGGAGGCTGGACAGAAGGAAGTCAGAGGAGGGGTTCTTGTGAAAAACCAAAGCCAAAGAATGGATCATAGACAGGAAAGGTTTAGAATCTGCTCCTATTCCCCAGACATGGCCCTAGAGTATTTGTCACCTGATGATCCAGCATGAGCAGGAGGGTGCACTTGACGTTGAGGTCTCCAGGCCGTTTCACCTGGAAGCCATCTGTCTCTTGGGTGGTGGGCATCCGATGCCACTGGCAGGGAGGAGGGGAGCATAGTTCATCACCAAGGGGGTGGGCATGAACATACACACCTGGCCCTCCAAGGGGACCAAGGCCATTTCTCTGTCCCCCAGGCATGCCAGCCTGTGCTCATGCCCTAGGTCCACTCTCACCTCCACCAGGTGGTTGTCAGGCCCGTACAGTTCCTTGTCTAGCTCAATAACCAGGCTCTTAAAGAATGAAGAGAACTTCCTCTTCTGTTTGCTAGGCTGGGGAGAGAAAGGGGTGAGATGGGAGTGCTGCTGAGCTCTCAAAGCTACCTATGCTAAGCCCCCAAAAGAGAAACATTGTTTCAGCCCTGAAGTTCAGGGTACTAAGGATTCTTGGGCCCTGAAGCAGAGAAAAGAGACTGGAAGGATGAAAAGGACTCTCTATGAAGTCCCACTGTTACCCAACAAAGGACTGTGATTTAAAAAGGGGAACCCCTGCCTGACCAGTGTGGCTCAATGGATTGAGCTCGTCCCATGGACTGAGAGATCCTGGTTTGATTCCCGGTCAGGGCACATGCCCAGGTTGTGGGCCCAATCCCCAGTGGGGGGCATGCAGGAGGCAGCCGATCAATGTTCTCTCTCATCGATGTTTCTATCTCTCTCTCCTCCTCCCTTCCTCTCTCTCTAAAATCAATAAAGAAAAAAGAAAAAAATCAAAAACAACATTTAAAAAAAAAAAAAAGAACCCCTTCCTCAAGACACTACTGCCACCTGCAGGAGAATTGTTGTAATAACCAGACAAATCTTCAACCTATGACTGGCTTGGCCCTGTGCGAAGCTTGACCAGGAGTACTGCTCTCTCCCTCAGGCAGGACTTCCCCAGAAGTGCCAAAGTGTCTGGCCCCAGTCTTTAAATCCACACAGGCCACATCCTCTCCAGACACCTCCTTTCCCAACTCACATCATCCAGGAGTTTTCCCTCCACTCGGAGTTCCCAGGAAGCCACCTTGTCCCCTGCTGGGGTTCCTCCAGGGGTCCCTGCAGTCCCTGCAGTGTCACCTTCTGCCTTGCTGGGACTGAACGTATTGGAAATATAGATCCGCAGCTTTCGTTTTTGCTGAAGAGAAAAAGATAACCAGCTACAGACAGACCAACATGTTAGAAAACACTGATACCCAGTCTTCCCCTCTGAACTCATTCAACATCAATACTGAGTGGCAGCTATGGGCCAGCACCTTGTTAGGGAATTGGAAGTAGGAAATCCCAGTCTTGGCCTTCAAGGAACTCACAATTTTGTGGGGGGGGGACAGATGTGTACTACCCACAGTTCCAACACGGTGGTATCACTGGTGTGACCGAGGGACACACAGGGTGCTATCGGGCAAATTAGAAGCTTCTGGCTCATATTTTAAATGAAACTCAAACATCCATCATGGTCCCAAAATATAGCCTTTGCCATTCAGAGTATCATTTTTAAAAAGAGAAAAAGTAAAAAAAAACTTTTCTAGGGATGGGTAAGGAGACAAGAATTACCCGAATTACCCTAATCTACCCTCTAGTCTTGCCTTTCAAACTTATTACCACGATCAACATGACTTATATTTTAAATCATGACCCAGGATCCATACACATCTATATAAACATCTGAAACAAAAATGTTATGAAATAATGGTAAGTATTTTACTGTGAAGAATGATCATTTCTACTATTTTATATTTCAGATGGTCCCACCACAATAAACTGAGTTCCTGCTCCACTAAAGGGCTGCATCTGCAGGGTGGAAACTCCTGCTCTACACATCACAGACCCTTGCTTAGCCCCTGGAAAACCAGGCCAAGGAGAGGCAGGGAGCTTGGGAAGGCCCAGGAGTAGCCAGGGCTGCACATACCGTCAGAGGCTTTTTGATGGCCTCCTGGATTTCCATCCGCTTGCGAGCAATGGTCTGGTCCAGCTTCCGCTCAAAAGCCAAGAGATCCATGTACGCCTGAGACTCTGGGACAAGCTCCCGAATCTGGAGGAAGGGAGAAGGAATTCATCAGCTTGTTTCAGCTGCAGCTCTGGCTCTTTCCTCCCTTCCTTCCCCATCGCAGGGTTGAGGGAGACTAACTCCATCCATAGCCAGCCAGCCAACGGGTGGGCCTCCTAGGCTTCCTCCCAACATACTCACTCGCTGAGGTAGAACCTTATCTGCCATCTTCCTCCTCTTTAACCTGGGGAGGACAGAAATCCAATTAAGAGGTCAATGATCCAAAGAACCTCCCCCATCCATCCCTCCAGTCCCCAGGACCCTCCCCAAAGAGAACGAGGAGTCTTCCTAAGTCACTGCAGCTCTTAGGACAGAAGGAAGCCTTCTGTTACCACTAGAGCTGTGCTAGGTAGGGTGGGAGAAACAGGACAGGCTTACCCCCGGCGCTGGGCAGGCATAGGGGGCTGGGCCTGGGGCACAAGCAGACGTTTTCGGAATGGGTCCATCATGGTGGGTGGCATGCCAGGTCGAAGTGGAGTAGCTGTGCCAAATGGGGAGCCCGCAGTGGGTCCCACCTGCAAGCCAGCCATGGGCATCCGGCTCCCTGGTGACATGCCAGGCCGCTGGGGGAAGTGAGTCAACAGGGGTGTACAGGTCAGTGGCAGGGCCCTATGAGACCCATAGCCCATTCCCTCCATCCCTGTCCTCGGCCAGGTCCAGCCCTGAGCAGCACACCGCAGAGGCCAAGCTGGAGTGCCAGGAACAAAGGGAAGCAGGCGCCTGAGAGCAGAAGTGTAAACCACACCTGCTCCGCCCCTTTCAACCGCCCTGGCAGCAGTGCCAGCGAATGAGGCCTGCGGAGCCAGGGGGTGGGAGGAGAATCCTGCCTGCAGAGGGAAAGGCCTGGGGGAGTTTTCAGGGCCCATTGCCACCTTCCAGCCCCAGCAGGCTATGCCCCTGCTCCCTGGGACCAGCCAGCTTCAAAGTACTCTTGAGGCACTCAGATGGTCCCACCATGCACTCCCATCCTTCTAGGATGGAGAAGACCAGCACTGGAGGCCGGGGTGGGGGTAGTGTCACAGCCAAGCAGTGTGTGATATGAGCAGGCTGACTGGCCAGAGCCCTTACACCCACCCCCTGTTGCCAGCCTGGTGGTGTGACTAAGAGGAGAAAGAAGTCCAATGGGCTGGCAGCAGCCCACCAGGCAGCAGCACCCCAGGTACTCAAGCTGCAACAGGATGGCCTGGATATGTCTCAGCTGGTGGGGGTGGCCGCAGGCAGAGTATAGAGACCATCTGGTCACCATATGGCCCCTAATCACAACTCAGAACTGGACCATTCTCTCACCTCCCTACTCCCCAGCCCCCAACCCCCTATACCAGAAGATCCCAAAAGGGAAGCTGTGGCTCCTGGGAGAAGAGCAGTTGACACCTGGACTCTACCTATGGTCTACACACCACCTGGCTCAACTCAGCCCTCACTATCCCAAACTGGAGAACAAAGGTAAGATTATCCTGGGACGCAAGAATCAGTCATAGGGTCAGCAGAGGAATCTGAGTGACAGAAATGGCTTTTTTAGAAGCCTGCAGAAGGCTTTCCCACAGAGGTCCAGCTCCCCAACATTTGTGGAGCCCATCTGGGAGTAACCAACACCCCCTGCCCCCCTTCACCAGGCTGCTGTCTGCAAGGCCCGTTTGGCAGCTCTGCCTCACACACACTGTGTCCCTGGCAGCTTCACAGGGCTGGCCCCAGGGCCCAGATTATGCAACAGGCACAACCAGCCAACCAAGCCAGGCTGGGTGGGGACTTGTACCAAATCAAAGGACCCCTGCCCCTGCATCATGGAGATGAGATTCTTCCCCCATCTCTTCATCTAGCAGGAAACCAATGTTCTCACCACAGAGGGTCGGATTCTTGACCAGATGCAGAGATGAAGAGAAACATGACCCAAAAGCATGGGAAAGGAAAAAGGAAGAGTAGGGTGGGAAGGAAGCATTTGGGAGAATGGAGAGTTAACTGGGGGAGGGGTGGGGAGTGTTAGGGGGGAGAGAGTTAACTGCTGGCTCTGGGACCTCAGGATTCCTGCCATAAGTCTCTCCTCATCAGGGAGAAATCCATCTAAGCTGTTGAAAGGCAAAAGACAGCCGTTTCTCTGCCTTAATGAGCCATGGCCAGAGATTACAGAAAAAAAGTCAGTGTGGTCACAGCTGTAAGCCCAGCCCCCCAGACATCCCAGATGTGAGTTTTTCCCACCCAGTGCCTGATCTGAAGGGGAGGAACAACTGAGGCAACGAAACTGGCAGAGTGTGGGCTAGGGCCCTGTGGTCCCCACGAAGCTACACACTAGGGCTTCACAAAACCTCTGCGGCACCACCCCTCCTGGGCAGGTGCTCATGTAACAGGAAGTCCCAAGACAAGGCAGCACAAGCAGGCCTGGAACAGGCCCCTCCCAGACATCTGCTCCAGACTTCCCAGGCACAGAGCCCCCAGCACACCCAGGGCCCCTGGCTTCCTCCAAGAGGGAGAAGGGGCCCAGAGGAAGGCTGCTTATAGTTCATGAAGTCCCAGCTTGGCCCTGCCAAGCTCCACCAGTAACTCATCCTCTTCCAAAATAAAAACCCAAGGGTTATAAAAAAGGAAAAAGAATGCAACTCAGAACTCTCAGGCTCCCTAACTCCCTACCTGCAGCAGGACTAGGGAGGCCTGGCTCAGTGTCCTGAACCCCAGAAGCATGTGGTGAAATCCTCGCCCTGCAGCCTAGCACTAAACCACATCCTAAATTTTACTCTACCTCCACTACCCAGGAGCAGGAGGCTGGGCCTGATATTGCTGCCTCCAGGGCTCCAGCGAGCATGTTCAGCCCTGCCTCAAAGTTGGTGACCCTGGTGCTCCAGGTGGCTGGGCCTAAGGGCCTCGAAGAAGAGAACATACCCCTCCAGAAGTAAAAAAAATACTTTAAATTCTCTGGAGTGAACCTAGCAATCTGTGTTTTTTGTTGTTATTTTCTTTAAGCTCCTCAGCTGTGAGCTTACTTGACTGGTCCACAGCTAGAACCAGTGTCTGGAGGAAGGTGGGTCATCACTTTCCATCTTTCAATAAGCTCCCCTATTGTGCAACTTGGGCCCTGAAATGCCCTAAAATCCTTGCTCTTCCAGCTCACCTTGTGCATCCTAACAGACAGGAACCCCTTTGCTCCTGAGATCTCAAGTACCTTCTCCTTGAGCACACAACTGGACTTGGTAAGAGGCCAAACATGATCCTCCTTGAACTCAGGCAGAGAGAACTGGGTCCTCCCTCTCCCCATTTACCTCTCCTACCTCTCCCTGAAAGAGGAGGCCATGAAAAGCTAGTGGGATGGGAAGCCCAGGGAAGCAGAGGCTCAGTACCTTCCCCACATTCCTCACCCCTTTTCCCACCTAAAGTAGCCCAGGGCTACCCAGCCAGCATGCTCAGCCTTGCCACTGGCCCACAAGTTGTTGTGGAATCCAGACTCTCAGGGGCTTTCCCCAAGGCACATTTCCCTTGGGTTGCAAGCTGAGAAAACTGGAGAGGCTCCTATCATTCCTTAGATCCTTCCCAGGCCAAAGGCCAATAGGAGGGCCCCCAGGCCAGGTCTCTGCTAGCTGGCCCCAGGACTGGAATGACCGATGCAGGCATTTCTCAGTGACACCTTTGGTGCATGAATCCCCAAGAGAGAGAGCAAGACGAGAAAGACAGACCCCAAGTGGAGTCCAGACCAGGTCCGTCTCTGTCAATACCCAGACTCTGTTTTGTTAGAGGGAGGAGGGAGAATGTGTAGTAAGAGGAGATAAATCACTGTTCCCAGTTAAGCATCTCTTTAAAAAGTGAGGGCCCAGGGCTCCTGGGGAGACATGCATACCCTATTCTATGAGGATCCACTTCCAGGACCTCTACCTGGAGATAAAGAGAGAATAGAGAAAGAAGCCCCAGCTTCCTTCCTTCTCTCAAACTTGCTAGAAGCCAGCGCCAAATCCTGGGCACATGGGCTGAGATATGGCATTGTTAGAACCTAAAGGATAAATAAAAGTGGAGAGGGGACAGGAAAAAGGATGGGCACAATTCCCAAGCATTCTGGGACAATCAGAAACAATGGACTGGGAGACTGATGAATCCCACCAGCAGAGTCAGGCTGAGTTCCTCACACAGGCACCGAGTCTCTGCCTCTCAATGGCCTTTGAAGCTGCAACCTGAGACGCTCTCTTCGAAGCCAAACCCCAAAGGGATCAGAACAGAACACTTTGAAGCAACTCTCACAGGCCCCTCCAGCTCCATAACAGCAGGACTCAGCAGAGCCTCTCTGCTCCTCCAAACTAATCAACTCCTGGACACTGCGACACCAGGCAGAAAGCCAGAGTCTGCCCAGAATGGGCCGGGCTGTGTCCTCCTTCTTCAGGCCTGGCCACCACCGTCTCTGTTCTAACTCAGAGTCATCCTGTGCAAGGACTCTCTACTGCACAGGGTGGAATCCCCATGCCCTATTCTAGGCCTCCGGAGCCACTGGGAGGTGGGAAGTCGGGCCCTTCTTCCTCCTCACTAACAGCTGGGAGCCATCTCAGACACGCTAGAACTCTGCCAGTTCCCAACAAGAAACAACAGAGCAGACTTGGAGTGGGACCAAGGCCAACTGCAGGGTAACCCTGGTTTCTCAGTGAGGGCCCTTGTTTCCAAACTTCCCAGAAACCCCCTACCCTAGGATCTACACTATTTCTCAGCCCACCCGCCCACAACTTACTGGCTCCCACAACTCCTCCGTCTCTCAGGTACTCGGAATCCCTGTTCTAAGGAAGCCCCCAGACCCTCCCAAGTGCTTCAAACCCTCCACCCTCTTACCCTGTCCCCTAAGTCCTCCACCACCACCTAGCCGATTTCGAGGGTCCCTGGCCTTGCCCTCCACATTGTCCCGTGCGTTCCACATGCAGGGCCCCCGTGCCCTCTGTCCGGGAGGTTGCCCCAAGAACCCCCCTCTCCGTCCCCTGCCACCCGCGTGCTCACGGCGCCGCCCGCTCCTCCGCCCTCCTCACCTGGTACTGCGCCGCGGGGCCCGCGGGGCCCATGGGGCGGAAGGCGGCGGCCCCGGGGCCCCCCACGCCTCCAGCCGGCCCCGGCCCCCTAAGCGCTGGTCCGGGCAGCATGCCGGGTCCGGCTGGCGGAGGCGGCGCTCCCAGAGCCGCGGCAACGGCACCGCCGCCGGGGCTCAGCGGTGGCAGCGGGAACCCGCCCGCGCCACGGCCCGACATCACTCCGTCCCGTCCGGCCGTACAGCGATCCGGACTCCGGGCTCCGCGCCGAGTCCGCTCCGCGATCCGTGCTCCGGGACTTTCCGATCTAAATTCCGGGTTCTGGGGTTTGTTGATCCGGGTTCCGGGATTTCCTAATCTAAGTTCGCGAGCTCCTCACAGACCTGGTTTGGGGCAGGGCCGATCCTGATTCTGGTCCGGCCTGGGAAGTCCTAAATCCGGGATCTGCTACGGGCCGGATTGCCGCCCCCGGCCTCGGGAGGTCTGGCAGCCGGAATCCAGTTAACCCAGAGGCGGCAAGTAACTCCCCGCTCGGTCCAACCCAGCCCTGTGCTAGGTCCCGCCTACACCCAGCCGCCCAATGGTGGGATGCCTCCTCAAATCCCGCCCCTCGCGAGACCCGCCCCCAACAGGCACGGTTCCTAACCGCCGGCTCCAGGGCCCCGCCCACACCCTTGGGTCGGCCCCTCGCGGGAGGGGCGGGGGCGGAAGCTGCGCTTGGAAACGCCGAGCAAGGCGCGGGTCAGAGGTCGAAGGTCACCTAAGGCTTCAACAGTGGATAGTTGCTACCCTGTCCCCGGTGTACCCTACTCGTCCAGGTACGGAGCCACCACACGCCTCGAAATAGTTTTGTCAAGTCTCCTTTCTACATTTTCACCATTAAAGACCCACTTGGAACTGCTCTCAGGAGCAGAACGGCCGCCAACTTAACTTTCTTTACAAGTCGACCTTGGTGGCTCAGACCTGCCAAGGGACGTGGGCTACCCCAGACCCGAACCAGCTGTGTTAAGAGTGGACCTGGCCAAACGCCGAGTTCTTATCTCATATTTTTAATGTGGCTCCGCTTCACTTTAAAGAAGCCTAGTACTTCACAGGAAATGTTTCTAGGTGAAGGAATTTTGTGTTAGGACAAAACTCCCTGCAGTTAAATAAGGTATTTCACGAGGATTTATAGCACCTAATTTTCAAAAATTAAATACCTTTTCAGAAACCATTGTCATGTATCAGAATGTATTCAAAATAAAGTGCTTCAGCTATGCCTGGGAGCCTACCCTTCCCATGATACAGGCCAGTGCTGCTTTTTTTTTTTTTTTTTTGGTATGTGCCCCTAGCGGGAACCGAACCCGGGACTCTCTGCTGGTCCGCAGGCCGACGCTCCAACCGCTGAGCCAAACCGGCCAGGGCCAGGCCAGTGCTTCTTTTATTAAAAAAATTTTTTTTCTTTCTTTATTGATTTTAGAGAGAGAGGAAGGGAGAGATAGAAACATCAATGAGAGAGAACATCAATTGGCTGCTGCTTGCATGCCCCCCACTGGGGATTGGGCCCACAACCTGGGCATGTGCCCTGACCAGGAACCAAACCAGTGACCTCTTGGTGCATGGGTCAGTGCTCAACCCCTAAACCACACTGGCTGGGCAGGCCAGTGCTTCTTAAACTTTAATGAGTGTAAGAAACATCTGGGGCTCTTGTCAAAAGTGCAGATCATGCCCTGGCCAGTTTGGCCCAGAGGTTAGAGTGTTGGCCCGTGGACTAATGAGTCGCGGGTTTGATTCCTGTCAAGGGCACATACCTTGGTTGTGGTTTGTCCCCGGCCCTGGTTGGGTCATGTGGGAGGCAACCAGTCAATGTGGCTCTATCACGTCGATGTTTCTCTCTGTCTCTCTCCCTCCCACTCTATCTGATAAGTAGAAAAATATCCTCAGATGAGGAATAAAAAAAAGATTCTGTATTTCTTGCTTTTTTTTTTTTTTAAATCCTCACCCACCTGAGGATGTTTTTTCCATTGATTTTCAGATAGACTGGAGGAAGGGGGGTGGGGGAGAGAAACATCAATGCAAGAGAGGCACCTTCATTGGTTACCTCCTGCACTACTCCGACCAGGGCACTTGCCCTTGACCACAATTGAACCCGCGACTCTGGTCCTCAGGCTAAGGCTCTAACCGCTGAGCAAAACTGCCAGGGCAAGATTCTGCATTTCTAACAAGCTCTTACATTGAAAATCACAGTCCTTCCCATGAAATATAAAGTCCTACAGGGCCTGGCTCCTGCTTACCTCCTTGGGTTCATTTTAAATCTCTGCCTTTGGCTCTGTAAGAGTCAGTCCAGAGGTTCTCTTGACAATTTCCTAAACTGCTAAGCCCCTTCCCACCTCAGAACCTCTCTGCCCCTAGCTCTTCTTTAACTTTTCTTCTCTCTCCATTTATTACTTCTCACCAAATGATTAACACAATATATAATTACTTGTTTATGTGTACACTGGTTTACTGTCTGATCTGACCCCCTCACTAAAATATAAACTCTATGTAGGGCAGGAACTGTTTCTTTCATGTTTTATTTTTTTATTGAGGTGAGATTTACAATACATAAAATTAACCATTTTAAAGTGAACAAGTCAGTGGCATTTAGTACATTCACTGGTGTGCAACCACCACCTGTATTTAGTTTCAAAAGTTTTCATCACCCCGAAAGAAAATCTCATATCCATTAAGCAGTTACTTCCTATTACCCCCTCCTCCTACTCCCTGGTACCTATTCTGATTATTTCATATGATTGGAATCTTATAATGTGTGGCTTTTGTGTCTGGCTTTTTTTACTTTGCATAATGTTTTCGAGGTTCATCCATGTTGTAGCATGTTTCAATACTTTATTTCTTTTTATGGCTGAATAATATTCCATTGTATGTATATGCCACAATTCATTTATCCACTGATGGACATTCAGACTGTTTCTACCTCTTGGTTATTGTGAGTAGTGCTGCTATGAAGATGCATTGTATATGCATTTGTTTGAGTACCTGTTTTCAATTATTCTGGGTAAATATTATGTCTCTCTTAATCATTGTTATTACCTACTCAACAAATGTGTGTGAACAAGTGCATGATCTTCAAGTGTAGTGGGAACGAATGGTAAACAGATAATGTCAGCATGAGTTTATTGCTATGATAAAATATCCTCAAGGTTAGGGGGAATATAGAGATATCTAAGACATGGTAGGATTTAAGAAAGATTTCTTAGACAGTAGGCAGAAAATAGCTAACATTTATTAAGCATTTACTACACGCATTAGCTCATTTAATCCTCACAATACATATGAGGTAGATAATATTTTTACCTCTATTTTATAAATCAAGTCAGAGAGATTCAGTTACTTGCCACTCTCGCTGTGATGGTGCTGGGATTCAAACGTGGTTCTGATCTAACTCTAGAATCTATAATCCAGGCACGTAACCACTATATATGACTTCTTACTGGTAGCTGTCATTTCTTTGTTATTGCCTGTGATCTTTTATTTCTTGCAAAGAAACTGTTCAAACTGAAAAGCAACTGCTGTGGGGACTCAGAGAAAAGGAGGTTGATTGATTTTGCCTGATTAATCAGAAAAAATTTCCTGGAGCATTTTGGTTTGAAGAAGGAGATACTATTGGTGGTCACCCAATAGGTAAATGGGATCAGATACCTCACTTTGGGACAATTCAGGACCTTGTGAAAAGAGAGCAGAGTTAATATTGAAGAATGGATAGAGGTGGGAGGCCATTCCTCTGCTATCCTCAAAGGATCTAATGATGCAGCCAGTTACAGGATTTGCAGCCATGGAGGCAGCATTTCCATGCCTTTGTCCCCTCAACTTGGAATGCCCTTTTCTCTTCCTTCTTCTCTTGATACTTATTCTGCTCAATGACAGCTTTTCAGAATATCATTCTGAAACCTTCGTGGTCTCAGAAAAGGGACTTTCCTGTAGCCTCTGGACCCTGTTGCATCTACAGATGCTCAAAGAGACTAAAGAATGGGACTAAAGTATTTAATAATAAAAGATTCAATATAGAGCTGAAGGGACAATTCCAGTGTGAGCCCTGTAGTTCCTTGCCCAGCTGTTTGGTGGGCAAAATAGCCCCCCAAAAGTTCATGAGAGAAAGGCTTTTGGAGCAAGATGGTCCCGTGCTTCCCCTAGAGCAGGCCAGCAAAGGATCAGTTTTCAGTATGGGTTGAAATTTCAGGAAAAGTAATGTGGACTGTCAAGTCATGGTGGGAAACATTTACCCCAGTGGCAGCACTGCTGGGGCTGTACCAGGAGCCTGTCCCTGCTGGAGCATCTGCCTCCCACATGGATGTGGTGGTGGGGCCAGCCTGGGGCACTGCCCAGTCAGAGCAGCAGAAAGGCTGGATGGTAAAGCAGCAGCCACTGTATTCACTGTTTGAGAAGCATTTTTTGAGCATATTCTATGTTGCAGTCCCTGTCATATTCTAGAAAAAAGATAAAGGCATAAATAGATCATTTCTCTGTGTGGCAACTGCTAAGATAAAGCTATTTACAAAGTACTGTGCGGAAACAAAGGAGGCCTTCAGTGGGGAAAGGGGATCAGTGAAGACTTCTTGGAGGAGGCTATGCAAAAGAGGTTATAAACGAGTTAGGCAAAGGAAACAGAGTAAGGCTCAAAGGCATGGAGCAGTACAGGGTAAGGAGAATCAGTAAGACAGAAAGCTCCTCCTCTGTGTACACTGAGGTCACAGTTTTCAATACACATATTTTCACACACAAGCCCACCACTGTGTCTGGCACAATGTACGTGTTCACTAAATGCTGGTAACTATTATTTATAATAAGTTTCTTCCTTTCCAGCTCCGACATTCTTTTTTTTTTTTTTTTTTTTTTTTTTTTTTCATTTCTGAACAGTACTTTTATTTTTTATTTTTTTTTTTTTTTTTGTATTTTTTTTTTTTTTATTAATTTATTTTTGTTACAGATGTTTCTCCTTTTTTTCCCCATTGACACCCTCCTCCCCATCCCCCACCCCATCCCCAGCTTTGTTGTCCAGGTCCATCAGTTATGCATACATGCGTATAAGTTCTGTGGTTTATCTCTTCCCTCCCCCCCCACCCCCTCTTCTGAGGGTTGTCAGTCTGTACTCTACTTTCACATCTCTGGGTCTACCCTGTTCCCCAGACTGTTATGTTTATTATATTCCACAAATGAGTGAGATCATGTGATATTTTTCTTTCTCTGCTTGGTTTGTTTCGCTTAGGATAATACTCTCGAGGTCCCTCCATGTCGTCTCAAAGGATAAGAGATCTTTCTTTCTTACAGCTGCATAGTACTCCATTGTGTATATGTACCACAGCTTTTTTATCCATTCATCCACTGATGGGCACTTGGGCTGTTTCCAGATCTTAGCTATTGTGAATAGTGCTGCTATGAACATGGGAGTACATATATTCTTTCTGAGTGATGTTTCATGTTTCTTAGGGTATATTCCTAGAAGTGGGATCACTGGGTCAAATGGCAGTTCAATTTTTAATTTTTTGAGGTAACACCATAGTGTTTTCCACAGTGGCTGCACCAGTCTGCATTCCCACCAGCAGTGTACTAGAGTCCCCTTTTCTCCACACCCTCGCCAACACTTGTTGTTTGACGATTTGTTGATGGCGGCCATTCTGACAGGTGTGAGGTGATACCTCATTGTTGTTTTAATTTGCATCTCTCTGATGATTAGTGATGTTGAGCATTTCTTCATATGTCTCTTAGCCATTTGTATGTCCTGTTTGGAGAGGTGTCTATTTAGTTCCTCTGCCCATTTTTTAATTGGGTTCTTTGTCTTCCTTTTGTTGAGTTGTATGAGCACTCTATATATTTTGGAGATTAACCCCTTATCTGATGTATCATTGGCAATTATGCTCTCCCATACAGTGGGTTCTCTTTCCGTTTTGATGGTTGTTTCTTTTGCTGTGCAGAAGCTTTTGAGTTTGATGTAGTCCCATGTGTTCATTTTTTCCTTTATTTCTGTTGCCTTAGGTGATGTATCAGTGAAGATTCTGCTGCGTATGATGTCTGAAATTTTGTTGCCTACATTTTCTTCTAGGATTTTTATGGATTCACGAGTCACATTTAAGTCTTTTACCCATTTTGAGTTTATTCTTGTGTATGGTGTAAGTTGATCGTCTAGTTTCATTTTTTTGCATGTAGCTGTCCAATTTTCCCAACACCATTTATTAAAGAGGCTGTCTTTGCTCCACTGTATGCTCTTGCCACCTTTGTCAAATATTAGTTGAGCATAATATCTTGGGTCAATTTCTGGATTCTCTGTTCTGTTCCACTGGTCTATATGCCTGTTCTTATGCCAATACCAGGCTGTTTTGATTATAGTAGCTCTGTAGTATAATCTGATATCTGGTATTGTGATCCCACCTACTTTGTCCTTCTTTTTCAAGATTGCTGTGGCTATTCGGGGTCTTTTTTGGTTCCATATGAACTTTTGGAGTATTTGTTCTAGTTCTGTGAAATATGTCGCTGGTATTTTGATTGGGATTGCATTGAATCTATAGATTGCTTTGGGTAATATGGACATTTTAATGATGTTAATTCTTCCAATCCATGAACAAGGTATGTGCTTCCACTTTTTTATATCTTCCTCTATTTCTTTTTTCAATGTCCTGTAGTTTTCTGCAAATAGATCCTTTACTTCTTTGGTTAAATTTATTCCTAGGTATCTTAATTTTTTTGCCGCGATGGTAAATGGGATTGTTTTTTTAGTTTCTCTTTCTGTGAGTTCATCATTGGTGTATAAGAATGCCGTCGATTTCTTGACGTTTATTTTGTATCCTGCTACTTTGCCAAATTCATTTATTAGGTCTAGTAGATTTTTGATGGAGTCTTTAGGGTTTTCTATGTATAATATCATGTCATCCGCGAATAATGACAGTTTCACTTCCTCCTTTCCAATTTGGATACCTTTTATTTTTTCTTCACGTCTGATTGCTGTGGCTAAGACTTCCAGTACTATGTTAAATAAGAGTGGTGAAAGTGGGCATCCCTGTCTTGTTCCTGTTCTTAAGGGAAATGTTTTTAGTTTTTGCCCATTGATTATGATGTTGGCTGTAGGTCTTTCATATATGGCCTTTATAATGTTGAGATATGATCCCTCTATTCCCAAATTGCTGAGTGTTTTTATCAGAAATGGGTGTTGAATTTTGTCGAATGCTTTTTCAGCGTCTATTGATATGATCATGTGGTTTTTATCTTTCATTTTGTTTATGTGGTGTATCACATTTATTGATTTGCGAATATTGAACCAGCCTTGCATCCCTGGGATGAATCCCACTTGGTCATGGTGAATAATTTTTTTGATGTATTGCTGGATCCGATTTGCTAGTATTTTGTTCAGGATTTTGGCATCTATGTTCATCAGGGATATTGGCCTGTAGTTTTCTTTCTTTGTAGTGTCTTTTTCTGGTTTTGGAATTAGAATTATGCTGGCCTCATAAAATGAGTTTGGAAGTCTTCCTTCTTCTTGAATTTTTAGAAACAGTTTGAGAAGAATGGGTGTTAGTTCTTCTTTGAATGTTTGGTAAAACTCCCCTGTAAAGCCGTCTGGGCCTGGACTTTTGTTTGCTGGGAGAGTCTTGATTACATCTTCAATTTCCTTGGTTGCTATTGGTCTGTTCAAGTTTTCTATCTCTTCCCGGTCCAGTTTTGGGAGACTATATGTTTCTAGAAATGTGTCCATTTCGCTTAGATTGTCGAATTTGTTGCCATATAAATGTTCATAGTATTCATTAACGATCCTTTGTATTTCTGTGGTGTCAGTTGTTACTTCTCCTCTTTCGTTTCTGATTTTGTGTATTTGGGTTCTCTCTCTTTGTTTCTTGGTGAGTCTAGCTAAGGGTCCATCAATCTTGTTTATCTTTTCAAAAAACCAGCTCTTTGTTTCATTGATCCTTTGAATTGTTTTTTTGGTCTCCATGTCGTTTATTTCTGCTCTGATCTTTAATATTTCCTTCCTTCTACTTGCTCTGGGGTTTTCCTTTTGTTTGCTTTCTAGTTCTTTAAGTTGTGAGGTTAGATAGTCTATTAGAAATTTTTCTTGTTTCTTGAGGTAGGCCTGTAGTGCTATGAACTTCCCTCTCAGAACTGCTTTCGCTGCATCCCACAGATTTTGTGTTGTTGTGTGTTCATTTTCATTCGTTTCCAGAAAGTTTTTAATTTCTTCCTTGATCTCCTTGGTAACCCATTCATTGTTTAATAACATGCTATTTAGCCTCCATGTATTCAAATGTCTTTGCATGTTCTTGTTGCAATTGATTTCTAGTTTCATGCCATTGTGATCTGAGAAGATGCTTGATATGATTTCAATCTTCTTGAATTTGTAGAGACTTCGTTTGTGTCCTAACATGTGGTCTATCTTTGAGAATGTCCCATGTGCACTTGAGAAGAAAGTGAATTCTGTAGTTTTGGGGTGTAATTCTCTGTAAATATCTATTAAATCCATTTGGTCTAGTGCTTCATTTAGAGTCTGTGTTTCCTTGTTAATTTTTTGTCTAGAGGATCTATCCAGTGATGTCAGCGGGGTGTTGAAGTCCCCTGCTATGATTGTATTGCTGTCGATTTCTCCTTTGAAGTTTTCCAGAAGATTTTTAATGTATTTTGGTCCTCCTGTATTGGGTGCATATATGTTTACCAAGGTTATCTCTTCCTGTTGGATAGATCCTTTCAATATTATGTAGTGGCCTTCTTTGTCTCTAGTTATGGCCTTCATTTTAAAATCTATTTTATCAGATATGAGTATTGCTACCCCAGCTTTTTTTTCCTTTCTGTTTGCTTGGAAGATTTTTTTCCATCCCTTCACTTTCAGCCTATGTGAGTCTTTTGTTGTGAGGTGGGTCTCTTGTAAGCAACATATATATGGGTCATGCTTTCTTATCCAATCTGCTACTCTGTGTCTTTTGATCGGGGCGTTCAGTCCATTTACATTTAAGGTGATTACCGATATGTACTTACTTATTGCCATTTTTGTTTAGTGTGTTTCTATTTTCCTTTCTATTTCTTCTACTAATTACAACAGTCCTTTTAACATTTCTTGCAGTGCTGGTTTGGTGCTAATGTATTCCCTTAGCCTTTTTTTGTCTGGGAAGCTCTTTATTTGACCTTCTATTTTGAATGATAGCCTTGCTGGGTAGAGTAGTCTTGGGTTCAGATCCTTGTTTTTCATGACCTTGATTATTTCATGCCATTCCCTTCTGGCCTGTAGTGTTTCTATGGAGAAGTCAGCTGATAACCTTATGGGGGATCCTTTGTAGGTAACCTGTTGCTTAGCTCTTGCTGCCTTGAGGATTCTCTCTTTGTCTTTAATTTTTGGCATTTTAATTACTATGTGTCTTGGTGTGGGCCTGTTTGGGTTCTTCTTACTTGGGACTCTCTGTGCTTCTTGAACTTGAAAGCCTTCTTCCTTCACCAAATTAGGGAAATTTTCTGTCACTATTTCTTCAAATATATTCTCTAACCCTTTCTCATTTTCTTCTTCTTCGGCGACTCCTATGATGCGAATATTATTACGTTTCCAGTTGTCCCACAGTTCTCTTAAGCTGTCTTCCTGTTTTTTCATTGTTTTTTCCTTTTGGTTTTCTGATTGGTTGATTTTTTCTACCCTGTCTTCTAATTCACTGATCCGGTCCTCAGCTTCCTCTACTCTGCTGTTTAGTCCTTCCAATGTGTTCTTCATTTCTGCTATGTCATTCTTCATTTCTTCTTGCTGCTGCTTCATTTCTTCTTGCTGCTTCTTCATTTCCAATTGATTTATTTTCAATATTTCTATGTCTTTGCTCATGGTGTTGATGTCCTTACATATGCTGTTGAGCTTCCTCAAGATCATGGCTCTGAATTCTAGCTCTGTTAACTTGCTTAACTCCATTTCATTTATCTCATCTTCATTGGAGGTCTCTTGTTCTTTCGTTTGGTATCTGTTTCGTTGTTTTACCATTTTGGCTAGCTCAGTGGTTTTTGGAGCCTGCCAAATTTTCCCTGTGGATGTTGGTGTTCTGCTGTTTGTGGCTCCCTGTACTGGGTTTGGATGAGCGTGAGAGGACCCACGTTATACGCCACTGTCGAGTCTTACTTTTCTGGGTAGAGTTGCAAGCCCAGAAAAGGTTCAGTTAGCCTCTAGCTTTTTGCCTAGAGGCTATTAGTCCTGGTTACTTAAAGAGCCTTGGGTTCTCAGTTGAATGAAAACCTCCCTCAGGTGTTCAGCGTGAGAGGATTTCCCGAGGGTGGGGCAGATGCTGGTAGTTAATGAGCCTTGATTTGCATTTCAATGGCCCAACTGGGTGTGGCTGAATCTCCGAGGGAGGGGCTGCCGCCTCTCCCCAGAGCCCTGGGATGGAGTAAGTCGACCAGGCCACAGTCCCGCGTGGCTGAAACTCAGCAAAAGCTCTGAGCGCCCTCCAAATCCCGAGTGTCCCCACACAGTTCCAGTCCAGTCCGCCCTCCCTCCGCCGGAGTCCGAGGTGAGTGGCTGTGGCTGTTTTAGCGCTCTGTCCCGGCTCTGCACTGTGGAGCCGGCTCGGGCTTCAACCCCGAGGGCGGAGCGCTGCTCACGGCTAAGGCCGCTGCTGTCTGTGGGCTCCCAGCCCCCCTCTCGCGCCTCCGCAATCCTACCAGGATCAAGTTAGTGTCCCTGGTTGTATGGTCCTCGCGAGCTGCTTTTCCGTTGCTTTTTCCCGACGATTTGACTTTATTTTAGTTGTATTTCCAGTTTGGTCCTGGGAGATGATCTGTGTAGCTTCCATTCACTCCGCCGCCATTTTGGAATCTCCCAGCTCCGACATTCTATGCTTTCAACTACACTGTGTAATTAAAATCCAAAGCATCTGGCTTTTTGAGTCGAAAGAACAAGCCTGGAGGAAGTAAAAAGGAAGAGAAAGATCCTTCTGGGTTGGCCATTTATGCACCAGCATCCCTGCCAGTCATCACAACAGGGGAATGTTGCAAGATGCCAACCCCTAATGACAAGGCTTGGGGGATTTGGTGATTCCTTGTTTAGCTCAGACACTGTAGGGAATATTTGACACTACGTAGAGGTGTGAGGTAAGATCAGGGCTTCAGGGTCAAGCAGAAGAACCCAACAGCATCCTATGAGGGTCAGCTTCCCTTTCCCACTGTCCTAGGCACAGTGATATGGGCCACTTTCAGGTCTGTGCTGGGATAACAGTGGCAAGGAGAGCTGAGTCAGAAAAGATAAATGGGAGAATTTGGACAAGAAGGGCGGGAAGGGCAATCTGCAGAGGAAACAGCATCTGCTATGGCTCAGAGGCCTGAGGAGCACATAGCTGTGGTAACAGGGACCCAGGGGTGGGAGGCAGAGTGGAGGAATGTCAGAAGAGAAGGCTAAAGTGTGGGTGGGCACCAGGACACAAGGGACTTTCAGCGGGGAGGGATTTACATTCCCCTAGATTAAAAAAATGCTTCAGTATTTTAAAAAACTTGACAATCAACATGTAAGTATAGCTTTTATGAGAAGAAAAATAATATTTTTGAGAAAGAAAGGAAAATGATCATTCTTGCCACCTTGTGGAGGCTAGTTTGGAGGCCACTGCAATTCACTGGGGAAAAGGTCATGAGACTTTATGGCCCATAAAGGCTAAAACATGTCATCTGGCCCTTTACAGAAAATCTTGGCTAACTCCTGGTTTATCCTGATGAAAAATTGGAGCCAGACTAAGTGTCCAAGAAAAGGAGATTGATCAAATTATGGTGCATCCCTTCAGCAAGTACAATGCAAGGCCACTATTGAAAAATGATGCTGTAACACAGGGCTCTCAAACTTGGCTGCACATTGGAATCACGTAGGGAGTCTAATAATCCCATAGTCAAACCCCACCCCAGGCCAATTAAATCAGAGTGGGGGTGGAATCCACACATCGATATTTGTTAAGCTTTCCCCAGGGGGTTCTAATGCGGAGCTGCTGTAGAAGAATATTGAGTGACATAGAAATATGGCGACTATATATTGTTAAGTGAAGCAGAACAGATTATCTAATAGAGTGCGCCACATGACTCCTTGTTGGTGCATTTCTACATGCACACATGCACGCGCACACACAGACTCACATATATGAACAATAGGTGCTGAAACATTGACAGTACTCATCTCTGTAGGAGGGGGCTCTCAAAGATTTTCTTTTCTTTTTTTTTTTTTATTATCTGTAGTTTCTATATGTTCTACAATGAACATTATAATTTTGTAATCTTCGACTCCTGGTCAGGGCACATGCCCAGGTTGTGGGCCAAATCCCCAGTGGGGGGCATGCAGGAGGCGGCCAATCGATGTTCTCTCTCACTGATGTTTCCATCTCTCTCTCCCTCTCCCTTCCTCTCTTTCTAAAATCAGTAAAGAAAAAAATAAAGCCATATACTTTCATTTTGGGGAAAAGTACAAAAATTAACATGTAATAAAAGAGGAGGTCACCAGGTCATTTCTGTACGCAGCACACCCTAAGGGGTGCTGTCACTGTTGCCCAACAGA
Source organism: Tadarida brasiliensis (assembly GCA_030848825.1). NCBI lineage: Eukaryota > Metazoa > Chordata > Mammalia > Chiroptera > Molossidae > Tadarida > Tadarida brasiliensis. Next base: position 54,195,072 of record CM061273.1, read on the forward strand.
GAAACAGTTCCCAGCCTCGTGGAGACACCAGGGCTCTGTGACTTAGGCAGGTCCTGGTGCCTTTAAGCCTCAGACTCCACAAGTGTTAAATGGGGTGAGTGTGCCCACCTCACAGGCATGAATGAATGCTCAGTGTCTAGATATAGTAGGTGCTCAACGAAGATTGCATCTTTCTCTATAAGCAGTCAGGCAGCTTCTTGCTGTTCTTGTGGAAGAAGGATTGGCTTTGCCAAAGCTGGGCCTGTCCAAGTTCATCCACAACTGCTGCTCTCTGATGCTGTTGCAGCTGCCTAGCCTGGCAGCCACCACTTATCTGCTTTGGCTTGGAACCTCTGTTGCCCGTGGAATTTTCCTGTGCTCCCTAGAAAGACCCTGGCTTCTCATCAACACAATCTGTTGACCCTCTTTTTTTTTTTTTTTTTTATCCTCGCCCGAGGAGAGAAACATCGACGTGAAAGGGACACATCGAGTGGCTGCCTCCTGCACGACCAACCAGGGCCGGGGACAAACTGCAACCGAGGTACGTGCCCCTAGCGGGAACCGAACCCTGGAACCGAACCCAGGAACCGAACCCGGGTCTCTCTGGACCGCAGGCCGACGCTCTAACTGCTGAGCCAAACCGGCCAGGGCTCTGTTGACCCTCTTATCAACTCAGCCTGTATCCACTGTTCCCAGATTGGATCCCTTCTACATAAAGGAGGGCTTGCAGTCTTCCTGGGCTACTCACCTTGAATAAAAACGACAGTAGTAGCTGCCATATATCAACCCTACCTGTCCCTGGGTTTATACCCTCTATCTCTCTGCCTTAACTGTGCAGGGTATGTAATAGTATTTCCATTTCACAAGTGAGGCTCAGAGAGGTGGAGGAACTCAGTCAAGGCCACACGCCTAGTAAATGGCAGCCTATCTGGCTCCCAAGTTTCTCTACCACACTGCCTTAGCTGTTTCCATTCCACCTTCTATCTCAAGAGGCGGAGGTTCCCCAGTTGATTCTAATGTTTGAATGTGTCATCCAAGTTTGATAAACATTGTTATAAAAGCAGTTATCTCACATTGACCTTGGACTCCCCTGGAAAGAATTTTTAAATGCCAGGGTTGCAGGTTCGATCCCTGGTCAGGACACATACAAGAATCAACCAATGGTCCTGGCTGGTTTGGCTCAGCGGTTAGAGCGTCAGCCCACCGACCACAGAGTCCCGGGTTCGGTTCCCGCTAAGGGCATGTACTTGGGTTGCAGTTTGTCCCTGGGCCCCAGTTGGGATTGTGTGGGTGGCAACCACTCGATGTGTCTCTCTCACATCGATGTTTCTCTCTCTCTCTTCCCCCCTCTCTCCTTCCCGCTCTGTCTGAAGATAAATGCAAAAATGTCTTTGGGTGAGGATAAAAAAAACCCCACAAGAATCAACCAATGAATGCATAAATAAGTGGGGAAATAAATATCTCTCTCTCTCTCTCTCTCTCTCTCTCTCTCTCTCTCTCTCTCAAAAATCAACCAATAAAAAATTTAAATTTATGGTAGCACAGGGAGGTCTCTTGGTGTTAAGGGACCAACAAGGTGGAATTGGGAACTAAAGAGACCACATCCCAAATCCCAGCTCTATTATTGTGTAAAATGGAGATACTGACTCCCACCTCCCAGGCTAGTGAGCATAGAGGAAGGAATTTATTTTTTTTAAGAGAGAGAGAAACATCAATTTGTTGCCCCACTTATTTATTTAGTCATTGATTGCTTCTTGTATGTGCCCTGACCAGGGACTGAAGTCTCAACCTTGGTCTACCTGGAGGACGCTCTAACCAACTGAGCTACCCGCCAGCAGGGAGGGAATTCTTGTGCTCCGCAACCCCCACTTCCTGTGCGTGGGCCGCTGCTGGCCTCTAGTGGCCACTGGATAAATTGCACAGAAGTTGGCCTGAAGATGGGTGTGTGGCAGAAGCTTTTACTCCACTTCTGAATCTTGACAGATCCATAACTCCCTTTTTCATAAACTGTTATTATCAACACTATGATTTCATAATTGGTGTGTTAATGTCATTTTCATGTTTTTAGAAGCCTGTTATTCCAGGTTTTAATTTGCCTTTGACTCTATAATTACCTGGGGGTGGGGTGGGAGGGAAAGTGTGTGTGTGTGTGTGTGTGTGTGTGTGTGTGTGTGTGTGTGGTGGGAGGGAAAGTGTGTGTGTGTGTGTGTGTGTGTGTGTGTGTGTGTGTGTGTGGTAGCCAGAGTATGGAGCCTTTATAATTCCTCCTTTGAAGGGGGGAGTTGAGGTATTATTTGTAATCTAGTTTATAATCAATTTGCAAAGTATTTGAGAAGGTATATATTCTGTGGGGTAAAGTATAAGCCTGATAATAAAGCCAAACATTCACAGTCATTAATATATGGTTTGAATACGTCTAAGTGGTGAGGGTCCTTTCATGTATTTTCCTGGCACATAGGATACCTGTTAGGTCTGTAACCACACCTTTTTCAGCGCTGGTGTCTTTGTCCCAGTCTAAGTCTCTAATCTTCATCGTCCCTATCCATCGTCTTTTGTCTCATTGTTTCCCACATGTCTCTCTGCTCTGCATTTGGGGAAGGGCTCAAATGTGCAACTGCACCCTTGGTTGATTTTCTGTATTGTGGATTCTGCTCCCCTGCCTTCAGTGCAGATTTTGTCTCACTCACTGATTTTAGTTCTTTGTGCTCTGCATTTCAGCAGGCTGGATCATTTGAGGGTTTTCTCATATGTTATTGAAAACTCAGAGCAGACATTTCCTCACATTTCCCTCTGTTTTCCATAGCAATTTATTTCCAGATAGTACTTTTCTACTATCACCTTTAGAACTGGCAAGATGAGCCCCTACTTGGGCCCTGTACTTTCGAATCCCCCTCATACAATATAATTAAATGTATCAAGGACCACAGCCGTGGTACCACCTCTGTCACTCAGGATCTGGCGCAGAGTCCAGGCACAGCATGACCTAACCCTAAACATCCACTCTCTTGACTAACAATGTTCAAGCCCGCGGGTGGTGGTTATTCACCTCTTACCCTAAGTTCATGGGGGCGGGGGTCGGGGGGTGGGGGCAATGCTACCGCCTCTGCAGGTTTAATAAAAGCTTAATGGGGCCCCTGCTAGGTAGTCTTTGGAAGTGCAAAGAGGCTTTGAGTAGAAAAGTACTTAGGTAAGAGAAAAGACAAATTAATGCAATATGAGTGCAATGAAATAGCATTTTCTAGTAATGCTGAGTGTACCATTTCTTCTTGTGTTCCTATTAGTGGCTCTGGAGATACACGTGAATTAGTACTGTATTTGCCTCAGTTGTAAATGGAAGCTGAGGACATTTTTGCAATATTACATACATCACATTACACATTACTCTGAAATTTGTCTATATGTCTACACTTTAGACATAATATGATACAGATTCTTTATATTCACAACTAGATGGACATTGAATGCTAGAATTATAAATTTTAACATTTTTGCTTAGAAAATTACTTAAGTTTTAAATTAAAATTTAAACTAAATTTATAATCTAAATTTTAAAATTGAAAGTTACTTAAAATTGAGTTAAGCTTTCAAAGAGTGAATAAAATGTTTGGATTTATGTAAATAATTTTAATATAAAAATTTGATATGCATTAATTCTAATTGTATTTAGCCTTTTGAATTATTAAATACTTTTCAATATTTAAAAGCTAATATTTGGAAAAACATTGAAAATATTTAATTAAAAAAATTTTACATAATTTATATTTTTATGAAAATATATTTAAATTTTTGTATTTTGAATGTAATTGTTTTTAATCCTTAAATATATTTCAAAATCTTGGTAATAACATAATTAGTGATTTTGGTGAAAGATAAAAATAAATTTAATGGAATAGTTATAATCATTTATGAATTATGTATATATTATTTACTCATCCCAACATGGCCAGACAATCAATAGAGCACCCAGACACATGCAATAAAAATCAAATTTGGTCATTTTTGATATTTTGCTACCTTTCAGTCATATATAAACCATAACTTTATACACATTTTAAAATTACATCCTTTTAAAGGAATATTTGTCAGAATATGAGGATAGAATACATTAAAAAAACCTTTTTTTCCCTTTATTGATTTCAGAGAGAGAGGAAGGGAGAGGGAGAGAGAGACAGAAACATCGATGAGAGAGAACACTGATTGGCTGCCTCCTGCAGGCCCCCCACAGGGCATTGGGCCCACAACCTGGGCATGTGCCCTGACCGGGAATCGAACAGTGACCTCTCGGTGCATGGGTCGACGCTCAACCACTGAGCCACACCGGCCAGATGAGGATAGAACACATTTTATTTAACAGCTTGTTAGTTTGATTTATAACTTGTAAATATTTATACAGGTGATCTGGGGCCTCCATTTGCTTTCTTGCCCCAGGCTTCGACATCAGAATTTATTCATGGACTCTAGCTTGGGTTTTTCAGTTCTTTGAGTGGGTAGGAATCCACACAGGGTTCATGTCTATCACATTTGGGGAGATGGGGGTAGAGGGTCCTTCCAGTCCCCCTTTGAATGCTGAGATTATCCCCTCTGAGATTTTAAACTAGGGGGAGACCCTCACCAGGCCAAATTTCCAGCATGTGGAAGCCTCTCCTCCCACCCAGGGCTCTAGTCCTGTGCAGATGAGTTTATTTGGGTCATCTGAGGCACCTATAGATTTTTGGCCACAAATGGCAGCTCATAAAGTGGTACCCCAAGAACACCCTCCTCCCAGGGCTCTACCTCCACCCCACATCCCAAGATGCAGTGTGCTGCTGCCCTGCTGGGAGAAGTCTGCAGGTGGAGGGTACAGGCAGCACTGCCCAGTTAGAAAGCGCTTCCTACCTTCTTTCTGTCAGGCCCTGCCAAACTGTTTCAGAGGGCAGAGTGGCCATCAGTAATAAAACTTTGTCTTGCCTCCTTTTTGTTGCAGTTGGTAGAAATATCTCCAAAACTTCCTTGGTGATTAATGATACTGAGATGTGTGGCCTTCATGGGGAGGTGACGGGTTGTCAGGTCATCATTCCATAGATGGTTAACCCCACGCCGACTACTACGCAGGTCTCTTTTGGTTGCAAGTGGCAGAAACCCAACTCAAACTTGTTTTCAGAAGAAGGGACATTTATTGAATGGCAGGATTGCAGTAAAGGCAAGAATGTGTTTAGAAAAGGGGGACGCTGGGCCTGGAAGCCTGGCTGGACTCTGCTTCCTGCTCGAGGAGGCTTATCCTCTCAGATGGGCTGTATCTACACTTTCCTAACTCAGCTTCCAGCCTCGCACCAGCAGGCTTCCTGTGAGAAGCTGAGTTGTTCCACTTTGCTTCAGTTCAAACTATACTGTCACCTGGAGGGCAGAGCCCTGTGACAGGCAGCCCCCACTAAAACTCTGTGGGGAATGGAACTCCCCCAAAGGTAGCACTGTTCCAGAGGAGAGGGAAATGGACAGCCAGAACAACCAGGGCTCTCTACACTGTCCCACCCAGTGGTCTTTTTTTTTTTTTAGTTGTTAATCCTCACCTCAGCGAAGTAGAGAGAGAGAAAGAGAAACATCGATGTCAGAGAGATGCTTGCTTGCCTCCTGCATGACTGGGGTTTGAACCTGCAACCCAGGTATGTGCCCTTGACCAAGAATCAAACTGGAGACTCTTCGGTCCACAGGCTGACGCTCTAACTGCTGGGCCACACGGGCCGGGCCCACCCAGTGGTCTTCGTCAGAGTTGTCACCTATCCTTCCAGGCCCATCTGCCATTTCTGCCTGGAGCTGCAGTAGGCTTCAAGACACAGCCAACTTGCATGGTTAAGACCAGAGTATTTCCAGGAGAGTGATGAGGTCACAGAACTGGGGTTCCAGGAGACAGGGGATGGGGGATGGGGGTTGCCCAGCATTCCCACCTTCTTTAGAACATGGAGCTGAGTGGGATTAGAGAATAGCTCATGAGGAAGAGGAGGCTCCTATCGAAACAGCTTTGCTTTACAGATTCTCATAGAAATCCCTGGGCCGGCTGGGACCTGGGGTCAGAGAGGGATAGGAGAGAGGTAAGCTTCAGAAGAGGAGGTAGGAATGCACCTGCCAGAACCACTGTCTTCCCCAAGGGGACCCCAAGAGTGACTTCATTGCTTCCCAAGGCTCAATGACACCTGTCTCTGAAGGAACCTACTGAGTCAGGGCAGGGTAGGGTTGCATGAGACATACTTATACTAAAAAAGTACTTGTTGTTTGTCTGAAATTCTAATGCAACTGGACATTCTGTGATTTTATTTGCTAAGTCTGACAACTCTAGGGTGGGAGAGAGAAACAAAAGAAAAGCCACAAGCTCAGGATGGCATGCAGTGAGTCCTAGAAGACAGAGCAGATCTGTGAGGAGACAAGGCCATCAGGGCAGCCACCTTGTCCAAGCAGAAGCTGCTTCATGCCTGACTCATAGAGCTGGTGGATGGGGAAACCAAGGCCTTTGTCCTCAGGAACAGACACCTGGTTTAAGGGGAAAGACACACACACACACACACACACACACACACACACACACACACACCAGTAGTGACAGAAATGGCCCCATTCTTTGTTTTCATGGCATTGACTGTTTTGAATAATACAGGCCAGCTACTTTACAGCCTCTGTTTGGCTTTGTCTGATGTTTCCTTGGGATTAGATGTAGGTTATGCATCCCTAGCCAGAATACCACATAATCACTGAGAAGAGACTGGAAACAGCCAGGTGGGGAAGAGTTGAGTGAGGGAAGATATTTGGTTTCTCTCTCCAGATTCCTCAGACTGTCAGAGAAAATCAGCAGTCTGTGAGACCCTAAGAACCGCAGGCCCTCAGCTGACCTTCTCCCCTCCGAGGATGACAAGGGTGTTATTCATCTCCTTGTTCAGCTGCCTGGTTGTCATAAATCAGGCCAGCCTAATCAGCCGCTGTGACTTGGCCAAGGTGCTGCACCAGGAAGACTTGGATGGGTTTGAGGGCTACTCCCTGAGTGACTGTGAGTGCCATTTCCTCACATCCCCCCACTCCCATTTTTCTTCTCCTGGTCATCTCCTACGTGGCCATCTTTCTTTCTCTCCTTTGTCTTTGGAAGCCAAGTTCAAAAAGCAGCCCTCTCCAAGAAACCTTTCCCGACATTCCATATTCATTCAACAATTATTCATCGAGTATTTATTATATACCAGGAACTATTTTAGGTGCTGGGGATATAAACAAAGCCCCTTCCCTCATAGTGTTCACATTCTGGGGAAGAGACAAGCAATTAACAAATACAAACATATATAAAACATTTCCTGATGGTGATAAGTGCTCTGCAGAAGAATCAAGCAGGGGGTGTGATAGGTGACATGGTTCTAGAAGTCAAGGAAGGCCTTTCTGAGGAGGTGACATTGAGCAGTGCTGAGTGAAGCAAAGGACCCGGTCACCCAGATGTCTAGGGGAAGAACGTTCCAGGCAGAGGGAACAATGGAAAGATTTCATACTATTGCATGTTAGGGGTAGCTCTCTTTTGCCCAGAATTTGTGCCCACCTGTCTTATAACACTTTCTTCCTTTAACTTGCTTTATGGTTTGTTAGGGACATATCTTCATTCTTGTACTATAGGCCCTTTGAAAGCAGCATCTGCATTTGACCCAACTAAATGTCCCTCGCTGGGCTTTGCACAGTTCCTGGCACACAGTAAGTGCCGGAAGCATGGATGGACAGATGAATGGTTAAACTGATGAGTGGGTGGATGCACCAAAGAATGAGAGGAGAAGCTAGGGGGTGTTTCTAGCCCACTAGCTCCATTTAGCCTCTTAGGCCTTGTTCCTTTCTTTTGATTCCTCATTTCCCTTCATCTCCCTTCTCCCTCAGTTTACCCCCCCCCAACACCCTCTTCTCTTTTTTTTCTAAGGGGTGTGCCTGGCTTTTGTGGAAAGCAATCTCAACATATCAAAGGTAACTGAAAATGCAGATGGCAGCTTTGACTATGGCATCTTCCAGATCAACAGCCACTACTGGTGCAACGATTACTTGAGTCACTCGGAAAACACTTGCCACGTGGAGTGTCGAGGTCTGGCCAGGGCCCCAGGGTGGGAGAGGGGAGAGTGATGACTAAGATCTGCTCCCAGAACTTCTCTTTCCACTCACAGTTTGAGAATGCCCCCAGAGGGAAGGCTCAAAGGATCAGGGAATTCCTTACTGAGCAGGTTTGACTGGTGGCCCTAATGCCCGTCCAGTCAGGAGGTTCCTCCGTGTCCGCCAGCAGGATCCAGAAAGGCTCCGCACAGCCTGTAGCAGTAGAGCAGCAGCCATCGTTTATTGAGAGCATGTTATATACTAAGCACTTTATGTGCGTAGCTGATTCGGCCACGTTTCTATGCAGTAAAAGCTATTATTCCCACTGCACAGAAGAGCAAACTGAGGCTTATAGAATCAGTGGTGGCCAGACTGGTGATCCTGGAGGCTCAGCTCTAACCAATCAGTGGTACTGTCTTTGGCTAATGATCTGACCTAAGGCCGAGGGCAAACTCCCCATTTCAGAGCTGATCCAGGAGACTCCACAGGTGCATGACTCCGCCCCTCACCTCCTCTTTTGTACTCTGATGTCCCTGGATCTTCACCTATAGAGCCTCCCTCATTAGGCAGGACTTTATTGTGGTCTCTGTGCTGCCTGTTTTGGCATTCCCTTTCCCTAGAAACTCCCAAACTTTGGGTGAACCACCATCTACTCTGGCCAAAAACTATGGTAGTAAACAAGCCCAAATCTCAGTCCTCCTGCCCCCACCCTTGGCCACCCCGGACCTCCAGCAGCCATTGTAGGGATGTCTAAATGGCCCTCTGGGCCCTGGCCGGTTTGGCTCAGTGGTTAGAGCGTCGGCCTGCAGTCCAGAGAGACCTGGGTTTGGTTCCCGCTGGGGGCGTGTACCTCAGTTGCAGTTTGTCCCCGGCCCTGGTTGGGTCGTGTGGGAGGCAGCCACTCGATGTGTCCTTTTCACATCGATGTTTCTCTCTCTCTCTCTCTCTCTCTCTCTCTTCCTCTCTCTCCCTCCCACTCTATCTGAACAAAAAATGGAAAAATGTCCTCGAGTGAGGATAAAAAAAAAAAAAAAAAAAAAGGGCCTCTGGGAGGGAGGCCTTGCCTAATCTGGAAGTACTCAGCCCCCAGGAAACACATGCCTGGGCAGGGAGAGCATGTGTCTGCCTCAGTCTTTGGGACTGTCCTCTGGGCTGTCACGGGTATTCTCTTTTTCCTTTGCAGAACTGCTGAACCCCAATCTTCTCGCGGCCATCCACTGTGCAAAAAAGATTGTGTCCAGAGCAGGGGGGATGCATAACTGGTGAGGAGGACACTGTAGGGCTAAGTTAGCAGGCAGAGCCCCAAGAAGGGTGTGGTGACAGAGAAAGGGACAGCAGGCAAGGACCAGACCCTTTCTGCAGTCCAGAAAAGTGTGGGATAGTGACAGGGCTTGGAACTCTGACTTGAAGACCTGGAATCTAGTTCTTTCTCTGATATTATGTTAAAGAAAAGTCTTTTGGTTGCAGTTATAAAACAACTGGAGCTAGCTGAAGGAGAGCTATTCTGAGAGGACACGGTGACTTGCTGAGCCCCTGCAAGGGGTGCAGCTGGGCCTCAGGAAGAGAGTGGAAGTTGGGCTGAAACCTGTCAGCAAGCTATCCCTGGCAGGTTTTTGCTTCTCAGTGCATTTGCTTCACTGCTCCCTCTGCAGACCAGCTTTCCCTGCTCCATCCACAAAACAGACTTCAGCAACCTGAGTTCATTGTCTAGCATCCTAAGCAACCACTGAGGCTGGCTCAGCTCAGTCAGTCTAAGTGCCTGGAATAGAGAATCCAATTGGTTCAGCTTGGGCCCGTGTCCCTACTTCGTTCAATCAGCTGTAAGCATGGGAAAAATTAAAGCAATACAATCATGGCTGCCACAGGGTTCCTCTCTCCATAATTGGCAGCAACATTTTCTATAAAAATGTGTTGCTCATCAGCTAGCGGTACCCCTAAAGTTGTCAGCCCACTAACACTGGGTGTTGGGAGGGTTCCTTAACTTTTCTGAGCTTTCAACTGGATATATAAATAATGCATATGGCTGCCTCTGCAGGCATCTGTGAGGATGGAAGGAGTGCGGTGCCTTGCATACCCTTAAAACACCTTGCAAAGAAGGGACACAATGACTATTAGGGCTCAGCCTTTCTGGAGGGAGAGTCAATGGTTGCACCTAGGAGATATATATATATATATATTTTTTTTTTGAGTAACTCTCAGCCCTGTAAAAACAGCATTATCCCCCTTCAGAGGGAGATAAGGGTTTGAAATGTCAAGGCATGCTGACTGGGGGGGACAGGGCAAACACCATGGATAATTAAAGGAAAATTAAAGGAAGAATCAGAGAGGCCTCAGAAAGATAGATGAGAGAGCTAGGAATGAAGTCGCTCTGTGTGGAAGACTCACTAAGAGCTGGGTCACGTGTGTGGAGAAGCAGCTACTATGTGGGAAGCAAGAACTAGTCGTTTTCTCTCCACAGGGCAGAGTGGATGATGCACTGTGCAGGCCGGCCACTCTCCTACTGGATAACAGGATGTCACCTGGGATGAGACAGGGTGCAGGCCTGCTGTGGAGTCATTCCAAAACTCCTCTCCTCCCTTGGGGATCCTTCCTTTCTTCTTCCTCTTGCCTCCACTTCATGTTTCTTCCCTTCCCATTTACAAATAAAACTGACCGGAGTCCCAGGAATAAATGGTTTTCTAGGGCTTCCTCCTTGTTCCCATCCGGGTCCAGGCCTCTGGTTCCTGACTGTCATTTGTGAACCAAGAGGACCACAATGAAGATGTTTCTGTATTTTTGGAATTATTAAAACATTCTTTGTGCAAAGAATGTGTTAATTTATTCATTATTAATTAATTCCACATATATGAGAGTACCTAATGTAGTAGGAGTACACTAGCTACTAGAAGGAGGAAGCTGAAACATAACTTGATAATCTAGGTGGAGAAGCAGAGATACACAGGAATAATGGATACATACAATGGATACAATGGATAATGAAATGGATAATAAAATCTATAATTACTGGTTTGAAACAGTATCAGGACCCCAGTATTTACTCCAAAGCCAACTATTTTTGAAGTAAAGAAAAAGCTCAGAAGTAGGTAATGGGTGGGGCTAAGGTGAAGAAAGAGGTGGAGTAGAGAAATGGTGCTAGGTGCCATTGGTTTGGGGGTGCTTTGGGAGAATGGGCTAGAATATATATATATATATATATATATATATATATATATATATATTTTTTTTTTTTTTTTTTTTTTCACTTTCAACTTATCTTTATTGTTGCAGGTATTACAGATGTACCTCCTTTTTTCCCCCCTTGACCCTCTCCTTCCCACTCCCACACCACTTCTGCCTTCCCTACACTATTGTCTGTGTCTATTGGTTATGCATATATGTATAGAAGTTCTTTGGTTTCTCTCTTCCTGCCCCATCTCCCCGCTTCCCTTTGAGGTTCATCAGTCTAACAACCAATTTGTACTTCTTAACCCCTTCTTCTTTTTCACCCAACCCCCCTCCCCCAATCTGGCAACCAATCAAAAGTTCTCTGTATCTATGAGTCTGTTTCTGTTCTGCTTGCTCATTTTGTTTGTAGATTCAATTGTTGATAGATATGTATTTATTGCCATTTTATTGTTCATATTTTTTTATCTTCTTCTTCTTCTTCTTCTTCTCCTTCTTCTTCTTCAAGAAGACCCGTCAACATTTCGTATAATACTGGTTTGGTAGTGATGTACTCCTTTAGCTTTTTCTTCTCTGGGAAACTCTTTACATGGCCATCAATTCTAAATGATAGCTTTGCAGGATAGAGTAATGTTGGTTTTAGGTCTTTGCTTTTCATCACTTTGACTATTTTTTGCCACTCCCTTCTAGCCTGCAAAGTTCTTTTGAGAAATCAGCTGACAGCCTTATGGGAGCTCCATTGTAGGTAACTAATTGCTTTATGCTTGCTGCTTTTAAGATTCTCTCTTTGTCTTTAACCTTTTGCATTTTGATGATGACATGTCTTGGTGTGGACCTTTTTGGGTTCATCTTGTTTGGGACTCTCTGTGCTTCCTGGACTTGTATGTCTGTTTCCTTCACCAAGTTTTTTGTTATTATTGTTTCAAATTGGTTTTCAATTTCTTGCCCTCTCTCTTCTCCTTCTGGTACCCCCATGATGCAAATGTTGGTACACTTGAAGTTGTCCCACGAGCTCCTTATACTATCCTCATTTTTTAAAATTCTTTTTTCTTTCTGCTGTTCTGATTGGGTGTTTTTTGCTTCCTTATATTCCAAATCGATGGTTTGCTTCTTGGCTCACCTGCTCTACTATTGATTCCCTGTAAATTATTCTTTATTTCAGTTAGTGCATCCTTCATTTCTTTTTTTCCCCCTTTTTAAATTTATTTTATCTCCAATTTTTAATAATTTATTTTTGTTACAGATGTTTCTCCTTCCCCCCCCCAGACCCCCTCCTCCGCATCCTTCATTTCTGACTAGTCCTTTATTATGCTCTTGAGGTCTTCACGAAGTTCCTTGAATAAGTTCATTGAGCATCCTTATAAGCAGTGTTTTTTGTTATGTTCTTTCATTTGGGACATGTTTCTTTGTCTCCTCATTTTGGCTGCCTCCCTGTGTTTATGTCTATGTATTAGGTATAGTTGCTATGTCTCCTAGGCTTCCTAGGGTGGCCTGTTGTAGTAGGTGTCCTGTAGGGTCCAGTGGCACAGCCTCCCTGGTCACCCCAGCTGGGCCCTTGAGGTGCACCCCTTGTGTGGACTTTATACTTTTCTGTTGTAGTTGAGTCTTGATTGCTATTGGCACATTAATGGGAGGGTTTTACTCAGACTGATCAAGTGCAAAGACTGGCTGTGCCCACTAACCACCGACCTCTGACAACTTTGGATGACCAGCTAGCTGTGCAGGGGCCCACTGTACAGCGCAAACTTACTTCAGCAGGGCTCTGGTACTCACTGAGTCCATTCCTTGAGTGTGTCACTTGTGGAGGTGGTTGGGTGGTGGTGCTTTGACGTGGTCTTAAGCTGTCCATTGGGTGTGCTGGCTCTGGGGCAAGGTCAGCCACTGCCTGTGTTCTGGGGTCAGCAGGCATAAACTGCGAAATAATCAGCTGATGGCTGCTTCTTGTGCTGGACTTGGAGGTGCCCAGGCAAAGCCAAGCTGTGAAGCCAGGCTGGCTGCTTCTAGTGCCAGGCCTGGGGCCACTTAGTGAGAGGTATGGGGCTCGTTGTGGCCAGATGCTGCTTGTTTGAGATAATTTAGGAGAATCTGAAACAGGAGCCAAAACAGGCCAATCCTATGGTAAAGCTACCGGAAACAGCTTGGGTGGGCCCAAAAGTTGGGTGGGGCAGGCCTTCAGGTAATCACCAGGGTGGGGCAAACAATGTGAGCCTGGTTGCTGGAGTCCCAGATATGGAGCCCATCTGCCAGGCTTGTGGGGGAAGGGCTCACCAAAGGAACAAAGGCCTCCACCAGCATGTCTGTCTGGGAGAAAACTGCCTCTCCAGCTCTCACCCCAATGCCAAACAACTCAATTCTTCCCTGTATGTCTCTGGTGCCTTTCAAGCTGCCTCCCCTCCGTGCTGGAGTTCAGAGGGAACAAGTCCAAGTAAATCTGTTTGCAGGCCCTTTAAGAGGAACTGCCTGGGGCTCCAGAAGCCTCAGCGTCCCTCAGCCTCAGTTCCTGCTGGTTTTAGAAACAGAAGTGATGGGGACTTCTCTTCCTGGCACTGGAACCCTGAGCTGGGAGCCTGGTGTCGGACAGGGACCCCTCAGTCCTCAGGGAGGACCTTTCTAGCCGAGGTATCCTCCTGATTTTTATCCGCCACACGTGGGTGTGGGACCAGCCCGACCGTGCCTCCGCCCCTCCTACCAGTCTCGATGTGGCTGCTTCTTTAATTCCATAGTTGTAGGACTTCCATTCAGCTCGATTTCAGGCAGTTCTGAAGGGTGTTTTTCTGTAGTTTAGTTGTAATTTTGATGTGGTTGGGGGAGGAGGCGAGTACCGTGTTTACCTACCCGCCACCTTGACCGGAAGTCCTCTAGAATATAGATTTAAAAAGGCTCCTCTGGGTAGGATCCGATTTGCTTGGAAGGTGCTGATGTGGAGTACAACCTACTTAAGCACAAAGCAAAGGCAGAAAAGGGGCAGTTGGAAGAATATCCTACATGTAGCTGCCATCAATCTTATCTGACTAAACCGGGGTGTTTGTTCTCAGGCCACTCATGTCCCTACTTCTGAGCCTTAACTGCTTCAGCTATAAAAGGAGAGATTTGACTATTCAATGGTGCCCAGACTTTTGGATTCCACAGACCAGTAAAATGTCAAAAAATTAAGACCATGGCCCGGCCTGTGTGACTCAGTGGTTGAGCATCGACCCATGCACCAAGGATCTCTGGTTCAATTCCCGTTCAGGACACATGCCCAAGTTGTGGGCTTGATCCCCATTAGGGTCTGTGCAGGAGGCAGCCAATCAATGTTTCTCTCTCATCAGTGCTTCTATCTCTCTCTCCCATTCCTTTCCTGTCTCTCTAAAATTAATTTAAAACAAAAAAGTAAACAAAACAAAACAAAAAATCCCAAACACAAAGTTAAGACCATAAGATTTCCAACTTTTTATTTTGATGCCCAAGTAAGAGTATTGAAACAACGATCCTCTATCAGTATCTCTTCATAAAAACAAATTTTAACATCAAAATTGAAAGGAGGTCATACTTATAGATAATAAATGGAATAGATTTCATTTAATGATTAAAAAAAACAGAACACCCTGATTATAGTGTCCTTCTCTTGTTTTGTTGAGGAAGAGTGAAAACTTCATCACAGCCCAACAGAGTTGTTGCTTAGAAACTCCAGTATAAGACCTGTTTGGTAAGGTCCCTTCTGGTTCTGACATTCTAGGATTAAAATAGGTAGTTCTAGGGTCTACTTTCTCTGTCAGTGCAGTACTCTGCAAAATAGCCCACTACCAGGACGCCTGCAACAGCCCTTCCCAGGCACCATGAGCTCCAGTGTTGGATTAATGACTTATACTTTGATTTGCATATTTAAAACTCATGAAAACACTCTTAAGCCAAAAGATTGCATCTTTAGTGGTCACTTCCCACAGAGTCAGGAAATCCAAAATTTTGAAGTTCAGTGGGTAGTGTTAACTACCTGGAACGCTAGTCTTCTTAGGGAGTGAAGATGAAGCCAGCTGCTATAAAGATGTCCCTACCCTCCGGTCCTTTGGACTATCCTTAAAGTACACATTTTTTCCCCTTCCCTCTCACCTTCCTCAACTCAGGGGAGGTGGGGCTGCAGGAGGGCAACTAGAGGCACAGACCCTCCAGAAGTGGGCGGGGCCAGGGAGAGGTCAGATGTCCAGCTGGCCCCGCCCCTCGAACTCTAGCCCCTTTTAAGAAGCGGGCGTCTCTTGTGTGGCCGGCGTCGCTTGAGCCTTAGGGACACGCAGTGATGGTGAACCAGCAGGATGGCAGAGGTGGTACCTTTTGCGGTTCCCACCGAGAGTGACAGAACCATACTGGTATGGGAGCTGAGCCCTGGGCCCATGGTGGAGGCCTTGCACATGACCCGGACCAGGGCGGAAGGAGGGATGAAAAAGGTAACTTTTGCCTGACAGTAAGAACATTTGTCTGGCTGGTGTGGAGGTGGGTGGAGGAGGGCTGTCTGAAGAATGAAGGGGATGAATTAAGTATCAAGTATTTATGCCTTGTATGTAGAGGGGACTATGCCACTTTTTATTTCTTGCCAAGTTGATTTTAGTACTTCTTTTATACTTTTTACTTTAGGAAGTCACATGTGGTCCTCTCTACCAAGAGCCCAGAATTGAAAGACCCATGGAGACTGACTTCACTGTCCCAGGGTGTTTTGGCAGGGCAGTTCAGCTAACGTTAACTTCTCTTTGAAGGCCTGGCAAACAATATTTAAGATTGACAGCTGTGTATATGCTGAGTTAAATTACAGTTTGTGGTTGGGTTTTTTTTTTTTTTAAAGTTGTATATTTATGTACTTACATGACATTTTTAAAAATATATATTTTTTCTTTATTGATTTTAGAGAGAGAGAGACATAGAAACATCGATGAGAGAGAACATGGATTGGCCGCCTCCTGCATGCCCCCCACTGGGGATTGGGCCCACAACCTGGGCATGTGCCCTGACTAGGAATCCAACCGGGGACCTCTTAGTGCATGGGTCAACGCTCAACCAGTGAGCCACACCAGCCGGACACATTTTGTTTTTCTTTTCTTTATTTATTTACTTATTTTATTTTTCTTTATTGATTTTAGAGAAAGAGGAAGGGAGAAATAGGGAGAGACAGAAACATCAATGAAAGAGAACATCGATTGGCTGCCTCCTGCATGCCCCTACTGGGGATCAGGCCCACAACCTGGGCATGTGTCCTGACTGGGAATCAAACCGGCGACCTCTTGATGTATGGGTCAATGCTCAACCACTGAGCCACACCGGCCGGGCACATTTTGTTTTTCTTAATGACAGTCTACTTTGTGCATACTTGTCCTATGTTTATATGAAATTAAGGATTATATATGCTTATATTAATCTTATATCTGCTGCATTTCCTAGCAGAGTGTCTTGGATGTAGCAGTAGCAGGTGCTCCTCAAAGATTGGTTGGATAAATGATTGCCAGTAGGTGAGAACTTGTAATAGATGAAGTTTTGATAATTCTTCAGTGGGTGCCATAACTCTAAATATTTTGGATTTGGGAAACTAAAAATTGGTCAAATTAGATTTTGATAGGCAATTTGCCAATGAAATGTTTTTAGTAGCAGAGTTAGTGTGTTTTGAGCTGTGCTATTTTATATTGCTTGCCAGGTATTTTACTTTCTTTATTGGATGTGGTGTTAATTTGTTGGATGCTTTAGTTTTGTTGTTGTTAATCCTCCTCCGAGGATATTTTTTCATTTATTTTTTTTTTTTAAGAGAAAGTGGAAGGGAGAGAGGGAAGGGCGAGAGAGAGAGAGAGAGAGACAGAGAGAGAGAGACAGAGAAGAGACAGAGACACACTGATGTGAGAAAGACACATCGATTGGTTGCCATCTGGGGCAGGGGGTTGGAATCTACAACCCGAATATGTACCCTTGATTGGGAATCGAACTCAAGACCCTTCGGTGCTTGGGCTGATGCTCTAACCACTGAGCAACACCAGCTAGGGCTGGATGCTTTACTTTTTGAAACATATTATTTCTCAAGATTATGGTAAAAGGGATGATACATTTTGTGTTCTAAACTTATAGAATATGTCCACTTGCCTAGAATGAGTAACAGTGCATGACAGTGAGTTGTTTGGGCTAAGCACTAGTTTCATTAGTTTTTTTATATGTACTTGCAGACAATAAGGGCTAGGAAGAAGGCTGTCAGGTAAATGTGTATATGTGTATATGCTTTGGAAGTAAAAACATTCCAGGGCTGGTTTAAGATATTTCAAAGCACATAAAGAAATATGACACATGGATTTGAATCCTGCTGTACGGTCAAGGCTAAAAGAGGAACATACTTTGTTAGTATTTAAGATTACTTTTTGTAGACTAGAATGTTGGGTTAAGTACTAACATATTAAATTCCTAGTATAAGAAATAACTCATTCATCTATGTAGGTAATGTAAGTGCTGATGGTGCAAAGACATTAGTTGATGTTACTAAATTTTCTAAAATAGATTAAAAAAGGTGTATTCACTTGAAGTGTTTTCCTTTTATTTTATTTTTCTGGGCATGGGATTTCATGCACTTACTTGGCATGGGACCACCCTGCAGCGTTCTCTGTTCACAGTGTTCTCCCAGTTTGGCCCTCTGGATTCAGTCTGAGTCTTCCCAAACGCTACAGGGGCCAGTCCTGGTTTCTGTGCCATCATCAGGTTTTACTCAGCCAGGGATGCCCACAGAGCCCAAAAGGCATGAGACCAGAGGCAGCTCTTTCAGACATCTCCAGTGAAGGTGGGCCCAAATGTAGAACTGCCAGCTCCACTGGAATGAAGTCCTGAATTCAGTAATGACGGGCTCCATTGGCAGCGCTCTGGCGTACAGAATGCTTGCAGATGCACCGCGACACCGATCCTCTGGCTCCCACTGTTTAGATGGAGAGACTTGAACTCAGGATGGTAAGGGACTTACTTAAGGTTCATGACAATAACTGTGGAGGCTACAGGTCAAACCCAAACTTAATGATGCTAAACCCCATGTCATTTTATGTTGCCACTTAATTTAAGAAATTTTCACAAGAAGAGTCTTGCTTATATTTACTATTATGTGGATTTAAAATATGTGAGCTTGACAAAATCTTTCATCAGTTGTAACATAAAGGATGCTTTATATCATCATCGTCATCATCATCATCATCATCAGTCTCAAACTGCCTATTCAGAACTCCCTTCAGTTCCCAGAAAACAGTTAAAACATTCTTTAATGCATTGAAGAAGCCTTATTCCATATTAGCATGCTGTCCGATTTTACTTTCCCAGGGCCCCAGAATTATGGTTCATTATGTGCCTCAATCAACCACCATTCCTTTTTCATGAACTATTTTAATTCCTCTGAATAAGTGAGTGAGGCTTTGATCTTGCTACTTTTTTATTGACCTTGCTGCCTATTCTTACCTATATTCCTTTCCTCATTGACTTACCCTGGCCCGAAGCTGACAGCTCTCCTCAGATGCTACGCAGGCATACCCCCTTCACTGCTGCATCCTGGCTCCACTCCCTGTCGGTGAGAAGACTGCCCGGCAGGCATTGATTTGCAGACTGTGATCTGCCTGGTTCTAGCCTGCAACCATTTCACAGAGCCTCTCAGGTCCTGGAGAGATTAGGATAAAATTACTTGGTATAAATTGTGAGTAATGAGCTTTTTTCCCTCTCATTGGACATTAAGATCATTTCATAAGGTTTAGGTTTTGAGATTCTCACAGCATAAAGCCCATCACTGATAGAATAATGAAGGAAATGTTCCACAAGTTAATATATAGTTGAGAAGGGAGGGCATTCATGTTAGAGTTCTTTATTTAATGCAGGGCGTTAATTGTTAGTAATTATGTGTTCTTTTGGCAAGTACATGTGATTACTGTCTTTTTTGTCTTTTACAAATACAGAAAAGAATAATGTCTTAAAATCAAGGAAAGGCCTAAGGCATCAGAGTTTTTTTTTTGTTTTCCCTTTTTCAGTAGCGTGAAGGAAAAGGGTTGCCAGCAAGAAGTGTGGCAAGGTTATCCAAGGTGACAGCTGTCTCTACTACCCAGGGGCCAGAGAGCTTCTGAAGCTTCCTTGTCCAGAACTGCTTCCTATGATTCACTGCATAGGCTAGTCGCCCCTGCAGCACCAGCATTGAAAAGTTTGTCTTCGTTTCTACTTTTTAGTAGGCAGCTTCAGTTGGAAAAAGTAATTTCATTTTCGTATTTGCTTAGTTCATTCATTCACTCAATCAACAGACCATCAATCCCCTATCATATGCCAAGAACTGTGCTTGGTTCTGGGAATGAGAAAAGAATAAGATATGGTTCCTTCTAGCACGTAAAGAGCTTACAAACTAGTGACAGAGGAAGATGCACCAATAAATCAATAAAGAATACTGCTTTGACTTTATTTGTATTATTGGGATTTTTATGAATACATTCATACACAGTAAGTCCTCACATAACAGCGTTGGTAGGTTCTGCAACTTTAAATGAAATGACTTAAAACAAAACCAGTTTTACTATATAGGTTAATGGATAAAGCAAGAGTTCAGTTCCTCTGGCATTTCATCAACATTATAACGAAATGATGTTGAATGAAGCATTATTCGAGGATCTGCTGTAGTACATAGTGTTGAAAGTTGAAACAGACCTTTAAGAGAGGGCTAGCGGCGTGAGTAATCCACATTAACGTGTGTTTTTTAGAGAGTTAACGCTGAAGTTTTGCATTCTCAAAGCAGCTTTGAACCTTAGAGGTACAGATGAGCTTTAATTGTTTTAGTTGCTTATACAATTTATACAGAGGCATCTGTATTCCCTCTTTTGACAGGGGTTAGTAACTTGGGGAGGGGAGTGCTGCAGATTAAGATCCTACCTTGGTGGCAGGTCCATCTGATCTGTTCTTTAGGTTATATTCTTAAACAGGAGCTACAGGATGGGATGACTAAAACAATCTACTTCCTTTGCTTACCCATAAGCCTGCAACTGGCTTCTGCAGGGCTTTCTACGTTGCTTTCATCATCACTTTCACCACCAGAGGTCAGGGAAACCTTTTAGTAAGTCAGGGCACCTGGAAATGAGGCAGAAAAGTACTGTGGCGTAAAAAATAACACTTATTTACAGTTTACTATGAACTTATTGCTTAAAATGTTGTATCCTATTTAATATTCACAACCAGTCTGTGAAATTGGTATTGATAATTTCAGGTGAATTAAAAACAAGTCTGTGTCAGATTGTGATATTCTTAGGTCTCTCTCTTTGGTCTTTAGTTTCCTCTTGACACCAGACATAGGGCAGTTCAACATGAGGCCCTTGCCCTAAACAGCTCCCAATGCCAACAACTGGCCAATTACTACTTTGTTTTCAATGATTGGTCAAAAAGGATCATCAAGGTAAAGTTTGTGGATTTTCTTTGACTAACTAGACTCCTTTCAACATTGAAATCGTAGGCTTTAGAGAGAAGAATAGAACTGGGTTGTGGGGAGGAGACTGAGAGACTTGTAGGTGGAAGTATCTGAGTATTGGGCTGCCACCTACAATTAAAAATAATTTCATAGGCTTGGATGGTGGTGTCCATAATTTTCTCCAGTATTTGTATGGTACATATAAAAAATAGTTGTCCATATGTAGTAATTCATTTGCAAGTATACTTGATTTTGAAGCTCTTGGACACCTCAACTGATTGCTGGCATCTAGTTTTTATTTCTAATAACAAAACATTTGCAGTCTACACTGAGACCCTAGGAAGAAACTTTACTTCAAAATCCCTACAGCTTCAGGATCTTTCCGACCTTGAAGAAAGGGAACATGAAGATATTGCGGTGGCACCACTTCAGAAGCAAAGTCCGAAGTTCTTCTGTGCTTTAGAGGTGGTGCTGCCCTCCTGAGTGCAGGAGTCCTGGAGCTGGCATGGCCAAGGAGCCTTCGTGTAAGCTGGAGGAAGGTCTGCTCCGGTGTGTGTTGGGGCCGTAGGGACCTCTTTTTCTTTCTTTCTAAAATTCATCTTTTCAGATGCATCATCAAGCCCTCGACGCCCTCCCCACCCTCCCCTTGCTAAACTACTCTAACTCTCTGGGCAGAATTTTTCTGCCTTACAATATAGGTTTATTATTATTTTTTAATCTTAGGCAATATGTGGTAGAACCTTTACCTTTAAATTTTAGAGCTGACTTCTTTTTTTTTTTTTTAATCCTCACCCAACGACATTTTTTTGCATTTATCTTCAGACAGAGCGGGAGGGAGACAGGGAGGAAGAGAGAGAGAGAAACATCCATGTGGGAGAGACAGTGGACTGGTTGCCACCCACACAACCCTAACCCCCTGGGGACAAACTGCAACCCAGGGAGGTACCTGCCCTTAGTGGGAACCGAACCCAGGTCTCTCTGGTCCACCAGCTGAAACTCTTTTAACTGCTGAGCCAAACCAGCCAGGGCTAGAGTGACTTCTTGCTAAGACGCTTAGGAGGGAAATTGTTTTTTTTCCATTTTGGTTAAGATTTTGCTTCAAATACAGATCTCATGTACCCTTCTGTTATCCCAGCAAAATTATCTTCTAAAGATTTAAATCAGCTCTCATGTAAATATTCAGTCCTTTGCCTGCTATGGAAGGGTTTGAGGAGAAAGAGTCAAATGTAAAACCTAGAAGGGGTATCCCGATTGGTGCTGAGTTTTCTCCTAAAAGCCTTAGCACTCAAGCTTGGGGTTTTAAATCAGAGGCAGGGCTTTGGTGGATGGAGTGGATTAAGGGCTGCCCTGTTTTGCCTGGCTTGCGTGAGTCACCCCACCCCATCTCCCCCCTCCTGGATGCCCTCTGGGGGCGGGAGGGGTACACATTTGGGGGCTCCTCTGCCTTCCTCTCTGAGCAGGGAAGCGAGACGCGAAGGGAGGCCCTGCTGAGTTCGGTGCCACAGCACTGCGGGGCGCCTGGGCTCCCTGCTTCTCCTGCCCCCCCCTCCCCCTGCTCCTCGTGTCCCCCCTCCCCCGCTCCTCCTCCCCACTTCTCCCCTCCCTGCCCCATTACTCCGTGCTCCCGCTAGCGGACCCCTCACAGCCTCACTCCGTTCTAGGCTCCTGGGAGACTTAGCTCACGTGACCATGCTCCTGCGTGTAATAAAGAGAAGGTGGCTAAAGGAGTTCGGGAGTGGGGCCCCAGCAATTCCAATGGGCCTTCTCCCTCCACCCTTCTGCAGCGCCCCAGCGCCCCCCATCGCCACCCCTTCCCACTCTGCTCCCTGACTCCTGGGCTCCCACCAAAGGGGTGGGGGAGGGCAGACCACCCAAGCAGCCCCCAGCTCCCTCTCTGTGCCCTGCACTGCAGCCGCCCACGGGCGGACCCAGGGGTGGGGGCTCTGCTCCAGGCACCTAGGCAGCAGCCAGCACAGGTGGGCCGTTGCCAGGCTGAGGTGGTGGCCAAGATGGGGCTGAGCTTGCCCAGATGGGCGGCAGTAGCCGCAGGAAGCCCCCCACCCCCACCCCAGGGGCTGTCAGGTAAAAGGGTATATGTGTATATGCTTTGGAAGTAAGTACTGCTAGGGCTGGCTTAAGATATTCCAGAAGCACATAAAGAAATATGATAGGGGGATTTGAGTCCTGCTGTAAGGTCAAGGGAAGTTACCTGACATTCTAAAGGTATGTTACCGTAGATGCAAAGTACAACAGGCTCAGTTAAGGTAAAGACTGACTTTTGTCAGGGAAGATTCTAGCCTAGGACATGACTGCCATAAACTGCTTTTAGTTAAAAAGTTTTCATTTCAGACCATCCTTTGTGGTTACTTTAGGTCTCTGAGTCTGCAATGCCACCATGCCGGCCTTCCCTGAGCTTGTCAGATTAGCATGTGGCCCCTTTTCATCCATAAGTGGCATTGTTACTTTTCTAGATCAATGGCTGTGTTGAGCCCGGGTGGGAGGGGGACATTTTCCCAAACTACTGTAAAGGGATATTCACTTGGTTGCAGAGGCTCCTTCCCAAAATGAATTGCTCACCCTCTAAAACCCCATCTACAGAAATTTTGGAGTCTCACTGATTTTGTAGTAGCCCCTGTCTAATAGAGTGGTGAATTATGAATCAGACATGGAGCCCTGGCCGGGTGTCTCAGTTGGTTGGAGCATCCTCCCATGCACCAAGGTGTTATGGGTTTGATTCCTGGTCAGGGCACATACCTAGCTTTCAGGTTTGATCCCCAGTTGGGATGGGTACAGGAGGCAACCAATCGATGTTTCTGTTTCATATCAATGTTTCTCTCTCTGTGTTTCTCTTTCTCCCTTCCTCTCTCTCTAAAATCAATAAACGTAAACTTGGGTGAGAATTAAACAAACAAAAAAAGAATCAGATATGGATACTGAGAATTTTGAGGAAATGGCAACATTTTAGCACGGTAAATTGTTTCCCCTCCCTGCAGCCCTAACTGGTGTACTTCTCAGGTCAGCTACTTGTCTTGGAAGCTGTGTGGCCAAGCGGAGGAAGAGTGTCTCTCAGATTTCAGCTGTGAGGAGGCGCTCAGATTGCCGGAACTGGATGGACTAGAACTGCTGAATTTCCCGGGTGCCAGGCCTGTGGCTTCCTTAGGAAGCTCTGCAGCACCCCCCAGCTCCCCAGCTCCCCTTAACATCCCCCCATCCCACCATCCCTGGGCTGCTGGAGTCCTGGGCCACCCAGGTGTGCAGCCCAAATCCTGCCTCACTGTGAGGGATGTGGGGAGGCCGAGCAGGAGGTAGTTGTCCCCTCTGCAGGGGAAAAGGATTGCTTGGTCCCTGGTGATCCTGGGAGGAAGGCTCGCTCTTCTGCAGTCACTCAGCCCAAGACTAATAAATGTTGTCTAAACAAAGGTTGGAACCTGAGGCGGTGGAGGGTGCTTGGTTGCTAAGGGGCACATGCATGACAGGGCTGCCAATTGTGACAGGGCTGCCAATTGTGACAGGGCTGGCAATTGTGGGGCTCCTGTTCAGTGCATGGTGCTGGCACCCCACTTGTCTGGGTCTGTCACTGCGCCACACTCGCCTGGGTCGCTCGCTGTGCCCTGACCTCTGCCTGTCATGTCCGGGCTGCACCTGTGGGCCCCACAGCTCCTGTTCATTTGGCAGCTGTTATGGCTGCAGGTCCAGGCAGCTCAGCCTCCGGAGGTGACACTTGCACATCTAGAGTCTGTTCAGACCCACCAGCTAATTTTGTCTACAGTCCCAGTCTCAGCTGTCATAACCCAGCCATCAGAGTCATCTCAGATAATGACTAGAAAGCCTGTCTCCAAGGACGTATGTGACCTGTGTACCTGCTGTAATAGGACGCTGTCGTGTACTGGTCTCAGCTCAACACAGAAGCTCCGCAGCGTACCTGTGCCAGAGCCCAGCACCTATGCCAACACCATCACCGTCCTGTGAGAATTGCCTTTCCTCCTTGTTCTGCAGCCCGCCTGACAGGGCAGCCTTTTCCTCGGGCCTTCCTGGGCCATCTGCATCTTCCAACCCACACTGACTGGCTTTCGGTGTTTATCTTTGTCAACTATTCCTTATCTTCACTCTCCTTCTTACTATTGTTCCCCCTTCCCCAGTCTTTTACTTGTAAATGCCCATATTGTTTTTCCTGATCCATATTTTTAGCCCCATCATTTCATTCCTTAACCTCCTCTGTCCTCCCACTTTCACTCCATCCTCCTTATAGCTACATGGCCCTCTCCCCATCTCCCTGGTGGTGATACAACCAAGTGGTTAAGAGTAGAGATTCTGGAGCCAGAGGGACTGGGCTTGAACCCAGGTATGCCATTCATTAGCATTGGGACTCACTTTCCTCATCTGTAAAATGAAGATTATGATAGCTATCACCTCATAGGATTGTTGTGAGATTTAGACGAGTTAATATATGTAGAGTACTTACATCAGTGCCTAACATGTATGTGTTAGCTATCATATTATTATTCGACTCCTCAGTCATGTTCAGCACTCATCCTTGCCCCCTGGCTTTCTATGTATGTCACCAATTTTGTGCCCAACCCAGGGCTAAGTATGTGGGAGCCACAGCAGTATGCCATTGTCTATAGAACATGACAGTGGTAGGTGGGAAGAGGGGAATATGCATTAAAAAGGTGATCTGTAATTAAGTACTAAAAGAGATACGGGCCAGGGGTGCTGTAATTCAGCAGAATCTGTAGTCACTGGGGTGTGGAAGTCAGGGAAGGCTGCATGGACAAGCTAGGACCTTAGCTGGGACTACAGGGTGGCTTGGTTTATTAAACTGAGAAAGAGTAGTGAGTAGATCATGGCTGTAGGAATGATCAGCACTTAATAGACCAGTCTGGCTGTAGGGAAAATTGCAGTGAAAAGTATGATTATCGGCTGGTGTGGCTCAGCGGTTGAGCATCAGCCCAGGCACCCAGAGGTCGCTGGTTTGATTCCCGGTCAAGGCACATGCCCAGGCTGTGGGCCTGCTCCCCAGTATGGGGGGTGTGGCATGCAGGAGGCAGCCAATCGGATGTTCTCTCCCATCGATGTTTCTATCTCTCTCTCTCTTCCTTCCTCTCTGTCTAAAAATCAATAAAGAAAAAAAAAATTTAAAGGAAAGTATGATTATGCAAACCCTTGCTGTCAGTTGTGGGGGTTTGGAAGTTACACTGAGATAGGGCAAGCCACTGAAAGTTTTCAAGTGAGAGAGACAGATGATCGATAAGAGGATTCTTTTAGATTCCATAGGTAGAGTGATCTTGAGAGGAAAGCTTGACTCAGGCAGACCAAATCGAATGCTCTAGCAAATTCTAGGAGTAAAGTGAGAAGGCACTGAATCTGAGTGGTGGTCATCAGAGTAGAAAAAAACTGGGAACACTACACAGGAGGGACTGACAAGATTTAGTAACTGACTGGAGCTGGGGTGGGATGTACAGGAAGAGAAAGATCACCTACGACCCAGGGAAATTTCTGTCCTGGGCGACGAGAAGGGCGGTGCTATAACAGGAGGACACACAGCAGTTGGGAAGGAGGGCCAGTTGGAGGGAGGTGAGTTCAGTTTGGGCAGCGTTTATTGGTGAGCATAAAGCATCTAGGGGCTTGTGCTTGAGTGGAAATGTCCACTAGGCAGAGGGGCAGACAGGTGTATCTCTGACTTTTTCTGATTTCCTTGAAAAATGTGTATGTAAACTGAATGGGGAAGTTGTTGCTGAGAGAGAGGGCAAAGCTAAAGGTAAAGATTCTAAGTCATCCACAGAGTTAGTGGTTGAAACTGAACCTCAGGAATTTAACAACCTCTTTTAAGCACTTGTAATTCATGGACACATTCTCACTTTGTTGTTTTTTTAATGTCACAGAAGTACGTGGGATCTAATGTGAAAATCCCACCCAGCCCTTTCTACCACTCCTGTTACCATTTTGGTGTGTGTCTATCCTTCCAATCTCTCTCTCTCTCTTTTCTTTTCTTTTGCATTGTTCCTCTGAAGAGGTCTTACTTTCCTCCTCCCTCGGTGAGTTGTGCTTTTCCCTGTGGAATGTGTCTAGGAAGCTTCCCTTCCAGTCCTCTCGTTTCTCACTGCCCCATCCTCCTAACACCTGCGGAGATTTCCACAGAGGGCACTGAGCCAAAGCTTTGGTGTGGCCTGGCATAAGGTTTCTTTACATTTATTTGCTGAGACTGATACATTTTTGCATTTTTCTGTTGAACTATTCTTTTCTCATTAATTCGTAGCAGGAGTCACTTAGACACAAGTGACTTTGGAACAAATGCGTTCAAGGTAATGCACTGGCATTACCCATCCAAGAGAAGTGCAGCTTCTGAGGCGACGCCTCGCTGCTTGTGCCCGGGCCCCACAGTGTGTCTTTATTCGATGTGCAAACCGGGAAGCTGACATGTGGAAGTTAGAAAGCTGGTGTTTTCTGCATTTCAGTGTCCCCACAAGGTTGCCATGATTGTTTTACTTAGTCTGTTCATTCTTTTTTCCCACCTATTCAAGGATATTAACTGTGTTTCTTCACAGAAACTTGCAAGGAAACTTTATTGCTTTCATCGATAAAGATGCATGGAACTCATACCATCTGGTTGAGAGACTGTGAGTATATTCAAAAACCCTAACTGCGTTGTAAGATCCTCCTTGGTCCAGAATTTTGAGGTCAGTAGCTCTGAGAAAAAGTATTTCCCCTCCGTATCCCAAATCAACCTCTATTGATTGCAGTTCTGTGTTTATTTTAAAAATTAAATTTGGTAGGCCCTGTTTAAAATTATTCAATTTAAACTATTTTCCATTATAGCAAGTAATACGTGATTATTTTCTCAATGTATAAAAGTTGAATAATAGATATAGTGAAAACCCTGCCTGTGCCCTCACCCCCCACCCTTAAGGTAACCGCTACTCTAAGTTTCCTATACATCCTTCCAGACCTTTTTCCATGCATTTGCCTACATACATAATTACAGATAGCAAAATAGATCTGTTGTGTGATTTTCATATCCTCTTTTTTTTTTTTTTTACATAATGGTAACATCCTACACCTTGCTTCTTTTACTTCATGATATATCTTAGATTTGTTTCCTTCTTGGTACATAGAGGGTTACCCAATTCATTTAAATTCCTACATAATATTCCATAGTTTAATTTCTACATAATATTCCATAGTTTAATTCCTACATAATATTCCATAGTTTAATTCCTACATAATATTCCATAGTTTAATTCCTACATAATATTCCATAGTTTAATTCCTACATAATATTCCATAGTTTAATTCCTACATAATATTCCATAGTTAAATACCCTATTGATAGGTGTTTAGATTATGTCCAGTTTTCTTGTTACATGTATTGCTGCAACGAACATTCTTGTACATGCATCTTTGGGAACATGGGCAGGTATTTCTGCAGAGTAGATATTTAGAAATGGAATTGTTGGGGTGAAGACTATACGGATGTAACATTTAATTGTCCTTAAAGAAGTTGTGCCAACTTACACTCCAATCGATGGGCCATGGCAGCTTTCATTTCCCTCTACCCTTCCACCACTGGACAATCTCCATTTGGGGGCTGATCTGATGGGTGAATGAAAGGGGTCCCATCTAAATTTGAATTTTTCTGATTACTTGTGAATTTAAATATCTTTATATATTTATTGAATATTCGTATTTCTTCTCTGAATTTGCCCTGTCCTTTTTTGCCCATTTTTCTTTTGTTTATCTTTATTTATTGATTTGTAGAAAAGTCAGTTTAGCCACATGAGTGATTTGGGAAAAATGTTTACATTCCAAGTAATTAACTAGCTTTTTTTCAAGATAGTTTTGTGTCATATTATTAGTTCAACTTGAATAGATGTCATAAATGACTTCTGAATTAATAATAAAAGGCATAATTATCATAGTAATCTAAAAATAGGGTTTATGATCACCCTAAAAGATTCCTCCCTTAGTCTGATAACTTATTGGAAAGGAAAAAAAATACTAGAACCTGGCAGTTTTTTTTTTTTTTAATTTATGATTTTTGGGGAAACTATATATAGTTTATATTTTCCATGATAGTATCTGGTAAGAAAAATAAAAGTCATTTGGCACAAGAAATAAATAACATTAGTTCCTTTAAGGAGTAGAGGGAGTGGGGTAGTCTGAAAGATGATAGGAGAAAAACTTTGGATTGTGTACTGTATATATACCTTTGGAATTTTGAGCCGTGAGAATCTATATTACATATTTTTTAAATAAATTGAAATTTAAACATCAATTTTGAAAAAGTTTGTGTTTGGGAGTTTATACTCAATAACATGAATCTGGTAAAGTTTGAATATTTCTAAATCAGCTTGAGATTTATACCTTGTAAGGGAAAGGTTCCTGACTTAGGGTCTGGACCCCAGGGCAGGATTTTTTAACTTCTTTTAAAATTTTTTTCCATATGTCTCTTTGGAAACCTGTAGAAGCCTATGTTCTTGAGGACTAGGTTTTTAAATGATTTATAAGTTGAAATATATAGAAAAATAAAGGAAACCTACTATTGAAATACAGTTTTCAAAATATTTTTAAAAACGATTATTGATATAGTAATAAATCTGCTTCTCTTAACAAATTAAATAACAAGCTACAGTGGTAGCTCGAATAACTTTTATAACTTCAAGGTAGTGATGAGAATGAATAAATGATATTTTGAGATATCTGCAACAAATATGTGATATAAAAGTATCTGTGATTTCTATTGGAGACCCAGTTAACTACTATATTGCTAATCTCCTATGGCTTGTAGCCCACATTCACAATGCAAGGCAATGCTAATTTTAGTTAGAGGTTTGTGAAAAGAGAGATGTAATTTTATTTCCCGGTCAGGCTTGGCCCCCTGAATTCAGTCCATTCACTCCTGCTCACCGACCTCTGCCCCAAAGGGATGACCCACAGGTGGAAACTACATGCACACTTTGCGTGGATTCAGGAGAGTGCAGTTCTAGGGAAAGGGCCCATCGCTTTTATGAAATTCTCACAGGGCTCCTGTCTCAATGATTAAGAGTCACAACTGTAGGGGAGAAGAAAGACATTTCTTTTCCTGTAAAGCTGAACTTACCCTCATGAGTGATACTACATGGATGATTTGTTTTCA
Organism: Tadarida brasiliensis; assembly: GCA_030848825.1. NCBI lineage: Eukaryota > Metazoa > Chordata > Mammalia > Chiroptera > Molossidae > Tadarida > Tadarida brasiliensis. Next base: position 54,224,825 of record CM061273.1, read on the forward strand.
GGAAAAGTAGTATATGAAAATGATGCCTGCCATCTGAATTCATTGAACAAGTATTTATGGAGCATCTGCTACATGCCAGGAACTGCTTACGTGCCAGGGTTATGGGCCCAAGAACAAAATAGACAAAATACCCCATTTCTCAAGGGGTTTACAAGTATTTAATGTAAAATTGGATATATAAGTAGAATAAATAGATATAATTTCAAGTATTGATAAAGTCTTTAGAGAGAAAGGAAGGTGGAGAAGGAAAGTGAATCACTTCTAGAAGGGCCTACTGGTTGCATTTTTTGTATAGTTAAGTCCTCCAAAACAACCCTGAGCTCTCTCAACATTCTAGAAGTTACACAGGTGGGGCTAACATAGTCTCAAGAATAAACATTGTGAAATCCAGAAGCTGGCCTTCGTGAAACGAAGCCTGACCAGAAGTCAAATGTGGATACTTCTTAAATGTTTCGTTCATGCCTGGTTTTGATATTTTCACAGTGTGTGAAAATTTTAGATCTGCCTTTAATGCTGATTCCCTATAGTTTTAATTTTTTTCTTTGGTCAAAATGAATATTTGAAGTTCTACAGATCAGTGTATTTGACAGCAGTTAGTTGCTTACTTGAAGGTTGTTTATTTGGAGTAATTTTTTGGTGACTGACTCATTCTCAGACTAAACTTTCCTTCCAGGTTTAATTTATTATTGTTATTTAAAACATTTTACTATCCTGTCATCCAAACAACTTCACAAAAAGGAACCCCATTAACGTAAACTACATACACACCCTTTGGTTACTCCCCCTCTTACCATGATCTTCACACTCTGTCACCAAACAGTCTGACGTGAGCGCCAGCCAATTAGAGAAGCTGTTACAAAGAGCTGAGGATTAGCCCTCGTTTCTTCTGTCCTTGTTGAATCCTTGTGAGGTTTATATTTGTAAGTTATAATTAGTATATATAACTTTGATTTTTGTCTTGATTTTTTCATATATTATTATTTCCTATGACCTTTTTGTATATCATCTATATTATACACATACAGTTTTGTTAAGTTATATGGGAAGGTACAGTTTTTGCCAACTTTTTATTCTTATATTTATAGTTTGGCTCGGTGGTTAGAGTGTCGGCCCTCGGACCAAAGAGTTGCGGGTTCAATTCCGGTCAAAGGCACGTACCTTGGTTGCGGTTCAATCCCTGGCCCTGGTCGGGGTTGTGTGGGAGGCAACCAATCATGTGTCTCTCTCACATTGATGTTTCTCTCTCTTTCTCTCCCTCCCTCCCTTCCACTCTACCAAAAAATCGATGGAAAAATATCCTCCAGTGAGGATTAAAAAAAAAGGGGGGTTACTATAACCATCGTTGGACATCTTGATTTATTTTTCTCTTTTTGTATCATTTCTATGGAAATATGAAATCATTACCTAAGGGAGGTAAGAAAACAATGAATCATAGCATCACCTCTGACCATTTCCCCTTCATACATATTATGACCATCACTGCTGTTGCTTCTAATGTGGTGAAATTCAAATTGAGGTCAAGGTCTTTGATACATTCTTAGTACTCTAAGAGCTGTTTGTGGGAGTTAAAGTTTTTGTATTTTTATTTTAGTGGTCTTTTAAAAATATAACTATAGCTTGGCCGGTGTGGCTCAGTGGTTGATTGTTGACCCATGCACCAAGAGGTCACCTGTTCGATTCCTGGATAGGGCACATGCCCAGGTTGTAGGCCTGATCCCCAGTGGGGGGAATGCAGGAGGCAGCCAATTGATTCTCTCTCTCTCTCTCCCTCTTCCTTCCCTTCTCTCTCTAACATCAATAAAGAAAATTTTTTTTTTAATGAACTATATTCTGTGTCTACTTTATAACTGAACTATCTTGAGTTGTAGAGTTTCTGGGCAGTAATGTTTTGCCACAAGCTGTGAAGAAAGAATTAAGCTTTGAGGTAGAATGATGCTAAGAGATGGAGTTAATATAAATATGTGTCCAACAGACACTGTGAGGGACAGCAGAATGTTTCAGATGCTGAACTGGGTGGAAGTAGTTTCACTGGCGACACAGCACAGTCTCTAATCCCCACGCTCCTGAGGGTGTACACCTTAATGTCACTGCAAGGGTGGGGATTCTCCCAGCAAGAGACCCTTACCTTTGACATTTTACAGAGTGTCTCCTGTACTGGCTCTCTACCCGCCCTCACTCCACTCTTGGAGACTCTGGTTATGTGCCTTTCTGCTCATCAGGTATAAGACAGGAGTGCAAACTGCCCCCACTTCCCACACCTACTCGAGCGCGTTCCCAGGGGTTACTGCGAGACCCGGTAAAGCAAAGGCCTTCACATTCCTCGGGCCCCGGTGTCAGGCTTGTCTGTGGCTCATTCCTGTTCCTTCTTCATTACGGAGAGCTCATTGGCTGGATCTCTCAGTTTTCTAATTTATTCAACTGTCATTTCTGCTCATACACTGAGGTTGTTGGGGTTTTTTTATGAATGATAACACTTCATTTGTATAATCTTGGGTTAATTCTTTTCATGGATGTACTGTCTGCTTACATGTGTCTGAGGATGTTCATTGTGCTATTCTGAAGTCCCCTTGTGCTTTCTCTGTTAACTCTGATTCATTGGCCATAGGCTCTTATGTTGGTTTTTGTTTTCTGTCCTCAGTGGAGTTGGCTTTCTCAAGTTGTTGGGTCATTCCTGAGTGCAATCATCTTTGCAACTGAGACCCTACTGCTTCTGTGTTCCGGCTCCAGGGCAGAGGTGAAATGAACTGCTGGGGCTTCTTATTCCAGTGGATTCCCCTGGGAATCAGGAAGAGGTGGAGGTGCCTTCTGGGGGCTAGTCAGGGGGTGCATACCCTTTCTCCAGGGTTCTGGGACCCTACCGCTTTCCAGTACCGGTTGCTGCCCCTGGAGGGACACACCGTTTGCTGCCTGGTCCAAGGAGGGGAGATGTGGGGGTGATGTGCTGCCAGCTGCTCCTGCTGCAGTGTCCCGACTACTCCCCTGCAGGGTGCTCCAGGGCGCTTCCGGTAGGGCAGCATTTGGGAGCTGCTCCCGTGCTTTGAGCGAAGTTTGTGATTTTTAAATGATATCTTTTCCATTATTCTTAGGGATTTAGGTGGAGGTTGGAGGAATAGAGCCTTGACATGTTTCAATCTGCCAACTTAGCATAACATCTTTTAAAAAATTTTTTATCCTCACCCGAGGACATTTTTGCATTTATCTTCAGATAGAGCGGGAGGGAGAGAGGGAGGACGAGAGAGAGAGAAACATCGATGTGAGAGAGACACATGGAGTGGTTGCCTCCCACACGACCCCAACCAGGGCCGGGGACAAACTGCAACCAGGGTACGTGCCCTTATCGGGAACCGAACTTGGGACTCTCTGGTCCATGGGCTGATGCTCTAACACTCTAACCGCTGAGCCAAACGGCCATGGCAAAATAGCATATATATTTTTTTATCCTCACCCAAGGACATTTTTCCATTTTTTGTTCAGATAGAGTGGGAGGGAGAGAGAGGAAGAGAGAGAGAGAAACATTGACGTGAAAGGGACACATCGAGTGGCTGCCTCCTGCACAACCCAACCAGGGCCAGGGACAAACTGCAACCGAGGTACGTGCCCTTAGCAGGAACTGAACCCGGGTCTCTCTAGACCGCAGGCCGATGCTCTAACCGCTGAGCCAAACCGGCCAGGGCTAGCATAACATCTTAAGAAAACAATTTTGTCCCCCTATTATATCCTAGAGAAACTCAGGAAAATGTGTATCAGGACACAAGTACTGGAATGTTCAAAGCAGCATTGTAACAACTAAAACCTAGAAAAATCTTATCCAGCAGTGGTAGCATGAATAAATGATGTGTGATATAGTCATACAGTGGAACACTGTTCTTTAGATACATAATGCAAACTACATGAGTAATCTTAAATTTTCTGGAAGCTACTTAAAAATAATAGTAAAAAAAGCCCTGGCTGGTTTGGCTCAGCAGTTAGAGCATCGGCCCGCGGACCAGAGAGGCCTAGGTTCGGTGCCCGCTAAGGGCACATAACTTAGTTGCAGTTTGTCTCCGGCCCTGGTTGGGATTGTGTGGGTGGCAACCACTCGATGTGTCTCTCTCTCATCAATGTTTCTCTCTCTCTCTTCCTCCCTCTCTCCCTCCCGCTCTATCTCAGGATAATGCAAAAATGTCCTCGGGTGAGGATAAAAAATAAATAAATAAAAAATAATAGTAAAAAGAAACAGTGAAATAAATGTTAATGTATTTTATTTCACTCTTATATGCAAAATATTATCATTTTAACATATAATAGTTATATAGATTATTAATAAGATATTGTACATTTTTCACATTAAGTCTTCAAAATATCCAAGTGTTATCATTTGTACATGAAATCAATAAAAAAATTGTTAATTAGAGAGTTTGCTTGCTTTTTTCCATACTAAGTCTTTGAAATCTCAATTTGGTTGCTAAATTCTTTATCAGAGAGACTTGACCTGTATTTAGATTTTATGAATGTACAGTTGAAAAAGTAGCATCAGGTACCCAGGCTGTTGCTAACGCCCTTGAATGGGAGTCAGAGAAAGGGCTGTGATTGGAGGGGCAACCTGTGGGCCTCTGGGACGCTGGCAGTGTTCTTTCTTGACATGAGTGATGTTATATGGGCACCTGTGTTGATCTTGTGTGCGTTCTATGCACATTTTAGTTCTCAGAAGAATTTTTTAATGGGGGAAGTAATCGAGTGACTTCACCTGCAGCCCTGATCCAGGTCTGTACGGGGCTTCCATAACAAGTTTTGGGGAAAGAGAAGGAAATGGCAGTTCTGCCAATGTTGGCACCACCCAGAGCTGGATTCTAACAGTGAGTTTGTGTCTAGAGAGTAGACATTAACTATATGATTTGGTGGGAAGAGTGGACAGGAGATTGTGTGTGTGTGTGTGTGTGTGTGTGTGTGTGTGTGTGTGATATGCAGAGAGATGGACACAAAGAGGACGTGAGAAGAAAGGTTTGAATAGAGAAAGAGCAGAGATCACCATCCTTAAATTAAATCAAAATTAGGGTATTTTGATGGCACCATTACCCTGGTTTCCCCATATATACTTCTGTACAGTAAATAGTTGTAGTTATTTTGCATTTTGATCCAGAAATAACCTCTTTATTTTTCAGAAATCTCAGTAGAAATCACTTGAAAGAAATAGATAAGCAATCATTTGAAGGCCTGCTATCTCTCCAGTATTTGTAAGTTAATTATATTTACTTATGAGTTTTTTTAGTTATATTATCTATAAAATAAATAAGGGGTTCTAATGAGATAATCTCTATAATTTCTCCCAGCAGTGCAATTCTGCAGTTCTGTAAGTGCACAGGGCTCCAGCCCATCTCTAGCATTTACTATCTCCTATGCATTTTCAGTTTTGTAATCATGAAGACAAGATACAGGTAGAAAAACTCTTCAGTTAGAGAGGAAAGGTGGTGATGAGGTCTGAGTAGTTATATATACCCATATGACTTGTTATGTAAGTGTTCATATACCAGCTGCTTATATTTATATTTAGTTTAGGGCCCATGGATCAAATCAGACCTATGTTTGTTTTTTTCTTTACAGCACAGAAGTTAAGAATGATTTTTACACTTTTAAAAGGCTGTAAAAGAGCCCTGGCTGGTGTGGCTCAGCCGATTGGAGTGTCATCCCATACACCAAAAGGTTGCAAGTTCGATTTCCGGTCAGGGCATGTACCCAGGTTGCGGGTTCAATCAACAGTCAGGGTGCGTGCAGGAGACAACCAATCAATGTTTCTCTCTTACATCAGTGTTTGTCTCTCTCTTTTTCTCTCTCCTCCCCACCCTCTTCCTTCCTAAGATAATTTTTTTTGAAAAAAGAGGGAGCTGGAAAAAAACATAGAAGAATATGCGAGACAGACTGTCTGTGGCCTGTCAAGCCTAAAATATTTATCATCTGGCCTTTACAGAAAAGGTTTTAAAATGTTGATTTAGTAAAATAAGAAGAATTCAGGTGAACTCAAATTGGCTCCTGTAGGAAAAGAAAATATAGAACACTCAATTAATTTGAATGCCATTAACCTAGAATTTTTTTGTAATTTAATCTAAATTAGATTAACATTTATATATTAAATGTTTAACTAAGCAGATGAATTATGTAAACAGTATTATTAAGAACATATTAAGTTACCAAGAGAACAGAATGATGTTAAGGATTTCAATGCAAGAATTATTATACCAATATTAAAAATAAATGTTTAAAATGAGGTTAAGTGGTATAGTTAGAAATGTCTACACTAAGTAAGCATATCAGAAATGCCCCTAACTTCACTAATTACAAAATAAAAATCTCTCCTTGTCAAGGAAGAAATGCTTGCCTAGTGATTGTATTTACTTAGAGATAGGGAGATGATCTTTGCTATGAAAACTCAATTATGGTCCTTTGTTCATCACATCCAGAGCTGTGTATGTTATTAGTCCTTATTAAGCTAATTAATGATGCTCTTTAGTAAATAGATAGATTTTGCAAATGTAGAAGGCTTAAGGGAGGTGGCTATAAAGAGCCTCACATGACACTAAAATAGTCCTTTGGATGATCAAACCTTTCAAGCCTCAGAGGGACAACCAGTTCTGTATTGGTCTTCTTGGGTATCTCTGCCACCTGGGTTCCAGTTCTTACAAACAGTTTGGAGGAAAACAAGTGAGGTAACTAACTGCTGAATAGATTGGGTCATTCATTACTTCTACTGTGAAATACTTTGTGAGCTAATTATTTCATGGTAGCATAAGTATTCCCATTCATTTAAAAATGCCAATCAATAAACAAGCTATAAAAGAATATGCCAAGCCCTGTACCTAGTAGTGTAGGCACAAAGATGAGTAACTCATGACCTCACCGGGAAAATAAACATATAAGCTCCATCCATAGTGCACACGTGCTAAATGGGAGACACGTGCTGCAGAGGCACACAAGAGGGAGCCATGAAGTAATAAAATGACATTTCTTTTAAAACAGTCATTTTTCTCCCTCTACCTCCCAGTTATTTGTTTATTTTATAAATATTTGTTTGCATTTGTTCACGGAGACAATGCAGATGAGCAGGACCCAGTCCATACTTTCAAGGAGTTTATGCTCAGAGGAAACAGGATGCAAACATAACTGTATGGAAAAGAAGAAATGGATGTGGACAGTGAGAGATGTAAATTGGGTTTGGTCACAGCAGAGGGAAAAGAGATGTTACCAGAGCGATGCTGTTTGAACAGGACCTTGAAGGGCCCTTGGGGGTCATCGCACAGACATCTTGGGTGGAATAAGCTTGCAAAAGGAGCGTGGGGAAAGGCAAAACACAGGAACAATACCTTGGGTACCTGTAGAGTGCGGAAGGGAGAGGAGGAGAGTAGAGCCAGCTTTTCTAGGGCTTTGAATGCCAAGCTGCCCTGTTACCACACCAGTGCTCCAGGACAAGCTTCCGTCTAAGACAGAATCACGTGGAGGGCTTGTTGAAACTCAGGCTGCATCCCCACAGTTACTAATTCAGTGGGTCCAGACTAGGGCTGAGAATTTGCATCTTCAGTAAGTTCCCGAGTGATGCTGGCTGGTATTTGAGAACCACGTCTGGACTGTTAATCCGGTGACTGTGTGCAGGATGAATTAGAAAGGGGGAGACTAGAGAGGGGAACACCCGTCAGAAGACAGTTAGATCCATCCTGGTGAACAGTAGGGACTGAAGTGGAATCAATGGAAATAAGACAGTCAGCTATAGACAAGAGAGGGTGTTTCTAAATAAAAATCCAGCATCATGTTGTTCTCTGCTTTCCCACCACTGTACAACTGAAGCAATTAAACTCATGGATTGTTAAAGCAATGTAAAACAAAAAATGAATTTCTATAATAGAATGTCATTCTGAATGAGTTCAAAGTCTGTATTAATTAGAGGAGTAACTTCCTTTCAAGTTATGTGAAAAGGCATCTTTTATTTCTTCTGGAACTGAATCGGCCTAGAAAAACAGAACTAAACCAGGAAGGTGTGTAGATGTGAGACCATTTATTTTACTATTAGAAATTTATAATTATATATGAAGATAAAAACTTTGTGCTCATAATCTAAATTTGATGAGACCACAAAAGGTCTTCTAATCAATTCAAGGTCTAATCAAGGTCTGTAGTTGTATATTTTATTTATAAAGCTCATGAAGGTGAGACTCTTAAGAGAGGCGAGGGCAGGGTTAGAGGCTCTGGAAGGTTCAAATCACATTGCTCAGGTTTAGACTAAAGCTGCGTATTCAGTGTTATCATTCTAACCTCTACCAGTTATTCCTGCTAATTAGATATCTAATAGCTAATTGAGGCACTATTTTTCTTTTACTTTTTCCAGAGATTTATCCGGCAACCAAATAGAGCTTATAGAAAGGAATGCATTCAAACCGTTACCTTTTTTGAAATATATGTAAGTTATAAATATAACTTCATTGTGTATAGAAATTTTATAAAACTTAATCGTAAATCTCTTTGTTATTTATTTTGAAGTATATTACAACTTTATTGGTAGAAGCTACTAAAGTTCCATAGCAAATCCTTGCTGTCTCTAGCACAGACTCTGTGAGAATGATCTCAGACCAGAAGGAAGCATGCCGCAGCAGTGGTTCTCACCAGGGTGATGCTGCGCCCAGGTGAACTTGGCAAGATGCGAGAGATTTTTGGTTGTCAGAACTGTAGATGGGCTCCTGGCATCCAGTGGGCAGAGGCCAGAGTTGTTGTTCAACATCCTACAGGGTACAGGACAGCCCCCGTAACAGAGTTATCCAGCCCAACATGCCAGTAGAGTTGAGTTGTGTGTCCCTGTTCTAGAGAAACGCAGATCACTTAGTACAGGTGTTTTGGAGCACGTGCTGTTCGTGTCTAATGCACCACATGTGTGAACATGGAAGCATGAATCATAAGCAAACATCTCCCACAGTGAGATTGATTTAGTGGAGAGAGGGAGTATTGAGGTTGTTGAGGTTGTTTTGTCATATATAAATTAGAATCACTGCTAAAGGATAAATGATCTGAGAGAATATTTTTTCTCTTCTTTTGCGTGTGTCTTTTTTTGTAGAAATCTTCGTTGCAACTCAATCACAAAAGTGACCTTTGCAACATTTGAGGCCTGGCATGGAATGCAGTTTTTACACAAGTTGTAAGTAAAATGGAAGATGAGCACATGTAAAAACCTATGTGTAAAAACACTGGACAGTGATTGGTTGTTGGGTGTAAGCCCAGTTTGAACTCTGAAAACTATGGCTTAAGAGGCATTCTTTTTTCAAATGAGGAAACTAAGGTACAGAGAGGCCAAGAGAGTTGTCTAACTCACAGATGGCATGCTCTGCTTTCCCCAGTACTGATCTTTGGCACGGGCAGCAGATGCGCCAGGCCCATAACAAAGTAGCGTTGTCATGGGAACCCCAGTGGTGCTGCTGCTCCGATGTATGAATGGCCCTTGAAATTCCACTTCTGAATTTAACTGTGATTCCAGCTCATGGGCAAAGCTCCCAACTGCTCAAATGTATGCACCACAGAATGAAAGAACTAAGTTGAGCTCCAAGTTCTCCAGGGAGCACAAGGTGTGGGTGCTTCCTCAGCCATGAGTCTCTATGAAATGGTAAAGCATAAAGAAATCCTAAAACCTCCCACTGTACTGCTCTCCCCAATCACCCAGAACGTTATTTGCAGAAAGTATGTGCCTCTGAAGTGAATTCTCTGTGGCAATGGGAACCTTCGAGGTGTGGGAGAGCATGCCGTTTACGTGAAGGTGTGGTGGGAAAACATTCACAGAGAAACTGCATAGCTGTAGCCTCCTTCCAATTTCTTTCCTGACTGCTCCTCAATATGAAGTGTGGTTTTATTCCCGCTCAGCTTTTAAATTCTGCGATTTCTCTGTGATACAAGCAAATCGTAGTGAGTTTGTTCAGTGGCTGAAAAGGATTTGAGACTCAAGGTGAAGATCGTCCTCTAAACTTGTCTTTGGAAAGACTGTCTTCCTGTCTTGTGGTTCAGAAATCCAATTTCCCACAGTTCGTTTCGGTTAGATGCGGCGTCAGGGTGTGTCTGGAGCTGGATGGACAGTTCCTGCCGATGCCCAGCAGCAGCGGCCTCCCCTCTTCCCGCATGAATTAGCTGATGCCTCACTTGGGGAAGGACACTGAGGGTCAGTTTGCCTTTGGCCCGCGTGTCAGAGAGCAGGCTGGTGAGGTACCTCCACCAAGAGTTTTGGTACTGTCAATATAATGTCTTAAACTCACCACCTTTACTAAGCATGTGTAACACTGAGAGTCCCCCCTCGAATCTGAGTTCCACTATAGTTGTGAAGGCAACACGGGGAAAAATACTGCAGAATCACAGTTGGTAAAAATGAATGAATTCATTCAAAAACATTTACTGGGTGCCATGCCCACTGTGTGGCAGCACTGTACTAAGTGCTGGGGGTTCAAGAAGAATTGTGCAGGGACTTTGTCCCCAATAAACTTGTATAGTGGAAGGAGGAAGATGGATGTTGATGGAAAACACCTGAGAGCCGTGCCAGCATCTCTACAGCAGGGTGACGAGACAGGAGGGAGCCAACGTGGGGCATGGGGGTGGTTGGAAAAGACTCCTAATAGAGCAGGCACCATCTTGTTTGTCTTGAGTTTTGGGGTTCATCTTAAATGACAGAAAAAGGTAATGAAAGGATCAGAGCTAGCTGGTGTTAGAAATACATTGATACTCCTATCATGTGATTTGACTAGAGCTGTACTTCTAAAACTAACTCACAGTTACTGTCAAAAGATTGTCACAAACCATAAGTGTGTGTTGGGGGCTGGGCTCCTTTGTCTGGGGCCAGATCTTTCTCATGGGCAAAACTAATTTGCTTCGGGAAACCGTTGCCATAGTGAGATATAAACTCAGTTGCATCTCTTCCAAAGGCAGCTTGCCAAGGGAAGATGCCACCCCTCGAGTTAAGTCATTGTATCATCTATATCATGTATTCCTGGGGTTTTATAAGTTGAAACCACATTTTCCCCTGCATTAAATAAGTTTGTAATAAGTGTGAGGTGGATTTATTGTGAAATGAATGAATCTTTTTGAAAAAATTTTTTCCCTTATTGATTCTAGAGAGAGGAAGGGAGAGGAAGAGAGAGATAGAAACATTGATGAGAGAGAACATCGATTGGCCACCTCCTTCATGCCCCCCACTGGGGATTTGGCCCACAACCTGGGTATGTGCCCTGACCAGGAATTGAACCAGCGACCTCTTGGTGCATGGGTCGAAGCTCAGCCACTAAGCCACACCGGCCGGGCTGAAATGAATGAACCTTAAGCTTCAGGGCTCTTCACTTGCATAGGCCCCTTCCAAGTTCTAGCAAGTGGGAGGGGCCTAGCAACTTTCATATACGTAGTTTTGCATGTTTTTATTTGGATTTCCCAAAACAGATGAGGTTCAGGCTCCACAAAACCTTGATTCACTCCGGGTTTCAGGTAATTATAGTTCAGTATGTTTCTTGAATCAAGTTTCTATATTAGTGACTAACACTGAGTGAGTGAGTTAGCAGTGTGATAGAGTCCATTTTGAATGTGAAATCCACCTCAAAGACATGCCGAGTGTGTTAATAAAATAACACTATTTGAATGGTAGTCATAATCATATTTCTTCCAGATAAAATCAGGAGTGAAATGTGTTATGGAAAACCAGCAGTGGTTGATAATCCTAGCGTTAAATATACTTATTTTTTCTGACTTTAAAGTGCTTCTCCGCATTTGCCTACACAGGTCCAGACTGGTGGCTTATTTTAAAAACTTCACTGAGGTCACTTCATTGATTCTAACAATACAAGCCCCATGATTTTAGAAAATGGGGGACTCTACACTGTAGAAAGGCTCTACCTTGTCCAGATGGAGCGCATTCACTGCTGGCTTGTCTGTGGTGCATCAGTATTGGGCAAGAACATAAGCACTAAGGGAGAAGAGGAGGTAAACCCAAGCCTATCCCTGTGGAAGTATTTACCCCACTGTTGAGAATATCAGTGAGGTAGGTCAGGCCACACTATGAAGGCCAATTGAGCTGCGGTCACAGACACCCTAATGGTTCCCTTTAGACAGCTGTGAGCATACAAGACACCACAGGGCATTGTCATCACTTTTTGGTATGAACTGGAATCCTGGTGGCTTCTTCTTAGATTCCAAAAGGCATAAACCTTGACGATGCAAAAAACAACTGGGATCTGTCCTTTGGGATGATTTAGGGTGATTGTTTATTTGTGATGGTTCAAACGTTTTGAGATTGTCAAACCCAGCAGCTATGATGATACTTTTCTCCTGCCAACTGCATCTTATTCTTCCCATCTGTATAATGTATCTTCTTTCAAAACCGTAGTAATTCTTCCTCTGCCCATAATGTTTCTTTAGTACCTCCATTCTTTAGGTGCTTATTATGTTTCAGGCACTATACTTACTACTTTTACTTATTATACAGGTTAAGAGAATGTGCCTAAAGCTCTTAGAATAGTGCTTGGCACGTGGTTAATGCCCTTTACATGTTACCTCACACTATATCTCACCTCATTTTCCCAGCAACTCTTGTGATGTACCCATTATATGCATTGAAACTCAGAGATGTTGGGTAACTTGCCTAGGTTCATACTATTAATTAGTGGCAGAACCACTTAAAAGCTTTGCAAGTAATTTTCTATTCTTTTTGACTATTATGAAAAATGCTACTGTGAACATTCACGTGCAAGTGTTTGTATGGACATACATTTTTAATTCTTTTGGGTGTACACCTAGGAGTGAAATTGCAGGGTCATATAGTAAGTCTATGTTTAACTGTTTCCCACAGTGGCTTCACCATTTTGCATTCCCACCAACAATGTGTGAGGATTCCAGTTTTTCCATCCTTGCCAGCATTTGTTACTGTCTGTCTGGTTACAACCATCTTAGCAAATGTAAAGTAGTATCTCATGGTGGCTTTGATTTGTATTTCCCTAATGATGTAAGACATTGAGCATCTTTTCATGTGTTTATTGGCCATTTGTATATCTTTTTTTGGAGAAATGTCTCTTTAAATATTTTTCCCATTTAAAAATTTGGTTATCTTATTATTGAATTGTAAGAGATCTTTATATATTCTGGATGTTGTGGATGTAGGCCTTTATCAAATGTATAATTTGCAGATATTTTCTCCTATTCTATGCATTGTCTTCTCATTTTCTTGATAGTGTCCTTTGAGGCACAAATTTTATAAAGTCTAATTTATCTATTTTTCCTTTGATTGGTTGTGCTTTTAGTATATCTAAGAAACTGTTGGCCTAATACAAGATCATAGAGATTGACTCCTTGTTTTCTTCTAAGTGTTTTATAGCTTTAGCTCTTACATTTATATATTTGATTCATTTTAAGTTAATTTTTATATCTGATGTGAAGTGTAGGCAGATCCAACTTTGTTATTTTGCATGTGGATGTACAGTTGTCCCAGTATCATTTGAAAAGACTGTTCTTGCCCGGCTGGTGTAGCTCGGTGGATTGAGCGTCGTCCCATGGACAGAGAGGTCCTGGTTTGATTCCCAGTTGGGGCACATGTCTGGGTTGATTCCTGGTGGAGAATGTGCAGGAGGCAGCCAATTGATGTTTCTCTCTCGCATCAATGTTTCTCTCTCTCTCTCCCTTCCTCTCTCTCTAAAACATCAATAAAAATATATTTAAAAAAGAAAAGACTGTTCTTTCCACATTGAATTGTTTTGGCACCCTTGTTGAAAATCAATAGATAATACATGTGAGGGTTTGGAGTGTTGATTTGTTCCATTGATTTATATGTCTAGCCTTAGGCCAGTACAGCACTGTGATTGCTGTGGCTTTGAACTGGGTTTTGAACTCAGGCAATGTGAGTCTTCTCACAGTGTTTCTTTTTATCAAGATTGTTTTAGCTATTTTAGGTCCCTTGAATTGCCACATGATTTTAGAATTAGCTTGTCAACTTCTGGAAAGAAGCCAGTCTTTGGGATTTTGATAGAAGTTGTATTGAAACCATAGATCAATTTGGGGAGTAGGGCCATTTTAACAGTATCATCTTCTGATTCATGAACACAGCATGTCTTTTCATTTATTTACATCTTCTTTAATGTCTTTTTTTTATTATTATTGATTTTAGAGAGAAAGGAAGGGAGAGGGAGAGAGAGAGAAACATCGATGAGACAGAAGAACATCAATTGGCCGCCTCCTGCATGCCCCCCACTGGGGATTTGGCCCACACCTGGGCATGTGCCCTGAGCAGGAATCAAACTGGTGACCTCTTGGTGCATGGGTCAACGCTCAACCACTGAACCACACTGGCCGGGCCTTCTTTAATTTCTTTAAGCAATGTTTTGTAGTTTTTAGTATATGAGTCATGAATTTCTTTGGTTATATATATATTTAAAAAAAATTTTTTTTCTTTATTGATTTTAGAGAGAGAGGAAGTGAGAGGGAGAGAGAGATAGAAACATCGATGAGAGAGAACATTGATTGGCCACCTTCTGCATGCCCCTCATTGGGGATTGGGCCCACAACCTGGGCATGTGTCCTGACTGGGAATCGAATTGGAGACCTCTTGGTGCATGGGTCGACGCTCAGCCACTGAGCTACACTGGCCGGACTCTTGGTTATATTTTTTACTAAGTATTTCATTCTTTTTGATGCTGTGATAGATAGAATTATTTTCCTAATTTCATTTTTGGATTACTCATTGCTGGTATATAGAAATATAGCTAATTTTTGCATATAGGTCTTGTATGCTGCAACCTTGCTGAATTCATTTATTAGTGCTTATAGTTTTTTTCCTAGATTCCCAGGAATATATCTCATGGTCTCCAGTTTCCTGGGCACATGTTGGAGCACTTCGGAGCCTCTGGAAATCTTATTTCTCAGCTTTTTCTTTTAAGCTTTTTTTGTTAGGCTATTTTTTGCACCAACTGTTAATCCATTGCCTCAGCAGCTGCCATGTTAAAACATTTACCTGCAATTGTTTTTACAAAATTCCCCCTGAGGAGAGAGGTTTTTGGCACTAGACAGCTCTCAGTCAGGTCAAAGACAAGCCTATCAAATGAGGTCTTCCGGGGAACCACCAGACAGATAAAATGACAGTGTTTTGGGAATGAGATTTTGTTCCATTCTGCCCTCTGTGGTACTGGGTCTGTGGGATGGAGAGCAAAGGTCTAGGATGAGTTAAAGCAAACAGATCACTGTTCTTACATAAATTAATCATTTCTTTTAAATAAATGTTCCCTGGATCCTGCAAGGCTGTTGGTGAAATTTCCAGAGTCTGAAAAATTGATTCTGACCATTTTTGCCAGTTGTTTTTTGTTGCTTTTTTAGCGATGAATTTTCTGGTGTCCTTACTCTACCATTTTCACTGATTTGCCTACAACATGGTTTTAAATCTCTGAAGTCTCAATGACTTTACAAGCTAGTTAAATATTTAATCATGGGAGGTGATTAGGAAACTGGAATAAAAAGAAAAAATGTAATTCTCATAGAGGCTCTCCCAGATGGGTACATGAAATTTGAAAAGGTATTTCTGTATTTAGTAGTCTCAAGATTAAGGTTTAAGTAACAGTTATTTTAAACTGGTTTTCTTTATAGAGGTTAAACACAAGCTTTGGAGTCAGAACTGAGTTCAGATTCCAGCTCTGATTCTTACTAGCTTGATGACCTAGGACAAGCTCTATAACCTCTCTGTGCCTCAGTTTCCTCATTTGTAAAATGGAGTAATAATAATGTTTATCAATAAGGTTTTTGTGAGGATTAAATGTGAAATGTTCATCACAGATGCCCAGCAGCCTAATAGATATTAGCTGTGATAATCATCTTTATAATATTCTACAAAAGTACACTAATGATTCTGGAGTAGAGTTAACCTAAAGACAGATTTTCTTTTCTTTCTTCTTGTTTTTTGTTTGTTTAGTTTCGTTTAGTTTTGCTTGTTTGTTTTAAAGAATTGAAAAAAAATTATTTGAGCTTTTGGAATAAAAATTTGTGTCAAAAAACAAATGTGTTTATTTTATTGATATGTAATTAAAATGTTATTTTTTAAACAAGCATCTATTAAATGCCTAGTAAATGTGAGGCATTTACAGTCCAAGAAATTGACAAGTAAACAGGTGATTACATACAACGTAACAAAGCCTGTGATACAGGAATACACATGGGAGTATGCGATGGGAGTATGGCTTTCACCAGTTCCTCTTAGATTTATCCCTTCTTTGGCTCCAAAACCAAGGAATCAGTCCTATTTTTCTCTTTAACTAGGTGGTTTAAACTGTGGAAGTTTTTAAATTTATGGAGATGAAAGAAAAGCACCTTGAATTATGGAGGACACTAGAAATAGTATTTCTTGTAGAATAAGAGCTTCCTATCAGTCTAGTCACTAATAGGGTTCTCTCTCTCTCTCTCTCTCTCTTTTTTTTTTATGTTCTCTTCTACACTTTATCATTTAGAGACCTGGGTAGTTTCCCCAAAAATAACGCTTTACAGATTTTAAGGGTAATCTATAGGTAAAGACAGAAAATGATTTTTTTTTCTAACTTTTAAGTTTTGTATCAACAAAATGAATATAAACTTTTATGGCAATTATTGAAAATGCAGATAATTTTAATTCCATTGCATTTTTTTCAGAATTCTCAGTAATAATCCTCTGACAGCTATTGAAGATCCATATCTTTTTAATTTGCCACAATTAACATATTTGTAAGTATTGCAACCATCTCATGGCTCATGAGATGATTTCTACTCTTTCTTACTTTTGTCAAAGATTAAGTATTTGCATTTTAACTAAATGCAAAAAAAAGTCATAACTTAAATTTTAACTGGGTTATTGAAAAACAGTTATTGGCACAGAAAAATGATTAAGAAAGAATGCACAAGGAAGGGCAAGACAGCCAGCAGTGGAAGGCAGCAGTGCTAAAGAACACATTTGGATATGAAACATGTAGGTGTATGTAGGAGAACCATTGATCTCAGAAAGAAAAAAGGAATAAGTTGTACATTATGTTTTTTTTTTTTTAAAGAGTAATAAAATGGTGGATACAACTGAGAGTGACAAGTAGGATAATGGTAAAAATAACAAACACAGATTATACTGTTCACCAATGTCATTAATTTGATGATGCAAATAAATTTGAATTTCTTCAAGAAGAGCTCTCTGCAATTATCATCTACTCCAAGTAAACTCTTGAGTTGGCTTGACAGAGAAGCCAGAATTGAAGTAACCAGATGTTGTTAAGTGTCTTTTTAAGTATAGAATTTTTGTCCTTGGGTTCATATCATGCATGTTTGGGCCTTCTCCTTCAGAGACCTGGGAACAACAGAAGTGTCCCTTACAACAGTTGGTAACATCCTCAAGATGTGCCTTGAATTGGAAAGACTGTAAGTGGATTTTTCTTATATTTATTTTTACTTAGTTCTTTTAGGTTTGCTTTATTATTTTCTTAAGTCAGGTTTATTGAGGTGTAATTTTTATTTAATTAAATTCACTCTTTTTGCCCTGGCTGGTGTAGCTCAGTGATTAGAGTGTCAGCCCAGGCACCGAAGGGCTGTGGGTTTGATTCCCGGTCAAGGGCACATACCTGGGTTGCAGGTTCAATCCCTGGCCCTGGTTGGGGCGTGTGCAGGAGGCAACCAATTGATGTTTCTCTCTCGCTCTCTCTCTCTCTCCCCCTCCTTTCCTTTCTTCCACTTTCTCTAAAAAAAAAAAAAAAAAAATTAATGGAAAAAATATCTTTGGGTGAGGATTAAAAAAAAATTAGTGAGTTTTTGATAAATTACCACTCTCATATTCGAGATACAGAACATTTTGTCATCCCAAGAGCCCCTCATGTTTCTTTGCAGTCACTTCCTCCTTCCACCATGAACCCCTGGCAAGCACCAATCTGATTATTGTCACTGTAGTCTTGCCTTTTCCAGAGTGTCTTGTAAATAAAATCATGTAGAATGTAGGCTTGTGTTTGGATTCTTTCACCTACCATAATCCTTTTGTGATTCATCCATGTTGTTGCATCTATCAGTAGTTCATTCCTTTTCATTGCTGCGTAGTATTCCAATTGTGTGGACATACCAGTTTGGTTATGCAGTCATCAGTTAATAGATATTTGAGTTGTTTCTAGGTTTTTGGCTATTATGAATAAAGCTGCTAAAAACACTCACATGCAAGTCTTTGTGTGAACATATGTTTTTATTGCTTTGGGGTAAAATACCTAAGGGTGGGAATGCTGTATCACATGCTGAGTGCATGATTAGCTTGTGAAGAAACTGCTAAACTGTTTTCTAAAGTGGTTGTACCATGTTGCCTTCCCACCAGCGGTAGATGAGAGCTGCAATTGCTTCACATTTTCACCTGATTTATGTATGTATGTGTATATATATATATATTTAAATTACCCTTTCTTGTAGGAATGTATTTGTATTGCATTGTGGCTTTAATTTGCATTTCACTAATAGCTGATTATGTGCAATGTCTGTGTGAAAATGTTTTTCAACGAAGTGTCTGTTCAAACTACTTTTTAATTGGATATTTATCTTATTATTGAGTTTTAAGAGTGCTTTATATAAGTCCTTTCTCTCAGATATGTGTTTAGTAAATTTCTTCTCCCAGGTTGTGCCTTGACTTTATTCTATTAAAGTATCACTGAAGATCAGAAGTTTTAAATTTTTTTTTCTTAAAAAAATTTTTTTTAAAATTCTCACCCAAGGACATTTTTGCATTTATCTTCAGATAGAGCAGGAGAGGGTGGAAGAGAGAGAGAGAGAAACATCGATGTGAGAGACACATCGAGTGGCTGCCACCCACACAACCCCAGCTGAGGCCGGGGACAAACTGCAACCGAGGTACGTGCCCTTATTAGTGGGAACCGAACCCGGGACTCTCTGGTCTGTAGGCTGACGCTCTAACTGCTGAGCCAAACTGGCCAGGGCTAAATTTTTAAATTTTGATGAACTCTAATTTTTTTCTTATATGGTTTGTGCTTTTTTGTTTTTTTGTGTGTGAATCCACACATGAGGATATTTTTCCATTGATTTTTTTTTAGATAGAGTGGAAGGAAGGGACGAAGGGAGAGAGAGAGAGAAAGAGAGAAACATCAATGTGAGAGACACACCGATTGGTTGCCTCCAACATGACCCCAACCTGGGGCCAGGAATCGCGCCTGCAACTCAGGTACATGCCCTTGACTGGGAATTGAACCCGTGACCCTTTGGTCTGCAGGTCGATGCTCTAACCACTGAGCCAAACCGGCCAGGGCTATGCTCAACTTTTTACCCAACTGTGCATCAGTGATAATCTGTGTCTGAATCGATTATTACTTTGGTGGCTATAAAGTAACACTTTTTTTCTAATTTATTATTCCTTCTACATTTCTTAGCTGGCATTATTCTATAAATAATAGCTCCTCTCTTTTCCTTTTGAGTATCATTATGAACTCATGGGCTCTTCTTTAAATTAATTATGTTCTACCTTATTATCATTATTCTTTTGAATGTTCAAATTACCCCGATTTAGCCAATGCAATCTGTATTATTTAACCACACAATGCTTTTTATGCCCAGAGTAATTTACCACTCACAATTAGGAATTGAGAAAGGGACTCTGTAAGTTGGGGACTTATTCAGAGCCTTCTTAGAAGTCTTCCTCTTCCTGTGTGCTCTCCACCCAAAGTGAGATTTTGGGTTGGGAGAAGGAGATACTTCTGAGTTGGACTACAGATCAGTGTCACCCAATTCTAATCCCTGTCACCTTTACTCCAGGCATCCCTTACCCACTGCCATTCTTACCCTTCCGTTGGGCACGTCTGTCCTCCTCTCTATTTTTTTACAATATTAAGAGCAGCAAGTGGCCAACTGATCCCTACCACATGTTCAGGCGATATGCCCCAGCAGCTCTGTTTTGCCCAGCCCTGTGGTAGCCACGGCCTACCTCTTCCACCTACTCAAGTAACTCCTTTGCCACTAATTGAGTTCTGTTTCCATTTATAGGATCCTACCTAGACATTTGGCTTGCTGCCTCTGCCAATTAAAAAAGAACCTTGAGGCTGTTACTGAGACAATCAAACTGTGTTGTGGCACTAGTTGTCTGGCAAACATACCTTGTGGTGAGTCTGAATTGCCCAATGAAAAACTTTTAAAATTTTATTTATGTTTTAGTTTTTTATTTTTAATCAATAATAACATTTTAAACAAATAATGTAACTGCATTATTTTTAATCATTCATTCAGAGTTCCACTCCCTACATTTTTAAGAACTACTCCCTTGCTAAAAGGCAGATTAAGGAACAAGAGAGGAATGGAAGGGGAGGGAGTTAACAGTAACGGCCACATAGTGTGTGTTGTGCTCTCTGCTTGGTGCTTTACTTCCAGATGAGAACTTGTTCATTAGTGTGTCACGGTTTGTAAACTGTTTTGTATGCATTAGGTTTCGATTGCCCTTTGCTGTGTAGGACAGGTAGAGATACATTTACACAATGGAATACTATGCAGCTGTAAGAAAGGTCTCTTACCCATTGAGATGACATGGAGGGACCTGGAGAGTGTTATGCTAAGCGAAATAAGCCAGTCAGAGAAAGACAGGTATCACATGATCTCAGTTATTTGTGGAACATAATGAACAAAATAAGCTGACAGACAATATAGATCCAGAGACATGGAAGAAGAGAACAGAGTGACAAACCTCAGAGGGAAGAGGGGTGGGGGAGTGGGAAAAGATAAACCAAAGAACTGATGAGCATGTATGCATAACCAATGGACACAGACAATAATTCGGTGAAGGCAAGGCAGGGAGGTGGGGGAGGAGCGGGAGCGGGGTGGAGGGTGTCAATGGGGAGGAAAAAGGAGGGACATCTGTAATACTTTGAACAATAAAGATAAATTTAAAAATGAGAAAGAAAAAGAGTACAAATGATGCTGTTTTATGAAAGGTTTATTTGGAGCCTGAGAGTTTCTGGATCCATCACCAGGAGCTGCTACCAAGCCCTTCTGATGGGTGGGAGGCCCACGTGCTCTTAGACTGTCCAGCTCCGAACTTGCTCTGGAGCTCAGGTTTTCTATCCACCACACACTCAGTGCTTTTTTATTTTCTTTAATCCTCACCCGAGGATGTTTTTCTATTGATTTTCAGAGAGTGGAAGGGAGGGAGGGAGAGAGAGAGAGAGAGAAACATCGATGTGAGACAGACACATCTATTGGTTGCCTCCCATATGACCCTGACTAGGGCCAGGGATTGAACCTGCAACCCAAGTATGTGACCTTGACTGGGAATTGAACCCGCATCCCTTATGGTCCACGGGCCGATGCTCTACTTGCTAAGCTAAACTGGCCAAGGCCATTCGGGTGCTTCTAAGTATTTCTCTACATCTTCAGTTTATTGGCACCTACTTGATAACTCTCAAAATGTGCTTTCATGCCCAGATAGCTTGAATGCTGTCTGTCAGTGATCTGGGGCACATCATAAATAATAACGCTGTGCTTCTCATATAAACACAGTGTTGCTTATTTTTCAAAACAATGTTTTGACCAATTACATTACTCCCTTCTACCCCAAGGGTGGGCAGAACAGGCATTTTAATCTCCTTTTACAGGTGAGTGAAAACAAGATCAGAAAGTGTTAAGTGCTGCCACCTAGTGCCCGGGTCTCCTGCTCTCAGTGTTGGGCTCTCCACAAGCCCATGCTCCTCCTTCCTCACCTCCTCCTCTGACCCTCACCACCACCAGCAATACTTTCAGTTCTTCTGGAAAACAAACCCAGCTGCACAATGGTACACTTCACCTTCACACAGTCAGAAGCTTTGGTTGGTTCCCCCAGTAAAGCTGAAAATATAAGAAATGACATGAAATGAAAGAAAAGTGGGCATCTGACAAAAGTTGCTTTTTCCCTTCTGTATTTTAGGACCCCAGGTATTATTCCATAGATGTATTGAACATTCCACTGTGGCACACAGCCTGGCAAATCTCTTAACGTACATCCCGGATGCCTGCCTAAATGTTAAGCAAAGAGCAAGGGTAGACATATTGGTTTTTTCTGCATAGAGCCTTCTGTTATGGGGGCTGGGATATGTGGAAGCAGGGACCGAGCTAAGGAGTCGGTGGGCAAGTGGAGAAGGGCATGTCCGGATGAGGACCTGTTAGCAGTGGGTGTTAATCGTGGTCATCTGTGATGGCAGCAAGAACACGAGCACCCTGAAGAGTGGAGACAGGAGGCCTCAGGCTCCCTCTGCATCTGGGGCAGGACAGGATGGGCACATGAGTGTGAGGAGTCACAGGAGATCTGCAGAGTCCAACTGAGTGGGGTCTTCCAGCCTTGGCTTTTCTTCAGTAACCGGCAATTCGCCCTTGGGAATAATCCTAATGGGATAATCCTAAATATAGTTATTAATTTCATGCTATAGAATGTTCTGAGTAAATAACCACTTAAAAAAATGTTTGTATTGATTTTTTATAGAGAGAGGGGGAGAGAGAGATAGAAACACACATGTGAAAGAGAAACATCTAATGGCTGCCTCCTGCACGCCTCCCACTGGGGAATCGAGCCCGAAATCCAGGCCCGGGCCCTGACCAGGAATCTAACCAGGACCTCTCAGTCCATGGGACAACACTCAATCCACTGAGCCACATCAGCCGGGCATAACCACCTTTTTTTTAAACAAGATGCCTTTTCTCCTTTTGTTGTGTTGACAATCATAGGTTTAAGTTGGGGTTTATTTTTCTCCTCTCTAAATGGCGCTCAAATATTTGCTGACTCCCAATTTATTTGACTGGGATATATGGCTGTGCACTGACGAATAGCTGTCCCATGAGTCTTTCAACATCAAAAGTGGTCTCTTCTCTTTTGACAGATAAAACTATAATAGAAGGACCGCTTCTGAAGGTCTTAAGTGGCCGGAAGAACAGCACCCAGCTGACTATCCAGCCAGGGAAGGCACCTGGAGGGCAAAAAGAAGGTTCAGCAGCCCTCAAAAGTGAGCAGCTCGACTTCAATGATGAACGTGATGTTATTAGTGCACTAAATTACATGTCGCTCTGTTTCTTGGAGGGAAATCTAGAAGATACAGATTCAATGTTATTACCATTCATTATACTCCGTTTTCAAATGCACATGATGCAGATATGCCCCTGAGTCACTTGAAAAACAACAGAGAGAACCCTTCTCTCAAACCTGAATTTCAGCCCAGCTGGTGTGGCCCAGTGGTTGAGCATCAACCCATGCACCAGAAGGTCGCTGGTTTGATTCCTGGTCAGGGCACATGCCCAGGTTGTGGGCCCGATCCCCAGTGGAGAGCATGCAGGAGGCAGCCAATCGATGTTCTCTCTCATCGATGTTTCTACCTATCTCTCCTTCTCCTTTCCTCTCTCTCTAAAAGAAAAATCAATAAAGAAAAAAATAAAACAACAACAAAACCCCCCTGAATTTTACAATTCAAGTTACAAATACAAACTGAGGAAACTATTTCCTGGAACAGGCCTCCTGATGAAGATGCTCAGTGAGAAGCAAGAAGTAAAGGTTTCCAAGGCAAAGTGGGATGAGGAACAATGGAAGGAGAAGCCTGAGAAGAAGCATGAGAGGACTGAGGAGCCGCCTGAGGAGGCATCTATTGAGATACCTGTTGAGATACCTGTGGAGACGCCTGTTGAGACGCCTGTTGTGACGCCTGTTGTGATGCCTGCCGTGAGGCCTGCTCTGAGGCCTGTGGAGAGGCCTGTGGAGAGGCCTGTGAAGATGGGAAGTCACGCCGCGCCTAAAGTGCAGGTGACCTATGAGGTGAGGACAAGACCTAAAACCTGGAACCTGGACTTTTAGGCAGTTTAGGACGTGCCATGGAAGCACCCAGGCAGGAAGGCCAGGGGCGCCTAGTCTGAATCTCGTCTCGGCCATGTGACTGGCTAAGACAGTGATCTCCCTCTTTGCCCATTTAGAGAATGGTTCCCTCTTCCTAGCATAGACAAGAAGAGGCCCTAACACAAAAATAAATAAATTGTACACGACAATGCTAATGCTCAGATTACAGAACACAGTAGGTTGGGTGTGTTCTTTAAGAACCTATAAGCTATTCACCTGAAGGAGTGGGGTGTTAGAGCAGCAGTGAAGAGTACTGCGCTGTTCTTTAGAACAGGCTGGAGAAGAGTTAGTGTTTATCCTTTCCATCTCTTTGGTTTGTTTAAAAAATTATTGTTTTTTTTCAGATCCTAAATGAAGAGCCAGATGAGCATGTCAGCAAATTACGCGTAGCATCACCTGTGATAGCAGTAATAGCATTGTTTTCTGTAATTTTCTGTTTCCTTTTGGTAAGACAACAGTTAAATCAAATTTCCAAGATATATTCTACCTTCAGAATAGATTCAGAACCCACAGACAGAAAATCAAAGCCACTCTGCCCCCTACTCCTACTTGAAACGCCTCTTTAGTCACAAGCACTGAGATGTGCTTTGTTCTTATATTACAAATTATATTCCAGGGATTTTTAAAGGGAGCTCACTCCCAGAGATCTCTGTGGAACTGAAATCAAGATAATGAGTCATGAGACTTTTTTTTTTTTAATCCTCACCTAAAGATATTTTTCTGTTTATCTTCAGATAGAGTGGGAGGGAGGGAGAAGGAGAGAAAAAGAAACATCGATGTGATAGAGCCACATCGACTGGTTGCCTCCTGCACAACCCCAACCAGGGTTGGGGACGAACCGCAACCAAGGTACGTGCCCTTGACCGGAATCGAATCCCTGACTCATTGGTCCGCAGGCCGATGCTCTAACCACTGAGCCAAACTGGCTGGGGCATATTTTGAAACTTAAGTATAACAGGCCAGAATTGACATGAAAGCAATATTTCTTCAACTCAGAATGAACCATGTCGATTTGATGCACTCACCAATTACTCTCTTTCTATCACTGATCTCTTTCCTCGTTGGCTGAAGTGAGGAGAGAGATAGATTCTCCACCCTGATGGAGCTATGTCACCCTGGCAGAAAGGACATGGCTAAAAGATAGAACTGTGATCTTGTCAGTTCCTTACATTTACTTAGCTTTCTTCTCCAGTGTGTAAGGCATGGTGCAAATAGGTTCAGTTAATACACTGCAACCTAAACCCTGCATCAGGCTCCTCTCCAGCAGGTCATGTGATAGTCTCCTGTCCCTGGAGCTTGCCTGTGTCCCTTTTGTTCAATTACATCATGGTTTATTTTCCCAACAGGTAGGTGCTAACATTAAAAGAGTGATTTGTGCCCTAGCTGGCTTGGCTCAGTGGTTGGAGCGCAGGCCCGCGGACCAGAGAGTCGCGAGTTCGATCTTGGTCAAGGGCACGTACCTTGGTTGCAGTTCGGTCCCTGGCCTTGGTCAGGGCTGTGCGGGAGGCAACCAATCAGTGTGTCTCTCTCACATCGATGTTTCTCTCTCCCCCTCCCGCCCTTCCACTCTATCTGAAGATGAATGGAAAAACATCCTTGGGTGAGGATTTTTTTAAAAAGTGGTTTACTAAGCTGACCACCTTGACTCTACCCCACTAATCCAACCTTATTTACCTTTTCAACGGTCGTGCAGCCCTCCGTCCCACCAAAGCAGCCCCTCACCACAGGCTGGCCTCAGCATGCCCACTCCCACTGCTGTGTGTGCCTTTGCCCATCTAAAATTCCCTTGCTTTGCTCTGCCTGTGGAAGTCCAGTGAGCCTCTCAAAAGCCAGCTCAAGTTCATCTTTCCTCATGAAGCCTTCCCTGAGTCCTCCAGCCCCCCTGGTCCTAGTCCTTCTGTGAGATTTGTCACCATTTTTTGAGGCAATAGTGAGGCAGGCATTCCCCTCCCCTGGGAACTTAAAAATATGGTAAATAATTTTTTAAAAAGTGGCTCCCCAGAGAGAAATACCAGAGCAGAGCGGAGATGTGTAAGGACCAAATGGCTTCAGACCCCTGTGCTCCTGAGACTTTTGAAATGTCACCTTTTAATAATGTAACCTGTGAAAAAAAATGAATAAATGATAATAGAAAAGCTACCTATTTGAGCAGGAAATAGCAGCAGATCTCTCTCACCTTAAACAGACATAAATGTGAAGAATAAAAACCTGTAAAAGTACTAGAAGAAAATAGAAGCAATATTTTTAAAATAATTTTTTATATGTTTTTATTGATTTTTTAGAGAGAGAGTAAGGGAGAGAGAAATAGAAACATTGATCGGCTGCCTCCTGCATGCCCCCTACTGGGGATCGGGCCTGAAACCTGGGCATATGCCCTGGCCAGGAATGGAACTGGGACCTCTGAGTCCATGAGACTGAGTTCAACCCACTGAGCCATACCGGCCAGGCTGGGAGCAATATTTTTATAATGTGGTGGTGGGACAGAGCTTCCTGACCCTGGCATACCCTTTGATAGATTTGACCACCTTGTTGTGACACCATTAGCAAACTTAGCACTGGTTTATGCCAAGCATAGGTTGAAGAGTTTTCTATATGTTGTTTGATTCAATCCCCACAGTCCTGTGAAAACGATAGTAACACCCTCTTCCTTAGATGAAGGAGATCAACTTGAGGTCCCAGTGGCAAAACCACCAGCAGAACCCCGTTTTGCCCGACTGCAAAGCCTGTGCTTCTTACTCCACTGTTCTGTCTCCTCAAAGACAAAAGCACTGGGGATATTCGAAACATTGAAATTCAATGAAAGCCACTGTAACGATTAAGATATTTAATACAAAAGGAGTTCCATAAATGAGCAGGAAGAAGACAATAGTCGAGGGGCGAACAGGGCAAGGGCTGTGAAGAGTAGGGTGAGTGTGGACAGTCTGCCACCCTATCTGCCAGTCTTCTCATGGCTTGTGGGGTGGGGTTTTGTTAGCAAGGCCCTTGTCACCTCATGGTATGAAAGTGGTCTCTGATATTTTCTTCTAGTCCTTTTTATAACATTTCTTGTTATTTCTAATTTTTAGGAAATCTATCATTGCTTTTATTTGTTTTTAGTGTGGTTGACTGTTTTTTCCCAACATGAAGATCCAATTGTCTTAAAATGTTTCATTGAATGGCTCATTCTTTCTTCACTGACCTAAAATACTATCTTTGTCGGGACTTGATTCTGTTGATCCAGTTATCTTTTTCTGCCCCAGTAGCAGTATTACTATGCAATTCCAGTTCCTTTGCAACATATTTTGATATCTGGTAGGGTAAGCTCCTGCTTTTCTATCTTCTTTTTCATACATTACATAGTCATTCGTGCATATTTTCTCTACCATATGTCAGCTGGCCAGTTTTTGTTTAAAAATTATCTTGGAATTTGAATAAGATTGCATTACATTTGTAGGTTTATTTGAAGAGAATTGATATCTTTGCACCATTCTAGGAACATGGTAACTCACTCTGTGTATTTTTCCTAATACTGTCCTTCAGAAGGGCTTCAATGTTTTCATCACATAGGTCTTAACACATTTTTTGTTAAGTTTATTCCTGGGTATTTTATACATTTTTATTGATATTATAAATGGGCTCTTTCTTTCTTTTTATTTCTTTATTAATTTTTTAGAGAGAAAGGGAGAGAGAGACAGAAATGTTGATGAGAGAGAACATCGATTGGCCACCTCCTGCATGCCCCCCACTGGGGATCGGGCCCACAACCTGGGCATGTGCCCTGACTGGGAATTGAACCGGCGACCTCTTGGTGCATGGATCGACGCTCAACCACTGAGCCACGCCAGCCGGGCTCTTTCTTTCCTTTTTATTTATTTTTATGTTTTATTTTTATCCTCACCCAAGGACATTTTTGCATTTATCTTAAGATAGAGTGGGGGGGAGAGAAACATCGATGTGAGAGAGACACACCGAGTAGCTGCCACCCACATGACCCCAACCAGGGCCGGGGACAAACTGCAACCGAGGTACATGCCCTTAGCAGGAACCGAACCCAGGACTTTCTGATCTGCAGGCCAACGCTCTAATCGCTGAGCCAAACTGGCCAGGGCTTTCTTTCCTTTTTTAATTAGTCATTTGTGGTGTGTAGGAAAGCTGTTGAGGTTTGCACGTTGCTCTCCAGGGTTTGGATTTAGCCATCTTACTGGATTGTCGCAGTACTGCCAATAAAATGCTAATCGATGCTCTTGGGCTTTTTAGGTTGTGCATCATCTCATGTGCAAATATGTTTGTCTCTTTCTTTCCAGTACTTCATTTAAAAAAAATTAAATTAACTACGACCTCCTCAACATTGGCGAATAGTAACAGTAATAACAGGCATCCTACTCTTGTTCTTGACCTTAAAACAAAGCTGCTGTGCAGGTGGCTGGTAGACGCTTTCATTTTCTTTTCCTACTTCTAGGAGTTTGTATTAGGAATGATCTGCTAAATTATCTGCTAAAATGCATTGCCAGCTGCATGCAGGATCCTAAGTTAGGGACTATGGAAGAGTCAAAGGACTGTTCAGCAGAATTCCTGTCCTGAAAAAAGTTATCATCTCACTTACAAGGGGATGAATATAGCTTTAGAGATAATGGTCATTGTGATGAATAACCATGATCTTGTTTTCTTCCAAAACAGACTTTTACAGAAAGAAGAGAAAGGTAAATATAAGTCTGGCAAAAAAAAAATTTTTTTTTAAAATAATCCTCACTCGAGAGTATTTTTGCCATTGATTTTTTGAGAGAGTGGAAGGGAGGGAGGAGAGAGAAACAGAGATGTGAGAGAGATACATCAATTGGTTGCCTCCCCCATGTGCCCTGATTGGGGCTGGGGTGCGTGGGTCGATGCTCTAACCACTGAGCCACGCCAGCCAGAGCTGAGTCCGACAATTTTTAAAGTAGAATTTTAGAACTAGAGGAACTTCCTCTTTCTGTAAACACCTTGACGTGACCTCTGAAAATGGTTCGCTATTCACTTGACCCAGAAAACCCCACAAAAATCAGGAAAATCAAGAGGTTTAAGCTCTTGTGTTTACTTTAAGAACATTCATGAAACTGCCCAGGTCATCAGGGGTATGCACATCCGAAAAGCCACCAAGCATCTGAAAGATGTCACTTTACAGAAGCAATCAATGTGTGCCATTCCGTCATTGCAATAGTGGAGTTGGTAGGTGTGCCCAGGCCAAAGAGTGGGGTTGGCCTCAGGTCAGTGGCCTAAAAAAAGTTCTGAATTTTTGCTGCATATGCTTTAAAATGCAGAAAGGAACACAGAGCGTAAGGGTTTAGACGTAGATTTTCTGGTCGTTGGGCCCTTCCAGGTGAACAAAACTCCCAAGTGGCAGCGTAGAACTTCAGAGCTCATGGTGGATTAACCCACACTTGAGCTCTCCCTGCCACTTTGAGATGATCCTACTGAACCAGAGCAGATTGTTCCTAAACCAGAACAGGAGGTTGCACAGAAGAAAAAGATATCCCAGAAGAAATTGAAGAAACAAAACCTACGGCATGGGAGTAAATTCCTTATAAAATAAGTGCTAATAAAAATGTAAATAAAATAGAACTAGAGGAGAACGTAGAACTTGTCTATTTCAATCTCCTCATTTTACAGTGAGGAAACCACCAAATTTGGAAGGAATACTTCTTTATCCTGATGCTTTGCCTGGATTTTGCAAAATGAGCTCCCTAGGCAAAGCTGAGACAATGGGACTGGCACGCATGCGTCTGCTGTCACTAGTCCTTTAAGGAAACAGGGTGCAGAGGGAGAGGTGTTGGTGGTACCTGTTCCTGCTGGTGGTGGAGGCTCTGGGGAAGGGCAGGAAGGTCACATGGTCTCAGGGTAAGGGCACTAGTCTCCTTCAAGGCTGATGGAAGGTAGAATATGTGAGTCCTTCCTGTAAAGTAGCAGGAAAACTTCCTCTCTCATCCTACTGGGTTTCAGGCCCCTACTCTCTCTCTGCCCTTTATCCAAACCTCATAGAATTTCACCTGGGAGAGATCTTAGACAGTAGTTTGTCTCTTCCTTTCATAAAAAGGAGGTGGAGAGGGGGAAGGGAAGATATCTTGCCCCATGGTCACACTGCTGGTGAGTGGCAGAAAGATGGTCCTTTCCCGAGGGGACTTCTCTGTAGATGATACTGTGCCTGGGCTGAGAGCTACATGTTATGTCACCACTCGGTACACAGACAGACAGACAGTAGTCGTTTCTGAAGCAAAGTTATTACTCACTCTGACTTTTTCTATTCTGTTTGTATTCAAAAAGAATATTTTGTATTTTGGTGCCAGTTACGGCCTTTCAGCTGACTTCACAAGTCCCTCCCTCATCAGTGGCAGCCTGAGTATCAGGTCAGCCAGCTAGATAACTTTGCTGTTGGACTCAGGCATTTAGTTGGTGTGATTTAACTCACTGGATAAAGCAGCTTGGGAAGTAAAAACACCCCTCCCCGCCCCAGCACATGATGCATGTGAGACCAAGTCCCAGGGGACCCGAGTGCACTGCGTCTGCAGAGAGCACACGGCTTCTGCCCGGGGTGCTTGCGCATTTTCTTTTCACTGCACGAGGGCGCTTGTCCAAGGGCCAAGAAGGGGAGCGGGGTGAACACCCTGCCTATACCCCATGCCAAGCCACCAGAAAGGTCTCCCAGAGACGCTGTGGGGCCATCTTAAACAGACACAGAGAACTTCTGGAAGCCCAGCACGCAAGGAATCATTTTCAAGGTCCCAGGTCTGAGTATGGACCCAGGTTCCCGTTGAGTCCTAATAAGACCAGAGCTATGCGTGTGAGAGACATGGACAAAGGCACTAATCACTAATTGTCGGTATGCGTTTTCCTCCCAGGGGGAGTGAGGAAGGCTCACTGGACCAGGAGGTAAGTTTGAGGGGATAAAGGATGGTGGCGGGACAAAGCAGGGGAGACACAGAGTTCATATTTCCCTGTCTGTTTTCTAGGAGGGCGGTTTATGGAAGAAGCTGCTGCTTTGGCTGAAGAGTTTGTTTGAACGTCTCGCTGCCTACATAGGAACGAAGGTGGAGAGCGCTGATGCTGCCAAGAGGTAAATGATTTCTAAACTTAGAAATCTTGTCTCAAATGAGGAAATAATGAATAGTTTAATTGTTCCTTTCAAGAGTAAAAGCGTTGGCCTTCTCCTTCCTACCCCACAGTGAAGCCTACGCCTACGCCTCCGGCTCAGCCAATGCAGGGGAATCAGCTGCGGAAGGGGCAGAGGAAAATGAGTAAACCCCACCCTGGCCTTAATACACTGTTTAAAAATACATATTTGAACTGTATCATTCATACCAACCCTAGCCATGAGGTAAGGAATTAAAGTGTAAACAGTTAAGTGTTTATATGCAAATGACAAGGGCCATAGGCAAGGACAGCAGGGCTGAAGCTGGGGTCCCTGGGGAAGCCAGCACTTCCTGCAGCGGTGTGGTCCAACATGGTGCAGAGGGGCTTCTCCCTCTCTCCCCCGTACAGTCAGCCCCTGAGAACTGGAAAACACAGCCTCCTCAAGGGATGTCGGTTATTAAATCAGACAACAATTTATTCTGGAGCTCTGTCCCCCACTCACCAAGGACCAGTTATTTACAATGTACTTGACCTCCTGCCCATAGAGGATCATCCAGTTCTGGCCCCTCTCATCAGGGCTTTGGGGTTGCCAGAATATGTGGATCCCTGGGCCTACCTTGAGGTGGGGCTTGTCTTTTCCCCCCAGCTCTTAAGCTCATGACCAAATGTGTGCCCTGTCTTGGTGTAGCGGGTTCTCCACCCTTACAAGCTAGTAAGGGAATATTCACAGTAGGTTTTTGGTTTTCTTTCTTAGTTTTAAAAACTCCCATCTGATGGATACTGGCAGGGAGTTGCTGGAGAGATAGGGAGAAGAAAAATGTGTGAGCAGAAATTGCCCAAGACTTCCCTCCTCAGGTCTCTATTTCAGAAAACATTGGTGGGGCCACCTCTCCATGCACGTGTCCTGTCTCAGCCTCTGGGACCCCACTAGGGTCAGGTGTGTGCTGCTCGGCTCCCTCCAGCTCAGCCCAGCACCAACCTTCCCACTTCCCTCCACGTCCAACACAGATCCGTGGCTGCATGACTCCAAGTGATAATGCACAGGTTCCTCCACTCCTGCCAAGAGTCATTACTAAGTGACATGGAGTAGCCAGTGAGACTGAAATGCCTGAGTGAGTAACAGAAATTCTGAATGAACAAGATTTAATAATCAGCCTAAATGACCTCAATAAATGCTGGTGGCTTAGCAATATGAGAAGAATGGTGCCAACCACGCACAGGACAGCAGCACAGAGCCCCAGTGGAGCCGTGGGACTGGGAAACAGCCCAGCGTGCTTTGTGGCAGGAGAAAGCAGGGGAACGCAGAGTTCGTACTTCCCTGTCTGTTTTCTAGGAGGGCTTTCTCTGGAGCAGGCGGCCACTTTGGCTGAGGGATGCCACATGCAAACGTGGCTCAGAAGCTACATGCCAAGGATTTGTCTGATGGGGATGAGATTTGCAATAAGGATGAAGGGCAAACGACTGGGGACAATTTAGGATTCTTATCTAAAATGGTTAGGTAGGGTTTCAGGCAGAGTGAACAGGCCTCCAGTTCCTGTCTGGTTTATTAGTTTGCGGATGCTGTTCTCTTGGTGTCTGCCCAAGTTACCTCCTGAGTTTCTTACTGAGAATGAAAAACGTGTTTTCCTCTGTGTTGACCAGTGAGCCAGCAAATATTTACTGTGTTTAAAGCACAGCCTGGGAATGGGGATCAGTGACGTGCTGGGAATCCGGAGGTGAGGAGAAACAAACGGGATAGTCCTGGAGACTCATTTGCTGTCCCCTTTCAGTAGCTCAGCAGACAGCTAGCTCAGCAGGTTCCAGCCAGCATTGGAAAAAATGGAGTTCCCTTTCTAACGATCATTTCTTTCCTCAAGCAGCTCCATGTTGGTGGTATAGATGGTCCCTGCCTCACCATCCCTATGAGCCGGATGCATTCCAGGCAGGCTCCCTCTACAGGAGCTCTAGGCACGGGACTCAGGGTCCAGCTAAGTCTGGCCTAATCCCCTCTCTGAAAGCTTTGGGATTGAGTAAAACTCTGTTATCATCCTGCTTCTAAGTTTCCCCCCAAATAACAAAACCTTCCTTTATATTTTCACATTTGTCCTCTTTACATGATGGGGGTGGGGGGGTGGTCAAGGAAATTTGTGCCCACGAAAATCTGTAGGTTGTTGGCATGGCAAATATTATGGGAGAAAGGAAGACTTGGAGCCTGGGGCCCAAGTCCCCAACCATTACAAGGGCATCATTCATCAATATACCAGCTCAGAGGGTCAAGTCTGTCTAGCTGAAACCCTTTATCACACAGTATATTGATTATCTGATGACTTGTAACAGATCTCATGAAATTAGAGGCTTAAAGCAATAAACATCCCTCACAATTTCTGTGAGTGAAGAATTTAGGAGTGGCTTGGGCAGTTCTGGCTCTGGGTCTCTCATGAGGTTCTCAAGATATTGGCCAAGGCTGCAGTCACTGAGGGCTTGACTGAGGCTGGGGGGTTGGCCCACTTGTATAGTTTGATTTATTTATCTCACTTTGATACAGTATTCTATTATGTGAATATTCCAGAATGCATTTATCCATTCTACTGCTGACAGAGATTGGTTTTTATTTTTGGCTAGCATGAAGAAAGCTGCTATGAACATTCTTAGGCATGACCCTTGGTGAACGCATGTACTCATTTCTTGGGATGACACCCAGGAGTTGAATCCCTGGGTCAGAGGGTAGGATGAGTATGCTCAGCTTCAGTAGATATGGCCAGTTTCCTAAAGTAGTTTTTATCAATTACATCCTCACTACCAGTGAATCAGCTTCAATTACTCATCATCCTTGAGAACATTTGATACTGGAAGTCTTTTTTATTTTAGTCCTGGTGGGTGTACAAGGATATCAAATTGTGGTTTTATTTACATTTCTCATCAAAGAATATATAAAGAACTTCCCAGACAAGAAAAAGCTAAAGGAGTTCATCACTACCAAACCAGTATTATATAAAATGTAAAAAGGGTCTTCTTTAAAAAGAAGGGAAAAAAAGAGAAAATATATAAATAATAAAATATGGTACTAAATATATATCTAACAACAATGGAATCTAAATAACAAAATAAATGAACAAGCAGAACAGGAATACTCATAGATACAGAGAATATTTGACAGTTGCCGGATGGGAAGGGGGTTAGGGGATGTGTGAAAAAGGTGAAGGGATTAAAAAGTACAAATTGGTAGTTACAGAATAGTTATGGGGATGTAAAGTATAGCGTAGGGAATAGAGTCAGTACTATTCTAATAACTATGTATGGTGTTAGATGTGTGTGAGATTTATTGGGATGATCACATAGTAAGTTATAGAATGTCTAATCACTGTTATTGAAAAATAAAAAGTGATTTTTTTTGTTAATCCTCACCCAAGGGTATTTTTCCATTGATTTTCAGATAGAGTGGAAGGGAGGGAGGGAGAAAGAGAAACATTGATGTGAGAGAGACACATTGATTGGTTGCCTCCCGCATGATCCCGACCTGAGCTGGGGATCAAACCTGCAGCCCAGATACACGCCGTTGACTGGGTATCAAATCTGCGACGCTTCATTCTTCAGGCCAACACTAATCGCTGAGCCAAACTGGCCAGGGCTAAAAAATGATTTTATTTGCCCTGGCCAGTTTGGCTCAGCGGTTAGAGCGTCAGCCTGTGGTCCAGAGAGACCCGGGTTCGGTTCCCGCTAAGGGCAGGTACCTTGGTTGCAGTTTGTCCCCGGCCCTGGTTGGGTTGTGCAGGAGGCAGCCACTCGATGTGTCCCTTTCACGTCGATGTTTCTCTCTCTCTCTCTTCCTCTCTCTCCCTCCCACTCTATCTGAACAAAAAATGGGAAGATGTCCTCGGGTGAGGATAAAAAAAAAAAAGATTTTATTTTATTTATTTTTCAATCTTCAACTGAGGATATTTTTGCATTTATCTTCAGATAGAGTGGGAGGGAGAGAGAGAGAGAGAGAAACATCGACGTGAGAAAGAGACATTGAGTGGCTGCCTCCCGCATGACCCCGACCAGGGCCAGGGACTGAACAGCAACCCAGGTACGTGCCCTTGACTGGAATTGAACCCATGACTCTTTGGTCCGCAGGCAGACAGTCTAACTGCTGAGCCGAACTGGCCAGGGCTAAAAAATGATTAAAAAAAAAAAATGTATAGCCCTGGCCAGTTTGGCTCAGTGGTTAGAGCACTGGCCTGCGGACCAGAGAGACCTGGGTTCGGTTCCCGCTAAGGGCACGTACCTCAGTTGCAGTTTGTCCCCCGCCCCGGTTGGGGTTGTGTGGGTGGCAACCAGTGTGTCTCTCTCACATCAATGTTTCTCTCTCTCTCTTTCTTCCTTCCTCTCTCCCTCCCGCTCTATCTGAAGATTAAAAAAAGAAAGAAAAAAAGATGTGTAGTAGCCCTGGTTGGTGTGGTTCAGTTGGTTGGGCATCGT
The DNA here is from genome assembly GCA_030848825.1 of Tadarida brasiliensis. Taxonomy (NCBI): domain Eukaryota; kingdom Metazoa; phylum Chordata; class Mammalia; order Chiroptera; family Molossidae; genus Tadarida; species Tadarida brasiliensis. The sequence continues at coordinate 54,260,184 of CM061273.1, forward strand.
CACTTGCACTGAAAGGTAGCCAGATTGATTCCCTGTCAGGGCACATGCTCAGGTTGGGGGTTTAATCCCTTGTAGGGGGTGTGCAAGAGGCAGCCAATTGATGTTTCTTTCTCCCCATCTCTTCCTCTCTCTCCCTCCTGCTCTATCTGAAGATGAATGCAAGAATGTTCTCAGGTGAGGATAAAAAAAATTTTTTTTAATTAAAAAAAAAGATATATAATAAAAATTTAAAAAAAGAAAGAAAAAGAAATGTTCCAGCCCAGATGTCACACTGGGCTCTTCCTGAAGTAGCCATTATTGCTGACTAATGGTGACAGAAGCATCACAGACAACACGAGAAAACAAATCATAGTTGTTTGGTTTTTTTGGTCAGTCTGTTTTCATTGATTTTTATCTCATGTAAATTGTTAGTAGATATACACTATTTTTTTTTTTATCATAATCTAACTTTCTCTTTAGCATTATTGGTATTCTCAGAAGGAAGAAAATGATTGTAACTGAATGGTAGAAGTGTTTCACATTTCATAATATGATGAAGAAGCATAAACTTAGAACTTCACTTATTTTATGGATCTATTACAAAGACAAATGTATTTTCTCAAATGAATGTAAACCATGCATATTGGGAGATAAACCATTCCACATTTCAAATTATTTTGTGAATAATCATTTATGTGAACTCTTAATGAGGCAAGGACTTAGGAACTTCGAAAGTCGAACGTATGTCAAGGTCTACAGGATTATACAAATATAATATGGAGTATGTGTATTTCTATTACTATAGGCATATATATCTCCATATCTGTAGCAGCAAGACATATAATTCACTATCTTTCCTTGTATTTTGCTACAATGACCTGAATAGTGACTGGATAGAAATATAAAGTTAAGTCTCTTGGTACAAAGAAAAAAAATTTCTTTACATCTCCATGTTATGTTGACCCCAAGTTATGATAACCTCACTAAGAATATGTGATCAAAACTGTGAAGTACTGTTGATATGACTAGAAGTCATAAGTAATCTATGTGTTAGTATGACCTGTAGTATTTCTCTTCTACCTTTAGACCCGAAACAGTGTCAGACCTGGCTCAGTCTGTTGTCGAATTCCAGATGTTCACAGAGTTAGTTAGCTGTTACCCTTTTAATCACCTTTCACTAGAGAAAGAAGTCAGAGATCGGTCATTGTAGGCAATTGCTGTCATAAAGGGTTGTTTCATTTAAAAAATTGGGTGTTTTTGATTGGTTGAATGCTTGTCCCCTATTATACCATTAAAATCCTATGCATTGTCATTCATTCAAAGTTCTGACATTTGAAATAACTTATACCACTCTGTTGGATTATATTTTATTTTTGAATCAACTGTATAAAATATGTTATTTGTGTTCATTTTATAAGATAAAAGAAATTTAGAAAGACAAAAATATATAGAAACATCATGTTTATGGATTGGAAGACAACATTATTAAGATGTCAATACTACTCAAGTGGTCCACAGACTAAATCCAATTCTCTATCAAAATCTGGATATATATATATGGCAGAAATTTTAAAAAAATCTATGCTAAAGTTTATATGGAATCTCAAGAAAGCCCAAAGAGTTGAAAAATAAATCAGGAAGACTTACACTTTCTGACTTCAAAACTCACTACAAAGCTACAGTAAGCAAGAGTGTGGTATTGGCATAAAGATAGACTCACAGACCAATAGAATAAACCCTCATTTATATGTCAAATTATTTTCAACAAGGGTGCAAAGAGCATTCAATGTGGAAAGGGAAGTCTTTTCAGTAAATGGTGTTGCAAAAACTGGATATTTACATGCAAAAGAATGAAGTTGGATTCTTACCCATTACTATGCACAAAATATCTTTTTTTTTTTAAAATCCTCACCTGAGGATACTTTTTTCCCATTTATCTTCAGATAGAGTGGGGGAGAGAGAAACTTCAATGTGAGAGAGACACATCGACTTGTTGCTTCTCCCACAATCCTGCCCAGGGCTGGGGACCCGAATCGCATCCAAGGTACGTGCCCTTGACCGGAATCGAACCTGCGACTCTTTGGTCTGTGGGCCAGGGCCAAAATTTAATTCAAAATGGATCAAAAACTTAAATGTAATATACCTAAAACTATAAAACTCTTAGAAAAAAACATAGGGCACATTCTTTACTACATTGAACCTGGCAATGATGTATTAGATATAACACCAAAGAAACAACAGGAACAAAAAAATTAAAAAATAAACGAATTGAGCCCTGGCCGATTTGGCTCAGCAGTTAGAGTGTCAGCTGTCGGAACAAAGAGTCACAGGTTCGCTTCCAGTCAAGGGAACGTACATTAGTTGTGGTTCGGTCCACGACCCTGGTCCAGGTCATGCAAGAGGCAACCAATCAATGTGTGTCTCTCACGTTGATGTTTCTCTCTCTCTCTTCCCCTCCCTCCCTCCCACTCTATCTGCAGATAAATGGGAAAAAAATAAACAAATTGAACTTACTGAAAATTTTCCAAATATGCACACAAAGCACTGTCAACAAAGTAAAAATGCAAAGACAAGTCTTATAAAAGTATCAATATCCAAAATACATAGAAAACTTCTAAAACTCAAAAATAACAACACATGGTGTAAGTTGGCAAGTCAGTCAATATTTATGAATAAGCACAACTGAATTGAATTTCTCAGAAATTACTGCTCATGTGAAGTAGCAGAGCATGGGTCAGGAACTGCAAAGGGTTTGAGGTTTTTCTTACCTGCAAGCTAGCAGGCAAGTTAGTGTTGGCAGAAGACATGAGGCTCCTGCAAGACACAAAGGTCTTTATTACTTGTGGCAATACCACTTGTTGGTGTATGAGCATTTTCTTTTTAAATCTTTTTGTTTAAAATATGTTTTTATTGATTTTGTTTTCTTTTTTTAATCCTCAGCCGAGGACATTTTTTTGAATTTATCTTCAGACAGAGTGGGAGGAAGAGAGGAAGAGAAAGAGAGAGAGAGAGAGAGAGAGAGAGAGAGAGAGAGAGAGAGAGAGAGAGAGAGAAACATTGACGTGAGAGAGACACATCAAGTGGTTGCCACCCACAGGACCCCAACCAGGCCCAGGATGAACCACAACTGAGGTACGTGCCCTTAGCGGGAACCGAACCCGGGACTCTCTGGGCTGATGCTCTAATCGCTGAGCCAAACCGGCCAGGGCATGTTTTTATTGAATTTTTAATTGATTTTTTAGAGAGAGGGAGGAAGGGAGAGAGAGATAGAAACATTGATGTGAGAGAGGAACATCCCTTGGCTGCTGCCTGCACGCCCCCACTGGGGATTGAGCCTGCAACCTGGGCATGTGCCCTGATCAGGAATGGAACTGGGACCTCTCAGTCCATGGGAGGACGCTCAATCCAGTGAGCCACACCAGCTGGGCACCTTGGCCAACTTTATTACCCTCTTCAAACCTGTTTCATCACCTCTAATCTAGTGAAACTAACAGCTTGACGGAGTGGTTGTGAAGCGTACATGGAGGTCTACAACCTACACAAAATGGAGAAAGAGGGTGTGGCACAGTGGAAGCACTCAGCAGAGTTCATCCAGTGGTATTACAAGGCCTAGAAAAGCGGCTCAACCTTTGCATGCTGTGAGGGGTTTGGGCTTAGGCCCCAGGACCTAAATTTGAGAGAAATTCAGAGCCATCAATGTAGGCAGACCTCAACTGCCAGCAACTGCCAGCAGGACTGTTACTGAATGAGTGGTGTGCAGTGAACACCTCGGAAATGTGGGAGTCAGTCATAACCCAGGGCATGAAGAGACGACGCTAGACTTATATGAGTCAACTGACTGCACTGTAACACCTGAAAGAATGAAAACGCTAGACAAGGGCAGGATGAAAGAATGGGAAGGCCAGTGAGAAAACACAACAAGCGCAGATCATCAGGAGACGGATGGAATGCTGTATAATGGAAAACCAAGGGGAGGTTTAGGATTTATCTTTTACAATTAATGTCTTCTCTAGGCTTCTCCAGCACACACGGTTTGTCCCACTTTGTTGGGGCATCTAGTATTTTTTGCCCTGGGTTAAAATGCATTACTAAGCACAACTTGACCTCCCGGAAGCAGGAGGCGGCATCGGTCTGAGCAGCAAGCACTGTCCCCCTAGCAGCCGCCTGGGGAGGCTCGCGGCACCCCAGGCTCCTTGGCGGCGCAGCTCACGTGACCTTGCTCAGGCCCTGCGCAGACCTTGCTTGAAAGCCCTGGGTTCCCCGTCACCCCGCAAGAGGGAAGAAAGGAGTTGGCGGTTGAAGGCATCCAGAGTGGGGCCCCAGCAACTGGGATGGGCCTTCTCCCTCCACCTGCACTGGCCGGGCCCTGCAGGCCTTCCCGCGCAGCCCGACACCCCCACCTCCAGCCAGTACCCCTTATCCGGAGGAGATGGACGACGACGACGACGCCAGTTACTGCACAGACAGCAGCTTCAGGAGCCACAGCACCTATAGCAGCACCCCAGGTACCACCCAGCCCAGTTGCCGGACTCCTTCCCACCTCCTCTGCCTCCCCCATGCTCACCCCGCTCTGCTCTCCCCCACGCCCACTTCTCCCCATAGAGGGGAAATGCAAGGGCACATCAAGTGGCAGAAAAACTAGGTTTACCAGAGGAAAGAGGCTCATAGTGCAGAATGGAGATTGCATTGTTGCAGTTTGCAGGCCACACGCTCGCTCGCTCCCTTTCTCTCCCACAACCTTCTCATTTGCTTCTCCAGCCTGTGTGCCAGTGCGGTGTCTCTGGGGAGGACCAGACTTTGGCTCCGTTGCATTCATTTTTCTCCCCTTGTGTTGGTTTGGTTTTTTGGAATGAAAGAAACTTCTTGTTTTGCAGACCTCTCTGCATTTCTAATGTGGTTTCTTTTAGAGTTTTATTATATATCTGTTTCCTAAAAGGGAACGGAGGATTTAGACAGGTTGTCTCACACACACACACACACACACACACACACACACACACACGCTGCTCTTCACACCCCTAGCTCTGTGGTTTTAAAATTATGTTGAGGAAATGGATCAGTTTGGTATGAACTGTTCAAACCTGTAGAGAATTATTGTGAGTTTATTTGAGCCAAACGAACCACAATTGCTGGGAAGTAAAATCTCAACGGATTGAGAACATGCTCCAGAGAATGGCAGTTTTGCACCTTATTTTATATATTACAATCTAAACAGAAGATGTAAGTGGCTTACATGAAATCCACTGGTGATATAGTAGGGAGGCAGGAGAAAGCAAAGCAGGGAAACACCTCTGGGATTGGATAAAAAGCAAATGATAGACATTTCTTTTACATAGGTGGGTGCAGGGTAGTTAACAGTCGACAATTAATTCAGTAACAATGAGGGGATTTGTGGTCTCCACTCTGGTGAGGTACCTGTGTTTTGAGGGGTCTAGAGAAAGGAAATTACTTTGACATTCCAAAGTAACAGACAGGCTCAGTTATGGTGAAAATTGACCTTTGTCAGGGAAGATTTTAGCCTAGGTCATGACGACCCAGCATAAACTGCTTTAGTTAAAAAGTTTTAATTTCAGACCATCCTTTGTGGTGGTTTTAGGTCTCTGGGTTTGTAAGGCTGCCACGAAGGCCTCCTCTGAGCTTGTCAGGTTTAGTACGTGTCCCCTTTTTGTCCAGTTATTAGGGGAGCCTGTTCTGGTTCTGTGTTTTTATTCTTGAGTGCTAATGAGCTCCTGCCACAGTTGCTGGTGAATGGCTGATTAAAAAGCAAAGCAGAGCTCTGGCCAGTTTGGCTCAGCGATTAGAGCACTCACTGGCCCTTGGACAGAGTCGTGGGTTCAGTTCATAGCCCTGGTTGGGGTCGTGCGGGAGGCAACCAATTGATGTGTCTCTCTCACATCAATGTTTCTCTCTCTCTCTCTCCCTCCCACTCTGTCTGAAAAAAAATCAGTGGAGGAATATCCTCAGGTGAGGATTAAATAAATAAAAATAAAAAGCAAAGCAGAAAACCAACAAGCCAAAACAAACGTGGTAATTCATCTGATTCAAAGCCATTTTGGTAAAAGCCAAAATAAAAGTAAGAAATCGTAGGAACAGGCATCCTACTGATTTGATCCCTTTGTTTTGCCTGAGAAACACAGTTTCATGTCACTTGTTGCAGGACATGTACAGTTGATCATGCAGATGGATTTGCTGACGATGAACTTTTGGGCCAACTTCTAAGTCACATAGCAAAAGTATAGGGGGATGTATTAGAAAATTACTTTTTCTTTTTATCCCATTTCGTAGGACAAAAGTCCTACCTGGATCTGTAATGAATTTATCCATGGTGACTCCTCTCCAGTTTTCTCAGAGAGTTTCTTTAGGCTAGTGCTGAGATATGTTGTTTTTTTTGTTTGTTTTTTTTTTTAAACCACACAATTGCTGCTTTGTAGTAAATACGTAGTTGCAGCTTACTAAATTGTGAAAAAGCATAACTTGTAGCAATAACTTACAAGATTTTTTCTTTATATGTTTGTTAGTTTCTAGATTAACTAAGTAGAATCCAGTTTTAAGAGCATTTACAAAGTAAAGTTTATGAGAAAGTAGGATCTTTAAAAAGTAAGGTATGTCACTTGTTTTAAAAGAGACTAGGGTAGTAGAAGTGGTTACATTTAAATGTTTCTTATAAATGCTTCAAAATTTATTGGAGGAGTATGAGTATTAAGTCAAGTGTAATCCTATTTAGATTGCCCTAACAGCAAATGAAAAAGGTAACTTCTTTTGCCTGACCATGAGAACCTCTGCCTGTCTGGGATGGGGTTGGGGGAGGGGAGTGGCTGGCTGGAGAATAAAGGGAATGAATTAAGTGTCAAGTATTTATGTTTTGTTTGTAGAGGGCACAATGCCATTTCTTGCCAACTTGATTTTAGTACATCTTCTATGGTGATAGTTTTTACTTTTAAGAAATCACATGTGGTCCTCTCTACCAAGAGCCCAGAATTGAAAGACCCACAGAGGCTGAATTACACTATCCCAGGGCATTTTGGCAGGGCAGTTCAGCTGACGTTAGTTAACTTCTCTTTGAAGGCCTAGCAAACAATATTTAGGATTGACAGCTGTGTGTATGTTGAGTTAAATTACAGTTTGTGGTTGGGTTTCCTTTTTTAAAAATAACTTGGATATTTATGTACTTACATGCCATTTTGTTTTTCTTAATGACAGTCTACCATGTGCATACTTGTCCTAACTTTATATGAAATTAAGAATTATATATGCTTATATTAATCTTATATCTGCTGCATTTCCTAGCAGAGTGTTTTGGATGTAGCAGTAGCAGGTGCTCCTCAAAGACTGGTTGGATAAATGATTGTCAGTAGGTGAGAACTTGTAGTAGATGAAGTTTTGATAATTCTTCAGTGGGTGCCATAACTCTAAATATTTTTAATTTGGGAAACTAAAAATTGGCCTAATTAGATGTTGATCGGCAATTTGACCAGTGAATGTTTTTAGTAGCAGAGTTAGTATGTTTTGAGCTGCTATTTCATATTGCTTGCCAGGCATTTTCCTTTTATTATTGGATGTGGTGTTGACTTGTTGGATGCTTTACTTTTTGAAACACTTTATTTCTTAAGATTATGGTAAAAGGGATGATACATTTTGTGTTCTAAACTTTTAGACTATGTCCACTTGCCTAGAATGAGTAACACTGCATGACAGTGAGTTGTTTGGGCTAAGCACTAGTTTCATTAGTTTTTTTATATGTACTTCCAGGCAATAAAGGCTGGGAAGAATGCTGTCGGGTAAATGTGTATATGTGTATATGCTTTGGAAGTAAAAACATTCCAGGGCTGGTTTAAGATATTCCAAAAGCACATAAAGAAATATGATTGGTGGATTTGAATCCTGCTGTACAGTCAGAGCTAAAAGAGAAATATGCTTTATTGTTAATTTAGATTAATTTTTGTAGACTAGAATGTTGGCTTAAGTACTAACATTAAATTTCTAGTATAAATAAATAACTCATCTATTGAGTACTTTGTAAGTAATGTAACTGTTGATGGTACAAAGACACTGGTTGATGTTACTAGCTTAATTTTCTAAAATCAGGTTTTAAAAGGTTTACTCACTGGAGATGAAATGTTTTCCTTTTTTTTTACAATTTTTTTTCTTTATTGATTTTAGAGAGAGAAGAAGGGAGAGGGAGAGAGAGATAGGAACATTGATGAGAGAGAACATTGATTGGCTGCCTCCTGCATGCCCCCCACTGGGGATCGGGCCCACAACCTGGGCATGTGTCCTGACTGGGAATCAAACCGGCGACCATTTGGTACATGGTTCGATATTCAACCAGGGAGACACACTGGCCGGGCTATCTTCATTTTTTAAAAGTCTTTTTCTTTTGCCTTGGCCGGTTTGGCTGAGCAGTTAGAGCACTGGCCCGAAGACCAAAGGGCCATGGGTTCAATTCCGGTTAAGGGTACGTACCTGGGTTGCAGGTTTGATCCCTGGCCCCAGTGACAGTCGTGAGGGAGGCAGCCAATCGATGTGTTTCTCTCACATCAATGTTTCTCTCTCCCTCTTTCCCTTCCACTCTATCTAAAATGCAATGGAAAAATATCCTTGAGTGAGGATTAAGAAAAAAAAAGTCTTTTTCTTTTTGATGCTCTGTTTGTGTTTGATGCTCTGTTTGTGTTTGTTCCCATAGGTTAATCTGCTACAACTCCCAGTCTTGGTAGGGTTGCCTTATATAGTAAGTGACCTGTGGGACCCAGTGGTGCATTCTCCCTGATTACCATGCTCTAAGAATGTCCCTTGTACACTTTGTGTGGGCACTCCAGTTGTAATGGAATCTTGATTGCTATGGGCTCAATTCAGGCATGGGCTCGATCCTCAGGCTGGCTGACAGTGAGGCTCAACCCCCAACACAGCTTGTAGGTGCTTATCACATGGAGTGGAATTTGCCTCAGCAAATTCTCCCTGTGGATATACTGCTTGTGATGCTTATTGGGACCTGCTCTGTTGTTAACTGAAGCTGGCCACTGGGTTATTGGTTTTGGGCCTCTTCAGAGGGTCTCTGGTGCAGGCCAATGTCAGAGGGTGTTTGTGACTGGCCCTGAGTACCCTGTTTGGAGCTATCAGTGATCTGCAGCTTGTGGCTCCCTCTGCTGGGGCTGGGTGTGTATGGAAAAACCCAAACTGAACACCAAGGTCTGCTTTTACTACCCAGGGCAGAGGAGCAGGTCAGGCAAAGACTCAAAGCACCCAGAGATCCCCCTCTGACTGCAGGATGACTGTTAGTCTCAGTCACTTAATGAGCCTCAGGTTGTAGTCCTCAGCCAGGCATAAACTCCAGAGGGTGAGGTGAGAGTTTTCAATGGGTGGGGCAGTTGCTTCCCCCTAGGCTAAAGCTACGTTGATGAGAACACTCTGCCTGAGAAAGATGGCTTCTGCAGCATGGGGGAATGACTCAGCACAGGGATCCTGGTGACTTCCTTCCCAACTCTCTCCTCAGAGCCACCAATCCCAGACTCTACTCACTGAGCTGTAGTCCACTCTGCCCTCCCTCTGCCAGAGCATAAGGTGAGTGGCTGCAAATGAAATTTAGTGCATTAGCCCTTTAAGAGGGTGCCTGTGTTTCTAGCTGTCTCTCCCTGTCAGATAGAACCTCTGGTGCTTTTCACAGCCATATGTTATGTGGGCACCTTTCCTGGTTCTGTTACTCTGGGCTGGGGAGCCCAGCTTGGGGTTTAGATCCCAGACTTCTCGAGGGAACCCCCCACAACTGAGATATCCCTCCAGAACTTCAGCTGCTGCCTGTGGGAGCCCAGCCAGCCCTCTTGCGCCTCTGCACTTCCTACCAGTCTCAATGTGGGCTCCTCTTTACGTCCTTGGTTATAAGGGTTCTCTTCAGCTAGTCTTCAGTTGGTTATTTAGGACAATTTTTCTAAATTTTAGTTGTAAATCCAGTTTGGTCCTGGGAGAAGGTCAGCCTAGCTTCCAATTAATCCACAGCCATATTCAAATTCTGAAATTATTCTTAAAAAAAAAAAGTTTTTATTGATTTTTTAGAGAGGAAGGGAGAGAGAGAGAGAGAGAGAGAGATAGAAACATCCATGTGAGAGAGAAACATTGATCAGCTGCATCCTACACGCCCCCTACTGGGGATTGAGCTTGCAACCTGGGCTTGTTCCCTGACCAGGAATCGAACCGGGGCCTCTCAGTCCATGGGACGATGCTCTGTCCACTGAACAACACTGGCTGGGCTCTGAAATGATTCTTGATGTTTGCAATTCCATTGCTTCACATTATCAGCAGTGCCTGGACCAGAATAGTCATCAGTTTGAAAGCAGGTGTTGACAAAAAAAATTATTCATTTCTGTAGATTCTTTTACATTTTGAAAATGAACTGTATGTTAATAAACACTGACTTTATAATCATTCAAAGTGTGTATACATTTTTGGGGGACACTGTATATTTAGGGAATGTGGAAGGTTGTTTCATGAAAATATTAGAAGGCTGGAAGAACACCAGCACTGAGCTGACTATTGAGCCAGAGAGGGCATCCCCGGACAAAAATGGCAACAGTTTGTCAGCTTTCATGAGTGAGCAGCTAGACTTTAATAATAAAAGTGATGTTATTAGTGCACTGAATTACATATTGCCTTATTTCTCAGAGGAAAATCTAGAAGATGTAGAGTCAACATTATTACTGTAACTAACCCCACCATTCTTTTAACATTGTTTCTGTAAATGATGACCTGTTAACTAACACGTGACTGCAGATAAACAGCCTGTTTGCTTAAGAATTCTAGGAACTAACTTCAAAAGAAGCAGACTCCAACCTTCACACATTCCAGCTCCAGGGTATCTGCTGACCTTCAACCAGTTATCTGAACAGACTGTGTTGACTTGCATGTAGTTCCTTCAACAAAGAACTCTCAACCCCCTCCTTTTAATTCCTTTGTTGTGTTTTGTTTTTTTTTCTTCCTCCTCCCTCCTTATAAAAACCCCCTGCCTGTGTCAAATTGTTAAGGTGGTCTTTGTGATGTGAGTCCGCTATCTTCTCAAGTCACCAGCTCTTGAATAAACCTACTTTCCTTCCACTAGCCCCTGTCTCTTGATCATTGGCTTTTTTTTTTTTTTAATTTTTTTCTTTATTGATTTTAGAGAGAGAGGAAGGGAGAGGGAGAGACAGGAACATCGATGAGAGAGAACATCGATTGGCCGCCTCCTGCATGCCCCCCACAGGGGATTTGGCCCACAACCTGGGCATGTGCCCTGACCAGGAATCGAACTGGCAACCTCTTGGTGCTTGGGTCGACGACGCTCAACCACTGAGCCACACCGGCCGGGCTCTTGATCATTGGCTTTTGAGCAGCAGGCAGCTAAAGCTGGGCTCAGTATCATTACCATTCATTACTACCAGTACAACATACAGATGATGTATTTTAGACTTGTACACTTGAAACCTATATAATTTTACTAACCATTTCACCCCAATAAATTAAGACATTTTAAAAAATGCTTATTTTCAAATGTATACAATGAACCTATGCCCCTGAGTTGATTTAAAAACAACACAGGGCACCCAGCCGGTGTGGCTCAGTGGTTGAGCGTCAACCCATGCACTAAGAGGTCGCTGGTTCAATTCCCGGTCAGGTTGTGAGCCAAATCCCCAGTGGGGGGCATGCAGGAGGTGGCCAATCAGTGTTCTCTCTCATCGATGTTTCTATCTCTCTCTCCCTCTTCCTTCCTCTCTCTCTAAAATCAATAATGAAAAAAAAAATTAAAAACAACACAAGGAACCCTTCTCTTAAACCCGAATCCAACAATTCAACTTATAAAAATAAATTCAGGAAACTATTTTCTGGAAAATTTGTTAGATGTAGGAATTCAAGAAAAAAAATGTTGAGGTTAAAAGGAAAGAAAAAACTGCCTTGCTTATGCATTCCAAACTTTTAGGCCCCAAATTTAAACTTCATCTTTCAAAAGAAATTTGGAAACTAACTAGCCACAAGTAAACAGCCTAGCAAAGATTCAGAGTGTCAGGAAAAGGCTGCTGAGAGTGAACAGGGTCCTCCAGGGCCCAAGGGGCACAGGCAAAGAGCACTTCAAAGAAGTGAAAATTAGAGCAGTGATGCTGGAGAACACTGTCAAAGAAAGAATGCCCAGGGGAGCTGGAAAGCTTCACATGCTGCAGAGGCCCAGGAAATTAGTGGAAAACTCCTTCAACACAGAGCCTTCCTTCATAAAGGAACATTAGCCAGCAGGTTCTTAGATCCTGAAACAAATCTTGACGGGCAGGCCTTCTGCCTCCACTGCTCAAAAATCCCTGTCTGAGCTTAAAAACAAATCAAAAGACTTAAGCTACCCTATTTTTTATCTTAGAAGATACAGATGTAGAGTTAGAAATATGAAGGCTTTTAAACCAATCTCACATTTCAGGAAGAAATCCTCTTTCATAAAAGTTGTTCTTTTGTGAGCCTGTAAACTCCGAAGGCCAAAAGGAGTGAAAAGTTCAGAAAGGAAAGTTTCCTCAAAAGATTGATGCTTGCAAAGAGGCCTCCGTTCCCTGCAGTGAGGAGCCTCATAAATTCCACCCCAACCCTGTGAGAGGCTTTTTCATCTTCAGGAGAACTGACTTTTCAGGAAAATGCTTTTCCAGAATTATTTTCTCTTTCAGAACCTTCTAAAGACAATGGTACCTCAGAAAACAGTACTGCACAAACTATTTTTGAAGAAAACATTCCTACAGGAAACACCACTGTGCTGGAAGAAACTCGACCTGAAATCTCTGCCAGAAAGATTGTTTCCACTGCTGGTTCTGCTGTTACTGCAGGCAGCTAGCTCTGTGCCAACAGTTAAACCAGTGAAACAGTGGGAATACCACAACATGGGCACAGACTTTCCAAGTCCACACGCTTCATTTTCCCATTGTTCTCATGCCCAGGTGACCGACTTGAAACTCAGTTAAACCAGCAGCTACGATTCCTCATCTCCAACAGTGATGTGAGAAGGCTCATTTCTCGTGTTATCCAGACTTCGAAAACGGACTGCTCTGTGCCAAGCTCATCACCAGAACAGGCCTCCTGATGAAGCTGCTCATTCCTCAGCAAGAAGTAAAGGTTTCCAAGGCAGAGTGGGTCATGGAACAATGGAAAAATGAGAGGACAGAAGCCCAGGGTGAACAGGAAGAGCAGGAGTCAAATGAGGTGAGGACAGCTCCCAAAACACAAGACGTGGACGTTTAGTCAGGACATGCCATGAGAACACCCAGGTGGGAACACCAGGGGCGCCTAGTCTGAATCTCGTCTCGGCCATGTGACTTTGGCTAAGACAGTGATCTCCCTCTTTGCCCATTTAGAGAATGGTTCCCTCTTCCTAGCATAGATGAGAAGAGGACCTAACACAAAAATAAATAAATTGTACACGACAATGCTAATGCTCAGATTACAGAACACAGTAGGTTGGGTGTGTTCTTTAAGAACCTATAAGCTGTTGACCTGAAGGAGCGGGGTGTTAGAGCAGCAGTGAAGAGTACTGCGCTGTTCTTTAGAACAGGCTGGAGAAGAGTTAGTGTTTATCCTTTCCATCTCTCCTTCTCTTTTAATTGTTCTTTATTTTTTTAGTTCACAAAAGAAGTTCCAGGATCTGAGTATAACAACAAACTCACCATGGCAGCCACCCTTGATTGCAGTAGCAATGATTTTTCTTGCAATCTTCTGTCTCACTGAGGTAAGAGAACAGTTAATTCAGGTTTTTAAAATATATTCTGTCTTCAGTATAGATTCAGAACCCACAAACTGAAAATGAAAGCCACTCTGCCTCCTACTCCTACTTGATACGCCTCTTTAGTCACGAGCGCTGAGATATGCTTTGTTCTTGTATTACCAATTATATTACAGGGCTTTTTAAAGGAAGCCCACTCCCAGAGATCTCTGTGGAATTGAAATCAAGATAACAATCCACTAGACTATTTTGAAACTTAAGTTAGTAGGTTAAAGTTGAGATGATAACAAAATGTCTTCAACTCAAAACAAATGACGTCAATTTGATGTACTCACTAGTCACTCTCTTTCTACCACTGATTCTTTCCTCGTTGGCTGAAGTGAGGAAAGATAAAGAATCTCCACTGTCATGGAGCTATGTCACCCTGGCAGAAAGGACATGACTAAAAGATAGAAGTGTGATCTTGTCAATTCATCAGATTTACTTAGCAGCTTCCTTCTCCAGTGTGTAAGGCATGGTGCAAATAGGTTTAATTGAAACACTGCAACCTAAATCCTGCATTAGGCTTCAGTGGAGCATGTCATATTATAGTCACCTGTTCCTGGAGCTTGCCTGTGTCCCTTTTGTTCAATTACATCATGGTTTATTTTCCTAACAGGCAGGTGCTAACATTATAAGAGTGATTTATGCCCTGGCTGGTTTGGCTCAGTGGTTAGAGCATCAGCCTATGGACTGAAGGGTTGGGGGTTTGATTCTTGGTCAAGGGCACATACCTTGGTTGCGGTTTGTCCCTGGCCCCTGGTTGGGTCGTGCGGGAGGCAGCCACTCGATGTGTCCCTTTCACATCGATGTTTCTCTCTCTCTCTCTTCCTCTCTCTCCCTCCCACTCTGTCTGAACAAAAAATGGAAAAATGTCCTTGGGTGAGGATTAAAAAAATAATAATAATAATAAGCCGCGACCCCGCCACCACGGGGGAACCCAGGCGGAGCGGGGGAGCTGCGACCCCCCCACCAACGGAGGAAGCCGGCAACACACAGGAGAACTGAGCAAACTGAACAACGAAATTGACCCAGAGACATGGAGGGTGGAGTACGGGATGACGGGCCTCAGAGGAGGGGGGGAGGCGGGGGAAAGAGATAAATCACAGAGCCTATGTGCATGGGTGCATAACCAATGGACATGGACAACAGGGATGGGGAGGAGGAGAAGGGGAGGGGGAGGAGGGTGTCAATGGGGGGAAAAAAAGGAAAAACATCTGTAACAAAAACAAATTAATAATAAAATAAATTATAAAAAAAAAGACTTAAATATAAAAGACCTGAACCAAAAAAATAATAATAATAATAAAAAAATAATCTCCCTGCCCACCACCCTTCATACAGAGAATAATGAAGCCTCTCCAAGTCTGTTTCCTCATCCATAAAATGGGGTAAATAGTACTGCCTCTCTTGAAGGCAGGCTTATTAAATGAGATAGTAGATGCATACAATTGTCTTTCTGAAAAATAAAAATAAAAATAATCCCAAGTCCTCAAATCGCACTGCACCAAGGGACTCACGGTCAGACCGACGATGGAGAGGGAGCCAAGGACACAGCGGATGCCCATTAGAATGGCCCAATTTGGACTCAGGGAAAATGTTCTGAGAACCACCCTGGGGAAGACATTTGACATGGAAACTGAGGAAGGGGGTATGGGGTGGAGAGACCACACAGAGCTGGATTTACTCTCATCCCCATATTCATGACTCAGTGCTCCCTCGTGGTTGGGGGAAGCAGGAGCGCAGGCACTCAAGCGTGTGACTTGTCTGGAGGGAGGGACACAAAAAGGACTGTCTGGATATTGGCAGAGTGCCGTCAAATCCATCTCTCAGCACACTCAGGAAGAGCCGAGGGAGGGCCCGGGTACGACTTTGAGCCACTGAGGAACCGAGGTCCAACGCCAAGCTAGCTGCGCGCCCAAGGCGGGAAGGCAGCTGCGCGCGCAGCCCACTCCCGCGCAAAACGTCTCGCGTCTTCAGGCCGCACCACGAGATGAACAGGCACAGGGAAAGAACCCCTTGTTTTCCTTATAGAGCCATTATTTTCTGAAACAAACCTTTCCGTTGTTTTCATTTTGTTTTATTTAGTTGCGATTATCTTGAGTCAAATAGGCGCCCTCGGCCAAGCAGGACCTGGCCTTCCCTACCCTCATCTTTCCCGCGCACCCCTCCTCTCATGTAGTTTCCTGCCCACCTCACTTGTTTCAGCCAACCCTCGCTAAGCTTTTGCGTTACGTCACGAGTTTCTAGGCAGATTAGGAAACTCCTCGGGACACAGCGTCCTCGCCTGGCGGTGCCTACCAGCAAGACCAACGGTCTTAGCGCGTGGCGGGACCGGAGAAGGCCGCACGCGAGGCGCTCGACGAGCGGGCGAATCGGCCGAGCGACTCGAGCAGTGGCGGGAGCAGCGAGGAGCGGCCTTCAGTGAGAATTTAGCTTGTGTTTTGTTTGTTTGCGTTGATGCCGGTGTCTCCTCCCAGATTTTTTGTGGAATCTATAGAGATCTGGCCTCATGGCGAGCTTCGCCTCCTCACACTGTGGTGGGCTGGAAACCCTAAGGAGCACCCATTGGCTTTTTCCCACACATTTAAACAAATGTTTTCATTACCATCCCCCTTTCAAAGCCTTCATGGCCTGCGGGGCGGAGAGCGTGGGAGCCGCGTTGCGGACACGCCAGAGAGGAAACTCCTTCCGAGCAAGAGCTGACCTTGTGCTCTGTGTCCAAACGGTGGGCACAGGGCCTCTCACAAGGATTTGTAAATGTCCTGTCGTAAATATCCTAACTCGTTCCTTCGTTCATTTCTAGTTGTTGACCTGCAGCCGTTCTGGGTGCTTGGGATCCATCAGTGAACAAAAACACAGGCCCTGCCTTCACGGGCCTGCAGTCGGGGAGGGAGGCCGTGACCACAGGCCGAAGAGGTAGGAAGCAGTGCCCTCGCTTAAGGGCATGCTGTGGTGTGTGGGGAGGCACCCAGGGTTGAAAAGAGGGTGGTGTGGTGGGCCTCCTTGCAGATACGGTGAGCCGGGTGAGCCGGGTGAAGGGCTGTCCCGGAAGGAGGCCGGTTCCCCGCAGAGAGACGGGGGCAGTGCAGAGGAGAGAGGCGACTCGGGTGTGTATAAGAAATTGCAAGAAACCCTGGAATATAAATGGGTGGTGAGAACCCCAAACGTGGACGGGAAGTCCAGTTCAGGCTACACAGTCAAAGCAATCCAACTGCGTGTCAGTGTTTGTGGCCCTCCCCTCGCTGCCTACCACTCTCCCTGGCTGGGGTACAGGCCTAGAGATTTAGACAGCAAACCTTTAATTTGGGATGTAATCTACCGATTAAGCAAAGGGAAATTCAGAGGTTTAAAAATGGTTTTCCTTTAGGGGTGCTGCTGTCTTTCTCTTTAAGAAAATCAATCTAAAATGTCATGTTTTAGTACCCGATCATAACATGCCTTGTGAAAATAAGGATGAAATATTAGAGCTGTGGGGATATTGGGGGTGAGGAACAGGTGGAAATAACATGGAACAAAGTATGTGTTAGTATATCAGTATGAAAATAAGAAGGACCCCTCCCCATTTTCTTATGTCTATTTAACCACAAGGGAAAACTGACTAGCTTGGCTTATAGTGGTCAGAGATGGTAAATCTTTTTTTTTAGCTAAGGCTCTAGGAGCAGAACATTGTCTTTGAAACGAATTCACAACAAGATTGGGCTTTGCAGAGAAAGGTAACATCAGCAGGCTAAGGAGAGATGAATAAAATAGAAGGAGCTCTATTTGGAATTCTTTGTGACACTGTGGCCCCATCAAAGCACAATAATATGGACTCATCGAATGTATAGAAGCAGTAAAGTACTAAGAACATTGCCCCGTGGTTAAGATGCCTGGGTTTGAATTCTGGCTTAACCTGTTAATTAGTTGTGTGATTTGGGATAAGTTATTTTACCTCTCTTAGCCTCCATTTCATCTGTAAAAGTGGGGATAATTAAAGTAAAACTCTCAGTCCCGTGCCTGGAACATAGTATATGTTTACTAAATGTTGGAAATTATTAGACAAGATGTGATTGAAAAAGTGTCTATAGATTTGTAGTGAGTGCTTAGCTTGGAGTAGGTGTTTTGAAGAGAGCACTTTATGTCAAGGAATTCAAAAGTTAATTGGGATTCTAATAGTGTCAACAATAAAAAATAAATTAATTTTAATAAAGTTCATTGGGATTCTACAATGTATGAGTTAATGTGACTGACATTAAGAAATTATACAGCTAAATAATGCTATGCATGCCCTTGAAATAGTAGGAAGGCCATTCTCCTGTGTCCTTCACATGCCACTTTCAAAATAATATTAGATATGAACAATTGATATTTTCTAAATCTTATGTAAAATGTGAAAAATACTTAAAACACTGTGATTTTTATTAATCTGTAACATACACTTTTATTTTTTTTATTTATTTTAGAGAGAGAGAAAGGAGAGAGAGAAACACTGATAGGCTGCCTCCTGCATGCCCCTATTGGAGGTCGAGCCCATGTGCCCTGACCAGAAATGGAATTGAACTGGTGACCTCTTGATGCATGGAACATCACTCAACCAACTGAGAGCCACATCGGGCAGGGCTCTAAATACACTTTTAAGTAAAACCAGTATGTTTACTATGCAAACACAGCTTCTAGCCTCCATTTCCAACGAGACTCAGACCCCCTAAACATCTTCTATACAGAATTTTTAATATCCATAGCTTCAGAAATCATGCTTGGCATAAAAGTGAGGTACAGATAATGTAAATAAGTGAGGGGTTGTGAAGTTGGACAGGGTTAGTCAAGAGACCTTTCTTAGAAGAAATTAGCTTGAATGAGGTTTTGGAAGAAAAACTTGGTATGGACTGGCAGAGAAAAGAGAAGCGGACACTTTAAAATTTTTTAAAAATTTATTGATTTTAGAGAGAGGAAGGGAGAGAGAAACATAAATTTGTTATTCCATTTATTTATGCACTCATTGATTCTTGGTTGATTCTTATATGAACCCTGACCAGGGATTGAACCCACAACCTTGGTGCATCAGGACAGCTCCAACCAGCTGAGCTACCCAGCCAGGGCAAGAAGTAGACACTTCAGATTTAACTCCGCCAAAGTAGTAATCCAAAGGTTGCGTGTTGAACATGGACGCAGCTCAGAAAAAGATGGATTATCTTGAGGGATATTTCATAGAGATCATGAAGAGAGAGGCCTGATGAAACATTTCTCCCTTATGTCAGAGGCTGGGACTTTAGTGACCACATTTTATAGATTCAGGGTCACTGTCCACAGAACAGTGCTAGATAAATACCACCTAATTTCATCCCTCCTATACCTCATTTCCATGCTATCAGCCTTCTTCTGTTGACTCAAATAGAGGCAAACATGTACACAGACAAGTGCAGTACAAACTTATACAGGACTTTCACTTAATCTAACTCTCCTATTATTTTCCTGCATATTTTGCTATATGCATAAACCAAACCAAAATAAACAGAAGCAAGACGTCCTTTTAGTACCACCCACACCAATTTCTCCAAACTGCGAAGTTTTTCAGGAAAGGAGCTGGCTTTAAAAAATATCAAAGAGCCCTGGCCGGTTTGGCTCAGCGGTTAGAGCGTCAGCCTGCGGTCCAGAGAGACCCGGGTTCAGTTCCCACTAAGGGCACGTACCTCTGTTGCAATTTGTCCCCGGCCCTGGTTGGTCGTGCGGGAGGCAGCCACTCGATGTGTCCCTTTCACGTCGATGTTTCTCTCTCTCTCTTCCTCTTTCTCCCTCCCACTCTATCTGAACAAAAAATAGAAAAATGTCCTCGGGTGAGGATTAAAAAAAAAATCAAAGAGCCCTGGCTGGTTTGGCTCCGTGGTTAGAGCGTCAGCTGGCAGACAGAAGAGTCGAGGGTTCGATTCCTGGTCAAGGGCATGTGCCTGTCAGTTGCAGGTTCGATCCCTGGCTGTGTGGGAGGCAACTCAATCAATGTGTCTCTCTCACATCGATGTTTCTTCCCCCCCATCTATCTATCTATATATATCAAAGAAAGAATTTTCTGTATCCCTTTTTATTTTTGTCACCTCCAGCATTGCTCTTTTTTTTCTCTCCAGCTGTTGGCCTTTCTCATAAGGATGGAAATGCTACTGTTTGGTGTCTGGGCCCTGCTGGCTTTGATCTCTTCCTCAGGTGAGGCTATTTGGAAAAGTTTCTTTAGCCAGTATGTGCCAGTATGTGCTGGTCAATGAGGAAGAGGACAGGAAATCCTCAATGGGGCAGCACTCCAGTATTCATACATCTAGGCCCTTGGGAGAGATTCCTATTTCTTGGATCACTAGGACATAGAATCCAGGTATCTCTGGCAGTATTGGGATAACCCATAGTTAGGCACAGAGTAATAGACCATCAGTGAGAACTCTCCCTGCTGTCCCAGGGCTGTCCCATTTTTCTGCTCTTGAAAATATTTTTACTTCTTTGTCACCACCCTTTGTGTCATGAAGAGCCTTTGATAGGACAGGGCCCATAGCTCAGTTGTGAGGAGAAAGGAACTGGATGGAGCCTTAGTGGGTAACATTGCTATAAGAATGTCTGTTCCCAGAGGGTACTGGCATTTGGGAGATGAAATAGATCGTGGGCTTGGAGTAGCTAATGAGGACTTTAGGGAAGCTTTCGTGAGACTGTGCTGCTCACCTGCATCAGGCATCTAAAATTTACCTGAGAGATCCTTTTGTAGTTCATAAGCGTGATGATTGGGTCTTCATACTTTTGTATGAGATGTGCCTCCCACTAAACCTTGTTACGACTGTGGCACATTACTCGTCTGATGTGAAAAAATAAATTAATTAAAAATAAAAAAATAAAATAAAATTTACCTGAGAAAGATGTCTCTCTCACTGCAACTGACATTTCCCTAACAGACTAAACTCTTAAGCATTAAAAAAAAAAAAAAAAAAAAAATCTGGCCCTGGCCGGTTTGGCTCAGCGGTTAGAGCGTCGGCCTGCGGTCCAGAGAGACCCGGGTTCGGTTCCCGCTAAGGGCATGTACTTCGGTTGCAGTTTGTCCCCGGCCCTGGTTGGTCGTGCAGGTGGCAGCCACTCGATGTGTCCCTTTCACGTCGATGTTTCTCTCTCTCTCTCTTCCTCTCTCTCCCTCCTACTCTATCTGGACAAAAAATGAAAAAGTGTCCTCGGGTGAAGATAAAAAAAAAAAAAAAATCTGTTGCTTTAGCACCAGAGCAAAATGGAACAGTCTCACTTTGAGAAGAGATGAAAAGTTCCATGGAAAATGAGTGACCCTGGGAGTCACCTTTAGACTAGTGGTTCTCATAATTTAGTGTGCATAAGGGTCACCAGGAGTGCTTGTTTTGTTCACTTGCATATTTCCAAGTCCCACCTTCAGAAGGTCTTAATCATTCAGTCTGAGGTGGAGCTAGAATTTGCAGTTTTACAAGCATTCCAGGTGATTCTGGTGAGGATCATCCTTAGGCCATATGATTTGAGAGAACATTGCTTTGAAATATAAATAACAAAGCTCTTTATTTAGGAGTCTAATAACCCCACAAAGTTCCTCAGCAGCCAGTCCTGGGAGCTTCCAAGATTTCTGGAAGTTTAGGAAGAGAATGGTTTCCTGGGCATAATTTTTAGCAACTTTATAGTTTCCACAGTGATACTAGTGGGGAAATCAGATCCCAAGAAAGATGATGAACGGAGGGAATGGTGGTAGAATCAGGGTCGTAACTTGTTCATTAAGGATCTTTTTGTTGTCTGGTCCCTGTACCTTTTCACACAGGGTAGGTTTCCTATTCTCTATAACTAGATAAGTAGGCTCTGTATTTTGTGGGGGTCTTGTGGTCCTCACCAGAGTCTTTGGCATATATGGTTGATCATTTCAGGGGCCACAGAAGGGCTATTTGAGGTCTCTGTTTGGCCAGATCAGGCCCTGGTAAAGTTTGGACAGTCCCTCATGGTCAACTGCAGCACTACCTGTCCAGACCCAGGACCCAGCGGAATTGATACATTCTTAAAGAAAACCCAGGTGGGCAAAGGGCCTCAATGGAAGGAGTTTCTCCTGGAGGATGTCACCGAGAATTCCATTCTGCAGTGCTTCTTCTCTTGCTCAGGGATCCAAAAGGACACAAGCCTGGGCATCATCGTGTATCGTGAGTGGGGCTGAGGGCTGGGGAGGAAGAGAAGAATGGGGAAACAGGGCTGTGCCTTCTTTAGGGAAATATTAGACAGAGATTTCTTTTAGGGGAGAGAGTTAGGGCCCTTAATTAAGATTTCCATCATATTGTAGGAATTGTAGAGCCAATTACTTCTATTTCCCTTTGGCATCTGTATTTGAGAATACATTCAAATACAGGAGGCATGTGCTAATAATGCTCACTTACAAAAGATCAATAAAATATAAAATGAGTGCTGAATTATTTGCCACAAATTCTTAGAATAAATAGGGATTGGAGAAAGGAGGGTCTCGGTGGGCTGGGTAGTTAGAGAAGCCTTCATGGGAGAGGAGACTCTTAAGCTTCACTCCTGCAGAATGGTTAGGGTTGGAAGTGATGGGCATGGGTGAGGAGGGTCTGTCAGGTGTACAGATAGCATTGGCAAAGATACGGCTTTAAGAATACATGTGATCGCTGTGGGGTAAGAGTGTGGTTAACTCAGGTGTAGTTTTTGTGTGATGCTAAGGAGCTCCTTAGAAGCTGCTCACACCTCTGAAGGACTCTGGCAAAAGATCAAAGCTCTCCAGAATGGCAGCAATCATCGAAGCAAGACACCTTCCCTCAGCGGTCACATTTCTTGGTTGTGGCTTTAGCCATCTTTGATGGGCAGAAGAAGAGTCAAAGGCTAACCTGTCCCATCAGACACTGTTGATCAGCTGGTTTAAGGACAGCAGTCACCTTCTATCAGGCTGCTTGTCCTATATCACTTCTTTCTGGATAGGTGAGTAGCCTTCTCTCATCAAACCCACATTTTTGTCTTAAAGAACCACCGGAGCAGGTGATCCTGGAGCTGCTGCCTGTGTGGGTGGCCTTGGATGAAGTCTTCACAGTGAAATGCCATGTGCCCAGGGTAGCACCCCTGGAGAACCTCACCCTTACGCTTCTCCAGGGTAACCAAGAACTACATAGAAAGAACTTTATGAGCGTGGCTGTGGCCTCCCAGAGAGCTGAGGTCACCATCAGTATTAAAGCGCAAAGGGAAGATCACAGGTGCAATTTCTCCTGCCATGCAGAACTGGACTTGAGTTCACATGGTGGCGGGCTGTTTGAGTCCAGCTCAGCCAGCAAGGTACTCCAGATTTTTGGTGAGTTGGAGCTCAGGTGTAGAAGGAATCCTGAGGCTCATTGTCCTCATCTTACCTTGGCCTTTGGGATTAAGTTCCACAGGGTTTGGATTAGGGTATGAGGGTAATTGAGCTTCACCTCTTCTTGGGCTTTAAACTCACCCTGGGGAACAGAGAGCTTATTGCCCTACTCCCTTCCTACATGACACGATTTACCATGGTTTTCCTCCTGTCTTTCCTTTTCCCCATTTCTTGGCAGAATTCTCTCAGCACCCCCAAATTTGGGTCTCTCCACTTTTGGAGGTTGGGACGGCAGAGACTGTGAGCTGTGAGATGGCTAGGGTGTTCCCAGCCAAAGAGGTAGTGTTCCAGATGTTCTTGGGAGACCAGGAGCTGAGCCCCTTCCTCTCCTGGGAGGGAGACACCGCCTGGGCCAATGCCACTGTTCGGGCCATGGAGACTGGTGACCAGGAGCTGTCCTGCCTTGTATCTCTGGGTCCGATGGAACAGACAACAAGAGAGCCAGTGCACGTCTATAGTAAGTTACTGGCCTCTTCTCCTCCCCAGGAGGGTTCTCTGCCCCTGAAAACTTCCACAGGAAAGCCTCAGTGATTTTCTAATCAGTGCACGCAGGTTGGAGACATGCATTGAGACAGTAGCCTTCTCTAGCCTTCACCCTGTTTCCTGAGGCCAACCTACTCACAGAGCAATTTTGAATGCTTAAACTTGTTTCTAGCAACAATCACTGAAGGTGAGGAGGAAATCTGTAAGATGAAAGACATTTTGCTATCCTTGCCGAGGGACATAGACAAATGTGGGCATGCCGCATCTGTGGTAGGAAAAGCTCTCAGATTCCCAAAGCACCTTCCTGTTCCCGCCTTGTGGTGCAGAGCAGTACTGGTCTCTGCAGTCTTTCCCCTGTTGTCTGCCTACCCCAGGGGGGCCAGCAGCAGCAAGAGTGCCAAAGGGGCTGCCGGTTTTGAGAAGTTTGGTTGTCATTTTCCTTTCCTTATAGGCTTCCCTCCACCAATCCTGGAGATAGAAGAGCCATACCCATTGGCAGGGACAGACGTTAATGTGACCTGTGCGGGGCATGTGTTAACATCACCCACTCCTACTCTTAGGCTTCAGGGAGCCCCAGACAACTCTGCCCCTGGGGAGCCTGCCTGGCTTTTACTTACCACCAGGGAGGAAGATGATGGCCGAAATTTCTCCTGTGAGGCCTCTTTGGAGGTTCAGGGTCAGCAGTTGATCAAAACCACCACAGTCCAGCTCCATGTCTTATGTGAGTACCAGCCTGATCTTTCTTCTCAATACAAGGAGAATTCCTGTCCCATTTCCAGAGATCTTGGCCAGCAGCTTCATTATTAGAGTTGCCACATTTTTTTCTCATTAAAATAAAAAAAATCAAAATCAAAAATTAAATTAAAGCTCTCCCCGCTTCCCTTACCCCCAGCAAAATGAGTGGGGAGAAACGCGAGGGGAACTGGGAACAGAAGAAAGTACGTAAATACAGTGACCAGTGGCATTAGTTTTGAGCCGATGGCTGAGAACACAGGAAGTAAAGGTTGGAGTTTATGCTGAGAAATGAAATTTCCATATAAAAATTTGTATTTTGAAAAATAGAAAATGCTGATCTCTAGTTCACCACTACCCATGTTCTCACTCACTGAGGAGCAGGAGCGCCAGGGCCACCATTGACGCAGCAGTCAGATGGATCACTCGGTCACAGTCTGGGAGAATGCCCGGTGCTGCACCTCAGATGCCTTGCCCGTAGGGACCGGAGGAAAGAAGAGTGGCTCAAAGCAGGGAGCAGATGGTCCTCCCCTTGGTTGGAGGGGACACAACGTTTGGGTCAGAGGAGGGAGAGGGGTGCATGACCAGTGAGGAGGGAAGGTGCGCACTGAGCTCTGTGCCTTTGGGGACTCTCTTTCTTCCAGACAAGCCACGGTTAGAGGAATCTGGTTGCCCTGGCAACCAGACATGGATGGAAGGGATGGAACAGTTGCTTGCCTGTGTCCCAGAGGGAAATCCAACTCCGTCGCTGGTGTGTACCTGGAAGGGAATGATGTTTGACCTTGAAGTACCACAGAAGGCAACCCTGAACCACACTGGAACCTACTGCTGCACGGCCACTAACCAGCTGGGCTCTGCCAGCAAAGACATTGCTCTCGTTGTTCAAGGTGACTGTGGCGCCCAGCATGGAATCCCCCAGAGGGCCGGGATTCTTATCCAAACATGGAAAGAAGAAAGATTTCAGTGGGCTGGGGAGGATGAGACCAAGAAGTGGGCTTGGGGGGCTGGGGCAGGGTGATTCTCTTGCCCTTGAACCCTCCCAATTCTCTGTCTTCTGTGTTTGGGCAGGACTGGATGAAGGAATCGGCTCCACCATCTTCATCATTATTATTGTCGCCCTCGGAGCAGGTGTAATCACCATAGCACTGTATTTGAACTATCGGCCCTGCAAGACAGAGAGGAGGAAGTTGCTCTACAGGCAGAGAGAGAAGAACAAGGAAAAAGAAAGTCAGTTTGCTGTTCAACAGGCAGAAAAGTGTACCACACATAACTGTTAATTAGAAACAGCTATGTGGTTGAAGGTGACCTCTACTACTGGGTTTTCTAAGGGAGGAAAGGGGGTGGAAGAGAAAGGAAGAGACATCCTCTGTGTTAGGCAGTCCCATAAAACGTGCTGTTGGCCCCAGGTCCCTTGTATCCACTCCATCCCCACGCTGCACTCCTCCAGGTTCACTGTAGTCCCAAGAATTTCAGTCTCTCAGCTAGAGAGAGGGCCTCTTGCTCCTTGCTGTATGCTAACCAGTCGACTCAGATTAAAAAAAGAAGATCCTGTCTGTGCCTCCTCATTCCATGACCACTGCCCTTTGCTCAAAAATATCAGACTGAAGAGATAGAAATGTCTCGGAAATGCAACTCATTTCTCATGGTTTTCTTATAACTAAGTTGGAACCAATTTCTTAGTCTAGGGACAGAACTTTGAAGAGAGTGAGCACCGAACAAAGGGATAGGAATCAGAGCCCCATTCCCATCCACACATCCCCTGCTCCCGAACCTGGGGTTCTGGATGCCGGCTGCAGACCTGAGCTTGATGACATCGTTAGGGTCAGTGGCTGGTTAGACTTCAGCTCACTAACCATCTCTTATGTGCTTTGGAGGACGATAAAAATCTTAAGAAATTCCATGTGGGGTTTTACCCAGCCCAGTGTTCTGTCCCTGATGTGGAAGTTAGATTCTTCCATGAAATCGGCCTCATAGGTTAAGGGCTCCAAACATCCTGAATTCCTTTTCAGAATCCATTAGAGAGTGATCATCTGTGAGTTCACCTTTGACATGATTTTTTTTTTAACCTATTCAGGCTCAGGGTAGAGTTCCAATGTTTATTCCCCTTTTCCATAAATAAATATATATGTTCATGTGTCCGCAAACTACTTAAACATTAGGAGGGCTCCTCCTGGGACAATGTTCACCATATGTTTTTATGATTCAGCTTCCTTCTCTGTTCTTTGGAAAGAGAAGACATCGGGAGTCATAAAACCAGATCTTTTCTCCCAAATCAGTCACATGTAGGTCACTGAAATGTTGAATATGTTAAAAATAAAAGTGATTTTACAATATCTAAAATTACTTCTCTTCTTTGTCACTGTTGAAAGCTTTATTAAGCCACATGGTTGCACTTTAAGTACAGTTTCTAAGAAAGAATGGCAGTTGGTAGCATAAACAACCAGCCCAGGGCAGGTGGTACATTAGGTCAGGGCAGCAGCCTCTCTGACCTGCCCTCAAAACTGAAGTTCAGACTTTCAGATAGAAAAAGGTCCATGGCCTTCCAAATAGAAAGAACACAGCAAGGTCGTTCTTCCCAGACCTTCCCTGAGTCTGGGTTACGGATTAGGTATTAGCCCTTTGGTTTCAACCCATACCGAGCAGTGGGGACACATTGGTGAACAAACCCTGTCTCTGCCTTCTACAAGCTTACGGTCTCAGGGAAGCTAGAGCAAGTCGATGGGAAATTACAGTTCCTGGGAGGAGATTGGAAATGCCTTGTTTATTTTTGCAAAACAGCATGCCCCCAAAATGACCTTTTCAGCCTCAAGTTTCCACTAAATGTAATAGCCCCTGCTCTCTTATGAGTAATGTGAATTATTCACTTTTCTGAATTGAGCACTTGGGGAAATAAGTTAGGAGCAGGTTTAGGAGAAAAGAGGCTAGAGCAGTCTACTCCAGGAATCTCCAGCCACTTCAGTGTTGGGATCAGCTGCCTCAGGTCTGGAGTTATTTCAGTCTGCAAACCGCGCTTAGTGACCCCGGTGCCCTGAGGCACAGTGAGCCCTAAATAGGAGGGAGGAAGGTGGTCATCTGGACTTCTGGTTCCTCCATGGAGAGCCTGGAGGCTTAGGCTGCCCTGCCTTAGCTTCTCATAGCCACATGGTGTCACCGTTGACAGTGTCCTACACAGGTCATTAAACCTTGCGGTTCTGCAGATTCAGGTTCCAGGTCACTGCCATGGATCTTTCAGGAGCTTGATCTGCTTACTCAGGGCTTGGCCCAGCTAGGGGCGACTCCTTGCATGGGTTTCCAGGGTTACAGTTCTTAGAGCTCAGTACTTTGGGTTAGCTGTCCAGCAAGGCTCTTCAGATTTGGGGAGCTCCCCCCAACCCCAGACTTGGAACTTCTGTTCCTCTAACCTCCTCAGAGAGCCACACAACCAGGGATCAGGTGGCCCCTTCTAGTCAATTCTTAAAGCACAAAGGGTTTCATTACATCTCTCTTCTAAAATAAATATAGAGATGGTCTCTGCCCATTCTTCTAAGGCTAGCTGTTTCCTCTCCAGGGGATCCCACCCCTAAAACATTTGGATTATACTTTTTTTTTTCCTATGAACAATAGAGCAACCAGCTCACATATAACTGTAGCTACCCTGATTATCTTCACGGGAAGAGAGCTACCTTTAATACTCCAAAAGTTTATTCTCTTAAGAAAGTCAAGGTAACTTTCTGGTGTCTTTCTTTTTATTTTTAATTTTAAAATTGAGTTGGGAGAGAGAGAAAGGGAGGGAGGGAGAGAGTGGAGGAAAGAAACATTGATTTGTTGTTGTTCTACTCACCTATGCATTCATCGGTTGGTTCTTGTATGTGCCCTGACCGGGGATCAAACTCACAACCTTGGCGTATCCGGATGATGCTCTAATCAACTGAACTACCTGGCCAGGGCCTCTAGTGTCTTTCATTTTAGATTTGAGAAAGAAAAAAGTAAAATCTTTGATGGGGCTTCTTACTGTAGGGATAATAACAATATTTACCTTTTACAGGATTGTAGTTGGAAAGAAATGATAGAGAACTCTTCCTCATTTTCTGTTCCTCTTCCTCTACATTTCTCTTTCTTGTCCCCTAAGATTTAGGACTGCTAGTAGAATGACCAGTTGCTCCAGTTGGCATTGATTAAGGGTTCTGGACATGGGGCTTTCAGCGTTCACCTGGGGAAAGTCTCATGCAAACAGGGATGAGTTGGTGACTCTAATACTGGTATCATATCCCTTCCAGTCTTTTTCAGCCTTGGGGGGGTGGTGTCTGAATATAAAAAGCTGCAGGGCAAAACGTCTTGTTTGCTTGACCCAGAAGCCCAGGTCTTGTCATTCTGAGGAGGACGTGTGAGGAAGGGAAAGGTTCAGTTCTGCCCTCAAATGTGTATAAAGGGACAAAACTCACTGTACGTGTTTCCGCGGTGCTGATGGGAGAAATTCAGAAGCGGTCGTTTTAGGTTAGAGTCGATTTAAAAGATTACATGGAGTCAGGAAAACATCATTCCAGGGCTCTAGGATTACTTGAACTCTGCCCTATTGCATTTTCTGTGCAAATCTCACTACTCTTACCCTTGGGAAGATTTCTCACTAGAAAATATGTTTAAAAATTTTTTAATTGTGAGACTCTAGTACACTGCTGGTGGGAATGCAGACTGGTGTAGCCACTGTGGAAAACACTATGGTGTTACCTCAAAAAATTAAAAATTGAATTGCCATTTGACCCAGTGATCCCACTTCTAGGAATATACCCTAAGAAGCCTGAAACACCAATCAGAAAGAATACATGTACTCCCATGTTCATAGCAGCACTATTTACAATAGCTAAGATCTGGAAACAGCCCAAGTGTCCATCAGTGGATGAATGGATAAAAAAGCTGTGGTACATATACACAATGGAGTACTATGCAGCTGTAAGAAAGAAAGATCTCTTATCCTTTGAGATGACATGGAGGGACCTCGAGAGTATTATCCTAAGCGAAACAAGCCAAGCAGAGAAAGACAAATATCACATGATCTCACTTATTTGTGAACTATAATAAATGTAACAGTCTGGGGAACAGGGTAGACCCAGAGATGTGAAAGTAGGGTACAGACTGACAACCCTCAGAAGAGGGGGTGTGAGGGGAGGGAAAAGATAAACCACAGAACTTATACGCATGTACGCATAACTGATGGACATGGACAACAAAGCTGGGGAAGGGGTGGGGGGTGGGGAGGAGGGTGTCAATGGGGAAAAAAGGAGAAACATCTGTAACAAAAATAAATTAATAAAAAATAAAAATAATAATTTTTAAATTGTGATTAAATAGACATAATATAAAAGTTACCATTTTACATGTTCTAAGTGGATAGTTCAATAATGGGAAGCACATTCACATTCCTGTGCAACCCCATCTCCAGAACCCTTTTCATCTTGTAAAACCAAAACTCTGACTGAGGAACAACTCCCTGTTCTCCCTGCCCCCAGCCTCTGGGAACCGCCACTCTACGTTCTGTCTTTGAATCTGACTACTGCAAGTACCTCATGTGAGAGAAATCATACAGTGCTTACTCTTTTGTTATTGGCTTATTAGAAAAGTTTGGAATGGCTGCTTAGAATTAGAAACAGGGAGAGCCACAGTGGTCCAGGTCTCGCAGCTCCTTTTGCCTCTTCTTATCAATATAATAGCTGTGACACGTGTATCTCATCTTTGTGGTCCCAAAGTCAGTGGTTCTCAAGCTAGTTTGCCCTTTAGACTCAGTCACCCAGGGAGCGTTTAAAAACACTCTTGCGCCCTGGTCGCTTTAGTTCAGCGGTTAGAGTGTTGACCCGCAGACGGGAGAGTCCCAGGTTCAGTTCCCGCTAAGGGCACATACCTCGGTTGCAGTTTGTCCCCAGCTCCGGTTGAGGTCCTGTGGGTGGCAACCAGTCGATGTGTCTCTCTCACATCGATGTTTCTCTCTCTCTCTCTTCCTTCCTCTCTCCCTCCCGCTCTATCTGAAGATAAATGCAAAAATGTCCTCGGGTAAGGATAAAAATAAAAAATAAACACAATCTTGCTTCCAGCCCTGGCGCTCAGTTGGTTAGAACGTCGTCTTGATACACCAAGTTGTGTGCTCAATCCCCCGTCTGGACACATACGTACAAGAATCAGCCAATGAATGCATAAGTCAGTGGGACAACAAATCTCTCTCTCTCTCTCTCTCTCTCTCTCTCTCTCTCTCTCTCTCTCTCTCTCTCTCTCTCTCTCAAATCAATCAATAAATTAAACAACAACAAACTCTTGCCTGGATCCCTCACCACACCAATTAAATCAGAATCTCAGGGAGTGGAGGCTACTGCCAGAGTTGCTTGGAAAACATCCCAGGTGTTTCTAATTTGCAGTGCCAAATTGACGCGCTGAAAGGCAGAATAACACTTTTTTAATCAAAGAATTTAGGGTACTTTAAGGTCTTTTAAATTCTAAAATTTTGCAAAGTCAACTAGTGTTTTTCAAATTCTCAACCAGCAGGGGTGAAGTTGATTCTGTGATACCCAGAAGGAACTGAGTGGATACTCTCTGGAGTGTGGCTCCCCCTGCAGTTGACTGCTGTCATGACACTTAGAATCCTCACTAGAAGCTACAACAACCCCTCTGGGAGTCCCTCTCCTGCCACAGTCATTCATCAAATAGTTTGTAAGATGGCTCACATTTCCTTTTAAAACACTTATTCAAGTCCGGCCGGTGTGGCTCAGTGGTTGAGCGTCGACCCATGCACCAAGAGGTCACCGGTTCAATTCCTGGTCAGGACACATGCCCAGGTTGTGGGCCGGATCCCCAGTGGGGGGCATGCAGGAGGTGGCCAATCTATGAGAGATGTTCTCTCCCTCTCCCTTCCTCTCTCTCTAAAAATCAATAAAGGAAAAAAAATTAAAACACTTATTCAAGCCAGGACATAATTATATATTTGTGCTAACTACATCAACTTCTACAGACCGTGAGATTTCCAAATAATTCTAAGGCCAAGTGAAGGATATTGCAGAGATATTGATTTCAGCTTAATGTAAAAAATTAATGAAACCAAAGCAATTTAGTAGAGTGAATTGTCTTGTGAAATAATGATTCCCTCGGTGCTAGTGCCACACAAGTGAGTACCATCTGTAAGAGATGCTATAGAGTAAGATTCCTAAATTAGAAGGAATTAGGATGACCTATGAGGCCCTTCTTACTCCAAAGCGCCATGATTTTAAAGTCAGACAATAGAGGAATGATCTAAGGCAGATGAATGGTTTCTGAGCTAAGAAATGGACCTCTGGGGTTCTGATTATTCCAACCTTCAACCACTCCCCAAAGACTTATGTTACTAAATGTAAAATATTGAAAACGAATACCGGCAAATCCTGTTTTAAGGAAAATGCATTAGAGCACATAAAAATCCAAGCTTTCCAGGAAGATTAATTAGGAGGGTGATTAGTTGCATTGTAAAAGAATTACTGATTTTGCAAAATCATATTTGGATAATAGAATTACTTTGAACATGGTCACTACTTAGCCAGGTGCTTGGGTGCCCTTTTATGTTCATCTGCAAATTTAAAGACAGAAACACTTGGAAAACAGAATATGATTTAATAACAAGCATTTAAACATTCCATCAGAAAACGTGAAATACCCCAAAATTCATTGCAAAAACAGCTGCTATTTCTTGAGAGCTGTAATGTGTCAACCACTTCAGATACGGAATTTCATTTAATCCTGACATAAGCCTGGTAAGGCAATGTATTATCTCCATCCTGTAGGTGAGGACACTTGGTCTCAAGGAGGTTAAGTAACCTATTCACGGGCATAAATTCAAATCCAAGTCTTTCGGATTCTTTCCCTTATACCGAGTTATCCGAATCTCCTGCTCTTAGAACAAACTGCTCGCCCACTGCTTGAAGACCCACGTATATGGGTTAATTTTTTCCCTTAAAATGTTTTCAATATGAATTCATTGCCAATGTTTAAAAATTAGATTTCACATTAAGGTCTGGATGTCCTGTCTGTCTCGAAGAACTGGAAGGTCCGGCAGCCTGGCTCCTGCAGTCCTGAACTACACGGCTGGACGTGCCCCACCTGAGCTAGGGCCTGGGTTCTCCAGGTTGCTCCAGTCCCCAGCCCTCCATGTTGTATCCCACACAAGGAGACTGAGTGTCCATTGTGATTTATCTCTTCATAGCCGGTCCTCATTACTTATGTAATTATCTACCTGTTGACACTGAATTCACAACCCCCAATTTAGAATCTCTCTTCCACTTTTCTTGCCCCAATTCAGATCCCAAACATTCTGGTTCTGTTTGTCCCAAAGCGATTTTTGCCTTGTTCCCATTTCCCAAGGGTAGTGGGGCCTAACGTGGATTCCCTTAAAATTTCTGCACGAAAGTGATTCTATGATTTCTCTCATTGTTCTCTCACATGTTGGGGTGTTTTGCTTCTGTAGTTAATAGCTGTCTTGCTTTCATTTCCTCCCACTCTTCGGGGCTAGGTTTGGGGTTGTGGTGCTGGTGTGTGTGGCAGGAAATGCCTCCAAGTACTTTATAGGGATGGTCCTGGCCTATGACTGCCCAGTGAGCTGGGACCACGGACCTGGGCGTGGACTTGGTGTATAACAGAGAGCAGTGAATGTGTCAGCGGCTTGCTAACCCGGGAAGAACCGGGTGAGTTATCATTCAGTGGCCTGGCTCTTCTTCTTTTTGTAAAAATAGGTTTTTATTGATTTCAGAGACAGGAAGGGAGAAATATCGATGAGAGAGAAACATCGATCAGCTGCCTCCTGCACCCCTCCCCCCCTACTGGGGATCGAGCCCGAAAGCATCCTGAGCATGTGCCCCGACTAGGAATTGAACCAGCAACCTCCTGGTGCATGGGACGGCGCTCAACCACCTTAGCCACACTGACCAGGCACGGCCGGTTCTTAACAGACCCCACAGGATTCCTGCAGGTTGTCCTCCCAACGCATTCCCTATCCCCTCCATAACAGAATGACACCTACTCAGACATTATGATGCAACTTTATTTTATTAGGAAAGGATGGTGGGCACTGGAGTGTCCCTTTCCAGGGTTAGGGGAGGCACGGGGGAGGGGTCACAGAGATGCCCAGCAGCTAGAAGGCACAGCTGCTTTCCATGAAGCGGCGACACTTCGTGAACCGCAGGTACGTCTCAACCTTGTGCAGGTCCTTCCTGAAGCAAGAGAGTAGCCCGTAGTTCTTGAGCACTGTATCGTCACTACGCAGGTTTGTGTCGAACCTGTCGTAGGTTTGCCTGAGGATCAGCCCAGCCCGGGGGCTGCCATCTTCCAGATCCTGCAAAAGGGAAGGAGAGACAGAGACTCAGTCCTTGCCGGCTGCTCCCCACTTTCCCCTCCACGTCCCTCCTCCCCTCCGGGACTTAGAGGAAGGTGTGGAAGGTTCAAAAGGGGAAATGAGGGGTACGATTTCTCCTGGGTCGAGGCTGGGCTGCTACAAAGAGAGCGGCAGTATCTCCCTTCTCCAGCCCATGTGAGTCCCTAAGCCAGCTGGGCCTCCAGGCCCAGGGGAGGGTGGGCATGGCCCCAGGGTTGGGGACCGACAACACTGTCCCCACCCGCATCAGGGCTTGGATGCCTTCCTCCAGGTCCTTCAGCTTCTCATAGATGCCGTTGGAGATGCCTAGCAGCAGGCCGCCGGTGAAGGCCCTGCTGAGGAACTGCATGGGCCCCAGCCAGGACTGGATGAGCAGCAGCGAGAAGCGGAGCAGCTCCATGTCCTGCAGGGAGAGGGTGGGCATTGGGCACCAGGCAGCCCTGCTCATGGCCAGCCTCTGCAGGCCTTCCTCAGCCATCCCACCACCCACTGCCACCCTCCGCCACCCTCCGCCACCTCGGGAAGAAGGCAGCCCAGGGCCCGGGTGTGGGTGGGGCTGCCCAGCTCCTGTGGAGAGGAGAGGTGACCTTCTTAGGAAGAGGGAAGCCACTGTTCCTAGGCTCGGCTGCGGAAGCCACTCACGGATTTCTGCCGGGCCTCCTCCTTGCCCGTAGGGGCTGGGATGGTCTCTGAGAAGCAGAAGGCAGCCTGGGCGTTCTGGATTGAATATCTCTGACCCTCCGGGATGTACGTGCGCTCCTGGGAGGAGGAATGTTAGCTCAGGTAAGCCAGGTGCACGGTTCTCATCACCGCTTTATCTGGAACCCTGCTCACCTGACAGCATCTTCACTTGGATAAAATCACCCTGAACTCATCAGTTTTCTCCCCTTATGTCGGGTGGTGAGTGGGGGGAGCGGGGAATTCAGCTCTTCCTGCCACCCTCCTGCCACCCTCCTGCCACCAGCTTCCTGGGTTGCTTACAAACTCTTTGTAGGTGTCAGCAGCCAGTTGGTGCAGGTGCTGGGCCCGGAGCACAGCGTTGGCAAATAGGCTGGACAAGGACATGGTGGGGAAGGCGCCCACCTCCTGGGGCCAGGGCAGGCAGAGCAGGACAAAAGCCAGGAGCACGGAGGTCCGAGGGCCTAGAGAAAGAGATGGAGGCTGAGAAACGGGGCGCCAGGGAGCAGGAAGCCTAGGTCTCCAGCCAGCCCTTTCCCTGCCCCAGGGACCTTTCTTTCTCCTCCACTGTTAGGGACTGAGAACATTGTAAACTTGGCCAAATGTCTGCACATGGATGGCTTATGCTAGCATTCAGAAGCCCCGAAGCCCAGGGTTAGTGCCCCCATCCATCTGTAGGGCCCCAGTATTGCCCCTCAGTATACAGCAAGCCCAGGGGGTTGTCGGGGTGCCTACCTGCAGCCATTGCAGCTGGGTGAGCTGTCCACAGGTCCCTGAGAGGTTTGGGGAGCTGAGTCCTAGGATCCTGGAATTGGTCCTTTGCGAACCCTTTTTATACCCTAGCCCCATCTCTCCCCCTTCTTCCCCCACCTGTTTTCTCTATGCATTTATGTATAGACCCACTGACGGGCCTCTGCTGATGGATAATTTAGAACCTCCTCCCACTCATCCTGTTCCTGCTCCTCTCCAGAGGTCATGTCCCCCAGGCTTGTTCCAGCTCCACTGTCACCAGCCACGTGAGGGTTGCACACACAGGGTCGCAACTAGAGAGGCTACCAAATCTGTCCTCTTTATTTTTATTGATTTATTTTATTTTATTTTTAGAGAAAGAGAGGAAAGAAGAGGGAGAAAGGGCAATAGAAACATCGATGTGAGAGAGAAACATTGGTCGGCTGCCTCCTGCACAGCCCCTACTGGGGATCAAGCCCGAAACCCAGGCATGTGCCCTGACTGGGAATCAAACCAGGACCTCTCAGTCCATGGGGCGACACTCAATCCACTGAGCCACACCGGCCAGACTAGTGTGGACATTTTAATAATGTTAATTCCTCATATCCATGAACATGGTATATGCTTCCACTTGTTCATAGCTTCCTCAATTTTTTCAATGTCCTGTAGTTTCCTGATAACAGGTCTTTTACCTCCTTAGTTAAGTTTATTCCTAGGTATCATAATTTTTTTGTTGCAATAGTAAATGAGATCTTTTTTGGTTTCTCTTTCTGAGAGTTCATTATCTGTGTATAAAAATGCCATCTATTTCTGGATATTAATTTTGTATTCTGCTACCTTGCCGAATTCATTGATTAAATCTAGAAGTTTTTGGGTGAAGTCATTAGGGTTTTCTATGTACAATATCATGTCATCTGTGAATAATGAGTTTCATTCTTCCTTTCCATTTTGGATGCCTTTTATTTTTTCTTCTTGTCAATCGCTATGGCTAAGATTTCCAGTACTATGTTGAATAAGAGTGATGAAAGCAGATGTCCTTGTCTTGTTCCTTTTCTTAAGGGAAATGCTTTTAGTTTTTTCCCATTGAGTATGATGTTGCCTGTAAGTTTGTCATATATGGCCTTTATTATGTTCAGGTATGATCCCTCTATTCCCACTTTGCTGAGAGTTTTTATCAAAAATGGGTGCTGGGCCCAGCCAGTGTGGCTCAGTTGGTTGGGTGTTGTCCCATGCACCAGAAGGTAGCCATTTCAATTCCCAGTCAGGGTACATGCCTGGGTTGCAGGCTCAATCCCCAGTAGGAGGCATGAAGGAGGCAGCTGATCAATGTTTTTCTCTCATTGATGTTTCTATCTCTCTCTCCCTCTCCCTTCCTCTCTCTGAAATCAATAAAAACATTTTAAAAAATGGGTGCTGGAATTTGTCAAATGCTTTTTCTGCATCTATTGATATGATCATATGATTTTTATCTTTCATTTTGTTTATATGGTGTATCACATTATTGATTTACAAATAGTGTACCAGCCTTGCATCCCTGGGATAAATCCCACTTGGTCATGGTGAATAATCTTTTTTTTAAAAAAATATTTACCCAAGGATATTTTTCCATTTATTTTCAGATAGAGTGGGAGGGAGGGAGGGAGGGAGGGAGGGAGGGAGGGAGGGAGAGAGAGAGAGACAGAGAGAGAGACAGAGACAGAGAGAGAGAGAGTGGTGTGAGAGAGACACATCAATTGGTTGTCTCCCACACAACCCCAACCAGGGCCAGGGACCGAACTGCAACAGAAGTACATGCCCTTGACCGAAATCAAACCCATGACTCTTTGGTTCACGGGCTGACGCTCTAACTGCTGAGCCAAACCGGCCAGGGCTGAATAATCTTTTTAATTGCAGGATCCGATTTGCTAATATATTGTTGTGGATTTTGGCATCTATGTTCATCAGAGATATTGGTTTGTAATTTTCTTTCTTTGTAGTGTCTTTACCTGGTTTTGGAATTAGGATAATGCTGACCTCATAAAAAGAGCTTGACAGTGTTCCTTCCTCTTGAATGTTTTTGAAAAGCTTGAGGAGGATAGATGTTAGTTCCTCTTTGACTGTTTGGTAAAACTCCCCTGTGAAGCCATCTGTACCAGAGCTTTTGTTTACTGGGAATTTATTGATTACTGTTTCAATTTCATTGGTTGTTATTGGTCTGTTCAAGTTTTCTGAATCTTCCTGGTTGGTTTTTGGAATATTATATGTTTCTAGGAATTTGTCCATTTTGCCTAGGTTGTCCAATTTGCTGGCATATAGTATTTTCTTAAAATCCTTTGTATTTCTGTGGTGTCAGTTGTTACTTTACCTCTTGTTTCTGATTTTATTTATTTGAGTCTTCTCTCTTTGTTTCTTGATGAGTCTGGCTAAAGGTTCATCAATCTTGTTTATCATTTCAAAGAACCAGCTCTTGGTTTCACTGATCTTTTTTTTGTTTTTGTTTTTGTTTTTGTTTTAGTCTCTATGTCATTTATTTCCCCTCTGATCTTTATTATTTCCTTCCTTCTACTTACTGTGGGCTTTTCTTGTTGTTCTCTTTCTAAGTCTTTAAGTTGTAGGGTTAGATAGTTTATTAGAATATTTTTTTGTGTGTGTTTTGAGGTAGGCCTGTAGTGCTATCAACTTCCCTCTCAAGATTGCTTTTGCTGTGCCCCATAGATTTGGGGTTGTTGTATGTTCATTTTTATTTGTTTCCAGGAAGTTTTTGATTTATTCCCTGATCTCATTGGTAACCCATTTATTGTTTAATAACATGTTATTTAACTTCTATGTGTTTAAATGTTTTTGAGTGTTTTTATTGTAGTTGACTTCTAATTTCATGCCATTGTGATCCAAGAAGATGCTTAATATGATTTCAATCTTCTTGAAATTATAGAGACTTAGTTTGTGTACTGACATGTAGTCTATCTTTGAGAATGTCCCATGTGCACTTGAGAAGAATATATATTCTGCAGGTTTGGGGTGAAATATTCTGTAAATATCAATTAAATCCATCTAATTTAGTGTATCATTTAGGGTTGCTCTTTCCTTGTTGATTTTTTTTTGTCTAGAAGATTTATCCAATGATGTCAGTGGGGTATCAAAGTCCCCTACTATGATTATATTGCTGTCAATCTCTCCCTTAAAGTTCTACAGGAGTTAAAAAATATATTTTGGTTCTCCTATACTGGGTGCATATATGTTTATCAGGGTTATATCTTCTTGTTGGATTGATCCTTTTGGTATTATGTAGTGACCTTCTTTGTCTTTTGTCATGGCCTTCATTTTTTGTTGTTGTTTTTTGTTAATCCTGACCCAAGGATATTTTTCCATTGATTTTTTTTAGATAGAATGGAAGGGAGGGAGGGAGAGAGAGAGAGAGAAACATCGATGTGAAAGAGACACATCAATTGATTGCCTCCCACACGACCCTGACCAGGCCAAAGATTGAACCTGCAACCCAGGTATGTGTCCTTGACCAGGAATCAAACCCACAACCCTTTGGTGTGCAGGCCAATGCTCTAACTGCTGAGCCAAACCAGCCAGGGCTATGGCTTTCATTTTGAAGTCTATTTTGTCAGATATGGGTATTGCTACCCCAGCTTTTTTTTTGTTTCCATTTGCGTGGAAACATTTTTTCCCATCCTTTCACTTTCATCCTGTGTGAGACTTTTGTTCTGAGGTGGGTCTCTTGTAGACAGCATATATATGGGTCATATTTTCTTATCCACTCAGCTACCTTATGTCTTTTGACTGGGGCATTTAACCCATTTACATTTAAGGTTATTATTGAAAGATACTTATTTATTACCATTTTTATTCTTTATGCCTATGTTTCTCTATATATTTCTTCTTATTACAGCAGTCCCTTTAACATTTCTTGCAATGCTGGTTTGGTGGTAATACATTTCTTTAGCCTTTTTTTTTTTTTTTTTTATTTGGGAAGCTCTTTATTTCACCTTCTATTTTGAATGATAGCCTTGCTGGATAGAGTAGTCTTGATTTCAGATCCTCTCTTTTCATTACCTTGAATACTTCATGCCATTTCCTTTTGGCCTGAAGTGTTCTGTGGATAAATTATCTGACAGCCTTATGGGAGCTCCTTTGTAGGTAACACATTGCTTTTCCCTTGCTGCCTTTAAGATCCTCTGTCTTTAATATTGGCATTTTAATTAAAATATATCTCAGCATGGGCCACTTTGGATTCTTCTTACTTGGGACTCTGTGCTTCCTTAACTTGTATGACTTTTTCCTTCACCAAGTTAGGGAAGTTTTCTGCCATTATTTTGTCAAACAGATTCTCTACTCCTTGCTCACTTTCTTCTTCTTCTAGTACTCCTATCATATAGATGTTATGTTTCATGTTGTCCCACAGCTCCCTTAAACTGTCCTTCTGTTTTTTAATTTTTTTTCATTTTGGTTCTCTGATTGAGTGATTTTTTTTCTACCCTGTCTTCTAATTCGCTGATCTGATCCTCGGCTTCTTCTAATCTGCTGTCTATTCCATCTAGTGTATTCCTTATTTCTGCTATGTCATTCTTCATTTCTGACTGTTTTTTTTTTCACAGTTTCTATACATTTTTTCATGCTGTTGATCATCTTATAATCATTACTCTAAACTCTATATCTGATAAATTGCTTATCCATTTCATTTAGCTCTTCTGGAGAATTCTTCTGTTCTTTCACTTGGGACTTGTTTCATTTTCTCCCCATTTAAGCTGCCTGTTTGAGTTTGTCTCTATGTATTAGGTAGATCTGCTATGACTCCCAGTCTTTGTAGGGTGGCCTTATGTAGTAGGTAATTTTTGGGACCCAGTGGCAAAATCTCCCTGATCACTAGACCTGGGTGCTCTAATAATGTCCCTTGTGTGCATTGTGTGAACCCTCCTGTTGTAATTGAATATTTTTTTGTTGATGTTAATCCTCACCTGAGGATATTTTTTTTCCCATTGCTTTTTAGAGAGAGTGGAAGGGAGGGAGGGAGGGGGAGAGGGAGAGAGAAACATTGATGGGAGAGAAACACACTGATTGATTGCCTACCACACACACCCTGACTGGAGCTAGGGATCAAACCTGCAACCCAGGTATGTGCCCTTGACCAGAAACCAAACCCATGACCCTTCAGGGCCTGGGTCAATGCTCTAACCACTGAGCAACACCAGCCAGGGCTGTAATTGAGTCTTGATGCTATTGGCTCATCTGTGCATGGGCTTGGTCCTCAGGCTTACTGATATTGTGGCTCAACTCCCAGCACAATGTACAGGCTGCTGTACATGTGGTTATCACATGAAGAAGAATTTGCCTCAGCAGGGTTTGAAGCCTGAAAAAATCTTCCTGTAGATATACTGCTTGTGAAGCTTACTGGGTCCTGCTCTACAGGTCAATGTTAGATGCTGTTTATGACTGGCCCTGAGTACCTTGTTTGGAGCTATCAGCAATCCACACCTGTGGCTCTCTCTGAGGGGCTGGGTGCATATGGGAAAAAGACAAGTTGAACACAAAGGGCTGCTTTTTCTAGCCTCAGGCAAAGGAAAAGGTCAAGCAAAGACTCAAAGCACCCAGAGATCTGCCTCTGACTGCCCGACTGTTAATCTCAGCTACTTAATGAGACTCAGGCTATAGTCCCCAGCCAGGTGTAAACTCCACAGGGTAGTGTGAGAGAGTTTCCAATGTGTGGGCAGTTGCTACCCCCAGGCTAAAGCTTACATTGCTGGGAAAACTCTGCCTGAGAAAAATGGCTTCTGTAGCATGGGGGAATGACTCAGCACAGGGATCCTGGTGACTTCCTTCCCAGTTCTCTCACCAGAGCCACCAACCCCAACTCTGCTCACACAGCTCTAGTCCACTCTGCCCTCCCTCTGATGAGGCCCAAGATGAGTAGCTACAAATGAAATTTAGTGTGTTGGCCGTTTAAGAGGGTGCCTGTGTTTCTAGCTGTCTCTCCCTGCCAGACAGAACCCCTGGCTTTTCACAGCCAGATGTTATGTGGGCACCTTTCCTGGTTCTGTTACTCTGGGCTGGGGAGCCCAGCTTGAGGTTTAGACCCCAGACTTCTCAGGGAAACCCCCACACAGCTGAGATATCCCTCCAGAACTTCAGCTGCTGCCTGTGGGGAGCCCAGCCAGCCCTCTTGTGCTTCCTACCAGTCTCAATGTGGGCTCCTCTTTACGTCCTTGTATGGTAGGCAGTTAGGCAAATATGAGCTGAGCAAGGATGATAGGCCAGGTACAGAAGGTCACCAGGGTGGAATGCCCCAGGTGCCTAGCAAAGGACAATTTTAGTGTGGGAATCTTACCCCAGGGTGACCTTTCCTTCCCTAGTATATTGCTGGTCATGCAGTTTGACCCCCCTGACCTTTCCTCCCTAGAGATAATATCTTTTTTTTAAAAAATCTTCTCCTGAGGATATTTTTCCATTGCTTTTTAGATAGAGTGGAAGGGAGGGAGGGAGGGAGAGAGAGACAGAAACATTGATGTGAGAGATTGGTTGTTTTCTGCACAACCCCCACTGGGGCCAGGGATCAAATCTGTAACCCAGGTATGTGCCCTTGACCAGGAATTGAACCTGTTACCCTTCGGTCCATGGGCCAACGCTCTAACGTTGAGCCAAACCTGCCAGGGCCCTAGAGATAATATCTAAGCCATAGTGCATTTCAGCTCCAGACCCAGAAATGTAGCCAAACCAGACAAGCAACACCATTGACTAACCTCAGGACCAGCTGCATTGACTAATGACCTCTACCCTGTCACTGACCAATCAATCATTGGAGAACTAGACCTTGAAAGGACATACCTGGAAAATTGCTGAATATTCTATTGAGATCTTCCCCTGGGACCTTCACTAAAATCACCCTTAAAATCCTTAGGACAGGGGACCCAGTATGCTCTCCCTCCCAGGAGCACAACCACGCCTTTCCCTTCTCCCTCTCCCTCTCCCTCTCCACCTCCCAGATGCATTACCATTACCTTCTTCATTCCCAAGCTCCAAGGGCCCTTCCTTTACCTCTGTAACTTGTTTCCTAAACCCATTTCTTCTACAAATTACTTCTTCTATCTCTATGATTTTCCAAATAAATGTTCTCTTATAGTTTGAGCCTTGGCTCTGAATTCTTTCCTAGCCAGAACTCAAGCACTGAGGTTGCTGAACTCAGGTCCAGTCTGACACCAACACCTGGTGCTGCCTACAACACTCCAGCTGGTCTTCAGTTGGTTTTTCAGGATGATTTTTCTATATTTTAATTGTAATTCCAGTTTGGTCCTGGGAGAAGGTCAGTGTAGCTTCCACTGAATCTGCCACCATCTTGGAATCCCATACTGTTTTTTCAAGCCTTCTAGCCTATCTTCGCTATATCCCTTTTCTCTTCCCTTCACAGTTTCCCTCCACCCACCATAGAGAATGTGTATGTTGGGAAAAGTGGTCAAGACAGCAATAGATTCTGGGGTTGGGGCACAGTTCAGCCCAGATTCTACCTTTGCCTCTGTTACCATCCTCAGACCATCTCACCACCTGGTCTGGCCTCAGACAGCTAGATGCAGTGCTAATACTGGCCACTAGAGAGCATCAGCCCCACACACTGCTCTCCCCTTTCCCGGAGAGTTGGAGCTCCCCCAGGTGGGTGGGCAAAGGACCAAAACTTTGGGTATGGGTGCTCCTTTGGACCTGCACAGAGATGCAAAGTGGGAAGCAGAAATCTCAGGAATAGACAGGTGCCACAAGTGCTTCTTCCTGCAGCCCTGTCATCATCAGAGAATCTCGAAGTTGGAAGAGAACCTAAGAATGTGAGTCTTGTTCCCAGCGTTGGAACTCAGGGTATGACACCCTAAAAGATGCTCTCTTCACTCCTTGTAGTCTCTTCCCATTCTGTCTTCTCCTTTTAATATCCGCATAGAGCTTATCAGGTTGTGAAGAGCATGCCTGTGCCTTCTCACATTTGACCCATGTGACGGTCTTGTGAAAGAAGCATTATCATCAGCCCATTTTACAGAGGAAGATACCAAAGTTCAGAAAGGTTGACTTCTACTAGCTACCTCGGCCAAGGCAGCAGACCTCCAATGTTGCAGCATCTCAAGCCCTTTCTCCCAAGCAGACTGGGTAGGCGCCACTCAGTTATTTTAACTTCACATCCTTCTGAACACAGGGATCCTGCTCCTAATCACAAGGGTCTTCATTTTGCCTCATTTTGTCCTCTCCTAAAAGGCATATTGTTGTCTCTTATTTCCCAGGTGAGGATGGCCCAGAGACACAGGTGCATGTTGGAAACCACACAGCAGGCAAGTCTTGGTTTGGGAAGGCTAGGACTGCTGCCTTCCAGCCTCTTGGTGCCCAGGGTCCTGGCTATTTCAGCATCTGGAGGTTATCAGCATCAGATTGCCCCCAGGGCCCGGCCACTGTGGCTCAGTGGTTGAGCGTTGACCCATGTACCAAGAGGTCGCCCCTTCGATTCCCGATCAGGGCACATGCCCAGGTTGTGGGCCCGATCCCCAGAGGGGGGTATGCAGGAGGCAGCCAATCGATGTTATCTCTCATCTATGTTTCTATCTCTCTCTCCTCTCCCTTCCTCTCTCTCTAAAAATCAATAAAGAGGAAAAAAAATTGCCCCCAGGGATAATAACAGGAAAGAACACATTCTCCTTTGTTTAAACCTTTTGCCCCTTGAGTCTAAGAACATTAGCACTTGACCCTGTGGGAAAACAAATAAGCAAACCCTTCTAGAGGTGGTTGGTTATGGTGTTGGCAACCAACATTGAAAGGTCACACCCCCTTTCCCCCCACCCCGGCCGGTTTGGCTCAGTGGTTAGAGCGTCGGCCTGAGGACCAAAGAGTCGCGGGTTCGATTCTGGTCAAGGACATGTACCTTCGTTTTGGTTCGTCTCCCGTCCTGGTCAAACGTTGATGTTTCTCTCTCTCTTCTTCTCTCCCCCTCCCTCCCACTCTATCTGAAGATAAGTAGAAAAATATCCTCAGGTGAGAATTAAAAACAAAACAAAAGAAAGGTCACACCCCCGTGGTCCACAACTGTGAGTACTTGCACCTTGCCACCTTCCGCTTTTAGGACTAGGAGGTAGAGCTCCCTTTTCTCCCATCATTCCTGAACCACTGCCCAAACATGCCTTTGATTTGTTATCTG
This sequence comes from Tadarida brasiliensis, assembly GCA_030848825.1. Classification (NCBI taxonomy): domain Eukaryota; kingdom Metazoa; phylum Chordata; class Mammalia; order Chiroptera; family Molossidae; genus Tadarida; species Tadarida brasiliensis. The sequence continues at coordinate 54,304,384 of CM061273.1, forward strand.
CTGGGGAGGGCGCTGGGGCCCTGGGAGCTGTTCTCCAGGCAGGACTGCTGGATCGGGGTGGGGTGTCCTCAAAGCTACAGGCTCTGAGGAGGGTGGGAACAACCTTTCCTCTGTCTTCTGACTCCACCGATGAGGAGGAGCCGGGTGGGAAGCGGAGGGGTGTCTCTGCTCCTCATAGCCTTCTGCCTCCCCCGCCACTCCTTCCTCCTATGTCACCTGGGGGAAGGGGTACCACGTGGAACCCCTCATGACAGGCTTCTAGCTAAGGCTGGGGAACTTGTATGTGAACGGTGGACCATGGGAGAAAAGCCCTAGGTGGCCGCGAGGTTTGGGGGTATACAGCTCAAGGTGGGACTGCTTGAGAGCCACGTGAGCATGGCGCGAGTGAGGTGCGGCTGAGGCTCCCCACCAGGCAGGTCACAGCCAAGAGCAGATGGCACCGGCCAGACCAGGGAGAGTCTCCTCTCACCGAACCCACTTCTGTTGACCCCGGAAATAGGTTGGTCCCCAGGACTCTGGGGACCCCTGGGGATACACCTTTACATAAAGGTTACCATAGAAGCAACTATTGGACCCAACGAGGGAAGAACTGAAGGGGGCGGGGGGAACGCTGGTGATCTTCTCCTCTGGTCTGGATCTCTTCGTGATGGAGACCAAAGACATGATTCCTGGCCAGTAGAAGATAAACTTTGAATTAGACGGGATTTTCCCTCCAGTGCGGGGAGTCACCCACCCTATCTTGGGGCACCACCTGGGGCCAGACCCCTGCTTCTCCAGGTTCAGAGACTACCCAGCAATGGCCTCTGCATGGTGACCAGTGGGCAGAAGCTGTGACCGGCATCTCTAAGTCCGCCTTGAAAGGCTCAGGTGAATTCCCCTTTACCTTGGACACCATGAATTTCAGTGTGTTGGGAAGCCCTTTATGTTTCCAGATTTGACCATCTCTGGGGTTCTCTGTACCTACGGTGGAAGCTCTCAGGTCTGTTCTTGATCCACAAGTGGTCTCTGTCAGGCTTCCAGAGCCCGTCCAAGGTTCAAGTTTGTGGGGTTTGCGGCCCTCTCATTATTCAGAGTCACACTTGCCTTGAGCTTACAGGCAGCCTCAGAGGGCCTGGTGGCAGCTCTTTCTGCTCCCTCTTGGTCACTGAGGCCCACGCATCCCACAGCTCATTCTGCCGTGCATTTCTTACGGCCAGAGTCTGGGATTATCCCTGGGACATCTCTGTCCTCTGCTTCCAGCGTGGGTCTGGACACCATGCTGATCACTTAAGTCATCGAATCAAAGTCTCTAGAGAATATTATGTGGGAATTCCCACAGGCTTCTCCAGGGGACATGGGGAAGGAGATCAATACTTCCGAGTGCCCACTATGTGCCAGGTGCTGTCCTGGGCGATAGAAGGGTGAGGTCCATTTAATAGAGGACTTTCAGGCTCAAAAAAATAAAGCGGTTTGCCTGGAATCTCCCCGCTCTCAAGTGATGGCTGCTCAGGGCCTGGTGTTCCCACTGAGCCCAGCTCTTTAGAAGCCTCATTTAGGAGCGACGGGGGAGCTGCTGGGTGTGGACAGAGCTTTCCTCCAGGCAAAGCTAGCAGGGCAGCATCAGATCTCTGCTCAGATGTTCAAGGAGGGTGGGGGAAGTTGAATGCAAGGAGCTGCAGCCCAGAGTGAGGTCCATAGGCACCAAGAAAAGCAGCAGAAAAACAATCCGGTGTAGCCTGATTTAATGAACCAAGCCACATCATCCTTCACATGTGTATTGCACGTTTCAGTGTGCATGAGTTTTCACTTCCTTTATCTCATTGGACCCTGGGGTTAGCCAGAGGGTTCAAGCATGGAGGATGAGTCTCAGAGGGTGTTGTTTACAACTGGTTGAGGATCTCTGAACAACCTAGAAGTGCATAGCAATCTATACAACTGGACCTACTAAGTAATTTCCACTTGGTGGATTATTCCCCAGGGAGACAGGCCTATTGAAAAAGAAGTAGTCAGAACCAAGGGGTGTCCAGCAGCTGTGGGAAGTCTGGGGTGCTTTCCTGATCGGTGATCTCAGCAGGAAATGACTTCTGTCTCCTTTTACCTTATTCTGTGGTTATGTGTGGACATCTTATTCCCCTTAAGGAACTGTAGGCTCTTTGAGGTGCATTCATTCATTCATTCATTCATTCATTCATTCATTCATTCATCATTCTCTTATTCATGTACTAACTGATTCAACAAGTAGTGGTTGCTCCTTCCATTTGCCAGACATTGCACCAGGCAGATGGACATATGTAGATGAACAAAAGACACAATCCTTTCTCTGCTGGAGCTTACAGTCTATGGGAAGAAAGACAATAGCAAACAAATAAATACATAATGGTAAAATATATATAGACATTTCACATTGTGAAAACTGTCACGAAGGAAATAGCTAAGATATAGAGGCGAGAGAATAGCCCAGGGGAGCAGGGGGCACAGGCAGCTGGCACAGTCCCAGGCCCAGGAACTCAACAAGCATCTGCTGAGTAGATTGAATGGCTAGGAGGATGGTGCCAAGGGAAGAGTTCAAATAGCCAGCTGGCCAGACAGGGCAGGCCATGTTGTGTCTCGATGTCCTCCTCACAGCAGAGTGATTTAAAATAACAATACATATATGAAAACACTTAAACGAAAAAAGTAGACAAGGAAGCACACAGATGCTGATCGTAAGGACACACAGATGCCCTCCACAGATGCAGCTTTCAGCACGTGAGCCCTGAGCGGGACCTCACAGGGAGTCCAGCCTTCCCACTTGGGCAACGTGAGAAAGTGATATTAGGTCCCCGGGGGAAATGTCTCTCTCTCTCTCTCTCTCTCTCTCTCTCTCTCTCTCTCTCTCTCTCTCTCTCTCTCTCTCTCTCTCTTTTAGTTTGAAAATTGCATTAGGATCCATCTAAACGTGTTTTAACAAACTACTCTGAACTTGGGCCTTAATGCTTGCTAAGTTTCCGAGGAAAGCCTCTTGGGTTGGAGACAGCAGCTGAGGGTTTCCAAGTGGAAGGTTTGTGGGGGTTGATGTTTGTTTTTGTTTTTTGTTTTTGTTTGCAACGGAGTCACCAGCAGGTCCCTTGGGGCCATAACCAGGGGCAGCGTGGCTCGCAGAGACAAATTCAAGAATTTCACTAATGTGGCCTGGCTCCAGCGACTAAGGTCATCTAAAGAGAGCAGAGCACGCATGGACAGAATCCGAGTCCCAAACCTCGTGTGCGAGATGGCCCCTGAGGCCCTTCACAGAGACCCAGCCAGGCTGACACCTGCTCAGGGACCAGCACCCCCTGCCAGGGACACCCAAACAGGGGCAGCTCTTCGAGTTTTGTTTTGTTTTTCTCTCACCTCCAATCTGCTGGAAAAACACCCAAACCCTCGGTCAGAGCACCCCAGGCCCAGCAGCACCTGCAGCGAGAGGGCCGGAAGTCAAGCTAGAACGGAGGAGGAAGCAGCCTGTGCTTACCCCAGGGCCCCAGGGACCGGCTGGATTCCCCCAGTGGGCAGTGGGCCATGTGCCCACCGAGGGGCCTCAGGCCTGCCTTCTGGGGACGGGGAGGGCCAAGCTGCGGCCCAGCCAAAGCTGGACTCCTGGAGGGTGCCAGTGGTGTGACACCCGGCCCATTAGGAAGGAGTGGGACCTTCGGGACTTGGGGACGTGTGGGCAACGGGAAACTGGCAAAGGCGGCATCCTTTACCCCGTGTGCTGGGGCGTGAGCAAGGTCATGTCGACGGATGAGGACGTGCTCAATAAAATGTTATGGGCATTAAGAGTTGCTCTCTATGTAAATATTTTGGGGGCCCAGTAAAAGATTCCGGTTCATGTTCTGTAGCTTGGTGGTGGTGGCTATACAAACCTGTATTCGTGCTAGATAGAATTCATCAGAGTGTACACCGAAAGAAAACAAAGTCATTTTCACTGTGTGCGAATTAAAAAACACAAACAGCACCTAGTTCAACTCCTGTCCCTCAGACAGGGTTTATGATTCCCGTTTTGCAGACAAAGCAACTGAGGCTTGAGACGTTCGTCATCCCCACCAGCCTCACCCACCTCTGTTTCCACCGCCTAAGTCAGACGTGGCGATCCCCCAGAACAGAAAAACAGACCCAGGGGGCTTCTCTATCATAACCATGAAGGCAAATGCCCTCTGTGGGTGTCTGGTGAAGAAGGCAGGCCTCGCTGCTCAGGTGATTCTCTGCCGACAGCACTTCAGACTGTTAGGGAAACTCAGTTATTGAAAGGTATTAAGTTACCCTTCGGTAAAGCCAAGGCCGTCCATAACCAGGGCAGCCCCAGGCGGGGGGAGACCCTCTGGGGGGAGAAGTGAAGACTGCCCCCACCCCCAGCCCGGCTGCAGGGTCCCTGGTGGAGGCAGGACAGAATTAGTGCCACTATGCAAAGCAGCCAGAGAGGAAGGGCTCCAGCTCAGTGGAGGCAGATGCCAAAACAAGCCAGTTCCCTGCGGCAGCTCAGAGGCCAGGGAGGGAGCGGCCCGGCCCCCTCGGCCCAGTCGGGCTCCAAGTGGACGTCCCTGAGCAATGGAGAGGTCGACTTGAAACCCCAGGGCGGGGTGCCTTAGCCACCTGCCCCACCTGGAGTTCCAGGGGGCAGCTGGTAAAAACCGGTGCCGCTCTCACTGGTCCCCACAGGCTGGCCGTGGCTTTCCAGTTCCCTGTGGGCAGGGATTTCTCCGGAGCATGGATGGCAAAGAAGTGTTTTAGGGTCTCCCCAAGGTCAACAGGAAGGGGAGCCCAGCCTGGCTTTGCATTCTCACATTAATGGGGTAACTGCACTTGAGCTCCCAGCTGTGAGCTGCTCCCAGTCACTCCAGCAGCTGGCAGGTTGGGGCCCTAATTTGTAGGACTCCAGGGACCATTTTGTGGTGACCTTGTAATTCTAGGGGGCTTCTGATGTAATGACTAGAAAATGAAGGGGTCACCTGACTAAGGCCCCCTAAAGTGCACTACCACAAAGCCTTCCTCTTTAGGAGTCTCTTACATGGCTCTGGGTCAAACAACAAAATGATAAATGTACAGGCTTGGTGGGGGCCAGCAGGGTGGGGGATGGTGGGAGCAGGGAAGCCCTACTCTTAGGCAGCTTCTAGGTTAACCGGAAAACAAAGCCAGCACGGGCAGCATGAGGCTGTCGGTAAGCGGGAGGTGCAGAGGCTGGGGTCTGAGCAGGGATCGGGCAGGGACTGGGGCACTTTGGGAGGGCTTCCTGTAGGTGGGGGCCTTGCAGGACAGTGGGATTGGGATGAGCAGGGGAGGAAAGCTCCAGAGCAGGACTCAGCACTGCTGGTTGGCTGCAGAGAATGCAGGATAAGGGCAGCCGCACCAGGAGAAGGGCAAGGCAATCAGTCAGCCCTTCTCCAGCGGCTCCGGGCCCAGCTGGGGTCAGAGCAGGGGACTAAAGGGGGACATGACTACAGGTTCCAGCTGGACCTTCAGAGAGAAGTAGCAAGTGAGCCCCAGGAGAGGCCCATGAGCCCCATGGCAGCTGTCCCCTCCCACGCCCACAAGCCCACAGACGCCCAAACATGTGTGCTCAAACAGATACTCTCATTTACCCATACCCACAGATGTCACAAGCCTGGGTGTGGTTTCTTAAGATACATTGTTTATTCCATGGGAGAATGGGCTCCAGGCCAGGAGCCCCCTTGTGTGAGAGGGTGGTAGAGGGTAAGAGAGGGATGAAGCTCTCGCTGGCCCATCTGTGGCCAAGTGGGGGTGGGCCACAGCCCTTCCCCGGCTTCACAGGAAGCTGTCTGCTGAGTCCATTTGCAGGTTCCAGACAAGTTTGCCTTCCCTGTCCTGCACGTGGGATGAATCCCCGCATAGCACCCCGAGAAAGATGGGTCCAGTCTATCCCCAGAGAACTCCCGGCTCCAAATCACTGTCCTGTAGCCCTTCCACTCCAGTCCCTTTGGCAAGAGCTGGGGACCAGGGGCTGGATGGGGAGGCGGACCTGGTGGGCCAGCTTCGGGGGCCAACAGGGGGTCCAAGGGGAAGGGGATGGACTGGGAGCCAGGCGGCTCTGAAGCAGTCAGTGAGGGTCCAGCAGGCTGTGCCCAGGAGCATGGGGAGGGCTGGCCGCTCACTCCTGGCCTGGGTGCTCACCCACTGACCACTTTACTTCCCCTGTCCGCAGAGTCACTATGTCCTCGTAGGTGGCCGTCTGGTCAATGTTCAGGCCCTGGAGACATGGAATGGAGCTCAGGCCTTGGCCATTCCCCAGCCACACCAACAGATGGTGCGGCTGACCACCCCATGGCCCTCAGCGCTGGGGGTCCACCCTGCTCCTTACCTCGTAGGTATGGTCTTCCTCCATCCCAGCCTTATTGTCATCCTGGCAAGACATGGAGAGCAGAGTGTTGGCCCATCAACTCTGGGCCAGGATGGGGAAAGCCAGGGAGATGGCCTGGGGTCAGGGGTCAGGGGTGAGGAGTCAGGGGTCGGGGTCAGGGGTCAGGAGGTGAGGTGCACACTGCAAGAACAACTGAATGAGCGAAGGAGTGATGGAACACATGACTCAACGGGCAGACTCGAGCTGGGGAGATGGAGACCCTGCCCATGTCTGGCCTGCCCTGCGGCGGCCCCCCAGCCCTCAAGGTCACCTTGTCCAGCAGCAGGAAGATGGGCACGGTGATGAAGAGGATGATGAGCAGGGTCTGGATCATGATGATGCTGTCTTTCAGTGTGTTCCGCCTCTTCAACTGAGCCAAGGTGCTGAACCCTGAGGGGAGGGTGGGGACGCTGAGGCTAGGGCCACCCTCTGGGCCTGCACCCCTCAAGACCTCTTCTCGGCTCTCCTGGGTGCTCTAGAGCCACGGCCACCTCCATAACGTGGCCCCTCACTGGTGGCAGGCTGGGTGGGGTTGGGTGTGGATGGCTCCTTGTACACCCCTGGCCCCGTCCCCTCCCACTCCCTCCCTGGCTGGAAGGCAGGCCTCGCACCCACCCATGACTCGAAGTTCAGTGCCACAGCCCAGCTCAAAGGACCCGTCCGAGCACTTCTGCTGGCAGAAGTAGATGCCGTTGTCCTGAAACTGGATGTCCTGAATGGTGAGGGTAGCGTTGGAGTCGCTCTGGGTCTGCTGGATGCGGCCCGGCTCCGGGGCCAGCTCCTTGGGCTCCGAGTCCATATCCTGCTTCCAGAGCCAGGTCACACGGCCCACAACCTCCATGTGGCACTTTATCTTCACCACAGAGCCCCGTTTCTTGGCCAAGAAACGTGGGTACTGCCAGATCTGGGAACAAGTGCTTCCTGTGGGCGACAAGGCCAGGATCAGAATCTCACCCCGCATCTTCCCGGCTGCCAGCGCCCCCACGGGCCTCCACCCTGGACAGCACACCCCCTGGCTCAGCCCCCTGGTTTGTCCTTGTTTCCCAGGATGTGGGACAACCAGGAGGCATTGGTGGGGGGGAGGCGGGGAGCCATGTGAGAGGCCAGAGGCCAAACCACCAGACCCCACCCCTTCCTGACATTTGAGTTTGCTTCAGAAGGGCCCTGGAACCTTCCGCTCCTTTCCATGCCCATTACAGCAGCCTGAACCAGGCCTCACTCCCAGCAGCCCCACCCGGCCCAAGCTCCCACCTCTCCCTGCCCTGGGCTGCCCTGCACCAGTCTGAAATCCTCAGGGGCTCCCACAAATCCTGAGCCTGGCAATTGAGGCCCCCATAGTGATCCCTGCCATCTTTCGTCCATCACCTCCCTCCACCCCCGTGCACAGACCTGCTCCACTTTTTATTCCTAAACCTTCTCTCTCAGCTTGGCATGCTCTCCCCACCCACCTGCTCCAAGAAGCCTCCCCTGCCTCACTGTTCCCAGTGAGTCCCCCCTAGGAATCCCTGAGCCCCTGCGTCCTGTCAGAGCCCCTGAGGTTATGGGCTCCTTCTGGGGCTGAGTCCAACTCCCCAGCTTGACTAGCCCAGCCCCTCAGTCACTGGGACTGGGACATTTGTGTCTAGTGACGATGACAGCTGGCAGGGGAGGAGGCCTAAGAGCCAGGCTTTGGAGAGGGAAACAAACAGGCCTAGGCACGGGAGTTCTAGGTGGGGAGACCTAAGGGACAAAGGCACAAAGGACAGTCATAAGGACAGTGACTGGCTTTGGACACCGGCATCCTTGCCCCCAGAAGGGGCAGGGGAAGTTGCTGACCTTGGGGATTCCGTAGCAGGTCGTTTTTTCCAGCTGCAAACACAGTCTCACCTGCGGGTTGGGAGGAAGTGGGCGGGGCCAGGTCAAGACCTCTCGGGAGGAGCTGGCTGCCCCTCCCCTGCAAGCCCTCCACCCTCCGAATTCCCAGACCTACTTCCTCCTCCCCCACGGCAGCTTCTAGACCCCTCAGCCCCCCCCAGCCCTGCTCTGAAGACACAGGAGGGGGTGGGGGTCCCCAGAAGATCCGCCTCCCAGCCCCACTTCTGCCTTGAGTGCACCTGGGCGAAACAGGAGGGAGGTCACAGTTAAAGGGCTCTCCCATCCTCCAGGGGATGCCATTTCTGGAATATGTATGCCCTAGGGTCCGACTGGGGGCAGCCTCTCCCCTGCATCCCCCCCACCCAGTGTCCTTAGGGGTGAACCACGCTCCCCTCCTCTCTTCCTCCCTGGCCTGGCTCTTCCGCGGTCAGAACCACCAACCCTCAGGCCTAGCTCAGCCTGATACCTGCCAGGGGGAGAAGGGCGGAGGCGCGGACCCCTAAGCTCATCAGCATGGCTGATACCCACAGACTCAGGCCCCCGGCAGTCAGAGGAGACCGGAGGCAGACAGTGTGAGACAGGAGGAGACTGGAGAGAACAGAGACAGAACTGGTGGAAACAGAGTGAGAGAGTGAAAGCAGCAGGCCTGGTCGAAGGGGGCTGTACCTGAAAGAAGCATCAGCAACACCACCAGCCCGTTGCTGGGCACAGGGGACAGCGCCAGCCTGGCCATGGTCACTGCTGGTCTCTGACCCCAAGCCCGTGATGACGAGGAAGGCTCCTGAGGGGAAAACGTGTAACTGCCTGGACTGTAGTCTGTCCCCTCCCCGCCTCTTCCCCACCAGGCCCCTTCCTGCCATGCAAATAGGGACCCAGGGGAGGCACCAGCCCTCTGGGGACCCTGCGGAAAGGCGGGCTCTCTTGTCAGCTGTGTTGCTGAGGCTCGAAAGTCACCCCAGCTTGGGCACCACAGCTCAGGTCTGTGGTGGGCATCCCTGCGAGGCCCAGACCCCTGAGTCTTCCGAGGACAGCTGGTGCTTTCCTCCATGTGTCTCCACCCCACTGATGCCCTGGGATCTGCCAGCCTCCCATCCTGCAGTCTAGAGTCCCAGGCACTTAGCTGAATACACATGGGTCCTGTAGGTGAACTTGAGAGTGGCCCCTCTGCCCTGGACCAGCCTGTACCCTTGGTGAAGAGAGGCACCGAGAAAGGATGATGTGGGGGTGCTCGGGCAGCTGTGGGCCCAGACCAAGCACCGGGAGGGGCCCAGAGCATAGCCTCTTGGCTGGAGTGTAGGCAGCCATGCTAGGGGTTGATGGAGATTTGACCCTGTGGAGTAAGGGAGCCACAGAGGTTCTTGAGCAACAGCAGGCCAAGTGTGGCAGCCACTTGGGAGAATTGGTCCAGACCCCGGTGTGAGGCCATCCCTCCCTCACTCGGTGGGAGATTTTGCTGGGAGCTGCTGAAGGGGGTGGACTTAGGTGGAGACGGCTTAGAGAAAAGCCGCCACTCAGCCATCAGGGGACTCCCGCGGCACTGAAGTGTTGTCATAGCTGCGGGTAGCTTTGGGTGGGGGACAGACAGGTGGCTAAGGTTGGGAAGCCTCCAGGTTCTGAAATGGAAAGGCTCTGGCTTTATCTTGCCAGTCAGCAGAGCGGTGGATGGAACCAGAGTGATCAGGAACTTGTCGAAGCTCAGCTTGTGTGCCCCTGGGTCAGACACAGTCCTTGCCCCTGAGTGGGTTGTGGGGCGCCCTCGTGCAGTGCAGCCTGCAGCCAAGCCCACTCTGGGGGTTTATGTTTCCCGGAAGCCTCTCGTCTCTCTTGTCCCCTCTCTATTCTCCTAACCCCCAGGAGAGGAAGAAAGATGCTGAATGTTATGCGTCCTCCGCCTGCACCCCATTCTCCCCATCGCCCTTCATTTTGCAAACAACTTGGGCTGCTGGTGGGTCCGTTTGGGTTTAGGGAGATGTGGACCCTCCTCTCATGCCAGGGTTGGCGGTGAGGAGGGCAGCGGTCTGGATGCTGCCCTCTCAGCCCTAGGCACAGGCCTCGCCTGGCACAGCCGGGGCGGCCCTGAGGAGCACGGGCCAGGACCGGCGCTACAGAGAATGGGGACAGGAGGGTTAAGGTTTCATCCAAGGAGTGGCTTGTTCCCGGCAGCCCCAGATGTTCTTGCTGTTTCCAGATGTTGCAAATGAAAAACATTTCCCTGAAAAGGTGTCAGATGTTCATTTCACAGAACAAACAGCCCAGGATTATAAACATCACCTGAGGTCAGCGTGGGGACCACAGGCCCCTGGGGCTGGTGGGGGTGTTTGGAGACCCCTCCCCGTAGAATGGGGGGAAATCCAGGGGTCACTTCCTTTAGCAAAGTACCTCCTGGTGATGTAGGCCTTGGTTAGCTTTGGGGCTTGTGGCCCCCGGAGTTGGGAGCGTAATTGGGGGAGGCTTGGGGCACACACGCGTACCTGTGCAGGTGTATGCTTGCCCAGGCTGAGGAGCTGGTCCTGGGGCCCAGGGTGACTATTGGGGCACAAAGACTAGGGGACAGTTGGCACCCTCCAAACACACCCCCCCCCCCGGGGGACATGGACGCAGATGTGTCCTTTGGACTCATTCCCATTCATGCCAGGCAGGGATGCACTTAGGAGTGGGTGGGGGCGGGGGGCCGCCGCCTGCAGGGTTATTTGTCATAGTTGGGGCCGTGCTGTTCCCTCCCTGGTGACAACAGTGTCAAGCTCTGTCTGGGGTTCGTGACGCCTTTCTTTCCCGGAACGTGAGGCCTCTGCCCCTGGCTCTCCTGGGCGGCACATCCCGACATCTGGCGCCCCCCCCCCCCCCCCCACCTCTCCAGGAAGGCAGCATCAAAACAAGAGATGGGGCCCTGGCTGGGAGGCTCATCGTCTGTGCACCAAAGGGTTGTGAGTTCAATTCCCGGTCAGGGCACATACCTCGGCTGAGGGCTCAGTCCCCCGTTGAGGCATGTATGGGAGGCAACCAGTCGATGCTTCTCTCTCACATCAATGTCTCTCTTTCTCTCAACCCCTCCCTCTCTTTAAAATCAATAAAAACATATCCTCAGGTGAGGATTTAAAAAACAAACAAACAAACAAACAAACAAACAAACAAACAAGAGATGGGGGTATAGGGAGAGAGGACGAAGGGCACGGGCGTTTGGGGAAGCAAGAGGGCAGGGGTCGCCAGCAACCCTGGAAGATGGGAGGGGGTGGAACCTCAGTTTGGAAAGAAGGGTTGACCTCTGTCCCTCTGCCAGTCCGCTCTGACTGGCTCCACTTGGTCCCCCAGCTGACCGCAGGTGATGTTTACATTCTGGGCTGTTTGTTCTGTTCCTGGGAGGAGGCTGCAGGCTAACAAGATACAAGTCTGAATCCTGGCCCCGATGTGTACCAGCCAGAAGGGCTCCCCAAGTTACCTGGTGCTTCCCAGTGACGGTGGTCCCGCTCCACTCCGGGAGCGTTTGGAAATGCGTCAGGGCCATTTTGATGGTCGCAGGGACCAGAGGGCACCACCGGCATCATGGGCCAGGGGCACTAAAGGCCCTGCGGTGGGAGGGACAGTCTCACAAAGCAGACTTTCTCTGCCTCACACACCCAGTTAGGCATCACCCATTCTTAACTTTTCAGGGACCAAATTTCCTCACTTATGTAAAATAGAAATCATCGTAACAATATATATTCTTCACAGGGTGGTTGTGAGCCTTAAAGGAAGTCCTGTATCTGCTCGGCAAGGTACCTGGCACCCCGGGTCACCCTCCGGAAGGTGGTGAGTAGCACTGGTACCTGGGAGTGGGGCTGTTTCTCAGTATTTTGTCTTGTTTCTTCTGTCATTCAAGGCTCAGGGGCAATGTGGCCTGGGATGCCCTGCCAGCTCTCCTGTTCTCAGGGCAGGCTAGGGCCCTTCAAGTGAGAAGGAGCCAGGACCCCAGGGGGGGAGGTCAGCATCCTGATGGGGACTCGGAGAACCCTGCAGCAATGCGGGCCCCTCCCCCCATGGAGGAGAACAGCAGGTCTGGAGAGGGGCCTTGGGGACATGGCTGAGGGACATGGCTGAGGGATGTCGGTGCGGGCGGCCTGTGTGTGCCATGGGGGTCATGGAACCTCAGGACCCAAGAAAAGGGGGTGCAGAAATCCTGCAAAGGACTAAGTGTTTACCAGTTTGGAGGAATACAGCCCTGGGAGGCAAACATCAAGATGTAGAAAATAAAATATACAAAATTATTTCTCACCCGCTGGGATTACGGACTGAGCTTCCTACATAGTGCTCTGTCACAGACCCACGGGACTCTGGGCTCTCTGGGGTCGGGGGTCAGACAGGGTCCCGGTGGGGATGGTATCTCTGAGGGGGGGGCACCGTGGGGCTCCTGCGGGGGGTGAAGTGAAGGGGTTTCCAGAGAGGAGGGGCTGGGGGTGCAGGACCCCATACCTGTGTCCTGGGCATTGCCATGGCCGAGGAGAGAGGAGCCACTGACTCCTGCCCACCTCTGGCCTCTTGGGCTCCAGCTGGAGTCCAAGTTTTCTCTTAGAAGGGTGTAGGAGAGAACATGATGGGGCCAGAGGAGGGAATTGGGGCCATCCGCCCTCCCTGAGCCCCCCAGAGACTCCCCAAGTCTTTCCTACTTGGCTGCAATGCCCACCGCCCCGAGTGCCCCCTGCTGCCCTCAGCCCCGTCGACGTGGCACCGGAGCAGCTGGAGGAAGAGCCCACACATCAGAGGCACGAGGGGGAGATTCATTGTAAGAACTGTACAAAGGGGCCTGTTCCCGCCGGACAGGGTGCAGGTGGGTGCGGGTGGGTGCGGGTGGGCAGGTGCAGCGGGGCGCGGGCGGGGAGGCTCCGCGGTCCGTCCAGTTATCCAGTCCCACAGAGGCGCAGGCTCTGGGGCCACGCCGGCCCAGGGCCCACGGAGGGGAAGGCAGGGGCAGCGCGCTGGTCAGGGAGGCTGCCCCCGGGGGATGAACCTTCTGCAGGCAGAGCCAGATGGAGGGAGCGGTTCCACAGAGGACGCAGGAGACGTGGAGCGGGGCTGGAGTGACGGTGTGATGAAAACAACCAGCAGAAGGGAGAACCACGGAGTCACAGGGAGTGAGCGAGGGGCGCCTGGCAGGGCACTGAGGAGGCCAGCGGGTGGGGGGGACAGAGAAGTGGGCTCCGGCCTGTGGGCACGTGCGTGCACACACAAACACACACACACACACACACACACACACACTGTTTTGGAGGTTTGCTGCTTCCTGAGTTTTAATCAAACTGTTCACAAGAAACAAGAAGAAAAAGAAGAGGAACTAAGGCCAACAGGGACTCGACCTTCACACATGTGTTCACACTCGTACACACACTCAGCACAGGCACACTTACACGGACAGGCCTCCACAGAAGACGCACACACACCAGCCAGACGCTACAGGGGCACACTGACACACATGGACACAAACATACCCAGACACGTGCTTCTGCAGGCTCCGTGGGGCACGACGTTCACACACTTGAACACACGCACGAGTGAGTCAACCCAGTGACCCCTCCCTCCACACTCAGCCTGACTGTTCTCCAGGATCCGTGGAGGCCTCGCACTGCTGTGCCCACATCAGCTATGCCAGCCAAAGGGCCGCCTGGCTTTCCAGGCAGCAAGAAGTGGGAAGGTCGGGCCTGAGCCAGGTGGGCCGGGCATGGCCCAGTGTGAAATCTCTAACATGGGCTCGACTATAACATTCCTAGGATCACTTTTAGGAGGGGCGGGAAGGATGAGGAATGAGGAAGGGAGGGAGGGAGAGAACAAAATGCTTCCTCCCGAGTGCCGGGGTTCCCGACCCCACCCCAGGTCCGGGTGCTCAGGCCAACCAGAGCGCCCAGTGCGGCGATGCTCTGGTGGACACGACCTGCGCTGCCCGTCCACGCTTCCTAGCAAAAGCCAGTTCCAAGTGGGATCCCCACTTGCATTCTTCCCCCAGGGGCCAGCCAGGGGAGTGGAGGTCACGATAGTGGACTCAGCAGGAAATGGTTTCAGGGGACACAACCCCAGCCCGATGCGCCAGGATCCAGTGGCCGATCAGGCTGGTGGAGCCATTTCAGACCAGCGAGGGTTCCCTTTTCCAGGGAATTCCTGAGCTGGCCGGTGAAGCTGTATCCCAGAGCTGGGGAGGGCGGCAGGCTCTGGGGCCAGGTGTCTGCTCTCACTGAGGTTAAGACGTCTTTGGAGAGCCCAGGGGTCTGAGCCACTTCCTGGGGAGAGGCCAGCAGCCCTTAAGACTCTGGTGGCAGGAGGGCAGCCAACCCCCAAGTGGGGGACAGAGATTCTGATGTTCTGACTGCCTCCCAGGCCAAGAGGAGAGGCAGCAGGGTCCATGAGGAGATGAGAGCAACTGGAAGGCGAAGTCACAGAGGCAGGGCCTCCGGCCCAGCGTGGAGCCTCAGGTTTCAATTCCCATTTTCCATGGCCTGGGAGGCAGGTGACCTGGCCTGGGTGTTAGCCCCAGCGTGGTCACATCCTGTCCCTAGCAGGGAGCCGGATCAGCCCCAGACTCAAAGCCCTGCTCCCTCAGCAGAGCGGGCAGCTGGGGGGAAGCTTCAGGGCTCTGCCAGCCTCAGCTGGCCACCTCACTGCCACCTGCTAGACCAGAGACTCTTTGACCCCTGGGCGTACTGTTTGCCCTGGGGGTGGGGAGGGCGGGAGGGCAGCGTCTGAGGGGCTGATGGGCGTGAGCCCCATGGCAGGTTCAGCGTCCCCTGTGGAGCCCCTCCCGTCACCCTTGTCTTGCACACCGCTGTTCCCATTGTCAGGGCCATACAACTTGCTCATGGTGTTGACGATCAGCCCCTCCTTCTCGGGGCCCCCGTCCCCGTTACTGTCCTGGCTGTGGCGGTACATGTAGGACGCCTGCTTCACCGAGCGCCGAAGCAGGTGCCGGCGGTAGGCTCTCTGGATCTTGATGGCACATACCTCCTCCTGCTTCCTCTTGAGGGTGGTGGTGATGGGCTCGTAGGAGACCTTGGAGGGGTTGGCTGCCATGAACTTCTCTTCCATGGTCTCCTTGAGGGTGTCCATTTCCCCCGAGTCTCCCAGGACCTCTTTGGTCAGAGCAAAGAGGATGTCCAGGCAATGGATTTTGTCGCCTGGCACCATGGGCAGGTCCATCGTGATGAGCTTGATCTTGTTGGGCTTGGCGATCCTCAGGGGCTCCTGCAGGGTGTCCACGAAGTCGGAGAGGCGGTTGTAGTCGATGAACTGCGTGGCGTCAGGGTCAAACTTCTCCCACGTCTCATAGAACATCTCGAAGTCATCCTCGCTGAGGGGCTCACCACTCTCCTCGGTGGCCACATTGAAGTTCTCCAGGATGATGGCAATGTACATGTTGACCACAATGAGGAAGGAGATGATGATGTAGCTGCAGAAGAAGCAGATGCCAACAGAGGGGTTGCCACAGTCACCCTTGATGCTGCTGCCCGGGTTCTCCAGGGTGGGATCACAGTCAGGGGGCCCGCTGTTGAGAATGGGGTTGAGGAGCCCGTCCCAACCAGCCGACGTGGTGATTTCAAAGAGGCAGATGATGCTGTTGCCAAAGGTCTCAAAGTTGAACATGTCATCGATGCCTGACTCCTTCTTGACGTAGGCAAAGTTGGACATGCCAAAGATGGAGTAGATAAACATGACCAGGAAAAGGAGGAGGCCGATGTTGAAGAGGGCAGGCAGCGACATCATCAGGGCAAAGAGCAGTGTCCGGATGCCCTTGGCCCCACGGATCAGCCTCAGGACGCGCCCAATCCGGGCCAGGCGGATCACACGGAACAGTGTGGGGGACACGAAATATTTCTGGATCAGGTCAGAGAGTGCAAGACCTGCAGGGAGAAAGTGGTGAGAACCGCTGTCCTAGGGTGGGAGGCTGGGCTAGGGAGTGGGGGGCATAAGGGCTCAAGGGGGCCTGGCCTGGTGTGCTTAAACCTTGGAGCACAGCCCAGATGGCCTCGCCCATTATGCCGGGCCCTTCCAGGGTCTTGGGGCCAGGGGTTACATCTTTGCCCCAACACAGCTGGACAGAGGTGGGATATGACAAGGTTGATGGGGTGAGGGTAAGGCCCATTCCCAAGGCTATGTCCGTGCACTTCTCCAGTGTGTATGGATACTGGAACCATCTTTAGTTTTTTTCACTGAGCCCATGAACACCTGAGTGTGCAACTACTTGTCAGGTAAATGTTCCTTGAGGTGTATTCACATGTGTGCAGGTGACAGGCTGCCTGAAAGCCCACCCATATGTGCCTTTGTGCATGACTTGTGAATGGCAGGTGCACACGCATGTGTAGGTATGACGTTGTGTGCAAGCATGCCAGGTGCACGAGCGGCTGTGTGTCCACAAGGATGGGAGCACCCAGCCTTCCTAAATGACAGCCCGGCCTGGCCCTGCTCACCTGCAATGGACAGGATGACAACCACAAAGTCGAAGATGTTCCAGCCGACGGTGAAGTAGTAGTGGCGCAGGGCGAACATCTTGAGCACACACTCCCCCGTGAAGATGATGATGAAGATCATGTTGATGTTGTACAGGATGTTTATCTTCAGCTGGCTCTGGTCGTCTGTCTCCACCATCATGGTGACCATGTTGAGGCAGATGAGGATCATGATGGTGATGTCGAAGACTTGCTTCGTCACGAAGTCGTACACCACGCCTTGGATCTTGTTCTGCAGCGTCGATGGGAGTGCAGGGACGCATGTGGGTGCACAGTGCGGGGAGTGGTCAGGGCCCACACAGAACACGGACAGGCAGGAGGCACAGGATGACACAAAGCATGAGAGAGAGAGTGGTATCTCAGGGCTTGTGGTGGCACTGGCCAGGAAACGAAGGGCAGACCCATTGGGCCAGGCCATTCTACGGGGTTCGTGGGCATCCTTCCTCACTCTGAGACCCTTCTACCCATCAACGTCCCCAGGCAGCCCCTCATCTTTCCCCCAAGCCATTGCTCATTAGGGAGAGAGTCTGGCCATTCTCTTCCTCTCCCTTCTAGGGACCCCTGCCCCAGAAGCCACCACCTGAGGAAGTAAATGAACACTGGGGGGCTGTGTAGAGCCAGGTGAGGGGTGAACCAGCACCCAGAGTTTAGCAGGCAGCTGCTGCTTGTGCATACAGCGCCTTTGTACAGCTACAAGGAGGCACCTTTCCTGGCAGGTGGACCCAGCCTCATGCCAGCGACACAGACTGGCAAGCAGAGCGCGGGCTCCATGTTGGCCCTGTGGCCCCTCAGGCAGGAGCCTCCTACAGGCTGTGGAAGAGGGGCCCAGAGGGCAGGTACCTGGGGCCGCGGAATTGGCTTCTGAGGTTTCTTGGAGCCAAGCTTCTTCATGGCATTATAGTATTTCTTCTGTTCCTCTGTCATAAAGATGTCTTTCCCTCCAAAGTAGAGTGGGATGGGGCCCGTAAGGTTGGGGGTCCCTTTTTTGCCTCCAGGACCTCCCTACCTCAGGTATCACCCTTAAAGAAGCCCCCACCCCAGCAGGGGGACCAGGGAGAAAAGGGGCGGGGGATGTGGAGGGGCCAGAGATGGGGATTGAGGGAGGGGAGAGGAGGGGTTGGCAGGGGGAAGGAAGCCCGTGCTGCCTCACAGCCTGTTTTGGGCCACTTTCCATCAACATCTCGCTGGGTCCTCAGAATGACCCAGAGAGGCAGGTAGCATCACCCCCATTTTATAGATAACAAAATCAAAGTTTGGGGAGGCCAAGTCACTTGTTCAAGGTTGCCCGGTGGGATCTGAACCCAGGTTTGCTGCCTCCGCCATGTGGCCAGCGACAGAATGGTGGGTGCTGAGGCAGCATTTGTGAACTCTGAAGGGCTGAATGGACCAAGGAAGAGAGGAGGGTGGCCGGTGTGGGGAGGCCCAGGGAAGGCGGGACTGGATACTCATCTTCTTCTTCTGCTGGTTGAAGTTGTCAATGATGACGCCAATGAAGAGGTTGAGGGTGAAGAAGGACCCGAAGATGATGAAGATGACGAAATAGAGGTACATGTAGAGGTTCACTTCGTACTGCGGCTGCTCCTCTTGCTGCAGGGGCCACAGGATGGGACAGGGTGCTCTGGGTGGGCTTGGGGACACATGCTGGCTGCTCCGTGCTCCCTGTGCCACTGTGGGCAGGAGGGGTCTGGGGCCCAGAGGTGGACCCATCTGCCACCCTCAGAGTCTCAGGGTCTCCCGAAGGAGGTGGATGGGGCAGGGGCAGGGATGGCAGAATGTGCCACAGTGTCTTTGGTCTGAGTCCTCCCCCTTGGCTCGCTCGCCAGCCATATCTTGGTGACCCCCACTCACCTCCCGGGAGTCCACGGCTGCATACATGATGTCCATCCAGCCTTTGAAGGTGGCCTGAGGGAGTGTGGTCGGGTGTGAGGGGAGGAGGCTGCTTGATGCCTCTGTCATCCAGGCTGGTCCTCCCCATAGGCCAGCAGTCCACAGCCCCACTGAGCAGGCCTCAGATAGAGACCAGAGAGGTCTAGACACTACTTCAGGGCCCTGCAGCCCTGGAAGCAGGGTGGGCAGCCCCCTAGCAAGGAGTGTCAGTGGGCTCAGATACAATGAAAGACAGGGGGTACCTCCATCCCAGATCCCTGCAGGGCCAGTGGGTTAGACTCACCACCTGCAGGAGGGAGAGGTAACCCAGACCCACGTTGTCATAGTTGACCTTGACGTTGAGCCAGCGGACCTGTCCCGTGTGCATGAGGCTCTCGCACTCGGACTTGTTGTTGACCTCAGAGATGTCGAACCTCTCAGAGGTGGTGGTGTTGATGCAGTAGTAGAACTTGCCGGCAAACAGGTTGACGCCCATGATGCTGAAGATCAGCCAGAAAATGAGGCAGACGAGCAGCACGTTCATGATGGAGGGGATGGCTCCCAGGAGGGCATTCACCACCACCTGGGGGGCCGGGGAGGGAGTCATTGCCAGGTCTCCTCCCAGGCAGGGAGCAGATTTTCTCCCACAGGAGATGGCTCCCCACCTACACTAACCAGGAGACCAGGAAGGCTGGGCATGGCTATCCAGGGAAGGCGTCCTGGAGGAGGACCACTCTGATCCAGGCCTGGGGAGAAGTCTGCTGGGCTATATGGTTGGGGGCAGGAGAGCACAGAGTAGGGTTGGGGGCTGTCACCCTGGTGGTTGGAGAGGATTCTCTGCTTGGCTGGAGCCATCAGCCAGAGTTGCAGCACTGGGCTTCTCTGGAAGCAACCTGGCCATGGGTCACCAGGCAAGAGACAAACACTCCTTCCTCAGCCCCCAGAGGAAACTCAGCCCCCGTGACCGGCCCCTGCTCATCTGCTCACAGCATTAGAGACACAGGCAAAGAAAAGAAGCCACCAAGCACGTTAAAGCAGCTGGGCCCTGGGACCAAAGCCCTGTGCCTCACCAGCCTGGACACACAGGCCAACCTCACTATTTCAGGCTGAACCAAATCTGAGAATTGTCCCTTTTCAAGGAGAAGCCATTTCATGACCTCAGACAAAGTGTGTGGCACAGGCCTGGTGATGCCCAGGGGCTCTACTCCTGGCTGGGCACCAAGCAACTGCGTGGCCGTGGGCAGGTCATTTCCCCTCAGGGAGGGGTCCCGCAGGAACAGGAGGGAGTCACTGGGGCTGAGTGCACTGACAGCCTACATCCAGCCGCCTCACAGTGGTTTGTCCCTCTGGGGCAGGTCTCGTTCCCAACAGACCTCCCTTCACGGGGGAAGTCCCATTTGTGTTGCCCAAACCCTGCGTTTACCAGTCACTTTCACCGCAAGGGCCCGAGGGGATCTTTCCAAACTTGCATGACCTTGAGCTCAAGGGCCAGTAGGCTCAGATCCCCAGGCACAAGTATCTTCCTGCTTGCTTGAGTCTCAGAGCCATGGGGGACCCCAGTCTGAGTCGGGGTGTGGGGGGGACACCCATAAATCCACAGACCTTGTTTTGGTCCACCTCTCCTTCCTGCCATGGTGCCCTCATGCCCTCCCGGGCGCTGCCGCTGGCTCTGCTGCCCCCTAGTGGTGGCAGAAATGAACTAAGGAGCAGGACTGGGGGTAGGAATGGCCACTTGGCCTGGTGTGAGAGGGTGTCTGAGGTGCCCAAACCTGGCCTTCAGCAGGGCTGTGAGCCGAGCCTTCTGCTTCCCCTGGTGGTAGCCAGAGTATAGACATGTGATCCCTGCACGCTGCCCTGTGGTGGCTGCTCCCCCAACCTCCAGTCCTACTCAGAGCCCTCCTCAACACACACCCTCATGCCCTCGAATCGGGACAGTGCCCTCAGGGGACGTAGGGCCCGCAGTGTCCGCAGGGATTTGATGGGTCCCAGCTCCGAGTAGCCCAGCCAGTTGGCCACTAGGCTGATGATGGAGACCTGCAAAGGGAAAGTGGGGGTAGCGTCAGGGAGTGCAGGGCCCCTGGCTCCTCCCGAGCCCAGGGACACAGTCTTTAAGGACAGGGCCACCACGGGGGCCTTCCTAGACTCGTATCTAAGGTGTCTCTCCCAGATCCCTTCCCTAGTGAGTGGTCCTTAGTGGGAATTGTCCCAACACCTGTAGGGTCCTGGGTTCCATCTCAGTGATGGCATCGATTAAATGGGAGGCCTGTGTGCCCATCCAGGAGGATGCAAAATCCTCCACAGATATCGGCAAAGACGGTAATAGCCCTCCTACTCGCCGTCTTGCCCCCGAGGCTCCCCTTTCTCTCAGGAGAGGGGAGGTCCCCCCAGTCCGTTATTCTCTGTCCTGGGTGGTTGTGTCCAAGAAGCTCGGAGCCTGCCTCTGCGAGGGGGCGATGGAGGTGGAGGGTGATTGACGCACTATGTGGCCTCGGGCAGCTGCTGCCCCTTGGGCTGGGGCTTCCTAAGGTCCTTGGCTACAAGGATGGCCTGTGGGTCTGGCTGCAGGGCAGGGGGCGGACTCACACCCACAATGAGGAAGTCCAGCCAGCACCAGGCGTTCGTGAAGTACACCTTAAAGCCGTAGGCCACCCACTTGAGCAGCATCTCCAGGATGAAGATGTAGGTGAAGACCTTGTCGGCGTACTCCAGGATGGTGCGGATGACGCGCCGCTGCTCAATGTAGATGTCCTCGAAGGCCTAGGGGCACCAGCGTGGGTGGCCAGGGCCCAGGAGGCCAGGCAGCAGCCACATCCCCACCCCTGCTTGATGCTGCTGGTGATTCCCAGGGGACTGGCATGGGCGCCAGGCTGGTGGCTTCTCCCAGACTCCCCGTGCCCATCCTGGGGGTGAGTGAGTTTCCCCATGGGGAGAAGTCCCTCAGGTGAGTTCCTTTAGGACTCTGGGTTGGAGATTGTCTGGGCTGCGTCCCTCCCATGGTGTGGGAAGGAGGGAGCCCTGGCGAGCCTGCCTTGGGCCTGGCACCTGCCTCTGCCTGTGCCCGCCCCCGCCCCTCAGGGCAGTGCCTACCAGGGCTCCACTGCTGAGCAGAATCATGAAGACAATGAAGGTCTCGAACCAGTTGTGCTCGACGATCTTGAAGCAGGCCCTGCGGAGGGTCCACCACATCTTCCCGCGGCCCTGGGAGATGTCCACGTAGAGGCAGGGGCAGCGCTGCACACAGGCTGGGGGAGCACAGGGGCCCTGTCACGGCCTGGGGGCTGCCTCCCGAGGCACGTCAGCAAGTTCCCGCCACCTCCCAGGATGCCCCCCAGACCTGCACCCCATTGCCCCCCAGACCTGGGGTCCTCCCTCCCTCCAACACCTGGCCTCAAGTCCTCCACTGCTGGATGAAAGGGGGCCTAGCCCCTCCCCTCGAAGGGGGCTGCAGGCCCTTCCTCCACAGCCTGCTGCGCCCATGTGCCAGCTGCTGCCAGGGCCGGACACACGGGGGAAAGACACGCAGGGGTGCAGGCCTCCAGCTCAGGTGCTGTGACCATCACGGTCTCCATCCTCCCCGACTCTGCCCGGCAGCCTTCGCTCTGCACAGCCCGGCTGCTTCTCCAGAGCTGTCTGCTGAAGGGCCGAGAGGCCTTTCTCCCCGGAGCCGCCGCCGAGGAAGGAGTCTCAGCGCTGCCTTTGCTGAGCGCTCGCCTCACCTAGGGCTCTCTGGGTTCTGCTTGCAGCCCTCGGGGAGCTGCCTGCCCACTGCACACACGGCAGGCTCAGGTCAGGGACTGGGCCCCCCCCACACCCGTACCGGGTGCTGCGGGGCAGGGTAGCTTCGGGAGAAGGCCCCGCACGCTTTTGGCAATGTGCATGCCCCAAGAGGCCCCTGAGGAGGCAATGGGCTGGGGTCTCCTGGGGTTTCCTGGGCTAGGGGCGCACCTAGCGAGGTGGGGTGCATGCAGGTGGGCTTACCCTCAGTGAAGCACTCCTCAGGCTGCTCCCCCTCGGGGTTCTCCTCCACCTGTTCCTCGGCATTCTCCTCGGGGGGCTTGTAGTCGACTGTGCTGCAGACGGAGGAGTTCCCATCGAGGGGCTGTGGCAGCTTCTGCAGGGGCCACAGGGTCAGGTGACCCCTGGGTCCTCCCACCAGGTGGGGCGGAGGAGGTCAGGGTGGGAGACCAGAGGGAGATGAGAAAGAGGGGGTGGAGCAGACCTACTCATTCATTCATTCATTCATTCATTCATTCACTCACTCACTCAACCATGGCTTATGGAGCCCGCACGGTGGCCCATGCAGAAGAACCACAGTGACCAAAGCAGCCATGGTCCTGCTCTCGGGACACTTAGATTTGGAGCAGGGCAGGGCTCAGGCCTGGGAAGGGGCAGTAAGGACATGAGGAGACATGTTAGGGCCACAGGTAAGGGGGGTGGCTTGGCCAGCTGGGGCTTCTGGGAGGCATGGGAAGGCATGAGGAGGGCAGCAGAGGAGTAAGATGTCTGAAGGTACTTTGGAGGGGGCATGAATGGGGGTCAGGACAGACTGGGGCTGCTGCAACCCCAGAAAACAGCATGTGGTGTCCCCAGGTCTTAGCCTTCCTGTCCCTAGGGGTGGTTTGGCTAAGAATCCAGAAAGGATGGACAATTTTCCCAGCTGAAGCTCCAGCCTGGGGCCAAGAGAACCTGATGGGAGTGGAGCCGGGAAGGGGAGGCTGGTTCTCTGACGGCCAGGCCTCTACCCCTCCTCCTGGTGCTGCCCTAGGCCAGCTCCCCAGGCCTAGACTCCCCTCCTCAATGGGACCCTTCCAAGGCTGGGGGTGAGGCCCTGAAGAGGAAGATGGAGAGAGGGCAGCTGGAGGCCAGCTCTGAATCCAGAACGGTGACCAGAAAACCAAGGGAGTCCTTGTGCCCAGTTGACAGAAAGGGAAACTGAGGCATGGGCAACAGGTCAGCCAGGGCATCCACAGAGCCGACTGCCCCGCCCATGTGCCCCCATTCCCACAGTCTCCCTTGGAGCTGTGCTTTCCTCCCGTTAGAGTGCTCAGAGCCTGGCCTGGGTGTTCTCCAGCCCTCCCCCACCTCCACTCCTCATGCCGAGGTCCTGACCGTGCCATAGCTCCCTGGGTATTTATAGCTTGGCAGGCACTCAGCCCCCTGGAAAGTCAGCGTGCCACATATTTGGGGGGAATAAGAAGTCAAGAACTTTCAGGGCAAAGTTCATTCAGGCTCCAAGACCCAGCAGAGCCCAGGGCCGATAGGATGAAGGTGGGCAGGGGGCCCAGCCCTAGCTTATGCTAGTCCTTGCCCTGATACAGCCAGGGGGTGGGTGAGGGGCTCAGAGTCAGCTTCCCGAGGCAAGGCCCCAGCCTCAGCCTGAGTTTCTGGGGGTGACCACCAGTCCCTCGCCACCCTGGCAGGGGAGGGACAGGAGGAGGGTACATTTCAGCCACACAGCAGGCCCCCTGCACAGGCTGGGGAGTGGGTCAGGGCTCCTGCTTAGGAACTCTTCTCTTCGTACCCAAACTCACTGGCCCACCGCACATCTCCTCAGAGTCCCCAGCCCAACCTGGCACTTTGGCCCACACTGGGGGGTAAGGGACCAGCCCCCGGGGGGGTCTAAACAGAGCTAGGTAACAATGGCAAGAACCCAGACTGGGCTAAAGAGAGGCCTCTAGGGTTCCAGCCCAGCAGAAGTGTCGTAGGCAAGAACAGCTTGTCCAAGAGCGCCACCTGCTGGTCATATGGGGCTCAGGCGGAGCTGTGGGGTGGGAGTGAAGGGAGGAGACTAGGGTATTAGGACCGGCAGGTCAGGTCATAATAATCGTGTTGATAACTAATAACAGTCACGATTTAAAGAGAGCTCACTAGCCCTGGCCAGTTTGGCTCAGCGGTTGGAGTGTTGGCCTGCGGACCAGAGAGTCCCGGGTTCAGTTCCCGCTAGGGGCACATACCAAAAAAATAATAATAATAAAATAAAATAAAGAGAGCTCACTATGTGCTTTACACACATCATCTAATGCTCACCACAATAACCCAAAGTAGGTACCATTGCCCCCATTTTACAGATGGAGAAATGGAGGCTTGGAGGCTTGTCGAAGGTCACGCAAAAACGTGAAGCCATGTCTGTGTGAGCCCTGACCCCCCGAGCCAGGCTCCGTGACGGGCTCACCTTGACATCCTCAGCCTCCGAGAAGGTGTCAGTCTCCTCCTCTGTCGGCATCTCCAGGTCGGACTCCTCAGAGGCGATGGGCACGTGGATGGTCAGGTAGGGGTTGTTGATGAAGTTGAGGTGGTCCAGCTCAATACTGGGGGTAGGCCCATCGGCCAGACCCACGTGGTTCAGGATGTGATTGTCCTTCAGGTCCTTGTCACCCTCCTCGGGCAGCGGTTCCTTCTTCTCGTCCTCGGGGGCACTCTCCCCAGCCTCCCCCGCCTCCCCGGGCCTCCCGAGGCTGAGCATGATCTCCTTGGGGCTCAGGACCTTGCCGCGCAGCAGCCCCAGCAGGAAGGCTTTGGCGAAGCTGATGCCCCACTTGATGCGCCCGATGGCGATCTGCAGGTTGTTCATCTCGCCGTCCTCGTCTGAGGCTGCCAGGCTGTCGGCGCTGAAGGAGCTCAGCAGCAGGGCCAAGAAGAGGTTCAGGACCTGGGGAGCAGGGTTTGGGGGAGCCTCAGCTCAGCCTCCCGGCCCTGAGGGTTCCAGCACAAGGGTCCTCAGGCCTCCGGGTCAGACCTACCCCTGTCGAGCATTTATTTTTATTTATTTATTTCATTACTGCTTTTAGAGAGAGAGGAAGGGAGAGGGAGATGGAGATAGAAACATTGATGAGAAAGAACATTGATTGGTAGCCTCCTGCATGCCTCCCACAGGGGATCGGGCCCACAAGCTGGGCATGTGCCCTGACTAGGAATCGAACCAGCGACCTGTTGGTGCATGGGTCCGACACTCAACCACTGAGCCACATCAGCAGGGCCCCATGTCGAGCATTTAAAAGGATGTCACCTAATGGAATCCTCACGACTGCTCATGGAGGTGAAGAGTGTTACTATCATCCCCGCTTGGCAGGTAAGGAAACTGAGGCTTGGACACAGGATGGGACTCTGCTGAGCAAGGCTGAGGCAGAGCTTGGGGAGGCCCACTGGGTGACAGGGACTCTTTCCATGGCGCTGTCCTCCACCTCCACCGCCAGGGGACGCAGAGCAAAGAGCAGGGTGTTTGTCTCTGAGCTTCCAGGACTTCCTGAGAACCCAAATCTTTTGAGCCGTCTTTTCTTTTCTGATAAGTGGGATTTTAATAGACCCCACATTCCCAGTGCTCAGATGCATGTCCCCCATTGCTCTGGAAGGGGCCCTTTTCTCCCATGGGGTTCCCTGCTCCACCTGGTTCTCTTCCCATAGCCCTGCTGAAAGGGACTTAAGAGGCTACTGGTCTACCCCTTCCCCCTGTCAACCTTATTTTCCAGTGGACAGACATTTACTGAGCCCCTTCCAGTGCACACAGGAGCAAGTGGACCGAGGGAGTTCCAGCCTGGTAGAGACAGACCTCTGATCAGAAAAATAATATGCAGTCAGTTTGCATGGCAGCAGAGACGGGTGCAGAGGCTCTCGGACCATGCTGCTTGGCTTTGAATCCCAGTTTACCAGCTGTGTGTCCTGCGGCAAATCATATCACTGCTCAGTGCCTCAGTTTCCTCGTCTGTATAATGGGGATGATTCTAGTCCCCAGCTCCTCGCATTGTTGTGAGCACACAGTAGGCTCTCAGAACACGTTGGCTGTTATGTGTGCAATATTGGAAGTCAGGGCCAGGATCTTTCTCTGGGGGGCTGGGGGAGGGGCTGGGAGCTGTGCACCCGAATCTGCCACCTTTGCCCACCTTCTCCACGGGCCTCTCACTTCTGACTTTCACCAGCGTCCTCCAAGGTCTTTTTGTTATTGTCTTAACCATCATGTTAACATAGTATCTTTAAAATACATATGTTGTGTATTGTGTATATTCTCTCCTTAGGGGAATATGCTGGTGCCCTCAACGACTTTTCTGCCTTCGCCCCCCACTGTAATTAATTGGTCTTTTTTTCCCTCTCTTGGGGGGAGGTGTCCAGTTGCCAGAAACACATCTGAGATGGGAATTAGCTGCTCTCTGGGTCAGCAGGGTTTGCACACGGCTCCTGCCTAAGACAGAAATAGCCTCCTCAGGCAGGGCAGGGGTGGGGGCAGGAGGGGAGGGGGTGGACATCAAGCTCCCCTGGGGGCTCTGAGGGGTGGGTTACCTATGACCTAGTCATTTCCTCTTCTTCACAGGAACCCAGAGCAAGTGCCCAAGTGCCATGGACACAGGGGACACAGGTACCCACACTCCCTGGCAGGATGCCCTCATGCCCTCCCCAGACACCAGCTTCCATGAGCCTGGGAGGGGGGGCGGGGACAGTGCCCAAGGAGCTGACATTGCCACCTCCCTCAGCCACTCCACTCCGTCTGAGCAAAGTGGGAGAACCACAGAGCTGGGCCAGGAAAGGGTGTCAGTGGTGAGTGTGTGCGTGTGTGTGTGTGTGTGTGTGACACACACACAGAGGCAGGGCAGTGGTTCCAGACTGGAGCCAGACTGCTTCAGGTCATAGATTACCAGTTTACTTCCCTGGGCCTTTGCTTCCTCATCTACAAAGCAGAGATGAGTACACAGAACGTGTTCCGAATGCTGGATCCATGTAAACAGAGCCCAGCTGTCATCACCCTGGCCGGCGTGGGTGCTATCATCATCACTGCTGTCATTATGGATGTTATCGTTACTGTGCTTCACAGACCCAGGTTCCAGTCCAGCCTCAGTTTCTCACTAGCTGTGTGGTTCTGGACAGTGCCTCCTCGGAGCACAGAGCTGACACTGCCTGCCTCACAGGGTTGTCAAGAGTATCGAAGATAATTCAAAGCCCAGTGGGCGTGGCTCAGGGGATTGAGCGTCATCCCATGGACGGAGAGGTCCCAGTTCAATTCCTGGTGGGGGCACATGCCGGGGTTATGGGCTCGATCCCTGGTGTGGGGCGTGTAAGAGGTACTGATCGATGTTTCTCTCTTACATTGATGTTTCTATGTCTCTTTCCCTTCCTCTCTCCCTAAAAAATCAATAATAATAATTTTTATTTTATTTTATTTTTTTATCCTCACTCGAGGACATTTTTTTCATTTTCTGTTCAGATAGAGTGGGAGGGAGAGAGAGAGAGAGAGAGAAACATCGACGTGAAAGGGACACATCGAGTGGCTGCCACCCACACGACCAACCAGGGCCGGGGACAAACTGCAACCGAGGTACATGCCCTTAGCGGGAACCGAACCCGGGTCTCTCTGGACCGCAGGCCGACGCTCTAACCGCTGAGCCAAACCGGCCAGGGAAATAATAATAATTTTTAAAAAGAAAATGCAAATAAAGCCCTTAGCGCAAGGACTGGCCCCTGGCAGGAGCCCAGTGCTCGGATATGATGCCCGCATCGGGTATCTACACCACGCACACCTGTGACATATGAACTCCCCTGGCCTCGCGAGCCAAGTGCTTTGCTAAGCACTCAGATGTGTGTCATGTAATCCTCAGGACCACCCAGTGAAGCAGATCACCCCCATTTTCCAGATAAGACATACCGACGCCAGATAGCCTCAGTATCTGCTCAAGGTTTCCCAGTTGGTGGTAGCAAAGTGGGGGCTTGAAATGTTTCTCAGTTTGCACACATACAGTCAGAACCCTCTGCAGACCCTTTCTGTCACCCCCAGGTCCTTAAACTTACATTTACAAACTGCTGCTCAGAGACTGCTACTCGTACCCTAATCCTGCCCCACAGTTCTGTCCAGACATCTTCCCTCTCTCTCCCTACTCCCCAAGACCTCCCTCCCAGGGACCTCATACCAGGGTCTCCTCCTCGGTTGAGGTGACAACCCCCCAGCAATGTGCTCCTGCCCCCAGCCGGAGCTCAGTGATATCTGAGAAGCGCTGACCCAGCAGCCCAAGGATTCCACAGGCCTTTGCGGAACGTGGGGACGTGCATCTTCCCACCCCTGTTGCCCAGGGCAGCGCCCGCCACCACAGGGGGCAGCTGAGCACAGCACTCCTGGTAGGACTGACCCCCATCCCACTCAAAGAAGGGGAGGAGTCGGGGTCAGCAGGGTGAGGAGAGATGCCTGCCAGGCCCTAGCCACAGAAATGCTGGTCAGCTGGACAGCCCGTTTCTCATCGGACCCTCCCTGCTCCTCTCTCCTGCACCAGCCCCACGTGCCAAGTCTGCAGCCACAGAAAGTGGCAGGATGGATGCAGTCTGTGCCAGCTCTGGATTCTCCCAACACCTGGGCCTGATTCCCAGGTACAGAGGAACATGAGAGGGTGGGAGAAGGCCAAGAGGCCCAGGAGCTTCGGACACCAACTCCAGGCTGTGCCTTCTTGTGCGTTGTCACCATCTCTCCTCCCAGCCACTCTATAAGGTGCCTACTATTTGTCTTTCATGCAGTTAGAGAACCCAGCCAACCAGAGAGCAGTCATTGGTTCAAGGTCATGCAGATGGCAAAGGAGCTGGGACTGGAACTTGGATCTGTCTGACTCCAATGATTACGTTACTTTACCCAATACACTAGGTTTCAACAGCACTGCTCAGTGGGGTCCCTGGGCCAGCAGCAGCACCACCACAGCTTGGTAGAAACACAGTTTCCCAGGCCCCCAACCCAGAGCTGCTGAACCAGACCCGGGGTGGGGGTGGAGGCGCAGGAATCTAGGTTCTAAGAAACTCCCAAGTGACTCTTAAGCAGGTTAAAACTTGAAAACCATTGGATTAAACCATAGAAAAATTGCCATTTTGAGGGAAACAAAAGAAAAGATAAACAAATGGGACTACATCAAACTAAAAAGCTTCTGTACAGCAAAGGAAAGCATTAACAAAACTAAAAGGCAACCTACTAAATGGAAGAAGATATTTGCCAACGATACATCATATAAGGGGTTAATATTCAAAATTTATAAAGAACTCAATCCAATTAAGACATGGGCAAAGGACCTGAATAGACACTTCTCCAAAGAGGACACACAAATGGTCAATGGACATATGAAAAGATGCTCAACATCACGAATCATCAGAGAGATGCAAATTAAAACCATAATGAGATACCACCTCACACCTGCCACAATGGCTACCATCAATAAATCAATAAACTAGTGCTGGCAAGGGTGTGGAGAAAAGGGAACCCTAGTACACGGCTGGTGGAAATGCAGACTGGTGTGGCCACTGTGGGAAACATGTGGAGGGTCCTCAAAAACTTATGACCCAGCGATTCACTTCTGTGTATATATCCGAAGAAATCCAAAACACTAATTCAAAAGAATATACGCACAGCGATGTTCACTACAGCATTATTCTCAATAGCCAAGATATGGAAGCAACTCAAGTGCCCATCAATAAAGGAGTGGATAAAAAAGTGGTGGTACATATATACAATGGAATATTACTCAGCCATAAAAAATAAAATAAAATCTTACCATTTGCGACAGCATGGATGGGCCTAGAGAGTATTATGCTAAGTGATATAAGTCAGTCAGAGAAAAACAAATACCATATGATTTCACTTATATGTGGACTCTAAAGGACAAAATAAATGAACAAACAAAATTGAAACAGACTCATAAATACACAGAGAACAGACTGATGGTTCCCAGAGGGGAGGAGGATTGGGGGACTGGATGAAAGGGATGAAGGGATTAAGAAGTACAGATTGGCAGTTACAAAATAGTCACGGGGGTATAAAATACAGCATAGGGAATCTAATCAATAATATTGAAATAACTATCTATAGTATCAAGTGGGTAATGGAAATGATAGGGGGAACATTTTGGAAAGTATATGATTATCTAACCACTATGCTTTACACCTGAAACCAATACAAAATAATATTGAATATAAACTGCAATTGAAAAATAAAATTAAAGAAAAACATTGCCATTTGGAGGTGTCAAGGAGGCAGGTAGAATAGAGCCACGTGTCAGTTATTTCATACAGTCCAACCTCATAGGAAGTAAAGGAGATAAAGGAACGGGTCATGTGTTGGACACTTGGATTTCCCGGGCAAGGGTCGGGGAGCCACCCAGCCAGCCTCACTCACCACTAGGTTGCCGATGACCATGACCATGAGAAAGACGGTGAGGCACATGGCCTGGCCGGCCACCTCCATGCAGTCCCACATGGTCTCGATCCACTCCCCGCACAGGATGCGGAAGATGATGAGGAAGGCGTGGAAGAAGTCGTGCATGTGCCAGCGGGGCAGGCTGCAGTCCGAGGAGATCTTGCACACGCACTCCTTGTAGCTCTTGCCGAACAGCTGCATGCCCACCACGGCGAAGATGAACACGATGATGGCCAGCACCAGCGTCAGGTTGCCCAGCGCCCCCACGGAGTTGCCGATGATCTTGATGAGCATGTTCAGTGTGGGCCACGACTTGGCCAGCTTGAAGACCCGCAGCTGCCGGGCGGGAGGAGGGCAGGGCGAATGAGGCCCAGGGACCCCTGGCCCAACCCGAGGGAGCCCCGTCCTTAGGAGAAGGAATCATCTCGGACAGCTCGATTCCCCGTCCCCTGAGTGATTGGAGGCCTCAGTTTGCCTCTCTGCTAAATGGGAACACTCAGATCCTACCACCTCGTGCTCTCCGTGCATTCAAAAGAGAACAAAGCCCTTATCTGTTAAAGATCCAGATAAAGTATTTACAAGTGAACTTGTAGGTTGGGTTTTGCTTTAACATACTCCCCTCCACAGAAAGCGGGGGGACAGATGAAACAAGAACGGGAGACTATGGGTGGCTGTTGAAGCTGGGTGATAGGTACACAGAGGTTTGTTATACTTTATACTTTCGTGGATGCATGAAAAGTCCCATAATAAAGTTTTAAAAAAGAATAAAAGTGCTCCCATGGGGTGGAAATGACACTGATTCAGAGTTCCAATCCCACTACTAAAGGGCTCCCCAAGCCTCAGCCTTCAGGTCCATGGTATGGGCCAAAGCTCCCGTTCCACGGCCACCAAGGTCGCTTGGGGTCACGCTCTTGGGGCTGTCATTTTGGCTCCCAGCAGCCCTGGGTGATAAGGGAGGGGCTCCCTTTCCCCCTGTCCTCAGTAAGAAAATCCCCCCTGCCCCCCCCCCTGCCCCGGGCTCACTCACCAGGCGGAAAGAGCACCGACAGCCCCTGCCCCCTGCCCGGGCTCACTCACCAGGCGGCAGGAGCACCGACAGCCCCTGCCCCCTGCCCGGGCTCACTCACCAGGCGGAAGGAGCACCGACAGCCCCTGCCCCGGCTCACTCACCAGGCGGAAGGAGCGGAGCACCGACAGCCCCTGCACGTTGGCCAGGCCCAGCTCCACCAGGCTGAGGGTGACGATGATGCTGTCGAAGACGTTCCAGCCCTGCTGGAAGTACTCGTAGGGGTCCATGGCGATGAGCTTCAGCACCATCTCCGCCGTGAAGATGCCGGTGAAGACCTGTGGGGTGGGGCGCATCCCTGTCACAGAGCCTCAGGGCACACAGGGCCTTGAGAGTCTCCTGCCTGACTCCTGGCAGAGCCTGTGGGGCCCAGAGCCCCGAGGGGGCAGGCGGTGGCCCCCATGGCCCCCAAGTGTGTATGTGAGTGAGGAGTGGGATGGCCATTCCACAGGGCAGATGGGGACCCCCCGGGGACCTGGGCCCATCCGGTTCTGGCCATGTGACGGTGGGCCAGCCCTTAACATCTTGGGGCCTCACCCCACTCCTAATAATATTTGACACTCACAGAGCCCTTTGCGGTGCCCATCAGAACCTGAGGCATGCGGCGGCTATGTCGTTGGGAGGGATTATCAGACCCGTCTCAGAGAAAAGAAAACTGAGGCTCAGAGAGGTCAGCGGAAAGCGCTTGGTCATGCCGCCCATATGGGAATGAGTCAGGTCTCAAACCTGCTGGTTTCAGTCTCCTGTTTCTGCACCCTACAGCCTCTACCCTCCTTGGCGGGGTCCCAGGACCCAGCAAATCTTGGTGGACTTGGACGTCTAGGGCAGGGGCCAAAAGGGGGCACGGTTGGGAACAATGAGAAGACCAGAGCTGTCCCCCCACACACCCCTCTATGTGGAGTTTGAGGGCTGCAGAGCCCCTGAAAGCTCCCTGGGCATGCCCCCCCCTCCTGCGGGGCACCAGCTGCCCTGGGTCCACAGCCTGCCCTGGCACATGCTGAGCCCCACCCAGGAGCTGTCCCTGGCCATAGCAGGTGCCCAGACGGCAGCAGAATGTGGGCAGGGGGTGGGCCGGTGGTGGGCCGGCCCCATCACGTACACCCCAGCAGCTGCGCCAAGTCCAGAGCACGCCCGGGCCCCTCCAGCCCAGCCGCGGCTGCCATGGGCATCTCCAAGGAACAGACCTGCCTGCTTCACAGGCCGGGGAGTCCAGGGTCTGACTCCCTTGCTCCCCACCCAGTCCTCACCCTGACCCCAGGCCTTAAATCGTATCCTCCTTAGGCCCCTGGTCCTCAGGGTGGGGGAAATATCTGCCCATTTGCCATCCTGGAAAAATGTGAAGGGAACTGAGAAGGGTGGGGCAGGTGGGAGGAGGAGGCGGCTTTTTCCCTTTGTCAGGCTCCACCGTGGCTGGCAACGAGGTGCTAATGCTCCTAATGGGCAGGGATAAGCAGGCGGATCAGTGTGTGTCAACAATAGTGGAGCAGGAAGGGCTGGAGAGGGGAGCAGGCCCGGCCACGCTGGAGAAATGGTGGCAGGCAGCGGGGCTGAGGGTTGGGGGACTCTGCCCTGGGGCCTCCAGGGTGAGCTGGGGCCTCTTGGGCCTGGGTGTCCATGGCTGTATGCCCACTTCCAGGTCCCTTAGTCCCTCTTAGGCCCACAACAACCTCTAAAAGAGGAGGGGCTTGTCCCCCAGTCCCCCTACCTCCGTGCCCCAACTCCCCCATCTCTGCATCCAGGGCATGGCCTGGGTTCCAGATACCCTGGGTTCCTGATCTTCAAGATTCCAGCACCTCATACCAACTCTCTCTGCCCCCAACTACCCTGACCCCCAAATACCCCATCCCATGGTTCACCCCAAATACCTTCCCTGTACATCAGGTCATGCCTCCCATATGCTTGGAAAATAACCCCAGCCTGTCTACATATGCCCCCCAATAGTGCCCCCTATTTCCACACAGCCCAGACAGCCCGATCAAGCCCTGCCCTGCCTGGGAATGAGCGCCTTGCCCTTGTGCCCTCCCTACCAGGTTGCCCACGCTGAGCACATGGTCAAAGTGCTCTGTCATGGGGTAATGCTCCATGGCCATGAAGAGGGTGTTGAGCACGATGCAGATGGTGATGCCCAGGTCCACGAAGGGGTCCATGACGATCAGGTGGATGATGTTTTTGAACTTCATCCATGGGAGGCAGCAGTTCCATATGAGCACTTTGTGGGCACATTTGTACCACCACGGCGGGCACTTCTGGTGGGCCTCTTCCAGCTCTGGGAGCGGGTGGGAGCAGACACGTGATGAGGACCCCCCTCGCAGGTGCTGCCCTCCTTCACCTAGGTCTTCGGGCACCCCCCTTCCAAGTCCTGTCCCTCAAGACTTGCCCCTCTAGACCTGCCCCCCAAAGACCTGCCCCGTAGTGACCTTTACCCGAAGCCCCTTCTCTCAATGGGCTATTTAAAGCTTCGTCTTCTTGACACACCCCACAAAGTTCTGCCCCTCAATGATTCCCACTCCTGCCAGCGGCCCAGGGCTATGATCCCGCACCCTGCTCTGGCAGTGCCCAAGGGCCCCCAGGGAGTGGTGGGAGGTGGCTGCTGGGGGTTGGGTCCTGGTTCCACCTGCTGCTGGCCAATGCTACTGGGGCGCAGACTGGGACCCCCCTGTGGACTCTTTCTTGCTTTGGCAGTAATGCTGGCCCCTCCAGCCTGTCCTCAGCCAGTGGGTCATTTCCCACCAGAGTGGCTTTCCGGAAATGTCCCCTTTTCTTGCCACCCTAGCTCTAAAGCCTGTAAGGCCCGTGGATGAAGCCGCTCCTCCTCCTGGACTGCAGGCCTGTGCTGCCTGTGGGAGGCCTCAGCCCAGGCATGCTCTCGTTTAATCCCCACCAGAAATGTACACGGGAAGTGCTGTTAGTGCCTCCATCTCACAGAGGAGGAAAGGGGGCTGGAGCAGGGGCAGCCCCACGGACACCTGGATTGGTGTGCACGATTGCAACACCCCCACCCCGGAGTTAGCAACCTGGACCTCTCTCAAAGACTGCACATTCTAGCCTGACCGTAACACCCCCACCCCACCCCAACCTGGGTGCCACTGCAGATGCGGCTGCCAAAACCTCTCACAACCACCCAGCAAGGGCAGTGTTGAGTGATCTCCTCGGCCAGCTCTGCCCAGCATCCCCTGGGGCATTCTCTGGCAGGGCACATAGATACCTGGATGCCTGTCATACAAGGTCAGGTGAGATGGTGCCCTCTAGAGGTTTGTAAAGTCCTCTAGGACCTCCAAGTCCTTCCTGGCACAAGGCAAGTGGCCTGGGAAGGGAACCAGATCTCTTCTATGACAGATTTCCTTCCTTCCTTCCTTCTCTCCCTCTCTCTCTTTTCTTCCCTCCCTCCCTCTCATCCATCCATATACCCATATATTTCTTCCCATTCATTCATCTTTCAGCCCATCCATCATCTATCCATCCAACTATCTCTGTGTGTCTGTCTATCCTCTCTTCATTACCTTATCCTCATCTTCTTCCTGAGACTTGGGGAGCAGCATGAGGATTTGAGGGAGCCTGTGACTCTACCTGGGCTGACTGACCTTTGGCCTTTAACTTTTACACAGAAGACATCTGAGGAGCAGGATCTCGTTTCCGGAACGTCGGGCCTTCCTGGTCAGTATTATTATCCTGTCCTGTGCCTTGGCGGCCCCCAAGGCCCTCCCGGAAGCCCCCAGTTCCCGCAGCAGCCTGGTCTTGCAGCCAGAACTGGGCAGGTTAAGCCAGGACTATATTTATCATGGCCATTTCTTCGATGCCAATATTAAGTTACTGTCCTGCTGAAGCTGGGCCCAGCCAGCCCCACCCCCACTTCCCCAGGAGCCCGAGTGCCCTGATGGGTAGTAACTGAAGTGTAGGATGGGCATGGGGTGCCAGACACTCACCTTCCATAGCATCTGAGATGCCACTGTCTGCACTGCAGCTCTGCCTCGGGGGCCCCTTCTCCCCTGGTGCTGTGTCCAGGCTGCCATTGCAGTCTTTGCCATGGTCTGGGTCACCATTGGCCTCCGCATCTTCCAGAGCCTGGGCAGCCTTGGCCTGTGGACCAGCAGAGTGATGGGCATGAAATCCATATCTGAGCCAGGAGGGTGAACTAATTGACTTTCAGAGCTTCCTCGTGAATCCTTTAGGATGGGGGCCCCTCTTCTGGGCTTGCAGTGAGCCTAGTGCGGGTGGGGGGACAACCGCAGTGGTGGTCCAAAGTGACTGAGGACCCTCATCCCTGAAGACCCTCCACACTCTGAAGCCTTGACTGAGCCTGAACTTCGTGAGATGATGAGGAAGTGGGCATTGCCCCCCGGGCCTCATCCGGGGCCCGTCCCTCACTTAATATGGACCCATATTCTGCCCAGAATGAATCACAGAATCATAGGTATTTAAGCTGGAAGGCTACTTCTGATTTAACTACTCCAGATTCCTTGTTACATATGGGGAAACTGAGGTACAGAGCTGCAAAATACTCTTTCTACTGCCTGGATGTCTCCCATAGGACCAAAGCCCCCAGCCTGGGGTCTCTGCTTCCCCTGCCTCGAAGCCCCTGCCCCTTCCTCTCCCTCACCCTCGGCCTGCCCAGGAGAACCCAGGCTGAGGGGCAGGGAGATCCCTGGGTCCTCGGCCTCCTCTCTCTGAGTCCAGACCTTCTCCATTTCCTCCTGATGCTTTTTGAACTTCTCCAGCATCTGCTGAAACTCCTCTTCTCTCGCCTGATCCTCAGCCATGGTGGCCTCGTTCTGCTCAGCATACGCCATGGCCACCACCGCCAGGATCAGATTGATGAGGTAAAAGGAGCCCAGGAAGATGATGATCACGAAGAAGATCATGTAGGTCTTGCCAGCTGCTCGGAGGGTCTGGGAGCGGGGTCAGGACAAGAAGTGTCACACGGTGCCCTGCCTGCTTTCACCCACCACCCTTCTCCACACACCCTCCGCCCAGATAGGTAAACAGAGAAGGTCCCTCACAGAGCCTGGTGATTTGAGGCAGGGCCTGGTCATCCTTGGCAGGCTAAACCACAATTCTGGGGAGCTTACAAATGTATACCTGGGACCCAGACTTTCCTGGTGTCCTGGCTCAGAGAGCCCTGAGGATCCCAGCCAGACATCTTGAGATCAGACAGCCAGGATGAAAAATGGTGCACATGGGCTTTGGGGTCACGTGAATCCTAGCTTTGCAGTGGTGCCTGGCATCTGGCAAGAGCTCAGCAAATAGTGGTTATTATTACTCCTACTAGTTTCATTAACATCATCAGCGTCAGGAACATCACCAGGGACCAGAAGGCCCTGTTGCTCCAGACTCAATCTGCCTGTTCCGCAAACAGTAGAAGCTAAATAACTGTGTCTGGGTAGAGTTGAGTTTCTAAGCTTCCCTGCTGGTTACTGCGAGGACTGGGGTCTGTGCCAGGCCCAGATCTCAGCAAAGGTAGAGAAGGAAGAAGAGGCTGTCGCTCAGACCTGGGCCAGTACCCAATGTTGGAGGGCTTTAAGAACCTGTGTGTAGGGGCACTGAGGGGATTCCACAGGTGAGACAGCCCTGCTGGGGGTCCTGCCAGATGAAGAGGCCGTGGGAGTGGAGGGGGTGGTTACAGGGCTGAAGAGCAGGATGGGGCAGCTGTACCAGCTGGAAGAGGTTCTCCCAGTAGTCCTGCGTCATGAGGCGGAAGAGAGACAGGAAGGCCCAGCTGAAGGTGTCATAGCTGGTGTAGCCATAGTTGGGGTTCCGCCCAGCCTTGATGCACTGGTAACCCTCGGGGCATTGCCTGGGGATAGAATGGGGGTTGGTTTTAGGGAGGAAGGAGAGCCCCAACGGGGGGGGCAGATAGGTGGGCCCAAGGGGAGAAAAATCCTTCAATCCTGTCTGTGTCGCCAAACCAGGAAAGTGTTCCATCCATGCCCACAGGTTTTCCTTGCATTCCCATCCGCCCCAGGTCCTTGGCCTTCATCAGCCCCGATTTCCTGACGCCCCTGGGGCACCTTTTCCCATTGCCCAACACCACTCACCCGGCATCACTGCTGTTCCCACAGAGCAGGGCATCGAGGGCACCCTCCAGGAAATAGAAGTTCCCTGTGGGAGTCAGAGGCCACAAAGGAAACATGTCACCACATGGACACACTGTGAGCACGTGTACCCACTGCACACCTGTGAACACGTCTATGTGGACCACACCAAATAGATGCTCTCTGGGTACCTCCCCCTCCTTTAAGGGCAGCCCCGAGCCCTCAGGTGTCTGGGAGGATACACTGCAGGGAGCTCAGCTCCACGCCGTGTCAGCTCAGTGCCTGGTGTGGTGGCACAATGGGAACACAGCAGGGGCACAGAGAGACGGGAGGAGCGTGTACACGTGTGCATGGGGCCACCATGGACCTGCGCAGGGCCCCCGACTGATGGCTGAGTCTGGGGGTGGGGGAGGGTGGACTCCAGGGTACCAGGCGGAAGAAGGCATTGTGGAGACTAATAGCTGTGTGAGAACGTGTGCCTGTGTGTGAGTGTGAGGACGTAGAGTATGAGTATGTAAATAGGATGTGGGTGTGTGGGAGCCTGGTGGAGGCAGGCCAGGGAGTACGTAGGTTAAGAACAGGAATGTGGACGGTTGGTTTTCATAGTGGAAGCTTCAGGGTTTTCAAAGCAAGTTGGCATTTGTTCTCACAGTCACCGTCTGAGAAAGGTGTTGTCATCTCAGTTTTACAGGTGAGGACTCGGGGGGTCAGGGAGATCAACTGACTTGTCAGAGGTTCCCCAAGTGGCAAGTGACAGATTTCAGCTCAGATCCTCCCCCTGCTATTTATCTCCCGGGGGCTGCCCTCGGGGCGGGGGCTGGCCCCCTGGCCTGCCAGCCTCCATTCTTACCTTCATCATTGATGTAAGCATCCCAGTCAAAGGTATAGTTGCTGTCCCTGCTGTCCTGGCTGATCCAGGTGGCATTGCCGTACCACGTGTCATTGCTGTACCACGTGTCATTGCCGTACCACATATCACTGTCGTACCACGTGGCGTTGGTGTCGTTGAAGGGTGGGGGCCAGCGCAGACACTTCTGCCGCAGGTTTCCCATGAAGAGCTGCAGCCCCACCAGGGCGAAGACACTCAGGCAGAAGACGGTGAGGATCATCACATCCGAGAGCTTTTTCACGGACTGGATCAGGGCCCCCACAATTGTCTTCAGCCCTAACCGTAGGGCGGGTGAGAGTGTGGACGGGAGAGCCGGCAGGGCAGGGTGGGAACTCACTCCCTTACCCCTCCAAGCCTCTGCCTACTCCATCTCCTTCAACACTTGACTTAGTAGGGGCACCACTTCCCTGAAGCCTTCCCAGATTGGCCCCACCCTTAACCACACCCTTAACCAGATGCTTTTGAATGGCCACCGAATCTCAGCCGCTGGAAGAACGGACTATAAAGACTTCATGGTCTGGTGCCTGACTCATAGAGAAACACAAAGGCACACAGTGGAGTTTAATCAATGTCACCAGGTCAGCATTCCCAAAGTGTGTTCCACAGAACACTAATCTCCCAAGCTGTGCCCTTAAAAGGTGGGGGCGGGGGGTTCAATAATGTTTGGGAAAGGCCAAGCTGTCCGCTCTTGGAGAGTCACTGTATAGATCATCGTATCTAAAGCTCTGACAAGTCCTGCAGAAACTTTAACACCACGTTTCCTGAACTTACTTGGCCACAGAACCCCTTTCCTTATAATCCTATTAACCCCCAAGGAATAGCAGAGTGCACTCTGAGAAGCTCTAGGCTGACTTTGCACGATCATTCTGCCCCTTTGGACGGACAAAAGCATAAACAACTCATGGAATCCCAGGGACCGAGTCCCACCATTTATGGAAGAGCCAGAACTGCTTCCCTTGGGCCTAAGCACAGTGTCTCCCGCTTCAACATTAGACGATTTCCTTTTCTTATCCTGACATGGACAAGAGATGCTCAGCAACCTCCTTATGAAGTCTTCCCGAGCTCCAAGGACGCCGGGAGCAAGGCGCCGAAAGGTGCTGTGGCCTTGGCTCAGTGGCCAATGTGTGGCCTTCAGTGAGCACTTCCCCTACGGGGGTCTCGTGGGGGTGTCCTTCCCGAACTGCAGTGTGAGGGCTTTGGTCTAGAGCTCGGGCACTTTCTAGCATCCAGATTGAACAACTTCCCCTCCTCCCAGAGCCTGCTCTCCCCAGATCATCTTTCTCTCCTTTAATGAACCTTCTCCAGTTTCTCCGCCTGCTTTTTTGAGGGTCTGGATGATCTGGATTCTATTTATTTCCTGCTTCTTGATACATTGGTTTGGAATTGCCCGGCCTCATGGCTCAGTGGGCAAGCAGTGCGTTTCCTATGGAGCCCTCGGGGTGGGGACTTTCCGTCACTGACCCCTGCGTGTCTCAGCTGGAGGTCACTGCTCTGCCCAGCCTGCTTATTTTACTTAACATACACGCCGTGTACAGTCAGTGTTCTAAGTACCTCATCGATATCAAGCATTTAACCCTCATCACTTCCCTACGCATGGCATTACTATTATCCACATTTTACAGACACTGAGGCGCAGACAGGTTAAGCCACTTGCCCAAGGTCGAAGTTAGGAAGTGGTGGGAGTGAGAGCTGATCACAGGCAGTCTGGCCCCAGGGTCTGCGCTCTAACCATCTTGCTGAGCTGCCTCTCCAATGCCCATCCTCCAGCCCGGGCCCCTTCTCCTCTCTGGCCACGACAGCCCCTCTGTGTCCAGGCTTTGGTGCGTGCCTTACACACCCAGCCTGGGAGTCTGTGAGCCCGGGTCAGGCTCCTAGACCTTGAGTATCAGGGTCCGGGCCTGGGCATGGGGGGAGGCCTGTTGACCCGGGCAGAGGGTCCCTGCATCTCCCCAGTACCTGGGATGACTGTGATGGTTTTCAGGGCCCGCAGCACCCGGAAGGTTCTCAGGGCTGAGATGTTGCCCAAATCCACAAACTCCGTCAGGTACCTGGGGGAGGTGGGGGCTGTGTCAGAGCCAGGGGTGGGTGAGAGGGTAGAAATCAGGAGTCCTTGTAGTTGGGGTTCTCACAGGGGGCTGGGGAGCAGACCAGCACCCCGCAGTTCCTATCGGGGCCTGAGAGTTGGGAAAGAGTGCAGAAGCTTTGCTGAGGAGTGGGGGTCGCAAGGGTAGCCCAGCTCTCCCAGTGGGTGAGGGCCTGTGGGACTGGGCTCAGGGCCACCGCCTGTGGTTGTCACGTATGCAGAGGGCAGCAGGAGAGCCTCCAAGCCAGACCCTGGGGATAGTGACTCCCATTGTACATACGGGTCACTGTCAGCACACCTGACCCCAGGTCCCTGCAGCCCGCCCTCTAAGAGGATCAGCTCCCTCAGCTGCTCTCTTTAAGGTCTGGCCCTCTCAGCTCCCCCTCCTCAGCCTCAGGACACCCTGGGCCCCTGCTCACGCCATCATGATGACGGTGAAGTCCAGCCAGTTCCAGGGGTCCCGGAGGAATGTGAAGTCGTCGATGCAGAAGCCTCGGGACAGCATCTTGATGAAGGATTCAAAGGTGTAGATCCCTGTGAAGGTGTACCTGGCGGGAGAGGGCGGGCCAGGGCCAGGCAGGTCATGCCTGGGCAGGGGTGTGGGTGGCAATGATGGACCTCCCAGGAGGGAGGGGCACAGAAATGAAATATGCCACCCTGGGGCTGAGAACATTGGTGAGAATGACAGTGTGTGTCAACCTGGGGGTGTAAGGTGTTGATGGGGTGACAGTAACGGTATGTGTCTCCTTGGAACACAATCTTCCCAGTGCGGACACCTGGGATGGGCGGTGTCCCAGGGCCAGCGGGAGGTGGGGGTGGGGAAGGTTGGGGGAGGGGAAGCGAGACTTACTCCACGTTCTTGGACCAGGGGGGCGGCTCACTCATGGTCATGAACACGCAGTTGGTCAGGATGGTGATCATGATGAACATGCTGAACAGCGTTGGGGGGAGGGTCAAGGAAAGTGAGGGAGCAGGTGGGGAGGGGAGGTGGACAGAGGGCCTCCTCGCCCAGAGCACCCCCTTTTGCTCATGCCTGCCGCTGCCCGCCTCTCCCCGCCCCCGCACTCGCCCCACTCGGGCAGGATATGAGTGGATGAGCACCTTGATGGCGCTTCGCCTGATGATGTTGAAGGGGCTCAGCAGGTAGAGAGCGGGCGTGGCCGAGAAGCGGAAGATGGCCTTGCCCTTGTTGAGCACGATGAAGGTCTGCGGCAGGGAAAGAGCTGTGAGGCCTGGGGACAGGCAGACAGATGGACGATGCACAGACAGGTAGAGAAAACCCTCTCCCAGGCCCCGACCTTCTTGTCACTGTAGTAAGGGTCCAGGTCCTCCAAGGGGATGCCGATGACCTCTGGCGGGGGGTCCCCATAGATAAGAGGCAGGCTCCTGCCAGCCTCCAGGTCGCCTCGCGGCTTCCGTTCAGGCTCCTCGATCTCCATCTCCTTGTTCCGCTGCCGCCGGGCCTCCTCCTCCACCACCCGCTGTTCTATGGCTGCCAGGGACTCCTGGGTGAAGGGGCGCAGGCTGTGGGGGCCCACAGGCACCATGGTGGACAGAGACGGGCGGGCCATCCTTGCATCCTGGGCTCAGGGGCCAGGAGGGTGGCAGGCGATCGGGGCAGCTGTAGTGTGCAGCCCCCCAGGTGCTGGGCGGCCACCCGCCCACGGGCCAGGCTGGGCAGGAGGGCGTGCAGGCGCTGCTGGGATTGGGAGCTGGGTCTGCAAGGCCTGGGCACTGTGCGGCACAGGGACTGGACACAGGAGCATCACCCCTGAGCCCCACACCACATTCCCCCCAGCAAGGGTTGGCTGCCCTCAGGACTGATGACAAACCAACCAGATCCTCTTCAGCCTTGGGGACTCGGGGTCAACGCCCCTGTGCCCTCAAATGCCTCCTGGGCCTGAGCTCCGGGAACAGTGTGGTTCAGCCTACAAGGAGAGAGAGAATCACAACAGGCTATAGTGCCCACGTGGCCTCTATCCCAGCGTGAGGCAGAACGGAGTCAGGTGTGAAATGCGCGGTGGGCCTGGAGAATGGGCTGAGATGAGGGGCCGGTGGGATCAGCCTTAAGCAGGAGTGGGGGGTGGGTTTCACCTTGAGGGCCGACCTAGATTGGCTGCTATTTGGCTGCCAGGAGATGTGAATGGAGACCATCGAGGTTGCAGCCAAACCCAGTGCAAAACGACTGCTGTGCTCGATTAGTGATGCCTGCCAGGGGCACAAGGAAGGAGAGCGTGGTGCATGTGCCTGTGTTTGCCAGCACTGGCCTGGAGGGAAGGGAAAGATGTGGGTGTGTGGAGTGTCCTGTCCTGAGCTTTGGGGGGTGTGATATTGTGCTGGAAGGGGGAAGAAGGAAGGACCTAAGGCCCTGCAGAGGGTTCCACCAACTCCCTCCGTGGGACCTGAGGGATCTAACCCATGGCAGGCAGGGGAGATGGAGCAGGAAGATTCAGGGTGTGTGTTAGCTGCAGATGCTAACGTGGAAAAGGATGCTAACACACAAAGGTCACGGGCACAAGGAGATGGACAGTTTCAATGGTGGGGGCAGGGCTAGAGCTCCCAGGGACCGTTTTTGGCTGGTGGTCCCTGTACGAACTGGGTGGATAAAGGGGCACCCACCAGGAGCTTTAGAGGCCTGTGAGCACTGTGTGGACTGTGTCTCCTGGGCCAGTCCCTTGGCCTCTGCTGGCCTCTGCCCAGCTGTCCTGAGCCTGTTTGCTGTGAAGGGGAGGCAGTGGGTCACTTATCTCAAAGGCCCTGGGGAAGGACCCACATCGGCAGGCAGTCAGGCCCAGGGAGACCACTGCAGCCTGGTCCGCACAGACAGACCCCCAGAGCCACACCTCCGTCACGGGGCCCACACAGACAGACCCCCAGAGCCACACCTCCGTCACAGGGCCCACACAGACAGACCCCCACACAGATAGACCCCCAGAGCCACACCTCCGTCATGGGGCCCACACAGACAGACCCCCAGAGCCACACCTCCGTCATGGGGCCCACACAGACAGACCCCCAGAGCCACACCTCCGTCACGGGGCCCACACAGACAGACCCCCAGAGCCACCCAGAGCTACTGGGGGGTAGCAGCCTTCTCAGGGTGGGCCCACA
This sequence comes from Tadarida brasiliensis, assembly GCA_030848825.1. Classification (NCBI taxonomy): domain Eukaryota; kingdom Metazoa; phylum Chordata; class Mammalia; order Chiroptera; family Molossidae; genus Tadarida; species Tadarida brasiliensis. The sequence goes on from CM061273.1 coordinate 54,348,238, forward strand.
AGCCCCAGCAGGTCCCTGTCCCAGCCAATTCGGGCACTTCCTCAGGCTTGGTCAACAGGTGGGAGGGCGGCCCAGGGAGCGGCCAGAGCCATTGGGCAGAGTTGGCCACGCCCGGCCGGGCTGCCCAGCTGCTCCCTACCATCACCCAGGGAGTCGTGTTTCCACAGCGATGACTCTGCTCTTCCTGCTGACCCTGTCCCCCAGCTGCTCATTGGCCCCATCGTGTGCGTGGGAGTGTGGATGCGTGAGCACGCGTTCACACACACACACAGCCTGAAACCACCCCTCACACGGTCCCCATAGTTTGTACCCTGCCACTTAGCACACTCCTTCCTGCCTTCCTCACCATCACTGGTCCCACACACGTGCCCACACAGAAGATGCTGACCTGCCTGCCAGGTGACCCTGGGGGGACCCCACGGCCGCTGGCACCCTCCCAGTTCACAGGCCCCACTTGGCAACAACCCTCAGGACAATGCTGCCCACTCTCTCCTTCTCAGAGCCCAAGCAGGACCACGGGCACCAGAGTCAGACTGGCTCCGGCCCCAGCACTGAAAACTCCACTCACCGGAGCCCCCAGAGCCCCCAGTGGGCGCCCCAGTGGTTTCTGCCCAGCTGACCCTCCCTCCAGCATCTCGCACGGAGAGGAAGACCGGATGGCCCCCCTGGCTGCTCTCCCTCTGCTCTGTGAGCTCCCCTCCTGCTCCTGGAGGGTGCTGCCCCAGGCCCCGGTCTGCAGCCCCGGGCACAGCGCGCCCCTCTCCCCTGCGTCGTCCTCTGCCACAGGAACGGCCGCCACTCACCTCCTTTCCGTGGTCTCTGCAGCTTTCCCACGTCTGTTCCCACCCCTGACGGCCCCAGACCTGTCACGTGGGCCACAGCCTGCACAGCTCTTAGGTCAGCGGTAACGCGTGCCCTGGTACCTGGTTGTCCATTGGTGTCTGTCCCCCATCAAACTCCTTGCGAGCTGGGTTTGGGGTCACCCCTGAATCCGGGGCCTGGCACATTGGCACCAGACCCACAGGTGGCACAGACAGCCTGACACCTCCTCCTGCTGTCCCCCAGCTGGCCCCACACAGACTCCTCATCTTTCCCTTCAAAATCTGCACCTTACCTAAATTCCTCTCCTCCTCTCCTCTCCACCAACCTGGAAGCCGCTTCACAACTGGATGTCTTGTTATGTGAGAGGGAGAATGTCCTCCTGGGCCAGGCCAGCGGAGGAACGGTTTTGGTTGGGGGCTGCTGAACACATCCAGGTGGTACACCTGGTCAGTTCCCACGCCCTGCTCATGCTCCATTCTCCTGCTGCCTCGACACCCCTTACCTGCTCTATTCAAATAACCTCCCACCTGCCTCTACCTGCTGCTGGGCTCCCCTCCAACCCACCATCCACATCGCTAAAATCACAAATCTGATCATGTCACCCCCCTGCTTAATTCTTCAGGGGCTTCCCATTGCTTAACAGTGTGTCCACACCCCTCCACGCGGCCATCCTGAGACCTTCCATGATCCAATCCCTAGCTTGCCACTGACCCCCTCCCACCCTCTATTTTTACAAATGGCCCAAGCTTGTTCCCACCCCACCCATGCCTGTGCTTATGGTCTGTTTGACTCCTGGAGTATCCCTCTTTTTAGTCTCCCTGGAGAGCTTCAATTTATCCTTCCAGACTCAACCTACACAGAAAACACTGCCTCCAGGAAGCCCTCCCTGGGTACCCTGGCTTAGAGGACCAATCCTTTGTGCCAGCAGTCTATCAATGCTCAGTAAAAGTTTACTGAATGAATGAATGAGTTACAGGAACACTCTGCCTTAGCCCCTTCCTTTATCCTTCAGGCTCACCCTGAAACTGACTCAAAGCCAGAAGCTGATGTGCTCCAATCAGGGCCTCTTCCAGCACTCCCCTCCCCCCACCTCCTACCTCTGAGCTCAGCCCAGGTGCTGCTGGCTGCTGTCATCCTTGGGCTTCTCCGAGCCGCCAGTCCTTTGACCTGCACTTTCTCCCTCTCCATCAGACCCCTCTGACTTCACTCCCCTCCTCGTCCACCCTCAGTTACCAGAGCCATCATCATAAGCCTGCCTTAGAAAACACCCTCGACTCCGCTTCCTCTGTCCTTCTATCCCACTCACCTGGGGAAACCCCGCCTGTGTCCCCGCTCTGCTGTCCCTGTCCTGAGTCAGCCCTGGGTAGCAGGATGCCCTGGAGCCTGGGCAGGACCTGGCTGCCTCCCGCCGACTCTGCGGCCACAGACTCCAGGTCTGCCCTCCGCTCTGCCCTGCGCGTGCAGCTCGCTCTGGTAGCCCCACTTCTCCACGTTTGGGGAGCAACTATTTCATGCCTTCTCTTCTTTCCTCACACCTCCACTCCCTCCGATGCTCTCAGCTGGTGACGTTGCCTCCAGTTTTCAATGAGAGAACGCGGGAGCCACCGCACACTGTCAGGTGGACACTATTTTCACTGCCCCGCCCCCTCCGTCCTCCATCCAAAGGCCAGGCCTTCCACTGGGGCTCAGGGCCCACCGGCGTCCCTTCCCAGGACCTCGCTCTCTAGCTGTCTTCTCTCTGCCACCATCCGCGTCTCCCTTCTTTAAGACAATGGCAGCCGTGATAAAAACGACCCTCCTGGCCTCGCAGCTCCCTTCATCCATTGCCCTATCTTTCCGTCCTCTTCACAAACCAACTTCTTGGAAAGTGTCTACACCAGCTGTCTTTACTTCCTTACCTTTCACTCACTCTCCAGCCCATTCCAACCCGGCTTCCATTTCCCCGACTCAACCGAAGCGGCTTTTGTCAAGTCACTAGCACCCTCGCCGTTGCCAAGTCTGCTGAACACGTTTCTGTCTTCACCTTCCTCAGCCTCTCAGAAGCATGCAACCCAGTTGGCCGCAGCCCCCTTCTGGAATGCTCTGTTCCCTCGGCCTCCATGCGAGTGCGGCCATGGTGACCCTCCCGCCTCTCAGGCCGCTCCTTCTCGATTTCCTCTGCTCGCCCCTGCTTCTCTCCCCGATCTCTCAAGTTTCTCAAGACTCGGTCTGGGCCTGGGTGGCATCATTCCTGGGACTGTAAATAGTGCTACAGGCATCGGATAAACTTCTGTGAACTCCAGATGGATACATTCAACTGGCGACTGGACCACTCCATGTCATCCCAACCTGTAGTGCCTGGAATGACACACTTGTGTTCATCCCACAGTCTGTTCCTCCCACAGTCCGCAACCCAGGAAATAGCACCGCCATCCATCTGGCTGCTCAAGTCAAAATTCAGGGTGTCTCTTTGAATTCTCTTTTTTTCCTTCATCTTCTACATTCAATCTGTCCAAATTTCTGTTAATACCCTCTCCGAAATACCCCTAATCTCACCTTTCCCCCGGTCCATATCACCACGACGTCTTATAATAGCCTATTTCCCGCTAACTGCTGTTGTCCTACCCTCTCCAAACCAGTCCCATAAAGCAACTGATTATCTTTTAAAAACAAGAAATGAATCATGTTTCCCCAGCTTAAATTTCTCCAGGAATCTCCTTTCGCACTTAGAATAAAACCTAAATGTCTTATGATCCAGCCCCTGCCCACCTCCCCACCTGACCCCCCCTCCCCGCTCGTTCTGCGCCAGTCCGCTGGCCTCCTTCCAGCCTCTGACCACGCCGATCGCGTGTGCCTTCGGGCCTCGCTCTCCCTGGAGCTCTCACCCCTCCCTCCTCACACGCTGTTCCTTCTCACCTCCCATCGTCTCAAATGTCTCTTCTGCAGGGTTTCTCCTCCTCTAGTCTCTATCACAGTCCCCTGTGTTTTCCTTGACATCACTTATCGTAGTTGGTAATGGCTTGTTTATTTGACTGACTTATTTGTCTGTCTTCTGCACGAGACTGAGATGCCAAGCGGGCAGGAGCTGTATCTGTCTAAGTCGCCATGGCCAGTCCTGGCAATGGGCACACAGAAGGCACTCAATCCGCGTTTGCTGAAAGAATGAGTGGATGAGGCCTTGGAGATACACCTTTCCAGGGATAAAATGGATTCTGATATATTTCATCCATCGATAGCCATCCATCCATCCTGTCCATAAGCCAGAAGCTGAGCCAGCCCTGAGTAGGACACGAAGACATACCAGTCGGGCACCCTGCCTTCGGGAGCTGATAGTTGGGAAGAAGGTGGACGTGGGCACACGTAACTATGATACAAGGAGAAAGCGATGCCCGCCCTAAAGAGCAGGACCTAGGGAACTACACTTGCGGCAGCCTTTGTTTGGGAATCTGGGGAGGGGGTTTGGAAAGCTGGGCCAGAGCCTTGGATGACAGGCCTGGGAGTCTGGCTGTCGTCCTGCAGCATTGGCGGGCCCCTTACGGGGGTGGTGGGTCTAGGTGGGCCAGCATGTATGTGCCTCTGCCCACCCTTTCACTGTGTCTAGAATCCATGGGACAGGCTGTGCTGGGCACCCGTGGAGGAATGAAAGGACACCTGGGACATGTGCACAGTGACTTCCTGGCAGGGACAAGCATGCCAGTGCCCCATATCATGGGCTGGGTGTCATGCTGGCAGATCTCTGTGTGGCTCCTCCAGCCACAACCTGGAGTAAAGAGGGCCAACGGGACAGCTCAAACCCTCCTCCTACCAGCCAAAGATCAGACTCTGGCCTTGGCCCTGTTCCTCAGATGTGGCAGCTAAAGGCTTCTGGGGGGCTCCAGGCAACCTCTTCCCACTGAATTTAAGAATGTTGGAGTTGCAAGGACCTGAGAAATCAATGAGTCCAAACTCCCTCATTTTAAAGCTTGGGAAACTGAGACCCGGAGAGGAACACACTCTCCCCAGATCACACATGTATTCATTCAACAAACATGTCCTGAGCATCTGCTCTGTGCTGGGCTCTGTCTCGGGAGCCAGGGATATAGCAGCAGCGAAGTCCCTGTCCTCACTGAGCTTGCATTCCAGAGGGAGGAGGCAGATAATAAATAGGGAAGCAAATAAGATAATTTTAGAGAGTGATAAATGAGAGGCCAAGCCAAAATTAAAACCCAGCTCCCTGGGTGCCAGGGCCAGGGCCCATTTAGTAAGTGAGAAGCCCCATTGGAACCTCCGTCGAAACGGAAGTTTGGGCAGAAGTGGTGGGTAAAATCAGGCCATCTTGGGGGCCTGGAGGTGGTGAACAGACAGGGACGGGTGGGGGAGAAAGGGTGAAAGTCACGGAGCCAGGTGGGGCCAGCTGTCCATAGGCAGGGAGCCCAGGGTGAGGACACTGGAGGGTGAGGCAGCTCTTCTCTGGAGCTGGTCCAGGCCAGCATTGTCTCTCTGTCTCTGGGGCTGCCAGATCGGAACACCCAATTCCAGATATAGTCTGACCACAGAGAGAGGCCTTTTCTCCCTGGCCTAGACACCCTTTGTATTCATTCATTCATTCATTCATTCATTCATTCATTCATTCCAACACAGCATTTGCTTCTTCAGTAGCCCACTCACAAGGTGGAGTTTGCAATCACCCCTGTAATTTTGCTTAATGAGTTGTCAAATTAGATCTTCCCCATCCTATACATTGTGTAATTGATTTTTTTTCCCTTTTAAATCTAGGTAGACCTCAACAAAATATTTGCAAAATGAGTCCAAGAATATATAACAAGAATTATACACTAGGACCAAGTGGGATTTATCCCAGTTATACAAGGCAGGTTCAACGTTAGAAAATCAATTCGTGTAATACATCACATCGATAGGCTAAAGAAGAAAAACCACATGATTATATTGGTTAGATGCAGAAAAAAATCAGTTGACAAAATCCAACACCCATTCATGATAAAAACTTTCAGCAAACTGGGAATAGAAGGGAACTTCCTCAACCTGATAAAGAACATTTACAAAAAACCTACAGCTAACATAGCACCTAATGGTGAGAAACCAGAAACTTTGCACTAGGATCAGGAACAAGGCAAGGATGTAACCTCTCACCATACCTTTTCAAAATTGTACTGGAAGTCCTAGCTAATGCAATAAGACAAGAAAAGGAAATAAAAGGTACAATGATCGGGAAGGAAGAAATAAAACTGTCTTGTTTGCAGATGACATGATTGGCTATGTAAAAATCCAAAAGAATCTACAAAAAAACAACAAAACAAAGCTCCTGGAACTAATAATGATTATAGCAAGGTTTCAGGATGCAAGGTTAATATAAATCCAGGTGTCGGATTTTATATCTACCTCTACTTAAGTTCCTCTTGTTCATTGTACTTCTTCACCTATAGTATTTTTCTTTTTTTTAAGCCTCACCTGAGGATATTTTCCCATTTATCTTCAGATAGAGTGGGTGGGAGGGAGAGAGAGGAAGAGAGAGGGAGAGAGAGAGACATCGATGTGAGAGGGACACATCGACTGGTTGCCTCCTGCACGACCCTGACCAGGGCTGGGGACAAATCACAACCAAGGTACTTGCCCTCGACAGGAATCGAACCCATGACTCTTTGGTCCACGGGCCAATGCTCTAACCGCTAAGCAAAACCGGCCAGGGCCACCTACAGTCTTTTGTGGAAGCCTGTTGGATCTTGATTTTTCCCTCTCAGTTCAAGGCTATCCCTCACAGCGGGGTGTCTGTGATCCTGGTTATCCCAAATTAATGGTCAAACAAGGCTCAGGACAGACACCACCACTCCCCTCCCTCCTGCTGACATATGCTTCTAGAATTTCCTCTCCTAGAACACATATGCTTTCCAGGAGGGTCCTTCAAGCATCTGGAAACCCAACTAGCTGCATGGCATCAACCTGAAATCCCCCAAGAGGCCTCAGCTAGGCCCCTCCAGCCTGGGGTGTAAAAGCCGCTGTAAGAAACTCTCCTAAGGTGGACAATGGATGTGACCTGCCCCTCACAGGCTGTCCCCTAGGGCATATCCTTGAGGATGTAGAGGCCGTTTGCTGACCTTGCTCAGGTCCCAGTCACCAGCCTTCCTGCCCACCAAGCACGCTCTTCGTCTCCAGCGAAACGTCTGGTCACCCACCAGGGTGTGGCTGTTTGGTTTCTCTGTGGCTTGGGAGCAAAATTACCCAGAGCTATATGCGGCCAGTGAAGACCCCTCAAGCTTCATCTGTGGTGGGGACTCAGACTCAGAACTTTCTGGGAGACTGAAACAGGTCCAGACTTTTTCTGTCCTGGCCAAAGACAGCATCCGGCATCCGGGTGGCCTACTTCCCAAATTCCTACATTCCCACAGTGGCCCAACTCCAAGAATACAAAGTGGATCCCCATATCCCCCCTAGTTGTAAATCTTATGTCACAGCTTTTTCTCAGCAAGGGGTGGGGGGGGTAGTCTGCAGGTGGGGGTGAGAGAGTGCTGTGTTGTTTCCTTGCCAGCACTTAGGGCCTTGGCCTTCGCAGGCCAGGGGCCTGGAGGAAGTCACCGGGGCGGCCCCCCTCCTGATCTAACACGCTCTGCAGAGGAAGTTGGCTCTAAGAGGTCTTGGAGGGTGGCCTGATGCCCAGAGCCTGGTGCAGAAACCTCCGGACTCAGGAACCCTGAGAGTCCTGGAAATAATCAGGGTCATATGGGGTGCTCCTGGGGGAGAGGTGGGCTGAATGCATGTTCCTGTGAGGCTCACTGGATCAAAACAAGCCCCCCTTTTTAGGCACCTGATTCAACCAGCCTGAAAACGTGTCCTCCCTCAGAGGTAAGAATGACAGTGATGGCCACATTTATTTTGTATGTACTGTATGCCAAGGTTGGCTTCCTGTTCAGGACCTATTGGCAGCCCCTCCCCAACAATCAGCTCTGTGCTCGGCCAATTCCCAAAGGCTCTCTAAGAATATTGGTTAGGCCTGGCCAGTGTGGCTCAGTGGTTGAGTGTCAGACACATGCACCAAGAGGTTGCCAGTTCGATTCCCGGTCAGGGCACATGCCCAGGTTGTGGGCTCCATCCCCAGTCAGGGGCATCCAGGAGGCGGCCAATTGATGTTCTCTCTCATCAATGTTTCTATCTCTCCCTCTCCCTAACTCTCTCTCTAGAATCAATAAAGAAAAAAAAAATTCACATTAAAAAAACCAAAAAAACATTGGTTAATTTTTCCCCAGCTTGACTCCTCCTGACCTTTCCCTCCAGCCAGAGTGCTTCTGGTTGCTAGGGGCCCGATGAAATAAAAACTCACAGACGGGCTGTGTTTGGGTTTTGTGAGCCGTGCCTCCTTCCCGCTAACCCTTCCCGGCTCATCTGCGGGCCCTCGAAGTCTTTTCTCCCCAGAAGCAAAGGCCTGAGAGTGAGCTTCTCCTTCCAAGACTGAGCCTTAAATCAGAGGAATTGATCTCATCTCAAAATATAGAATTCCAAGCCTCAGTCAGCTTGGGAAAGAGTCTATTTAGGGAGGAGGGGTAGGTTCCTCTGGACACCAACTCTCACACTGTTGTGCTGACATGCACAGGCCCACCAAGCGCAGGCTTAGGAAATATTTCTTGATGAAAAGCAGTCATGGATGCGTTCATTTGGTGTTTACCGTGTCCCAGGCACTGTACCAAAGGGCTTCGCCGTCATCGTTCCAGCTGACAAGTGGCAGAGCAAGGATACGAATGCAGCTCTTTGATGCCAAACTCACGTGCCTGCTACGACCAGCGCCGCCTCCCTCCAGCCCTTGGAGAACTGGACTGCGCCTGGCTGCTCTCCCCCCGTACAGGGCGTACCCCGGTTGAGGTCCCATCCAGGTTGCCCCCTGAATTGGTCTGATCCTCACCTGTCTGTCCTCTGCAAAGGACAGACCAGAGTCCTCAGACCAAGTCCCTGAAAGGCGTGAGTTGGGGTGGGAGTCTGGCAGGACCAGGCTCAGGCCTCCTGGAACCTCGTGGTGGGAGCTGTGGATGGTGGAGCCTTATAGGTCAAGAGTTTGATAGAGATTTCGTCAAGGTTTGTTTTGTATTTGCACTAATCGATCCTCATATACCCCTCACTCCCTCTGCAGCCCACTTGTGCATGTGTGTGTGTGTGTGTGTGCATGCAGGCACACACACACACATACACACACACACAGTCCTTGCTTCCATGAGTCATTTCCCAGCTGCTCCAAAGGGTGGGGAGATTACTTCAGGCCTGGGGCTTCCTACCCTCTGCTGGCTCAGCAATTTCCAAGTGAGCTGCCAAGCATGGTGACCCAGGCTCCACGGATGACCCCTCAAACTTGTGTGTACTCACTCTCTCCTGCACACACGTCTAGGGCCCCCGCACGGCCCTTGGGCAGATCCTCCCCTGCACACAGGCACACAGGCTGCCTCCCTCCACCCCCTGCCCCAGTCCCTCCATCAGCCCTTAACCATGTGGGTAGGGTGGACTTTGAGCTCAGGCCCCAGGCCCCAGCCGGGCCCTGGGAGTTGGGGTCATGGTCACCGGTACAAGGATGAGCAGCCCTCTAGCTGCCTGAGGATCCCGGGCCTATGACCTGAAACCCCCAAGAAAGGCCGATGGGCTGTGTCCCGCCCTTCAGCCAGCCTCCTGTGGCTGCCGCTCGCTCAGAGAACTGTGCGCGACCCCAGAAACTGCTCCAGGGATGTTTCCTCACCAACTACCCTGGTAGAAGATCTTTTCCCAAAGTTAGGCCGACAGACAGCTTACAAGCCTCAGAAGAGCCGCGTCGCTGGCAGACGGTACTAAAACGTGAGCCGGGGGACTCTGCTTGGCTGCCCTGGCTTCGCGGCAGCACCTGCAGCTCCGGACCCTCCAGGAAGACCTTATAAAGGGACCTCTCTCAGCGGAAAACACACCCCCAGCTCCGCAGGGACAAGGTCGCCCTGCTTCCTGCCTGGCAGCCCCATCTTCTTCTTTTTTTTAATCCTCACCTGAGGATATTTTTTCAATTTATCTTCAGATATTGTGGGAGGGGGGGAGAGAGGGAGAAGGAGATGGAAAGAGAGAGGGAAACATCGATGTGAGAGGGACACATCAACTGGTTGCCTCCTGCACGACCCCGACCAGGGCCAGGACGAACCACAACCGAGGTACGTGCCCTTGACCGGAATCAAACCCGCGACTCCTGTCTGCGGGCCGGCGCTCCACCCGCTGAGCCAAACCGGCCAGGGCAGCCCCACCTCCTTATAGCTCCTTCCCGGCCTGTTACCCCCAGCCCCCCAACAGCGGGACATCTTTTGCAGAATCACAGCTGCAATAGTGAACTGCTGGTCAACATTTCTGTAGAGCTGACGACTTGCCACTCACCATTCTGGGCCCCTCACTGTCATGAGCTCATTTAATTCTCCCATTGTTATCACTGCATTTCACAGATAAGGAAACTGAGGCACAGGGAAGGTAAGTAAATCCCCAGAGGTTACTTACGTAGTAAACTAGGGCTAGAAGCCCGGCCCTCCAGCTCTCGAAAGAGACTTTGGCTCTTAACCACCAAGCTATGTCGCCGTGACCTTCCACGACCAATGGGGGGGGGGGGTGTCACAAACCAGTTCAAAATCAGAGTGGGGCCTGGTGACCACTGCACTTTCCATCTCTGCTAGGGGTCCTGGGGGAGGGGCAGCCTGCCGTGGAGGGGTACAGCCCTGGGCTTCTCCAGCCCCTCCTGCTCCTCCTGCTGACCCATATCCCCAACCAGGGCTGTTGACTGAAAACTGCAGGGACTAAAAATAGCTGTTGCTGATGAGGCAGATTGGGGGCCAGAGCACATGAAAGGCCTGGGGCAGGGGTGGCGGAGGTGAAGGGAACCTGGGATTCCCCAGCCCCATAAGCACCTTCTGATGGAGTCCCAGGAGACCTGGCCTGTCCCTGCCACTGCAAAGCTGGGCACACACAAGCCTCGGGCTGCCCATGGGAACTTGCTGCCCTCAGGGTCTCGGTAATGAGCTCTGCCCCCACCCAGCCTGCACCAGGGTCAGCTCCTCCCGTGGCTGCTGTAGACAGAGCCTTGCTACTCACTAGCATGTGCCCCCAGTAAGTGACAGGACCCTCTGGCCTGAGCCCGCCTGGTAAGAGGAGTCACGGGATGAAGGTTTGTATAACCTGCACTGCGGTTGTGGACATCCACCCTCCCATCCCTTCCTGTCTCCCTGCTGCTCTCCGAGGCCCCAGGCTCAGAGTGTTTATTTCTCGTAACACATCCCTGCCCTGTCACCTGGAGAGAGCCTTTTCACTCCTCCGTGAGGTCCAGTCCCCTCTCCTCTCCGACTACACCTCCCCTCAGAGCCCTCTCCAAACCTCACCCCAGCTGTGTCCCCCGCCCTCCCTGTATCACTTACACTTGCCTCTGTTCTGGTGGCCAGAGTTGCCCCCAAAGGCAGGGACCTGGTCAGGACCACCCCAACCTTGGCCAAGAGTTCTGTCTTCAGCATCCAGCTCAGGGCTTCCCCTTGGCCTGGGCCTGGGTTAGGGCACAGAAACCCTGGCGACGGAAGCTGCTGGGCAGCCCCGACACTCAGGCCAGCCTACAGCTGGGAAGGTGACCTCAAATCCTGACCCCCTACCCCATGCAGGTTCCCAACCAGAAATGACCAGCAGGGCCAGGCTGGGACAGGGACACCTAGGAAGGACCCTTCATGACCTTCCCCAAACCTGCTAAAGTTCCAGCCAATCCCGTGAGAGATGCCTGGGATGAAGATGAGGGTGGACCCTCGGGCTGTGTCTGGGCCCCTGTGTTGTATTTGATGTGGCTTCAAATACGAGTGCGATGACCACAGCTGTCCACGCCGCTGCCACACAGGGTGAGGCCGCCAGCCCCGGGCAGAGGACCAGGGATGACCAGAAGAATCTGGAGGGTCCTGGGAGAACCAGCCGTCTCTGCCTTCAATGCCAGCCCTGCACTCCAGGGTCTCCTCAGCTTGGTTCAGGGCCCCAGGGGGCAGTCGCAGCCTTGGTCACAGATGAGAGACGACAGTGCCCACCCCTGGCTCCACCCCGCCTCTCTGCCAGCCCCCTCTCCTCTCCAGACCAGCCAGACCTGTGGAAGCTTGTCTCCAGCTCTTCTCCCCGAGCTGGCTCATTAAATGGCCTTCCAGGCTCCTTTGGGCTCCAACCTTCACGGGCCCTGGGGCAATTTATTTCCGTGTGGACGCCCGCTGCAGGTGGTATGGGTGGGAGTGGGGCATGTCTGGCCGCACCTGGAGGGCCACCTCCCCACAGTGGGGTTCTGTGGGTCCTCATCTTCCCTGGCCCTTGCCCTGACCCGGTGCCATGAGCAGGGGGATGGGCAGCCAGACACAGTACTTAACCCCGAGGACTGGGAAGGGGCTCTGGCCTCCTTCCCACACCAGTGCATTCTTGGAAAGCCTCAAGCAGCCCCCACCCCACCCCAGGGCCCAGGGGCTTCCAACCTTTTGAACAAATGCCCCGTCTGGAAGCAGCAACCCTCACACCCCGCTGCCCTTCTGCTCCACACACCTCCAAACACCACCCTCAGCTCTGCTCAGACCATCCTCCTTCTCCACTAGCCACTGCCCACCCTCCCTCCAGTGCCTGGGTGCCCAGCTCTGCCAGCAGGGAGGGGGGAGGTGGCTACCCTCTGCCCTGGCACAGCACCCTGCCCCCACCCCGCCCTGAGTCTCCTCCTGAGTCCCCCAGAGCCTCCTCAGGCTGGCCCCATCTTCCCCCCTTACTACCAGCTTTCTGGCCCCCTCCCCTTCCCAGCTTCTCCAGGAAAGGAGCCCAACTGTGCCCCCAGCAGGTGGAGCGGCAGGGCGGCGGGCAGAGCCTGGCGGCGCAGCCTGAGAAGTGTCCTGCGCTGGCATCTCACAGATTCCTGTTGCAGAGAGCAAAGGAGCCGCCGCCACCCCCACCCGGCCTCCTGCCGCTCCCGCACCCCGGCGGGCACTGTTTGGTTTCTGCTCTCCTCTCCAGGAGAAACGCAGCCCAGTCTGTCCCTTGGGGCGCCCCGTGCCTGTCCGGAGCCAAGCCTTAGCCACTGGGCCATTTGTGACCAGGGTGAGGGTGAGGACCCTTGCTGAGGGCAGGACAGCCAGCCAGGCAGGGGCACAGAGAGCAGACGACAGGGCAGAAGGGAGGCAAGTTTGGGGACAGAGGGTCAAGGCACCGGGACCTTCAGCAGAGGCAGCCGAAGATCAGGGCCCGGTGTGGGCAGGAGGACAGCGGTGCCCAGAGCAAAGTGGTGACTTCCTCGGAGCCAGGCTGGGCTTGGGGCCAGGTGCCCTGGCCCTCGGGGTGGCCTGTCCTTGGGGGGCCCGGCCCAGGAGGGGTGTGGGGGGCGCGGTACTCACTGTTGGACGGAGCGGAGTGCTTGCGGTCATGCCCACCTCGGGCTGAGGCTGGGACTCTGGGGGACTTGGCCGGGGGGCCGGCCGGCGGGGACAGCTGCTGCCGCTGATGTCACAGGGTCAGGAGTGAAACCCGAGGACTGGGCCAATCTTCAGGTGGGAGCCTCAGCCGCACTTTCCTCACCCGGTGTGCTCTGGGCGCAGCCTGGGCGGGGGCCCACTGACCCGGGAGCCACAGAGACACACTCGCCCACTCACACGCACGCACACACACTCACGGGGCACACGTATGAGCCCATACATACAGTTGCTCTCTCTCCCCTGATGAACGTACACAGACTCATCTCATGTGCAAACCTCCTTTCACACTCCTTTCCAGAAACACTCCATGGCACACACACTCACACACTCGTGTGCACGCCCCCTAAGGGCTCACACACTCACATGCTCAGCCAGACATGTCAGTCACCCTTCGTAAGTCACACAGATGCTTCTGCTGTGTATCACACATGCCCACACATGTACGGCTCACACCTACAGACACTTCACGCTCACATCGGGCTCGTACATATATGTGTCATTATATTACGCAGCCCTCTGCGCTCTCCCGCCAGATGGACACCAACGTCACACGCCACAAACACTAGGCTTGTGTCAAGTGGACATCTGTGTGCACACTCACACTCGCAGTCAAGCTCACACCTTCGTGCATCGCCACGCACGTTACTTATTCCCATGCAGCTGTCTGCCCTCATACATTCCCCTGTGCGCATGTACAAAGGGCTACCTACATGTGGTTATTAGATTCTCATCAAGCGAATGCCTATCTGTACACTCACACCTACAGATCACACACCCATATACACTTACACATCACACCCAGACACACCCCACACATCACACACCCACACATCACACACCCAGACACACCCCACACATCACACACCCACACATCACACACCCAGACACACCCCACACATCACACACCCACACATCACACACCCACACATCACACACCCAGACATCACACACCCACACATCACACTCCCAGACACCCACACATCACACACCCACACATCACACTCCCAGACACCCACACATCACACACCCACACATCACACTCCCAGACACTCACACATCACACTCCCAGACACTCACACATCACACACCCACACATCACACTCCCAGACACTCACACATCACACACTTAGACACTCACATATCACACACCCACACATCACACTCCCAGACACTCACACATCACACTCCCAGACATTCACACTCCCAGACACCCACACATCACACACTCACACATCATACTCCCAGACACCCACACATCACACACTCACACATCACACTCCCAGACACCCACACATCACACACTCACACATCATACTCCCAGACACCCACACATCACACACTCACACATCACACTCCCAGACACCCACACATCACACACTCAGACATCACACTCCCAGACACCCACACATCACACACCCACACATCACACACTTAGACACTCACACATCACACTCCCAGACACCCGCACATCACACACCCACACTCCCAAACACTCACATATCACACACCCACACATCACACACCCACTCACACATCACACACTCAGACACACACACACACACACACACACACACACACACACACCTGGAGGGTCATTTCTCCACCACCGCACTCCCCACCCCACTCGCTGGCATCTGTCCCTCAGAGCTTGGGGAGGGGCTGTGGCGGGGGAGGGATGAGGCTGGTTTAGCCCACCTTCCTCCACTCTGGGGCTGTGATGACCCCTAGTGGAGCAGCTGTGAAATGCCCCATCCCACAGCTAGCCCACCAGCGCCTGCCCAGGCAGACACAGAATCCCTGGGTGAATCCAGAATCCTGTCCCCAAAGTCACCTTGCCCCCCCCCCCCCCAGTCTCCCATGCTCATCGCAGAGTCTATGTTTTCTGGCAGTCAGAGCCCCGGCTGAGCTGAGTGCAGGACGGAGTGGGCTTTGAGGGGGATCAGGGAAGCCTGGGGAGGGGTGACCCTCCATCCTGGGGGGGTGGGCCCACAGCACCTCTCCTCTCAGCCTCTCTCTGTGGACACAGCCTCACATGTGGACCCGCCTTGGGGCCAGGCCTGGCTGTGGTTCGAGCACCACCTCACACCCTCAGAGGGGTCTTCTAGGCCAAGGTGTGAACTTGGCATTCTCTGTGCCATTCTTTCTTTTTAATCCTCACCCGAGGATATTTTTCTATTTATCTTCAGATAGAGTGGGAGGGAGAGAGGGAGAGAGAAAGAAACATCGATGTGAGAGGGACACATCGACTGGTTGCCTCCTGCACGACCCGGACAAGGGCTGGGGACCAACCACAACCCAGGTACGTGCCCTTGACTGGAAGTGAACTGAGACTCATCGGTCCGCGGGCCGACGCTCTAACCACTGAGCGAACCCAGGGCTGTGCATTCTTGACCCTGCTGTGCTCGCCGACCTGCCCATCCCACTAGCGTTACTGCTACCGCCAACGCCGTCCCTGGCTGCCTGCCCCTGCCTCTGTGCCAGCCTGCTGCTTCTGGCACCCAGAGGAAAAGCAAGCATTCTGTCTCACGTCCTTCCCAAGTGGTCTCCCCGAAGCTGCTCCTTGGGGTCCCTGTCAGCTCTCCTGGCCCTGCTTTGTCTCCAGTTTGCTTTGCTGGTGGCCACTGTCTGGAGCTCCTGACTGCTGCACTCTGCTCCCTTGGGCGCTGGAGGAGAGGGGACGGGAGGCAGCTGGCATCCCCTTCACGGCTCTGCCCCTCCGGCCTCTGCCGCGTCACTGCCCGGAGCTCTGCGGGGTGAGACTTTCTGTAATGAGGGATTGAAGTAATTAAAGGAAACTGCAGCACACGTGGGGGCGGGTGGCTCATCCCCTCGTAGGGTCGTACGCTGCACCGTCCTGGGCACCAGTCACACTGTCGTCACTATAGATTAGTGTGTTTAAATTTTTTTTTCATCCTCACCCGAGGACAGAGTGGGAGGGAGAGAGGGAGGAAGAGAGAGAGAAAAACATCGATGTGAGAGAGACACATCAAGCGCTCGCCACCCACACGACCCCAACTGGGGCCGGGGACAAATTGCAACCGAGGTACGTGCCCTTAACAGGAACCGAACCCGGGACTCTCTGGTCTGCAGGCCGATGCTCTAACCACTGAGCCAAACCGGCCAGGGTGATTAGTGTATATAAAATGGTCAGTTTCTAGCAGATGGTAGCAAAACATCTAAAAGGAGGGCCTGATTTTTCTAGTTTGCACAAGGTTCTTTTGAATTAGAGATGGGGCTGATTGGAAAACAAAGCTGTGTGTTAAATATGACTTTTTCTTAGCAATCAGGGAGGGATGAAGACCTCCTTCTTGTGACGATTTTCCCCCTTCCTTTGGGGAAGGCTCCTCCCGTACTCCAAAGATGGGATTCTGGTGGGGCTGCTGCCTGCAGGCCACCTGCCCAGCCACAGAGAGTCATGTTCCCTAGGTTTGGCCAATCCTCTTGGCCACAGAGGTCTAAAAGCGGGCTATGTAGCCGAAGGCGGGCCGGTCTTAGTCCTCCCGGGGTTTATATGTATCGATACGAAGGAAAGTAATCTCTCTCTCCAGGATCCTCTAAGTTTGTCCAGAGTCACTGGAGAAAATCTGAAGGTGCCTGGGGTGTGTCTCCCACCTGTCTGAATGAGGAGGGAGTGACACCACCACACAGAGAGGGAGAGATGAAGGAAAAAGGGACCTGAAGACACCTTTGGATTCCTGAGCCAGTTCAACTACGAGACTCTATCACACGAGCCAGAAAAACACCCCTTTTCCTTAAGCCCGTTTAGGTTGAGTTTCAGTTGCCCACAAACAAAAGAATTCTGCAAAACAGAACCACCTTTCAGAAAGTCCCACCCTGGCTCACAGGCGTCAGCCTTGTCACGCCCCGTCCCACCCCCAAGCCCCAGCCTGACCCATCAGTTTCCCCCCTGAGTCATTTGGTCGGGGTAACTTTCTGGGAGCTTCAGGAGGTGCTCCCCCATGGTCGCTGGCACCTCGGTTCCAGAAAACCAGGGAGGGGAGGGTTCTGAAACCATCGCACAGCTCGATGGTGGTGGATAGGATCTTGAGACCTGGGCCTCACCACACGGCGTCCCACTGATGCGACCTATGTGTGTATAAGTCCCCCCAGAGTACCACCGGGGCCTGTTGGACAAAACCACACACACACCTCACCAGGATGACCATGATTTCAAAAACAGCATCATCAGAACCAAAAAAAAAAAAAAAAAAGGAATTTCTTCACTGCTGTGTTTCCAAGGCTCCTTCTCCCATGCCCATGTAGTCACGTAATCCTGCAAAGCGGCATTTAAATCCTTTCCTCCGACCCTCATATTCTAGCTCCTTCCAACTTGTGCCTCTTTAGGAACTGAGCCCAAGAAAAGGGCCCACCGCCGGGTCGGCTCACTGCTCAGCATCCTCACCTGTACCAAAAGGAAGCACGGAAATTTCCACTCAAATTCTTACAAAGGGCCCTTTTCTCTCCTTTTCTGGGGGAGTAAGGAGGGAGCTCCTTTTCCCAGTTCCTTTAGTGACTGCACACTCCTCCTTTGAGTGAACTCCCCTGGTTTTACATACACATTGCCCTATTAATAGACGCTGGGTAATGTTCAATTTTCAACTCTTAAAAAGAACACTGTGATGAACACATTTGATTAGAAATCTTTTTCCATGTGTAGCTTAGTCCCAGGAATAGAGTTTACCAAGGCAACAGGGAGGACTTTGGGTCCGTGCTATCTTGGGACACTAAAAACAAAAAACCCCAAACAAAAAAAACCAAAGATGCAAACAAGAGAAACGGTGAAAAGGAAGTAGGTGGAGTGGTCAATGGCTCAAGGAAAATAATAGCAGGCAGGGCCGTGGCTGGAGCCACCTCCTCCACGGGTGGACTGATGTTAGATCTTCCACAAGCAAAACAGCTCTGGCAGATAAGTGTGTGGCTTTTCCTTTCTTCAAATAGCAAATGTTTCAGCTCCCTTTGACAAAGGACTCGAGTTGAATAGAAGCCGGATAGTTTTATCTCAGCCTTGTCTTCCAAACACAGGATTCACGGAGGGTTAACAGGCAATCTTCTGTTGGAGGTACTGGACCGGTCACCTTTTCCTGCCTGTTTTCTGCACTCACGTCCAGCCTGCGGCCTCCTTGCGCGCCCCCCTGCCTCCAGTCTCCCCTCAGCTGAATTCATTCATCACTGTACTCCTAGACCAATTTCCTCCAATGTTTATTTCAGTATTTCCCTTCACCAAACACAGATTTATCCCAGTGCTACTAGAATAGCTTTTGCCTGGAGTTGTCAGCAGCCTGGGGGCAGACAGGGAGAAAGTGGGGGGCTGGTGGCTTAGCTTGGATTCCCCCAAAGGTCAGGATTTGGGAGCCTGCAGCTTACTTGGAAGGAAATCTCAGGAAGCACTGTGAGGGAGTGGAGAAGTGACCGGAAGAGAAGGAAAGCCAACAGAGTGCATTTGTGAGCTGGCTGTCACTGAGACAGCTGGGGAGCAAGGCCACAGGACTGCTGAGAGGCTGTGGGGAGGACCCTGAGTGTCCCTCTGAGGCCAGGAGGCTGGGGAGCTTACCATCAACTCCTGCCCCTTAATGCTTCAGGGCCGCTCCGGGGATGGCCTCAAGACTGCCTCCCTGTGGCCAGAAAATGCCCCCAGGTGGAGAGACTGTAGGTGAGGGCAGGAACCAATTGCAGGAGACCCCTGGGGGAGGCTGGGGGGTGTGGGCAAGCCCTGACAGCAACTCTATAGTTGCTTCTCTCTCTCTTCCTGCCTCCCTCCATCTCTCCCTCCTGTCTCTGTATCTTCCTGTATCTCTTTCCCCCTTTTTCTTCCTCCCTCCCTTCCTCCCTCTTTCTCTGTGCATGCACACATGTGATTTTTAAGATAGAAATAAGACCTTACTATGCTTACTGATTGTTTTGCTCAAACTTTTGGACATCATTCCACATCAACAGATAGATTCTATACCGAAACTGTCAGTGACAATAGTGTTCCGTCATTCCCTGTCAGACATGTGTTCTTTCTAATCCTGGTTGACATAAAGAGGTGAGGAACCAGATGACTCTTCTTAAGACATGGCTGTGTGCATGTCGCCCCCTTATTTCTCTCCTGCTCAAAACCCACCAAGAGCTCTCCATCACCCATATGGCGAATCCTCAATTCCATAACGAGGCCTTTGGGTCTGACCTGTCTCTGCCTGGGCTGCTGGAACTTCTCTCTGCCCAGTTCCTCCAGCACAGCCGACAGTTTGACCCACGGGATCATCGCAGGCCCTGTCCACTTCCGTGTCTGCAACTTTGCTCAGGCTGTGTCCCCAGCCGGGGTGTCCTCTTCCCCCCACACTGCTTGGCCCCATCCCGAGGGCCTCCACCTCCCTCAGAACTCATCCCTCAGTGATTGAGTCCTCTCTTCTTCATGATCCCTTCTTGCATGTCTCACCCCTGGGGGACTTTGCACACAGTCTTGTATCTCTGCTCTCTTCTCATGGCTGCGTTTCCACTTCCCAGCAAGGCTGGGACCAGCGAGGATGCTCTGTCTCAGTGTTCAGAAGCGCGCCTTGCACACGGGCACTCCTCGGTCCAGGTAGCTGATGGTGAGCACAGGACTGGGTTTGTCTTTCTCCCTGGATGGGGTGGAGATGGAAAGGTGCACCTGTGTCCCCCCACTCACCAGGGCCTGTGACCACAGTGCCCGCTCTGTTTGCTGATGGCTGTTGAAGCCACAGACCCACACGGACAGCTAGTGAGCTATCCACAGGCCCCTCCCCTGGAGACAGGGACTGAGGCGCAAAGGAAGAAGGGGAAACGGTCTTCCTGATTTGAGATGCCAGGACTGCCGGGAAGGGTTGCTGAACAGAAGGGGAGGGTGGGGAAAGGGCAACTCAGGGGGTGCTAATCCCAGCTTCCTGTCCTGATTTTCCTTGACTGCTGCTTAGGGCCTAGCTTACGTTGTTCACAGCTACAGAAATAGATCTCTCCTCTCACCTGTTCTTAAGCAAAGAAGACCTTAAGGACTTCCTGTCAAAGAATGCATGCTTTGGTCATTTTTCCAGGATGAGGGACAGTAATGGGCATTGCCGCTGAACTCCCGGGGATTCTCCACCTCCGAGGAGGATGGGGTAGGGGCTCACCTTGGCGAGGAGCAGGGGGCAAACAGCCACGGGGGGTGGGGGGGTAGGGGGGGTGGGGGGATGGTGGGAGGAGTCAAGGGCCCAGCCACCTGTTTCTGGCCAGGGCTCAGCCTTTTCTGTGAACTTGGTTGGTGTTTCCTTCCTTTGTCTGCTCCAGAAACCACCCTTGGCCAAAGGACTCCCCTCTGACTCAGAGTGACAGACAACAGATCCTCTGCCCACCTCTCACCCATCCCTCTCCCCTAGCCCGATCCTACAGACGTCTCTTTTCCTGCTTAACTCATCATCTTAGTCAGGCGAGCTTTGGAACCCGAACACAAAGTGTCTGAGTTAAGGCCGGCCTCCCCAGCCACTCACGCATTCACTCAACAAACACAAGCCCCCCAGACCCGGCACTGGAGGTGTGTAAGGAACAGTGACAGCGAGCGATAAGACGTGATGCCCAGCCCCGGTGCAGGGGGTTGGAGGTGGACATCCAGGAGGAAAAACGGGACTCTTGGGAGGAGGGGTCCTGGGGACCCCATGTCCTTGGAGGTGGAGAGAGGAAGGCAGAAAGCAGAGACTTAGGGCGCAGGCCCCAGGCATCCGGAGCGGGTGGGGCGGCTGGGGCGGCGGGACTTGCGCATGCCTGGGAGGAGACTTTGGCGTCGCGTCGCCAAGGTAACCCTGACCCGGGAAGCAGGCTATGGCCTCCAGGACTGGAGGGAGCTGGGGTCATGCCCCACCGCAGAGTGCAGCCCCCACGGTGAGGGCCGAGCAGGGAGCACAGCTGGCCTTTAGCCTGCCTTTACCGGGGAGGCCTGGGGGTGACGGCAGAGTTGGGGATCCATCCCTGGGGGGCGGGTGGGTGAGAGGGGTACGACGTGGAGGGAGTGGTGGGGGATGCGGAGAGCGACCCCAGCCGGAGAGGAAGAGACTTGGCAGGGATGGGGAGGCCGAGAGGGGAGCCGAGGGAGTTCGAGGCCCCTTGGGGTTAGGGAGGCAACTCTGGGGGGGGGGGGGCTTGCGGGGGAAGGTTGGATCCCAATCCCCTTCTCCGCTTAGCCTGGCCGAGTCACTCCCTCCCTCCAGCCCTGGGTGACCGTTCTGCAACCCCTCCAGTGGGCCGTCCCACAGCCACCCCCCCACCCAGGCCGTGTGAAGGAAGGTGAGACTCGGGGCTCCCTCCTGCGCCTCACCCCACCCCTCCCGGAATGTGTCTGGACGTTAGCACTGCATCCCCACCCCCTTCTACCTCCCTGAGCTGGGTGTCCCGGAAAAGGCCCTAGGGTCTGGCGGAGGGCTGAGGCGGGCATGGAGGTGGGGGTGGGGAGCTGGCGCGGCTGAACCTTGTCCCCTAGACCTGCTGGAGCTGCTGATGCTGCAGAGCGCGCAGGTGCACCAGCTGCTCCTGAGTCGCATGGCGGCAGCATCGCTCAACCCCTGGCCCGCTTTTTCTGGCCCGCAGGTGCGAGGGCTGGGGGGGGGGGGGGGGGCGCCCACCTGCAGGTCCAGGGGTGGGGATCCATCTGGGGTATCCCCTTGAGAGAGGGACCAGGTGAAAGAGGCGCAGGGAGCCAGTTCACATCTATCTGGCTGGGTCTGTTTGGCATCTATTATGTGCCAGCCTCCATGGGTTGGGGGTGGAGCCAGGGTCTCTAAATCCAGATCACTCAGGTCTTGTTTTCAAGGAGGTGTCCCTGCAGTGTGTCCCTCACTGGACTGCAGGCCCAGAGGGACAGGCGCCACCGTACCCTGGGCCTGCAGGGTACTTGGTACTTATCAGGAGCTCAGCTGATGTTTGTTGAACAAGTGAATGAATAGATGGATGACTATGAATGCCAGGCAACTTTGGCTGGACTGGCACAGGAGAGGTGCAATGCCTGCGTGCTCACCTGGTTGGGGTGAGGGAAAGGCTCCTGGGAGGAGCAGGTGGCCTTAGAACCAGCCCTTGCGAGCCAGGTGGGGTTTTGATGATTGGAGGCAGGGGTGTGTCCACCACCCAGGCTGGCAGAGCCCTCCAGGAGCCCTGGGATGAGTGGCTCCGGGGCCTGGCAGGCCAGGAGCAGCTTGCTGGACTCCCACCTCAGCTCTGGAGTCAAACCTGGTTTCTTCCAGTCCCTGCTCAGCCTCTGATTAGCTGGGTGACCTTAGACAAGTTGCTCAACCTCTCTGAGCCTCAGTTTTCCCATCTGCAAAATAAGGGATGAATGTCTCTGAAGTGCTTTGCGTGCGTGTAGTAAACAGCAACCAACAGCAGCCATTTGGTGATGCACATTGGGAAATAATTTAGAGGAACGGAGGAGCGGGGGTAGGGAGAGCCTGACCCTGTCTCACCATCCCCCTCCCTTCGCACAATCCCCAGGTCCACGTGGAGGGTCCCGAGGAGGAGTGTGAGGAGGAGGAGGAGCTGGAAGCCCAGGAGGAAGGGCCTTTGGTGTTCCACCACCACTACCTGCCCTGCCTGATGCCCGCCCTGGGCCCCTTGCCACCCTGGCCAGCGCCTTCTGTCCCCCCTCCCTCACATCAGCCCCACTTGCAGGATGCATCCAGGACTCAGCAGCGCCCTCCTGCCTCCGGGAAAAGGGCCGTGTAAGTGAGGCTGAGGTCTGGGCACTGCCGGGGCCCTGTTCTGGCTGGGTGGAAAAGCTGTCTTGGGGCTGGGGGTGGGGTGGAGGCCCAGAGGCCACTTCCGATGGGGATATTCCTTTTTTCATCCCCATCTCAGGAGAGCCGTGCCCCCACCGCCACCCCCGAGTGCCACAGGGACTGTGGGTGCAGACGTACCCCCGGCTTCAGGTAGGGGCAGGGTGGGTGGGCAGCAGGACCCAGGCCTAGGGATGGGTCAGGAGGCCAGGAGGGTCATGTGTCCCTGAGGGGGGACTGCTACTGTCACTGCTGCAGGCAGCTGGCCTGTCCCCATCCCTTTCCCTCCTCGGGGTCCACTGAGGGAGGAAGGAACCAAGGTGAGGGTGCTGTCTCCCCCACCCAGATTACTACGATGCCGAGAGCCTACCGTGAAGACAGACGCTGGCCCAGGGACCCGTGCCAGCTTCACCGCAGGGCTGGAAACAGCCCTAGAGTCCCCAAGTGCCCCTCTAGTGCTTGAAGCCATGTCTGGCAGCCCTTCTCTGCCTCAGCTCCAACCAGGCCCTCCCCTCCAGGCGAATCAGCCTCCTCTCCATCCCACTAAGACCTGGAGCCAGCCTGATCTCCTCGCTGGAGAGCTTCTTAGAGCGCTGCTCAAGGCCATGAAAACCCAACTTTGCCCCACTGTTTCCTACCCGGGCGAGGGGGAGGCTGGGATTCAGAGCCCTCCCTACACCTCTGTCCTTCACCCCTCCCTCTGGGAAGGCCAGGGCTGCAGGACTCAGTCTGGCCTAGTGATGGAGCAGAAGGTGCGAGGAGAAGACTGATCTTGTTGTCCAGAGCTCTCTAAAGGCCAAGAGTGATGCGGGAGAATCCTGACTGGGAGGGTCCTGGAGCTGAGCCAGTTCCCTTGGGGCCCCCACCCTCACCCCAGGAAGCTGGCTCTGTTGGTCATGTCCTGCTCCAGCCGGGAGTGGCCCGTGTGGGGACAGAGCATCTCTGCCCCTCCTGGCCAGGGGACATGAGGGTGGGTGCCTGGTGCCTGGACTGTTCAGCATGGTGGTGCCCCAGGGCCTGGGCTGGCCAGGAAGGCCGCTGTGAGCGAGAGGGTGGAGGGATGCTGAGGAGACATCTAGGGAGAGAAGTCTAGGCCTCATGGGTCACCTTACTGGCTACTGAGTACTCTCCCAGGAGGAGACATTGAGGCACAGGGTTAAGTCCAGGTGTTTGTATTCAGACTAGAAATGTCCCCAAATCCTCTGCTGCTTGTCATTGTCCTGCAGCCAGGGCTGGACCATATTCCTGAGGGCCACACGAGTTCCAATGGCTGCAGTGGTAGCGGCCCTGCCCCTCCGCGGCTATGACTGGTAGGCCTGCCTCAGTCTGCTCCAAGCTGCTTGCACCCCGTAATTGCCTATCCGCCTCTGGTGCCACTGCTGGCCGAAGATGAAGCATAGCAGGACGGATGACACGAACAACAGCAGCAGCACCGACACGACCGTGATGATGATGACCATCTGGTTGTCCTGCGCGGGCTCTAGGAAAGGAGGGGGCAATGGGCTTAGAAGTCCTCTGGTCCTAGGTGCCAGGGCCCAAGGCGGCGTGGAGATCCACCCGTCACCTACCCCTCATCCGCCATCCTGCAGTCACCTGTGGTACAGGGTTACAGAGATGAGTAGCACTAACTAGGGGACCAGCCTGGCCTCGATGAGACTGAGGGCAGCTGGCACGGTCCAGGCCAACTTCTCTCTGGGCAGAGCCGAGTGAGTTTCTACCAAACTCTCTGAAGATAGGGAACACCTTGGCCATCAAGAGTCACAGAATAGTGGGGTTTCTAGGAGACCTTAGGGATCAGTTAGGTCAAACTTTTCACTGTAGAAAGGAGCCAAGGCCAGAGAGAGGAGGATGACTTGGTCAAGGTCACACAGCTCACCAATGACCCAGCAACTAGTCCAGGTCCACACTGGGGACTTGGAGCGAGCTTCAGGGAGGAGAAAGCATAAGAGGGCACCCTTGGGATTAGGGGTGGGGCCCTGGTGCCTACCCTCTGAGCTGGCAGACTGGGCTAACGTGAGGGCCCTGTCCTTCCCTCCCTCCACCCGGGGGGCTCCCCCTCACCATGGATCTCCAGCACCTGGGGCTCAGAGGTCTTGCGAATGATGCCTCCGCCACGAGACCGCAGGTCCAGCTCAGCCTGGCAGGAGAAGTTGTGACGACCGTCGTCCTTGTGCGCCGTGCTGTTGTGTGTGATCATGGCTTCCTGTGGGGCAGCTGTTGACCTCCCAAAGGTCTGCATGTGCAGGGGCTTCTTGCCACGGAGCAGGGTGAGGGTGAGGTTCTCAAGGGGTGCCACGGCCTGCACCCTGCACTCAATGGTGAAGGATTTGCCCACAGTCACCCAGGTGGGCTGCAGCTTCAGCAGTACTTGCTCTGGAGGGTCTGCAGGGAGACAGCGGGAGGCCTGGTTAGGGTGGAGGTGCAGCCCCCGCAGGCCCACCCAGCCAGAGCATCCCCAGCACACTGTGTTCTCGGACCCCTGGCTGGACCGGCGGAGGAGGAAGTCGGCTGGGGCCTGGCCTGCTCCAGAGCGTAAAGAGAGGGAGAAGGAAGCAGTTCGGGGTGAAGGATGTACCGGGTGGTGGTTTTACGAACATGGTAGTTTCTGGAATGGACAAGAATGGAAGTGGTCAGGTGTCTACAAAGAGAGGGACCAGAAACTGAGCAGCCAACTAGAAAGATATAAATGCCTGCATCTGTCTCCTTCCTCTCCAGAAATGAAACACTAATTTCAAAAATTAATAGTTGGGTGAATGTGTCCGGAGAGACTTAGAAGGGCGCGCTCCCTGGAACTGGGCTATGGACTGTGAGGTTCTCACTTAAAAGGTGAGGGCTGAAGTCAGGCCTGCCGTAGGTCTCTAGGGTCAGCCACCTCAATCCCTTATGAAACAGGTCCCTTGGTGTGGCCTGGACTTCTCTTTGATCCAGAACACCTTGCCTCCATCACCACAGGAAAACATGGGTTTAGGACATCTCTCTGGTCATTTGATCCACTGACATCAGTAATGGGAGGCCCCGAGCGATGCCCTTAGTGCGGAGAGGTTGAGAGAATCCTGGCCTGTCCAGAAGGTCTCCAAGGCTCATGGGCAGGTGTGTGTGTGATGGTCCCACATTTGCCAAGGGCCGTCAGGGGAAGATAAAAGCACCTGGTGACTCCTCAACCTTCTCACGATGAGGTGAAGGGGCCACTGGAGAGCATGCAGCCCTCCTGATGGTGCCCCCCTATTCTTCATGGGACGTGGGGTGTCCCGCTGACGGGGCTCCTACTGAGCTGGGAGGACACTGTGAGCACTGCAGGGGCGGGTGTGGGGGGGGGGGAAGGACTTTTAGATTTGTATAAACCTTGCCTGGATCGCCCTCTTCTGAGCAAGCCTCAAAACTGAGGTTGCCAGCAGGCTCAAGGAGGCCAGCAAAGGGTGTGAGTAGAGCCTGGGTACTGCTCCTTGTCACTCCAGGAGCCCAGGGAGGTGGAGGTCATGCCGGGAGCGGCCAGGGGCAGGAACACTCAGTACACAGGCTCTGCCCTGGGGCAGGAGGGCCCTGTGAGAAGCACTCACGGTACACGCTGATGCTGGCGTTCGTAGACACCTGCTTCCCAGAGCAAGTGAAGTAGCAATACATGACCGTGTCCTCGGAGATGTTGGAGAACCTGTACAGCTTCCACTGAGGTTGTTCGTCCAGCAGAGTCTTGCTTAGGGTGGTCTCCACACCACCGATCTCTGGCTGGGGACAGTTGGTACTACAGTTGACCTCCCAGGACCCTCCGAGCTTCACCACCTGCTGCTCTGGCCACATGTACACCTGGAACGCCTCCTCACCAGACCCTAGAAGACCAGAAACTCTGGGCAGAAGATGTCTCCACTGATCTGCCCAGTGGAGTTGCCCACCACTGGCAGTCTGATCAAGGCGGAGGGGCCCAAGAAGAAAGGCCGGGGATGGTCCCCTCTGCTCCTTGACCCTTGACCCTTGTTCAGGCCTTGCGTAGACTGGGGAGGCTGCCCTTGAGCTGTCTTCCTGTCTCCGGTTGCCCTTCCTCTAACACATCACCTCTAGATAAGTCTTCCTCATGCACATCTGTCTCCATGGAGAGGGATCCTATTTGACCTTCAAGGCCCAGCCCTAATGTGCCCCCCTCCATGAAGGCCTCTCTGAGATGGAGGTGGACTGTGGCTTCTGAGCTCCTGTGGCCCAGAGTTCAACCCATCCCTCCCTCCTTTCCTTTCTTCCTCAAATAATTTTTGAACACCTGCTATGTGGTACTGTTCTAGGCTCTACAGGAGTGAGCAAAGCAGACCAAATCCTGTCTTTGCAGAGCTCACATTCCAGTGAAGGAAACAGACAATAACAAACAAATATCCAGTCCGGCCGGTGTGGCTCAGTGGTTGAGCATCGACCCATGCACCAAGAGGTCGCCAGTTCGATTCCCAGTCAGGGCACATGCCCAGGTTGTGGGCCTGATCCCCAGTGGGGGACATGCAGGAGACGGCCGATTGATGTTCTCATCGATGTTTCTATATTTCTCTCCCTATCCCTTCCTCTCTCTCTAAAATCAATAAAAGGACAAAAGTTTTTTAAAAAGCAAACAAATATCCAGCCCATCAGATGGTGGTAAGTGCCTGGGAAAGGACACAGGGAGTGGGGCGGGGTGGCCATTTTAGCACAGGCCTCACTGAAATAACGACATCTGAGCAAAGACACGAGGGAGGTGGGGTGAGCCCTGCAGATATCTGGGAGAGAGTGTTCTGGGGAGGGAGCTGCCAGCTCACGTGCCCTGGGTCGGGGCTGGGCCTGGTGTGTTTGAGGAACAGCGAGGTGTTCAGGATGCTCGAGCTCAGTGAGGAAAAAGGGGGAAGAGGAGATCAGAAAGAAAACAGGACCACCTTGCCACTGGCCCATTGTACCAGGGATCCATGTTCGCGTTGACTCTCCCTTAGCCCTTTTGGAGCTTCTAGAAGGCAGGACCCTGTTTCCCACTGTGCTTAGCATGATGCCCTGTGTGTGACAGACTCAGGAAGTATTTGAGGCACGAAGATTGAGCCCTCAGTACTCTCCTCTCTCTCGGCAATGACCAGGAGGGTCCTTGATCCCAGCCAGCTGGGCCCAGCCTGTGCCCGGTGCTAGCGCCAGGCCACATGCCCCCATTCAGCCCTTCTGTGGTGGTGTATACTGAGGGGGCAAGAGAGGCGCTTTGCAGGCCGTTAGAGCTGCATTTGAATCCTGAGTTCACCGTGTACCAGCTATGTGACATTAGGCAAGGTACTTTTTCTCTCTGAGCCTCAGTTTCTTCATCTGTAAAAAGGGCTAGTGATTCCTTTCCCAATGTTGTTGTGAAGGTTCAATGAGATAGCACTTTAAAAGCACCTGGCAGGCCCGGCTGGTGTGGCTCAGTGGTTGAGCGTTGACCCATGCACCAAGAGGTCGCTGGATTGATTCCTGGTCAGGGCACATGCCCAGGTTGTGGGCCTGATCCCCAGTGGGGGGCATGCAGGAGGCGGCCGATCGATGTTCTCTCTCATCGATGTTTCTCTCTCTCCCTCTCCCTTCCTCTCTCTCTCTAATATCAATAAAGGAAAAAATAAATAAATAAGTTTACAAATAAATAAATAAAAGCGCCTGGCAGGTTGTCTAGAACAGGGTTGTTGACACATGGTGGCATTTTCCCTCATAGTCCCCTTGACTGGTAGGGGTTTCACTTTTGTTCTGAGGGTAGTCAGAAGGTGAGGCCCTCTGCTGCCCCCTTCTGTCCCCTAGGCCACACCTGAAGACCAGCTAGGGCATGCCTTCACCTTCTCTTGAACCCCAGCCTCCCTTCACCTCCTCAGGCCCCTACCCAGCCCACCATGTAGCCTCCACAGCCTGCCACATCCACTCGCCATGAAGCTGTGGGGCTATTCCACCTGGTGTCCAAAAGGCCAGGACCCTCACCTGCTGCCCGGAGTCACAGGAAAGCCAGGTTGCCATAGCATCTGGTACCCATGGCTGGTGGCCACTATGTTCAAAGCCTCAGAGACTTCAGGGTCAGCACCACCACCCAGAGGCAGCCCGCCCTCTGGGCTGGCACTGCCTCGTCAGGAACCCCAGGCACTGGCTCACCTGGGCAGAAGATCAGGGCAAGGAGGGCCGCGGGCAGGCCCCAGCAACAGAAAGGGGACATCTCAGATGGCATCCACGGGCTTGCAGCTGAGAGGCCCTGGAGAGGACAGAGTGCGGATCAGGGAGTGACCTGAAATCCAGCGGAACCGCCAGCCTTTTCTAAGCTGGTGACTGCATTTCCTCTCATTATCTGAGCGGTTCTTGGGAAGCCACGTGGAAGGCAGGCCCCAGGGCTGCAGGCCTGCAGGAGTCCAGGCAAAGGAAGTGGGAAGCTGCTGATAAGTGGGGCCATGACTCGATCCTCGGGCATGCTCAGTTGAAAGGTGGGTGCCCACGCGTGTAGACAAGCATGTGTATGTGTGAGAGACGTGTGTGCACACGGGATCCCGGTGCACTGTGTGGGCACAGAAGACAGTGATGACCATAAGCCCCAGATCTGGGGAACCCCAAATCTCACAGGACACATTGTTGGGGTCCCCTCTGGGAAGAAAATATCCGAAGTCAGGACCTGTCCAGGACAGAGGCACCACAGCAAAGCGGATAAAGAGCTGGGCTCTTCCAGGGAAACGTGGGTGGGAACTGGCGGCGCTCCAGCTAACAGCCCAGCACGGGTCTACTTAAACCTCACCCTCAGCCTCAACCTGGCCCTGACTCAGCTGGTGCAGGGACAGTTTGAGGCCCAGAGCTTCAGGAAATGTTTCCATAATAGTCCCAAGCAGCCCAGGCAAAGACAGAGGTGATGGGTTCAGTCTGGCTGCAGCCCGAACCCCCAGCCTCCATTTCCACACCTGGTTTATGGGGTCTCTCTTCCCCCACCACCGGGAACCTTGGTCTGGGGTTAAGGCCTGACAAGCGGCACTGTGTTCCTAGGAGGCTTTGTCACCTGCTGTGGGGATCCCCAGAAGCAGGGAGCAGGTGAGAGGGGGTTTCTGGCGGTGGGGAGGGTCTTGCCAGGAGGCTTCTGATCCTGCCGCATCCAGCCTTCTATTGCCCGGGTCATGGCCGGGAGGCCCTGGGACCAGCTGGCCTGGGAGAGACAGGACAGAAGCCGGCTTCCTTGTTTTCTCAGGGTTACCTGAGATGGGCCCTTCCCAAAGGAATGCCCCAGAATTTTCGGGGCTCAGGCCAAACCTCGTTCCTGGGTTGGGAGGCATGGCGAGGCCATGCCCTTCTCTTTGGCTGCGGAGGTCAAAGGCTGTTACATTGTATGTAGTCGTCCGGGACAGGCTGCTGGGCCTCAGGATGACACAGAGAGAAGATGGAGAGGAGTGTGGGGCTGACACCAGCCCAGGGGCCTAGACAATGGGTCTGCAGTGGTAGAGGCTCTGTGGTCTCCACTGGGCCTGAATAATAACACCAATAACTACAAAAATAGTAACTGTTGGAGGCCACTTTAGCTTTAGGAATATTAAACAGTCTCTGTGAGCTGTTTTTGAGAAAAACTTTGTTCTGCAGGGGTCGCCCCAACCCTAAGTCTTTGCACAGATATGAGAACTATGCAAAAAAAAGGGAGGCACACAGTAACCTTGCCTCAAAATAAACAAAACTAAGGAGGCATACAGTAACCTTGAGAACTGCTGAATCTTTCTGCAAAATTGCTAATTGCTAACCATGACATCTGTTTCTGTACGCGCTTGCTTGCCATAGACTGCAAAAACCCTGCCCTATGGAAGCACCCCCCTCCCTGAGCTCGGGGCTGCTTCCTTCCTCTGCGAAGGTTGGGAACAGTCCCTGCGCAGGTAATAGAGCTCTTTCAATTTGGCCTATAGTGGAGCCTGAGTGTTTGCTTCTCGCGGGTTACAACATTTGGAGGCCCCAGCGAGATTTACATAAAGAGGACTCCCCACTTGGGGTGCACCTCCTCAGGCTCCGGCGGATGGGAATCCGTGGTCCTCCGGAGAGCTAGGGGAAGGCCTCGGAGAGACGTTCCTCCGCCCCAGCCTCGTGGAGACCTGTCTGTCCCCTCTGCCACCCTAAAAGCACATATAAAGAGCACCTGAACATCTGGATTGGGCCCCAACTCTGTTTCAGGACATCTTCAGGTAAGCCTTTCTGTTTCTGTTCTCTGCAGAGAAACATAGGGGAATGGACTAGCTGGATGCAGCGCTAAGGTCCTACCCCGGGGCCAAGCGAGACGTCGCTTGTGTCCCATCCGGTTTTCAGTATCTGTATCTGTGCTCTGTGTTGTTTGTTTGTTCGTCTTGTGCCGGCTCTCACTCTCTTCCCCCCCCAACAGCATGGGCCAAGGACCGTCTTGACCCAAGAACCCCCTCCAATGCCTTCTAGATAACTTTTCTGATTTCTCTAGTAGAGCAAGAGGATACGGGGCCAGTCTGAACCCTGAGTTCCTACACACCCTCTGTGAGCTGGAATGGACATCCTTTCGAGCCTCCTGGCCCTCAGAAGGCTCTTTTGATCTCTCCCTACTTTTCGAGGTACGGTTGGTGGTCTACCGGAGCCCAGGACACCCTGATCAGGCCCCATATATAGACACGTGGATAGATACTGCCACGGATAAGCCAGGGTACATTAAGAAATGTCTCTGTGCTGACAAAAAGAAGATTCTCCTAGCTGGACCACCCACCGCCCCCGAAAAGGACCCAGAAAAACGTCCAACGAGACGCCTTTACCCCGTCCTAATGGATCAGTCTGAGGACCCCCTCACTGACCCAGGAGTCAGACCTCCCCCTTATCGGCATCTGCCTTTAGCCCAGGGTGGGGCCGAAGCTCAACCTCTGCGCCCCTCTCATAGCCGGGGAGGCACCCTTTGCCAGGCACCCCTACAACCGGAGGCGCTGCTCCCAGACTCTTCTGCCGCCATTCTACCCCTTAGGCAGGTGGTGCCCCCGGTGGGAGGGGATCCCACCGCCCCTTTATGGTCTATGTTCCCTTCTCTACTTGTGATTTATATAATTGGAAACAAGAGAATCCCTCCTTCTCTGAGAAACCACAGGGCTTAATTTCCCTCCTAGAAAGGGTTTTTCACACCCATCAGCCGACCTGGGACGACTGCCAACAGCTTCTCCAGGTCTTTTCACTTCAGAGGAAAGGGATAGAACTCACCGAGAGGAAATAAAAACTATATTAGGCCCAGATGGACTGCCTCTCACCAATGTCCAGCAGCTAGAAGCCCGCTACCCCGGCTCTCGTCCTGACTGGGACCCAAACACTGACCTGGGGAGGAACAGCTTACAGCAATATCGCTGGTCTCTACTGCAGGGCCTCAGGGGGGCTGCTAAGAAGCCCACAAACCTGTCAAAGGTCAGCGAGACAATCCAGCAGCCGGAGGAATCCCCGGCAGCATCATTAGAAGGCCTATTAGAGGCCTATCAGCTATTCACCCCCATTAACCCTGAGGCACCGGAGAACATTGCCTTTGTCACTCAGTCAGCCCCAGGTATCCGTAAGAAATTGCAGAAACTTGAGGGATTTGAAGGCAAGAACCTTAGTGAGCTCATAGAAATAGCTCAGAAGGTGTTTAACAATTGGGATGGCCCTGAGGCAGCTCGCACCAAGCAGATGACAAAGATAGTGGTCGCTGCCCTCCAGGAAACTAAAAAGGGAAACCAAGAAAGACTCCGAAAAGGGCAACGAAAGCCAGAGGGCAACCCTCAAACGCCAAGGCAAAATTTGGACTCAGACCAATGTGCCTACTGTAAGGAGAAAGGACATTGGAAAATTGCCCCAAGAAGAAGGGCCAAAAGGGACCCCCACGGAACACTATCCTCTTAGAGGACACTGAATGAGGGGGTCGGGGTTCCTACAATCTGGGCCCCCAGGAGCCCAAGGTAACCTTAAGAGTTGGGGGCCAAGCAATGGAATTCCTAGTAGATACCGGAACCACATTCTCAGTTTTAAAGGAAACCCAGGGACCCATCACTGAGACACGGACTCAGATTGTGGGGGCAACCGGAAAGCCTAAATCCTATCCCTGGACTACCGCCCGGATTACAGATTTAGGAAAAGGGACTATCACTCACTCCTTTCTTGTCATGCCAGACTGCCTCTACCCCCTATTAGGAAGAGACCTTCTGCAGAAACTACAAGCAACCATCTCCTTTGCCGGTGGTGAGTCTACCCTAACCATCCCAGAGGGGGCCCCTTCATCAATTCTAGTCCTTGTTCTTCTTTCCGAACAATACATTTTCTACGAAGGGATAGGGCAACAACAGGGGTCACAAACCCTCCTTGAAAAATGAAAAATTGAAATTCCTGAGATATGGGCGGAAACCAACCCACCAGGGCTGGCGAGACACCAGCCCCCTGTAATTGTGCAATTAACGGGCACAGTTTCCCCTATTCGGGTGAGGCAATATCCCGTAGCCTGGAAGGCAAAGCGGGGAATTGCGAAGCACATCCTCAGACTGAGAGAGGCGAGGATTTTAGTACCGTGCCAATCGGCCTGGAACACCCCATTGCTGCCGGTTCGAAAGCCGGGAATCGATGATTACCGGCCAGCTCAGGACTTGCGGGAAGTGAATGCCCGCACTGAGACTATACACCCCACGGCGCCTAATCCCTACACCCTCCTCAGTCTTGTGCCACCCGATAGGGATGTCTATTCAGTCCTAGACCTCAAGGATGCTTTCTTCTCCATCCCCCTGTCGCCCCTCAGTCAACCTATCTTTGCCTTCGAATGGACTGACCCTGATGGGGGCGTCTCAGCTAACTTGGATGAGACTTCCCCAAGGGTTTAAGAACTCGCCCACTCTGTTCGACAAGGCTCCAAGCAGAGACCTCCTGTCCTTCCGAGAGCAACACCCCTATGTGACTCTCCTTCAATATGCAGATGACCTTCTCCTAGCTGCCGCTTCTCAGCAGGACTGTGAACGCGCAACGGAGGCACTCTTAAGAGAACTAGGGCGACTTGGTTACCGGGTCTCTGCGAAGAAAGCCCAGCTCTGCACATCCTCCGCTACCTATCTCGGCTACAACCTCGAAGGAGGTAAGCGCTCCCTGTCCACCAACAGGATTGAAGCCATCCTGCAGATCCCGACGCCAACCACCAAGAGACAGGTGAGACAGTTCCTTGGCGCCGTTGGGTATTGCCGCCTCTGGGTACCGGGCTTTGCAGACATAGCTAAGCCCCTATATGCCAGCACTGGGAGAAAGGAGAGCCAACTGATCTGGACTGACACTGAACAGAAGGCACTTGAGGAATTAAAGCAGGCGCTTGTCTCTGCACCTGCCCTGGCCCTGCCAGATATCACCAAACCCTTCCAGCTCTTTGTTGCTGAGACTAAGGAAATTGCAAAGGGGGTACTAACTCAGACTCTAGGACCTTGGAAACGGCCTGTGGCCTACCTGTCAAAGAGACTTGATCCAGTAGCTGCTGGCTGGCCAAGCTGCACGAGGGCCATAGCAGCCACGGCCCTCCTAGTAAAGGAGGCATCCAAGCTAACTTTAGGACAGGACCTCCAAATTATAGGGGGACATACTGTTAAGACCCTCCTCCAGTCCCCACTGGACAGATAGATTTCAAATGCTAGGGTCACTCAGTATCAAGTCCTCCTACTGGACCCCCCAAGAATCCAGTTCCTGAAAACAGCTGTCCTGAACCCAGCCACCCTACTCCCAGATGATGACCCGAGAGAGCCCCTACACTATTGTCCCGAGGTTCTAGAGGCCCTCACGAATTTGCGAGCTGACTTAAAGGATAGCCCCTTGCCTGAGGCTGAACTAGAGCTGTTTACAGATGGGAGCAGCTACATCCAAGAAGGGACCCGATATGCAGGGGCAGCCGTGATCACTCAGTCCGAAATTATCTGGGCTCAGGCGCTGGGCCGCGGAACCTCGGCCCAGAAGGCCGAGCTGATAGCACTCACCCAGGCCCTGAGACATGCAAAGGGAAAGACGGCCAATATCTATACAGACAGCAGATATGCCTTTGCCACAGCCCATGTACATGGGGCACTGTACCAGGAGCAAGGACTCCTCACCTCTGGAGGGAAACAGATCAAAAACCGGGAAGAGATTCTAGCCCTCCTTGAGGCCATCTGGCTCCCCACGAAACTAGCAATCATCCACTGTAAAGGGCATCAGACTGTTGACTCACCAGTAGCAAGGGGGAACAACCTAGCGGATCAGGCAGCAAGAGAGGCGGCCCTAAAAACCAGTGGGGCCGCTAGAAATTCTGCCGGTCCTTCCCCAACTGCTGTTGCCGCAGGAGCCCAACTACTCCCCCAAGGAACAGGAAACAGGAAAAGAATTAAACTGTTCAGCAGGGCCGAACGGCTGGCTCCTCCCGCCGGACCGACGGGTCCTCCTGCCCGAGGCCTAGGAAGGGGCCTCATTAAGCAACTCCACCAGAGCACCCACTTGGGAACTAGGAAACTAACCCAACGCATCAGGCAGCACTTCTACGTCCCGGGACTCCAGAAACAAGTTCACTCTGAAGTGGCCCGATGCCCCATCAGTGCTAAAGTGAACCCGATGCCCCAAGGGAACACTAGTCCCGGGGTCCGGCAACGGGGACGGGCCCCAGGGGAACACTGGGAAGTAGACTTCACGGAAATCAAACCAGGAAAACTAGGCTACAAGTACCTGCTAGTTTTCATTGACACTTATTCTGGCTGGACTGAAGCCTCCCCCACCAGAGGTGAATCGGCTGCCACAGTTGTTAAATACCTTCTGACTGAGATCGTTCCCCCATTCGGCCTCCCTTTAGCTTTGGGGTCCGACAGTGGCCCGGCATTCATTGCCAAAACCTCTCAATTATTAGCCCAAAGTTTAGGGATCACTTGGAAACTGCATTGCATATATAGACTCCAGAGTTCAGGACAGGTGGAAAGGATAAAACAATCAAGAAGACATTAACAAAGCTCCACTTGGAGGCTGGCGAAAACTGGGTGAGTCTTCTTCCTTTTGCCCTCCTCCGAACG
Source organism: Tadarida brasiliensis (assembly GCA_030848825.1). NCBI lineage: Eukaryota > Metazoa > Chordata > Mammalia > Chiroptera > Molossidae > Tadarida > Tadarida brasiliensis. The sequence goes on from CM061273.1 coordinate 54,384,181, forward strand.
CGCTGTACCCCCTATGTAAAGGGTTTGTCTCCATTTGAAATAATTTATGGAACGCCACCCCCAATCCTGCCAAAATTGAGAGACGAACAACTGGCGGGACTCGAGAATAACTCCCTCCTTGGTTCTTTGCAGGCCTTACAACGGGTCAGGGAAACGACCCACCAGCTGGTCCGGAATCACCGCGGTCCGCCACCTGACCCACAGCAGAAAGAGTCACTCCATCATTTGGAGCCTGGAGACTGGGCCTGGACTAGGAGACATCAGACTCCTGCCCTCCAGCCTCGCTGGGAAGGACCCTACCCGGTCATCTTAACAACTCCTTCGGCTATCAAGGTCGCCGGGAAGAAACTAACGGCCCAATTTACTGCAGACATTAATGACCTAGAGAAGCAGATTTCTAACCTAGAAAAAGCCTTGGACTCCTTGGCTAAGGTAGTCCTCCAGCATCGCAGAGGACTTGACTTATTATCCTTAAAACAAGGAGGCCTCTGTGATGCGCTAGGGAAGACTTGCTGCCTCTATGCAAACTATTCTGGGGTCATTAAAAAAACATAAATAATAATAATAAAAAAAGTACAAAAAGCCTCTACGAACTGGTTTGAAAACTTATTCGACTGGTCCCCCTGGCTAACGACCCTAACCTCTGCCCTAGCAGGCCCCGCTCTGCTATTACTAGGATTCACCTCTGGGCCCGTTATAATCAATAGAATAGTCCAGTTTGTTAAGGAAAGAATTCAGTCTGTTAAATTGATAGTACTTAGCTCCCCACACCAGAGGCTCCCCACTACAGAAGAATATATTACTGAGTCAAGGATTTGAATTCCTCCATAAAACCAGTGGGGAATGTTGGCGGCCACTTTAGCTTTACGAATATTAAACAGTCTCTGTGAGCTGTTTTTGAGAAAAACTTTGTTCTGCAGGGGTCGCCCCAACCCTAAGTCTTTGCACAGATACGAGAACTATGAAAAAGGGAGGGAGGCACACAGTAACCTTGCCTCAAAATAAACAAAACTAGGGAGGCATACAGTAACCTTGAGAACTGCTGAATCTTCCTGCAAAATTGCTAATTGCTAACCATGACATCTGCTTCTGTACGCGCTTGCTTGCCATGGACTGCAAAAACCCTGCCCTGTGTAAGCACCCCCCTCCCTGAGCTCGGGGCTGCTTCCTTCCTCTGCGAAGGTTGGGAACAGTCCCTGCGCAGGTAATAAAGCTCTTTCAATCTGACCTATAGTGGAGCCCGAGTGTTTGCTTCTCGCGGGTTACAACAATAACACCACCACGATAGTGAACATTTACTGACTACAGGTCACAAGCACTACACAAACATTAACTAATTAATCCCCCAACTCTATAAGGTAGGTACTGTTACTGTCCCCATCTTACAGATGGGGAAACTGAGTCACAGAGCGATTTTTTTTTTTTTTAAGTGATTTGCCCAGGGTCGAATACCTAGGAGACAGTGAACGAGCATAACGAGCAAGAGGCAGCCTGGTGGCCGCTGAAACCCCCCGGAGCAGGGCCAGGAGAAGGATTCTTAAGGGCTCAACCCCTTGGGAGGAAAATGCAAGGCAACAGAAGGACAGAGACATTGCTGGGCCGTCCTTGCCATGAGGGATTTGGGAAAGGTAGGTGGTTCATGTTGGGAAAGCTCCAATTTCCAGAAGGGAGAGTGCCTGTGAGCCCAAGCCCACACGCAGCTGGGCGAGCCTGACTCCATCCCCACAGGTCCCATGAGGCTTCTGAGGCCCCGAGAAGCCTAAGGTCCGGCCCTGAGCTCACCAGCCCCTGCTCCCACCTACCAACTCCTCCTTTGACCTCTCCCAGGCCCCGCAGGCCCTCCTTGGTGGGGAACACGTGCCCTGCATGCTAACAGCTCGCACGTCGGCTCCCTCCCTCCCACGGGCCTGCTCCCCCAGGAGAGCAGAAGTCGAATCACACGTTCTGCTCTGTCCACCAGAAAATGACACTGCCTGGCACACAGTAGGTCTTAATAACTGTTCAGTGGGTAGATAGATGGCTGGGTAGATTAGCAAATGAATGAAAGACATAGTCTTTTTGTTGTTGTTAATCCTCACCCAAGGATTTCCATTGATTTATCAGTTGGTTGCTTCCCACATGACCGCGACCAGGGCTGGGGATCGAACCTGCAACCCAGGTGCACACCCTGGACTGGGAAGACCGGGAATTGAACCCGAGACCCTTGGGTCCACAGACTGAGGCTCTAACTGCTGAGCCAAACTGGCCAGGGCGAAAGAATAGTCTCGATAAACAACCCAAACAGCCTTTCTTTGGGTCCACTCAGCCTATCTTTCTCCTTCTGCTGATGTCTCTGCTGGCCCCCAGGCTACAGCTAGGCTGATAGCATAAACAGGGACAGCCAGGGTCCCTTAGTCCCCAAGGATGGGTGATAGGAGTTAGGCCTGGGCAGCGTTTTCCCTGGGACTTTCTGAAAGGGAACTGGTAGGAACAAACCTTCCCCTTCCTGGTCCGGACAGCAGGTGCCCAGGAGTCAGCAGCTGTCTGTGCGCACATGTGCGGGGAGGGAAGAGGAAGAGGGAGAACTGCCAGCTACTGCCTTGCCTCCCAAACCCTCCCTCCTACTTGGAAAACCCCTCCCTCTCTGCTTTCTGTCCCGAGTGTTACAATCCATTCACATCCATTTTCTCAGCCCAGCTCCTTCAACCCCCAGCTGGCAAATGCTCAGAAGCACTCTCTGGCCTTTGAGCGGCTGTGGGAGCTGGATGATTCAGAACTGAGCTCTGTGTATGAGACAGCAGGAGCTGGGCACCAGGGAGGATCGTGGATTCTGGAAGAGTCCAGAGAATTTGGAGCCTCAGTTTAGGAAGTGAGCTCATCTCTTTTCTTTCTTTCTTTTTTTTAAAATCCTCACCCAAGGATATTTTTTCATTAATTTTCAGACAGAGTGGGAGGGAGAGAATGAGAGAGACACATCGATTGGTTGCCTCCCGCATGACCCCAACCAAGGCCGGGGATAAACTGCAACTGAGGTACATGCCCCTGACTGGAATCGAACCTGCGACTCTTCGGTCCGAGGGCCGATGCTCTAACTGCGGAGCCAAACCGGCCAGGGCATGAGCTCATCTCTTCCGCAGGGCTGACTGGGCCTTAATCCAGGGACTTCTCCCTATCACTTCTACTCCTTTTGAGAGGAAACAACTTTCAGCTTAGCACTGTGTTCCCGGCAAAACCATCTTTCAAGAACCAAGATGAAATAAGGATACAGAGAAACAAAGGCTGAGAGAGCTTATTCCCAAGAAGCCTACCCTAAAGGAGCTTTTAAAGACAGGTGTCAGGGAGATTAAAAAATGATCACGGGACACTCTTCTATGTAAGAAGGATGGATAAAAAATTAAATGGCAAATGAGTATGTAACTCCAAACATTCGATCATTGTCTGCAATAATAACATTTATTTGAGAAGTTAAAAAAAAGTTCAAAATTAAAATACTGGACAATAACACATAGGAGAGGGTTACAGTAAAAGCAGTCCAGGCTGGGCCAGTTTGGCTCATCGGTTAGTGCGTCAGCCTGCAGACCGAAGAGTCATGGGTCAAGGGCACCTACTAGGTTGCAGGTTTGATCCTGGCCCCCATCGGGGTCGTGTGGGAGGCAACCAATCAATGTGTCTCTCTCATATCCATGTTTCTCTCTCTCTCCCTCTCTCTCTGTCTCTCTCTCTCTCTCTCTCTCCCTCCCTCCCTCCCTCCCTCCCTTCCACTCTCTAGAAATCAATGGAAAAATAGGCTTAGGTGAGGATTAATAATAATAATTTAAAAAAGCATTCTAGACTCCTGTGTTGTGTAGAAGAAGGGTACACTTTAAGTAATAGGAGCACAGTGAAATTTCAAGGAAAACTAATAGAGAGAGTTTAGAAATTCTAAACCACTTGAGAGGATTAAAAGGTATGAAAACAACCTTCAATCAATAAAAACATTAAATAAGGATAAAAGCAAAGAAAAAGTAGGACAAATGTAAATTTTTAAAAAGATGCTATTAAAATGTCCAAATTTGTAATAATCTCAATAAAAATTAAAAAATTAGCTAGAGTTAAAAGACAGAGATTTTTCGTGTTTTTTTTTTTTTTTTTTTTTTTTTTTAATCCTTGCCCTGTGTTAATCTACTACTGTCTGATGTCTGGATTTAATGCAGGGCTCATACCTCGTATTCATACATCAGTCACAACAGAACTGCCAGGGGAGAGGAGTGGTGCTTGGACCTATGATCTTTACAGATTCTCAGAGTTTGAATGTGATTCAGGCTGGTTCCCTCCGGAAACGACTAGATTCGATGTGACTGGCAAATGGGCGTGACCTGGATCTTGACACATGAGTATGGAATGGTTGAGAGTCAAAGGATGGAAAAAGATATCCCAGGCAAACACCATCCAGAAAAAAGCTAGGAAAGCTCTATTGATATCAGACATAGAGGCCTTTTAAGATAAAAATATTTATCAGGAATCGCGTAAGTGCCTAAAATAGAAGGTCAATTCACCAGGAAGTTATAATAGTCCTAAACGTGGAAGCAACTAGCTTCAAAGAACGACAAAGAGATAAAACCACCATCATAGCAAGAGATTTTAACACTCTTTCAACTATGAATACTGAACCAGACCAACAAACAAACAAAAAAAACCAATAAATGAATAGAAGAGCCGAAACACAATTTAAAAGCTTGATATGTACCTATAAATTAGAGAATACAAATGTTTTTAAAAGATAAGTTTTAAAATTCCATATATTTGGTAATGTAAAAATATCCCCCAAATAACCCATGGGTCAAAGAAAAAAATAGTAGTAATACATTTTTAAATGTTTAGAATTAAATGGTAATTTGAAAAAAACAACAACATGTTGAATTGTAATAAAAAAACACACCATGTTAAACATGTTAAAATTTATGGGATGCATCAAACGTGGTACTTAGAGCGAAATTTATAGTCTTGAATGCTTGTATTAGAAAAGAGCCTGAAATAAGTATCCAATTTAAGTAAGTAGTCAAGAAGTTAGAAGAAGAAAAACAAAGTAAACCCAAAAGTAAACTTGGAGAGAATACTAATGAGCAGAAATCAATAAACTAGAAAACAAAGTAGACAGGATCGATCAAACCAAAGGTTAGTTCTTGAAAAAACTAATAGAACAGGCAAATCTCCGGTAAAATCTATTTATAAACAAAAGAAAGCACAAGTAAGCATTACTGGGAATGAAAACAAGAACATTACAAGATGAAAAAGAAGACGGTACAAATTCACAGAAACACAAAGTACAACAGTGGTTGCCACAGGTGGGGGAGAGGGGGAGGGTGGTGGTTTACTGGTTGTAGTTCAGTTTGTATGAGAAAACTCCAGAAGTTGGTTGCAGAGCAACGTGGATGTAATTTCCACACCAACAATTGCTATCTGACAAAAAGGACTTTTAGGACAAAAATATTAGGGACAGAACAAGTGCCTAAATTAAAGGATCAATTCACCAGAAGCTTCAATATTTCTAAACTTGTAAGCATCAATCTTGAAGAAGCTACAGAGATCAAACCACCATCACAGCAAGACATTTTAATACACATCTCTCAACTATGAATAATGAAACAGACAAAAACGGTTAAGAAGGTACATTTAGTGTTATGTGTACTTTACCACAATTTAAAATAAAAATGACTATAAATAATTTATGCCAAGAAATATGAAACAAAGTGGATCAAATATCAGGAAAATATAACTTACAAAACTTAATCTAAGAAGAAATAAAAAGCCCAAATGGTTCTATAACTATTTTAAAAATTGCCTGGCCAGTGTGGCTCACTGGTTGAGCATCGACCCATGCACCAAGAGGTCGCTGGTTTGATTCCCGGTCAGGGCACATGCCCAGGTTGTGGGCCCGATCCCCAGTGTGGGGCATGCAGGAGGCGGCCAATCATTGTTCTCTCTCATCGATGTTTCTGTCTCTCTCTCCCTTCCTCTCTCTCTCTAACATCAATAAAAGAAAAAAGAAAAAAAAAACTGACTCAGTCATTTTAAACCTTCCCACACAAAAAAAACACCTGGTCCAGATTGTTTTACAGAAGTTTAAATAGAGAGAATTCTAATTTTATAAAAACTTTTTCTGAGAATGGGGAAAGCAGGAACACTCTCTAACTTTTCCTATGAGACCAGTGTAAGCTTCAAACCAAAATAAGACACATGCAGGATGAGAATGAAACATTGGAAGCCAGTCTCACTCATGAATAGAGATGTAACAATTAGGAAAAAAAATGGTAGCAAACCAAATCTAGCAATGTACAGAAATGTAAGACGTCCATGCAAGGGGAGCTAATCTCAGGTGTGCAAAACTGGATTAACAACAGAAGCAAAGCCCACACAGACTGTTCACTAGGTTGGTAACAGTACACTTTGGTGTTCTGTGTCACATCACTTTTGCCCTCTTGTTTTTTTATTTTTTTTTTCTTTTAATAGGTTTTTATTGATTTTTAGAGAGAAAGGGAGATAGAAACATCAATGGGTTGCCTCTTGCACGCCCCCTACTGGGGATCGAGCCCGCCACCTGGGCACGTGCCCTGACCAGGAATCCAACCGGGACCTCTCAGTCCATGGGACAATGCTCAGTGCACTGAGCCACACCGGCCAGGCTTTTGCCCTCTTCTGATATCAGCTGTACCTACAGCGGATGATTCCACATAGTTCCAAGCTTAGACTCACCTTTTGTTGCCAGTGTTCTACCTCAAGTTTACACCATGTTTCTTTTTGCTTTCTGCCTCACGGCTTTCTTCAGTTCCAAAGGAGCCATTTACTGCCTGCTAGTATTTCCCCAAAGTGTGGGAGAATTATGTCCCGTAATTTGCCACCTTCCACCTGAGGGGACAGGAGCTGGCGGATGCGTGCTCCAGCCTTTGTCTTTCCCGTGGGCAATGACGGGTGGCATCTTGTACGCTTGTCAGAGGTCCCAACAGAATCAAGCCCCCTCTGCCTGTAGCTGCACCATCAGTCAAGTACCTTTGAATGGATATTTCCTCTTTCCCTGTTTCCGTCTCTCTGCGTCTTCACTCCCTGCTTCCTGGAATCACCTCTCAAATAACCTACCTGAACCTTAGTCCTTGGCTCCAGGCTCTGGTTTGGAATGAGCCCAAACTAAAAACTTACATGAACAGATTCAAGAAGAAAAAAACAAACGACCATCTCAACAGATGCAGGAAACAGACTGACATTTGACATCGTTTCATGGTAAGAGCTCTTAGCAAATTAGAAGGAAATGTCCTTGACCTGATAAAGAGAACTTACAAAAAGCTTACACATATTATTTTTTTAAGGAGTAATTCTTAGAAACTTTTTTTTTTTTTTTAAATCTGGAACCAGACAAGGATGCCTACTATCTCTGCTTCTATTTAACATTGTACCAGAGGTCCTGGACAGTGTAGTAAGACAAGAAAAAAAAAATTATAGGCCTAGGGATGGGAAGGAGCAAAACCATCAGTGTTTTCATATGATATGATTGCCTAGGTAGAAATCCAAAGGAATGATCAGACAAGTGATTCAAAATAATAAGAGATTTTAGCAAAGCAGCTAGCGGTAAGATCAATATCTCAAAATAAGTTGCTTTTGTGTATATCAGAAACATAAAATATATAGGGTGTCCCAAAAAATGTAGACACAACTTTGAATAATTATAAAGCCAGTGTTTATTACAATACATTGGATTTTCAAAATGTAATAGAATCTACAGACACCCTTTATATTTTTCGGGGGGGGGGGGCAAAACAAACCTTTTATAGTAGAAAAATATAGGAATAACTCTACCAATACATATATAAACCTATAGGAACAAGTTATAAAACCTTATTGAAAGACATTAAATGCAATCTAAATAAGTGGAAGGCTAGTCATTGTTCACAAACAGGAGATTCAGTACTATAAAGATATCAATTCTCCCCTTACTGATATACAAATTCAGTGCCATTCCAATAATCCCAATTTTTCATGAAACTTGAAAGTTGATTTTTAAAATTACACAGAAGAGCAAAAGGACCAACGTACCCCTAAACAAGATTAAGGGGTGGAGGTTTACTCTACTAGATATTAAGATATTATAAAATATGGTATTAGTATAAATGTAGGCAAATTAACCAATGGAACAGAATCAAGAGCCCAGAAATAATTGGTGTAAAACTTGGACACATACAGTGGTAGCTCTGTAGCTCACCGGGCGAAAGGAGGTCTCGATCAACTGGTTAACTATATGGAGGAAAAAGGGGGGACATATAACTCTACCTCATACATGTAGAAATCAGTTCCATCTAGATTAAGGATTTACATGTGAACAAACACTAAAAACTTTTGTAAGAAAGTATAGTAGAATATTTTTGTGTCCTTTGGACAGGGAAGGATTTCTAAAGTGAGACCATGCAATATACAGGTCATGTATCACAGACATGTACACTTGAAACGTGTATGATCTTATTAACCAATGTCACCCCAATACACTGAATAAAAAAGACTCCCAAATCTTGCCCTGCTGGTGTGGCTCAGTGGACTGAGAGGTCTGGGTTTGATTCCAGGCCAGGGCACATGTCTGGGCTATGGGCTCCATCCCCAGTAGGGGGCGTGCAGGAGGTAACTGATGGATGTTTCTCTCTCACATCCATGTTTCTCTCTCTCTCTCCCTTCTTTTCTTTCTAAAAAAAACAACAACAACAACAAAAAAACAATAAAAACATATATATATTTTTAAAAGACCCCCAATCACCAATCATAAACAATTGACAACTTGGATTGCATTAAAGACACATAGGAACATTTCAGAGAAAAAGAAACACATGTAAACAAATAAAAAAGAGATGGACTGGGTTCATCTGAGAAGACAGGCAAACCTGAGTTTAGTCTTGAAAAAAATTTTTTCCTGGGGTCAGAGTCTAGATTGAGTAAAAGCACTACATCAGAAAAATACAAGATTTGTTTGCTAGCATAGAGAATTCAGAAGTAAATAGTTGGAGCCGAAATTGTAATTGGGCTATTGGAGATACTTTTCTTCTCTAGACAATAAATGCATGGCTTGAAATGCGAAAATGGCGGCGAAGTGAATGGAAGCTACACAGACCATCTCCCAGGACCAAACTGGAAATACAACTAAAGTAAAGACAAATCGTCGGGAAAAAGCAACAGAAAAGCAGCTTGCAACGACCATACAACCAGGGACACTGAATCGATCCTGGTAGGATTGTGGAGGCGCGAGAGGGGGGCTGGGAGCCCACAGACAGCAGCGGCCTTGACTGTGAGCACTGCCCTCGGGGTTGAAGCCCGAGCTGGCTCCACAGCGCGGAGGGCCGGGGCAGAGCGCTGAAATAGCCGCAGCCACTCACCTGGGCTCCGGCAGAGGGAGAGTGGACTGGACTGGAACTGTGTGGGGACACTCGGGATTTGGAGCGTGCTCATAGCTTTTGCTGAGTTACAGCCACGCGGGACGGTGCCATCTTGCTCCTTCCCAGGGCTCTGGGGAGAGGCAGCAGCCCCTCCCTCGGAGATCCAGCCACACCCAGGTGGGCCATTGAAATGCAAATCGAGGCTCATTAACTACCAGCATCTGCCCCACCCTCGCGAAATCCTCTCACACTGAACACCTGAGGGAAGTTTTCATTCAACTGAGAACCCAAGGCTCTTCAAGTAACCGGGACTAAATAGCCTCTAGGCAAAAAGCTAGAGGATAACTGAACCTTTTCTGGGCTTGCAAATCTACCCAGGAAAGTAAGACTCACAGTGGTGTATAACGTGGGTCCTCCCACGCTCATCCAAACCCAGTACAGGGAGCCACAAACAGCAGAACACCAACATCCACATGGAAAATTTGGCAGGCTCCAAAAACCACTGAGATAGCCAAAATGGTAAAACAGAGAAACAGATGCCAAATGAAAGAACAAGAGACCTCCACTGAAGATGAGATAAATGAAATGGAGTTAAGCAAGTTAACAGAACTAGAATTCAGAGCCATGATCTTGAGGAAGCTCAACAGCATGTGTAAGGACATCAACACCATGAGCAAAGACATAGAAATATTGAAAATAAACCAACTGGAAATGAAGAATGATATAGCAGAAATGAAGAACACATTGGAAGGACTAAACAGCAGAGTAGAAGAAGCTGAGGACCGGATCAGTGAATTAGAAGACAGGGTAGAAAAAATTAACCAATCAGAAAACCAAAAGGAAAAAACAATGAAAAAACAGGAAGACAGCTTAAGAGAACTGTGGGACAACTGGAAACGTAATAATATTCGCATCATAGGAGTCGCCGAAGAAGAAGAAAATGAGAAAGGGTTAGAGAATATATTTGAAGAAATAGTGACAGAAAATTTCCCTAATTTGGTGAAGGAAGAAGGAATTCAAGTTCAAGAAGCACAGAGAGTCCCAAGTAAGAAGAACCCAAACAGGCCCACACCAAGACACATAGTAATTAAAATGCCAAAAATTAAAGACAAAGAGAGAATCCTAAAGGCAGCAAGAGCTAAGCAACAGGTTACCTACAAAGGAACCCCCATAAGGCTATCAGCTGACTTCTCAATAGAAACACTACAGGCCAGAAGGGAATGGCATGAAATAATCAAGGTCATGAAAAACAAGGATCTGAACCCAAGACTACTCTACCCAGCAAGGCTATCATTCAAAATAGAAGGTCAAATAAAGAGCTTCCCAGACAAAAAAAGGCTAAGGGAATACATTAGCACCAAACCAGCACTGCAAGAAATGTTAAAAGGACTGCTGTAATTAGTAGAAGAAATAGAAAGGAAAATAGAAACACACTAAACAAAAATGGCAATAAATAAGTACATATCAGTAATCACCTTAAATGTAAATGGACTGAACACCCCGATCAAAAGACACAGAGTAGCGGATTGGACAAGAAAGCATGATCCATATATATGTTGTTTACAAGAGACCCACCTAACAACAAAAGACTCACATAGGCTGAAAGTGAAGGGATGGAAAAAAATCTTCCAAGCAAACAGAAAGGAAAAAAAAGCTGGGGTAGCAATACTCATATCTGATAAAATAGATTTCAAAATGAAGGCCATAACTAGAGACAAAGAAGGCTACTACATAATATTGAAAGGATCTATCCAACAGGAAAATATAACCTTGGTAAGCATATATGCACCCAATATAGGAGCACCAAAATACATTAAAAATCTTCTAGAGGACTTCAAAGGAGAAATCAACAGCAATACAATCATAGCAGGGGACTCCAACACCCCACTGACATCACTGGATAGATCCTCTAGACAAAAAATTAACAAGGAAACAGAGACTCTAAATGAAGCACTAGACCAAATGGATTTAATAGATATTTACAGAGAATTACACCCCAAAACTACAGAATTCACATTCTTTTCAAGTGCACATGGGACATTCTCAAAGATAGACCACATGTTAGGACACAAACGAAGTCTCTACAAGTTCAAGAAGATTGAAATCATATCAAGCATCTTCTCAGACCACAATGGCATGAAACTAGAAATCAATTGCAACAAGAACATGCAAAGACATTTGAATACACGGAGGCTAAATAGCATGTTATTAAACAATGAATGGGTTACCGAGGAGATCAAGGAAGAAATTAAAAACTTTCTGGAAACCAATGAAAATGAACACACAACAACACAAAATCTATGGGATGCAGCGAAAGCAGTTCTGAGAGGGAAGTTCATAGCACTACAGGCCTACCTCAAGAAACAAGAAAAATTTCTAATAGACTTTCTAACCTCACAACTTGAAGAACTAGAAAGCAAACAAAAGGAAAACCCCAGAGCAAGTAGAAGGAAGGAAATAGTAAAGATCAGAGCAGAAATAAATGACATAGAGACCAGAAAAACAATTCAAAGGATCAATGAAACAAAGAGCTGGTTTTTTGAAAAGATAAACAAGATTGATGGACCCTTAGCTAGACTCACCAAGAAACAAAGAGAGAGAACCCAAATACACAAAATCAGAAATGAAAGAGGAGAAGTAACAACTGACACCACAGAAATACAAAGGATCGTTAACAAATACTATGAACATTTATATGGCAACAAATTCGCCAATCTAAGTGAAATGGACAAATTTCTAGAAACACATAGTCTCCCAAAACTGGACCGGGAAGAGATAGAAAACTTGAACAAGCCAATAACAACGAAGGAAATTGAAGATGTAATCAAGACTCTCCCAGCAAACAAAAGTCCAGGCCCGGACGGCTTCACGGGGGAGTTTTACCGAACATTCAAAGAAGAACTAACACCCATTCTTCTCAAACTATTTCTAAAAATTCAAGAAGAAGGAAGACTTCCAAACTCATTTTATGAGGCCAGCATAATTCTAATTCCAAAACCAGAAAAAGACACTATAAAGAAAGAAAACTACAGGCCAATATCCCTGATGAACATAGATGCCAAAATCCTAAACAAAATACTAGCAAATCAGATCCAGCAATACATCAAAAAAATTATTCACCATGACCAAGTGGGATTCATCCCAGGGATGCATGGCTGGTTCAATATTCGCAAATCAATAAATGTGATACACCACATAAACAAAATGAAAGATAAAAACCACATGATCATATCAATAGATGCTGAAAAAGCATTCGACAAAATTCAGCACTCATTTCTGATAAAAACGCTCAGAAATTTGGGAATAGAGGGATCATATCTCAACATTATAAAGGCCATATATGAAAGACCTACAGCCAACATCATACTCAATGGGCAAAAACTAAAAACATTTCCCTTAAGAACAGGAACAAGACAGGGATGCCCACTTTCGCCACTCTTATTTAACATAGTACTGGAAGTCTTAGCCACAGCAATCAGACGTGAAGAAAAAATAAAAGGAATCCAAATTGGAAAGGAAGAAGTGAAACTGTCATTATTCGCAGATGACATGATATTATACATAGAAAACCCTAAAGACTCCATCAAAAATCTACTAGACCTAATAAATGAATTTGGCAAAGTAGCAGGATACAAAATTAACGTCAAGAAATCGACGGCATTCTTATACACCAATGATGAACTCACAGAAAGAGAAACTAAAAAAACAATCCCATTTACCATCGCGGCAAAAAATTAAGATACCTAGGAATAAACTTAACCAAAGAAGTAAAAGATCTATTTGCAGAAAACTATAGGACATTGAAAAAAGAAATAGAGGAAGATATAAAAAAGTGGAAGCACATACCTTGTTCATGGATTGGAAGAATTAACATCATTAAAATGTCCATATCACCCAAAGCAATCTATAGATTCAATGCAATCCCCATCAAAATACCAGTGACATATTTCACAGAACTAGAACAAATACTCCAAAAGTTCATATGGAACCAAGAAAGACCCCGAATAGCCACAGCAATCTTGAAAAAGAAGAACAAAGTAGGAGGGATCACATTACCAGATTTCAGGTTATACTACAAAGCCACTGTAATCAAAACAGCCTGGTACTGGCACAAGAACAGGCATATAGACCAGTGGAACAGAACAGAGAATCCAGAAATTGACCCAAGACATTATGCTCAATTAATATTTGACAAAGGTGGCAAGAGCATACAATGGAGCAAAGACAGCCTCTTTAATAAATGGTGTTGGGAAAATTGGACAGCTACATGCAAAAAAATGAAACTAGACCATCAACTTACACCATACACAAGAATAAACTCAAAATGGGTAAAAGACTTAAATGTGACTCATGAATCCATAAAAATCCTAGAAGAAAATGTAGGCAACAAAATTTCGGACATCATACGCAGCAGAATCTTCACTGATACATCACCTAAGGCAACAGAAACAAAGGAAAAAATGAACACATGGGACTACATCAAACTCAAAAGCTTCTGCACAGCAAAAGAAACAACCATCAAAACGGAAAGGGAACCCACTGTATGGGAGAGCATAATTGCCAATGATACATCAGATAAGGGGTTAATCTCCAAAATATATAGAGTGCTCATACAACTCAACAAAAGGAAGACAAAGAACCCAATTAAAAAATGGGCAGAGGAACTAAATAGGCACCTCTCCAAACAGGACATACAAATGGCTAAGAGACATATGAAGAAATGCTCAACATCACTAATCATCAGAGAGATGCAAATTAAAACAACAATGAGGTATCACCTCACACCTGTCAGAATGGCCACCATCAACAAATCGTCAAACAACAAGTGTTGGCGAGGGTGTGGAGAAAAGGGGACTCTAGTACACTGCTGGTGGGAATGCAGACTGGTGCAGCCACTGTGGAAAACACTATGGTGTTACCTCAAAAAATTAAAAATTGAATTGCCATTTGACCCAGTGATCCCACTTCTAGGAATATACCCTAAGAAACCTGAAACACCAATCAGAAAGAATACATGTACTCCCATGTTCATAGCAGCACTATTTACAATAGCTAAGATCTGGAAACAGCCCAAGTGCCCATCAGTGGATGAATGGATAAAAAAGCAGTGGTACATATACACAATGGAGTACTATGCAGCTGTAAGAAAGATCTCTTATCCTTTGAAATGACATGGAGGGACCTCGAGAGTATTATCCTAAGTGAAATAAGCCAAGCAGAGAAAGACAAATATCACATGATCTCACTCATTTGTGGAATATAATAAACATAACAGTCTGAAGAACAGGGTAGACCCAGAGATGTGAAAGTAGGGCACAGACTGACAACCCTCAGAAGAGGGGATGGGGGGGGGAGGGAAGAGATAAACCACAGAACTTATACGCATGTACGCATAACTGATGGACATGGACAACAAAGCTGGGGACGGGGTGAAGGGTCGGGGAGGAGGGTGTCAATGGGGAAAAAAGGAGAAACTTCTGTAACAAAAATAAATTAATAAAAAATAAAAAATAAAATAAAAAAGATGCTTTAACTCAATAGTAGCCAGGAAAATTAAAATTAAAACCACAGCGGAGCCTTGGCCAGGTGACTCAGTTGGGTGGAGCGTCATCCTGAACACCAAAAGGTTTCGAGTTCGATCCCCAGTCAGGGTGCAGACCTAGGTTGCAGGTTTGATCCCTGGTCGGGACGAAGCGTACAGCAGGCCACCAATTGATGTTTCTCTCTCACATTGATGTTTCTCTCTCTCTCTCAAATCAATAAACATATCGTCATGAATGGATTAAAAAAGAAGAAGAAGAAAGAAAAGAAAAACCACAGTGGACACCATTTTGTATCTACTTGATGGGCAAAAGTTAAAGAATCGAACAAGCACCAGATGCTGGAGAGGTTTTAGGTCAATAGAAACTCTTATCATTGCTGTGAGAGGGTGTATTAGTCCTCCGGGAAATAATCAGGCATTATCTCGAATAGTCTCAGACCCCATTACCCACAATTCCACACCTAGTATGTGCCCTAGAGAACGTTCGCACGAAGAACCAGGAGACATGTGCGGGGCTTACCTCTGGCTATCTGTGTGACCTTTATCAAGTCATTTAATTTCTCTGTGCTTCGTTTCCTCTTCTGTAAAATGGGATTAATAACAGTACCTTCCTCATATGGCTATGGTGTGGATTAAACAAATTAAATGAATTAATATTTAAATTTTTTTTATTGAATTTAGTGGTGTGACATTGGTTAATAAAATTATAGGTTTCAGGTGTACAATTCTATAATACATGATCTGTATATTGTATTGTGTGTTCACCACCCCAAGTTAGGTCTCCTTCCATCATCATTTATCCCCCCTTTACCCTCTTCTACCTCCCCCCACCCCCTTTCCCTCTGGTTGAGTTAATATTTTTAAGTATTTACAACAGAGCCTGGCACAGTAAGTGCTGTATAACTGCTCATAAAGTAAGAACAGGCATGCGTGACAAAGCACTAAAAAAATCAAGGGAACAGACACACAATTCGGGGTGAGTCCCACACAGGTAGATGTAAGCCTTAGGCATAGTGCCTCCTCGTGTGAGTAGGGGGCTCAGGCCTGTCCATATCACCTTGCTGTGTGTGATGTACGTGCATGCTACATTTATTCCGTATGTGTCACACATTACATTTTACAAAAGGAATACCAAGGGAAAAGAGAAATTCCTACACATCCAGGAAGAAGAGGAATGCAAGGAAAGTCCCCCTGTAACCGAGGATGGAGGATTTCACTGAGCTTCATCACGAATCCCCGATGCAAACCCCAGAGAGAGGGGACTGTCCCTTCTCCTACGTATCAGCTCCGGTCCAGCCCAGATGGCTCAGGTCACACTCACGTGGGCACTTGGACAAAAAGGCAGCCCCCACACTTCTAAATCTGTCAGTCCAACGACAGAGCAGGAGAGGAAGTGAAAGGACAAAAACAGGAAGCAACCACAAAAGCAAGGCCCATGAGCTGCGCGATAGCAGACAGGAGCTACTAGGAGCTGGGAACGTCTAGTGAGAAGGAATTCGGGGCCCTCCAGCCCCTCCCCCCCAACTCCACGCTCACGGGGCGGGAGGGGCTCCTGAGGGCCGGTGTGGGAGGGATGGAGACTCAGGCCTGGACATCCTGTCCCAAATCCTTTGCACTCTCCAAGAGGCAGGTGAGCAGCGTGACCTTACCTGTCATCTGCTGAACGAAGTAAGAGTGATGGGGAAGGAAGGGTGACCAGCGCCCCTCGAGGGGTGAAAGCTGGGTGAGATGCCGCCGCGCGTGCCCGGGCCCCACGGGTTCTAACGTGTGAACGCAGGCTCTTCCCCTCCTCACTACCCAGAAGTCACGTGCTTCCTGTGTTTGGTCTTAGCTCCACTAACCTGTTTCAGTCCACGCCCCCCTTTTTGTGGCAAACAATTTTACCACTTTAACCATTTTTAGTGTGCATTCTGTGGCACTAAGTACATCCACATTGTTGCGCAACCATCCCCCCCCTCCAGAATTTTCCATCTTCCCAGACTGAACTCTGTCTCCACCAAGCCCTGGAGTCCCCCGTGTCCCTCCCCCCAGCAACCCCTGTTCTACTTTCTGTTTCTGAATACTGCTCTAGGGGTGACCTGTAAACTCCTACAGTGTTTGTTTGTTTTTATGATTGGCTTATTTCACATAGCACAATGTCCTCAAGCACATGTCAGAATTACCTTCTTAAAAAAAACAACTTCACTTTTTAATTAAAAATTTTTAAAAACCTACTGATGAGAGAGAGAGAGAGGGTTATTGTTCCTCTCATCCACGCATTCACCCGTTGATTCTTTTTTTTTTTTTATCCTCACCTGAGGACATTTTTTCATTTTTTGTTCAGACAGAGTAGGAAGGAGAGAGAGGAAGAGAGAGAGAGAGAAACATCGACGTGAAAGGGACACATCGAGTGGCTGCCACCCGCACGACCAACCAGGGCCGGGGACAAACTGCAACCGAGGTACATGCCCTTAGCGGGAACCGAACCTGGGTCTCTCCGGACTGCAGGCCGACGCTCTAACCGCTGAGCCAAACCGGCCAGGGCCACCCGTTGATTCTTGTAGGTGCCTTGACCGGGGATCAAACCCACAGCCTAGGCATGCTGGGACAACGCTCTAACCGATGGAGCTGCTCAGCCAGGGCAGAATTACCTTTTTTTTTTATTCCTCACCAGAGGATATTTTTTTCTATTTATCATCAGATAGAGTGGGAGGGAGGGAGAGAGAGAGGGACAGAGAGAAACATCGATGTGATAGAGCCACATCGACTGGCTGCCTCCCGCACGACCCGACCAGGGCCGGGGATGAACCACAACCGAGGTACGTGCCCTTGACCGGAATCAAACCCGAGACACATTGGTCTGCGGGCCGACGGTCTAACCACTGAGCCAAACCGGCCAGGGCAGAATTACCTTCCTTTTTAAGGCTGAATAATATTCCATTGTAGGGACTGACCACATTTGTGTATCTGCTCATCTGTCGATGGACCCTGGGGCTGCTCCCACCTTTTGGCTGTTGTGAGCAATGCTGCTATGAACATGGGTGAACAAGTATCTCTTCAAGTCCCTGCTTTCAACTCTCTGGGGTACATACCCAGAAGAGACATTTTTGAGTCACATGGTAGTTCTGTGCTTGATTTTTTGAGGAACTGCCATACCATTGTTCTCTCTCTTTTGACGTGCAGTTTCTGCACCACTGGGGGTCTTTGATGAATCAGACAGTTGCAGGGTGGGCCACCTGTTGTCCCCCTGCAGAAGACTAGTCAGCCTCCCTGTGTTCAACATGCCCCTCCACAAAAGCCTTCCACCTGTGACCAAAAGCCATTGCTCTCTCAGATCTCTTCACATCCCCCACCTCGCCTAGCAATGGAAAAACAGCTACCCTAGCAGAGCGACTTTGTTCCAAAAGGCAGAAAGCATCAAAGCTGGGTGCAGAGGTGGGTGCTGGCTGGCCAGCTAGGCTCACTCCCAAGCAGGGGATCTTGCTCCCAGAGGCACGCCCCATTTTAAACTCCGGGCTTAGCTAAGTCACAAAGTCGATCATGTCTAGGACCAAGAGGACAGTCAAGGCCACGAACTCTCGGGGTCTTCTAGGCTCTGAGACATTTCTCCTGGTGCTTCTGTGTTTCAGTTTCTGCACAGAAGTTCATTTGGGAATCTCCCTGCCATACTGCTGCCAAAACCAAACCAAGGGAGAGTGTTGGAATGGGGGCATCAGGGCCAAAGGCTCTGAGGGGCCCATGTGACTTTAAAGTTTTGATGGCATCTGTGGTAGACACAAATCAGGGCACATGTCTCACTCACAATTTCCCCAGGAGTCATGTCTGGACTTGCCTTTTTTGGAGGGGACCCCTCCTTTCTCTACCATAGACAGGTTTTCTGGGGAGCTCCTGTCCTCCTACTCGACCCCCCCCCCCCTTCCTGGCTAAATGATTTCTCCAAAGTTGGCATCCTGGTGCCCCACCTGAGGTCTGTCCTTGTGGGTTTTTTTTTTTCTCCTCACCCGAGGACTTTTCTTTTTTGCATTTATCTTCAGAGAGAGCGGGAGGGAGAGAGGGAGGAAGAGAGAGAGAGAAACATCGACGTGAGAGAGACACATCAACTGGCTGCCACCCATACAACCCCAACCGGGGCCGGGGACAAACTGCAACCGAGGTACGTGTCCTTAGTGGGAACCGAACCCAGGACTCTCTGGTCCGCAGGCCGACGCTCTAACTGCTGAGCCATTCTGGCCAGGGCTGTTTTTTTTTTTTGTTTTTTTTTTAACAAGTTGGAGAAAGAGAGCCTTTTCCTGTCTGGTTGCAGAGGTCAGAGGACAGACGCTGCCTGAGGCCATGTCCCCATTCCCAGGGAGGTGGGACTGTAGGAGGTGAGAAGGGCAAAATGCTCAGAGAAGAGGTGACAGTGTTCTGATGGGTCCCAGTCCTTGGTCCCAGCCACTCCTGAGGCCTGTCCTGCAGTTCGATGTCCATGAGCCAAACCTTTTGCCCTTTTTGCTTAAGCCCGTTTCAGCAGGTTTCTGTCCCAGGCCACCAAAGTCCAGAGGGAGAGACCGCGCATCCCCAAAGGCTCATCAGTCAGCACAGGAACAATGCAGAATGACATGGCACATGGCCCGGACTGGCCGGGCACCAGGGCCTTACGCTGGTGCTGGGTCTTCACGGCAAGAGGCTGGGTGAAATGACAGCAGAGTTTGAGAACATCCCCACCGTCCTGTGGGCCGGGCTCTAGGAAGGAATGCGGCAGCCTGACCACTGCTTTTCTGTGTCTTAGCTGGGGAGAGCCAAATCGCACAGCAAAGTAGAAACTGAGGGGTGTGAGCAGCTCCCCGCAGATTGCTGTGCCGGACGCTGTTCCTTCATAACTCAGACTTTCTCTACTTTGCCAGAGACAGGATCTCGCTGCATGTGGGCACTCCATGGGCCAGCAGGGTAAAGAGGGGACACATGGAAAGGGACTGTGGATGTGTGAGGCCGTGGGGCAGGAGCCCCGGCAAGGCCCCCACAGCTCCCTTGGCATCGGGTCCTATAATCACTAATCAGAGCCAGCTCTGTGATAACCTGGAGCTGGGGAAGGGAAGGAGGCCGGCGAGACCTCCCTGCCAGCTGAGAGCGTCCCTGGGGACGCAGCCTGCATTTGGAGGGGGGCACAATGAGGAAAGGGGCTCAGGAAGTGGGCCTATCTCTGACTCTCCTAAAATACAAGGCACCCAGTTACATTTGAATTTCAGATCAATTTTTTTTAGTGTCTCAAGTATTGCACATTGCAAAAGTTGCATGTCGTGTGTGTGTTCATGTAAGCGTATATAAATCTATATGTTGCCTTTCAAGCTCTCCAGGTGATTTCAATGTGCACAATGCTGAGAACCAGCATGCAGGGTGGAAAGCAGAAAGGTGGCTGAGAGCTCGGATAGTAGCGGGGGCGGAGGCACACAGGCATGGTCCGGCCTGTGGTGGGGGATGGCAGGGCTCAGCTGTGGGCCTAGAGCCCAGGGCGCAGGACGAGGCAGCAAAGTCACCCACAGACTCCCAACAGCCAGCCAGAGGGAGGGACAGGCCAAGGCTGTCATCCTTCGTCTTCACGCCTGATGGCAGCCCAGCAGTGAGGTCCCCAAAGCTGTCCGTCACAGGGCAGGGTTCCCATTCTTGACCAAGGGTAGAACTGTCTATGCAGCCTTTAGCAGCAGAGCTGCTGGGCCCACCCCGAAACTGTTCAGTTGTAACCCCTGAGCCTGTTTGAAAAGCCACCCAGACAGCTCCGATGCATCATTTAAACCTCTCAGAACCCCCTCTCTCCAACCCCCTGCTCTCCCTCCTCCTATTTTTTGGCATCTGGGCAGATCCTTTTCCATGTCTATTTCCTTCCTGTCGCTGCTCACCGTCTGGTGCTTCCCTCTTTGCCCCACCAACAGCGTGCTCAGTGAATGTTTACTGACTTGAGCTAGAAGCTTGGTTTTCTGAGACATGTGTTTATAGCAAATGTTCCCAACCTTGAGCATCCATCGGCGTCAGGGGAGGCCCCACCCCAGTTTCCGATTCAGGGGTCCGGGGTGAGGCCTGAGAACGTGCATCCCTCACAAGCTCCCCGGCAGGAGAGCTGGTCCTGGAACCACCGTCCATTAGCAACATTAAGAAAGTGTTCTCAATGTAATAAAGTCAAGGTCATCGCAAGCTGAAGCCAGAGATTCAGGAGTCGAAATGCTGACCTACATGAGCAAGTCAAACACATCACGCGTCACCAGGCATTCGGGACAACCTGCACGTTGGATGAGAGAGATCAAAATAGACAAAAACAACCCCACAGATACAGAAATAATACAAAGAATTAAAGAAGACGGGGGGAAAAAAAGGGTCATAGAAAATTTGGAAAATAAAGCCAGGAAATTTTCCAGAAGGAACAAAAATCAACAAATGTAATATAAGATATAAAAGATAAGGAACAGGGAGGATCAAACCTGGAGTTCCAACATGCCACTGTTAGAAGTTCCAGAAATAAAAACAGAAAATGAAGGGGACAGTTATTGAAAGTGACACAGCCTTTGGGCTGAAAGGGCTCTCCCAGGGTCCGTCATACGTCATTGTGAACAAGCATACTGAGACAGAGGTTTCCATGGATCACACCCTCCTGGGGGCGGGGTGGGTGCTGGGGTCCCGGACTGAGGGTCTGACCACCTTCCTTCGGAGAGCCAGTTGCTAGGAAACCGGGGGAGCTCTTGCTGCAGTCAGAGCACCTGCCATGAAACTGGACGACCAGCTATTTCTTCGTCCCAGGCACTCGCTTGTGGAAAACAGGATTTAAAAATATATAGAGTGACATTCAAGTTTGCATTTTAAATGACACATTTAATTGGTGAAAGACACCCCAAAGCATTAATGATGATTCTCTCATGGACCTCCTTTCTTTTTTTTTTTTTTTATCCTCACCCGAGGACTATTTCCCTTTTTGTTCAGATAGAGTGGGAGGGAGAGAGAGGAAGAGAGAGAGAAACATCGACGTGAAAGGGACACATCAAGTGGCTGCCTCCCGCACGACCCCAACCAGGGCCGGGGACGAATCACAACCAAGGTACGTGCCCTTGACCGGAATCGAACCCGAGACTCATTGGTCCGCGGGCCGACACTCTCACCACTGAGCCCAACCGGCCAGGGCTCACGGGCCTCCTTTCTGTCGTCAGCACTCTGGCCGAGATGGGTGGGGCTCACACTGTGGGGGTGTGGCAGAATCACTTGGAAATTAACGCAGAGGCCCAGGTTCGTTAAGCCAGAGAGGGCCTGGGTCTGTGTGTGCTGACCAAGTTCCCCAGACCATGGTTCCGACCCGATCAAAGTTTGAACACCCCTGGCCTAGCTAAACGTGTTAAGAAATACAAACAATAGCCCTGGGCTGTCACCCTGGTTACAGCAAATCCCGTCTCAGAGGGCGTCCTCTTCAAAGCGTGCTTTCTGCCCTGCCTGCAGCAGCCACCCAGCCACGCAGTGAGAAGACAGGACTGCACGCCGAGCGGGGAAGCAGCTTACCAACAGTGGCTGTGGTTTCATTCTTAGTTTTCTTTTCATCCTTGTCCTTCTCTATCCCAGTTTCTTCCCTCGGCAGCGGAACAGAAAGAAGGTGGGCTTCGGAGCCTCGCGGAAGGAAGGTCGGACCCTCGGCTCCACGCTCCATGGGGCCTGGTGTCGATGATCCCCCTTCTGGCCCTCAGTCCCCCCTCCGCTCTCCCTAAAATTGTTTTTCGGAGACGGGGTGCGGATGAGAGGAGATTTCCCCATCTCACCCTGCATCCCCTCTGCCAGGCTGGACATCCCAACGCCACAAACCCAGCCGATCCTTGGGTGCCGAGGGACGGCAACGGGTTCCTGCCCTCCTTGTCTGGTTCAGCCCACTCCTCAGCACGACCCACTTATTGTCCAGGCCACTGTCAGGGCCCAACAGGGTCTTCACTGAAGGGGAGCCCGTGAGGGGGTGTGGAAGACAGAGCAGGCACGGAACCCCCCGTTTGCCCCTGGGGTCCTCTGGGAGCATGAACTTTTTAGCTAAAGACACAACGGCTCAGCGTTGACTTCACCTGTCAGGTGCGGCAACAGCCTTTTCCAGGGACGCTTTTGCCTGGAAACGTGTCGTCAGGAGGGGCTCAGCAAGGCTGCGTGATTAACCCAGACGTTCCAGAGGATCCACGTCGCTTCTTCTTTGTGCCATCTCGGTATGTGGCCTCCATGACCGCCCACCCAGGCCAGAGGAGGGGTGGGCCGAGACTTGGTCACTCCCGGAGCAGACGAGCTGACGGCCAGGGAGGCTGGGAATGTTGTCTTTCTGGATATCTGGGAAGAGAAAAATAAAACAAGATTTGAAAACATAACATTACTCCTGCCACTCCAAACAGCCTTCCTTCCTGCCTTTTTAAAATAAATTAAAGGCTCTCACTTATTTGTGGAATATAATGAACATAACAGTCTGAGGAACAGGGTAGACCCAGAGATGTGGAAGTAGGGTATAGACTGACACCCCTCAGAAGAGGGAGTGGGGGAGGGAAGAGATAAACCACAGAACTTATGCACATGTACACATAACTGATGGACATGGACAACAAAGCTGGGGACAGGGTGGGGGGATGGGGAGGAGAGTGTCAATGGGGAAAAAAGGAGAAACATCTGTAACAAAAATAAATTAATAAAAATAAATAAATAAATAAATAAATAAATAAAGTCACACACACACAAAAATAAATTAATTAAAGGCAATCATTGGAGGTAAGTGTATATCCCATCTTAGAGAATACGCTGGTAAGCATAGGAAGGGCCTCTGAACAGTATTGCCATAAATATGGAATCTTCACTTCATCCAGCTTTTCCCAAATTAATTTGGACATCGAGCCCCTTTCCTAAGATTGCTATCCTTTGGAACTAGTACTCTGAGGTGCACTTTGGGAAACTGCCCTACATGAGTCAACTGTGGGCCTTCCCTTCGCTCATCTTGTACCAGCCACACCTTGGTGCGTGTGTCTGGAACATGTGACACCCCGCCCCACCACCGGTGAACTTTCCTGGCCCCTCCCCTCCCCACTTCCTGTGATTCACACCCGCCCTGAAAACCTCTTCCAGAACTTATCACACGGGAGGGGAGGCCTCAGTCATACAGGCTTCTCTGGAAGGAACCCGAGCCCAACCTCTGACCCAAAAAGCAATTTCTTCCTAGTCTGTTCAGGATGAGACCCTTCCCCTCTGTTGGACCTCCCCGCCCCAGGACTCCACCCTCACTCACTCACGGAGCCTCAAGCTGTCAGGCAGCCCTCCCTCCTGGAGCTGGGCCTGCCCCCTGGACCCAGTCCCCCCTTCCCCAGCTTAAACCTGGAGCGAGACAGCAAAGCCAGTTCCTCACCACCAGGCAGATGTCTGAGGGCTCAAGAGCTGTTTCTTCAAATGTCTGCGTTTCCAGGCCCCTCACAGTCCTGCCCTCCACCCTCAGCCTCATCATTCATGTCAAGGTGGGACTTCCTGTCACTCTTTGGGTGCAGACTCAGTGTTTCAGTTTCTCGGCACCTTCTGGAATTTCGATGGTGTCATGAACCACGTTGGTGTTAATCACTCTCCAGCTTTGCGT
The DNA here is from genome assembly GCA_030848825.1 of Tadarida brasiliensis. NCBI lineage: Eukaryota > Metazoa > Chordata > Mammalia > Chiroptera > Molossidae > Tadarida > Tadarida brasiliensis. The sequence goes on from CM061273.1 coordinate 54,408,659, forward strand.
TCCTTCAGGCAAACTCCAGGAGCACTCCTGCGGCTTCCTCCCAGTCAGAGTAGGCCTAGGAGGAGGAGGGGTGTTCGGAGAGGCAGAAGGAGATGGGGTAGGAGGGGCATGTCCGGGGCTCACCTGCCAACCCACGCAGCCCCCACCCCCGCCACCTTTCAGTATGGTTTCCCAGGGCCGCCATGCTCTGACAGCCCCGCTCCTCTGCCCACCGCTGATTGGCCTGGGCACGGGCTCTCGACCTGGACTTTGGCCTTGCCAAAGAGTCTGGTCAGTCTCTCACTAAAGTGAAAGATGTCAAAGTCAACCATCAATCAGGGCACAGGAAGCCCCAGCACAGTGCCTGGCCCATCGGGAGGGCAGGCAGGTGGGCTTATTTGTGTTGACTGTTGTCATGATCTCTTGAAGTGAAGGCAGGGTCTGGCACAGGTGACACAATGAGACAAACGGAGCCCACACGGGTGCACTCCCTGATGGAGTCCAGTTGTGTACGTACGTGCGTATGTTTAACAAAATGCATCAGACACTGAGAAAAACCATTGTCATTGCAGCCCGATGCTGACTCAGCAGAAAGCGGCAAAGCCTGGCCACGGTCCTCGCCGCGTCTGCGTCTCCACCACCTGCTGGCCTCCTCTCTCTGTTCTTGGAAGCAGCGAAGGGTGCTTCCCGCTGCCTCCCTCCCTGGCCTGGGCCAACTCGAGGCGGACACAGTCCTGGCTCAGTAGCTGTGTGGGAGACCTCAGGCGACGGCGCCAGTTGCAGCCCACAGCCCCTCGCGTGCCCTTGGATTTGGCTGTGTCCAGCACTGTGGAGTGCGGGCGGGTGTGTCCAAGGTTCTCAGGGATGCTCGGGTGCCCACTGAGCGGGGAGTGGGACGGTGGTGGGCCAAGCGCAAGGAACCAGCCTAGAAGCGGAGCCCTGACTAAGCTGTCCTGGGGCTGGCGGGCCCTTTGGCATCTCCCTCCTGGCTGGTGCAGGAGAAGGCGGAGCCGCCTCTGATTCCACTAGAGGGACGGGAGAAGGAGAAAGCATGACGGCAGGATCCTAAAATCCGACCAGACGGGCACTGAGCTCATCCCTGGCCTGCGGGAGGACGCACCGCGTGCTTTCCCAGCACTGTGCTGGCCGCGGCACCTCAGCGAGTCTCTCTCCTCCTCCGTTTCTGGGTCCAGCGCCCTATTCACTGTACACGTGCCCCACTCTGCTGGAGCCAAAGTCTCCCCATGAAGCAAGTCTGTCCCAACTTGGCCGCCTTCCTGGAATTCAGCCCAAATCCGTATTTTCGGGGACTTCTTTCAGTGTTTCAAGGATCTTTTCCCACAAATAGCCACCCAGAGGATGGGTGTTCCAGCCCCGTTCCCTGCCCCGGACACCAACAGGCAACTGCACCCCCACCCGCCTCCCACCGCCCAGCCAGCTGCGCACCCTCCCCACCCACAGCCTCACCCAGGAAGACGGCCGAGAAGGACGCCCTGCTGTGAGTGGTGGGCGAGTCTTTAAGAAGATGAAGCCGCTTCCAAATCTAAAACTACCTTTATTTGTGGTTGGCTCAACATAAGATGCCATCATCCAACAGCAGAATTACAAAACTGTACAGGAGGTACAAAAATAGGCCATTTAACTTCTATAGTTACCCTCACAGCATCAAGCTTTAAAAACACACATACAAATTGTACAATCTGGCAGTTTATAAAATATAAAGCTAAAAAGGGGGTTTTTAGGTTCCACAAAGAGGATTGTATCACACAATTAACACACATTTAACAATAAATCATCCACAGAGAAGACACAATGGCACAGAATTTTTTTTTAAAAATCACTTAAAAATTAACATTTTTACCACGACCAAATTGTTCACCCTTTACTAACAAAACTACTGTAAGGCGACCGTCCCGTGGAAGGATACAGTATAACTTTTCCTTTTCCAGTTTTAAAATGGTCAGGGGTGTTGTCCAAAACAAATCTTAAGTGCTTTAAGCGAGTGCAATTGTAACTGGATATACTTCAGAGTAAAAGTTAAATAAATATAAATAGGTTAAATAAATAGGTCATTGCAAAAAGAACACTACATAGGGTTTGCATCTAAAGATGCCGCAGAGTTGACTGATAATGCTTTCTGGGTAAGTGGGGACACCCCCGTCACAGCTTTTGGGATACTGAAAAGGAATACTGCACCCACCAAACACACGGAGAGCTCGGGGAGGCGGGGGCGGGGACTTTGGCCGGAGTTGTTGGTTAAGGCTGCTCCAGGGGGAGGCTCACTGCAGACGGTTCTCTGCGGTTTTCCAATGAACACAGAAGAGGTTTAAGTGCTGCTACAAAAGCCAGAACCAGAGTTACTCATGGGAAATCACTGTTTCATAAAGAAAGTACGGAAGAGGAGACACTGGTGTGAAAGCTAATGGTCCAGCCCCGGAAAGGCGGGAATTTGGCTCATCTGTACGGGACGCCTGATGACTTCCTGGGAAAGGCCGATGCCAGGCCACACTCATCTAAACGACAGCTCCCGGGTGATGAAGGGATGGCCAGGGAAAAGAAACGCTGGGGAGATGAAGAAAAGGGATTTCAGAAACAGATGAGCAGAGAACTAAAGAGAATTTTAAGGGGCTCCGTACAGGGGTGCTAGGCTCTCTCCCAGCTCTTCCCTGCATGCAAGGCCGTGGAAGCACAACCAGCCCGCCTCCCGCGAGGACCTCAAGGCTGAGGATCCGGTGAACAGAGACAGATGACGGGAACAGTCTTGGGAAATCCAAAGCTGGCCAGAGTCCAACGTCTGAAAAGACAGCGGCCAAGAGGAGACAGCCCTGCAACCCAAAGGGCCCCGCATCAGCGAGAGGTCAGATCAACGACCAGCTCATCCTTTACTGCAGCGAGAAGGAACTGCAAAGATAAATGAGTCGTGCCCACACAGCCTTACCAAAGGACCAGGGTTAATGCTGATAAGGACCTTTCTTGATGGGAAGAACATACTTCACTGGACCACTAACTGCGGACCTTCCAATATAATGCATGGAATGGGTCAGAGAGACGCCTCACGGGAAAGAGCCGAAGGTGACTACTGCACTGAGAGTGGGAAGGGGAGGACACCTTTGCACTCAGGGTTTTGTACCTCGGCAACTAGGTGGTTTAGTGACGTATCAAGGAACACCAGTGACTCCCAAAAGTGCAAATGCTCTGATGCCTAGTGATATGTGGAGGTCTTTATAAAATGAAATTAAAACTCCAGAAGCAACAAGAGAAATTCTGGCAGGTGTGCTCCAGAGATTCAATACAAGGTTCAACCTAAAATTTGAATAAATTATAGTGTCCTCGGGATTCCTAACAGATGCAACTAAATTCTGTCGTAGAAGTGAAGACCAACTACTTCTAAAAAGTCCAAAAGCCTTCCAGGAATTGTACTAAAGATCAAACAGCTCAGCTGCACCAAGGAAACCCCAGTTCTAGAGACTGAAACAGGGTCTATCAGAGGATGTCCAAGGCGTTTTCATGACAAGTGTCCACGCAAGACCTCTTCAAACCGCCTGAAGGACTGACGAGTGACTGGGTCCTAAGGTGATGAAGAGAAGATGGACAGAAAGCAACCTGACCAGTTCCGAGGGGTCCTGGGACATGGGCGGCTTTGACTGAAAAGGTGCAAGGCCCAAATGCACGCCCTTCCCCACCCCCGGGCTTCTTCACAGTACTAATGTTACTCATTGTTGTCACTCACTACAGGCTCTTAGGGAAGCAGGGGTTTTGCCTATCTTGTCCATCTGAATAGTGAGCTTGAGAAAGTTGGGTGATTAGAAACAAGTATGATCAGCAGAAAAGGCATTTTCAAAAGAAGCTGTCCTGCAGGCGTGTTGAACCAAGACAGAGAGATGACGAGCACTGGGCAGCGAGCGGTGACCTGGCTGCTCCCCAAGGAGAACCCCAGCAGTGACGCAGAGGCACTGAAAGCCGACGGCCCCCAAGCCACTCGTGGCACCTTCGCCACCTGTCTCTTGGCCCAGTGGCAAAGTGACCTGCTGAACGGAGCTGGCACAGGCCGATCGGAGTGGGGAGAAGGAACTCGCCCAGCTGTGCTCCTGAAACACGGACAGCGTGGTAGAATCACGACACCAACCAAGGACGCCAGGGTTCCAAGGTCTAAATGAGGTAACCGATGAGGTTTGAAGATGCAGGATAATATTAATTTAAGAGAAAAAGCGATCTGAGGATTATGAAGGAAGGGAATGGAAGTCTACAGAGGCAGAACGAGGGGTTTGGATGCGTGGCCTTCACACACGACCCACCGAAGATGTCACATAATCAGAAACAGTGATTTCTCTGCCCGGCAGTAAAACTCGATGGTAACAACCGTGCTCGCGCGTGGAGTCCCCGGTTCACTGGGGCTGGACCGCGACGAACCGTTCACCCGCTGGAGAAAGGACACGTGGATTTCCTCCGGGGTGCCCTGGCTGCAGTAACCTCTAAGGCTCTCAGTAGAGAAAAGACAGGAATTCTTGACGGAAACTAAAATTTAAAAATTATATTAAATTTAGGGGGGGGGAAATAACATGATAGTAACAATTCAGGGAGTGTTACTTTGAGGTTAACACGTCGTGATGCCAGAACACTCCACTCTTCGTCAGCGTAGAGAACTGTTTGTTCTGACTGCGAACACTTCCTGGAGGGACGGGGCTCTCGGCACCACACCAAACAGGTATTGCATTTCTCCTTCATGAGTAAGCCTCAAGTTAAGTTTAGCTTACTTGTGCTCATGTAGCCTTCTACAGCATGATCAAAATATAAAGTTGTTAAAATCTACCGAGAGAAACAGAAAATCCTGTCCGCGAAGTACATGGTGACCCTGGCCTTGGCTCCCACCGCCTTGGCCAAGCCTGCTGGCTCCGGGGACAGAGAAGCCTCATCACCTCCCTCTGGCCCAGGGCTCTCCCGGGTGGCCATTGTGACCCACTAGGCCTGCTCCCCTCCAGTCCCAAAGACCTGTCCCTGCCTGGGTCATTGATGGCCAGGGAATTATCACTTCTTGCCCTCAAATATTCCTAAACATCCCTAAACGGTCCAGGACACAAAGTCACCAAAAGCCACCATTCAGGCTACCGGGACACGGGGCTGCAGCTGCCTCAGAACAGAGCATCCTCCTCATTTTCGAAACCTGCAGACATGGCCTCCCTTCCAGCATGCGCTGCTGACCTGTCCCAACATGGCACCCTGCGCTCGAGGCTCTCGCGGCCCCCGAGGAAACACTGATTACCATGACCTGGGATACTCGGGTGCACCTGTGGTCAGTGGTCGGCGCTCTGCCCCAGGGACGACACCCTCGGACGTCCTGCTCCTCCACAGCCCCTCACCTCTCCGGCCCCATCTCCAGCAGCGGCTGCGCTTAGTGCCCCAGCCTGCTGGTCGAGGAGAGAGATGCTCCTGGTCCCAGCACGCAGGCGGAACTCAGGATTTCTTCCTCTGTCTTCCTTGAAGGCCCACAGGCTGGCACCAAACAGGAAGTTTAAAGAGAAACGTAGGCCTGATGCAAGTTCATCCAGGAGTGGGGGGGCGTCCTGCTGCCTCTGGGACGGGCCCTTCTTGCAGGTGTTCCCGGATGGCAAAGCTTTCACAGCCACTATCTTCCCAGCTCCCTGCCGGTCAGGAGGGGTCACCTCTCCCCTCCCGGGGTCAGCACCCTCCTCTGCTGGCCGCAGAGCAGGCAGCTCAAGGCACTGGGTTTGGGAGCCGGGCCTCCTTGCTCAGCGGGAAGGCCTCAGGCTCTGGCTTGCAGACATCAGGCCCTGGCACAGCGGGGGCCACCAGAACAGAGGCCGGCCTGGCTCAGGGGTCTGGAGTCACAGGGGGCTGAGGCTCCGGGGGCAGGTGGACGTAGTAGGGCTGGAAGAGCCTCTCGTGGCTGCACAGCTCCATGGCCCGGTAGGTGTGTGAGAGGAGGTGGGGGAAGCGGGACGTGAAGTAGCGCACGAAGTCGTCGGGGAGGGAGCCCAGGGTCTCCCGCACCTCCGCGGGGAGCTCCCGGTAGTGGTGCTTCTGCAACAGGGCGGACACATAGACACAGGCTGTCAGTTAGAGAGCCCGCGGAGCGCTGGTGAGAGACCCTTCATTATTCAAGGAGGACAGAGTGCTAGCTGGCTCTCTGTGAAGAACGGGGGAAAGGGTTAAACGGCCACAGTCCATCCCGCTCGCCTGCCTGCACCCCTCATTCGGGAGGGGGCCTCGGAGCCGAGCAAGGCCAGCGCGGGGGTGGCCGGTCAGGCCACGTGTGACCTCAGGACCTAGCAAGGCTCCTGGCAGCCTCAATCAGAATAGTCACCTGGAACTGAAGTGTCTGCCCCAACGGGCTCAGCGCCTCGTTTGGGCCTGGCCCTGTTTGAAGGCTGCTCAGTGACCGCTTAGGCCAAGAGCACCCCTGATCCCTCCAGAGAACAAGTGGGGCCCCTGCCCCGAGGCCCTGGAGATGCCCCACGTGGGAAGATGCCCAGAGGGTCCTGTTAGAGGGGTTTGTATGGCACTGGCTCAGGCAGGGACAGGGCACCATACAAGTCAGCAGAGACCACAAAGGACGCCGGCCTCAGACAGCCGCTTCCCAGAGAACTCCTCACCTCACCAGCCCTGAAGACAAGCCATTTAAGGGAAGAAACAGTGTAGTTGGTCAGGTCTGGCTGAGGCCGCCAGCCTGGCGAGGTCAGCCCCGGGGGGATGAAAGGACGCGAAGAGAGCGGCAAGAGGAGGAGGGGCTGTGTTGCTGGGCTCACCCCCTCACCTTATTTCTCATGGCTCGGAGGAGATCTCTGACGGAGCCGCCTTTATAGGTTCTGAACTTACGCAGATCTAGAAGAAAAGGAAGAATGCAGTTTGTGTAGCAAACACATTTAGAAAGGAAACGACTCCTGGGGCTCCTGGGGATGACGCATCAGAACTCCACACTCACTGCGGACGGGCGCAGGCCCCAGGCTGAACCCCGGGCAGTGCTGGTGTGCACCCCACCTCCTGACCGCACCAGGGCCAGAGGTACCCACTGACCTGTCGCTCAGAGACAAAAATGACCCACACTGCTGTAGTCCCCCGACTTGCATCCAACCACAGGCGACACACCCACAGAAAGCCTCGACCCCGTACGTGGTACCCGGAGGCCACACAGCCTGGAGTCGCCATTCCCACGTTTGCTGCTTTAAAATGGCTGCCGTTCTGGAAACACTTGTGGCCACGTTTACTCCCAGGGGTCCGTGCGGTCACCTGTCTGGAGGGGGACGGTGATGTTCTCCCTCCAGTCCATCTTCACCACTGCTCTCCCGCCTCTCTCCAGCTGCTTCACGATCGGGCCGTCCAGGGATTCCCTTTCGATTCGGTCACTCACGTCCTGCGAGGGAGACGAGGGCCACGGTGGTGGTCAGTGTGCAGAGAAGCTGAGAGCGGGAGGATCGACGCCGAGGAAGGGCGGTCACTGCGACACGAGCCCGAGCCCGGCCGAAGCCCGCCTCAGAGCCAGGCAGCACGACTTCCGCCTTGCCCCGTCTGCTGCTCACTGCCGAGAGGCCCACACAGACCGTCTCCACGACAGCGGCGACACAGAGGCACACCTGTCCACAGACCCTCACCTCACCTGCATTTCACGCCAGGGGAGACTGAGAAACGCATCACCTCCCCCAAAGCCACCTGGCAATACCACGAGGCCTTAAAACAGCCGAAGCGCTAGAGGAGTTCATGTCCACTGATCCTATAATTTAACCTCTCACAAGCTATCTTAAAATCTGGGCAAAGATTGAGTACAAGATGATAGAAAAAAATCCAATATAAGGAAATGTTTAAAGCTATGAAATTTGAATGAAATTATATGACGCCTGAGGAAACTTCAAAATAATCTGGGGTGGAGAGGACAGAAGTCGAGTTAATAACTGTTGAAACGGGCTGGCGGCTAACTGGGAGTTCATTATCGTACCCCCTCTACTTTTGTGCATTTGAAAGTTCCCATAATAAAAAGTTTTTAAATTATGGCCGACCTATATGGTGGAGTACAACAGGCATTAACATTTTAGAACTTTAACATGGAGCCCTGGCTGGTTTGGCTCAGCGGTTAGAGCGTAGGCCTGCAAACCAGAGAGTCCTGGGTTCGGTTCCTGCTAAGGGCACATACCTCAGTTGCAGTTTGTCCCCGGCCCTGGTTGGGGTCGTGTGGGTGGCAACCACTCAATGTGTCTCTCTCACATCGATGTTTCTCTCTCTCTCTTCCTCCCTCTCTCTCTCCTGCTCTATCTGAAGATAAATGCAAAAATGTCCTCGGGTGAGGATAAAAAAAAAACTTTAACATGGAAAATACTTAAAATATTATATACAGTAGAAAAAAAAAAAGCAGCATGGTATAAAACTGTATATATAGTTTGATCCTTTTATTTTATGAAGAAAATACATTAATATGTCAGGCATGGTTACTTCTAGTTATGGAATCATGGATCATTTGTGGGGATTTTAAAAAACATTTTTAAGATTTGATTTTAGAGGAAGGGAGGGAGGGAGAGAGAAACATCGACGTGAGAGAGAAACATTGATGGGCTACTTCCCACATGTGCCTCGACGGGGACCGACCCTGCCACCTGGGCATGTGCCTCGGCGGGGACTGAACCTGCCACCTGGGCATGTGCCTCGACAGGGACTGACCCTGCCACCTGGGCATGTGCCTCGGCGGGGACTGAACCTGCCACCTGGGCATGCGCCTCGACGGAGACTGACCCTGCCACGACCCTGCCACCTGGGCATGTGCCTCGACAGGGACTGACCCTGCCACCTGGGCATGTGCCTCTACGGGGACTGACCCTGCCACCTGGGCATGTGCCTCGGCGGGGACTGACCCTGCCACCTGGGCATGTGCCTCCGCGGGGACTGACCCTGCCACATGGGCATGTGCCTCCACAGGGACTGACCCTGCCACCTGGGCATGTGCCTCCACAGGGACCGACCCTGCCACCTGGGCATGTGCCTCGGCAGGGATTGACCCTGCCACCTGGGCATGTGCCTCTACGGGGACTGACCCTGCCACCTGGGCATGTGCCTCGGCGGGGACTGACCCTGCCACCTGGGCATGCGCCTCGGCGGGGACTGACCCTGCCACCTGGGCATGCGCCTCCACGGGGACTGACCCTGCCACCTGGGCATGCGCCTCCACGGGGACTGACCCTGCCACCTGGGCATGCGCCTCCACGGGGACTGACCCTGCCACCTGGGCATGCGCCTCCACGGGGACTGACCCTGCCACCTTTGGTGTACAAGACGGTGCTCCAACCAGGTGAGCCACACTGGCCAGGGCTGGATCCTTTGTTTTATAATTTGTCCTTGCTATCTTTTCAAAACCTGGAGAAAGTTAAATGAGAGTTGGGGTGAAGAAAACAAACGCCCCCACCTGGAAGAACTGGAGCTGCTTCTCCAGGCTCCAGAAGAACGGGTGTTTCAGCACGTGCTTCGCTGACGGGCGCTTCTGGGGATCCATTGCGATCATCTTCTCTATCAATTCCCGGGCGATGACGTCTTCTACAGAGGACAAACACGACGCGTGATCACCAGCCCAACGCCACAGCGGACTACCCCGACCTTAAGCGTCCACAGTCCTTGGACTCAGGATTCCACGGACAGGAATTCATTCCAATAACACAACTAAGAGCTTGCACAAAATCTTCAGCTAATGAGGAGAGTCACCACGGTTTGTGGAAAGGGCTGGAAATGCCCACTATCAGAGGCTCGGGTGACTGCCATGCCTCCATACCCTGAACTGGGGGCCCTTCGCATGACGCCCCGGCTGAATACGCATCAACAAGGGAGACGTTCAAGGGGAAGCGAGAAGAGCATGTTGCAAAATAGTACGCACCTTTCAACCCCATTTTAAATAAAACATGCGTACATGTCTAGATAGATGACCAGAATAATAGACAAAGGTATCAACAGCAGTCATTCGTCACTGTATGATGGAATTACGGGCCTTACGCTGTTCTATTTTTCTACAGGGAATAAGGAAAATTAACCCATAAGCAAAACAGTAAGTTAGTTTTAATTTTAAAGTTAATTAAAAAAATAACTGGGGTGTCATGGGCGAATTATTACACAGAAAGTCAGGAAGAAAGACTTGTGCTCGTGCCTCGAGAGCAAGGACAAAGCCGGCCTGTCCCCAGCCCAGCGTGCACCCACAACCACAGGTGCAGACAGGAGACAGTCCAGTTTATGACGCACGGACCACGCGTCTTCCCAAATGTCCGTGCAGGAAGGACCTCGGATTCTTTAACCCTCACAAGTCACAAGCTGGAAAACACAGGTCCCCAAAGGGGGTCTTGCCCAGGTCACACAGGTAATTGGGTGGCCTGAAGGAACGCAGAGCTTCTTGGCTTTAGAAGGAGGCGCTCCGAGAAGAGCCCCTCCCAGACAGTGGTGAGCAGCTGGAGAGAAGGGGGACCCGCCATCCCGGCCTCGGGCCACTGGCTGAGGAGTGGCCCTGCCCCACCCGTCCTGCGCGCTCACCATGCTTCTCAGGGTGCAAGCAGTCGAGGCTGTAGGCGCCCAGCAGGATGTTGGCCTGCCGCTGCAGGGACTTGCCGAAAGGGTGGTTGCCCTCGGAAATCACATAGTAAAAGACGCAGCCCGCGGAGAAGATGTCCACTGTGTAGGTCTGAAAAGAAGCGTGGGGTGTGAGAGTCCTGGGGCCCTCTCCCCACTCAGCGCAGAGAGGCGTCGTGGGAGAACGGACTAACGCTGGAATTGCTCGGAGCGGGGCTGGGCACCCTGCAGAGGCTGCACGGGTGTCGGTGTCCACCTTGGAGAATGTGGGCTCTGGAGCTGACTGCCGGGCCGCTGGCTCTGCCACCTGCCGGCCCCCTGACCACTCTGCGCCTCACTGTCCTCCATGGAAAACAGAACAATGCTACGCTCCCCGTGGGGTTGTGAAGACTGAGTGCAGTGATGTGAACATGTACCCACACCCGAGTGGGGCTACCCACAGGAAGCCCCTCCTAGCCGTTCGCTGCTCTCACCCAGCCCGCCGGGAGCTCCTCGGAGGCAGGGGTTTCTGTGCACTCGCCTCCCCGGTGTACCCCAGGGCGTAGCATAGTGCCTGCTTACGACAGGTCTTAAAACTTCGTTAATGAACAAATAAAACACTCGCTGGTTCAAAAACACCTCTCACAAATCCCACGAGCCATTTCTGTGTCTGCGGGGACTTCAGGGAAGTGTGCGTGTGATTTCGAGCCTGCACTACTTGGATGTAACACTGGGTGGCTCCCTGGGGCTGGGCTCCACCACCGAGATTCTCCAGCAGACACGTGAGGACCCAGGGAGAGAACCCCAGGAACTCACCACCTTCCACACTGCAGAAAACACGCCTGTGACAATACTACACTGTCATTCACCCTCAAACAGCCCATGAGGTGAGCACAGCAAGCGTCACCATCCCCAAAGACATGGACAGAAGGTTCAGTGAGCGACGAGCCCAGGGTCACTACGGGATAGTGACAACCAGGACAAGACTTGGGTCTTCTAATTCCCAAGCCCAACCACCCTTACTCTGTCTCATCACAATTTTCCTCACGTAGCTGACAGATTCGGGACAGGAGGAACAAGTCCACCACAGTTGAAGCTCTTACCTGTCACTTCACCTACTCATTAAAGCTCCCCCGTTTTCCATGGCCTGTGCTGCCTGACGCCCCAGGACACCCAACACTGATGCTGGGGAGCTCTTGTCCTACGTGCCTGGGTCCCTCTGCTCCCACCAGCTCATCTCTATGCTCAGTTATGTTCTTCCCCAAACTTATTATTGCTACTTGTTCTTGTGATTTAAATATTCCATACGCTGTTAAAATACAACTGCCACCAAGTTGGAGGAGAGCTGAATCTTTGCAAAGATTCAATAAAAGGGAGTGGCCCCAAACTCCTATGAATTAGATGTGGGAGACTCAACCGGAAGGGGCAGGGACATAAATAGTTAAAAACTAGGATTCTGGCCCTGGCTGGTTTGACTCAGCAGTTAGAGCATCGGCCCTTGGACCAAGGGGTCTCGGTTTTGATTCCCTGTCAAGGGCACGTACCTAGGTTGCAGGTTTGATCCCCAGCCCTGGCTGGGGTCATGCAGGAGGCAACCAATCAATGTGTCTCTCATATTGATGTTTCTCTCTCTCTCTCCTCCTCCCCCTCCCTCCGCCCCCCCTCCACTGTATCTAAAAATCAATGGAAAAATATCTTCAGGTGAGAATTGACAACAACAAAAAACTAGGATCCCGCTCTTAGGAGGTGTTTGAAATGTGTAAGTCTGAACTCCGAAGGCACGGGAGCGGCGTGAGTGTGCCTTACAGAGGAAATGGGCAGCTCCATTCAGCTGGACCCACAGTCAAGGAAAAGCCTTGACCTGTATCAGTGATTCCTATTCCTTAACAAATCACAGTGCTTGCTTTAAGTTAAAATGTTTCAAGTGTGATGAACGTCCTTGTGACTTCATCGTAACCGACTTCTCTGATTCGCTGACCAGTGCTGGTCGCGGGGAACCGGATCACGCGGCCCTACGGAAGCCGACCTGTCTCAGGCTGGCCCACCTGGTCGGCTCAGGCAGCACGGGCTCAGGTGCTGCAGCTCGAATGGGCTCTTAGCCAAAGGATGGAGCAGCCAGCGGAAGGGCTCCCAGGGGCCCAGTCTGGAACAATTTGAGTTTCAAAAGGAGAAACAAAACAAAAAAAGGGACTATAATGGATTTTAACACTATTTTAAAAGTCCATGAATTCACAGTAACTAAAAAAAAAAGAAAGAAAATAGAGAGAAAGGGGATAAAAAACAAAGGTCTTCGTCGGCCTGTGGGCCAGAGAGTCCCGGGTTCGGTTCCCGCTAAGGGCACGTACCTTGGTTGCAGTTTGTCCCCGGCCCTGGTTGGGGTCGTGTGGGTGGCAACCAGTCGATGTGTCTCTCTCACATCAATCTTTCTCTCTCCCTCCCGCTCTATCTGAAGATAAATGCAAAAATGTCCTCGGGTGAGGATAAAAAACAACAACAAAGCTCTTCTTTATAGAAAAATGTCAGTGAATAAATGCAGAAGAATTCCCAGAGTGAAGTGATTCCGGGAAAGATCGTCAATGGGTGCTGCACCATCGGGTGAATGACTGTTGGTCCACAGGATATTCCCACTGTGCCAAAATATCACCCCACACAGACCTAACAACGAAGAGGAACACGTACTTCACGGAGGAAAGAAAAGCGGTCACCACCTGCGCCAGGTGAGCCAAGCAGGCACCTAGCAGGGGTCCAGTAATAAGGGTACACCTGCCACCTCGCACCTCCGGAGGCTGTGGCCAGTGACTATTTCTGCCAAAAGCATTGAACTCCAATCCCATCGCTCCTTTAGACCCACTTTTAGTTCCCAGGAAATCCAAGGAGCAGACAGGCGAGTTCAACACCACCACGAGGAAACGAGGGAGCAAACCCCGAACGGGGCGTCCACAGACAAAGGCCTGCGTTCTTCACATAGTCACTGCCACAGAACAGAGAAGGTCGGAGGACTGACGGAGATGACAGGAGAGAGAACCACATGCAACGCAAGGCACCTGACTGGACCCTGGTTTACAAACACCAGCTCTGTGAGAGACACTGGGGAAATCTGCCTGCGGACCGAATATTAGGCATCAAGCGTGAACTGTTGGGGACTAACACTGTTATAAAGCTTAGGGAGCAGACCCTCCTCTTATGTTCAAATGGTTCAGCAACAGACAGAAAGTGAAAAATATTAAAAATGTTGAATCTGGGCGGAGGTACAGAGATATTCACTGAAACAGACTTTCAATTTTCTGTATGTCTAAAAATTCTCAAATAGAAAGTTGGGAAAACAAAAACAGGGAAAAAAATGAGTAAGAACTGGAAGTTTGTTCACCTTATGCAGATTCTGAGTTCCTGAAGGAGGAGGGAAGAGTGACTGGAAAAGGAGGGGAAAACCCACAGGCACTTGCCCCCATAGCCCCTTTTGCACGTCTGGCCGTGAGACTGTGGGACGGGCCAGCGGCGTGCTCTCTGAAACAAACATCCCTGCAGCTACATGTGCTCCGGCCCCAGGTCTAGAAGCTGGAGGCTTACTCCTGAACAGACAAGAGGCCGCAGGTGCCAAAGGATCATGACTCACGGGGTTCTCCTTGCAGTCTTCGCTCAGCATCTCCGGAGCGATCCAGCCTTCGGTGCCGGGCACCCCCGAACGGCGGCTGAAGCTGTGCCTGCCCACGGCCAGCTTCTTGCAGAGGCCGAAGTCAGAGATCATGGCCTTGATCCTGCCGTGGGCACTGGGCATGGAGAGGAGGATGTTGTGCGGCTTCAGGTCTCTGTGAACTAACACGAGACTCTGGGTTAGTCCCGTGTCAACCCCGAGCGACGGCAGGCCTCCTCTGCACTGGGCGCGCACCCTCCTCAGACTGCCAAAGGTTTCAACTGCATGAGAGGGCCCCTCAAATTCCTATACACCCCGTACCCAGCGATGCAGCACAGAGCTCTCTCCGGCAGAGGCCAGCCCACCCCAGCAAGCCGGTCGCCCTGCCCAGGCCGGGGCCTCGTGAAGGGAGGCCTCTCACCGATGTTGAGGGAGTGCAGGTGGGCCAGGCCGGAGGTGGTCTGCTGCAGCAGGGTGATGGGCTCCAGGCCGAGGTGGGCGAAGTCCTTCTGCTCCACGTACTGCAAGACACACAATGCTAGCTCCCGGCTCACGGCCTCGGGACTCGGCCCCTCAGTGCATTCTGTTTGTTTCTTTTTTTAAAAAGTGATTCAATTTAGAAAAATTCTGCCATCGGCTTTTTAACACTTGGTATTAAGTGTTAAATATCATTTTCTTTGATCATATTTTAAGAAAGAAATGGGAAGTTTTACTGACAATATTCTCTGTCCTTATCCTTATTTTCCAGCAGACTTTGTCCTGAAGTCACAGGATAAATTTTTTTTTTTTTAATCCTCACCCGAGGATATTTTTCCATCTATTTTCAGACAGAGTGGGAGGAGGGGGGAGAGAGAGAGAGAGAGAGAGAGAGAGAGAGAGAGAGAGAGAGAGAAACATCGATGTGAGAGAGAGACATAGATTGGTTGCTTCCCGCACGACCCTGATCAGGGCCAGGGACCGAACTGCAACCGAGGTACGTGCCCTTGACCAGAATTGAACCCGTGACTCTTCACTCCGTGGGCGGACACTCTAACTGCTGAATCAAACTGGCCAGGGCAATCACAGGATAATTTAAACAAGCAAACCAAGCTCCAACTTACTAGTTTACAATGGGAAAGATAAGTGGGCAAAAAACTCAAGTTGACGGCCTCATAAGGTAAACGCACGGGTGAAGGACACTGAAATAGTTTCACGGTGAGTTGGAAACTGAGCACAAGGAGTTCACTGGATGATCCTAATGACTTGAGTCATCAAAAAGCATCCTCCAAGCCCACACCAGCCCCGGGAGAAGGATCAGCCAGGTATTCTGGAGGCCGAGAGGGAGACAGATGCTAACCACAACGAAACACTGCCCCAGGCAGGCTGCGGGGACCACCCGGTTCAAGTTGGGGTGATGAAAATGCTCTACATTTTGACTGTGGTTAAACGGGTATACAACTTGTCAAGCGCATCAAACTGTACATTTACAATGAGTACATTATAACTTCAATAAAGTTAATACAAAGAAATTAAAACAATGAGTCAGCAGTCCCTGAAGCCACACCTGTTGCCGGGGAAGGGAGGCGGAGGGACAGCGAGGCTGCTGGGACCGCGGGCACCCACCTCCTGCAGCGTGGCCGTGCACAGCTCGATGGCGATGTACTGGAACTGCCGGTCCCTCTCCGTGCAGAAGTACCGGATCACGTTCGGGTGCTCGTCAGATTCTCGCAGCAGCTGGACCTCGCGGTCGGCGAAACTGAAGCACTCGGGGAGGATCCTCTTGACGGCCACGTCACGGTTGTCGAACATGCCCCTGCGGGACAAGGAGCGCGGCCGGGTTGGGAGGTGCCAGTGGGCGGTGGAAACGACAGGAGACCTCCAACCCACATGCTCTTCCTGTGACACAGCGGCCACTCGTCAGCCTCACAGCCCAGAAGGCCCCAGCCGGCCCGTGGTCATCACTTCTCTCCCTGCAGGCGCAAGTCTTCCATCTGAGTCAGGGCTATGACCCTGCTGTGCCCCGGAGCCGGGCGCGCCGCCGGCAAGCTGACAGTCACTCCCACCTGACGTGGTGAAGGCACAGGGCTCCCCGATCCACTCACCGGTACACAATCGTGCCCTCCGCTCCGTGGCCCAGGACATCCTTGGGACAGAATGAAATTTTCCCAACCATCACCATGCTGGTTTCCTCATCTGGGACAAAATGCAAAAAAGAAGGGATTGTGTTTAACAAGCAGAATCTAAACAACCTTGAGGTTAGAATGGCTACTAGCTTCCTGAGCTCAGATTACTACATGGCATCTCAGAGGCTCCGTGCCCCAGAACCCGGTAGGCCCACTCCCCACTCGTGCACAGGGCTACCTCCTCTCCCTGTCCCCTGGTCCTGCCTCTGCGTGCGGTGAGAAAGAATGTCTTACACCTTCCTGAAGACAGGGGTTCTCTACAGATCCACCTCAAGGATTTGCACCTGAAACACTGGGGTAGCAATGGTGGCCGTGTGAAATGAAGAGACCAGTGGGAGTCTCCAGCCTGGGACTTAGGATCCGAGGTCTCTTGTCCTGACAACTGGCCTGAGCCAACCTCCCAGGGGACAGTGGACCAACAGTTGCACTTCCTTGCTTGGCCCCTGGCTGGCCTCGGGAATGCTCTCGAGCCAGGTGGCCAGTGCACCTCTGGTCAACAGTGATCTCCAGCCCTTGTTGGGCAAGATGGAAGGAGGGCCAAGGGGGCCCCCATAAGGCCTTCTGAGGGGTCGGGCCATGGGATGGGACAGAACCCCGGTCCCCAGAGTGGGAGGGAGTTGGGTGAAAACACGTTGAACCCTTGGGAACAACGGTACTTCGTAACCCCACGGACACTCCCAGGAAGGCCATGGTGCTGTGTCTCTCGGGTGCTATTCAAAGGTAACTCGCTTTACCCTCGTCGTCCTGCTCCGGGGAGGGGCTGCCCGCCTTGGAGGCAGAGCTGCTGGAGTGCAGGGAGTGGTTGGAGGCTCTGGGGGACGTGCTGGGGCTGCTGGTGCCCGAGCTCTCCGAGTACAGGCCGGACGAGTCCAGGAGCTCAGCGTCCGGAGCCACGTCTCCAGGTGCATGGAAGGGCAGCTGCTGCTGTTGCAGGAGCTGGATTTTCTCCAGTTCCTTCTGGAACTGCCGGTGCTGGAGCTGCCGCTGCTCATGCATGCTCTGGGGAGAGAACACATATCCAGACAGATGCAGCTTGTTCCCTGGGACACGAGCAGGCAGGCAGGGAGAGGCTCCCTGTGCAAGAGAAGCAGGTGCACTTCATATGACCCCACAGGGCGGGAGGAGACCAGTGGGAAGCACAGGAGGCAGGATCCGTTCAATGGCTAGAGGTCCTTCTGCCAGTTAGACTTCCCAGGACAGCCCATTCCTCCCACTGGAGGCTAAATGGCCACCAGGCAGGGGCAGCAGAGGAGGGACGCTTATGCAAGTCAGGAAGTTCTTGCAAATGTGAAACCAAACAGGAAGAATGGTTGAGAGCACGGTGGATACGGGGGAGACCGGCTTGGTACTGTGGCCATGCACCCCACAGGGAGTAGTGCACAGACTGTCAGCAATGCAGAGGCAGAGGAGGCAGCTGGGGCTCAGAACCTGGCAGCCTCCAGCCCTCAGCCACACCGCCAGGGGGTGGCAGACGGGCTGAGGCACAGGGGCCTGGCCAAGGTCCCACTTCCCCCCTTCACCACGCTGCCTTCCCCACACCCCCACGCACCTCTCATTTATTCTGAAAGTTCATTCCGGCATAATTGGGAGCAGAGCAGTCTGTGATTATTGCTGCCCAGGCTTGGGAGGGTGACTGAGGGACGGCAGTGTCCGAGAACCTACTGGGAGCTTTCCAGTGCTCTCCCCCTCTCTGCGCCTTGGGCTGAAGTCCTGGAAATGCCATCCACTAGCTGAGTGAACTTGGGAAAGTTATTTAACTTCCCAGAGCCTAGCTCTTCACTGTGGGTAGGGGATAAATAATAATAACCTCAGAGGACTATGCGAGATAAAAAAATAAAACAGTGCAGGTAAACCCACTTAAACAAATGGAAAGCGCCCCAAAAGTAAAGGGTTTATCATGCCCCCTGCTATATGGAAATGAGCTTCCGGAGCACTGTGATCTACGGCGATAACATTTCAGGGCTCAGAGCAACCTGACGAAGGAATACTCCTCTGGCATATTTTATCCAGCACATGACCTACGCAACTCTGTGATTTTAGCTCCTTATTTCCAACTAGAAAGTAGAAGGGATTACCAGGCCGCCTTTTCACTCTAGCTGGTATCTCTAACAGTCAGTTTTTAAGGGACGAAAGTTAAAAGATTTTCATCTGTTATGGCTATTCTTTTTTTTCCCCACCCAGTCTTTAAAAAAAAATTTTTTTTTCTTTATTGATTTTAGAGAGGGAGAAAGGGAGAAGGAGAGAGAGATAGAAACATCGATGAGAGAGAACATCGACTGGCCGCCTCCTGCATGCCCCCCACTGGGGATCAGGCCCACAACCTGGGCATGTGCCCTGACGGGGAATCGAACCAGCGACCTCTTGGTGCATGGGTCAATGCTCACCCGCTGAGCCACACCGGCCAGGCTATTATGGCTAGTCTTAAAAAAAGAAAATATAGTGAACTATTCAAAAGGAGCTGTAAGCAAGGTTACAAATCAGTTTGTACAGTTAGTTAAACTATAAGATGTAGGTACAAAACTGTCCTTTTCTAAGAAGCTAGTGTCTCGTTAATTACAATGATTTTGAAGATTAGCAAGTATGAACTTTTAAATGTGAAATGAACAGTCTTTGCTTATGTGCTGCTTCTGCCTGGACCTCACTGACCTCGGGTGACGGGCACAGAAGTGCAGAAACATGTGGGAGGGCAAGGGAAGGGGCCGAGCCTTACCAAGGGGTAGGTGATGATGAAGGCCACCCAGCCGAGGAGCAGGAAGGTGCTGAGGATGATGGTGGCGATGTCCTTCAGCATGGAGTCCACGGGGGCCTCGGGCTTGGCGGGGGCATGAGCAAACTTTTCCTCCACGTCCTGAGAAACGGTGGTGGGCGCATTCGGAGAAGTCTGGTCCACCAGGTGGATAACCTTGTGGGGGAGAGAGTGGTCACATCACTGCAAATTTCTGGCGAGATAGAAATGAGCCCATCCAGAGAAGCACCGACCAGTCACCAGGAACGATTACACTGTGAAAAGTGGTGGATTTTTTTCAAGCCCACCCAAAGAGCACAAGGCCAGGAGATCGCTGCCTTTTTCAAAGAGACTGCCTTGAGGTGAATGATTGCTGTGACGCTGTCGTTACTCAAGAGCAGTCTGTAGAGCAATACATCTGAAAGTGCCTTCAGGTCCTATACGCTTCCAAAAATCCTCGCCGAAGGCGCAAACACCCTCCTTTAGTGGTAGGTTTAATAGTTGGGAAAACTCTGAAATCATCTACAACCAAGTCTGGTGAGAAGACTAGTGGCCCGTTTGGAAATGCCATCTCACATGACAAAGGAAAACCCCACGCACACACACGTGCACGCACCACGTACACACGTGCCTGTAAAATAAAAACGTAGCTTTCTCGTGTTGTTTGTAACTTTCAGTATGACTCCGAAACCAAAGCCGTTTATTCAAGTATCCACTATATTTCAAAGTTCTTGAAAAGCATCAGAACGCTTTGTTAAAGAAAATTCTATTCAGAAGCCCCCAGTTACATCGGATGAAAGTAGAGCTTCTGTCCAAGCTCTTCAGAATCTCTAGAACTTCAAGAATTGTTTACAAAAATGCGCTGGTTCGGTTCTGTACATCCAGTGTTCCGGTGAGCGCTAGTTTTCCTGGTGAAATAAGCACAGCCTCCTCGGCGGGCGCAGGGCCCGATCCCCCACGCGCTCACACCTCTCCCCCCAGACTGCTGCCTACAGTGCCCTTCTCTCCCGTCCAGCGGCCTCCCTCCCACCACGGATGGGGGTGTGTGTCATGGCTGGTGTGTAGCAGGCAGCTGAGGAATGTCTGCTGAGCACGTGATCCGGGACAACACTCATTTGGTTGTATTTGCTCCAGTGTGTTCGTTAAAAATAGTTGTCTTATTACCATAAAAATGCACCTCAGTATTTTAATGGACTTTCAGAAGCGTCTCTGTTCAAGACTGGATGATTAAATATGAACATCTCAACGGTGGCACTTCTGGGTGTCAGACTGAGGGCAATGTCTGATTTTCCTCTTTATACTTTTATTTTCTAAGTGTTTAATAGTGGATATGCTTGACTTGAATAAATCAAAACCAGATGAAGATTTTAGGGCATCAGTGCTATATAAGATCACTTTTAGGACTCAGTGTATTTTCCCAACCTGGCGACCTCCAGAGAGAGATGAGGGACAACACAGACACTTTGCCCTGGAATCTTAAATGCCAACATGATTCTCTTTTCCTTTCTCTCTGGATAAAGTCTAAATCTGTAACGTGAATTTGTTGTGATCGTGGTCCCCCTGTCGGCTAGCCAACTCTCATCTTCCTCTGACCCCGCCCATGCCCAGGCCCCTTCGCGCCCACCGGGCCCCCAGACAGGGCTGCAGAAGCTGCCAAGCCCCAGTGGCCTTCAGACCCCAGCCCACAGCTCTGCTCCAACCCTCCTGCAGACACTCTCTGGCCACCTCCACCTGCTCTGTGCCCCAGAAAGCTGCCCCATATGGGCAGAGCAACGGTCTCCCCTGCCCTCTGGTTTCTGATTGAGGAACCAGCAGATGAGACAGAGGGAGGAGGACAGTGAGGTCAAGTTCAGTGAGGCTGCTGAATACCCTCAACTGAAGCTCTAGGCTCCTGGTCTGGGGACCCTTTCTACTCCCTCCCCTCCTGCTCAGGCCAAACTAGTAACAGAACTGCTGGGACTGCCACCTGTGTGAGCAGCCCCTCTCTTCAACTCCCCTCATATCACCCTAAAATGGGTGGCCATCCGCCTGCAGCTGACCCTGATTAGCACACTGTGTCCCCAGGGCTGCAGGAGGGCAGCCCAGGTCACCCCACGGCAGGTACCACCTGGGCAGGCCTCCCTGCTGCCCAATGCTCCAGTCTGCAGGTGCCCTGGGTCCTGCCAGACCACGCCTCCGCCAGACTTCAGCCACTGAACTTCAGTCTCCACACGTCCCCTCTTCATCTTCACTCTGCTGCCAGGCTTGTCCAAGTTTGGTACCACGGTTCTTCTGTAGCCAAGTGATCCTGTTTCTCACTGGTCCCCACCTGGTAACCTCAGATGTGGTCAGGCCCGTCTCCTCAGCCCCACGGCTGGACACACCAGGCCTTTACATCTGCTCTTCTCCTCCCTCCAGGGCCCTCTGCCTCTGCCCCTGTTTGGTCCAACCGCCTTTCCTATAGCTTTTGCTAACGGCCATCTCCTTCCTCCCCATCAGTCCGTAACAGCGTGTGGTTTGCACGGACTCCGCTGCTGAGTCGACCGCAGGCTCTAAGGCCAGGGCCGATGCCTCACCCCCCAGCACCTGACCCGCAGAGCCGGTAACTGTTCACGTCCCCACTCACTTCCTCAAGGCTCTTTTTCTCCGAGTCAGCAGGAATCACATTTTCCCGGTGTTTGGGCAGATTGTTGGGGAATCTCTCCAGCATCTTGGTAGACGCAGACAGCGGCGTTTCATGGTGCCCTGCGGGAGGAAACAAAGCCTTTCAGTGGTGGCAGCGCTCGATGCCCAGCGTAGGCAGCAGTCGCTACCCACTGGGAGGCCACGTGCAAACACTCACATCTGTAAAGGGAGAGAACACAGAGGCAGTTACCAGACATTTCTCATCAAGACAGACATTTTGTGACTTAATAGCATGTACACAGTATTCTGAATCTCACGATGAGGCCTCTCCTTGTTGTGAGAGGAATCAGGTTAGGGATACGTTCCAGAGCAAGACTTGGGTGCGTACTTCCTAACTTAGGTTGTCTGCTGCTGAAACATTATGAAGTTTTGTTCAAAGCCCCGGCCGGTTGGAGCATCGACCTGTACACCAGAAGGTGGTGGGTTCGAATCCCGGTCAGGGCGCATGTGGGAGGCAACTAGTCAATGTTTCTCGCTCACATCAATATCGATGTTTCTCTCTCTCTCTCTCCCTTCCTCTCTCTAAAGTCAAAAAAAAAAAAAAAAGAGTTCAAGTTCTCCCAACACTTATCCTTGTAACATCACTCCACTAAGGGTGTCAACTTCCCATCTTGGTATTTAAATTGCTCGGGGAGCTCTATCCCTGTCACCGCAACGTGCGCGTCCATCCAGAAGTGGTGAGGAACTCACGGGACAGCAATCGCACACATCTGCTGGACGGATAGGGGGTCACAGCCCTCAGAGGCTCACTCATGTTCTCCACACAACTATTTCATGACACATTTGCTGAGCATCTATTGTGTGCAGATGACCACAAGAAAGACAAGGTTAAATAAAACAAGAAACGGGGGCCCGGCCAGTGTGTCTCAGTTGGTTGGGCGTCACCCCATGCACCAAGGGTCACTGGTTCGATTCCCAGTCAGGGCACATGCCTGGGTTCCAGGTTCCCTCCCCAGCAGGAGGTGTGCAGAGGCAGCCAATCGGTGTTTCTCTCATTGATGTTTCTATCTCTCCCTCTCCCTTCCTCTCTCTCTCTCAAATCAATAAAAACATATTTTAAAAAAAGAAACTGGGATTTGATATGGCTTGATAATCTGTTTAGCTCTAAAATTAAATGACTCTACACACCACCCAAAAGAGCCGGCTCACCTCTCACTCTGGGCGGCCGGCACCCCGACACAGGCTCCTGTGCATTCCCCCCCCCGAGACCAGATCGCACTGTGTCTTTCCGCTATCCTCCCAAACCAGGCGAAGGCTTTATAGTGTATTGCCAAGATACAAACAAACAGGAAAGAGACAGTCCAAGCTACGTACATTTCTTGATCCGGAAAAATCCTCAAGTCCCTATCCTTAGGTCAGTTCTCTGTCAACAACAGAACGCTGTTCTTTAAGGGGAGCCTAATTTTGTTCTGAACGCCATGAGTTGCTCCTTGTCAGCCAAAGCACCCGAGACATGCTTTGCTGGGGAGCCGGATTTCCGTATGTGTGGTCTGTGGCTTCAGACCTCGGACTCAGACTTACTGGCGGGGCCCAGGGATCTGAACGGGAGTATCTCCGGGAACCTCTGAGGCTAGCAGAAGACCTTCGCTCCAAGAGAATCAAGTTGTGCCTTCCACGTGCTACCCTGGGCTGCAGGGCCCTGCCTGCCCCCACCCCCGATGCCCACTCTTAGCGCTCCAAGTCCTGCCCCTCCAGTAGGGGACCTACCAACCGACTGCCATGGAAGTGATTAGCCCACATTCCTCTTCTTCCGGTAGTTCTTCTATAAACAGGCTTCTCCCTTAGCTGGACCTCAGTAATATCATGCTTCACATTCTGACCCAACTACGCTACAAACATAATCATGAGATCTGGAAACATTTTTATGCAAACAGTACCTGGGTTTTAGTTATTTATCTATCATCATCAATTATGTCCAGACTCCAGAGCAAAAGCATAGGCTCCCTGGACCTACTGACTCAGGATTGCAGGGGTCTCCAGGGCTTACCTGACAAAGCTCCCAGGTGAAGCTGAGAGCACCCCAGGTTAGCACCACTGCTCTGGGGCAACCCACACACCATGTCACTGAAGTTAAGTGGACTCATTTCATTTTCAAGACTGATGTGGTGTGGGGATATCCTTAACTTCTTCCACAAAAACCAAATCAAAGAATGTACATAGTTCAACATAAAAGAGCGTGTCCTTCGCCCTGGGGCCCCAGTCTACACAGACGGTCACGGAGTCCCACGGCCTTGTTTAAAAACGGCCAGGCCTTCGGAACTGTGGGATGCCTCCCTCATTACTTCCTTACATGGACTTCGTTGAGTTTTTCAGTTTTCTCACTTGGGCAACTTTTCCTTTTGAAAAGGATACCATTTTGTAACTGAGCCATGTAGACTTTTTCTGTATTTTTCATAGTCTTACATATGTACACCTTTCCTTAGTTTCCAGTAGTTTTTTGCACTTCTTAACCACTAGTACGGCGTCTGTGTCCTCCCCGTGACTGGCACGTACAAACTGAGTGGCCTTGTCATTCCAGTGGTCTCTGCTCTTCGATTGTGTTTTTCCTTGCTGTGGGCCATTCACGCATGTTTCCCAAACTACTTCTGTTAAAAAACAAGGTCGAATTATTCTGCCATCTCCTTTGCCCATTATTTGGTAGAAATAATAACCCAAAGAAAAATGGCCACAAGGAGTCAGGATGAACACAGAAGAGCAAGACCTGGACAGCGACAAGGGGAATGATCAGGGCTCGAGTACACCCCGTTTCCTCTCTGCACCACCCAGCTACACGGCCCGGCAGACCGAGCCCCGAGGCCCCACACTCTCCTAAGCCGCTCCGCATCCCTTTCCCAGTGCCTTGGCTCTGCCCAGGGACCAGTCAGCAGAGAACAGCAAGAGGGAGAGTGAGGAGGAGAAACCTCACTAGCCCCAGTGAACTCTGGCACCCCCACTTCCCTCCTGCTCACCCCACTCCCTGGGGCTGCATACCCACCTCTCACCACCTCTGGGACTGGGAGGCAGCAGAACTGGGGTGGGGGCACAGGACAGGCAAATCAGATTCAAGAACACTCTGTCCTGCTGTAATTACTTGGGACCCCGGCCAGAGACACAGCTCCTCTCACCTCTGCCTTCATTTGTCACACTCACTGTCTTTGGGTGTCATCTCAGTTTCTTATCTGGCTGGCTGACAGCAGAAGAGTGGTGGCAGCAACAGCAGAGAAGGAAGAGGGGCCTCCCCACACACACCCAGGGCTTCTGCCCTGGCTCCTTGCCCCAAGCCCAGCCTCGAACTCTTCCCCACCCTCTGTCCCTACTGGTCCTCAACCCTCTCCTCCCCCTTCCTCCCCCACACCAACTTCAAGTGAATTCGTCCACAGAAATCGCTCTGATCTCCTTAATTATAAATGGAAGTGACAGGGTGCTGATCTCCCACAGGGTCGTTGTGAAAAATAAGGAAATGCATTCTAAAGTGCTCGGTGCCAACGCCTGGCACGTAACAGGCATGCAATGCGCAGATGACTGCCAAAGTTCACGGTACAGTCACGTGCCGCGGAACGACGTTCCGGCCAGCGGCAGACTGCACATACGACAATGGTACCGTAAGATCATAACAGAGCGGAACAATTTCTATCGCCTAGCGACGTCGCCATCATGAGGTCATAGCACAACCCGCTACTCCCAAGTTTGCGGTGCTGCCGGAGTAAACAAACTCACTGCGCTGCCCGCCCTGTGGAAGCACCGCACAGTTACGAGTAGTGCGGAGCGCTGGACAGTAAATGTCTATGGCACTGGTTTATGTATTTCCCATGCTATACTTTTTACAGTTATTTTAAAGTGTTCTCTTTCTGCACGGCCAGTGTGGCTCACTGGTTGAGTGTCGATCCATGCAACAAGAGGTCACCGGTTCAATTCCCGGTCAGGGCACATGCCCAGGTTGTGGGCCCGATCCCCAGTGGGGGGCATGCAGGAAGTGGCCAATCGATGTTCTCTCTCATCGATGTTTCTATCTCTCTCTCCCTCTCCCTTCCTCTCTCTCTCTAAAAATCAATAAAGAAAAAAATTTTTAAGTGTCATCTTTCTACTTATAAGTTTGCTGTAAAACAGTATTCGGCGTCACGCTGGCAGCTCGTGTTTACATCTCGTGTTTACCATTTTCTCTTGTGCTTGATTCAATCTCATGTTGTTTTGTGCAGTAACATGCTGTACAGGCTTGTAGCCTAGGAGCAGTACACTATACCGTAGAGCCTAGGTGTATGGTAGGCTGTGCCATCTAGGTTTGTGTAAATACAATCTGGGATGTTTGCAAAACAATAAAATCGCCTAAGGACGCATGACACATTTCTCAAGACTGTATCCTCGCTGTTAAGTGATACACAACTGTATTCAGTACAGTAATTGCATTTTGTACCATTAAACAATATTTTGAGAACTGATTTGGCAACACAGCTACCCTGTTTATTTCCCTTGGGGGTAAAAACGTTCAAGGCCTGAGAGACCAACCGGGACATGAGCTGAGCACAACGCAGTTGAATGCAACTAGCAAGGCCGGCTCTGCCCACCAGGAGGCAGCACGTGACCTGCGGCGCCTGGAAACCACTCACCGATCAGAAGCCAGTAGTTCCTCAAGTAGTTGAGCTTGTTCTTCCCTTTGAGCCCAGGGTTAAACTTTAGGTCGGTGCTGGGTGTGATCACACACTCCCCTTTGTCCCCAATGGTGACACCATCAGTCTGGGGGCCCTCCAGCAAAGGGAGAGTGCTGCCTCGGGGCTGTGGAGATAGAATACAGTGAGGCCTGGGGGCAAGGTGAGCAGAAGACCTTCCCTGTGACTGTCCTAAGCACCTAAGGGACTGTCATACCTCCAGGTGGGGCTGGTCCAGGACAGTCAGAGCAAGACACATAGGCTGTAAGACTGGGCATCCTCCCTCAGGATGTGACAATGCTGAGGTCTTTAACATGGACCCCTTTTTAAATCCTTTTGTCTGGGAACTGGGAACAGGAAGGGGTGTGTGGAGCTCCCAGCGGCTACTGTGAGAAGCAGTGTAAGTGGAGAGGATGCCAGGGCAGCTCCCAATCCACAATGGAAGCACGGGACCAGGGTGGAGTAAGCTCCAGCCCTGAGCCTGCTGCCGGCTCCGGCATTGCTGGACCTCAACCGAGGCAGGCGCTGCCCTGCTCACGGGAGCAGCTGGCCAACTTGACTCATTGGAAAGACAAGAGATGCCAACCAAACAGCTCAAACACTGTAACGACCAAATGAGCAGCCAGAGTCACGAGGCTTCAGACGCCCAGAGATGGTGAGCTGGAGGCGGGCTGGCGAGAGCCGAAGAGGCTCAGATAGGTCACAAAAGGATGAAAAGGACCTGAGTAGGGAAAAGGAAAAAGGGAGAGGGCTGGAAGTGTGAGGCACAGCCTGAAAAAAAGCTAAGAGATGGACAAGGAACTTCCGAGATCAGCGAGAAGAAGATGCACTTGGTTGGACACCATCAGTGGGCGGGAGGGCACCGTGGGACTGGATTGGGGCGGGCTGTGAGCACCAGCCTGGTGGTTTAGACCTAAACACCAAAGCAAAGTGGAATGACCAGGGCTTCCTGGGCCTAGCCAGCTGTTTTTGTCATGCAGCTCTCCTCGAAAGTAGAGGTGGTATGTGTAGGAATGGTTTTTGAGGATCTAAGATCTGTGTCTTGCATTCTTAATCAGTGGGATGTTTACACAGGATTCAGTCATTCTCTGTGAAAATGGAACAGGAGCAGTGAGGAGGCTGCATCCGTGAGCCTCCCTCCCCCCACAGTGGACTTACCACAACAGCGACCCCCTCGTGGACCATTGAGGGGGAGGCGTAGAGGCTAGTAGAGTATTTCCCGACATACAGGGTGGGCCTAGGAGAAAAACAGATATATGCATTGCACAGTCCTTTAAATTCTGGGCTTTCTGGAGAGAAGAATTATAGCCCTAAATACCACCCAGAGAGTAACCAGATTAATTCCTAAGCACGCTGGGGGTTTGAGGGCAAGACTCCTGCCCTGACTGCCAGGAGAACTGGACTGCGGGCCACAGCTGCCACTCACTGCCTCAGTTTCCCCATCTGTAAAGGGCAGGGCTGCACTCAACCGTCCCTACGACGGCCTGCAGAAAGGACTATATGCCATGGTCATCCAGGAGACTGAATGCTGTGAGCTCTGCGAAGCCCCTGAGATGGCCTGACCACCATGCTTGACAGCTGGGCTGACCCCAGAATCCCCACCATTCTGCCCTGGGAGTCGTAGGAAGTCTAGAGGGTCCACAGAAGCCCCAAGAAACAGCCACCGCTCTGATCTGGAGCCCACAGCAAAGGGTCACACACAAATTCCATTTGGGGTGAGATTTCCCGTCCCCCGCTGGGTGGTCTGGTCCTGTCTGGGCCATCGAGAAGGGGGTGTGGTTTCGCTGTCTGTGGAGTCAGACCCTCTGGTTACGGTCAGTAGCCAGTTTGGGGCTGACTGCCTACTCAATTCTGGAAACCTCTCTCAATAAACACCGTACATTTGGATAGTGGCGTATAATCCAGAGAACACATTCATGCACGTGATCTTATCTGATCTTCCCCAGCAGCTCTAAAGTGTAAGACTAAGCCTCAGCAAGACTGTGACCTAGTCACAGGCGGGCATGGAGAGCACACGCCCGCCGAGACATATGCACCCTAGCACTGTTCGCCTGATTTTTAAAATGAATATTACTTACAGTAAAAATTTAGAAAATACAGAAAGTTGAAAAATAAATACACCTCTTATCTTCTCACCACCTGAGATATATCCAGATTGCAATGTGAATACCACTATCTCTTTCTTATCCCGTAATTTTAATTCATTTAATATTCAAGAATTCTGAAGCATCCAGGGGCGCCCCCAGTTCTTATAGTCTGGGGTTTCTTTACGTTCCTCATGGCTTCAGAGACATCTGCCCGCGCCCTGGCCCCCAGTGCATGGTGTGCCACGCTGCTGCAGGGCCCCAACGTCAGGGTCACAGCGGCCCCGAGTTCCCGACTCACGTCAGCTTGCTCTTGGCCTCCGTCTCCTTGGGGAAGGGGTACTTCCACTTGGTGATGCGCCCCACCTCCCCGGACATGAAGGTCAGGTAGCGCAGGGTCTCCACGGCGACGTTGGTGTGTATCACCTTCCTCAGCCCCTCCCGCTGCCAGACATAAAAGGCCACCACGGGAGACGCATAGTTTTGGATCCACAGCACGTCGCCTGATTCACTGTCCACAGTCACCACCAGCCCATCGCCATTGGACACAAAATGGGACATCTCTGCACAGATCAGATAAACAAAGGTAGGTCGAGTCTCGTCCCATCTCGCAACCACATCCTCTCCTGTCCCAGCAAGTGGCAGTCACTCAGCTAGAGGAAACAAGACTTCTGGAGTGCTCTCAGCTCCCCCCGAACAGTGTCACTCGTCTGCAATGAGCTCGCTCGGGCTCCACCACATCGGCACACTGGGAGCTGCCTGGTTTGTGAACGCAAGGACCACCCTCTGGGAGATTTGCGTGGTGACGTTCCGTGGCATCCCATTCAGTTAGTGAGAGGAGACACCGAGGGGAGAGGAGCCAGTGCAGATGTCTCTGATAGCAATCGTTTCAAACCCGCTGCTCAGGCTGTCAGGGCTGAACACCTCTGACCACAGAGGGGTTTCTGTCTGACTTCCAGGTGCCAGTGCTCGGTTGGCAAAACTGATTTTTAGTTTTCATTTGAGTTGGGGGAATGTTTACTAGAGAAATAACTAGAAGATGAGCCACATATAGGCAGTGAGTCGTGACTGTCACAAGGTGATGTTTAATTCTGCTTCCCACTGGGCTTCTAGCAAGGTCCTTCTGTGACACAGAGGGACGCAGCAGAGTGCATCCTCCCTCCTCTGAGGCTAAACTCGCCACCATTTCACTTGGGTTTCCCGCCACACTTCTCCCCAGGACCCTGCCTTCAACACTGACTACTGAAGAATTCACTAATTGCCCACGAAGTCCAGAACCTGGGGCCAGGAGGGTCTTAAAGAAAACCCAGCTTTTCTTCTGGAGGACAGTTCCTTCTGGGTCACGAGCACCACCCCGCCGCACAGAGCCCCCGGGGCACTTACTGTAGTCCAGGTCGTCCTCGGGCAGCGAGGCCGCGTAGTCGAAGTAGGTGGCGTTCCACCGCAGCTCTCGGGTTTTGGTGTCGTACATGGTGATGGTGTATTCTGGAGAACACACACCACCCGTTACCCGAGGGGCCACGCACCTACTGAGGTGCTGACCTTACCTAAATTACAACAGACAAATCCTCCCTACATTGCCTTTAAAAAAAGTCCAGGCCATCCATGTGGAAAGACAAGGCCATAAGAACTGAAGTCCCAGACACCTGAGTGGACCCAGCCGCCAGCACGTCCAGAGCCACCCCGGCGGTGCCCTTGAACTCGTGACTCACAGAATTGTAAGCAACATCACGGGGTTGCTTTATGCCACTTAAGTTTTGGGGTGGTTTAATACATATCAATAGATGGATGATGTTAGAAACTGGTACCTAAAAGGGGGAAGATGCCATCGCTACAACCTAAAACATGTGGCACTGACGGGGACCAGGTGGCAGAGGGAGGCTGAAGGGCAGTGTGGAGACGGAAAGAGCAGCGAGAAAACGGCGGCTGGAGCCGAGAAGGGGTGGCCCAGGTTAGGCAGTGGCGACACCACGACCGAGTGCACCTGCGGCTCTGGCCGGAGACTTCCGGGCAGAATGCACAGCGCCGAATGGTTTCTCTCAGCTGTACACGATGCAGTGCAAGACAGGTAAGCTCAAGAACAATTTGGTCTTTAAGCTGAATAGAGAGGAAATGTAGAGGGTTCAGGACTGACATTCAGCTGAAAAAGATTCTCCATGTAAAAATTTGGCCTTCAGGCAAAGATGAAGTCTAGGGTGCTATCAGTAACATATGGCCTCAAGCTCAAGATCAAATCAAGGGTAAGGCAGTTAGCCCTGGCTGGTAGCTCAGTTGGTTAGAGCATCATCCCAATACGCCAAGATTGTGGGTTTGACCCCCAGTCAGGGCACATACAAGAAGCCCTGGCCAGTTTGGATCAGCGGTTAGAGCGTTGGCCCATAGACCCAAGAGTCCTGGGTTCGATTCCGGTCAAGGGCACGTACCTAGGTAGCAGTTCGTCCTCGGCCCTGGTTGGGGTCGTGCAGGAGGCAACTAATCGATGTGTCTCTCTCACATCAATGTTTCTCTCTCTCTCTCTTTCTCTCCCCCTCCCTCCCACTCTATCTAAAGATAAATAGAAAAATATCCTTGGGTGAGGATTAAAAAAAAAAAAGAATGAAGCAAACAATGAATGCATGAATAAGTAGAACAGCAAGTTGATGTTTCTCTCTCTAAAAATCAATTTTAAAAAAAGGTGAGGCAGTAAGACCCTTCTTTGAGACCTCAGAAAGATTTAAGGTGGTATTTCATAGACCTTCTGCTATTAAGGTATTTCGCAGAGCCTCTGCTAGGTAAGAGGGTTCTAAGAACCGTGAGAGTGTTGTCCACAGCATGAAGTAGAGAGGTTCGAGGGTATGACTTTAATCTCTCAGAACAGACTATAATTTGACACATGTAAAGTCCACAAAGTTTTAAAAGGAGTGATATCAACATGGACTAAAAGAACCAGAGACTGTCAAAATGAAAAAACACACACACAAAAAACCAGCAGTAGCAAACTTTCAATGGATGAGAAGCAGGTTGAGAAAGCTATAGAACATGAAGCGTTTCCTATGGAAAAGAAAGGCTCCTCAGAGGGCAGGACCAAGAGCTGCTGCAAACGGTGTCTCAGGGAACCAACCCCACAGGGCGACCCTGAAAGCAGGGGACCCTGAAAGCATGTACCGGGCTGGACTCGGCACCACTGCGGACCAGGGGCTGGTCTGTGCCTTTTCCTTCCCTTTCCCTGGGAATGTTCACTGTAGCTGTCCCGTCTGTCTCATCACTGGGGGGAGGACTCGCCCACCTGCACACCCGAGGTGGGTCACAGATGCTAGATTTTGAGACTGATGCTGCGACTGGACTTTAGGAGTCTCAGGAGGGGTGAGTATGTCCTGCATGGGGGAGGACTGTAAACTACTGTAGCCGGGGGGGGGGGGGGGTGGACCGTGGTAAAAGTCTGAAAAGATCACCACCACACCCCCACCTCTGTAATGTGCGTGTCAGTCTTTCAGTAAGAGGCTGAGTCTATTTCCCCAGCCCCGGGTTCCGGGCTGGCCTCGTGACTTGCTTTGATCAACAGACTGCAGTGGAAGTGAGGGTTCAGGCCTGAGAGGCATCGTAACGCCCACCTTTACTCCAGGGGAAGACCCAGCCATCATGGAGAGAAGTTCAGGCTCTCTGCGTGGAGGTAAACAAGGTCCCAGACAGCGGAGTCCAGCCAACAGCATGTGGAGTGGAGACCACCCATCCCTGCTGAGCCCTCTCTGAGTTCCTGACCCAAGGAATCCTGAGCACTGAAGTGTTGGTGTTTGAAGCCACTAAGTTAGGGTGGTTAGTTATGCAGCAGTAGGTCATGAAACAATAGAGACCTTCCTGCTCGTAATAGGCAAGCCCTGTCAGCTTCTACAGGGCCCCAGATAACTCTCACTCACTCCCAGAAAAGCGCTGTTTTCCACAGCACCGGAAGGAAGGTCCCATATATTTTTAAAGCCTTGGCTATCTGAATGTTTAGACAAATTTAGTGCTCAACTGTAATGATTTCTTTTTTTATCCTCACCTGAAGACATGTTCATTGATTTTTTTTCTTTATTGATTTTAGAGAGAGAGGAAGGGAGAGGGAGAGAGAGGTAGAAACATCAATGACAGAGAACATCGATTGGCTGCCTCCTGCATGCCCCCCACTGGGGATTGGGCCCACAACCTGGGCATGTGCCCTGACCGGGAATCGAACTGGCAACTTCTTGGTGCATGGGTCGACGCTCCACCACTGAGCCACACTGGCCGGGCTGTTCACTGATTTTTTAGAGAGAGAGGAAGGGAGAGGGAGAGAAAGATCGATGTGAGAGAGAAACATCGATTGGTTGCCTTCTATACGCCCCCTGACCAGGGATCGAACCCACAACCAGGTATGCGCCCTGACCAAGAATTGAACCCACAACGTTTTGGTATACAGGACGATGCTCCAACCAACTGAACCAGCCAGCCAGGCCTGTAATGATTTCTTTCTAGGTTTTGGGTATAATTTTTGTCTTCTAAATGTTTTCCTGCTTCCCCTTTTAGCTCTGTGTTAACTATCCCACAATTTGTGTGGCGTACAGGTAGACGTCAGGTGCTGCACACACACGACGAAGAAGGCGGACCCCTGCAGTGAAAGGGCTCAGCACCCACCCACCCACTCGCTCCACCGCCTGAGCTCCTGCTACATGTTAGACAGGTGCAGGGTGTGGAGGTGCGGCTGGTGAGCAAAACCAAGGCCCGCCCTCAGGAAGCTGATGGTGCAGTGGGGGAGGCAGAAAAATTGGCAAATATAATTTAGAAACATGTAGGGACAAGTACTAAAGAGAAGACAAGCCCTGGCCAGTTTGGCTCAGTGGTTAGAGTGCTGGTCCTCGGACTGGAGGGTCACAGGTTCGATTCCCGGTCAAGGGCACATACCTGGGTTGCAGGTTCGATCCCTGGCCTTGGTCTGGGCTCATGCAGAAGGCAACCAATGTATCTCTCTCACACTAATGTTTCTCTCTCTCTCTCCTTCCTTCCCTTCCACTCTATCTAAAAAATTAATGGAAAAAATATCCTCAGGTGAGGATTAACAAAAAAATAAAAAATAAATAAATAAAAAGATGACAAGGCAAGAGAGGTGACAAAATATGGTGTGGTGAAGAGGGTGCTGCTGAGGCCTCAAAGGGCAGTGGTGGGCGAGGCCTCAAAGGGCGGTGGTGGGCGAAGAGATGGCCGTTATAATGGGCCCACGCGGTGTGTCCCCCGAGGATGGAAGAGCTGCTGTCCTGGACAAGGACGGGGAGTGAGGTGAGGAAGAGGCTGCACAGAGAGGGTGCCTTCTGAGCGGCAATGTGAAAGGAGAGAGGACACTGGCCAGACCGGTAAAAACGTGCATACCTGGTAGAGAGGGACCCACTATTCCAAAATTTAAAACCAGCACTGCTGCCTGGCCTGTGTGGCTCAGTGGTTGAGCGTCGACCCATGCACCAGGAGGTCACTGGTTCGATTCCCAGTCAGGGCACATGCCCAGGTTGTGGGCCCAATCCCCAGTGGGGGGCATGCATGAGGCGGCCAATCGATGTTCTCTCTCATCAATGTTTCTATCTCTCCCTTCCTCTCCCTTCCTCTCTCTCTCAAATCAATTAAGAAAAAAAAATAGCACTGCTTATTCAGGGAGCTGCAGGTAGTTCATCTTGATGGGAAAACGTTGAAATGAGGGAAATGCAGCGAGGGAGGCAAACTAGAGGCAGCAGCACGCCACCCGAGCTCTGTGGGCTGAGTGCAGTTCTGACTGTAATCCTCAGGCCGTGGGGAGCCACAGCGATCTTAGGAAGGGGAACCACGTGGCAGAGTCTGTGCTGGAGAAGACAACTTTGGCCACTTTCTCGAGAGTGAAGCCCAGAGGCAGAGACCCGTGGGGAGGCTGCTTCACTTCCTTTGTGGAAACAAGCAATTTTGCACACGACAAAAGCTCCTTCTTACCTGTTCTCCCAAGATACAGAAGGGAGGCTGAAGGGCAGAGACTATCTGCAAAGGCCGATGACAAAGTCTGCTGCTTCTCCCCGGTCAGAAGGTCAATGACATACCAAATGTCCTGCTTTTTACCTGAAACATCATAAGGACATACTGTGGTTACACTTGTCCAATATGGAAAAATGTCACTGTCAAGATGTCCCTGTGCTGAGAGACAGGCCTGAAATTCTTACGACGTCAAAAACATTACCTTGTCATCTTTGGAGCAGGGTAACAAGGTAAATGGTAATATGGAGATAACAAAACTTCATGGGCCACTGGGTCTAATAACAACTTAATAACCTAATCATGTATAAAAATGTCTCCAAACCTAATAACTCATATTGTATTGCTTTGACTAGTGGCCTTAAATATTGCAAGTCTGGCCTGTAAAGGGCAATCCTTTCCCCATAGACTAGGATCTAGATAAATACAGAAATGTATCTGGGGGCTCATCTCTCTGGTAACCACCCTTCATATATCTCAACATCCCAATGAGCTCATACGTAAAGAGGATCTACAGTCACTGTTTGTAACTCTAGTTAGATGGTACCTGTGACCGGGCAGTGGAGTTGGCTGCAGCCTGGTGCGAATGCCGCCATAGTGACCTCAGCCCCTGTCCCAGCCTGTAAGTTGTTCTCCAGCTACAGGCTATACCTCTCACCTTGGACAGCTGATTAAAAGGTATGAACAGGTGCACAGCACAGCCAAACAACACTCAGGAAAACTCAAAAGAGATGTGCACCCACAGTACATACACCAGAGCATCACGGTAGTGGTGAGTCAGTAGCACGGGCCTATCTGAAGGTCAACACGTTCACCCTGACCTGCGCATTTCTGCTCTGTAAGGCGCGGCCTCTGGCCACTGGTATCTTCCTGCCTTACTGGCCAAGCTGCCTATTTCAAGGGACTCTGGGAAGCCGAGTACAGAGATGCCTGGAAGAGCACGGGCACTCGGATCGGCTGACGCCTCACTCAGCTCTAACAGATGTGGGTGCGTGCCAAGCCCACATGTGTGAAGCTTGTCCACGGATCATAGCTTTGTTCTCAGCAACCAACCTCACTATGAAAAAGATCTGATGACAGAGCGAAAACATCACCAAACAGCTGTGACTATGACCCCTTTCCATCGGGCGTGGCACCTCCCTGGTTACTTCGAGGACCTTTATAGTCTCCACAACCAGCTACCACTTTAATGGCTGGACTGGGCAACTGCCACACTTAAATATGTGTCATGAACTCACTGAAGAGGCACCACACAAAGACGATGGAACCCCAATAGTCTAAATGCACCGGAAGTGATGAATCGCTGGCAAAAGCTGGAAGATCAAGTAGAAAATAGTGACACCAATAATCAGGGGTGCTCTGAGGGGCCTGGGGCATGGCGCAGAGGACAGAAAGCCTGGGCTGGCCACTTCCTCCAACTCCCTGGGCTGGGGGCGGGAGGTCCTCATTCTGAAGGTGTGGAAGGAAGCCAGAGCCTGGGTCCCTAGCAAAAACGTAAGATTCAGCCTACACTTGGGGCCCAGAAACACACACAGCTCCCGAGGCATGAATAGGCACTAAGCACTTTCAGTTCCTCCAGAAACTGGTGTATAAATACAGGATATTATTACTACTACGATTTCAAGATAAATACAGCTCTCCTTTGTGTTACAAATGCATTTTTATTGACATTTTGGCAGCAACACAGTGAAAGGAAAGCAGGTGACCCGATGCTTTGGAAGATGTGACCCCTGGAGGTATGAAGGCAGCTTATCTAGGCAAGCTGGTAAGTGCAGTTTTTACCCAATATTCTGATAGCAGGAACTAAGAAAGCCCTATAATTAATAGGCAAGAGCCTGGCTTCCCTTTCTTGGCTCAGACTATTGTATTCACTTAAAATTTCGTCCATTTGCTTCTGGGTATGTTGCAATCTTTAAATCACAGGGGTAGGTCAACACAGCAGCTAAAAGCTTGTTAAATGAGTAACCATATTAATGGTGTTAAGTCTGTTCCCAAGTGGGGGGAACCCTTTCTTAATTGTTCAGCTGATCCTGGCACAGACAAGCCCAACAGAGGCAAGAAACACCTTTCCCTGAAGAGCTGGTGAGGGAGGGACTGCACACCTGTCTCAGAGACGCCACCCTCCCAGATCCTGGGGCTCATTTCCAAAGAGCACGAAGTTTCCATGCAGAAAACAGGAACGCTTACCCATGTAGAGAATCCCATCTGAACTTCGGCACGGGGATGCCTGGACCAACTCAGGGATGGTAAAGGGAAGTTTCTTTAAAAAAAAAAAAAAAAAGGCAAAGGAAGAAATAAGTTAACCAAGGCTTATGCAATTATTAGCACTTTATGGCACACTCAGTTTGTTACCCAATTCTGCTGAAAAGAGAGAAGGCCTGTTGATAGCAGATGGGAGTTTCCTAACTGGAAGCCAAGGAGAAGGGGTGCCCCCGGCTTCCAGATCCATTTTGGACAAGTCCTCGGCTTCCAGGTCCCTGGCACTATGAACACTAACTCCTTTACTCCTTGGGCCCCTCTGAGTCTCTTTTCCAGAGCACTTCTGGGGACGACACAAACCTTTTCTGAAAAGACGTACAGAGATATGGAGAGTTACACGATCTCTGACATTCTAAGGGGGGCAGGAAGAATTCTCCCGTCTTGGAAAATTGGCCCAGAGCCAGCTAGACTGAGCAGAATGTCAATGCTTTTCAGAGTGAGAGTGAACCACACAATCCTTCTGAAGAGAAGCAATCTTGGTGCCCAGCCGAAGCTTCGAGGAAAAGGAGAACTTATCATTATGTGGGCAACAAAGGAGTCTAACCTGGAAAGGAAGTTTTGATGTTTTCTTCAGTAAACAACTCCCTACTGAAAAACAGAAGAAAATCGAACCTTTTGGTATGAAAAGGAAGTTATGGTAGGTGCCAGGAAAAGAAACTCAAAGGAATCCACATGTTTCAACTGCATTTCATCAGAAAACTGATTCTTCTGAGCCTACAGCTGACATCTGACCAGCCCTTCTGGTGAAGGCTTGTTTCAGTGTGCTTTATTTTTGGAGCATTCTGTGTTCTTGAAACTGTCCTATAGATGCCTGCTTCTACTACACTGCCACCTTTTCCCCCATGAAAGAGAAGATGTCTCTCTTGCTTCAATAAACAGAACTTTAAATAATTAATCATTTGGATTTTCCCATCATCCCAACATTTAAGCTAAGCCTTAGAAAAGGAAAAATGCCACAGAGAGGCTGTAATGACTGGGCTTCCGCCAGATGTTTCTGAGAATCAGAAAGTCACTGCAAGGCTTCCAGCCTGGAGCCTGTGGTATCTGCTGAGCCTCCTGATCCTGGCCCGGGCTGGAGCTGCGTCGTTCCTGGAGCTGCTAAACCACAATGCAGGGCGCCTGGGGTGGCGGTCAGAGCGCCCGTGGGAGTCAGAGCTCTTCACGTCCCACGTCCAACACATGAAGCTTTGGCCTTGGGCACTTTCCTTCACCTCCCCCGGCACCGTTTCCGCTCCTCTAATACGGGGCAACACTGACATCCCAGAGAGCTGCTCAGAGGTTCACGTGAGACAGCGAGGACAAATCACTCCACCCAGTTTCTGGCTAACAAAGTGCTTCAGCAGTGGAGGCTCTAGCGATGTGGAGAGACATGTGGAAGGTGAAACACACACACCTCTATCTACACAAGGCCTGCCCTTCTCCCACCTGTTTCAGTCACAGGTATTCGTCAAATAATTTTTAAATACCCAAATTGGAGCTCACAAGCCACCTACAGTCTAGACCAGTGGTTCTCAACCTTGGCTGCACATTAGAGGCCTTTCCACTTTCCACTGAAGCAGAACTTACAAACAGAAGGCCCCGGAAGTATACAGTTGTTAAATTTCCAACGTGAACGTACCCATGTAACCAGGACTCAGAGGGAGAACAGAACACTTCCAGCACTCTGAGGGCCCCTTCTTGCCGTCTTCCAATCATGACCCCCAGGGTAATCATTATCCTCACTTCAAAACCTCACAGACTAGTTTCTCCCCTCTTAGAACTTTATAGAAGTGAATTATTCACTGTGTAGACTTTCTTGTTTTCATTCTTCTGTCCAACCTCATGTTGGCGAGATTCATCCACACCACAGACTCTTCTCATTGGTGCAGACTATTAAACTG
Organism: Tadarida brasiliensis; assembly: GCA_030848825.1. Classification (NCBI taxonomy): domain Eukaryota; kingdom Metazoa; phylum Chordata; class Mammalia; order Chiroptera; family Molossidae; genus Tadarida; species Tadarida brasiliensis. The sequence continues at coordinate 54,447,168 of CM061273.1, forward strand.
TATATGATTCCATGCCCGGCCGGTGTGGCTCAGTGGTTAAGCATCGACCCATGCACCAAGAGTTTGCCGGTTTGATTCCCCATCAGGGCACATGCCCAGGTTGTGGGCCCAATCCCCAGTGGGGGGCATGCAGGAGGCAGCCAATCAATGTTCTCTCTCATCGATGCTTCTTTTTCTCTCCCCTTCTCCCTTCCTATCTAAAATCAATAAAGAAAAAACAATTTTAACTGTGTACGATTCCCTAATTTATTTATCCCATCGACTATTGATGCAATTTGGGTAGTTTTCACTTCTTGGTTATTATAAATAGTACATTCGGGTACCTGTCTTTTGGTGAACACAGGCATGCATTTCTGTTGGGTATATATCCCAGGAGGGAACTGATTACTTACTGGGTCACAAGGCTGTAACAGACACTGCCAAACAGTCTTCCGAACTGGTTGTACCCATCTGCACTCTAGCAGCTGCGTACAGGAGTTCTGGTTGCTTTGATGCCCCCCCCCCCCAATACCTGTACCTGTTTTCTTTCCCCAGCTTTCTCATTTTAGCCATTCTAATGGACGGGATTTTTGTTTACATTTCCCTAATGACTAATGAAGCTGAGCACCTTTTCATATGTTTATTGACCATCTGGACATCTTTTGCCTTTTTCTACTGGGTTGTCTGTCTTTTTAAAATAATCCCTAGTTCTTTACACAGGGTGGGGCAAAAGTAGGTTTACAGTTGTGAGTACGCAAAACACAGTTTATTCTTACAGTGTTATTAGTTACTGTATTATTTTCCATGCGAACAACTGTAAATCTACTTTTGCCCCACCCTGTATATTCTGAATATGAGGACCTTGTTGGATATGGGTATTGTGAATACACAGCAGACTGCGTCTCTTTTTTTTTTTTTTATCCTCACCTGAGGACATTTTTTTCCACTTTTTGTTCAGATAGAGTGGGAGGGAGAGAGAGAAAGAAACATCGACGTGAAAGGGACACATCGAGTGGCTGCCTCCCGCACGACCCACCAGGGGCTGGGGACAAACTGCAACTGAGGTACGCACCCTTAGCGGAAACTGAACCCGAGTCTCTCTGGACCGCAGGCTGATGCTCTAACCGCTGAGCCAAACCGGCCAGGGCAGCCTGCGTCTCTTAACAGTGTCGATTAAAGAAGAAAAATTCCGAATTTGAATATAATTCAATATATCGATTTTTTCCTTTATGGTTAGTGTGAGGTGTTTTTGTTTTGGTTTGAGTTTTTTGTATCCTATTTATGAAACCTTCACCCACTTAAGGTCATGAAGATGTTCTGCTACTTTTTTTTAAAGCTTTGTTTCACATTCCACATTTGGATATGCGGTCTATCTGGAACAGAGTTTTGTGTGTCTGGTGTGAGGCAGGAGTCGAGATGTTTTCCATGTGCGTCTCCCCTAGAGCATTTATGGAAGAGACCAACCGTCCCCGCTGGACCGCAGTGTCACCTTTGTCACAGGTCAGGTGCTCATAATTGCGGGCCTATTTCTACGTTCTCTCATCTGAGGAGTTTTTGGGCAACAATCTTGATGCCCAAACTGATTAAAAGGAGACTTCTGAAACTGGGACCCAGATTCAGCATTTCTTTAGAGTTCTCCAGGTCATTACAATGTGTATCTAAGGTGGAGAACCGCTGTCTAGGTTTTCGACCGGAGATGGGACTATCACATGCCCCCATGTGGGGACTTCAGCGAGGGGGGTATGAGCAGTGTTTCAAACTACCCCGCCACACCAATTTGGGAATCACTAGTTAACCCTATTGCTGAAGGGGTATTACACCCTTCCAGTGTGTTGGCTGGGCCATCAGAACCTGCTTGTCCAGATCAAAGACTCTGAACTCTGGCTGTCATTTAAAAGCTCAGCTAGTGGCGAGTGGGAGGGGTGGGAAGAGATAAACCAAAGAACAAATATGCAGATATGCACAACCAATCAACACAGACACTAGCCTGGGGAAGGCAGGAGGGGGGTGGGAGCAGGAAGGAGGGGGTCAATGGGGAAAAAAGGGGGACATCTGTAATACTTTCAACAATAAAAATAAATAATAAATAAAATAAATAAACAAACGAAAGAATGAACTCTGAGTGAAGAACAAAAAATACATAAAAATAACAGCTCAGCTAGGAAGCTGTGAAAACATATTGATGCTCAGGCCCCACTCCAGACCACCTGAATCAGAATCCCCCAAACTATCTGTTAAGCTCTCAGGTGATCTCAATGTGCAAAAGTTGAGGATCACTGGTCTAGAACCTCTGGAGTACACAAAGAAGCTAAACACACTCACCGTCAGGCCTTCATTATTCTTGCCCCCAAGTGTGTATAGGCTGCCGTCATTGGGATCGGGGAGGAAGGCAGGCCTAGAAATTAAGCAGTAAGTATCAATGACAAGTTATAGCCCAGGGCACAGAACGAACTATCACAGCCATGCGAAACCATGACTGGGGGAGGGGGAGTGGGCTGTGTGTGTACATAAGCCATTTCCACCCACTGCTTTTCCACTTAAGCCACAAACAAACGATCCCTATGGTGGTGTATGCGATGCTTGAGTAGGAAAAAAGCAGCCCGCGCAGAAAGATTGTAAGACATCGCAGAAGGGGAAATCATCACTGGGTCAAAGCACTCTGGATGAAGGTAAAGTAAGTGGAAGGGATTCAGCAAGTTTGCTTTTTAGTTTCCAAGTCAACTGTGTGCAGAACTTCAACAATTAAAACTTAAGAGCACAGCACAGTCTGTAAACAGGTAGAACATATCTATCTTCAGTGTTCAACAAACATTTATTTTTAAACTAGAGGCAATAAAAGCAGACTTTGAAAGCCTGACATCAGAAAGAACCTGCCACGGACATGGATGAAGGTCTCTGGGCTGGAAGCCTCCCAGGAAGCAGATGTGGGTGGTCTTTGGTCAAGTTAACCGGCTCAAGACCACACCTGGTCACGCAGAACCCCTGGATAAACCTTTTCTCTACTTAGGATGTACTATCACTTGAGGCTCTTACAGGTGCCATCCCGCTTTTATTCCCACACACACTCTAGAAGGGGTCACGCTCATGTTTCCTCTCCACAGTCAACACAGTAAGAGGAAGAGATCTAAACCCTTAGGCCTTCCTGAGGACTTTGGAAACTTAAGTTCAAATCTCAATTTTAGTTTCATCTCAAATAAGCCTTTTTAATACCATTGCCTCCCTTCCCCTAATGCCCCTGACTCCCTCTCCTCGACACAGGCCTCTATCATAGCACCTCTAGGGCTCTCTGTGTCGCCGTCATTGTCATTATACCTTGAACGTATGCAGATGTACTCCCAGCAACTAGCTTCATAGACACTGACTAATACAGAAAGCGAATGAAAGGAAAGGACTGAAGCCAACTGGAAAACTTACTCTTCAACGTGTGTTGGAACCTGCAGAACTGGATCTGTGCAAAAGAAAAACAACAGAGGCATCATCAGACAGACTCTAAAATACCAAGATTCCTAGAGAGTTCCCAGGACCAAGTCACAAGCTGTACCGACAACTTAAATTTACCTACATGAGATCATGCGCATGAAGGCGCTTTAGCACACACACAGGGACACAGTGTGAGCTCTAAAGGCTGTCACTGAGGTTGGAGGGAGGAGTGACAGCAGGATGGAATTGCTGTCAGGAAACGAGCAGGTAACCTGGGGATGGGCCGAGAACAATCACAGCCCACGGTGGACAGGGGGTCGCAATGTCACTGTCTGCCACACCGGGGACTTTTAAAACCTAAATCATCACCTTGCCAAACACTTGGCGTGGTACTGGATATTCCCATTAGGAAAAGCAAAACTGTGGCTGCAGCATCAGTTTTGCTGTTGATGAGAATCTGATCGGCTGGGAAATGGGGATACCCTTTGGGGCAGCAGTATGGTGTTCATCCTCCTGGTTCTCTCTGACCTGTTAATTCCAGTTCCACAAAGTCCAGTATACAAATAACACAAACTACAGAAATGCTTTCTGTACAAAGAAGCTTGTGGTAGCATTACAAATGACCTAACTATTCAAGAACATAGTTAAATTCTGAAATGTCCACTTGGCAGAAAATTAAGGGTCTGAAAAGGGCTTATAAAATTTTGAAACGTGAACAAATCTTCCCACTGTGACGTCCAGGAGAAAAGATAACATTAAAGTGTTAATGCAGCCAAGGAGAACATCTTCAATGCACACGGGAAAGCTAGGTGCAGAGGCAAAGAACGCGAACTGTAAGTTATCTCTGTTGGAAATATAAGTGACTCCCCCACCTTTTCTCTATTTCCCCAAATTTCTACACCAGTGGGCATTACTTTTTAAATCTGGAAAACGTTCTCTCAAAGTCAATGTTATATTTGCAGTTGTCAAAATGGCAGAATTTCTCCCTCCCCGCATTCTCCTGGGCACAGATCCAGAGGACGCTCCTGGTTCTTGGGGCGGATGGTGGGGGGGAAGAGGACGCTGACAGCAGTGCTGGGACAGAGCTGACATCCACAGGCACGAGACCGCACCGTGATGAGGTGTTTCTAGCAACCGAACACCCCACGGCTGTACAACCACGCCAGCCACAGCCTCAGAGCTGCGGACAGGGCGGCAAACACTGTGATAGGATTCTGGACACAGAGTTCCAGGCTCCTCTGGCTCCGCCTCCGGTGACAGGCAGCTAATTCTCCAGTCGGTTGGGACTGTCACACAAAGAAAGCTCTTTGAAGCCTTATCAAATGTTGACTCTGCTTTACAAGCCTAGCCCCTACATGCAGGCATACGGTGTTCACAACAACAGAGATACACACGACACATGTGGTCTGTGGGCAGCAAACAAACAATTCATTAAACCGAAAACATTTTAGGAAACAGGAGAAACTTCCAGGCAGCCCGCATGTTTGTTGTTCCCATTAATCACCTCGTGGTACAGGCTCACAAACAGACTGATGCAAGAGGCAGGAAACAGGGCCCACAGCTCTCGCCCCGCTGAAACACTCGCCGTGCGGTTACAGCCAGGTGACTCCACAGCCCTGCAGCCAGGCCAGCCAGGAAGAGCGGGGCTGCCGCACCCCACGGAAAACACAGTGGTCAAGAGGGCATCCTTTCGGTTTGTTTCACGGGAAGAGGGCACTGCCGACTTCTAGCAAGTCGCCAGAAACAAGACATGGAGAGCGACAGGACTTCGATTCCTGCTCACAAGCTTATCTTTGCTGTGTGGCACCTGCTCACCCTCAGGGGCTCATCTTCAGGGGCAGATTTTCCTGCTTTTCTAGAACTTACCCACTGCTCACCTGACACTGAGGCCTCGGGTCCCGGAATGTCCTGCACCAGCAGGGTTCCAGGTGACACCGGTGCTTGAGGACCATGCTGGTTTTCTAGGCTCAGGCGGAGGGAGGGGACCTTCGGGCCAGCTTAGCATTCCCAGCCACTCGGTCACATGAGCACTCAACACCTGCCAGGCTGCAGGCCCTGGGACAGCACCACTGTTAGGACAGCTCTCCCAGGGGCGAGCAAAGGACTGCTTTCTTTTTCTGAAAAACTCATTTGAATCTGAGATCTGCTTTGAAATACTACAGAAGAAAATTCTGTGGGGGACAGATAAAAGAAAAAGAATGGCAGCCTGTCGATAACTGTTTATGGGGCAGTCATTTTACTGTTCTCTGTAAATATGCTTGTAATTTTCCATAATATAAAAGGTTAAAGATAAAAGTATTGGGAAAGCCAGCCAAATAACAGCAAAAGCACCATTTGAAAACATGCAATGAAAGCCCATCACGAAAAGGGGGTTGTTTTTTATTTAATCATGGGAACCAGTATCAGGCAAGATTCTTGTTTTTTTAAAAAAATTCAGGCATGAGAAAAGAAACCTGGCCTAACTATAAGAATATAAACAAATACTGCTACAAAATAAGCTACTCTATCTATATGGAGACTGATAAGGATAAAAACTGTTTTACTTTCAGAAGGAACAAAAAAAAAGGGGGTTACTTCACAAGTGTAAAAACGGGTACTATTCCAGGTGAAGGTAAGGATATCAGGTAAAGGTAATATCAGAAGAGAAAAAAAAAAAAAGGCTAAACACCTGAACTTAGTGATTGGTCTCCTGGATTAACACAGGAAGAAAAAAACCTGCTCAGTGCTACCCTGGGAGCAGCCAGTGGACTCGACTTAATTCCCCTGGTGGCGGGTCAGGCCTGAAAAGGTACAACCTTTATACTTGGAGAAACCTGGGGGAGATTATGGGACACTCATTGCTCTCGCTTGTGCAAATCTGATCCTCCTTTTTAATTTGAGACAGAAATGACTCAAAATAGATGTTCACATCTTTCCTTTGTCCAAGTTCATAAGGGTAAAATTTTAAATATTTTTATCTCCAAAAGAAATGCTGGCCTCCCTGTAGTCCTTGAATACTGCCAATTGTGCCCCTGCCTCAGGGCCTTTGCATTTGCTGTTTCCTCTGCCTAGGTCTTTGATCAAATGTCACCATCTCAGAGAGGTCTCCCATGATTACCTCCTGCCACCCCAGGATTCCCTATCCTCTTCCCTGCTTAATTTTTCTCCATGACACTTAACCACCTCTGAAGTAGAGTAGAGTATTTTTTATTTAATGTCTAACTCTAGCTACTGTAAACTTTGTAAGGGCTGGGGTTCATCTTTTGTTGTCTGCTATACCCCAAAAATATAAAACAGTACCTGGCACATAGGAGGTGCTCAATATATTTGTTAGTTTCCTTCCTATTTCTATTCCTGCCCACTCTGGACATCCATCGTTGATTACTTCTAATAATCCAGCAGCTATGCTCTATCAGCCCTCAACCCAGAATCTACTGAGCCCTTTCCTCCCCCAGGCTCTGAGCACTGCTGAAGAAAACACTACAACCACTCTTGGAGATACCATTACACGTATGGCCAGCTGGGCCCCATGTCACAGGAGATCCGTTTATCTACTTCCTCACTGGCCTCTGCTACCTGGTCCTCACAGCTGGTGTTTCAGACCTCCACTCCTGGCCTCAAGGCCCCGTCCTGTGGCACAGGGGAAGTATGGGGGCAGAGTGAGCTCTCTGAAACTCCCTACCTCCAAGGGTGCCCAACTCCACCACCCTCCCCTTCACATCTCCGTAAAAGGACAATGGTTTCACCTTCGTATTCATAGACAGTTCACACATCTACCTAGAGCCCCCAAGCAGTCCCCTATCTCCAAGGATCTTCAAGTCCTCCTGGCTAACTCCTTCCCCTCCCTACTGACCAACCAAACCTCTGGACTTCCCTTCTCGCGTTCCTTCCTCTCCTAATGCACCTACTTTACGTGTACAGTTCCATGAGTCTTGAAATACATACACTTTCATGGAAACACCCTCACAATCAAGATAGATCATTTCTGTCCTCCCGAACATTTCTCACACCCCTTTGGATGCACTATCCCTGAATCCCACCCATCTAACCACTGAGAGATTCACTGGGTTTGTTCTAAAATTGCACAAATGGAATTCATATAGTACAGTCTCTTTTCTTTCTGGCTTCTTTCTTTCTGCATCATGTCTTTGAAAGTCATTCATATTGCTGCATGCCTCATATTTGTTCTTTATTATGGAGGAAAGAGTACTCCGCTGCACGGAGAGGCCACAGTTTGTTTATCTGTTGATGGACATTTGTGTATTTCTAGTCTTGGGCTGGAAAAATGTGAATAAAGCTGCTATAAACATTTGTGTACAAGTCTTTTTTGGACCTATATCTTCCATTTCTGGTGGGAAAACACCTAGGGGTAGAATGGCTGAGCCATACTGTTTACACTGGACTTGACAAAAGGCTGCCAAACAGTTCTCCAAAGTGGTTGTACTATTTACATCTCTACCAGCAATGTACAAGTTACTCATAGTTTTTTTTTTTTTTTTTTGGTTGTTTTTTTTTAATCCTCACCCGAGGACACTTTTCCATTTTTTGTTCAGACAGAGTGGGAGGGAGAGAGAGGAAGAGAGAGAGAGAAACATCAATGCGAAAGGAACACATCGAGTGGCCACCTCCCGCACAACCCAACCAGGGGCCGGGGACAAACCGCAACCGAGGTACTGCCCTTAGCGGAAACCGAACCCGGGTCTCTCTGGACCGCAGGCCGACGCTCTAACCGCCGAGTCAAACCGGCCAGGGCACTCATAGTTTTTTAAATGTTGGTTTCTAGGTCCTTCCCTGGGGAGCTGCTTCTGTAGGTAGGGCCAGGGAATTTGCATTTTTAACACATGCTCGGTAATTCTGACCCGCACCATACTGGGAAACCACTGCTCTGGGTCCTGTTTTACCTTCTTGCCTTCTTCAACCCACTGCCCTCCGGCCCCTACCCTCAGAATAAGACCAAAACTGCCACTGTCAAGTTCAGTGACCAGATCTAACAAACACTTGCAAGCCCTTCTCATAGGTCTCCACGTGGCATCTGACAACATTCTCCCGTGGAGCCCATGACCCAGTCCCACTTCCAAATGCTTATGGGGTATCTCAACCCCTGATGTCATACTCCACCCCCCCCCCGAACCTACTTCTCCTTTATAACCCTCTGATGGGCGGGTTACCCCACTTCCACCCAGTCACACACTGTGAAACCCAGAGTTGTCCTTGACTCTCTTCATTTCTTAATTTTAACCCTCCCCATTCAATCAGATATCGAGTTTTGTAAGATTCGATTCATTAAACATTTCTCAAAATCTAAGCCCTTGTTTTTATCTCCTTTACCACTGCCAAAATCAGGCAGTCAGCACTTCTCACTGGGTCTACACCAAAGTCTCCTAATCAGCAACCTGTCTCGGATCTCTGCCCATCAGAGATGCACCCCACCCTCTCCTCAAGGGCTGGACAAAGGCCAATCTGTTTGAGTCTTCCCTCCACATGAATCCTACGCTGGCTCCCTTTCTGCCTTGAAAACACTGTCCATCTCTGTGGCTCCAGCCAGAGGTCCTCAAAATTTCTTGGTTTGCAGAACCCTTGAGTGTCTCAGTAATTTCTTCACAGGGCCAGAGGCAAAAGAAATACCTAGCAGTTCCATTTATTAAGCAGTTAGCTCCAAACAACTTAAGTATTAAGGGCTTAGCAATTTAGAAACCACGTGAAAAAAAAACACATGTAAATTAAAAGAATAACATTTGTTTCATTCCTAACCATAATTACTTACTAATGGGATGTGTGTAATTGTTGGGTGATGCACATACTTCTAATCTTATGATCAGATTAGACACCCTCCTTACTGCTCTACATTGATTTTCACGTGGTATTTGGGTTTTATTAGAGTAACTGCCAGACACTCAGCTTGGCAAAGATACATCATTGAAAGGACAACAGCACAATCTCAGGTTGAAACTCTAAACAACCCCAAGCATTGTGTCTGGTACTAGTGGAGTATTGCTGTGTTTCTCTCAAAATTTAAAACAAGCTGCAGTGTCTCTCTGAGTTCCAGGTGGCACCGGGGCCCCTCAGCTCGGTTTGGGGACCACAGGCCTAAATGTTCAAGGCTCTGCACAACCAGGGCCCAATTCTTCCCCATGATTTATCTTCCCATCCCATCTCTTCCCCAAACTCCGCCTGATGCTGTCACGTTGGTGTCTCTGTTCATCCCATCTACCTAAATCCGTTTGTGCTTCGGGGTCAGTTCAAATGCCCCCTCCTCCAGGCAATCAGAAACAGACCACCCCTGCACTTGGTATGCTCCCATGTGCACTTACCACATTTCTCAAGGGACAGGCACTTAATTGCATGTGGCCTCTCTGGTTCTCAAATATCTGGGGGCTGGACTGACTTTTAAACACTTGGAAGGTCAGGGACCACCTATTTTGTTTATTGTGAATATATACATAGAAAAGTACACAAAGTTTAATCAATAATCAGAGTGAACTCCTGAGTAACTGCTGCCCAGGTCTTTGCTCCCCTCATAATTAGTAGATAACACTGTCTGCAGAATGAAAGAAAGATATTATTATATGGGGAGTACAGTCATTTAAATACGTTTTTCTAAAAAGGACTTTTCTGCAGAGAAACCTACACGATAAAAGCTAAAAGAGCTGCCAGGCACAGGTCTGTTTGTTCACTCACATTTAAAACGTATTTTAATTTATGAGAAAAACGATATGGCCTGTGCCTCAAAATAATGGCAGTGGGGGAGGGGCCTGCCATGCATTGCCGGCACCGAAGCCGAGTGCGGGTGCATGAGGGCTTCATGGTACTATTCTCTTTATTTTTGTGAATGCTGAAGTTCTTCTAAAATGAAAAGTTACAAGAAGAGAAGCTTAAAAAGCAAAATCTTTCCAAGAGGTTGAAAAGAAAGACCTGTTTCTCGGGCAGAGTAAACCGTGACGGCCTGATCCTATCACTCCGCAGGACTCGGGGGAGCCCGTCGGTGCCCTTGGGGGCTTCCCTCAGCTTTACCAGGCCCATCGCACCAGGCCCATCGCACTGCCGCAAAGGTGGGTGCGGTGAGTCGGCAAAACAGAGAAATGTCACTGATGAAGTCAACCAAAATTCAATAATTGTTTCAAACCAGAGCTCGGGACTGCCGGCCTCTCCCTGGAGGTAGCTCCGGGCAGACTTTGTCCACGTGGGACGGAATGTGATCCCTTTGATTACAGAAGCCACAAGAACAGGCTGCCCATCTCACTGGAGCTCACGGAACCTTCCGAGGTCACTGCCTTCTCCTGCCTCAGATGAGCGCTGACACTTCTGGAACACCCTGCTTCTCCGGCGGAATCCTGGCCACCTGGCTCCACTTTCTAAAGTACAACCACCTACTGACCCCTGCACCCCTGGTGTTCAAAACCAGCTTCTTCTCCGACTGCGAGACCTCTCCAGGTACAACGAAGATGTCGGGCGCAGTCAGAAATCCCCCAAAGCAGCCCCTTCTAAGGGCACCTCTAGCAGGGACCTGAGATGTCCTGAGCGGGCCCTTATGGAAGGCACGGAGAGACCAAGACCACAATGAGGCCCCAGCTGCTCTGCGCTCCCTGGGAGCCGCCCCCATACCAAATATTCAAGAGCCTTGTCTTTCCCTTCCTTCCTAGGAAAAGGGTGAAAACCCAACCATTAGCAATCACCTGCTGAGATGTACCACACACATCTCAGAAACACGCCAGACACCTTCCATCAGCGGGGTTCCCTGTGCCATGCTCTGCGGGACAAAGGAAGGAGCTCAGAAAGCTGGTGTACACGAAATAGTATAAACTGAGTAGCTGAAACACGTGGTAGATGCACAGGTACCACAGACCTCCCAGGTGAGGGACACAGGTGAGGGCTGGTGCACTCGGGACAAAGGTGCCATAAGAAGGCTGGCCCAGCGGGTGGGGATGACAAGACAACACGAGTGAAGAGCTGTCACCCCCTCTGGGGGAATGAGGACACAGGCTTGGCAAGTGTGAAGTGTTCCTTCTGAATGCCGATCAGGCTGGACAACAGGCAGCGAGGCCACGGAGAGGAAAGTCGTGAGAACTCTGTGACGTGGCATGGTGGGTACTGATTGTAGGAGCGAGAAAAAGGAGGACTCAGAAAGGGCAGTGAGGAAAGCCACTCAATAACCCTGGTAAGATGGCCCAAGGGGGGCGCAGGGTGGGGGGCAGGGGAGGGGTGGTCAGAAGCCAGAAAGGAGGGGGAGGGTGTCATCAAACCTAGTCCTGCTCAGAAAAATGAAGTGAAAGAAAGGGATGAGTGAAAGAGGGCATGGCGACTTTATTTATTTTATTTTATTATATATTTTTTATCCTCACCCAAGGACATTTTTGCATTTATCTTCAGATAGAGCGGAAGGGAGAGAGGGAGGAAGAGAGAGAGAGAAACATTGATGTAAGAGAGACACATCGACTGGTTGCCACCCACATGACCCCAACCGGGCCGGGGACAAACTGCAACCGAGGTACGTGTCCTCAGTGGGAACCGAACCCAGGACTTTCCGGCCCGTGAGCCAACGCTCTAACCACTGAGCCAAACCAGCCAGGTCAGCACAGCGACTTGAATCCTCGCTGGCAGTGAAACTAGATCAGCTCGTTTGACTGCAATAAGCAACTGCCGTTTCCTCAAGGAAATGCTTAAGGTTCTCATGTTGTTTTCTTATGAAAATTATTGGTAGAAACAAGGTCATTCACTGTCCCTTAACTCAAAGCTCAGGTCTCCCAAACATGTGTCCTGTGCTCAAGTGAACCGATTAGGGACTATTTCTCCCCAGTGGCAGCTCATTCCTCCCTCCAGAGGGAAGTACTTCTGGAAATCTGCACCTTCCGCTCCCAGTGACGTTGTCAGGCCCAAACTGTAGGGAAGAAAGTCTCCAACGTTTCTCAAAGTTCAGCGTGCAAGAGGAGAGCATTTAAAAATAGACAATCAGTCAAAAGTGCCTCAAACCCCAAATCTCACCAGAAATGCACATCACCAAATGCCATGTTTGACAAAGATGATCGTAGGGAGATACCAAAGTAAGTTTAAAAACCGCCCATAGGCCCTGGCTGGTTTGGCTCAGCGGTTAGAGCGTCGGCCTGTGGTCCAGAGAGGCCCGGGTTCGGTTCCCTCTAGGGGCATGCACCTCGGTTGCAGTTTGTCCCCGGCCCTGGTTGGGTCGTGCGGGAGGCAGCCACTCGATGTGTCCCTTTCACGTCGATGTCTCTCTTCCTCTCTCTCCCTCCCACTCTATCTGAACAAAAAATGGAAAAACGTCCTCGGGTGAGGATAAAAAAAAAAACAAAACAAAAAAATAAAAACAAAAAAACCGCCCATAGTAAAGGCAGTTGACTTCTACCAGGCTCTCACCTTCACCTAGGCAGAAGCAAGTCAGACCGAAAAACACACACTGAGTGCTACCATCAATTGCGAAGGAATTAAAGGGGGAGAATAAGGCAATTCAATACTATGACTTGCGACCAAATGCCTCTCAGGATGTCATAACTTCACAGAACTCACTCCTGAGTGATGGAGTGCAGCACCCAAGACGAACTAAAGCATAAATAACAAAGTCACAGCCCGAAAAGGCATTTTATTCAGGCACTTCAACACTCACAACTGCGTTCTGATACATGTCAAAGGCTACCCACTGGAGCTGAAATCTGTGCTGCGCGTGGAGCCTGCTGTCTAAGAGACACCTCCACCGTGCGAGACGTGCACGAGGGAGGGTGCAAAGGGGCACACGTGAGACTGGACACCGGCTGGTGACTGCTGGCGCTGAGTGATGGGTCCATGAGGGCTCGTTATATGATTCTCTCTCTGTTTGTTTATGCTTAGAATCTTCCATGATAAAAAGTAAAATACAGCCCTGGCCGGTTTGGCTCAGCGGTTAGAGCGTCAGCCTGCGGTCCGGAGAGACCCGGGTTCGGTTCCCACTAAGGGCATATACCTCGGTTGCAGTTTGTCCCCGGCCCTGGTTGGTTGTGCGGGTGGCAGCCACTCGATGTGGCCCTTTCACGTCGATGTTTCTCTCTCTCTCTCTCTTCCTCTCTCTCCCTCCTACTCTATCTGAGCAAAAAATGAAAAAATGTCCTCGGGTGAGGATAAAAAAAAAAAAAAAAGTAAAATACAGAAAACATTTTCAAGATCCTCAAAAGTAGAAACAGGCCCTCTCCTGTCCCTTCTCACGAAACTGAATTTTCAGTCCTCCAGGACAATGGAGAGCAAATAAACACCTTTCTTGTGCTTAAGCAATGGGGTAGAAAGATAGTGATGCATATCTGAAGCCTAGAAAGTTCCATAAGAGAAAACAGATTAGAATTACTAACGGAACGTCAACCCTTTCGGCAACTTCCCTCCTCATGTTCCCACCACACCTCTGCACGCAGAACTCGGACTCTTCCAGAGGAACACGCACACAGCTAAAGGACAGGAAAGAACACCTCCTGCAACAAGTCGCAAGAGCCATGCGAAACTCAAGACCAGAAACTGGAACTGGAAACTAATGTGACGATGGCACGAGTGACAGACGACATATCATGAGGAGGCAAAGCCGAGTCTCATCTGTGTTTCACGGCTCCCAAAAGATGTCTAGTCAGCAGGGGCCTGGGCCCCAAGCTGGCATTAGGTGCCTCAGACATTTGCTGAGCATCACTGGCCGTCTGGAGACCCCACCTTCAGGAGTGAGAAATTCAGCAGGAAGACAAATATAAACAAAAATTCATACCACCAGCAGGAAGTGCCCCCAGAACCCAGATGCAGGAGGGGCTCACTCTGCTTGAGGAGGCAAGAAAGTGACCTGGTAAGGGGGTCCTGATAGATGAATAGGAGTCTGTCCAACAGTGCAGGTGGCTGGTGGGGAGGAGAGAAGCAAAGGCCCGATGTCTCTGAGGCCTGGAGGAGCTGCGGCTGCAACAAGGGGCAGCTCCTGGGAGAAAAGGGGCCTGAGGCTGGAGAGGTGGGCAAGAGCGGATTCTGAAGGGCCTGGCATGCGTCCTGGGGAGCTCAGCCCTGACGCTGTGGGCCAGCGCTCCCCAAACTAACTGGTGAAGGATCAGCTGTTGAAAATTACAACCTATCGTGGGTCGTGGGTGATGCTTACTCTCCCTTTTGTACTTCTCTCCTCGTGGACAGGAACACGGGCAGGCAGCCACACCTGGTGTAGCACTGCCACAGGCAACCCCGAGAGTACTTCAGTGGGGCTGTGGCCTGGTCCAATCAGTCTTGTCAGAGGGCACATCTGACAGCAGCGTGGTGGGTGAATGTGAGGACAAGACAGGTACAGGGACCACAGTCAGGAAGCTGCCACATTAATCTGGGAAATGGATGGACAGCCTGGCCGAGACACTGGCAAGGGGCACGGGGAGGAGGAGTCAGATTTGGGAGGCATCTCTTCAGTCTACGTGACAGGTCTCGGTGACCAAGTAGCAGAGCCACAGGGGTGGGCCATGACTGTCAGCACCGGGAGGAACCATGGCGAGAGGCACAAGGTAAGAAAGGGAAACTCACGTGGGGAGATTTTCTTCAAATTTCAAATAATAACTTTTGTTCTGATCCTTCCCTCATAAGAATCTCCAATATTAACCATTCAAGGGACATCTCCGAAGTCTGGGCCCATCTGGTGGGGAAAGCAGCCATGCTGCACAGTTAGCATATTTTTATGATTAGTAAAGGATGGTTCTAAATTACAGCCAGTGCTCTGTGCCATGGAGTGGATGGGAGTAGGGTAGCTAAAGAGTTACCTGCAATTTGATGGCAACTTGAGTATCAAAAATCAGCATTAACTAGTATTTCAAACTGAGTGCAAGAAGCCGCAAACCAGAGCCGGCAATACCCACGCAAGTCCTTTGGACCCCAGCAAGCCAAAGCAAGCTCTGTAAAACCAATCCAACAGCAAGCAGGACAGTAACCTTCTGTTTGCGTGTGGGCTGAAATAAAACACACGCAGCCATCCTCACTGGCGAAGTTTCAGAAACGAACAGACAGTGGAGCTACGATTAGAAAATCATAGCTTAGAAAGGTCCCACCTCACGTCAAGTGTCAGAACTCAACTTAGTTTCTGAAAACAAATAAAACTCATTTTCTGTACTAGGTGCAGTCTGCCACGATAGTGTAAGAAATCTCCGTTTCTGGGAACAGCAACACATGCTTGGGTGAGGAACAAAAGCACCTGCCAAAACCACTCTATGGAAAGAAAAATAAACAAAACAAAACACTCCCAGTTTGTTGGCCCCTGAAACAAGTAAACAGGACGCCATGAAATGGAGTAGCAGGTCCATATTCTGCAGAAGCCCAGTTTGATGAGTTACAGGTGTCTGTCTGCATCGGCAAGCTTCTTCCATTTGGCTTTGACGCCCCACTGCCGCGCAGGCGCAGACGCAGGCCTCCCTTGCCGGGACTGGTGCAGTCGCCTCGCCTGGTCTCCTCCCTCCTGGCCCCATCAGTTCGGTCTCAGGGCAGCACCTGCTGATCCTATAAAGCAGAGGCTGGGTGTCTGTCAGCTCAGGCCACCCTAACAAAATACCACAGCCCAGGTGGCTTAAACTAGACATTTATTTCTCACAGTCCCACAGACGAGAAGTCGAAGACCAGGTGTCAGGGTGGTTGGGTCGAGCGAGAGCCCTCTCTCTGGCTTGTAGACGGCGCCTTCTCACTGTGTTCTCACGTGTGGACAGCACAGAGCTCTGGTCTCTTTTTCTTCTCATAAGGGCACTAATCCCATCACGGGGTCCCTCCCTCTGACCTCATCTAAACCAAATCACCTCCCAAAGGCTCCACCTCCAAATACCATCCCCTTGGGGGATAAGGCTTCAACATAGGAATTTGGGGGCGGGACATGAACATCACACAACACCAGGGCATGTTGCTCCTTTGTTGAGATACTACCAACAGCTTCAGAAAAGCCGATGCCCTCATACCAGCCATCAGGAGCTATCAGTGGTCTCCATGCAGAGGGCACAAATGGCCCAGCAGTGCTCAGGAAGTCTGTGAGGGCATTTCCTGGTGGTCACAGGAACTGGGGGAGTGGGGTGATATGGACTGTGGGGGTCCAGGAATGCCAGGGAGCCCTGCACAGCCAAAGATCACCCCACATCTGCAGGCTGCTCTGATGTTCCGCCAGACACTCACATGGGCCAAAAAACCCTTAGTAATTATCCGACTCTACAATCTGCTTTACATAACACAAATGCACTTTTTGCCTACTTTTGTACAACTGACTCTTCTTGGAATGTGACTACTGTCGAAGTCAGGTAAGGTCGTGCCTTTGTTTGGAACGTTATCAAGAATTGCTCACCGTCCTGGAAATCCGGTTACCAGAAGTATCCGGTATCCTAGCCTGCGTTTTACCAGTCTACATCGACAGGCACCGTGCTCACTCATAGGCAGAGTCAGCAGAGATCAGAATGTGTCTAAGCATTACACGTTAAATTACATATATGTGATTAAAAACTGCTTGCCTGTTATTTCAGATTACCAAGTGAGTAATATATTTCTTTTTAAAACTGTGGGTGTAGGTAGGTTAGCATCTATAAATCTCATTTCAGGACAGTAGTGGGGGCATTTTTGTCATAAATATTATGTAAAGGGAGCTCTGTGTTCCTGCATCACTGACCCTCTGCCATGCCAAGCACATGCGCACCTGTGCCCCTGCAAGGCCTTCTGCCTAAAGACGTCCTTCCTTCCTGGAGTTCTTACTCAGCAGGGCTGCCCATTTAAATTTGCAGCCCCATCCAACCCCCAACCCCAGCTCGCCCTACCCCCGTTTTGAAATCTCCAGTTAGAACTGCAAGACTGAAACTGAACTGGAAGCTCAGGGTCTCCATACACTACCGTCTGTAACCTGTGTATAGAAATATATATTGAAGCTACTGGCGGACTGCGCTGAATTTCACTAAAATAAGCCAGTGTGTTCTCAGAAAAACAGTGAGACTCAGAACATACTGAATATTACTTGAAACTATTTGGATTTCTTTAGTTCTTCCTTGAAGTTCCTTTTAACTCCTCCTTGCTCTGCCTAGACCTGCTGCCTCCTTTGCTCCTTTCCAGGCCTCACTCTCCGAACTGAAATCCAATCCATCCACCAAGGCTCAGCTCCAACACCCCAGCTTCATGAAGCCTTTCCTGCCCCACCCCCAGCAGTTCCTAGGACCTCTCTGAGGTGGTTACACCAGCTCTGTATACTTACCATTTCTCCCTACCAGACTGTGGGCTCCGTGAGGGCAAGGACTGTCTTTTTCTTCTTTGGGCCCATACAATCTCTTTCACAGACTAGGTCTTGTAAAGATGTTAAATTAAGTAAAAGAAGGCAAATTCTTTAAGCTCTAAGCTACAGGAAAGAACAGATTGATTCTTACGTTTGGCTAAGTAACAAACAAGGCGGGACACAGTTTTGCCGGATACCGCTGAGGCTACTTCTAGAAATTCAGACTTGGAGAAGATCAATTTAAAACAATATATACAGGGAAAAGCAAAGCAGAAGAATGAAGTGGCGTGGGGCAAAAATGCCCTGCCTAGGAATACTGCAACTGAGGGGCTGTTCCTAACACAAGAGTAAACGTGTTCATCGCAATCCTTCTGCACCTTGTTGATTTCCAGCTTTGGATAAAATCAGAAATAATGAAACTTAAACACCTCTGCTTTTGTTTTAAAAACATTAAAAAGCTTCAACATGAAGGAGAGACAGGACAGATAACATTCTGTAACGCAATGCCAAAATCCAGCTCTACCGTCTTTCTGTGGCCACTACTCCTGAGAGCTGGTTCTTTCTGTTGCTTAAAGTTCTCGCTGACCCAAGCAGGCTCCGACAGGTGAAGCAGGGCAGTCTGTG
Organism: Tadarida brasiliensis; assembly: GCA_030848825.1. Taxonomy (NCBI): domain Eukaryota; kingdom Metazoa; phylum Chordata; class Mammalia; order Chiroptera; family Molossidae; genus Tadarida; species Tadarida brasiliensis. Next base: position 54,465,373 of record CM061273.1, read on the forward strand.
GTGCCCCAGCTGCCATCGTCTATGGATGGTAACTAGGTGTGCTGCTGAATTAACAAGATGACGTGGGACCTTCTAACATAGGCCCATATTTTCCCATCTAAAATACTATTTTGGAACATTTTATTAAGAAGGAAAAACACTTGCTGTGTTCATGAAAATAATGAGTCACAGATTAGCGACGGAAGAGAACATGCTGGTCAGACCTTCACCTCGGGCCGAATGAGAATTATTGCTGGGCAGAATAATAGAGATGACACAGAATGCCCCAAATCCTGGGATTTGCATGGTTTTACCTGGGAAGATTGCTTTCGAAATCGAATACAATTTCCCAGCTGTAGGACTCCACTCTGCTAGCTATCACCAGGAAGACAAGACCATAAAATGGGAGTGTGGGAGATTACGAAATGAGAAACAGGCTCAGCCTTTTACTTCCCTCCATGTAAAGAACCAATCGAGTGGCTAACTTGGACGAATGTCAGAGCTTACAGCCCTCAGTTATTCTAGCCTCTATCAAAACAAACGAGTCATCTGAGGTTAGAGAAGCTACCTTCTCGTAATTATGATTACAAGATTCTAATTACTAGAACTTAACAAAAAATGGAATGCAGCATGTCTTTTGTAAAGACCAAGCCAGAACTATTAATAGAAAAGCCTAGAGCCATTTAAACATGAAATCTGGACAGAAGCAAAAAAAAAAAAAAAAAGAGTCCCTCTTCAACCAATGCACTTAACATATAATCACAATTCAAGCTGTACCTTTGAGCCCTGTACTCCCCTTGACTCTATTACCCCGTTTTATTTTGTTAAATAACATATAGCTGTTTTTCTCTTTTTCTAGAATATGTTTCCTTGGAAGCAGCAGAGCCAATGTCCATGTCACCCAAGGACCACATCCAAAATTACCTTCTTTTAAAGTCCATTTGATCGAGCCTGTCCTCTTGCTGACAGCATGCAAACTTCCATCCAGGGTTGACACAAACAACAAGGTTTCAGGAAGGGTCACTGTGCTGGGACTTCCAAAAATCTGCAATGAGATGGAGAAGAACCTCATGGTCAACATGATTCTTCACCTTGGGCACGTTCCACGGCAGACCCCTGCCCCCGAAAGGCTCTAAAATCCACCATCTTGAAGATGAGGAAACTGAGGTGGGAGAGCCGAAGTTCCCATCAAGGGCACCTGTCTAGACAGCAGTTGAGTCAGGACTAGAATCCAGATCATCTTATTCTAAGTGGCAATCCTTCCTGCAGACAGACAGGCTTATGACCTAACATGGCAAGGACAGGGATTCTGAAATACTCCGCTGAAACATGGATAGAAAGTATGCTCAGTTTGCTAACTGACTTCCTTCTCTTAGTTATATTTCACTTTCTAAAACCTGGCCGTTTTGCAAGACTCCATGATAAAGAGGAATGCCAACACACCCTCACACACAAAATTTTAAAGGACAAAGAATCAAGGGGAAATGTTTAAAGCAAAATAGGAAAAACAGCTCTCATTCTATAATGAGTTTATGTAGTAATAAAACACCAAAATTTCAAAAGACACGTTATTAAAGAAAATGTATAAAAAACACAACTCCAATCACTCCTCACTTATACTCGAAATACAATTTAAATCAAAATGCACCTTTTATGCTCAATGAATTAAAAAAATTTTTTTAAGAAAATAGCCCACTGTAATACATTCAACAATAAAGATAAGTTAAATAAAAAATAAAGAAAATAGCCCAAGGTAGTGAAATTCGCTTTTTCGTCCATTGCTGGTGGAGATGAAAATGTTAAGTTTGTGCAGTCTTTCTGGAAAGCATAAAAGTGCTCATATTTTTGGTTCTGTAATTCCACTTCTATATCCTAAAGAAATAATTCCAGATATGGAAAAAGCTCTGTGCACAACGATACTCATTACATCCCATTTATAAATTTAAAAAAACTAGAAAGATCCGAATTTCCAATGATATCTCAATGGCTGAAATAAACTATGACACATACACTCAATGAAACATTATGCAATCATTAAAACAGCACATGGAAAAATCTACGTCAATACAGAAAAATGTTTATATATGTTATCACATGAAAAATATAGAATCCAAAATTTAATGTACACTGTGGTTATTATACTGGACAGATTTCTTTGGTCTGCCTGTCCTCTAGCTTTGCTAGGAATTGTACCCTCATCCACACAGATTCCATGGGAGCAGCTGTGTGCAAGTGTGTGTGTGTGTGTGTGTGTGTGTGTGTGTGTGTGTGTATGCACTGCACACGTGCAGGTGATAGCTGTAAGGTTTCCTAGGAACATGCTTTTGAGGTAGGGCCCATTCAGCAATGCCATTTTGTAATGAGTTTGTCTATTCCTTTGTCACTACACTGTCCCACAAATTAACTGGTTCCTACAGGTGTTGAATTAAAAACAGGCCAACTTGCTTATACTGAGACAGTTTGAATTTTGGCATAAATGCTGTTTTAAAAATATAGCCGGCTTTTCGCACTAAATCTAAAAGATTGGGGGGTTATTTGTATATGGGAGTCTGACCCCCAAATACCTGGTCATTCTTGGTAAGAGCCAGGATGATGCTCAGTTAATCCCTTAAAAGGGAAAGCCCCGTGGCTCTCTCCAGGACAGTCTGAGGGGGCAGGACACTAGTCCCTGCATTCCTTTTCCACGGTGGAGACCAACTGGCAGAGGGGACGCCACAGCTTCCAGAACCCAGCTCATCTCACCTCCTTGTGTGCCTGGCCTGGAGGAGAAGCTCCCCCTTTACTCTGTCCAGAGCCAGGGCCCACTCACCTGGAATGGGAGAAACGACAGCAAGCTTTATCACTGCCTGTTTAGTCTCTTCTCTGGGTAAAGCCTTAAACCCGGGGAGGAAGAATCTGCTTTTAACTCCACCTTTGGAACTAGGAAATCCGATTTAGTTAGACTGGCTAGGAAAACAAGCCTCGGGGGTGGTGCCCGCCCTAGCCAGGAATCCAGAGGTTATATGCACAACTGTTTGGGGGGTGGGGTAGTTAACATTATTTTAGGCCACCTGGACCTGCTCACACCTGAAGTAGAAGGGTACATGTGGCCCAGAGCATCTGGCCTGGAGAACACTGGCCCTATGACAAGACCCCTGAGGCTGAGCTGAGCAAGACTTCGGGGGTCTCCCACTGGGAAGGGGATGGGTCTGTAGCTTGACGTGGGATGGCTCCCAATGTTAGGTCTGGGGACTAAATACATGGAAAGGGAAGACGCATGCATACCTGGGGGCCAAGAGATGGAAATCCCTCCTGAGCACCCCTCCGCCTACCAAATAGTTATCCCAGGAACCACCATTTTGTACCCTAGGTCTTGGGATCACACAAGAATGAGGTTGAACTCTCTGGATGGCTGAAGTGGTAAGCAATTAAACTTGGGAGATTTCTGTGAATATGTTTTCCTTCATGTGGAAAACAACTGGGTGAGAGAGAGAAAGACAAAGGCAGAAACAGAGAAAGAAGCCTGAGAAGAAACACAGCTGAAAGACTGGGAGAGTGCGGCCCGGCACCCACTGATCCTCAGGCCTCGCCAAGTTCCTGTCCTTGGGCTCAGAGACACCCAATCCTTAAAATAAATTCCCCTCTTCGCTCAAGCTTGTTGGAACTAGGTTTCTGTCACTCATAACCCATACAGCCCTAACACACACACACATGCACATGCACACACACATTTACACAGAGCAAATGAAAATATATACATCTAGGAAAAGAGATGAAGAAAAGATTGTAAAATTATAGCAATAGCTTTTTTTCTCCTCTATTTTCTTTCTTTTTTATTTTTATTCCTCACCTGAGGATATTTTTCCATTTATCATCAGATAGAGTGGGAAGGAGGGAGAGAGAGAGAAAGAGACAGAGAGAAATATTGATGTGATAGAGCCACATCGACTGGTTGCCTCCCACAAGACCCCAGCAGGGCCGGGGAACTACGTGCCCTTGACCGGAATTGAACCTGTGACTCATTGGTCCATGGACCGATGCTCTAACTGCTGAGCCAAACCAGCCAGGGCTCTCCTCTATTTTCTAATTTTTCTATAATAGTATCACATAATCTGCAATGAATTTTTCATAAGCTAGAAAGGAGATGGACAAGTTAGCAGGTGGGAGAGAAGCTGGAATTTAAAGGAGCCTCAGCAAGCTCCTGAGTCCCAGGTGAAGCACTTTCCATCTCAGGATATTAGGCAACTCGACCACCTTGGATCATTAATATCCACCAAACAAGGAACAAAAGTTTAGAAGCAGAGAGGTCTCCTGGTGAGACAGTGTGCCTCCAAGAATAGATGAGTTTTGTTGTTGTTTTAAAGCCTACAACTAGCCCTGCTGGTTTGGCTCAGCGGTTAGAGCGTCGGCCTGCGGTCCAGAGAGACCCGGGTTCGGTTCCCGCTAAGGGCATGTACCTCGGTTGCAGTTTTTCCCCGGCCCTAGTTGGGTCGTGCGGGAGGCAGCCACATCGCCACTCGATGTGTCCCTTTCACGTCGATGTTTCTCTCTCCCTCCCACCACTCTATCTGACCAAAAAATGGTCCTCGGGTGAGGATAAAAAAAAAAAAAAAAAAAGCCTACAACTATAATGAACCAAATGCCCCCCAACTACATCTTATCACAGTATTAATATTAAAAAGGGCTAATATTTAATAAGATATATCAGTGCTGCTTCACTACTGGTGTGGAAACAAAAGCCAGTGGCCTGTCTGAGCAGCTTGGAAACCACAGGAAGAGCAATTGTCTACGGTTGGTTGGTGAATTGAAATAAAACACTAATCACCTAACACCATTTTGTTAAAATCTCAAAAATACCAGTTTGGGCCAGACATTGGCAACTGAGAGCACTGACAGTTCATCACAACATCCACAGTGATGTCACAAACCCTGTCACAACCGACAGATGTTTCTCTTCCTTGAACGCTCTTGGCAGTTTCAAATTAGCACAGCCGGGAAGCCACTGTGACCAGTGTTATCCTCTCAGAAGGCAAATTAGTATTACAAAATGTCTGGCTCTTTAGCCCTGGCGTTTTTTGTTTTTCTTTATTGATTTTGTTGGTTTTTTTTTTAGAGAGAGAGAAAGGGAGAAGGAGAAAGAGACAGAAACATCGATGAGAGAGAACATCAAATGGCCGCCTCCTGCATGCCCCCCACTGGGGATCGGGCCCACAACCTGGGCATGTGCCCTGACTGGGAATCGAACCGGCGACCTCTTGGTGCATGAGTCGATACTCAACCACTGAGCCACACCGGCTGGGCAGCCCTGGCATTGTTTAAAGCATGTAAATAAATGCCAGCCTTCAAATACAGTGGCTAAAACTAACACGAACTAAGCTTCTCTATGCCTTTTGCAATACTGAGCAGAGCTGAGAACTGTGTGTACCTGAACATCTAAAAACATGCTTCCCAGTAATGAACTTGCACATTCCCTTCACCCTGTCAGTCATCAGTGCTCCCCGTTCTCTATGATGGACAAGATGGCAAGAGGCCCTGCAGTTATACAAACTAGTTTCCAGAGAGCCTGAAAATGGAAAGAAAAGGCTGATTCTGCAGATCGGCTGCAAGCTGACTACCTGGAATCTGACACATTTGTCAAATGAGTGGAATATATATGCCTGGCTTTGATGGTAACTTCTAAGAAGTCACAGTATCACTGCAGAAGGTGAGAATGGCAGTGGCAGGTAATCTAGTCTATCCTAAAACTAGACATCCATTAGCTAATGGTCCTCCCCAGAGTCTCCCTCCCCTGAAAACGACTGCCATTCTGGGGCTGCATCCTCGTGTTTTGATTATAAAGCAAGTTTCACAAAGTCCAGCAGCTACTCCAGTTCATAAAATGCACCACTTAGTGCCCTGGCCAGTGTGACTCAGTGGACAGAGCTTCAGTCCACGAACCAAAGGGTTGAGGGTTTGATTCCAGGTCAAGAGCATGTACCTGGGTTGCAGGTTCAATCCTGGCCCAGTCGGGCGCATGCAGGAGGCAACTGATCAATGTGTCTCTCTCACATCAATGTTTCTCTCTCTCTGTCTCTCGTTCTGTCTCTCTCTCTCCCTCTCCCTCCCTCCCTTCCATTCTCTCTACAAAATATATACATATATTATATATTATTAATGTATATATATATATATAATATAGATAAGATATATCTCTCTTCAGGTGAGGATTAACAAAAAATAAAAATAAAAATAAATGCACCACTCACTTTGTCTTTGCTATGAAGACCTGGAAGCAACTCCCAATTGTTTACACAGATGCCTAAAAAGTGGGCTGCTGACAGTTTCAATCTCTAATATTCTAAACTCAGCTAACTGTTAGTTGCTCATGCATTAATTAACTCAACTCCTTATATTTCAGGTAAGAAAAAAATCTTTTCTAAAACGAGTTCTGAAATAGCTTTGTTTAGAAAAAGTCTTCTTCAGTAAAGAGAATTATGGACCCAGGGGCAGGGATGTGTTTAAGCTGCATAAAAACAAAGGAAACAGCCTCTAACAAAAACCCACCCGTTTGTAACTAGCACTTGGGGCAGTCAGGCCAGGAGGTGGTGGCAGGAGGAAAACCACCAGCAAAGCCCCGGGCTAGGTTTTGATGCCACGCCTGTCACTAAAGCGACTGCTCATTTCCATTCACCCTCTGCCCCTGGAGGAAGACGGGTGGGAGGCACACTGCCAGCTCCTCTAATATCCAGGGCACACGCAAGGCCAGTGCTCCTCAGGGTTTTCAGAAATGCTGCATTTTCCAAAGAAATGCAAGTCTTCATTTTCAGACTCACATTTCAAGAAACAGTCCATAGGCTAACCGATCACCTAATAACAAGGGTCAGAAATAAGGTTAATAAAAATGGCACAGGCCCTGGCCAGTTTGGCTCGGTGGTTGGAGCGTAGGCCTGCGGACCAGAGAGTCCCGGGTTCGGTTCCCGCTAGCGGCACGTACCCGCCCCCCAAAATGGCACAGAACTCTCATCTTGAGGTCAGTGGGAAGAAGTGGAGCCATGAACACACGTGTCTTATCACCAGATTTCCAGAGGGATCTACACCTAATGAGCGTACTATCGGTTCTGTTTACAAAACGGACGCATCCTACCACCATGATAAAGGAGCAAACACACACAGGGCTCTGCCCGCCACTGGGAACAGGAGAGCCACACTTCTCAGGTGGCGTACATCGATCACGTCAAACGCAACTGTACATCTCCAAAAATTAAATTTATGGCAACACTGTAGTGATCGTTTAGTAGTATAAGTGAAAAGAGTAAAAACAGTTAAAATGAAAATCTCTTCTGTGAATCTTCTCCCCTTCCTACCTCCACTCCAAAAGACCACAGTTTCTATAACAACATTAGAATCAATAATCCGGCTGGAAAAATGATTTTTTTTTCCTTTTAGGAGTACAGAGCACTGATTTCCAGGAGTTGTTCAGGGAATGTTTTGTTTTTCAAATAATTTTCCCTCTCTGTTCACTGGATTACTGTTGTATTTCATAATCCTAACTTTAGTTTTATGTATTTAAGGTTAAGAAAACCATTCCTCCAAACCAAACTAGAACTCTAGCAAGGATACTGGCATGTTTTCACAGAATGTCATTACACCATGGGGTATGTACCTAATTCCTAGAACCTACACCTGCCATCAGTGCAGGGGCTCCTCGACGGAGCTCAGATCCACCGGACACCTGGCCACAGAGGTAAAGCGAAGTTCAAGTGACTTCAAGGTCGTTTTGGTTAATGAATACTACACAATATGGTATTATATGTAAGACTTAAAACAGGTACGCAAGTGAGGGAAGGATTACATAAGAAAGATTTCCAAGAAATTTTGTTTAACTACTTAGAACGCAAGCACTCTAGAGAAGAATTAAAGTTGCATGTCACCAAATGGAGAATATTTCATAGATTTCAAATGGATTAGAATGTGCTAAGGAATCAGAACTTATAATTATTAATTTAGCAATATGCTCAGGAGAGAGAAGGGCATTGTTTTGCTGGCTTTAATTAGTAAAAGCCACAGAATGGATGAGCTGATTTTAAGAGATATCAGTAAAACACTTTCTGGATACCAGTCCTATAGGGCTACTCACGCACACACACACACACAAAATCAAGTCAACTTGTGCAGTAATACATCAATTCAGCAGGAAGTACCTCAAAATAGTATTCTGTAATGTAGTCCTTGGCAAAGACTAAATGATATTCAAAAAAAGGACATATGTGTCTACAATTCTATTTGCAGCAATAGTATCTACTTCAGATTATAAACTCCAACAAAGCCTGGCTATTTGCAATTCTGGCTGCTTTACAAAAAGTACCCAGCAGAGTACTGTCATTTTAATGCCATTTGATCACATGGTAGAAGACTGTATCCAATGATGGCCAAAAAGCTGTCTAGAATTCACCAAAGCAGCTAAGACTAAAATCAGTGCCCAGGAAATGTCAGTACACACCCATTAGATAAAGATCTCTTGATGGAAAAATAGAGCCCACATGAGTATAAGCTTCGTACTGATCAGGAGAGTGGGTTAAACAAACAGCTCCCAAAGGCCTACTTTTGAAGGTTTCCTATGTAAAGGCCTGATTAGACAGATATAACGAAGATTTTTATTCTAATCAAACCCTGCTCTCCAACCCCGAACTCATTTACACACCTGATCCAACAGTCAAGTCCTGTCATTTGTACACAGTGACACAGAAAACCCATTCTGTCTAGTCTCCTGTCTACTGAATTGGGATGAAGATTAAAGGACATATAAAGAGCTTCCCAAACAAAAAAAAAAGCTAAAGGAGTTCATCATCACCAAACCAGGATTACATGAAATGTTAAAGGGTCTTCTTTAAGAGAAGAAGAAGAAGATGAAGATGAAGATGAAGATGAAGAAATATATATATGAATAATAAAATGGCAATAAATACATATCTATGAACAACTGAATCTAAAAAAACAAAATAAATGAACAAGCAGAAGAGAAACAGACTCATAAATACAGACAACATTTTGATAGCTGCCAGATGGGAGGGGATTAGGAGGATGGGTGGAAAAGGTGAAGGGATTGAGAAGTACAAATTGGCTGTTACAGAATAGTCATGGGGATGTAAAGTACAGCATAGAGAACATAACAAGATTCTAGTAACTGTGTATGGTGTCAGATGGGTACCAGATTTAGCGGGATGATCACTTAGTAAGTGAAACTAATATAATATTATAAGTCAATTATAACAGAAAAATAAAAATTAAAAAAAAATTTTTTTAAGCCTGGTAAAAAGGAACTAGAAAGAAAAAAAAAGAACAGGATTAAAATATTGGTGATGTTAAGAAACTTTTCTTGTTTAATTGTGCCTATGTTTTAACAATTTCGGTCTACTACAAAACTATTCCAAGTTCTGTTATACTTCCTTTACTTGAGTGTAAGTCAGCAATAATCCATCAACCAAATACTAGTTCCTTCTAACCAGCCGATCAGCTGTTATGTTTCCGGACATTAGGTCAATAAAGGTAACCATGACATTTGCTTTGGATCAGAGACAAGTGTCTGACTGGGATGCAGTAAAGGGCAAGGCCTAACTGAACAGCTCTGTGTGGTTTTCAAACTAAGCAACTGAGAGAGTTAAACTACTATTTGTGGCAATTCTTGTGTGGTGTAATTAACCACTACCCAAGACAGTTACAATTCTTCGGTTTAAGCTATTCCTTTTACAGGTCTAACAAAAGGTTCCTCATAAATCCACTTTATTCCTGGGTACAAAGGTATGCTAATTTCACAACAGGTGAATATATTTCCGACACTGGTTTGGGGGCCCCAGGCTGTGTCTAAGTCCAAATAGCTAGCTGTTCTGTTTGTCTTCATGGTCCATCTGCCATCAACTTATTGACATCATGGGAGGAGGAAATGTGTTAGGCATGAAAGGTGCTCCGTGGTCAAGGAAACAAACCATGAGCTTAGGGTGGTATCAAATCCCTGAGGTCCCCAAGCCTTTTAGCGGTATGCAAACTAAAACTCAAGCTTTCACAATCATTCAGGGGTTGAGATTTAGAATGCTAGTATTGCCACTATTATGTTGTTGTCTTCACTAAAAGGCAACAGCAGCAATTCAGATCTTGCAAAAATTGAGAAACCTACTAGGGTTCACTTACTTAATGGAACAGCAGCATTATACACAAACTAAACTAATAAAGGTCTGACTTAGACCAATAATTCCTAAGGGGACTACCAGCCCTATAAGAAGCCAGATTTGATCCATTCAAGTATGTATATTCATCGGCAGTTAGGAAGTCCTCATATGAAAACCCCAAGGGAAAAAAAATGGCTTGATTAGATATCAAATTTTTCAGTCCTGATAATAGCAACTAAAAAAATTGTCAATTTTGTTTTTCACCCTTAGTTAGGGATTTCTTTTGGGGGCAGGGGAGTGGAGGGGGCAAGCAGAAAGTAGATAAATGATCTAGTTAAATAAAAGTTATCTACAAACAACTGTATTTATGACATAATTGCCACCTACGCTTGCCAGATGTTGCCAAGCTTTATAAGAGAAGATACCTGGACTTCCCCTAGCCAGAGTCCCCATTGTTTAAAGTCCATTTGAGGATTAGCTACTTCCCTACTGGCCCAGTCCACCATACTGCCTTCCCATCGCCAATGAGCTAGATGGTCATTAAGTCCATATGGCTCCATACAACACAGAACAAACAGTAGGACTGTTTACAACTTCTGGGATATATAATTTTAGACATGAAAAGGGCTGAAGAGATCACCTTACCCAACCCTCTCATTTAATAGGAGAAGTCAAGGCCCAGAGAGGTGAAGTGACTTGCCCAAGGCACCACAGACAGTTAACCGTAGACACAGGACTGGAACCAAGGCCTCCGCCTTTCCGTCTGGTCCTTTGCCCACTCCACCACACTATAATTTCAATACTTTAAATCATGGTTCTCTGAGAACCATAAGCTTATATTACTTCAGGCCTGGAGCTCCCTTCTGAATCCTGCTGGAGCGGATGGAGAACAGCACTCTGCCCTGAGGTGGGGGGGGGGGGGTCTTTTGGATGATGCCAAAACATAAACTGTAGATTCTACCCAGACACCCAATATACCAAAAAGCACGGAACATTATATAGGGTGGGGTCTTTAAAAAAATGTTCTGGGTAAAAATTCCTGAGATCTCACTGTAGATCTAACTGGGTGGGAATAACACCACAGAAAGCCAAAGGCCTTAGCCACCATAAAAAAAAATTCCTGCAATACACATTTATCCAGCCCAGTTCTAATGGTTTAAAAAAATGCTCTTTGATGGTGATGATGATAGAGTAGCCTCTGCCAGTTCCTTTGATGAAGAAAGTCGTTCTTTCAATGCCAATGCCAAGGAAACACACATTACTGATTAGCAGAGGACAAGTCCTTTGAACAGCAAGAACCATTTTAACGACCAAACATACGCTGATGAGCCTCATGTACCAAGTCACGACTGCTTCACTTAGCAGGGTAGATGCTCACAAAAAAAGGAAGGAAAGGCAGATCTGAATACTGACTTTTTCATGTGGAAAAAAAAAATCTCACACCACCAGATTTCCATAATTTCAGCATAGGTTTCTGTTTTCTAGGCTCCTCTGAGAGGCCAATGTAAACATCTCTATGCAATTCTCACACATTTGGACAGAGACAGAAAAGCACAGGAAACTGCTCGGAAGACTGTGTTGGCACAACCCAATCTAGAGGGGGACAACCGAGAGCCGAGGACAAGAGGGAAGCTAGAGGACTGGCCGAGACCAAGCCAAGCTGCTTCCTCCAGCTTATCAAGGGATAGGCAGGAAACAGCAGCAGGAAAGAATGCCCAACAAGGAGATAGCAAGTCTTTCGATTCAAGGAGAACCCTTCCAGACATCAAGGAGAACGGAACTCCCTCCTGAGAAAGGAGAAATGGCTGTCCAGGGCAGGGGTGGGGGAGGACACACACTCTGCAGCCAACAGGCTCCACTTCCCCAGGGATCGCTCTTCCTAGAGTCACCGTCCTGATCCAGCTTCTGCCTTGTCTGGAGGTTATCCATTCTTACTGCCAATTTCTCCAGGTCAGAAAAGAGGCTTACAGGGGCATCTGAATTGTGGGGCCAGGTGACTAAGCTTCCCAATCTGTTTTTGCTTTTGAACACTGAGGAACAGCAACATGTCTTTAACTGCTAAAAAAGCAAAATAAATATTGAGATTTCCAAAGACAAGAATTATGTAAGTATCAAGGAAGATCATCTTGGTGGGGGAGGCTGGCCAGTGTGGCTCAGTGGTTGAGCATCGACCCATGCACCAAGAGGTCGCTGGTTCAATTCCCAGTCAGGACACATGCCCAGGTTGTGGGCCCAGTCCCCAGTGGGGGGCATGCAGGAAGCGGCCAATCGATGTTCTCTCTCATCAATGTCTCTATCTCTCTCCATCTCCCTTCCTCTCTCTCTAAAATCAATAAAGAAAAAAAAATTTTTTTTAAGAAAAGAAAAAAGCCCAGCTGGGGTGGCTCAGTGGATTGAGCGTCGTCCCATGGACTGAGAGGTCCCGGTCTGATTCCCAGTCAGGGCACATGCCCAGGTTTCAGGCTCAGTTCCCAGTAGGGGGCGTGCAGGAGGGGGCCAATTGGTGTTTCTCTCTCACATCGATGTTTCTATTTCTCTCTCCCTTCCTCTCACTTCAAAACATCAATAAAAACATATTAAAAAAAAAAAAAAAAAGAAATTGTTGAGGGAGCCAAAGATACCATGGGAGAATAACCAAACTCAGAAACCTGACTATTCACTCTGACTCCTGCCCTCATGGGTAGACAGCAATGATATAACATCTGGTGCTGGCTATCTGGAACAATTAAGAAAATGTTAAAATATGTTTAGTTTGTGGTATTTAAGAAGGAAGAAGAATTTTTTTTAAAAGAAGAAGAACATAACTGCTGAAAAGATTTTTACCAAACGGTACTACATTTTACGTTCTGGGATTGTATGTGATTATCTGAAAACACATGCAATACCCCTCATTTTCTTTTCTTTAAAAAAAAAAATTTTTTTTTCTTTATTGCTTTGAGAGAGAGAGGAAGGGAGAGATAGAAACATTGATAAGAGAGAACATCGACTGGCCGCCTCCTGCATGCCCCCCACTGGGGATTTGGCCCAAAACCTGAGCATGTACCCTGACCGGGAATCGAACCGGTGACCTTTTGGTGCATGGGTTGATGCTCAACCACTGAGCCACACTGGCCGGGCTATACCCCTCATTTTCTGATGCTGCTGAACAATTCAGTATGCTTGTTAAGCTTCAAGGAGGGCCTGGGCAGTATAATGTGGTTGTTAGAAAGGCACTCTGGAGCCAGACCACCCTAGGCAGTCACCTGGATTTTCTCACCTGTAAAATGAGAATAATAATAATACCTCTTCAAAGGAGCATTGGAAGATTTAAATGCGTTAATATACGTAAAGCTCTCAGAACAGTGCCTAGTATACAGTGAGTGCCATATAAGTGTCAGTCGTTATTATGATTAATCAAGAACTGTATCTAATCACAACAGAGATATACTTCCTGCCTAGTGGAGCTTATAGTCTAATCGGGAGCCATAGGCGTCAAACAATCAGACAAACAGAATGACAAACTGCAGTGCTATGAGAGAGACACACAGGGACCCATGCGAGCATAACAGGAAAAGCTGATCTGATCTTGTGTTAGGGGTCATGGGATCATAGTGTCAAAGGTTTTCCTGAAGGAGTGACATCTGAGTTAAGATCTACAGGAAGGGGGGAAGGAAGGAAAGAATTTCCTGGGCAGAGAAATAGCCTGTGCAAAGGCCCTAAGACTGAAGATAATTTACTATGTTTGTGGGCCTAGTGGGCCAGTGCTACTGGGAGACAAAGCAGAAAGGGCAACGGGACAAGGTGAGGCTGGGAAAGCTGGCAGAAGCCAAGTTTGTGCTCATACAGCGTGAGCCACAAAATCAGAACCTTCTTTACATGTCTTCTTTGTTACCTGTGCGGCTTACAGAAAGAGAAGGAAGGCGTGCTGTCCATGCTGGTGCAAAGCAAATCTGGAGGAAACAAATGCTCCCCTCCGGTGAAGTCTGATACACAAAACACAGTCTGTGTTCACACCCCAGGTGAGTCTTCTGTGGTGTTTCATTTTACACAAATGTTAGACTGATGCTGCTCAGCTGGCTTACAGCTGAGTGTGAGTGTAACACACCGAAACGTCATGGGCAAGTTTACTAACAAGACTGTTGTGATGAAGTGTGGCCTACAAAACAAACTCCAACGCAAGGTCTCTTGTCTGGAGACCTCTCCTCCAAGGGACTTCTCTGAGCAGCCACCAGGCACAGATCAGAAAGCTCCCTCTGGAGGCCCAAGGAATGGAGCTTGCCCCTCTGTCCTTCTACTCACCCGGGTGGCGCCATCAAGCCAGTACCTGCAGAAAGTTCCAGGTTAGTTTTGCTATAGGAGGCAGAAATCGTGGGAATTCTAACCACACGGAACAGGGTCAGTCGCTGGATCACGGTCTCACATTACTCAAGCAGGCTGACAAGGACGTGACGTTTTCATCAGTCTCTTCCAGGCACTCCGTTTCACTCTCTGTCCTGTTGGCCGATTTGTCCATGTCCAACTTACTTGCTAGTTCACTTATTTCAACCCGCCCCCCACCCCCCAGGGCTGGACTCCCTCTCTTTTAACCTATAGATGCCCAGAAAGAAGGGTCCTATTATGTATAAGGTACTGGAGCCCAAGGCCTACAACACTCCTGCCTTCAAGGAGTTTACCATCTAGCAGAGAAACTGTGCAACACGAGGGGAAAGATGGCAGGTTCCACGGACGTGCCTCCTGAAGGCTGACCTGGCAGCGTGCCCAGGCTCTGAGAGCCAATTCCCTGCGACTCTGAGCCCACACTTCCCAGCTCAGGCCTGCTTCTCAATCCTTGGCCTATCCTACGTTCGTGTAACTCCAAGCTAAAAAACCCAAAGTATCCCCACAAGCCTGGCACATGCTCCAAAGGTGTTTTTTGGGTAAATGAAGCTCAAAGAAGTTGAGACTGGGTACAGGAATACTTGTTCTGGCTCAGGCTCTGGTGAGTCATTACATTTCTCCTGGCATCAGTATCTGATTCTATGAAGTAAGAACAATGGGTTGGATATGCCTTTAGCTCAGAAGTGTGATGATCCATGATTACCAGGCCTTCATCTCTCCTCAGGCTATAGATTCTTCTCGCCCTAACCAATCAAAACATGCCAAAACCCACCTGAGATTTTGAGGGTTTAGAAGTCCTGATGCCTTTGAACACAGTCATCCCCAGTCCTGGTCTTTCAACATCTCAGCGTCTCTATTTATCTCAAATTATTGCAACATTGGCAATTAGTAATAATCTGATTCACTTTAAGGTTCAGGGTGGGGAAAAGAAATATCACAGAAATCGAACAATGTTATATGGGAGGAGGTAGGTTACTCCCAAGGACACATGCTATAGGCTCTAAAACCAACCCTCTCCTCAACTGAAAGGGAGTTCTCTACTCTTCTCCAAACCACAAGTCAGATAAGTGATTGAACTTGACTCAGGCACCAAAAGCCCCAGAGATTTCCAAATACTGCACCATCAGATCAACATGACTTAGGGTTGGTTTTAGAAGCAACTGTGGTTTGGTTCCCAGTCAGCTAAATACCAAAACTACAGATAAACTTGATCTTAATCTCTATGTGTAAAAGAAAACGTTTTCTTCTTTGAAAAACAAGACCACAGCAAATGGAAAATGAACTACAGGATATGGCCACTAGATTGTTCAGAGGTCAGAGATTCCCCGAAATCGGCTTTACATCTTTCATGCAGTATTTGAATTTATCTGGAGATCTTATCATGCTTCCACAATCACCCGGCCAGTGTGGCTCAGTGGACTGAGTGCTGTCCCATGGACTGAGAGGTCCTGGTTCGATTCTTGGTCAGGGCACACGCCTGGGTTGTGGGCTTGATCCCCAGTAGGGCGTGTGCAGGAGGCAGCCAATCGATGTTTCTCTCTCACATTGATGTTTCCATCTCTCTCTCCCTTCCTCTCTCTCTAAAATATCAATAAAAAAAAATTTAAAAAAAATACTTCTGCCCTGGCTAGTCTGGCTCAGCGGTTAGAGCATCGGCCCGCGGACCAAAGAGTCATGAGTTTGATTCTGGTCAAGGGCACGTACCTTGGTTGCGGTTTGTCCCCGGCCCTGGTCGGGGTCGTGCAGGAGGCAACCAGTCGATGTGTCTCTCTCACATTGATATTTCTCTCTCTCAGTCTCTCTCCTCCCCTCTCCCTCCTTTCCACTCTATCTAAAGATAAATGGGAAAAAATATCCTCAAGATATCCTGAAGATTTAAAAAAAAAAACAAAAAAAACTTCCACAGTGGAAGAAACTATTTAATTTTGTTGGTAAAAAAAAAATAAAAATAAAAAATATATATAGCATAATGTTTTGTGATAACACTGATGCGATGCCATAGGAACTTAACTCTTGTTTATATCAGCTGCCCATGGTAAACTGGTTTCACTATACACAGTGTCACTTAAAGTCACAGAACCTAGTGACAATGTGAAGTGAGGACTTACTGTATATACCACATGTGTAATTGCTGCTGGTTCTGTCCCGTGAATCCTGGGGGTTTCTGAGGTTTCCATGACACAATTTTAAACTTTCTCTTGTTAGGTGGTCATTAAAAATTGATACACTCAATATCCCATATTTTCTCAGGATTTTCAAACAAAGAAGAGCTGTCAACACCAGTCTTTGAGAATTAGAGGAGAAGCAAACTGTAGTACAGTACTGTACGTTATCCCAAACACGAAGTCACGAGCTGCCACTCAGAGGGTGGGCAGGGCTCTCATCTAGGAGAGCACAGTGGTCAGGGAAGATCCCACACTTCGGCTGGGTCCTACAGGCCCTATTTACTTTCCTTCCATAGAGCTGTGTCACTTCTCACATCCTCTATGTATTTATCATGCTATCTTGTCTGTCTCTGCCAAGTAGATGTATGTTCCATGAGGGCAGGAGTCCTTGTTTTGTTCATGTATGTGTCCTAGGTGCCTCAAATAGTGTTTGGCATATAACATATACTCAGTAAGATTGGTGAATGAATGAATGGATGGACAGATGGAATTCAGTACATTCAGGACCAAGTACATTCAGCAGCCCTCCGTTTTCGACCGCCAGGCGAATACAAAGCTGTGCAGCTGGGGGACCAGCCACCTAACCTGAACGGTGCTCCTCGTTTGGGAAGACACCTAGATCTAGGTCCACGTAAAAGACTTACTAGTTCCATGGCCTTGTTTTAACAATGCGGAAAGGGGAAATAATTCATTTGCCAAAGTTTCCCAGCTAGCTAGCGTCGAACCCCTCGCCACTCCATTTTTATTGTATGAGTCAAAACACATATGGAAAAAGACTGTGCCTATGATCTACATTTCAAAATAAGTAAAATGACAACCACACTTATCATCTACTCGAGGTGAGCGGAACCGGAGCCGCCACTTGGGATTTCCTTTCAGCATCAAGTTCGGTGGGGAGAGCAGCCTGGGTCCCCAGGTTCACCCAGCTCTGCTAGGTCCGATGCCTGGCTTCGAACAGTGACCTTCCAATTCTACTGACATTTCTCAACACGTTCCAGCAGAGCTTTAGATCTGATCCAGCCCGGTCCATGAATGCGACGCTCAGAAGTGTTTCCTCTTGTTTCTGACCCAGCTGGTAGGATTCTTTGAGTAAATGGAGTCAGTCCAGTCACTGAGATAACTGACTGGCCCTGTCCTGCACTGTGCTGTACTGGCAGGCCTTTCAACCAGGCACCTGCTGCAAAGCCTTTGGGCTTCGAGGCTGACAGACACCCAGGTATCTAGTTCTCACGGAAAAGGGGAAGGTGAGTCTCACAAACTGTCCCTCCTACAATTTGCTTCCAACATACACATTCTCACCCTGATAAGAAAGTTCCTTTCGTTTATATGCTTCATTCTATACCTTAACTATGGCACTTACTCCTTCCACACCCACACCTCTTGGCTACTTCACTCTGGCTACAGAAGGATCTCTTAACATTCAGAGGTGAATTTCACCTGCCAGGGTGCTGTAAAGGAACCTGCAAAGCAATACTGTTTTCATTCCTCAGGCCTCTTAATATATGGAGAAGGCAACAATAAGTAAGCTAAGTGTCCCTTTAAATAATTCTAAACATGGTATAATTCAATAACTAAGTGTATTGGAATGTAAGGCCAGTTATTAATTAAAGCTGGATATATTTTTACTGACTTTTTTTTTCAGAGAGAGAGGAAGGGGGAGAGAAAGAGAGAGAGAAAGAGAGAGAGAGAGAGAAGCATCGATCAGTTGCCTCCCTTATGCACCCTAACCAGGAATTGAACCTGCAACCTTTTGGTGTACAGGATGACACTCCAATCAACTGGGCCACCTGAGCAGGGCAAAGCTGATTTTTTTTTTTTTTTTTAAGCAATAGTTAGTACTCAAAAAAAAAAAAAATACCCATCAGTCTGGAATTACTTGCTCTTTTAGAGTTGGGCAATACAGCATATTAGAAAAAATATAATGCTAGGTTCTCTATTTCTAGATCTGCTGTTAACCAGCAGAATGTAGCGATCCCAATTCTCTATGAAATGAGCCCAAAGCTGTTTCTAGTCTAGGGCTCTGTGACACTACAGAGCACAGGCAGACACATTTGCTCTGTCCAGGATTAAGGTACAGGGATTACTTAACAGCCTCAATCTGGCGGCACATTAGTTACCTGGGGCTTTAAAAATTTTTTTTCTTTTTAAAGAAAGGATGCCAGCCTCCATTCCTAAAGAGTCTGATTGCATTCACGGGGGTGGGGCCTCAGCATAGGGTTTTTTTTAAAAGCTCCCCAGGTGACAGACTCAGCCAGGGCTGAGAAGTATGGCCTCAATCACACATTCCCAGCTGCAGCTGTGGCCCTCTGTGCAGGTGTCTCTCTCACTCCTAGAGGCCCCCGTGGAGTCACGGGCCATTGGCTTTAAGAGAAATGAGATCTGATTTAGTTGGGGCAACAAACTCCTCTGACCCAAATGGAAATCAATGGCAACATCAGGTTCCGGGGATTTGATGGCACTGTTTGTTCAGAGAATGTATGAAAATTTTCAGTTTCCATGACAAACACTCCTGGGGCCTAGACAAACAATTATTCCCTCATCGGAAATGGGGGGGGGGGGATGGTGGTGGATAATCTACTGGAGAAAGGGGTGGTTTTGAATTATAACTATAAATTAGTCTATTAACTACAGAAATCATGTTTAATACATAAGAGGACAACCCTGGATAAGGGTTCATTCTTTAATAGTGAGACATCATGCTGAGTGAAAAATGAAAGTGACTTGGAATAATCACAAATCATTTGTCTCCTGGGGCTTGGCAATGTTAACATTAATCTCATCACTGATATGAAGAGCCCAGAGAGAGGGCACCACACACAATGGGTCATGTCCACCCAAGCCCCTTTCATTCTGTAGAAAGAAATACTACTGATGAGATCTCATTAAAGAACACTTTACTCCCCTCCAAAAAAACCCACAACCCACTTGCCTGGTGATAAAACAGCTCCTTATTTTATTGGTCTTAACAAGACTCAAAGAGGAATTCCATCAATCTTTGCTGAGTGCCCACTACAGTGAGTATGGCCAACTCAACTCACCATGCCAAATGCCACAGAGGATTCAAAGATAAGCAAGACAGGGTCCCTGCCTTCTAGGACAACCCAGCAAGAGAAGAGTGACATCCCCTGCTCCAGGTAGCTTCCTGGCCCCCTCCTCTCTATCTCATTACACTCTCCTGAAACCCACCTAGTCTAACCTGAGTCCCTCCATTGTGGTCCAAGGTCCACTGTGTCACTCCCTCTCCTGTCGTCGCAGACCTATTCCCTGGTGCCAGAATTGCTTGGAAGGTAGGGGCCTCTGCAAAGGCAAACACCCCAGGCCCAGCCTGATCATTAGAGTTCTGTCTTTTCAGGATTCCCTGAGGAAGGTGACTGCACTATGGAAGAGTGACTTTGGGTAAAGACTTCTAAGACATGAACTTTCAGTTTTGCTATTTCAGAAACATTTCTGGGCGAGATCTTACTGATCAACATGCACCTGTTTGGATATTATTAGACCTCAAGCAAAGAAATGAGCTTAAACTGTGAATTAGGTTTAAGGATCTCTTAATCTCCACGCTCCATGATCACTGCTGCATTTGGCTCCAGAGCTCAGAACCATCAGCCTTGCTGATGGAGAGTCTCAGGTGAAGATGGAGTTTCTGGCTCAAAGCTGCATCTTTCCTACTGAAACAAAGGGTAAGAGGCTGCAAGTCTTGTGGGAGGAACAAGAGCATTATGAGCATTTTCCTGATGCTTACAAATCGACTTTATTCTCTTCCTGGTCCCTCTCTAGATCCCAGCTCTCATTGCAGCATGGCTGGGTCCTCCTCCGGGTGTGACTGGGGTAGCTGGACTGATTTGTTCTAACAAATGCACCAGAACATAAGCACTGCAGGGGCTGCTCTTCAAAGAGAAGCAGGAAGATCAGGTTCAAGGCTCAATCTGCCAATGATGCATGACCTTGGACGGGCCCAAGGTCGCATGACCCTCTCTGGCCTCAGCTTCCTCATCTGTCTGCTATGCGGATCAGAGCAGGGCAGTGATCTTTCAACTCGGGAAGATGATGTCTGAGAGAGGGAGGTGTAAGCTGCAAACACCACCCTCGAAGGTTCTAATATGCTCCCACTGTGACTGACTGACATGCATCCTGTTCCTTATGTGGGGGTGGGGTGGGGAAAATACTGAGACTCGCTGGATTAGGCCAATGAGATCCCTTCTAGCTGTCTAATATACTCTGATTCTAGCTACCTTGGGAGGCATTTCTACATTTATTCATATGTGCTCTTGCTGCTCACAATATTTCTGGGATTTTTTGGAAAGTCCCTTCAAAGAATATACCTTTGAGTCCCCTACTGGTAGAAAGTCTTTAGTTGGCTTTTAAAAACAACCAAAAATCATATCCCAGTGTTCTTGGTAAATTGTGCAATCAAGCTGACTAATAGTTTTCATCAAAACTTTAGTGTAAAGCATGTAAAAGTTATATTCAAGCACAGATCGAAAGGAATTGGGAAATGTTTTAAGTTGTGTAAGGATAATCAGCTTAAAAGTAAATATTTGCTTTTCTAGAGTTCCCTTTTTGTTTTAAAGTTGAACTACTAAATTGATTAACTGAATTATTAAAGGAAGGACTGAAAAGTAAAAAAATTATAAAAAGACTAACTATTATTGACCCTGAAGAGATGATTATTTTGAAACAGACAACATTCCTTTGGATGAATAAGTTTAGGTATGTTTGTGGGGAAAACAAAACAAAAAACACCAAAGACACAATGTTATTGTCAAGTGGCACTTTAATCTTCCCAGGACAAACAGCTGCATGGACAAGCTATATGTTTGGAGAAGGGCGGCCTCCAAAAGGCATGACCAATGCATCAATTCTTGATTTACCAACAGTCTTGGAGCAAAATTGTAAATGGCCTCACAACCAACTACGGAAAGAATCTTGTCTGTAGGAGGCAGGCTACCTTCAAAATCAAACCTGCAGATTACTCTGAGGTATTTGAGGGTGCTCATGGGAGCCACATCTGCTACAAAGCTGATCTGAAACCGCTGCAGACCCAACGGCCCTGCAAACACGTTATTGAACAAATCAGAATAAAGCATTTTCTCAGTGGCTCTTGGTACATAAGGTGCCATCAAGGAACTACTATGGTTATTTACGTCTTCAAAATATAAGCAAAACAAAATCTAAATATTTCATTTTCACTTGACTTAAAATCCATACTGCTAAAAGAAAACAGCTTAAAGAGGCTATTTTATAAACCCAATTTAAGGCAAGGTCTGTGCTTTTTAAAACACCCAAAATTGTTTGGGGGCGGGGGGAGGGAGGCTATAAAAAGACTATATTTGATCAGCAAATTCCAATTTTAGGAATTTATCCCAAGGAATAATTCAGCAGTTAAGATGAGTTCAAGCCCTAGCCAATGTGGCTCAGTTGGTTAAGCGTCCTCCCATGCACTGAGAGGTCTTCAGTTCAATTCCCAGTCAGTGCACACACCCAGGTTGTGGGCTTGATCCCCATTAGGGGGTGTGCAGAGGCAGCCAATCAATGTTTCTCTCTCATCGATGTTTCTCTCTCTCTCCCTCTAAAATCAATAAAAACATATATATATATATATATATATATATATATATATATATATATATATATTTTTTTTTTTTTTAAAGGTCTTCCTTCCAGCAGAGAATATCAGAAAACAGCTACTTAAAAAAAAAAAAAAAAAGATGCATTCAAGAATTTAGGAAAAAGGTTTATCACATTGTTTATAGTAATGAAAATACAATTCTGTGAACTGTACACCAAACAACTATATACTTTAAGTGGGTGAATTATGTGATATGTGAATTATAGCTCAATAAAGTTGTTAAAATGTTAATAGAGGTAATACCTGGGTAGTAGGATTATAGGACTTTTTTTATTTATTTAGACTTATCTATTGTTTTCTAACTTTTCTACAATGAATATGACTATTTTGAGGGATTAAAAAAAATCTTCCCATGTTATCATTCACAAAGCACTAAACACATAAAGGATTCGGAAAAAAGGGAAATACACTTTTCTTTATAACAGTGGAAAAACTGCAAACAATCCATATGACCTCAGCAGGGTGATCACTAGGCAAAGCAAGGCCTAGTACCGTGTCAGCCCTGGTCAGTAACGATCCCAGTCCCCAACCTGGGGCTGGGCACAAAGGCTCCAATGCTTTGGGTATGGATGTTGGTTTACTAAAGTGCTACTAAAAACAACAAATGCTATGGTGCACTCAGAAAATTTCCTAACAGGTTATGGGAAACATTCTGTGGGGAAAAAAAATAAACAAAAATATAAACATATGTTTTTACACTGTTGTATCTGCTGTTTGTACATGAACAAAGATCACAAGCTAATCAGAAGTGATTTAGACTGTCTAAACGTAACTTAATTTTAAAAAAGGAATGCAAGCGAGGAGCTTATGATTACTTTTTTAAGTTCTACTTTTCCCAATCCGTATCTGGTCTCATTTAAATATCTCTGAGAATGTGTGGCTCTGTGGCAGGCCACCAAACATGGGATATAGCAAAGATAAAGATAGAAAAAAAAATTACCAGCCCCTGGGAAATATATTCAACCAGCATGTTTCTTATTCATGGACTGTGATTCACTGTTGTTTAAGCCAGCATCACACTCTAATCATATTGCTAGGTTACAGGCCCCAAGTTATTTGTGCATAATAAAAATGGAATCCATTAAAATGATACGTTAGGCTTTTCTCCCCTATATCATCTCGTTAGGGAGAACATTTGATCATTATAAAACATACACAATATTGAACCAAAAGGTTACTTTGGATCTCCAAACCAAAGAAGTTTCCAATGGTTCTTCAACCTGAAAAATGGAGTCAGAATCTGAGACAGGCAAATAACTATCCCCCAGGCCCACGCAGGTGGTGCCATTCTGTCCAGACATGAAGAAACCTTTATAAAGCCCACTGGGTCTATATTCTGGAATATGGTCTACCGCTGAACTCTCTCTAGATGACTTCTCATACACTTTTTCTCTTGTGCTCTGAGAAGCTATGTTACTAAGGAAAGCCCAGTCGGCAGGCAAGTTAATGAAATAACACACAAACACATGTGCACAACTACAGTCTCATTTCATGATTAGCAGCCCTGATAACATGAACTTAATGAAACATTCTCCTCCTGGCCTCAGTATAAATACTTGCTGTCTCCTATTAGGATAATTCATGCAGATGATAACTATCAGAATACATGGTAAGCGAGGACATTCCAAGTTAAGACTCAGGTCTCGGATGCTATTCATTCTCAGTGTGTTTCTGTACACACATGGTCCTCAGTTCTCAGTGACGTTTTTTATCCTGCTCTACAACCAAAACATTGGTTCTAATCACTATGTTGCACACCTGAAACTAATATAATATGTCAACTGTAAGTGAAAAATAAATTTATTTAAAAATAAGTAAAACCAATACACTGGATGAATAAAAGAAATGTACACATTATAACTGAAGAAAGTATTTTGCCGCACATGCTACAGATCTCTTTGGTACTTGATAGAAGGGGCACCTCAGTAAGGTAAAATGAGGACTACATGACAGCGACGATGTGACAGCAGTGATGTAACACAAACCAACATTAGGTACAAGATCTGGGTCTAGGAAGGAGGGGAAAACTTCTCGATTAAATAAGCATGTTCTGGATTAATAGCCTCAAATCCTTAATAACACTGAGGTTATTGCATTTTGAGCTGGTAGCCTAGAGTTGCAGCCCACGATGAGTCAATGTCTGGCTCAGTGAGACACACACTGAAAGAAAATCACAGTATTGCCACCAATGCTCTAGTTTTTTCATCAATCAAAAAGAAACAGCATAAAACAATGTTCCTTGTAGACACATAATATTTTTTTAAAAAATGACTGAGAGTAAAAAGCACCTGTGTGGAGTAAGGGGGTGGGATAAGGAGAATACATTTATCATCTATGAAGTTCAAGGTGCCTTCAGGCTTGTTAGTGTGTTAGCTGTCCCCACTGCACACATCAGCAAACAGAGTCTCTAAGAAGTAAAATAACTCGCCTGAGGGCACAGCTAGCACGTGATCAGTCAGAACTCAGGTTTGTCTGATTTTACAGGAATACATTCTATACAGCATCACTACTGCCTAGTTTAACTGCACAGTTTGCAATGGGTTTCATTTAGAGTTTTCAAATAAGAATCCTCACTACATTTGGAGATTGAAATTTTTGCTGGTAGATAATTCTGGGAGTGAAATTGTGACCTTTTACCCAAAAAAGTAGTGACACTAACACACAACCTTTTTTTTTAATCCTCACCCGAGGACATTTTTGCATTTATCTTCAGATAGAACGGGAGGGAGAGAGGGGGGAAGAGAAAGAGAGAGAAACATCGATGTGAGAGAGACACATCAAGTGGCTGCCACCCACACGACCCCAACCGGGGGCCCGGGACAAACTGCAACTGAGGTATGCGCCCTTAGCGAGAACGGAACCCGGGACTCTCCGGGCCGACGCTCTGACCGTTGAGCCAAACTGGCCAGGTCAACATACAACCTTTTGATAAGGGTCTGGAATAGTTTACCATGAACTCTGAGAAGTTTGGGTTTCTAAATACAATTTGCAAATATTTACATGAACTGAAACTATATTCCCAACTAAAGCTAAATAGTTATTTTTGGCTGTTTAAGCCTAAATTATTCAATAACTAAAACACTGGAATCCAGTGAAAGAACAGCATGGAAAGAAGACCATATACACCTTGCCTTCATTATTTGAAACGATCAATTTCCATCCCATACAAATGGTCATTCTGTTTATACTCTTATTTGTGATCAGATGCCAGGCAGCAGTTAACCAATCCAAGATAGTGTTTAAGTTCAAAACTTGACCCTAGTTGTGAAAGTGGATTTTTTTTCCTCTTAAATTAGAAGAAAAACTTAACTTACACAAGTTCTAACGTGAAGTGTGCACAAACTTTGCTTTTTTAAAAAACCCAAATGTGAAAAAGATAACCTTATATATTATTCCAGCTCCTTCCAAATCCTTGTTTCTCCAAGAGCATGGAGTATTATTTACCTAAAATGCATAATCTCCTAGAGTTCACGCTGTGGCACTCAGGTACACATATGTCAATTTTCCATCTGGATACCTGGTACATGATATCCATATTAAAGAGTACACAGTGGAGGTCATTAAACAGAAGAACCTGCACCAATGTACCATACCCACATCCTGAACAATACGTTTAAAAAAAAAAAAAGGTTCTTCCAGCCAGAAAAAATACCCAAGTCTGTCCACAAAATGTCCTCCCAGCCGTGGTGCCCAAATGCACAGCCAGAGTGAGAGGTCTTAAATAGCTAAATAAATGTAAAACAGGCACTTCTCTCCAAAAAAAAAAAGATTAAAAGACGTTTCGGACAGCCCCATAGTATTTCACATAAGGAGACAGCTTTTTATTTCAACTTTTGAAGCGGCTTCACCGCAGTCTCATATGAGGTCTTAAAAAAGGGTTCAATTCCCACAGCTTAACTTGCTTAATGAAGTATTGGTGCATTAAAGGAAGCCTCCTGCCTCGCAATACCAAGAAACCTGCAAGACAGGTAAGCAGGATCAAGCTCTTGGGTAAAAATGCTTACCCTCTTCCAACTGCATTCGTTTCCCAAAGTTCTCGCGTGTTAAAAGTTCCAACCAGGATTATAAACGCAAGACATTCCCTTCCCCACGATCACAGGGCCCTTTCAGTCCTTCCTCCGCGCCCACCTATGGGGAGGGTCCGGCAGGTGGCCTCCTGGAGACCCCGAGGTGCCGCCAGGGCGACACAAAGTTGCGCACAAGGCCGGCCGCGAGACGCGCCGCCTGTGACAGCCGCGCTGGCCCGCGAGGCCCTTCGGGTGGCGTGCGCCTCGCCGGGCCGGCCGCGGCCGCCACTCCGGCCGGTCAGGAGGCGTTCACTCCCCGCCGGGCGCCACCTCCCACGCCCGACCCGAGCCTCCGCCGGGGCGCATGGGGCCCCGAGCCGCCGCCGCTGCGCTCCCAGCTCGGAGCCCGGCGGGCCCCGAGATGTCCCTCCACCCCACGATCCCCGGTCACTCACCCTGGGGCCGGGCAGCAGCAGCGCCAGCAACAGCAGCAGCAGCAGCCGCCGGGCCGGCATGGCGAGACCTCCGTCCTGGCTCCGGGTCCCGCCAGCCGGCTATTGGGGGGGCGGTGCGGGCGGGCGGAGGACGGGGCGGGGGCGCCGCGACGACAGCGCGGCGGTAGCCGGTCTTCAGCGAACGCAGAGCTGACTAGGCGGTGGCAGCACCCCCATTCCCGACCCTTTAAGCGCCGGGTGCCGGCGCTTCTTCCGGTCGGGGCGGGGCCGACCTAGGGGCGGACCCCAGACTGGGCGGGGCTGTCGCGGGAGGGGCGGGGCCGAGGGTGGCACCCGCCTCTGGCAGGCCCAGGTCCGGCGGCTGGCCTTGCTGGACAGGACCAGGCCTAGGCGGACGGCGTCTAGGGGCGCCAAGCGATCGAGGCTAGGAGCTTATCCGAGTGTGGGGGAAGGCCGGCAGCCCCGCCACGTGGGCGCACCCCGTCTCCCAGGAGGTCCACTGACCCCTCCGAAAGGTCCACTGCGTCAGACTTGATCAGGAGAAAGGCCAGGAGACTGGTGGTGCCGGCTGCCCAGACCCCTGCTTCGTCTTCCCGCCGTGGTGGAATCGTCGGCGACCTCTGGAGTGAGGGACAGCAGCTGACAGGGGATGACAGCAGCTGACAAGGGGTTGCAGCAGACACAGTGCTTCTGCCCTGCGCCCAGCAGTCGCTGAGTCCACAGCGCTGGGGTCCTCCAGCTGCGACTCAGCTAGTCCAAGGGCGCTTTTCCTCCCTTTTCTTTTTTCCCCTCAGGAATTCCCCTCAAGTCATGTCCAACAGCCATCAGCTCCTTTTGGAATAAACTATGGCCAAATCATTTGCCAAAAATTATGAGCAAAAAAGGAAACCATTTCGGCTGCTGGTGTCATGGTGTTTACATGGCATTTGTACATGTGACCTCCTGAAGCTTGTGATGACATGTGTCACACAACTCGTTGGAGGGAGTGGGTGTGTTGAGGTCTCAAACAAGGTCTATTTGAGGGCTATGGGCTATTAACCTGAATTAAAGAGCCCAGCAGCTGTTTGGTCACTGGATCCCATGCTGCCCTCCACTTAGATGGAAAAGAGGACAGAGGACATGTTGTTTGTAATGAGTAAACTAAGATTCGGAGCACAACACTGATAGATCCTAGGAGAAAAAGAAAAAGGGAAAGCAACTTCTCTAATTTTTCCCTACTTGCTCATAATACAACCTAAGATTTTTCAGGGTTTGGGGGAAAGAATAAGCAATGCTAGAGAAAATAGCAAAGAAGTGGTGGGGGACTGAATCAATATCTGGTCTGTATGCACTGTGGATCAATCCTACCTAACTGTAACACAGAAATATTTGTAGTAAGACAAAATCTGTAATTAGAGTTCCCCATTCCCAACACCCTATGCTGGGTCATAGTCAAGGGACGAATCCCAACTGACATTAGAGAATCCAACAGACCAGTTTAAGAACAGTTTGAATCTTGGCTACTGTGTAAGTGATAGACACATTCTGAAAAGTGTTATCTGCATGTCTAAATGCAAACAGAGAGTTTTGGGCTTAGCGGGGAGATGGGTTAAAACAGAGGCTGCATCACTCCTGAGCAGTGTGGCCAAGTGCCCAGGGAGGAGCCCTTTAACGATTACCTGTCCAGCTTGCAAGCTGACAACAGGATCTGTAAGACCACAGAGTTGAGTTAGAAGAGAAGCCTGACGGGAAAACGCCACTTTCACATCCTATCTCTGGTGATTTTTCTCAAACAGAGTAAGTCTAGGAGGGAAACTTTGTGCTGAAACTCTGGCAGCCCTTTGACAATTCAAAATGTCATTGTGACCTCCTTGTAAGCACCAGCAGATGAAATACAATGGGGATGCTTAACCTCAATCTGACTCATAAATCAGTTTTAAAGATCCAATAAAGAAAAAAAAAATCCATTCCAGGGAGCCTGGGTCAGGTAGGTATATTTATGTTGTACAGCTGGATTAAACCCTCCAGGCCTTAACTGCACTGTTATATGCTCTCAGAATTTCTTATGCACCAGTTAGGTTGTTCTTACAGAATTTCTTATGCACCAGTTAGGTTGTTCTTACACTTGACATGTTTTATACAGTTCACCTGACTGGCAACTCATACTGATAAGCTTTGGCTTTATTTGTGGCAGCATTGTACATAACCTTACTCCACAGCTAGGTATTGCTTTAGATAAATACAAACAGAAATGGAAATAGTTTGTAGGGTGCCTTTGGAGTAGACCTGCCCATATAAAAGACCTTTCTGGAAGTCCCATTAAATAGCAACCTCTAAGCAAGGCAAAGGTGGTCTTAAAGATAAATCCTATTTTTGCATCAAGGTAAAGAATAAATAAAAATGTAAATGTATACATCAGCAGGACTTGAGTAGTATATCTGGATGGTGAATGATGGGAGAAATTTAGTTAAAATCTTATTTTCACTTCTCTGTGATACAGTGGTTCCCAAATTTGGAGAGTTAAAAAAAAATCGATTTCCAACACCTTTTCATGCCCTCTTCCCCTACTGATTCAGAATCTCCAGGGGTGGAGCCCAAAGACTGTGTGTTTTCCAGCTTCCGCAGGTGACTAAGGGCACCCAAGATCCTGGGATCCAGCTTCCTCTTAAGGTCGGGTGTTAATCCCTTTGGCCAAGCGTCCCTTTTATTTATTTTAGCAAATGTCGCCCTCTAGTGGTACACACTGTGACCTAGCCTTTAAAAGAGTTTATGCCTTATTTCTGTTTAAAACCCTTCAAAATTTCATTTAAAAATGATTATGAGGCTCTGGCCAGTTTGGCTCAGCGGTTAAAGTGTTGGCCTGCAGACCAAAGAGTCTCGGGCTAGATTCCAGTCAAGGGCACGTACCTTGGTTGCGGTTCAGTCCCTGGCCCTGGTGGGGGTCATGAGGGAGGCAACCAATCGATGTGTCCCTCTCACATTGATGTTTCTCTCTCTCTCTCCCTCCCACTCTATCTGAAGATAAATGGAAAAATATCCTCAGGTGAAGATTTAAAGAAAATGATTATGAGGTTGGTTTGCAGATAGCTATTTAGTGAGAGGGTAGCTCCCTTGGAAAGAAAAAGCTGGTAAAACCAAACAGGGAGGTCATGGTTGAAAGCTCCAGTAACATCTCAAAGAACCAGTGTCTTTATCAGAATAAGTTGACTCCAACTTATTTTTAGTGATCCCAGTGCTGTTGCCTCAGCTTCCAAACAGACTTGAATTTACAGCCCATGTGGGGTAGTTATGGGAGAAATGAAACGATGACATGAGAGTGTCTGGTTGCAAGTGTCCTAATGTTTAAGGGAAACTGAAGAAAAGCCACTGTCATTATGAGCAGTTTGGTTCTTAAGCAAATAGAACTTTGACTCTTCCTGTTCTAGGGTGATTGGATCTGAAAAGATTGTGACACTCATTCCGAACTTCTCTTTGCCATAGAATCGCACCTACACATGTTCTTGTATCACAAAAGTGAGTTTCTTTTTATCATAGTTAATATTTATTGACTATTCGCTATTGTTTGGAAATGTGCAAAAATACTTGCTTTACAGGGTCATCTCACGTTATCTTCACAACAGTTCTAGGAGGTGGTGTTACTAGCTCCCTTTTTCCAGAAGCCACACTGAAATGTTAAAAGGTTAAGAGCTGGGAGGGTACCACACAGGTAGTGAGAGGCACAACCTGGATTAGAACCCAGCTACCTACATGACTTCGAGCTTGTCGAGGCTGCCCCAGATGCTAGAGCGTGTTCCCCCATTAGCTGGTCATTATTCTTGCCCTTCCCACAGCATTACAACAAGGTAGAATTAGGTGACCTGTAAATGTAGTTAGGCAGTAGCCCAGACTGGTGTGCCCCGGGAATGACAACCAGAAGTTTATACAAATATGTGGTGACAAGGGGCACTGCCTCAAATGACATGTCAGTCTCCTGATCTTATCTGGGGGTTGTACAAAAGAATGTAAGAAATACAGCTGCCATCTAGGAGAGAATAGTGAGCTTTCTCTGGGGGTTCTGCCCTGTGGGGTAGTTCAGTCCAATCCCTATTATCTGTTCACTTGCCTCTGAGCTGTTCTGTTTCACACCCATTTGTGCCAAGTCTATTTGTCACCATGGTGTCCATAGTGTTACCAGTATATTAATATTCTCAAAGGTCCAATGCAGCACCAATGTGGAAACAGTGTCCTCTCAGAGTGCCTCCACTTCCTCGCTGGCCAGTCCCTCCTAACCCCTGGGGTCTGGCTTATTTCCATAGAACTCTGGAAACATCTCTCAAGCAGCTCATAAACATTCTTCCTCTTGCAAAATCTGTGGCCATGCTTGATCTTTTTTTCCATAAGCCTCTCCTCAGTTCAGGTATGTTAACAGTTCCTTGTTTTTGAACTTTTCCATCTTGAATATTACCATTTTCTGACTCTTTTTCCTCCTTCCAGACTGTTTTTTTCAAGGTTTAATATGTATACCTTACCCAGTCTATCTCTTTTTCCTTAGGAGAGCTCCTTCATAGATGTAACCACATTTTAGGGCAGAACTTTAGCTATAATTTAATCAGTTTCATTTTGCAGATGACTTCATCTTTGACCTTGACCTCTACATGGATTACCACTCATTCATTCATTCATTCTTTTTTATTATTATTATTGATTTTTAGGGAGAGAGAGAAACATCGATCACTTGCCTCATACACACACCCTGACTGGGGATTGAACCTGCAATCTGGGTATGTGCCCTGACTGGGAATCGAACTGCCACCTTTTGGTGTATGGGGATGACACTCCAACCAACTGGGCCACACCAGCAGGGCCATTCATTCATTCTTTTTTTATTATTATTATTTTTTATCCTCACCTGAGGACATTTTTTTTTCATTTTTTGTTCAGATAGAGTGGGAGGGAGAGAAAGGAAGAGAGAAACATCGATGTGAAAGGGCCACATCGAGTGGCTGCCACCCGCACAACCAACCAGGGCCGGGGACAAACTGCAACTGAGGTACATG
Source organism: Tadarida brasiliensis (assembly GCA_030848825.1). NCBI lineage: Eukaryota > Metazoa > Chordata > Mammalia > Chiroptera > Molossidae > Tadarida > Tadarida brasiliensis. The sequence goes on from CM061273.1 coordinate 54,497,097, forward strand.
CCCCTAGCGGGAACCGAACCCGGGTCTCTCTGGACCGCAGGCCGACGCTCTAACCGCTGAGCCAAACGGGCCAGGGCTCATTCATTCTTTTAACAAACATCACTAAGGGCTTCTGAGTACAAAGAAGTGGTACCATGAGGGAACATCACGAGAGTATGCAAGTTGGTAAAGATGACAGGACACGCACAGAAATAACCAAATATAAGGCTGACTGAGAAAAGTGTGAGGAGGCAGGAATAAACTCAGAACTATGGTGTTCAAGACAGAGATGGGTCTGGTAGAAGGAAGGGTGTGGGAAGGATAGAGCAGAGAGGGCTTCATGGAAAAAGTGGTGTCTGTGCCGGGCCCTTTGTCAGATTTGGCAGGGAAAAGGATATCCTAGGGGGAGAGGAGGACCTGAACAGAAGCTTGGAGAAAGGAAAGCACTGTGTAGCTTCATGGGAGCCCAAGCAGACTCATCACTGAGCATGTGCTTGGTTTCTACAGAAAGAAGCAGTGGGGATGGGGCTGGGAAGGCGGGTAGGATGGGCCACTGGGGGGGGGGGCACCTAAGTAAAGCTGGGCTTTTTCTAGTAGGCAGCACAGACAGACAGGACTGAAGTTGTGTTTCAGGGGGGGAGTTAGGGGAAAAGGCAGGCATTTGGGAGTCTGTTAGGAGAGGGTTCATCTAGAGCAAGAGGAAGAGGGGACAGGATAGACACAAAGCTTGCCAAGGCAGAATGGCAAGCATTTCACTGGTGCAGTTACACAAACAAGACTGAGAAGGAGGAGTCCAACAATAGTTCACCAGACATGTACCATATTCAAGGGGCTGTTCTCATTGCTGGGACCAGAGGGAGCAAGCAAACTGGGACCAGCTCTGCAAGAGCAGCAGATACGCTAAGTGGTGTAGACCAAGTTACCTGTCCCCTAGAGGGCACCTACCCAGGCTGGCCCAATCATATTACTCTATTGTGGTAACCCCAATGATGGCCCCAAACAATACTTTCTCTCCCTCTATGCATATGCTGCTCTACCCATCAAAAGGTAGAACTTATTTCCCCTCCCTTTCAATATGGACTGGGCCTGTGACTGGTTTTGACCAGAAGTGATATTCGGGGACCTCCCAGCACAGGTTTAAGGGGCCTGGCAGCTTCCATTTCCTTCCTCTTAGAATACTAACTCTTGGATGCTTCCTCTTGGAAGCTAGCTGCCACGTGTGGAGAAGCCCAAACCATCCATATACAGGACATATGGAGGAGAACAGAGTTGCTCTCATCAACAGCTCCAGCTGAGGTCCCAGCTGCCAGACATCTGGTTGAGTTATCCTGAATGGCCCAGCCCAGTCAAACCCCTAGGATGGGTGATCTCGGCTGATAGGTGGAGCACAAGAACCTCGCAGCTGAATCCAGTTAACTCGGTTCATTCTTCGAGAGATAATAAAATGGCAGTTGTTTTAAATCACTGAGTTACGAAGTGGTTTGTTATGCAGTAATAGCCAATATAACTACCCATCTGGCCACCTTCATCTGACCCATGGGTAGGCATGTACCCAATCGGACTCCAGCTAGAACCATGAAGAGACTCGTTGCCTTTCTAGTGGCAAAGCCAGGACGTGTGAGGCCCAGAAGCTGCCTCTATCCTGCAAAGAAAGAAAGCCAACTCAAAAGAAAGAAGATAGACAGAGAGAAGCGTGGATGCAGTCTGGGAGCCCCGGCTAAGCTTGAGTCCTGATTCTTGCTGGCTCGAGATCAGGCTGCCCCGCTCTCCTCCTGTTTAACTAAACCTTCCCCTATTTACCCCAGCTAGTTTGAGTTGGGTTTCCATCACTTCAATCAATAAACCCTGACTGAAACGCTGGCTCAGCGTTTCTAAGAGCAACAAATCGACAAATGTATATGACTACACCTGGCCAATGGCCGATTATAATACCATTTTATACTCGCCATAATGGCAAACATATAAAGTCTGACAATATCAAGAATTGGTGAGGGTGTAGGACAATGTAAGAGTGCAAATTAGAGCATCCATTTTGGAAAAGAATGTCTTACTACCTAGAAAGTTGGAAATGTGCCTGCCCTACCACAGAGCAATTGTGCTTCTATGTAGATACCCCAAAGGAACTTGTGTACACACAAGAATATTCGAAGCAGCTTTGTAATAGCTTGTAATAAAAAACTGGAAGCTATTTTAAACATCTAATATAAAGAGACTGTGTAGCCCTGGCCGGTTTGGCTCAGCGGTTGGAGCGTCGGCCTGCGGACCAGAGAGTCCTGGGTTCGGTTCCCGCTAGGGGTACGTACCAAAAACCAAACAAACAAAAAAATCCTCAGGTGAGGATCAAAAAAAAAAAAAAAAAAAGAGAATGTGTAAAATGCAGAATAATTATGTACTGAAATGCTACACAGCAGTGACTCTGGTTGCATTACTATAATTATTGGTTGCATTACATGCAATAAGATGCATGTCACCAATGTTAAGCAATAAAAAGGGAAAGTCACAGAAGAATTTATACAGCCCTGGCCAGTTTGGCTCCGCAGTTGGAGGATCGGCCTGCGGACCAGAGAGTCCCGGGTTCGGTTCCCGCTAGGGGCACGTACAAAAAAAAAAAAAAAATAAGCACTGTCACAGAAGAATTTATACAGTATATTCTATTTCTATAAAGCTCAAAATCAAGCAAGACTAAATAATATACAAATATATGAAGAGTCCGGCTGGTGTGGCTCAGTGGTTGAGCGTCGACCCACGCATCAAGAGGTTGCCGGTTCGATTCCCGGTCAGGACACATGCCCAGGTTGTGGGCCCAATCCCCAGTGGGGGCCATGCAGGAAGCGCCCAATTGATGTTCTCTCTCATCGATGTTTCTATCTCTCTCTCCCTCTCACTTCCTCTCTGTCTAAAATCAATAAAGGAAAAAACAAAACAAAAACAAATATATGAAGAAAAACTGAAAAGTAAAACAAAACAAACTCAAAACTCAGGATAGTGGTTTTCTCTGAGGATAGAATCAGAAGGGGTGAAAAGTTAGCTTCAAAGTTATTGATGATGTCATTTTTCTTAAACTAAGTGGTAAGTACATGAATATTCAATTAGTATCTTCAAACCACACATATACTTTATATGTACTCTTGTATACAGAGGTATTTCATAATTAAAAATAATTTTATTGACTTTTAGAGAGGGAGGAAGGTAAGGAGGGAGGGGGAGAGAGGGAGAGAGAGAGAAAGGGAGAGAGAGAAGGGCCACATGGATCAGTTAGCTGCCTCCTGCATGCGCACCCCCGACTGGGGACCAAACCTGCAATCCAGGCATGTGCCCTGACAGGGAGTCCAATTGGTGACCTTCCGGTGCATGGGACGACGCTCCAACCAACTGAACCACACAGGCCAGGGCCATAATAAAAATTTTAAGTGAATTTTTAAAAGGCAAATATTATCACATTGGGCTAAACACTATAATCCAACCATATGCCTAACACAAAGGACATATTAACCAAAATAACATAGAAAGGTTAAAAATAAAGAGATGGGCAAAATTATATCAGACAAACACAGACACACACAAAAAAAGACACACAAAAAATGTATCTAATGTAAGATAAATTAGAACTCAAAGCAAAAAACGTAATAGTTTAGTGTGTTATTTCATACATAAATATATGTAATCCACGATAGAAATATTATCAGTCACAAACCATAATGAGATAAACATTGTAGCCTCAAAATATACAAAGCAAATAATAATAGAAATAATCAAGGAAAATGTCTGATGCATAATTTTATTTTTATTTTTTTAATTTTAAATTTCACACAGTAAAATTAAATCTTTTGGGTGAACAGTTCAACGAGTTTTGACAAATGCATAAAGTCGTGTAACCACCACCACAGTCAATATACAGAACAGTTCTGTCACCCACCAAAATGCCCTCCTGCCGCCCTTTGTGGTCAGATTACACCCCCTCCCACATTCGTGGGAACTCTTTGATCTATTCTTCATCTTATAGCTTTGTCTTTTTTAGAATGTTATATAAATGGAATCATACCATCTTTTGAGTCTGGCTCCTTTCACTCAGCATAATGCCTCTGAGATTCTTCCAAGTGTTGCATGCATCAACAGTTCATTCTATTTTATTGCCAAGTAGCATTCAATTGTATGGGCACACCACAATCGCTTACCATGCTTACCATGCACCCAGTAAAGGACTTTTGGGTTGTTCGTTTTGGAGTGGAAGGATTATGAATAATGTTGTTATAAACATTTGTGTACAGGATTTTGTGTGAACATAAAATTTCATTTCTCTTGGGTAAAAACCTAGGGACAGCTTAGTCATATTTATGTAGGTGTGTGTTTAAAAGAAACTGTCCGATTTTTTTTCCAAAATGGTTGTACTATTTTGTGTTCCCAAATAGTAATGGAGCGAAGTTCTTGTTGCTTTGCATTTTCATCAGCATTTGGTATTTGAAGCATCATCTTAACATCTCACTATCAATCCAATGACAGCGCATACACTCACAATCAAGTAAAAAATAGATATGGACATAATTACAACACAACTAAGGCTGAGTTGATAAATATTTCACGTCAATATTTGTACATGATAATAAAAACATCTTCATTTCAAAAATCTGTGGAACATATAAAAATAGATATTCTAGGCCACAAAAATTTTTAATACCTTTCCCAATGTAGAAACTGTACCACAACGTAATAAATGTTGAAATTAATAAAAGTTTAAACTGTAGTAAAAATAATTGCACAGAAGTTATAACACACTTGCCAAAATAATTATTGCTTTGACTCAAAAAGGAATTTTTAAGGTTAACTAAAGACTATGTAATAATAAAAATAAGAGCCCCATTCAACTACAAAGTCATAGGTTGACATATTTTCATCTTTACAAAAATCCCAAGGAAAACATATGACTGAAATGAAGATAACCAGAAATTGTGACTGTTTACTGTTCCTTTTCCCAGTAAATCAAGCTCTTAGAGGGCAGGGTCATAGTCCTATAATCCACTGGTGAATAGTGCGCCTGGCTCACAGTATGAGCTCAATAATTGGAAGCACTTTTAGCTTTTCCAACGTTAGGCCTTCTCTCCTTTGGGCTTCCACAGTAGGCTGCTATTTTAGCATTCATTAAAGTATTGCAATCACATAAGTTTTCAACATCACACCAGTCCTTTAAAAGCAAATATTTGTTTACCACTCAGAATATGCCAGGCGATGGACATTAATTCACTTAATCATCACAACTTTTTCTGGACATTCTTTTTCAGAAATTGAGGCTCAGAAATGTTAAGTGATCAAGGTCATAGAGCGAATTCACCACACCATCAGGATCTGGTTGCACACAGTTCTCTCACACACAAGCTCTTTCTACAGGAAGGTTACTATGAATTCGGAGGTAACGTTTGTCACCCTTGGATCCTCAGCTCCTAACCGAGCTTCTGGCACAGAATATCTCAAACAAATTAGGCATTACTTGCGTTCTGTTGTTTGTAAAGTTCTCTTTTGTGGACGACAGAGAGATGTGCTAATTAGAGGCCGGCGACCGAGATGTGGAAAGAAGTCCGGAAGAATTTAAGACGCAGCGTTACTCTCAGTCTCTCTTAGCCTCCCATCTCTATGGTTGGCTTGTAACCACTCTATATTCTGGAGGACTCAGCGAGCATGACCAATCATTAGGCCACTTTCCAGGCACGTGGCCGGATGTTTGGCTTGCTATTGGTTAATAATGGTAAGGCCCGCCCAACCACCTCCTGTCTGCTCCTTTAAGTAGAACCCGTGCGCAGTCCTCCGCCTTTCGGCGGCTGTGAAGCTGGGGAGGTGAGGTGTTTTATGTCGTGGGTTGTGGCGCGTTGGCACCGGGTGTTCGGGACCCTGGAGCCGGTGGGAGGCGGGTGGCCAGCGGTGATGACATATCAATCGAAGCACGTGTTAGACTGCTGACAAGGGTGATGCGAATTGTAGTCTGAGCCTGGCCGTCGCAGCGGCGAGGAGGAAACGGGCCAACGCGGGCCCACCCGCTTACTCATCGCTCTCATTGCAGATCCCAGCTGGGCCGAGGACGTCGGATCTCATTGTCCTCCCAGCCCTTCGACCCTCCCCTGAAGGCCCTCAATAAAATGGTTTGATCCTAGCGCTGGTGTCGGTGTTTTCTTGTGACGCGCTGCCTTTGAGCCCCCGCTGCGCCTGCGCGTGGCGCCGGGGGTCAGGCTGCAGCGCCAGAGCACGTGCAAGCGCATAACTGGGGCCGACGGCTCCCCGCCGGCGGCCCTTTTAACCGCTGGCGACAGGGCAGCACCGCGCTGCCGGGGGTGGGTTTTCCGGGGGGTGTGACCGACCCAGCCCTTAGCAAAGGTTGAAATGCCCTACGGAGACGTCGGGGATCCTGTGGGCTCTGCTACCTAGTGGCCCGCACATTTGCTGTGTTGGCTCTCTTTCCTTGGTGATCAGTGAGACACGTGTCTTCATGACCGTGGTGTGGATGGCTGTTGAGAAGGAAGAGAGCTACGGGCTGCGGCCTTGAGCAGTTTAAGGGCGAGGTGTACTTGACAGGAGCAGGCTTCTGTCTTGACGTGCAGGAATTGAACCAACCTGGCTAAGGTATAGCTGCGACTTTTTTTTTTTTTTTTACAAAAACTACCCTTTAGGGCCAACTGCTCATTTCGATACCGTGGCCAAGCGTTGGGCAAATGAATGTGTCCGGGTTAGCCTAAAGTGCCTACATGAGATGGTAGATTTTATGTCTTACTGGGCACAACATAGGCACACAAATAATTGCACTATCATACCTTGGTAGTCTGGATTCTAGGCGATAAGCAGCCTCACCTGGGCTTAGATTTAATGTGTACAGGGAAGCATAAGCACAGTGTAAACTGCTTTGGCAACTGGAAGGGGGCCCACGGAACAGGACCACTAGGCAATACAGTTCAGGATTGACCCCCTCAGATCAAACATGGGTGGAGAATAGTAGCACCTAGCTCCTATCAGGTGTGGTGAGGGACTACTGGGATCCTTAAGAATGCTGATCTAATGACCACCCAGGAAACTGAAGTTGCTATTGGCAGCTGAGGGCCCAAGTCCCCTGTACCCACTGTTTATTCTGTCTCTATTTAAACCGGATTTAGTAGAAATAACAGATGCTTTTATCTAGTATTTGACATTTATTTTGTGAAACAAGGCAAGCGATTGTAAATCCCCACATACTAGTTAAGTGCAACAGGGTACAGTCATGTGTAATCTCTACACAGTGCATCTAGTCCTTCGCCTTTAGTTATTGCACAGAAATTATAAAGACCAGTGAACAAGACATGCGGACTGACTGGCAAATTAGCCTACACAATGAGAAATTAGAACAGCACACCAACTGGAATGGTCAAATTTAAGTCAAATGGTTTAATGGTGCAATTAAAGTAATCAAATAAGGGTTCGGATATTTTTTTAAATATATTAATTTCTTCAAAGTCATGTTCAGGCAAGGTGCTGTTTTAAAAAATCACTGTTAGCTTAGTACACGTGTGAATGATCCAAAGTTACGCAAGGTAATTTTGATGTTGAACGCAGCTTTAAACAAATCATTTTAAATGTACTTCTCAAAGCAAATTAGACAGGGCCTTCACACTTGTAAACGAAACATTCTGACACAAATGCACAAATTAAAGTTGGCAACGTTGAAGAAATGTCACATTAATTTTGAGATAAATGTAGTGTCTGCAGTTGAGTAGACTTTTGGTCTTGACTCTAGTGATGATAGCTGTTCAGTTTGGACCATCAGAAAAACTGCCCACAGAACATCCAGAACCAATTAGATGAACAAAGCCTTTAGATAACTATAGTTTCCTGGAGCACACTAGAGAAGACTGATCAGGTCATGGTGTGGAGTTTGACATTTTCACATATGCTCATGTCAGGAAACCATCTGGAATTAGAACCAGGTGATTGTATGATAGTATCTCATTGGTACAGGCTTGGGATGGTTTGATCGTGTGTCCGTGTATGTTCTATGGCTACTTGCTTCCAAGACACACAGTTTAATATGAAGGAAAGTAAGTTGCTATGCATACCTCTTTATCACCAATGAAACAGTTTACAAAATTCCATTCCCCACCCTCCACATGTTACCACACTGACATTCTCAGGATGTGGAGGGCTGCATCACATACAAACTAGGGGTGAGAAGATGTTCCATTTGTGCTCTGCCTGAGGAAAAGCTTTGGAGTTGAGGCAAGGGGAAGGAAGCCTTCCAGCTGTAGCTTTGCTCTTAATGTGCTCTTTTGCTGCCACAAAAACTGGTAGACAGAAAAAAAAGCCATGGTGTGAGTCAGGTAACCTCTGGATCCACCGTGATTCTTCCAATCTCTTCTGAGTCAAAGCTTTGCAGTAGGCAGTCCAGACGCCAGTTGCTGGACACGTGGAATGACACCTCACAGTGGAATGGGCACTGGCAGGCAGAGGGCAGAAGCTGTGGCAAGAGGAAAGGCTTGTGCTACAGCACAGACAGCAGCTGAGAACCCCACACCTGGAGCTAGATCTCATAATACTGGCAACATCAGGTCTTCACCCATCACAGCTGGTCAGCAGCCTCCACAAGGGGGTCTTTCAGGAGGCAGGAAGTGGAGCGGGGGTCCATGGCTGAGTGCATTATAGGGATATAAACATCATCCATATTTGGCATGACAAAAACTTTCTGTAGGAAGAAACAACAGCCATGTGGAAAAAGGCTTTGTTTTCTCAGGATGCCACCCTCTCTACTCTGATAATTTAGGCTTTAGACAAATTTTTAAAATACAGATGAAACAATTCCCTATACATTCCAAACTACCCTATTTAGAAACAGTTGAACAATCACATCAGTGTGTGAACATGAACCCAAAAGTCAACCCTGAAGGCAGAAGCAACCTTTGATTTCATGTACATATAATAAAATTGTTCATAAATTGACAAATGGACTCGATATTAAGAAAATTGGCCTAAGCTGCTCATAACATTTCTAAATTACTATGTCCAGAAGACATTCCAAGCAAATTTTAATCTAACAACAAAATGTACACTTAAAAAAAAAAACCAAAAAAACAAAACCAGACCAAAAAATCCTACAATAGTGAAGACCCAAAGGATAATCAGTGATTGACAGTAATGGTATTTTGCCTGTTTATGAACTAGTTTTACATAAATGAGTTTTGGCAATGCATTCAATCTTAAGTAGCACTCTACCAAAAGCATAAGTGAAAACAAAAACAGGTGGTTCTGGGAGAATGTAGCAGTTACCCTTCAACTTCCCAATTTGCTTCAAAAATACCAGGCACCAACTTCTGCCCCCTTGTCCCTTCTTTTGCTCCTTGTACCCCAATCCCCCTAAAAAAAAGATGATCTGCTCAAATTACTAACATACAGTCTAGGACATAAAAAGTTTTTTAACTGAAGGCACTAGGTGTCTCCCATAACTAGGTTCAGAACACTTCTATTTGGTAATAATAAGCTTTCCAGAAATTGGTTTTCACTTATATTTAATCTATAGCTTTTAAATAATAATAAAAGTTTTCAAGGCTATATCTCAAAACATACGACTGCAAAAATATCTGGGTCTTCTGAATGTGAAGTTCAATACAAAGTAAATAAATTGCTAATCCATAAAACCTTGAAAGATAACTGTGCCTCAAATATCTGATTAAAATTTGATAAAAATAGCTCATCTCAGGGTCTGGGCTACATTGCTATTAACCCTTGGTGGCGGAGTGCAGCAGACAGGCTCGGAGAATGAGCTCTGGCTTAGGAAACTAAGTCTACCCTAGAAGATCCACAGGGGACGGACTGGCCTGGTGCATCTTTAGAATCCCAGGTCAGGGGTAGCTGTATGTGACCACGGAGGGTTTCCATGAGAACTGAACAAACTGAGCAAGGTGTGTATCACACAGGGCAGGAGCAACTTCACTGACCATGAGTGGGTGCTACTAGCTGGTCAATTCCAGGGCCCACAAAATCCAAAGATGGCCTGAGCAAGCAGAGGGCTTAACCTTTGCCAAGCCTACTAGTATAAGACAGTCATTGGGCTCTTTGGCCCCACCTTTTGGGTTTCCGTTTTGAAGACTACTTAACAGGGTGCTGTGGATGAGTTTCAGTCTTTGAAACTGCCTGAGATTTTACACCTGTTTGATCTTATGTGTACTTCCCTGGGATGAGGCTCCTCAGAAGAGGATCCTGACCCACATGGAGTTCAGAGCCTCTGTTCTCTACCCAGAGCCTTTAGCCTCAGTGTGAAACACGAGATGACACTGCAGGTGTACCTGAAACTCTTGCTCCAGTTTCTTCTCTATCCAGTCTGTCACATGAACTAAAGTCACTTCTCTCTCTCCAAGTTTTGGCCGAGCTTTCAGCTCTACATATGGTGGCTTCCGGAAACCATACCTTTTTAAAAAAGACAATAACCACATTTAGGAGCAAAGAAAGCAAGCAACAAATACCAACAGCACACATTCCTCATTTACACAGGTCTTCATCACTACTTAAACGTTCTTATTGTGATAATCCCCTCTAAAAATCATTCAGCACAGCAAGTACGAACTGTGAACTCCCTGTGTCCCTGCCCCGTGCGTAGGGCTGTGATGATCTGAGAACAGTTCTGACAAACTGGGAAGGCCAGGAAGCCCCCAAGGAAAAGTCAGTGACCTGGGCTTCATTTTTTCTAAAATGGCAACAACCTTTTTTTTTGTATTTTTATAAAAGCAGTATAGCCCTGGCCGGTTTGGCTCAGCGGTTAGAGCGTCGGCCTGCGGTCCAGAGAGACCCGGGTTCGGTTCCCGCTAAGGGCACGTACCTCGGTTGCAATTTGTTCCCGGCCCTGGTTGGTCGTGCGGGAGGCAGCCACTCAATGTGTTTCTTTCACGTCGATGTTTCTCTCTCTCTCTTTCTCTTCCTCTCTCTCCCTCCCACTCTGTCTGAACAAAAAATGGAAAGGTGTCCTCAGGTGGAGGATAAAAAAAAAAATAGTATATACATGTTATAAAATCCAAATATACAAATGTAAAAGCTGAAAGTGAAAGACAGTGCCTCTCTCTGCACCTCATTCCCAAGATGGGACGGCTGAGAGAAGTAGTCCTTTTCCCCACACTCCTAATATGCGCATGTAAACAGAGAACGTTCTATAACCTGCTTTTTCATTCCACGCTCCACACCACGCTTACTATGGCTTCTCGATGGAGCCGACTGGTGCTCAGAACTGTTGGGAACAGATCCAGACGAGACTGTGTGCTATCAACTATCTAAAAACTTCAATCTGTCATGGACCAATGTTTTCAAAAATACAATAAAAATGTGAAATTACTAGAAATATTTCTAAACATCCTCAATATCTAGACTTCTCTTTGTGGACCACTAACAAATGGTTCAGCATTTAAGCATGCACTGGGTAGCATTATCCTAGAGGCCTTCAATTTTATCTCCATTGAGCAGTGGCATTTATAACTGACAAAGCTTAGAAGGGAAAGAAATGTTACCAACTCTTAGTATTTTAAAACATTTTAAAATTAGGTGTGGTAGACTGTACAGAAGGGTATTAACTGGTCATTTTTGGATGGTAAGATTATAGGCCTTTTTTCCATTTTGTTCCAATGAAAATATTACATTAAAAAAATAGAATCTTAAAATGGTATTTTTGCGTTTTTACTGGGAAACACCAATAACATCATTAAATGATTAGTCAATTCAAAAATCCTCTGCGGATCTTCCCTACAAACCCTTCTGAACACGAAGGACATGTACTACTAGCATGCTGGTTTCACTTTATGATAGAACAGAGCTGTATTTTTCATACCAGTGTAGTTTATGGTACCACAAGTTCTCACACATTCTTGTATACACTTACGTGCATTTTATAGGATGTGGACTGTCAATTTTAAACTGAGATTCACAGATAGTGGTTTTCTTCTGCAGGACCCATGAATAATTTATTTCAGTGATTCTCAATCCTGGCCAGTTCCCCCACCCCAGAATCCTGGGTGCTGGTCTGGGAATGGCTTTGTCTTTAACAAGTCCCCATGTAACTGTGATAATACAGGTGGGCTGAGAACCACTGGTTCATTCAGTTACAACTCCTTGGATAGACTGCCTACCACAGTTCCCAAGTACACATGTTCCTGCCTCCTGAACATGTAGGCTCAACCCAAGGAAGTCTTCCCTAACCACCTGGGACTCTGCTGAATGTGTGATCCCCGTCTGTAAATGGGGATAACAATGGCACCTATCTCCACAGGATGCTGTGAGGACTGACCAGGTGAAGCAGTTACACCCCTGGCCAAGCAGAGAAGAGCTCTACAAATGGCAGCTGTTCTTACTGGTGGAAAGAGTTGGCTCTAGAGAGGACAAAGATCAAGAATAGAAACAGCTCATCCCATCAACTTCACTTAATGACCTTAACTCTTCCTAACATGTGAAGATGAATCTTTAAATGTGAATTAACCATTCACACAAGAAAGTAGATTACATAAAAAACGTCTGAAAGTGCTTCTGCCCAAGAAAAGGTACTTTCCATAATGTCAAGGATAAGCAGGCTGGGATTTTTATGGTCATGCAACAAGGGAAATCACAGCTGTCCCTAAGGGCCCCTTTACGTACCATATTCGGTCAGTTGGGGGAGGTGGAATGTTCACCGCCAAGGTTCCTCTACATTCCTGTACTTCTACAGTGAGCAGCAGGGGTGTATTGGAGACTTCTTCAATCTTCTTCTTAATGAACTCTGTCTCCGTTGCTTTTTGGAAATATTTTGACTTGGTAATTTTATCAACAAACCTCATAATCTTACTTGTTCGATGACCTCCAACATACCTTTCAATGAGAAACACAAATGGGTGTTAACATAAACTTTGCACCTTCACAAATGAAAACTTTGTGGTTCTTTGTTCACTTTATTTTTTATTTTTCATATAATTTTTTTTCTTTATTGATTTTAGAGAGAGAGGAAGGGAGAGGGGGAGAGAGAAAGAGAAACATTGATGGGAGAGAACATCGACTGGCTGCCTCTTGCATGCCCCCCACTGGGGATCAGGCCCACAACCTGGGCATATGTCCTGACCAGGAATCGAACCGGCGACCTTTTGGTGCATGGGTTGACGCTCAACCACTGAGCCACATTGGCTGGGCTCTTTGTTCACTTTAACTGAGACCAGAGTTTCTCAGCCGCAGCACCGCTGACATTCTGGACTGGGTAATTATTTGCTGTGGGGACGTCCTGTGCATTGTAAATGTTTAGCAGCACTGCTGGTCTCTACTGTGTCATTAGCACATTCTCCCCAGTCATGACAATAAAAAATGTCCGTCAGGTCCTGGCCAGTTTGGCTCAGCGGTAGAGTGTCAGCCCACGGACCAAAGAGTCACAGGTTTAATTCCGGTCAAGGGCACGTGCCTTGGTTTCAGTTCGATCCCCAGCCCTGGTGGAGGTCATGCGGGAGGCAGCCAGTTGCTGTGTCTCTCTCACATGAATGTTTCTCCCCGCCCGCCACTCTATCTGAAAAATCAATGGAAAAATATCCTCGGGTGAGGATTTTAAAAATAAAAGGTCATCAGACATTGTTAAATGTCCCCTGGGGTGCAAAATAATCCCCAGTTGAAAATTACTACTTTAGACAAGGTGGAAACATCACACAGAGCTGAGTCATGACAATGGAGGGTCACACAAAATTCTCACAGGGCAAACTGAGAAGGCATCTCATGTTTATAACATGCAAATACTGACTATAAATCCAGTGTCGTCTTAGAGGAACCTCATCATCTTTAGATGGCACTAAGAAATCACACTTCATCAATAGGGACACAAAATACAATTTTTTACTGACTGCATTTTGGGTGCTAGCATACAACTTTGAATGGCAACTACTTTTTAAAGGGCTTAGGAACTTCTGAAGAAAAATGCCGCATCAAGCTGACATGCTAGCAGGCCAAGAAGGCAAGCTTTTGTATCCAGTCAATCTGCCATCAGACTGCCCTAAGAGAGGACAGTTGCTTTTCACAGTCCGCGACAGTTCCAGAGTGTCAGGAATAGTATGTCTACATGTGTAGAGACAAGCAATCATTCCTAAGATCAAGTGGGTAGATTTTATTTATTTATATTTATTTTATTTTTTAATGTTTTTATTGATTTTTTTTTTTTAGAGAGAGGAAGGGAGAGGGAGAGAGAGATAGAAACATCAATGAGAGAAGCATCAACATTGATTGACTGCCTCCTGCAGGCCCCCTACGGGGATCAAGCCCACAACCCAGGCAATGTGTTCTGACCTGGAATTGAACCAGTGACCTCTTGGTGCATAGGTCGACGCCCAACCACTGAGCCACACCAGCCAGACTCAAGCAGGTAGATTTTATTTTATTTTATTTCATTTTATTTATTTATTTTTTTTATCCTCACCCAAGGACACTTTTGCATTTATCCTCAGACAGAGCGGGAAGGAGAGAGGGAGGAAGAGAGAGAGAGAAACATCGAGGTGAGAGAGACACATCGAGTGGTTGCCACCCACACAACCCCAACCAGGGCTGGGGACAAACTGCAGCCGAGGTACGGGCCCTTAGCGGGAACCAAACCCGGGACTGTCAAGTCCGCGGGCTGACGCTCTAACCGCTGAGCCAAACCGGCCAGGGCACAAGCGGGTAGATTTTAAATAATGCACACAAACTTTAGAACCAGCTCCTCAAACAACTGGGTTCTCTTTTCACCTTCTATAGGATTTCAAAAGTGAATAGACTGATACTTCCTTACAGATACTTCTGGCTTCTTTATAATCTTTAAATAAAAGATAGGTACAGAGAGGCTATTTAAGCACTTTGATCATTCCACAGTCCAAGTAATCAGGCAAAGAGAGCCCTGGAAATGAACCCAACTGAAGGGGGAGTAATGCTCTCCACTGGGCACCAGGGGGCGATGTTGTATAATTTGTGCTCCTTGTGATAAGCACACCCACCCTTCAATTCTATTATTTACTCCAATGGCCCAAGAAAGCCATTTTGTTTGGGACCCCTTTTTTTATTTATTTTTTTGTTAATCCTCACCTAAGGATATTTTCCCATCGATTTTTAGATAGCATGGAAGGAGGGGAGGGAGGGAGAGGGAAAGGGGGGGTGAGGGGGGAGGGAGGGAGGGAGAGAGAGAGAGAAAGAAACATCGATGTGAGAGAGACATATTGACTGGTTGCCTTCTGCAAGACCCTGACCTGGGCCGGGGATCGAACCTGCAACCCAGGTACGTGCCCTTGACCAGGAATCAAACCTGAGACCTTTGGGCCGAGGGCCAACGCTCTAACCGCCGAGCCAAACCGGCCAGGGCTGGGACTTTCTTAAGTAAAGAAAGCTATATGGGTCTTTTTGCTTCGGGGCCTGCAATTCAGACAAGCCACTGACTATGAGTTATTAATGCAAAAACCATTCACTCAATGTGAAGGAGGAAGGAAAATCACAGAGGAAGAAGGGAATAAAAGTTCATTCCCAACTTGCTGCCCTTACTGCTGGAGATCCCGGAAGCTGGATCTACTCACCCTTCAGCCCCTGGGAGAAGTGGTTTGTCTCCTGCACTAGGCTCTGGTGCATCGTCTTCCTCAGAGGAGCCAGCACTTGACGACTCCTCATCACTGTCGGCCAGACAGTACGCTCTGGGCCTGCAACTGAACAGGACAGAGTCACCACCACAGCCTGCCCATCACCCAGGCTCTGCTTAGAAAAAGAACACACACTCCACTGCCACCACTACTATACAAGACATCATTCTCCCCAACCCACCCCAAAAAGAAGAGGCCCAATCCAACAGTCCTGGGATTGGACTGGTTAACCGGGAGACGCTTCAGCGCCAAGTCCCATGAGAGGAACACAGAGGACTTGGGTGTGAAGAGTTCACGTCTGCACATGCATCAGGACAGGTGGTGGGAGTTTGGTGCAGTCAACACAAAACAGTGAGTTCATCAACAGTGCAGCAATAGCCAAGTGGAGGGGGGGTGGATGGAAAGAACGATAGCTGCAAGGGTGAGGTGACAGCTTATGGAGACATGACCACCCCTCACCAATGACAGGGATGTTCAAACAAGTCCCCTGCCTGGCTGAATTCAAAAACTAAGCTGCTCTCTGGCTTTGTTATCTCCTAATCATTTAGACTCAACACCCTTTCTTATCCCACACCTGGCCCAGCTCCTGAAGGCCACAGAAAAAGCCAACAGCCAAATAGCCACAGGGCACAAATCTCAAGGGACTCTAGGAAGCAACTGACATGAGAACCCAGGAATTGTCCCGGAGAAGTACAAATTTAAATACCATTGAAAAAACAAATTAATAAAAGGCTTTATCGGAGAACAATGTCCTTCATTAATCTTTCCGGGTTGAATATTCCGTTTTTAGAGGCAAAAGAGTTGTCGGATCACCAAGCAGCAGTGAGTGATCAAGGTTCCCCACTCAGGGTCACCAGGGGCTTCTTAGCTGAGCTTCAGCTCCACAAAGGGCAGCTCCCTCCCTGGATGATGGCTTCGCTTCAGAAGGGGGGCAGAAGGGCAGGGCCCTACTCTTGAGGATCAGAGACTTAACTGGGACAAAATGAACAAAGGACAGAGTAGTCTCTGAAAACTATTAAGCAACCAAATGGTCACAAGCAGAGGCTGAGCCTTGTATTTTTGACGAGGATAAAATTACCGGGTCAGGGCAAGGCAGTAGAACTTGGGTCCTATCTCCCTGCAGGTACAATCCTTTGAGGTTTTCCTCTGATGTTGCCCTTGGGGCACCAGAAGAAGCCTATGGTGCAGTCATCTCCTAGCCAACAGCAGCCAAGGGCACCCAAGGGCAGAGCACACACACTGATGTGGACTTGAAGGCCCAGCAGAGGCCCCAGCACTGGGCGGTGGGACTGAAATCTCCGCCCTGAAACAGGAGCCTGGCTGTAAGAGGACCCTTCGAGTGTCCTCCCTGGCAGGACACCCCGATCCTCCTCAACCCCAGCTCTGAAACATTAGAGCCAGCCCTTCAGCCAACAGGCTTGAGTGTAGTGTTAAAGGGAAACTCCTCCTGCAGACACAAAAGCCTCTTGTCTCTGGCCAGGGAAACAGCAACAGCACCTAACTGACTTGTTCTTCCTCTTCCATCAGAGGCCCAGCCCGTCCCGGAAACGCGTATGTGTGTTCGCTGGTCACAAAGCGATTTCAGAGCTTTCCATGGTTAGACAGCCCTTACTAGAGCTTCTTTTATTTCTCATGTATGATTTCCAAGAAAGCCTAAACAGGGTCTTGAGGAAAGTTGGGGACACAAATCCCCAAGGATAACACAACCATCTCAGAAATGTGTCCTTCTCTACCAGTAATGACTGGGCTCCCTGGCTCTCACCCAGTGCTGCCAGGTAAGGCACTGTCCTGCTCCCCATCCACTAGCACGAAAGGCTGCCTCAAGATCTGGGGCCCCAGGGAAAGCTGCTGAGCCACTGCCCCTCCTGTCCTCACCCGCATTTGTCATCTGGCAGCCTCCAGACCCAGGGCAGAAGATGCCGAAGGCCAAGCACTGCAGTGAGCTCTCAGGTTCCTGAATTAATCCTCCGCAGGGCAGAGAACAGGACATTTTTGTGGCTGAAAGTTCATAATTTAGACAATGCTATACCAGATCAGATGACACAAAATTCTGATTTTTACCAAATGTTACCTCTACTCTGCAGGGGAAGCTATGTCACATGGCACCCAATACTTCCTAATTCAATGTGTAACTGGCTGATAGTCAGTTTTATAACTGAACATGCATTTTATGCTCTCAATCTATGATGTCAGCATGAACTTCAGAGAAAGACACACTGCACACATCCTGATTTATATAAGATGTGCTAGAACTAATAAAGCCTAATTTTTCAAAACACACCTTAGAATTCCAGATGAGTGTGATATCCTTTCAAAGAGTCACCTTAAAAGGCTATTGCAGTTTTGCTGCCCTTGCTAAAAATCTTTTTGGAAATGTGTTTGGAGCCAGACACCTAAGAAAAAGGGAGTTATTTTATCACTGATACTATGTCTCAGACTACACATTTTATTTCTTGGTCTCATCATTGTCATCGGCTCTGAACGACTTCTAGCAATTTCTCAAAGATCCACTTCATCTACAGAGCAGGATGATTTTCTGTCCCTCGGGATGGTTAAAAGAATGTCAAAGACTCCAGAGGTAATTCTAAAAAAGTAGCTCCAAAATGTTCTAAGTGTCGAATGCATAATGAGATTACACAGCCCAGTGAGGTGACTGCTTTGTGGGGGCCACACTCATCCAGTGTATTCATTCTCTTTAAGAGAAATCCATCCCATACATCGCCACTGACACACATGTGTGAACATCCACAGAACCAGACCTAACACAGTGTCTCAGGGTAGAGTTGTGGTAGTGTGCAGGGTACACTGAGGACTAGTGACCCAGCACAGAGAACAGAGGGGGCCTCTCTATGTGGACTTGCACCCTGGGCCCGGGCTGCAATGGCAGAGCGTGAACAGGCCAAGTGCCTTATAAGAAACGCCCACTCCACGGCCATCTTCATTGAAGAGCAGCCAACACACAGAACATCTCCCTGACCAACTCATTCTGGCCTCTTCAGGCAATTCCTAAAGCTAAGACTGTTCAGCTCACTACCTGAATTCTACTGAGTACATTATTGCCTCCAAGTTATGTTAACTATATATGTCAAAAGAAGACTACTTGGGAAATAAAAAGACTAAAAGAAAACATCTGCAAATAGAAAGTGCATACACATTTCAAAGGGAAAAGGACTTCACTAGAATAAAGCAACATATACTTCAATTTCTCACCATCACCCTCAGGGTAATAACAGGAAAATATGAACCAACTTCTACCACTAAGTAGGATTTCTCACAGGCTGAGCAGCATCTCCTCAGATACCCCAAGGGCACAATCATTTGCACACTTGAAGGGGGATGAAAAAAGCAGGGAGACACAACAGAGATCCTGCCAGAGCAGGACAGCCCAGGAACAAGCCTTGCCTGAAAGTGAGGCCCTGGACTGGCAGCCACGGGCTACAGGGAGCGCCTGGAGGGAAAGGGCTGCTGCTGGCCAACTCTTCAGACATTCTGCTCTTTGGAGAGGTTTAACATCAAGGGAAATGTCAGTACAAAGATCACATGCTTAATAACAGCTAAGTGCATACTGACTGTCTCTCCTCCAGCATCTAGCCTCGGTGATTCCATACACTCAGAACTGAGGAAGTGAAGAAGTGGATTCTAGAATCACTCCTGGGATTAGGTTCTTAGCTATGGATGGGCTTTCAGAGGCTCTCGATGCTTCCAGAAATTGTGAGCCAAATAGTACACATGTGGGCATTTTCTGGGAAAAGGATCCAGAGCTCTCAAGATTCCCAAAAGGTCCTTTACGAAAAAGGGTTAAGGGTTCATCTGCCCAGGACTTTTCTCCCAAGTGAAGTGCTTTTGGATTATATTCTTCCTTGCTTTTAAAATTAAGTGACAGCCAATTACATGTCAACATAAAATTTAACAGGAAGGAGCAAAACATTTCATACCAGACTCTACTGGGGGGGAAAAGTGGTACTTTAGATATATATTACAAATTAAATATAATACTATCACATTGCAAAAGCAGAGGATTTTTTTCACAGTCTAGAGAACACTGCTTGCTCAGAAACATGTCTATCCTCTGATCAGCCAGAGTTTATGAACTTGAAATTGTACCAAGAGAGCTGGATAAATAATAGTTAACATGAAACACCTAAGATGGCAAGGATCTTGGAGACCCAGCTGTGTTGGGGCCCCACTTTCTGCCCAAGACGCCACCCCCCTTCCAATGGAGTCCAGCAGCTCTTGTGCCAGCACAGGCTGTTTCCACAAAGGGCTCCTTGTACAAACACTGCTGACGGGTGTTTGTTGTGTCCTGCTTCCGTTTAGAGAGACCTCATGTTCAAGACTGTTCCTGCCTGACGTGCTTCCTTGTCTAGGCAGCTGGTTCTGCAACTCTTGTCATGACGCTGGACTGATGATGCTCAGGTGTGCATGGCGATGGGTGGGGGGCATGCAGGGACAGAAGTTGAGTCTGACCTCAGGACTAGACCTCAGACTGACCACCAGCAATTCAAATCTAGGAGGTCTGTATGACTTTCTCTGCCAGGAAAGCCTCTTAAATACTCCTGATCTCAATCCTCCCAGGTCTACAAACTGAGCCTTTATGTCTAAGAACGTGATGAAAGGATAAGCTTCCTAGTGGTGTCACATGGGACCAAACAAGACTCAGCACTGACAGGGTATGAAATGCTACATAGAGGCTTGATAAATACCACTCACCAGAAAATACAATCCACAGATTGCCGAATCCAAACACATTTTAACAAATAGAAAAATGAAAGGGAAATAGCACAGATGCAGGTTAGATTGCATACAGCAGGTGAAATTCTCTAATTATTAAAATAGTTACATTTCATTAAGTAACCTGGATAAATCAGAATAATCTAAGTAAAAGAACATTCTCAAACATATGACCTAGCTCCCTCATCTGCTATTAGCACAATATAAATAGAAGTATCAGGTCAGTATCATAACTAAACAAAAATTTAAGAGTCTGTGTCTTATATTTAGACTCTGAGAAGGTGGCTCCCTGTGAAATGTTCCTGTCATTGCACTGTTAATTCTATGCAGAAGGGCTAAAGATGTGAGAGACAGACTCTAATCGGCATTATTAGTTTTGTAAAAACAATTATATAATTTAAATTTGTAGTCAGTCATTTTAAAGGTGTGTGGGAATGTAAAATTTTCCAGCTTATCCATTCTAAGCATTTAAGGGGAAAAAGGTCAAACTTTATTAATTAGCTTACAAATTAGGAATATTTACTAAATCATACAAACTCTGGGCAGTAGATGGAGTATCTTCTACAAAGAGGCATTTACCCAACAAGTCAATACTGTATTATTTAGGGAAAATGCATCTCAGAACATTTTAGAAGCACCCTGTGGGCTGTAAAATCAATCAGTAATTATAAATATTTGTGACTAAAGCAGACAGACCCCCTCGGGACTTTGGCCTTGCCCACCATGGCTGTTTGTGGCTGTAGGTTGGAGGAGCTGTACGTTTCTGAATGATAATTTTCTTCACAGAGCATTTTACTGCGCAGACAAGCCTGCCCTGCTGGTCTCAGTCAATGCTTTCTGGAAAATCCATACTGCGTGCCCCACCGGCAGCACTGAGGCCAAAAGGTGCTGAGTAGAGGTGAGGACTCACAGTGTGCAGGGGATGAGACTGGGGAACCATTCCCTGAAACTCTCTGTGGTCCAGAAGCACTTACATGGAAGCTCACTCAACATCCGGGACTACTACACATCAAACCTGTTCTCAAAGGCTGGAGGGAGAGGGTGGTTCTCCAGGGTTGGGTGATTAATAAATTCATATAGCCCCTTACCCTTCTTTGCCAATTTCTCCAACCTTCAGGGCTTCAACAAGAGGCTCTTTACCTAGTTTGGTCAAATTCATTTTGGTCTCAAGAGTCATCAGAAAGGACCCATTGTAGGACATTTCCAAATCGATCCAGAGTCCTGGAGAAATGGTGAAAAAACAGAAGGTTTTTTTCCCCCCAGAAAAACATGACTATAAATGACAGTATAAAAATTTATATTTGAAAGTATCTAAACAGGTATCACATTGAAAGTATATATATAAATATATATATATATTTCTATATCTCGCCTGTACTACCAAGGCATGCGAGAGGAAACCGTGAAAAGAAAAGCTTCTGGAAATGGTTCAAGCACCTGGCAAGTTGCCGGCATTTCAGTATCATTAAAATGGTCACAGTGAGCTCAGCACACATGTTTGCGAGGGAAGGGTCCCATCCTCCGGGCTTTTCTCACATTTAGGAAGAGGATGGCTTGACCCAGGGCAAAGCCAGGACACAGTGTGCTGATTCCCAAGAAGTTAAAGAGGCAGAAGAGAGGTGCGGACAAGACACTTCACTGCAAGCTGGCTGTTCTTTAAAGACACACGTGAGAACCACTGTCTTTCTTAAAATTATCTACAATTGTGGGGGCGGAAAGGAAGGGACACAGAAAATGGTTCAGTCTCAGCTTGGTATGATATGGACAGTGACAAAAACTTTTAGAACTCTTTTTTTTTTTTTTTTTGGAAATTGCCTAGTAATGGAAACAAAAGAATTAATATTCCAGCCCCAGGATTATCAAGATAAAGCTGGGTAATCAATTTGTACCTTAGTTTAAAAACCTATTCCTTGGAAAAGCTACTAATGTCAATGAAATCATATCTAAGAGGCCATTTCATTGGGACAGCCCACCAGCAGAAATCTAAAATGCAAACAGGGACCAATCACCTCGGGACCTAATCCACCACCAACATTCTATGACTCGGCAGGTAGGACAGGACAGACTGGGATTTTTCAGGCTCAGAGCGCCATAATAATACCTCATGGACTTTCAATCAAAATATGATCCTTCAAGTGGGTGTTTAAATGTTAATAAACTTTTAGAGATCTTCATAAGATGAATGACAACATTCAAAGGAAGCAGGAAATTAATCTAAAACTATTGTTCATACACAGCAGCATTTTCAAGCAATTACAGTAAATAACCACCCCCCATTTGACCACAATCTCAGCTAAAAGCTTTGCCTAACCTCAAGAAGCACTAATGGTATATAATTCTTCACTAAAGGCAGAATAATTTCCAATTTGTTTTCAACAAATTCTTTTTATCATAACTGAAGGTAATTATTTTCCATGAGTGACCAGGTTTAATTAAGTGACATGCAGACCAATTATGATTGTCTTCTTTGCAGCAACTCACAAAACTGCTTTATTTCTTGCTTACATTAAGCAGTTAGAAATCATTAATTAGCTTGCTCTGCAAAGGTACTGTTACTGGAAATAAAGGGCATGTCTGCTTTCATAAAGACATTTAATCATGAATCACTTCCAATAGAAGAATCAGGGCAAAAGGCTTAATATTAATAGGTTTTAAATTCAATATAAAAAGAACACCAATAAGAAAATATGTATTCTATACCTCCAGCTTAATTTACCTTGAGAATCAATCGACTCAAATTATCTGGTTGCTGTATGTATTCAGACATAATCATTTCTTTGGAAAATTCTAGTCAGGTTTCCAATAAATATTAATAGTATGTATTATCTTTGAAAGTTGTCACATTAAAGGTACCAGGATTTTACTTCTCATAAAGTAGAAGGTTTTGCTTGTTTGTTTTTTAAATGAGGGGATATGGATACAGGTTTAGTAGGCTTCTGGTCCATGCCCCAGCCACTGGGACATTCCCTCAGTGACACGTGGTCCAGTGCCCTGCCTTCCGGGAGCTGAGGCAGGGAAGAGGAGGGAAAAGCACATGGAGCCCAGTCACTGAGGCTTAAGTTTCACTGGAAGTTTCGTGACCTCTGTGCTACGGCCTCATCTGCACAAGGGAGACCACACTGACGCCTGTAGTCCAGCACCTGGCACATCCTAGCCAGCCCACTTCCTTACTTCCACACTCCTTGTGCCAGCCTAGCTTGCTGCTGTTGCCATGGCAGGCAGGAGCCAGACCAGAGGAGGCTGCAGGGCCAAGAGGGAAGAGGCTGCACTGAGAAGCCAAAGAGCCCTGTCTGGGCGGGGGAGGGGATGAGAGGTGGACATCCGACCGAGCCTCTGCATGGGGGGACAGGGTCTGTGTTTTATATCATTGTATATGGCCCTGGTTATCAGTGAAAAAATGAAGGAGTCAAGAATGGTTTGAGAACCTTTAAAAATAGATATACACTGCAAATATTCCAACAAATTCCTTTAATGTGACATGTTTGCATTCATGAGGGAAAGGAGACAATTTTAGCACTAGGTGCAAGAAAAACTTGCTTCTGTGACAAGATTCAGCAGGCAGAAAGCACCCTGAAAACCTTAGAGCACAACAACTTGGAGCCTAGGCCAACTGGTTACATAACGGGTGAGTCAGGAAGCTGTGCCTTCCGAGACTGAAAGGTGAAATGAACAGTTTCTAGAAAGGTTGTCTTCCCATTGAGGACAAGCGCAGCAACAATGTGAAGAGGGGAACATACACTGTTCCATGAGTGGTGTCTTAACTCTAACCGAGCTGAATGCTACTCATCTAGATGAATGTTGTTAGAGTTGTTTCTTTTGTGCTCTAACAAATGTTAAGACTTTATTGTGAGGCATTTCATTTTAAATGCTGGTTTCTGTAACCATCTGCTCTTGGTAGTGCTCAAAGACAAAAACCAGACGTTGAGAAGGAAATTTTTTACGCCTTTAAATAGGAGTAAGGCAATCAGTCCTGAGAGGTTCTCGGAAAGAACATGAACACAGAGTCCTGTCTTAGCTTGGGCTGTGATAACAAAATACCATCAACTGGGTGACTTACACAACAGACTTATTTCTCACAGTTCTGGAGGCTGAAAGTCCAAGATCAAGGTGCTGGCCAATTCAGTTCCTGGTGAGGGCTCTTTTCATGGCTTGTAGATGGCCACCTTCTCACTGTGTCCTCACATGGCAGACACAGCAAGCTAGCTCTGGTTTCTTCTTATGAAGGGCACTATTCCCATCATGAGCACCCCTCCCTCATGACCTCATCTAAAACGAATTACCCCCAAAGGCCCTACCTCCACATACCATCACATTGCAGGTTAGGGCTTCAACATATGAATTTGGGGTTGGGGGGAACACAAACATTCAGTCCATAACAGGTCTCCCCCACACAAGGGGTCCTCATGTTGAGGAGCTGTCTTGTGGTAAGGGGTGGTGCTTGGTTACCAACAAGTCCCTATAAAACCAGCACTTTATTCTGCAACATGGGAAACACAACTGACAACGACAATGGCAAGCTTCAGTGAGCCTTCATGCACGGACCTGTGAGCAGCTCAGGTGACTGTTTTTCCACTCTTCAGATTCATGAGGAAAGGATCAGTTACCACCACCACCACCACGACTCAGGGAGACTGAGGGAGACTGTGGCTAAAGCTAGAGCTCACTCTATCCAAAAGTGCTTATTGAGTTCTTAATACAAGATACCAGAGCTAGAGACACTGAGATGAATCCCTGCCCTCAGAAAGTTTATGCTTGAGGAAGAATAAAGATGCCTGGGCCAACTGGTTAGACCGATGCCACCAGAAGTAATAAACAGCCTTGGTGGGTATCACCAGAGACAACTAGAACAGAGTTCTTCTGCCTTCTCCCCAGTATTCTATTTAACAGACTCCACAGCCTCTGGAATAGAGCTACCACGGCCATATCCATCTAGTAGTTTCACTCAGCTGTTCACTGTTTCCTTACTACTAACATAACTACAAGTCTCAGGCTCCTCGGGATAGGTTTAACAGGGCACCTGCGGCTCAGGAGTTGCGAGAACCTGAGGCCAAGCCTTGCTCATCTGAGCTTGGCCCTCGTGTTATCTGCTCCTCCATTTCCTCTACCCCTAACTATTAGTGGTTGCTTTTCACTCTGAAAGTCAACATTTGGCATCCAAGGAAGAAAACTTCTTAAAATGGAGTATTGATAATATATTACCAAGAGCAGGTGTTTGAGTTATTCTGCTCTTAGAAGAACTCACCAGTGACTGTTTTGTTCCTGGCAAACAGACTGCTGCCATGTTCTCAGATACCACAGAAAACTAGCATTCCTTGTATTTGGCTGTGTCTTTAGGATAGACGTCATTTTTAGCTTTGTCTACCTGTAACTGTTCTCTGAAACAGCTCCGCCTTCCAAGGCGGACATAGTCACAAATCAGTCTCCTCTCTCCCTTCCCTACCAAGATCCACAAAGGGGTCTTTTTCTCTCTTTCCACAAAAAGTCTTTTTTCTTTCTGCAATATGATCTAGTCAGAGAGTTTTCATGCCATTCCTGTCAGTGCCAGGCCCCACAGTTTGGCCCTGTCACTGTGCTCAGCCCTGGACAGCTGCTGTCCTAACATCTACTGCTGACAAGGGTGTTGCAGGAGGAATGGGCAGGTCATAGCCTAACTCTGGTTCCAGTTTCTGAAACACTCAGTTGGCAAAATAACTTCAATCCCAGACCTGGGTAAGGCACCAGGCAGTATAGGTTAAGGTCTGGAAGATGAGTGGTAGATGGTGGACACCACCAGTCATGAGTAAGGGCATCTCTGAAGACAGACAAAGTTCCTATTCCTGTTGGTCATGGTAATCTTTCCACAGACTGTGACACCTTCAGTCAAAACCTGGGTATCCTGAAACGGGGCAAAACCGGTACAGTACTGCCATGGTAGATGCTCAATGACTGTTTGCAGACTTAAATACATGCGGCAAACATCCTGAAGACTAAATGAATTCATCTGAACCCGAGGAGCACAGCCCACATCCTTGGCTCATTCTGACACTGGTCCTACGCATGGAAGATGAAAACCTGGCTGACAGAAGAGGTTCCCCACTGAGTCTCATCAGGAAGCTTTTACTAACAACAAAGCTTTGTGACAGCAATAGTAGCAAACACTGATGGCTTACTATGTGCCACATGTCCTCTCTGAGCACTTTACATGTAACATTTATCTCCACCACCACTGAACAAGGGAGACACTACTGGCCCCAGCATTTCACGGATGAGGAAACTGAGGCCAAGTGGTTGGTTAGTAACTTCCTGAGGTCTCACCACTGGACAGTGAAGCAGCGGGGCCCAAACACGGGTGGTCAGGCTGCAAAGCCATTGCTCATGGAGAGCCTCTGGCCTAGAAGCTGTGGAACAGGATGGAAGGTGAGCTACTGGGTGACTTTTGACAAGTCACACCCATTCTGGGCTTTGGCTTACACATCTCACATCTACGACACAGCAGGGTCCAGCTAGGTTATCACTGACTGCCCACTCAAGTCTATGTAGTCAATCTGCCCAATTCTTTAAGTGTTTAGTTCTTTTTTTTTTTTTTTTTATCTCCACCTGAGGACATTTTCTCATTTTTTGTTCAGATAGAGTGGGAGGGAGAGAGAGGAAGAGAGAGAGAGAGAGAGAGAGAGAGAGAGAGAAACATCGACGTGAAAGGGACACATCGAGTGGCTGCCACCCGCACGACCAACCAGGGCCGGGGACAAACCGCAACCGAGGCACATGCCCTTAGCGGGAACCGAACCCGGGTCTCTCTGGACCGCAGGCCGACACTCCAACCGCTGAGCCAAACCGGCCAGGGCAAGTGTTTAGTTCTAAATCAACTTTTAACCTCAAGAGAAAGAATACTAGGAGACAATATACCAAAAATGTACCAAAAAGGTAACCCTGGCTATCTCTGAATGATGGGATGATGGGTAATGTTTTTCTTTTTACCTTTTCCAAACATTCCAGTTTTCCCTATAATGAGTTTTTGCTGAATAAATGAAGGAGCAAACATTATCTACCCTAACAGAGTTAATAAAACAACGGGAAAGAGCTTGGCTGAGACGTGTTTCCTGGTGGATCCCAGAGGCCTGGCCCTGGGGACAGCAGCTTGGGGAGGTTACAGAGACAGGATTCTGGACCCCACTGTGTGGCCTGAAGGAAGAGAGGAGACACACACACACTCCACGGTTAGGGATGTATGTGGAGTGGGGAGGAGTCAGAGATAAAGCAGGAGGTGCAAAGCCGATTTCCAGCCACCTGCCATTGGCGGGAAGTGAAGATGCCCTGGGGAAGGTGGTGGTTTAACCTTATTAACTACACTAGAAATTGGCTGGGTCCCAGAACTCGAAAAGGCCAACATGGCCAATGTGTGATTTTCAGAGGAACTACAGACTTTGCTCCTTTGCAAGGCCATGAAAGCTGACAATGGCATTTTTCTTTCCATTTATTTTGGTAGGATCTGCCAGCTTTAAGCTGTAGGATGGGTCAACTATGAACCCAAAAGTCTGGCCCCAGAGCTGGCGCTCAGAACCACCACTCCAGGTTGCCTCAAAAAGAGCATCTGGAGGATGGCGTGATCCAGCCAGCTCTGGACCAAAACCCCCTGAGCCATGTGCCTCCAACAAACAAGCACAAGTTAGAAAACATTTTTTTTAAAGTATGTGTTGGAGGATCCCACGGGAGGTGCCTCTCCCCAGAGCTGCTAAAGCCTCTTCACCCTGGGTTGCCTTTCCCTGGAAGGTGAGCTCTGCTTTTCAGAATCAGTTTGAACAAGTCACTCCTGATTTTAATTTCCCTAAAAGGAGAGTTTCCCTTAGAGCAATGGAATCCAAAATGTGTATTTCCTTTGTGATCATTTGTTTTACCATCACTTGTGTCCTTTGCAGACTTGGAGAAACCTAATTTGATCAAACTTTTCAAACCCACAGGCTTTATGTCTTTATCATCCCTTTCCTCCCTCATTACATAAGCAGGCAGATCTCTAAAACTTGCCCTGAAAGGAGTTAAATAAGCCTCAAGTGGATTAAAAATTGGCAAAGCTTTGATCTCTCCAGTGCAGTGATTTTCAACGGATGTGCCACGAGAACTTTTAAAACATGCACTGACTTCTTTTCCTTTAGATTGTCAAATAAAAAAATGACATGGCCAAATATAACAATAGCCATCCAGTATGAATGAATCAAAATTATACTTTTTTTGTCAGCAAAAAATATATATTTTTTGATGTGCTGTAGAATTTTAGTAATTAGTTTATGGGAGCCATGAGATGACAAAAGTTGAAAATAGCTGATCTAGTGAAATATCTCTCTTCAGAGGTACAGGAGAGAGACTGCAGACTTTGACAGTTGGTGAATTTCATTCAGAGCCTGACAAAGCTGCCCTGGGAGGCTGCAGAGTCCAAAGCCACAGGAATACGTCTTAGATGCAGCAAAGCCCAGCTGTGGCACTGTTCCCTTCTTGTTGGAAATTTCTGTTAATTCAACAAAGGGTGAATTCAGTCCTGAGATAAGAGCCTGCTAATGCATTAGAAAACAGAGCATGTACACATATTATTTACCTTCTTTTTAAAAATTTTTTTTCTTTATTGATTTTAGAGAGAGATAGAAACATCAATGAGAGAGAACATCGATTGGCTGCCTCCTGCATGCCCCCCACTGGGGATTTGGCCCACAACCTGGGCATGTGCCCTGACCAGGTATTGAACTGGCGACCTCTTGGTACATGGGTCGATGCTCAACCACTGAGCCACACCGCCGGGCTATTTACTTTCTTTAAGCCCGACTCTCAGAACGGTTATGTTAGCTGATCATTTACCAGCTTGTTACATATAAGTCAATTCCTGAAGAGGCAAAGAGCAAAGGGCAACCCAGAGCCTGCTAGAGGCAGAGGAAGGCAGACAGCACTTGTACGCCAACAATGGAGCGGAGATCCTAGCTACACACTTAACACACAGATGATGTATCTTTTAAAATTTCACATGTGGTTAAGAGAACTCTAGCTAAATCATTTGCAAAGAATCTTTTCTAGTTTTACTCCTCGTGAACCAGAAATTAACCAAACCAAGGAGCACTCGGATTTATTACAGTGTAGACATAATTAAGCGGTTATAGGTGATCTCAACGTGCAGTACTAGGTGGACTTCTACATTTGCAAATACTCTGGTCTACCTTTCTCTGAAATCAATGAGATGCTCAAAACATGAAAATATGGGCTCACTGTCAGCTGAAACATTGCTAGATGAGATAGGGCTGCTATCTGTAGCACTAGAAAAAAAATCCCTTTGTATTCATATCAAATGTATTTAACACAGAAAATGATTTCACTAAACATGGTTCAAGAGCCATCTGATATAGCTATACAGAGACACAAGTAAATGCTAGAGTCTCTAAATTTTCCAAAACATTTACTTCAAAAGAAATATCACTCTCTTAAAAAGTTGTAATTATTTTCTTCCCTACCTTGTTCCTGAGCCTTTTGAGGAATAACATAAATCCAGTTTTGGTGGAAAGAGGTTCACTTGAAAAGGGATATTACAGAAAAAAGTCAGCTGCTTCTATGATGGGGAGATTTTTTTCCCTGCCTGCTCACAGACTATTCTTGCCTACCTGGCTCACTCTCCTTTTCACCAAACTCTCATTTACTAAATTTTTCATCAAGGTCCTTCTAAGACTGACTACGTGCCACAAAACACACATAAATTTTTACATTTATTTAAACTCTTTATGCATTCTAATCAACTCTTTGTTCCCCAACCCACAGAGTAGGTGGTGTAAATAATGTCAGTGACATGTCTTAAAAATGAGATCTGAGCACCTCCCTCCAGCCGAGAGCCTTACTCTCACAATATTGCCTGACAACATCTTCCTTTTTCAAACACCTACTAAGCGCCTCCTAGGAGTGGTACGGAACATAAAGATGTAAAACATGAAGATCAAAGAATCTGCAAGCTAGAAGTGGGGGCGAGGTAAAGGTGTGGATACACAGAGCAGAGGCAGCTTCTGGAAAGACTTCAAGGCTGGGCAGATGCACGTGTGAGGCCTGGGAGGGGAGTGAGGCTGAAATCCAGGCCATTGCCTCTCACCCCGGCAAGGGCTGCAGCCATCCAGGACAGGGACTGTTTTCTAAATCACACAAAAGCTTAGGCCCCAATTGGTACATGGGCATCTTTGGGCTGAAGGAGGACTTTTATGGATCCAAGAGACTAGAAGGAATAGGAGGAGGAGTCCTGATCTATTCCTTATCAGTTTGAGGCCATGACTGTTAAGAACAAAGACAACCAATATGATTTAAAAAGTCCCCAACTCCCTCTAAACACAAAGCCTTGGTATTCAGTCTGCAGTGATGGAGACATTTTCACACTCATATAAGTGTCATTCCTCTCTAAAGTCAATTAAGAGTTACCTTGGTGATCAACATAAGGCTTGAAGGCCTGAAGGATTTTTGGCACAGCCACCCCCATGTCAAGTTCCGTCAGAGTTAGCTCATTCATAAAGTAGGGGAGCTGGAGAAAAGAAGTAAACAATGAATGAAACATTAGTACCCTGGTAAATGCCAGAATTCAACATACTCTCAGAAGGAATGGTGGTCAAGGTTTGGGGAACACATTTATTTAATCCAAATTTATTGAGCACATACCACATACAGTAAGTACTAGGCATTGTACTAAGGACAGAGCCGTGAATGAGTCAGGAAGGTCCCTGCTCTCATGGGGTTTATCTTGGAGAGGCAAAAACAGATAAATAGACAAATAACTTCAGAGAGTGGTTAGTGCTACAGAGAAAATGAAATGGGAGAGAGGGAGCCTGGGGCGTGGGTGGGGTTGGCTATTTTGTCTAAGGAGGCCACTGAAGGCATCTCTGAAGAGCAGCATTGGGCCAGAGACCTGACTGTGGAGAAGGAGCGGGCCGTGTTGGTCAGGTTAATAATACCCAGTGTTGGCTAAAGTGTGGGAAAATGGTCCGCTCTTAGACTACCAGTGGGGAGTTAAGAAATCGCTGCAACATTTCTGATAGGCAAACTCACAACGTTTATTAAAAATCCTTGGGGAAAGAATCACATCCCTTGACCCTGTGCTGACATTTTCCATTTGCCCGGTGGATTTAAGTTCCTCCCTCTATCCCGGGGCTGGCCTGCAAAAATCACACTGATAAGCTCTCTTGCCCTCTGGCTTCTGGTTGGACTTGGCCAATGGGATGTACCTATAGGGAGGTAAGGTACATAGACGAGTACTGCCTGGCATTTGTCCCTTCCCTCTATTAAAGGCCACAGATCCTCACAGACAGGCAGCCCCCCCACATAGGCGCTCCCCACTGCTGCCAGCCCTGGGGTGCTGCACCATCCCTTTTGGTTTCTCTACATAGACTCACACTTTTATAAATCTTCCCTTTATTAAACTCTCCCCTTAGGTTCCTCCATTTGGGTGGGACCCCACCTAATACAGCTATCCGTAGGGATTTACTCTGGAGAAAATAACATAAAAGCATTAATATCATGTTTAGAAATTCCTCCTTTACCTCAAGACTACGGAATTAATTCATTTATGTTTCCTCTACCTTGATTTATGTATGTGTATTTTTTTTAATCTTTAGTCCATTCCTAATTTTAGTGTAAGATGTAAATTAGGGATCCACTTTAATTTTGTTCTAATAGTCAGTTATCTTAACCTATTTATTGAACCACCAATACTTTCACTACTAATGCCACCTTTAAACATGAGATTCCCAATACACTGGGGACTATAATGAGTACCCTGTTGTCTGCCAGTCTTAAACTGCTGTTATTACTGTAGCTTTATAACACATTTTAAAACCTGGCAAGTCCCTCTTCTTTTCCCCCAGAATTTTCTAATTCTCATGAGTATTTCTCCATTTGAACATAAGAGTAATTTTGTAAAATTTAGAATAGTTTTTTTTTTTTTAATTAAAGTTGCCCGGCCAGTGTGGCTCAGTGGTTGAGCATCGACCCATGCACCAAGAGGTCGCCGGTTCGATTCCCGGTCAGGGCATATGCCCAGGTTTTGGGGCATGCAGGAAGCGGTCAATAAATGTTTCTATCTCTATCTCCCTCTCCTTTCCTCTCTCTAAAATCAATAAAGAAAAAAAAATAAAATAAAGTCATGTTAAATATTTCCCATAAATATTAGCATCTGGCCTGGCATGAATGTAATGGCTATTTGACTGGACTTTGTTAGCTGTCTCTCTACAGAGAAAATTACACACTTTTAGGATTCATCAGTCAGAGAACTTCATCTCTGATTTTCTGTAGTGGGGGGAGGGGTTAATGTAAAGAGGTTATAAAGTCTGTGAAGGACAAAACATGACCAGAGACAGTATTCAAATGTACATTTCTGAACTGGTAGTGGCTGTATTTGGAAAAGCTTTTTCCAAAGAATCAGTGTGATGTGGTTGTTGGCCTCCTAATCAGCCTACAGAACGCTACTTGGCCAAGAATGTAGCCAAAATCTTGGACCCTTGCCCCCACCCCCATCCTTTTGGTCTATTATTGTCATTCTAATACCCAGTATGTCAGGAGCATGCTGGGTTTCTATGGGAACAGGAGTCCAACACTCAGCCGAGGGAGCAAATACAGACAGGAACATGCTGTCCTTCCGCATGGCCTGTCCAACCTCCCACCACATCCCATCCTACACTCTGCAGTCCTGCAAGGACCTAAGATGAAGGAGGGGACTAGAAGAACCGGGCACTGAGAAAGACTCAGCAGGGTGTGGTGGGCTGTCATTACCAATAAGCAGAATGGGGAGGGAGATCATCAGCAGGGTCTGGTTACCTACTTATTCACCTAAGTACCCAACTCTAAGATTCTAAAACATCTCTCACTCACCTCCCACCCACTCCTTGTTCAAATCTCTGATCTGAATCAAAACGCTCAGGCCCAGGCCCTGGAACAGTCTCCTTCCTACCCTGCGGGGAAGGCAAGGAAAGGCCACTCCTCTTGCTCTTTTCAACCAGAACCTTTCTGCCCACCCAAGGGCACCACAGTGTGAGAGAAACTCACTGCATGTTCTTTATCCTCCTGAGTAAACTCAAGGGGGACTGGACGTTCAGGTGTATGGGACATTCTCAGGTCAGAAGGTGGCACCTTAGCAGTTACACGCAGTAACAGCAGCATTTGCTGACACGGGCACAGAGGCCCCTAACTATTGAGGGCCCTACAGTGGTGTTAGAGCAGCTGCTAAGGCAAGGGTATAGTTGCTGTTGGAGCAGAAGCTCAGCCTGTTTTAAACCCACCATTCACCATATTACACAGTGGGCTGCTCTTTCAAAATGAGTAATTATCACGTGCGAGGCTGACAATCTGGGAGTGCAGGACAAGCCAGCAAAGAGCTCTCCGAATGCCAGGCCTTCAAGGGCTACCAGGAGGCAGGGAGAGCTTTGTGACAGGGACAGCTCATTCTGGCTCTTGACTGGCCATTAACCAACACTCACTGTATTACGGACTAGTTCTTCCAGGGATATCTGAATATTGGTAATAATAATACGAGTTCTTTGGCAGGGGTCGTGGCAGGTTCAGAATTTGGATAATATCCTGCTGCCTTTCTGTTTATTCCACTGCCAGGGTCCCCTCTGGTCTGCGGGGCACTTCATGGGTAGCAGCTGAGGTCAGGGAAGAGGTGCTGAGGCCAGCCATGCAGAGCGTACTGCTCCTTGCCCCCACCCGGAATGGCTGGTGCTGCTGGCTCTAGGCCCCCTTTCTCCATCCTAACCTTCCAGCACTTCGGACCTCAAAAAATGAAAGGGAGTGTCAGTTTGTGAATTGCAAAAGCGCACATGACAAGCAAAGGGAGAAAATGAAAATAAAAGACTTTCCCTCAACTTCCTCTGGGAGGAAGGAGCCCTCATTTTCCACCAAAGGGGCAGAGGCTCTGTGGGCTTCTGACTCTAGAGAGAAGAGTGGGACACTGGCCTCTCCGTTTATTTGGAATGTGTGTCACAAGGAGAGCAGTGTCTCATCTGGAGTCCAGCATGCCCTGCTTTCTGGCACACAATGCCAGGACCCACAGCCTCCCTGCTCAGGGAAGGGCCCACGGAAGTCTCTGAGGAAAGAGAAGTACTGGCCCTGGCCCTGTGCTTTGACCAAGGAACTCAAGCCTTCCACCACGTCCCAAAACCAAGAAGGCTGAGTGAGCTCCAGGTTGACTGTGGGCCTCTCATCTCTAAACATGGGAGGGTCACTGCTGCTTCCTGCTCCCCCTACAGACCTGGTGAGCAGGGTGGGTTCAACCCTCAACCCATCTGAATAAATATAACTGACCCTTGTCAACAGAGGCCTCCCAAATCCCTGCCCTGAATGCTGTCCCCAAATCCACTTTTCCACTTAGGAGGCAGCCTCTCCTTTTCATCAGGGGCTCAGGAAGGAAGACAGAGCTTGTTCGTTACACAAAATCCAGTCAAAGCTCTTCCATGCCCACATTTCCCTTCTACTGCAATTTGGGCTTAGCTCACAGTCTCCTAACATGGAGTCCCTGAACTCTCTGAAACCGTGGGCACGACTCTGTGTCACTGTACTTTTTACCAGGGAAAGGATCCATCAGTTTCTGCTTCTCAAAGGTATCTATGACCCCAAAGACCCACTGACTTAAGCTGCTCACTGTGCCACTTCTCAGTGAAGACCTGGGGGCCACAGTGACTCTTCCTTGGCTGGGTCTTCGCTGGGTCAAAAACTTACTTCTAAGTAACCTAAACAAGGTCTCTTGGTTGCCAAAAGGTGGTACTAGATGTGTCATTCAGTGGCAACCATGAGCAATACTTAATGCAGTTTAAACTCACTTCCAAGTGGGTTTAATCAGCACAAGTACTGTTTCTTCAGCAAAGAGAGAGCCCGAAATAAAATACCATCTGGCCAGAAGTAAAGGTCAA
Organism: Tadarida brasiliensis; assembly: GCA_030848825.1. Lineage (NCBI taxonomy): Eukaryota > Metazoa > Chordata > Mammalia > Chiroptera > Molossidae > Tadarida > Tadarida brasiliensis. The sequence continues at coordinate 54,532,270 of CM061273.1, forward strand.
AGCCAGACACATTTAGAGTACAGTGCTAACTTTCCCAGCTTGGAGAGGGAGTACGACTTGAGAAAGAGGTCTTAAGTAATGAGGTATGTTCCTCAGCATAGACTGTGCAGCTCAGACTGGGGGGTTGGGTGGGCTCCGGAAATACTAACTTAAAGATAACAGAAGTCTATACGACAAGTGTGAGTTACAAAAGCTCACACTTCCCAAAGCAAATTCTGGATTATCACCTAGAATGGATAACAATGAGGGCAACACAGAAAAAAATAGGAACAGTCACTAAATTCCCATTACTAATGATATAATGCAATTAGTCATACGGTCAAGGTCACAGCCCAGGTATACTGTTTGACAAGAACTTACCACACTCATATGTTATATGCCTTAAACTGAGTTATTTTTCACTGAAAATACAATAGTACAAAATTTCCAGAAATTAAGAAATGTGAAGAATTGGAATACCTTTATTTTGCTGAGTTTCATTTGGATTTTCTTAGATACCAGATCAGACCAGTACTTCTCTCCTAAGAAGTCCCAAAACATCCTTCCAAGCAAGGCATTCACCCAGGCTTCCTGTTCTTCCTCCTCAGAGGGCGGAGCCTCTGGCAACTGGCAAAAGAAAAGGGACCAAAATTAGCTAGAAAGCAACTAGAGAACAAGACAGGTGCTTATTTTTATAAAGTCACTGAAGGTCCTTCCCTATAGAAATGGGCGACCACGTGAGTCATATTTCTTCCCTATAAATTACAAGTTCCACATTATATCAGTGAAAAGAAAACCATCACAGATAAAAACTCCTCTTAACCTACTACCAGTCTTCCTGTAGATCAGCTAATATTTCATACAATTGCTCAGCCAAATTGCCCTGCCCCCCAACTTAGCTTGGTATTGAGCAAATGTCTGCCTACCTTTCTTCCAGCTCAGGCTCCCTGGATGAGTAACTGCCAGGCTGATCCTCCCCAGGCAGCCCTACAGTTTCCCAATGCCCAGGACTCTTACATCCAGCCTGATTCTGTGACTCACAATTCTCTTGGGCGAGGGGCAAAGGAGTGCTTCAAAATGCTGATGCCTGTATCCTACACCCAGACATACTAATTTAAGTGGATATCAAGATTTTTTGAATCTTTCTCACTGATATAATGAACAGGTGAGGTTGAGAACCCCAGCTTTGGATTAGAGAGAGCCACTCTCAGGAATTCGGTGAAAGTCCTGTAGCTCTTCTCACCTGGACCTCACCTCCACATGATATAATCCATCTAAAACATCTGTCATGGTCAGTGTGCAAGGCAGGAGAAGAGAAAACCTAGGTTAGTCTGCAATTTCTAAGACTGATGATACCATGGACTCTGGCCTGGTGAGGGTGAAGAAGAAGGGAGAAGCAGCAGTGACATCCAGAAGAGCGTGCTGAGGTTAGGAGGTTAGTGCAGGTAATGCTTGGTGGTCATCATCGTTGTCACTATTGCTGTCCACCGAGCCCATGCCAGGCCCTATGATGAAGACTCCTTCTCAGGTTCTCACTTGGGGATGTGATGCCTTGTGAGCACCTCAAAGGTCTATAGCATGTACCTACGTGTGACTTTTCTGAAGCTTGGACTTCTGAGGCTCTGACCAGGTGAACTGGTCACTGAGCTTGTACAGGGCCTAGCGGACGCCCAGCTTGTGCCATCTTTCTCTTTGGGAACCTGGGGCTTCACATGCATTTTCAGTCTAATGTTACTGCATGTAACCGGAGATAGTCTGTGTTCTAGGAGTCCTTCAAATTTGGGTGTTTTGAAAGGTCTGCCTTATAAATGTTGGTAAGTCTCATTAAAAAAAAAATTAAACTCTGGTTTTGAGGCAGGAGAGAAAGAAGCTAGGAAAATTCCTTGACAAGTGGAATGAGGGAAACTGAGACAAATAGCTAAACAAGGCCAAGCCATTAACAGCCTGCTAATAAATTGCAAGATCTTATCTTCCCTATCCAAGAACACTTAGGAGCAGATGGTTTACACCTCACCTCCCCAACCAGAGAGTGAGTAGCTTAAATCACTCTGGTCAGGGAGAGAGATAACAGAGACCTAGTTAGTGCCATTAGTGCCAGCCAAACCCCAGAACTAATGAAAGCAGGGGAATAAACAACAAAAAGTACAATTGCCCGGCCAGTGTGGCTCAGTGGTTGAGCGTTGACCCATGCACCAAGAGGTCGCCGGTTCGATTCCCAGTCAGGGCACATGCCCAGGTTGTGGGCCCAATCCCCAGTGGGGGGCATGCAGGAGGCAGCCAATCGATGTTCTCTCTCATCGGCATTTCCATCTCTCTCTCCCTCTCCCTTCCTCTCTCTCTAAAATCAATAAAGAAAAAATTTTTTAATTGGATTAGAGCCAGACAAATCCAAGATAAAAGTAAAGCAGTAAAGGTGACCAGAGAGTGGTCCCAAACTCCCCTATAAGCTCATTTTGATTCATCAGCATATTAAAGAAACACACCTGGAAAGCTATTGAATATTCTATTGAGACCCTCCTCTGAGACCTCCCTAAAACTCCCAGCTTTAGAAAACAGATAAAAACGCTTAAGACAAAAGACCCAGTGCGAACTCTCTCAAGCAAGACTATGCTCCCCCTTCTTTCTCCTTAATGTGTGTATCTTTGCTTTCTTTCTCCTAAGCTCTAAGGGTCCTCACAAGACTTGCAACCAGGGAGCAGTGGGCAGCAGCAGTTCATCCTTAGCTAACCCCTCGAACCTGTCTCCAAGGTCCCTCCTTTTGCCTCTGTAATTTCCTTTCCCGAGTCCATGCAGCTCAGTCTAGGCTCACTCCTGTGATTTTGCCTCTTCTATCTTGGGCCTTTCCTTTGTTTCACTGTCCCTAGCTTTAATAAACGTACTCTTAAAATCATCAGGATTTGTGTTGTGAAATATTTCCTACGCAAAGTCAAGAACCCACACATTCCAGACCTTGACAAGGCAGACTCACCTAAGTACTGGTCCCTTTCCAGTGACAATTTAAAAAATAATACACGTTGATCATTTCTTTTGAGAAGACATGGCTCTACCTCACTCATTTTAATGGCTGGAGAGTATTCTCTCTGTGCTTTTCTAGTGCTGTAATGTCTTTTGATATTAACCAAGACATTTCTACCAACGGGTCCTGGATGGAGGAGTGGAAGTCTGTGATCAGCAAGCTCTCAGTCATGCCACAAATTGTACATGTTTCATGAAATCACTTTTCTCTCTGTCTGAACACCTGCACCCCACCCCCAAGGGGATCTGGTTCAGCTTTTCTGAAGTTACTGTCTTTGAGTCACATCAGATTATCTCCTCCCCTGGGGAATTCAGGAAGGGCCTAGCTGCTGCCCACATAGGGCACCACATGTCTTCCTTAGACTTGTAGGCTACATAAGAGAATAGGCTCCTCTTTCCCTTCTCAAGTGGGAGAGTCTAACCTTTATTAACCTTTCTTTACAACCCTAGTTATTCACAGGAATAGGTTTAGCCAAAAAAAAAACCAAACAAAAAAAACAAACACACAAGAAACAAAGGCTATTTCACAATTTATGTCTAAGCCAAAGACATATGATGTGGAAACAACTTTCTGAAATAACTGGCAAGCAGGTTATCTTTTCTTTTCAATAGTTCCTTTTTCTAATCCAGACTTTTCTCCACAGACTCACTAGGAACAAAGAAAAATCCAAGAGCAGCAAACATTCAGAATGCATCAAAGCAGCTTAATGAACAAAATCTGGATTCAACAGGCTGCTAGAAAGAACTCACTTCCAATGAATGTCATAAACATTAAAGAGCTTAAAGAATAAATGTGTATACATTTCCTAATATTGCTGTTTGGCTGCAGGAAGGAATTTGAGAAGACTACCAATTTTACCATTTCAACTATATACATACATTTACAAAGGGCAACTTTCTAAAAATGGGTTCCAAAAAGTAGTCTGGAGAGGTTAATGGTCTGAAGGTGAAGAAGGCTATCATAACTGAGTAGCTCTTGGGATATACTTTATTAAAAACTAACCTCCAAAGTAAAGTAGTAGACTTACTTAATTTTGTTGTGTAACCTTTCCTATTACAAATGGCCAGGAGTCCAGCCCAGGTTTTCTGTTACAAAGAGAGCTTAGTGCCTCTGATCCTAAGGTTTGGTCACACAAAATCTGGTGCCACTTAAGGGTTTCATAAAGGGCTGCTGGGGAAGAGGAAGCACAACAAAGACCCTTCACCCAGGGCAGCCTATATTATCTCTAAACATTTCTTAAAACCTTTCATTGGAAAGGAGCAAGGAAGTGTCTGATGTGATTTGAAGACTGGAAGACAGGCACATGGCAATCCCACTTCTAAGATGTTACCTTGAAGATACACCCCCAACAACACAAGAATACACATACACAAAATTATTCATCACAGCATGGTTTGTAATTGCAAAATATTGGAAACCACCTAGATGTCCATATAAGAGAGAGAGAATAAACTATGAAACATTGCGCAATGGAGTTAGTACTTTGCAGCTGTTTAAAATACAGGGAGGAGGAGATAGCTACAAACTGATGTGGAGTGATTTCCAGAATGTACTGCTAAGTGGGGAAAAAAAGCAAAGTGCAAAAGATTCGCCATAGTATGCTACCCTTTGAGTAAGACAGAAAGGGAAATAAACCCAAAAAGGATAAACCAAAGACTACGGAGATTGGTTCATGACAGGTAAGTGAGAACAGCATGGAGGAACAGAAGGAAGAGGGTGGGGGAGGAGATGACACTTTTCTGAGTACAGCCAAACCTCGGTTCTTGAACATGTTCCATCTCGAACAATTCACTTCTCCACCAGATAAACTTTTCATGCTGATACCTGTATAATCAGTCACGTGTCTCTCAGGCAACAAAGGAGAGAATATGCGAGTATGAGTCAGTTTACCCCTAAACCTTACGTTGTTAACATGTCAGGAAATTGTGCTATGAACATTTTCATGTTTATTTGCTTTTGTTGTTGCTTATTATTAAATTTTCATTTTTTTACTATACATTTCATTTCCTTTTTGTTAACTTTTCATTTACATTTCACGTCCTTTTTGTTTTTAAAGTGTTTATGCATAGAGTCAACAGTACATTAGACATGTACTATATATAAGAAAGGTCAAAACGGAATCATTTTTGGGTCTGGAATGCATTAATTCAACTTACATTATTTCTAATGGTAAAAAATGATTTGGTTTTCAAATAGCCTTCCAGAACAAATTGGGTTAGAGAACGGAGGTTCCATTGTATGTCTTTGTACAGCTTTGATTTCTGGAACCATGTTAATGTTTCACATTCACAAAATAAGGAAATGAAATCAAGGATGGGGGAAACAGTCCTTATTTGCTCAAACTGCATAATTAATACGAAATAAAAGTAGTAAAGGAAAGCATGAAAAGCAATAAAAGTAGTACAGGAACACTGTAGCAGATCTTATTTTCCAAAAATGGTACAATGATATTTCACATCCCACATGCTCTTCCAAGAATCTGATATTCCCTCAGCAAGAGGTGGAATCTCTGTCCTCCTTGAAACTGGGAGGGCTTATGTGGCTGCCTTGACTAATACACCACAATGGAAATGACATTATTTTACTTCTGAGACTAGGTCATAAAAGGCAACACAGTATCCGCTTGGTTCTTCCTCTAAGGACACTTGCCTTGGAATCCAGTCACCATGCTGAAGGAAGCCCAGGACACCTGGAGAAGAACTTAGGCCCCCAGCCCTCTGCCCTAGCTGAGCTCTCATCCAGCAACCAGCATCTACTTGCCCGCCATGTGAATGAGCCATCTTGGAAGCAGATCCTCCTGCCCCCAGTCCAGCCTGCCCAGCTGACACTGTGTGGAGCAGAGAGAAGCCTTCACTGCCAAGCCTGGACAAATTATAAATTTGTGAGCAAAATAAATAATTATTGTTTTAAACCACCACTTTTGGGGCTATTTGTTACAAAGTCATAGATAACTAAAACACACACCTATGCCTCCTTATTCAGGATCGTCTCAACCACCAAATCACGAGAGCCAGGATGTGACCCACACATGCTTCAGGCAGGCCAAAAGAATGCAGAAGTCCAGCACTGAAACTCATGCGCTTTCTTCAAATGCCTTTCTTTCAAAGGCTTATCTCTGTTCACACAATTCTGGCTCTCTGGTTTCCCAGCCCATGCAGATTAAAATCACTAAACTAATAAGGGTGGAGGTGGGAGATGGGGATAAGTGCTCAAGGAAAAGCCAGCTGGAAAAACACATACACACACCAGCCTACTGACAACCGAGAGAAAACTGCAGTCTGCAGTCTGGGAAGGCTCAGACTGGGGGAGAAAGGCCTTCTGACCTCAGCAGCCCTGTATGATGACAAGCCTGCATTTCCGTTTGCTATATTCTTTATCGAGAAAAGTTTAAATCATTCCTGCCTGCTCTGTTTAAGGGGGCCAGGAGCACAATATGGTTTTTAGATTTTCATCAGACTTAGAAGAAGAAAAAAATGTTTCCTGGAAAGGAGATTTGTACTAGAAATCCACCCCCATCCCAGCAACACTGGGTTAAGAGACCAGGCTGTTGGCCATCAGGGTCTCTCAGCCCTTGGGGGCTCCCACAGACCCCAGTGATTACTTGATACAAAAAGCACATGGAACGCATACTGAGGAACAATGTTCTAAAACCTGTTTGTTCTCATTTAAGGAGTTCTTTTAAAATGCAAGATTTTTATTAGACAATTTTCTTACATCAGCACATAATTCTCCTTATTTCCTGAGTCTGATGAATCCAGGGAGAAAGGGAATTTGGGGGAGGGGGATTCACTAGTGATGAATTGGACATTTCCAGAACAGTTTTATATTAACCCACTCTAGCCTAGAGGGAGGTCTATTTTCCACTGTGGCTGGTAACTTAGGGCAGAAGCCATGGGCCAGCAAAGGCATATGGTCTTGATTTGCCCTGATAAAGTAGGTTACATGAGGAGGATTCAGGGCCTCTTCCACACTGAACAGGCTCAACGAAATGAATCAAGACTAAAGGCACAAAGAGGAAGGTATCAAATGCTTCCTGTTAAGAACAGAAATATGGTCCCTATAAGAGGTCATTTTAGTAAGTGAACATGGGAAAAACAGGCCTCGTGCTCCACAGGTGGGAGGCTGTGTCTCAGAATATTAATGACAGTGGTGGCAAGAGGCCTCGGGTCAAGTACAGTTTTATTTTATTTTTTTTCTTTATTGATTTTTAGAGAAACAGGAAAGGAGAGAGAGACAGAGATAGAAAGATGGATGAGAACATTGACTGGCTGCCTCCTGCACGCCCTTCACCGGAGACTGGGCCCACATCCCGGCATGTGCCCTGACTGGGAATCTTGGTGCATGGGTGGACGTTCAACCACTGAGCTGCACTGGCCAGGCTTAAGCACAGTTTTAGAATGACCTACCAAAATGGCAGCCGAGGCTTCGCAGTCTCACTCCATCACAGCAACTGTGAAATGAAGCTACTTATCTTCTGTGAGCCCAAATGGAGAGAATATCATCTAGTTTGCAAGACTGCTCAAGGGGTCAGAGTAATTCTAATAAAGAACCTAACAAAGTCTGGCATATGGCAGCTTATATTATTTATCTGATTACAGATGTTCCTGAGTCAGTATCTAGATTGTTACACTTTGGAAATAACACTGGTGGCAAATCTTCAAAAGCACTGGACATAGATGAAGAGTCTGAGAATTTGAGAATGCAATGGTTACTGAGGAGTTAGACCTCTATTACTAACAATTATGTGAACTTCCCTACTGATCACCCAGTTGTTAATGTAAAAAAAAACTAGGCTCGTTCTCTCACACACCACATCTAATTCATCAGCAAATCCAGTCGGCTCCCCTACAACCCATACCACAAAAGCAGCCCCTTCAAACCACCAGCTGTTACCTTAATCGCAACCCCATTCTCCACTGCCATCATCGCCTCCCACCCACTCTTTTCCTCCTACAGCCAATTCCCCAGGGAGAGCCACTTATCTTTTAAAACTTATATTATAGTAATGTTAGCCCCTATTCAAAACCCTCCTGGGGCTTCCCATACCCCCTGGAACTGATCTGATGAGGCCCTGCCTCTCTGTCCCTTGTTCACTGTCACCCACACTGTCCTCATCACAGTTCCCTGAATACTCCAACAACATACCCTGCTTTGGGGCCTTTGCACTTTCTGGTTCCCCACATGAAATGCTCCTCCCATACCTACCACCATGGCTCACTTCCTCACCTTGGTCAGGTCTCTGCCCAAATAAATGTCACCTCCTCAAAGAGGCTCTCCTTGACCACTGATCTAAAATAGAAGTTCTGGCCACTTTCTACCCTCCCTTATTTGACTTTATTTTAGTTTTTATCACCACCTGATGTTTGTTTGTTGCTAGCTCCCTGACTAGAGTACAAGCTCCCTGAGGGCAGGGCCCCCTCTCTCTTATTCATCACTGTGTCCCCAATGCCTTGACAGGGCCTGGTACACAGAGGTACTTATGTATGAAGAAAGGAGTTTAAGTGGAAGATAAGAAAAGCCACAGCCTGGCAGCCAGCATTACCTTTTTTCCAGCTGTGGGGCTGCTCTCCGCACTCTGCACAGGGCTCCTCTGGGGGCTTCGGTTCTCTTGGGGGACACACCTGGCCATGTACACGCTGTAGTCCAGAAGCATCTTCTGCCGCACGCTGCCTACCAGCTCTTTCTGCTTTGGCTGGGACATAATCTCCTCCATGCTGCCTTTACTGCTGCTGCGACTGTGGGTCAGGTGTCCTGAGGGACTGCTGTGTCTGCTGTGTGAGGGCAAAACCCCTAGAGCAAAGAAGTGAGGGCTGTTAATACAGACAAAGAGAAGGACTGCAAAGTAAATGAAATGTAGAACAAACTCCACTGGGTTACGTTGAGAAAAGCAGCTAAAATGCTATCAAATGACTATTTAAAAAATATTTATAAGGTTATACCTTCCACTCTTACAACATAATTTTTTATGACAGTTTTTATTCCTCCCCAAGACAATTCAGAGTAATGGGAGCCATGAAGTACACTGGTAGATACCTTTTTCTTTTTTCTGGTGATCTCTTAGGGTCAAATGATAGGCTGACACACCCCTAGGGACAAATGGAAAGTGGACAGCAAGCTAATTATTCCTCCACAGCCCATGGCAATTCCAAACGTGCCATCTTCCATTCAATAAGGTTTTTATCAAGCACTTCTCTAGGCCAATTCCACATCAGAAAGAATAGGACATAATCCCTGCCTTTGAACTCAGGCACCTAGGCAAATAAATCACAATTTTCTGTAATAAGCATGGGAGCTGAAGCACAACTAAAGGACTTTTAGGGCAGAAAGAAGGGGGTGACCACCTCTGCCCAAGAGAGCCGAGAGGCACTTACCCCAGTACTGATTTCCACAAGTAGTGAGTGACCTCTGGACTGCCTCCTGAAGAAATAGTTGGTATTTTCCTAGCCCAGGATGGGAAGGGCATTCCAGGTAAAGGGAATAGTATATGTAATAAGCAGTGACAGATAAAGTTCAGTGAAGTTCCAAGCAGAGGACATGGGACAGAAGGATAGGCATAAGCAGAGGTCATGGTTATGGATACAAATGCAGTGAGTCTGGAGGCCAGAGGCCCCTGCATTTCTACAGTGATCCTACATTTTGTTGGAGGATATAAGTGGGGCCATGGGCTTGACAGCACTAGCTGCCTTATTACAAATAGGGTTCTGCTATTGCTTCTACTCTCAGAGGAATCCCAATATGTAAAAACAAATATAATCCTAAGGAACCAGCAACAGCCAGAAACATACATCTGCAAATGGTTCCATCATTGGTTGAATAATTCTGTATAAAGGGCTGCAGTGATTAGCCTAAAGGTAAATGATTCATGAGAACACACTGTAGGTGGCAGGCAGACAGTCAACTATTCATAGTGGGCTTCCTTCCTTCCTACCTGGAAATTTCAATTCTCCTATAGGCCCTTTAAAAATACATAAGCATTTAGCACACATCATTACCTGGTTTACTTCCAGAGACACCAGGTGGCTTCTTGATTTCCAACTTCAGCTTAGATGCCAAAATAAATCTCCTAAACCACTCCTCTTTTTCTCGGCCAGTTCTCCCAAAGAGATACAATATCTGATCTCGCTGGCCAGCTCTTGTTCCCTCCTGAGGATGGGGTGGCTTCTTGGGGTCCTCGCCTCCCATGTCTCTCTCAGCTGGCGGCTTTTCTTCAGAAGTCTCTTTATCAGTCTGGGCCTTGGACATAAAGTCATCTTGTCGACCAAGCTCGATACAAATGGGGTACTTTTTATTCCAGATTCGTTTTCGAGCCAAACTTTTAGGTACAAGATAAATCTACAGAGAAAGGGAAATGATGATTTACATACTAAATTAAATACCTGCTACATTATATACTAAAATATGCAGAGTACAGATGCAAACTTTATAGTATTTTTTACTAAAATGATGAATGTGAAATAATTACTACCTAACTATAACATGACTATAGAAACTGGGATAAAATTTTAGAAATGACTTGTTATTCTTCAAAATTATTCCAGAAAATTATTCTTCAAAATTATTAGATGTTTAAGAATTTTGCAAGAGTTACAAATATCTGTACATTTCAGTTAATGATAGCACAATAATTATTTAGTGACTCTCATCAACTAAGTACAGATATCAACTGAGTTTAATGACCCTGGGCGAAACATAAACTGGGAGGGAAAAAAAATTTATGAAACTAGATCTAGAGGGAAAACTCAAGTTTATACCCTCAAGTTAAGAATAAATTTATACAAAAGTTATTTTAAATATTTCTGTTATTTTGGAGAAACTTAAAGATCACTCATGTGAGTTATAAGAACAGAGAATGTACAGCTTTTTGGAATAACAAGTAAGTTACATTTCTCAAAAACACAAGTACATAATACTTTTATCAAAATGTAGTTATTTTGCATATCCATAATTTTCACATTTATGGACTTCATTAGTTATTATCATAGCACCACCATATATAGCTTTTTGTTTGACTGAAAAAATTAACTCTCAAAGTCAGAAGAGTGTGTTATGCCCTTGCTCCTCGAAGTGTGGTCCTCAGACAAGCAGCATGGGTAAGGGTAACACCTGGGAGTTCATAAAAATGCAGACTCTCAGGCCTCATTCAGAATTGCTTAATTAGAATCTGCATTAAAAAGGATGTTCAGGAGATTCATATGCACATTAATATTTGAAAGGTTCTGCTCTCAATTATACTACTACTGGAAACACACACACAAACACACACACAACCTTTTTAGGGAAAAATGCTTTCCACTCATCTAAGTTTCCAAAATTAGTTGGGCTCACCTTGCTGTCTGAGAGATCATAGATTTTCTGGCTGATGTAGGTGACCTCTGGCTTTGTTTCATTGTAGCTTGCCCTCCTGGATATATTTTTATTGGGCTTTGAAAGTCTTAAGGTTCCACCCTCAAGTCGAACAAAGACTGAATGTGTCAAAGTCGCGTGGTAAGTTTCCGGATCATAGTTGTAAATTTCATTCATCCATCCCTGATGGAAAAAACTTCCATTAGTAAAATCAGAATAAACACATATCAGAGTCAATATGAAAATGATGACCACTGGTATTTGGGACACAGAAACCAAACTTGATTATGACTTAAGTGTCAATTTATTGATGACAAGAGGTTGCTAAAACAAGTGCTTAAATAACCAATGCTGAGGAGTAATTTGATATGTTATTGATAACTAAAAAGCTGGATTTGGGGGAGAATAACAATGTCCATTATCCTAAATAAAAGGTTCTTTTCCTTTTTCTTTTTTAAAGCTGACAAGCAAATCAGGAAACTCAAAAGTTTTGATCATGTCAACAAAGCAAGTCTTCTGCCCTGACCGCCTTGGGGGTGAGTAATCCCACCCAGCCTGGCCTTCCCAACCAGCCAAACACACCCTCTTCTCAGCCTACTTGTAAAGGATCTTTGAAATTTCACAGGCCATATTAACCATGCTACCATTCCAGGAGCCAGAGAACACCACTCCATTTCCATCTCACTAAAATCATACAGTAAAGCAGATCCTTGAGAATTAGGCATTAAATAAATCACAGATATGATCAATATGTCAAAGATCAAGGGTGCACAGTAACTTAAATGAGTAAAATATTGCTCCAGGGCCCCCCAGTCAACATAAATGTACTTACACATTGATTTTTTTAAAAGAGCAAACATACTGAAGTGTATAAACAACACACAAAAGCCCGACACACCATAAAATTGTGCAAAAGCTAATCTCATAGCTCTAATCAATATCCATCATTTAACACTGCCTGCCCCACAGTACTTTTTCAGATAACATGGGTGGCCCAGATCTCTTTTTTATTTTTATTATTATTATTTTTTTAATTCTCACCCAAGGATATTATTCCATTTATCATCAGACAGAGTGGGAGGGAGGGAGAGAGAGACAGAGAAACATTGATGTGAGAGAGACACATCGACTGGTTGCCTCCTGCACGATCCGACCAAGGCCAGGACGAACCGCAACCAAGACACGTGCCCTTGACAGGAATCAAACTTGTGACTCATTGGTCTGTGGGCCGACGCTCTAACCACTGAGCCAAACCGGCCAGGGCCCAGATCTCTTTAAAAGTAGTTCTCTAGGGGATTTTATTGATATCTTCCCATCCCACCCCCCAACCCCCATTTTATAAATGTCTTTCTAATGAGCAGAGAAATGCTAACAATCACTGCACTGAAGTTGAGATTGTTATTCTTTTCAAGGAACAGCCATTTCCACGGTGAGTACTTGATCTCACACTGAGGTCTGGAGAGCCTCTACAAATGATGAATCCTCAGATTTCTCCTTTATTCATTTATCCATAAGTTGAATTTCTCTATACACAAGTAATATGTCAGGAGTTGATACAAAGATTAAAAACAGGACAGCATTCCTGACCCAAACCAGTAGAGAAGAATTAAGCCTTCATTTCACCATCTTATGACCCCACTAGAGCAACCATAAAACATTTGTCACAAAGAGTACCCTGAATGTGTCATGGAAGTAAAATTAGACATACTTCTTTGTCTTGGGAGCTATGTGTGTAATTTATGAGCCAATTATATGGACTTATAAACTTCAATTTTTTTTTTTACAAGAGCTAGGAATATCTCTCCCTCCTCCCAGAGTACTATTTAAAAATGTTGAATCAGTAAGCAGTAGCCATGGGAAGAGGGTGTGATTTAGGTGTTTGTAAAGAAGCAGCAATGATCAGAGCAATGAATCGAAAAAGGAGACAAGCAATACAGAGCACAGTGGGGCCTGAAGTGGACTGTGTTGTCACAGCATCAGTTTGGGTGGCTCTGTGTAGAACCAAGTACATTTTTTGCTTCATAGTTTTTTGTCTTTTTCTTTAGTTTGTTATTATGATGAAGTACATTCATTGATTTCTTTTATTTTTTTTTTCTTTATTGATTTTAGAGAGAGAGGAAGGGAGAGGGGGAGAGAGAGAGAAACATCGATGAGAGAGAACATCAATTGGCCACCTCCTACATGCCCCCCACTGGGGATCGGGCCCACAACCTGGGTATGTGCCCTGACTGGGAATCGAACTGGCAACCTCTTGGTGCATGGGTCGACACTCAACCACTGAGCCACACTGGCTGGGCCATTCACTGATTTTCAAATACTGAACCAGTCTTCCATTCTTGGGGAAATTATGTATTGATCATAATGTGCTGAAGTTGGATCATACCAGCCCATGAGAGCCGATTCTACATTATTTCTTCCCAACTGCACATTCAGTGACTTCACCTTGGTAGCTTGCAATCGACTGTGGTGGGAGTTCTTACACCATGAAATCAGTGAACAGTACAAAGAGGGCTTCCAGCCCACCCCAGAGAGCCAGTTTACTAGCACAACACTATTATTATCCTTTTTTTATATATCGCTGAATTCAATTTGCTAATACTTTATTTTCCCTCTAAGTTGACACACTGCTAAAGCCATAATGACTTTCTCCATGCTAACAGTACTTTATTGAGGTACAATTTGCAAATAGTAAAAGAAACAAATCTTACACGTTATTTTTTTAAGTTACTTATTTTTATTAAAAGTACATTACTTATTGAGTCTTTTTTTATTTTTTTAAAAAAGCTTTTCTTTATTGATGCTAGAGAGAGAGGAAGGGAGAGGGAGATAGAAACATCAATGAGAGAGAAACATCGACTGGCTGCCTCCTGCATGCCCCACACTGGGAATCGGGCCCACAACCTGGGCATTTGCCCTGACCAGGGATTGAACTGGTGACCTCTTAGTGCTGGGTTGACGTTCAACCACTGAGCCACACCAGCCGGGCAAGTTTTTTATTTATTTATTTTAAAAAGAGAGAGAGAGAGAGATGTTGTTCCACTTACTGATACACTCATTGGTTGCTTTTTTTTTTTTTTTTTTTCCTGTTAATGCTTACCCAAGGATATTTTTCCATTGATTTTTAGATGGAGTGGAAGGGAGGGAGGGAGAGAGAGAGAGACATTGACGAGAGAGACATACTGGTGTCTCCTGCACAACCCTGACCAGGGTTGGGGATCAAACCTGCAACCCAGTCATGTGCCCTTGACTGGGAATTGAACCTGAGACCCTTTAGTCCTCAGACCGAGGTTCTAACTGCTGAGCCAAACCGGCCAGGGCTTACACATATGATTTTTAAAATACTAATATTAATATTCATAATAATACCTGACATTTAAGCTCATACTATGATCCAGGCACTTCAAGGTGCATTAATTATATCCTTCACTTATGCCAATTTCTGACAATTTTGTAGGTGAGGAAAGTGGTGAGAGAGGTTAAATGATTTGCCTAGAGAGTAGTTAAAAAAGGAAGTGGTCCTGAGAGTGGCAAATCTGAGACTTCAACCAAGTTTATTTCCCTGACTCCAAGGTCCATGCTCCTACTTCACCTCCACAGCAGAGACCCACCTTCAGTCTAACACCTGGTCACCCCTCAGGTCGTGGCAAAGATGACACTTCTCCCAGGATGCCCTGATCACCTAGGTTACTTTCCTCTCAGTACTGTATCTGTTAGCTGCCTGGTTTACTTAGTCACAAACTCCACAAGACAATCACAGTTGTAACGAATATTTGGCAACTTCACACATAAATTCAGCCTAGTCAGAGGGTGGCTGTGAGGATGCAAAGCATGTGTAAGTAGGACAGGCTGGTGTGCCCTTCACAGCCTGTAATTATAGTTCCAGATGTATAAGTGGAGACAAGTAAAAGAACGAGCTGGGACCCTACTAAGTGCAGGGAGCTATGGAGGTTACTTTGAAGTAGACAACTTGGTCACTTGATCCCACAAGAAATACCAAGTTATAATTACACAGAACAGCAATGGTGAAGAAAATAAGTAACCTCAGAAAGAATCTTAAGAGTAAAAAATGTTAAAGCTTTTCAGAACAGAAACTGAATAAGCTCTGTCCTCTATAGCAGAGAGATGTGTTGTGACTAGAGCCCAGGGTTCCTGACTCCCATGTAGGGCTCTTTCCAGAACACTACAAGCGTTGACAGGAAACCTGGAGACACTCACAGGGCTGCTACTTAACCCACATTAATCAGGCATCCAGGATGCAGACTGGCCATTGGAAGGCTCAGGTCAAGAGGTGGCCAGGCATGACTTTTGAGTCCCTCTCATTCTGTCCCCTTAATGTACCCCTACAGACCCGAAACCAGGCTGCCCTTGCAGAAAGCAATTTCCCAGTGCAAACCCTAACTGCCTTTTACACCATCAATCAGCTCATTTTTTCCTGGGGCTTAACCAACTCCCTAGTAAGCTGCACATGGAACTTCCAGACCTAAGTGTTCAAATATCGAATCTTGAGAGCAGTGCAGCAGCTCCAAGGCCTTCACCCTGTTCCTTATATAATGCCCAACCCTCTACTACTTAGCTGTTCTAAATTCTTAACTCTGAATTTCTCACCAAGTAAGAGATATTACTCCAACTTTATTTTGTTTTGGGACATAGGAGTAGGTATAAAGAGATACGGCATATATTAGTCAGCAACTCATTGCACTTCAACAGTCAACTACAAAATTCAGAGATGCTCTGAACCCACACTAAAGCGACTCAGACAAGCCTTGTTTCTTTCTGAAGCTGGAACTGTTAAAATGGGAATAGTGCATGCCACTGAGGGACAATGACCACAGTCAGCCAGGCTGCAGCTGTCTGGCCCACAGACTGGTCCTGTGATCCCATTTGTAAAAAGGTTAGGGTTTTCTCTTCAATTCTCTGGTGATCTAGAAGCCATGTCTGGCTGAAAGTACAAACTGCAATCTATAAAGGGACTCATTTAACACTTGGAAAGATTAAAAGCTACAATTAACCTTTTGCAAAATAATAAAGTCTAGAAGAACTACAATTGTGCTCACTTTCAGTTACAGTGCCAATCAGGAGGTTAAGGCCAATGCTCTCTTGGTCAGCCTGATGCCAAGCTGACCAGAGGAAAACGCCAGTCTTTTAGCCTGAGGAAGCAATGGGCATTTCTCCATCTTCAATGCTTGGGGTGCCTGGGCTGACATCCTGCTGTCACAGGGCTGTACTGGCATTTGAGGCTGCCTGTCACTCAGATCCGCAGTATTGTTCCTTCATCTAGTCTAAAGAGAAGGTACAAATCCTAAACAGAAGAACAGAGCCAGGACCTGAGGCCCCTGCTGCTGAAAATTATCTCTAAAGCAGACAAAAAGGTGATTACTTTTCTTTTGTCCCCCAAGCTAAAACATAAGCAGGATTTTCTTTTTGCTAGGCTTAAACCCTTTTGATATATTTATTTGATGGTTTAGAACTGGAGTCATCAGTTAAAACATGGTATCATAGATCATGGAGTTAAAGAATACTGCAGGAACTGTCTACTAAACTTTACAGAATATTAGATTTAAATTTGTTTTTTCCTATGAGAGACATACAGAATTCATACTATAAATGATAACCTCATGCAAATAGTCTACATTCAAAATAAGTGCTGCTTGAAGACACCAACAAGGATAAAGAAAAGAAAAAGCCCTGGCCAGTTTGGCTTAAAAGTTAAAGTGTCGGCCTGTGGACCGAAGGTTCACAGGTTCGATTCCCAGTCAGGGGCACGTACCTCAGTTGCAGGTTCGATCCCTGGACCTGGTTGGGGTCGTGCAGGAGGCAATCAGTCAACCTGTCTCCTTACATCGAAGTTTCTCTCTCCCCCCCACCCCCTTCCCTTCCACTCTGTCTAAAAATTAATGGAAAAACATCCTCGGGGGAGGATTAACGAAACAAAACAAAACAAAACAAACCTCCATTAGTGGAGGGAAGCGCCAGCATCAATACCATCCACATCCTCCAACTGCCTGTTTCAAGGTCACCTTCACAGCTATGTCACTAAAAGCAATGGAGTCAGGGCTAAAGCCACAGACTCTGCCTGTGCCTGGGAAAATAGCCTTTATTCCAGCGTCTCCTATCCTTCGGGGCAGCATCTCCCAATTCAGGTGATTATAGAACACTTTTAGTAATGCAATGGCAAATAGTAATAGAGGTAAGAGATAACAAGCATTCAAATGAGATAAAAAAATAACATGATCTCTGATAAACCACTGAAACAATCAAGGTCTGATTTATGTTACTATAAGCATTAAGCATTAAGCCATGTAATAATAAACATTAAGCCATGTAAACAGGTGTTGAAATTATAAGATGATAAATAGATTAATAAGCAAATAAATTAGTAGCCTCCAAACATTTTAGATCACAGTAAAAACAATTTTTGAGTATGTACCCATAATATATACAACTACATACTTATAAATTATGGACATGTTCCAATATAATACAGCTTTTATAAAAAGTACAAAATAGAAATAAAGAGAAGATGAAGTAATTAGCCTTTTTGCTAATTTTTAGTTTTTCCTTTCTGATAGCTTTGTTCTATCTTCACCTGACACCTCAAGGCACAATACATATACTTACAGTGAGGCTCATGGTTAATGATAATAAATGTAAATCCATATTTCAAATAGTGTTGATCATTTCCAAAGATTTTGGCCAAAGTTATGTTGAATATTAGCAAGGCTTTTTTATATTCTTGGATAGAAAGAGTAAAAATATATACAAATAGTCCCGGCCAGTGTGGACCAGTGGTTAGAGCGTCGACACATTCACAGAAGAGTCTCAGGTTTGCTTCCCCATCAAGGGCACGTACGTAGGTTGCAGGTTCAATCCCTGGGCTGGTCGGGCACATGCGGGAGGCAACCAATTGATGTGTCTCTTTCACATCGACGTTTCTCTCTCTCTCTCTCTCTCTCTCTCTCTCTCTCTCTCTCCTCTTCCCT
This sequence comes from Tadarida brasiliensis, assembly GCA_030848825.1. NCBI lineage: Eukaryota > Metazoa > Chordata > Mammalia > Chiroptera > Molossidae > Tadarida > Tadarida brasiliensis. Next base: position 54,550,588 of record CM061273.1, read on the forward strand.
CCCTCCCTTCCACTCTCTCTAAAAATCAACAGAAAAAATATCCTTGGGTGAGGATTAACAACAAAAAAATTATATACACACACACACACAAAAAGAAACTTTGATATTTTCTTCTAGAACAAAACCAAAGAGGATGGTCCTAGAATACCTAGCTGAAATGCAGAATGCATTTTCCCAAGGAAACAATGCTATAAACTGTAGTTATATATTGAGGGACTAGAATTACAGTTCAGGACTAGAATTACAGTTCAGCCATGCCAGAAGTTAATGACTTGAGTGGAAAATTGGCAAAATGTTGATAAGAAGCTAGGTGTTGGGGGCATGGTGGTTCATTATACTATCTCTCTAGTTTTGTGCATACCTGAAATTCCCTACCATAAAAAGTTAAAAAACAGAAGTTCAAAAAATCATTTTTGGGGTCACCTGACCTCCTTAACAATTGTTCCCATGGAATTCAGGAAGCACATGGAGCACCTGCTTTGTAAGTGAGATGTGCCTGTACTGCACATCTCACCGGATAAACTTCTCTGGCCATAAGGGGCACTGGAAAACAGCCGAGTTTATAAAAGCCGTACATAAAAACTCAAATGACCCACTACAGGGGCAGGATAGTTTCAGTTAATTATAGTGTAGAAATAAATGCTTTTTTATTTCTTGTACTCATTGTACTGAAGGTTGTAAGAGACCAGCCAAAATCAACCCAAGTCTCTTTTGGCTGTATATAATGAGGTTGTTTTCTCCTGAAGATTTGCTCACTCTAATTTCTTAAAGGAAATGATTGCATGAAATTGAGATTAAATTTACAAGTTTAATTTCTTTGCAAAATTGATAATGTTCTCCCTACAAAATTATTCTTTTATATATCAAAGCCAAAACCTGTAAAATAATTAGAGAATCTAAATATTCTTTTTTTAAAAAATCCCTCTTATTAAATATCTAAATGTGACATGACCAAAGGAAAAGAGGTTCTCCAAAATTTGTTTCTATTAGTCTTGCAATGGAGTAAAAGGAATTTTACTCAACCTGGTAGGCCATATCTCTCAAAAAGAGATCATCAATCTGGAAACTGACACCCTACTGCTGTGTTCTGCAGGTGGTTTATAAGCCTGAAATAAAGAATTTACTCATGAATATAATTCAAAACTGCATGAGTCATACACTCAAAACATAAATCCAAGAACCTTATGGAATCTTCAGGAAGCATCTCATCAGACATGTGGAAACATTGGTGTGCAGGAATGGCACTGAATTAAGTATACTCCTGGCGAAGTGACTTCTCATTCTTGGAGAAGGAGCATTCAATTTGCTAAGAATGCTCAGCAAAAACAAACATCTCAACTGCAATGTGTTGACTCTAAATTCTCCCCATGCTCAAATCCACACTCTTCCCCAGGGTCCCCAGCCCAGAGTATCTAACTAATCACCCAAAATAAAACCCCCAGAAGGTTATCACCCCAAGGTGTTGCTGATAGAGATGCCCTTGGACTCTGCAGCATACACGAGGCTCTGCCTTCAGTTAATTTACCCATGTTTTAAGTCACATTAGCTTCTATTAACATTTTAGTCTTCCTCCCGACTTTCACACATTCACATGTCACTTTGTGTTGAATGCCTGTGGCAACCTTTTCCTATTTGCTGCTTCGCATCAGCTATGGATTCCCAAACATTAAGAACAAGCAGACTTTGGAGGAGGTTTTGAGAGTTCTTCTACGGACTTTGTGACAGCTCTTTGGCCTCACAGAAGCTTTGACTATTTCTATTCCAGAAAGTACAGCTGCTGATCAGCAAGATTCAGAGTGGAAGATGGTGGAGTACCATGAGGCCTGACCAACTGCACAGTAGTCTTTGAGCACAGCTACTACTTGGCTGCAAACTGGTCTTTTTGGCTCACCATCCCACATACTCATAACTAGTTGCAGCATCATTTTAAAATACAAATGTGTGCAGTGTGATGGAATAATATAATCAGACAGATAAAGTACAGAAAAGCTTTACTTTTCTCTTTCTTTTCTTCATCATGTAAAGTTACATTGAGGACAACTGCAATGCTCCTTGAATTGTTTCAGGAGCCAGTAAAGGAACCAGACTTGCAGTCCAGGCTGCAAGGACTGTCCAGATCCATCAAAGAGAATATGGCTCAGAGGTTTAAAAACACGTGGTCTAAAATAGTCCTCAAGCACCAAGCTCCCTGCCTGAATGGTTCATGGAGCCCTCAGATGGAGTCTACTTAGAGCACAAAGTTTGCAGGATTATTGTCAAGGGGCTGGGCCTCTCTACTAGAGATCTTTATCACAGGCAGCTTTTATAGCATCCTTTGTTAGTGATGTTTCTAAAAAATTAAAGTTTAGTTTTTTTAAAGTTGTTAAAAAGTTTCTTCCCTGGCCCTGGCCGGTTTGGCTCAGCGGTTAGAGAGTCGGCCTGCAGTCCAGAGAGACCTGGGTTCGGTTCCCGCTAAGGGCACGTACCTCGGTTGCAGTTTGTCCCCGGCCCCTGGTTGGGTCGTGTGGGATGGGTCGTGTGGGAGGCAGCCACTCGATGTGTCCCTTTCACGTCGATGTTTCTCTCTCTCTCTCTCTCTCTCTCTCTCTCTCTCTCTCCCCCCCTCCCATTCTATCCTCGGGTGAGGATTAAAAAAAAAAAATGGTTTCTGCCCTGGCCAATGTGGCTCAGTTGGTTGGGCGTTGTCCCATGCACCAAAAGGTTGATGGTTTGGTTCCCGTTCATGGCACATGCCCAGGGTTTGGGCTCAATCCCAGGAAGAGGAAGTGCAGGAGGCAGCAGATCAATGTTCCGCTCTTACATCGATGTTTCTCTCTCTCTCCCTCTCCCTTCCTTTCTGTCTAAAAATCAACGAAAATGTATTTTTTTAAAGTTTCCAAACATGCCCTCAAGAATTGTACCATTATATCCTCTATAAATACCAACTAAATAGAATCAGATGTGCAGATAGTAACTCAGAACAGCTGACTGACCCCCCAAATCAAGCTATTTTAAAGAAATAGCTCTTTAGATTCACCCTGGAAACACGTTCAGAGATCTGCTCAAAGTTAGACTTCATTATACTTTCCTTATTGTGTAAGGTCTCAAATTTAATGTCAATGCTGCTAAATGTTTTTAAATGTCATATTTTAAAAATAGTTCCCAAGAGCATGATCTCCTACTCAGTAAAATTAATTAAGACCAAAGAATATTTGCATTTTTATCTTTGGCTTGCAACACACAGCCTACCCTTCTAATCTGCAGTAGTGTCCCTTTTAAAAATAAGGAACGTGTTTAGCCAGGTTTCTAAAATCTGCCCTGAACACCAAACAAAAGATCTCAGGCAAAAATGTACTTTTCTTTATTAGCAGTGAAGCTATTCTAAACAAGTTAAGGCTAAGAATGATAAACAATTACCAAAATGATCAAACAGAGTTGTTCAAACATCAATGAGGAAGCACACTCATAAGACAGCCTAAGACAATTTGCGTGGATTACAAGAATCAGTCCATGACAGCACTGAGTTACTTGTTCTCTATCTCAAATATAAGCACTGAGGGCAAAACACCTTCCTTAAAAAAACAGTCCTGCCCTGGCCAGGTGGCTCAGTTGATTGGAGTGTCGTGCTATACACAAAAAGGTCGTGGGCTCAATTCTCAATCAGGACACATACTTAGGTTGCAGGTTTGATCCCAAGCGAAGACAGCCTGATTGATGTTTCTTTCTCACATTGATGTTTCTCTCTCTCCTTCTCCCTTCCTCTCTTTAAAAATCAATAAAAATATCTCCTCGGGTGAGGATTAAAAAAAGAACAGTCCCACATGGCTTCACCACTGACTAGCTTTGTGAACTTAGGCAAGTACCTTAACCTCTCTGTGCCTCTATTTCCTCATGAGCACATACCTTAAAACTGAAAAGGGTTGTGATGAGGGGTAAATGAGATAATGTACTGAACACTCAGCCCACTGTAGGTGCTCAGCATCACAGTGCTGCCTTTACTGTTTCAATGATCAGATCAAAGCAACCAGACTGCCATAACATTAAAATCCGGTTCCATCAGCATCCTCTGCATAGTCAGTAAACTCTTGATATATCAGTAATTGGAGTCAACAGTGAAGATTTTAAAATCCTCTCAGAACAATTAAGTACTCAAACCAGTTTAAAATGAATGTTACAGTCAGTCATTAGGCACTGGAGTTAAAGATAAGTACCATTTTTCTTTGCTGAAGTTATCAGTAACTTACTTAGCGGGCATGTAACTTAGGTAGTCACAGTACCACTCTATCGAAAAAACTTAGCAACCATGCATAATGAGTCACTTCTGCTTCACTTCAAACATTAACACTAGCTTAAGTGTGTCACATTCTCAAGACTCAGCACTAGCTTCTCTTTAAAAAGAAACAGTGTCATAAAATATTGCCATGTGAAAGAAGGAAAAAGGTCAGACTGCAAAGTATATGACCCCATTAAATCAAAACAAAAAGAGTGCATGAGAATGCATGTGTGTGATGTATATACTTGTACATGCAGAACTTTAAAAAAAAACAAAAAGTAGGATATATACTAAATCACTAACTGTAATTCCCTCTCACTAGTGTGATGAAGAATACAAATCTTCTCTTTGGCTTTCCCTGTGTTTGTTAAACAATGACCATGTATTTATTTTGAATAAGGTAAAATATTTATGAAATTAAAAACCAAAACAAACAGCATTTTAGACCCTGAGGGTTCTTCCCCTTGTTTTGTTTGTTTTGCAATAAAGAAATACCATGGTGTCATTTGTTGAGCATTCTTATGTAAATGGAGTGGAGGAAAACCTATTAACAGAGAAATCAAACAAGCTCTGAACTATCAAAAAAAAACTATTTTAAAAAACAACACAGAAAACATCAATTATTGGCAAGGATGTGAAGGTGGAGAAACTGGAACCTTTATGCATTGTTGGTGGGAATCTAAAATGGTGTAGCTATTATTGAAAACAGTAAGGCAGTTCCTCAAAAAATTATAAACAGAATTACCATATGATCCCACAATCCCACTTCTGGATATATATCCAAAAAACACTGGAAGCAGGGTCTTGAAGAGGTATCTATACATCCATGTTCATGGCAGCATTACTCATATAACTAAAACATTGAAGTAACCCAAGTGTCCATTTATGGATGAATGGATAAGCAAAATGTAGTATATATACATACAATAGAATATTACTCAGTCTTAAAAAGAAAACTCTGCAATATACTACAACATGAATGAACCCTGAGGACATTATGCTAAGTGAAATAAGCCAGTCACAAAATGACAAAGACTGTACGATTCCACTTATATGAGGTACTCAGAATACTAAAAAACAAAACAATAAAAACAGCAAGTAGAACTTGTTGCTAGGGGCTGGGAGGAGGAAAGAGCGAGGAGTTATTATTTAACGGGTATAAAGTTTCACTTTTACAAGATAAAAAGAGTTATGGGGATGGATGGTGGTGATGGTTGTACAACGTGAATGTATTTAATACCACTGGACTGTACACTTAAAAATGGTTAAGATGGTAAATTTTGTTATGTCTATTTTACCACAATTTTTAAAAACCATATATATGTAAATGTGTGTACATGCCTATAACTTAAGAACTATATGAGCTACAACTGTACTTTTATATCATGTATATTACTAAACATGCACAATAGCCAGAAAATTTTAAATATGCAAAAATAAATATAAATAGAAGTTCTAATACGGTCTTCCTGAACCCTAGTGGTACCCCTCGGGAGGCCCAGATCCTGAGATCTGACACGCACTGAAAGGTTATGTCTCTTTCTCCAGCCCAGGTCGTGCTGTGCACAGAGGAAAGAGGAAAGCTAGCAGTGGCCAACCGCTGACATATTTGCCTTCTCTTCCTCTTTTCCGTCTCTTGCGTTAGGGAATATTTAACCCTTCTTCAGGGTCTCAAGAATATTTAATCCTAACAAAGTCAGCTATAACGAATCCTCAGCAAGTAGCAAATCCCTGGAAAATTTAGGGAGAAACTGACACAGAAACTGGATGTAAATGCTACTTTCTAAGGCCATGGAGATCCTTGAAAAACTACTTGGTAAATCAGCAAACCCTGAACTATAATGAGGTTTACTTGATAAATCTCTTAGTTGCCTGAAAAATGAAGAGATCCCAAAATCTTAAAAATACTGCTTATGCAAAAATCTGTGACAATGAACTCAACAGACTAAAACAATTACATCGAGACTAAAACAATTAAGTCGAGTCTAAAACAAGGTTCTTTGTGAGCTAACTCGTGCACTAGCCAGCTGCTGTGGAGAGGCTTGCTTACCTTCAGTATTTCTGGTTCCTTGATATCCAGAGAGCTTGTGTTCCAGTGTTTTTGATTTTTATGTAGTCTGTGATATTTATGAGCACTTGGTGGTGTAAAAAACCAAATCATGCAAACTGCAGTCATGAATCCCAGGCCGATTCCCAGAAAGAGTCCACTCACATAATGGGGGAGGGGGAGGATGAGATACACATAGACACACAGTATAAAGAAGCCCAGCGTTTTCACTGGTAACTCTGGGTGCTGCATGGCTGAGTCCACCTCTTCGTCACTGTCAAGAGCCGGATCATCCTCTGCCAGCTCCTCTGGCTTGAGAGGCGTATCTAGGAGCTTATCAACTTTACCCTCCCCCTCTATTTCCAAATCAAACTCTTCAGTGTACAGTTCACAAAACTCTTCGTCTTCTTTGCTCACCAAGGCAGACAAAGAACATTTCTCAAGGACTACAGAACTTGTCTTCAGGCCTAAATCCTTTAGACTGCTCACGTGGGAACTTTTCGGTTCCACCTCTTTTGGGGGCTCATCAGTGGGCTTTGGGTGGTCAATTCTGGGGATGCTGGGATTGCTTCCATCACCATCCCCCTCGGAATCACACTCCTCTTCCTTGATGCTGTAGTTGTGATTGCTTTCCAAGTGACCGTTCAAGCTGGACAGATTGGAGAGTTCTGAAGCACTTGAAGATAAGGCTTTGGGCCTATGGCTGCCACTTTCTTCCCCCATAATTTTGCTAAGGAGCTGAAAAGGCTCATATATGACTTCTGAAAGGCGTCGCTTAGTGTCTTCAATTTTTGCCTCCATTTCGGGCACTTTAAAAAAGGAGCGTGTATCGGAGGGAGAAGTTAGTGGGGAAGAAGGTGCGGTTTTGGAATCTCCACCTGTGTTTCGTGGCTGGGTAAACTGTTTGAACAGGTGTAAATTCAGCTTGGAATCAGGTGGTTTATAGGACACAGTATCTGACTCTTGCCTGGAGGTGTCTGTGGACAGAGACTTGACTAATGTCTTCATCAAGTGCCTGTGCCTTGGAGGGTGTGGCGGTTCTTTTGGCTCCACCTCGGTCGACAGGGACTTCACAAGGCTCATGAAGGGTTTCGTGCTGGCAAGGGTGGAGGATGAGGCACTGGATGAGAGGACAGGAGACTTGGAAGGAGAGGACAATGGGGAGGAAGAACTGGTTTTCTGCTCAGAAAGGGATGACACACTGGGAGAACTAGCTAAGGGCCCTGATGAAGATGACCCTGGGGACAGAGCCAATGGCACTGTACTTAATACTTGCACCGCCAGAGGAGGGGCCTCCAATAGCTTTACAGTGTTCTCAGAGACGGGCAAAACAGCAGGGGACCCGGAGAGTCCATCTGCCAGGATGGGCTGGGAGGCAGGGCCAGCGAGGTCATAGTCACCCCGAGGTTCAAAATAGAGGTCTTCCTTGGCTTCAAGCCCCGTTACAATGCTTTGGTCGTCAAGCCCCTCCTCAAGATACTCCCTGAACTCCTCCTCCTCTTCCTCCTCCTCCTCCCCAGATGCCGAGAAGTGGATGGCGATAGTGTCTCGGGACACGGACCTCTGCACGTGCACTCTGGGGGCTGATGGTTTTGGCATGTCAATGGCTTTTTCGGCATGGCGACCATTCAGACTTGTCATTGCCAGCTTCACAAGGGCTTAGGCTCTGTGAAAACAGCAAGAAAACCAGAAGTCAGAAAGTGGTTTCTCCACAGGAGACACTGTTATGTGCAGACAGGAGCCCAGATGAAGTTCGCTTCTAAATGGTGATTATGCTTTCACTTGGCAGATGGCCACTGCTTTTCACTTGAGCAGGTTTAATGGTTTAATTTTCACCAGATACATTCCAGTTAGGCATTCTCTTTTATGAGCAAACTACAAAGCAGTGTTAAAAAAATGCCATACAATCTGTCTTACTTCACAACATCCGAGTAATTGTTTCCTCCCTCTTAACTAGCTCATTTCTATCAGCAATTCCATATTTGAAGGCTTGAAATACCTGCACAATAGATGTTACCAGCATTACTTCAGAAGCCCAACAGGATAAAACGCAGCATCCTGGTGACTTTGAGAATCTTGGAACAAAAATTTCACCAGTGGTTTTCTAGCTATAAAAAGCTAACCCGGGAGGGTTATTGCTTCCACTGTAATTTTCACAGCAATCCTAACAATTACTTGGCTCGTATCTCCCACCAACTCATACTATCTTGCCATTGCAAGTAAGGAGCAAAGTACCCAAGAGTGGAAAGGGAAATCTGTACACTAATATGACCTGTTGTCTTCTTCATTCTTCAAATGGTAGGTACCATAAAACCAGAGTATTTAGGCAGCCATGAAGACACCTATGCTCTGAGGCTTCAGGAACAAGCAAACTTATATTTTAAATGGAATCCAAGATTCAACTGAGAACTCTTCTTAGGGCTATGGTGACAGACAAGGAAGCTATGCCTTCTGCCCTTCTGGAACTTAGTAGCTAGCTGGAGAGAAGACAGACACCTGAAAAGCTGGGCAGCAAAACATAAGACACCGAGCCCATCTTGTTAAAGCCCATCTACTGGGCACCAGGAATCATAACAGGCCCTATAAGGTTTAAATTAACACCACAATCTGGAAAGAGACACTGTCAAAAGGGCTAAAACACACTTGAGGAGTGAACTTCAGGCATTCTGAGGAAGGTGAGATCAGTGTGGGAGGTAGGACATTTGCTCAGTATTTTAAACTGATGAGTAGGTTGTGGCAGAATGGGCATGATTAGAAAGAAGGGTCAAAGACATGAAGATGAGCGTGGGCACGGTGTGTCCTGCCACCTGGGTCTATTCTCTACCTCCAGAGCAGAAGGTGGGTGTTGCAGAGCAGTAGGAGATCACTGGTACAAGAGAAGCATCATGGGGGAGTAGAAAGAACAGCCTTGGGACCAGGAAATGGGGCTTCTGGTACTTCCTCCTTTTCCAGCTCATTCTCAGGGACCTTGAAAAAGCCAACACCTCTCTGGGTCTCAGAATCTTCATTTGTAAAATGGAAGATAACAAGTCCTTTCCAGACCTAAAACCCTACATGTTTATATTTATAGCTGGCTGTTCACAACCCAACATAATACACTTATACAAGTAATATACCACAGACAAGCAATTTTCAACCAGTGTGCCCCAAGAATTTTTAAAACATACAATACCTGACTAGCCAGGGACACTGACCTCTTTTCCCTTAGATTGTCAAATAAAAAAATGACAACATCCAACAATAGCCATCCAGTGTAAATGAATCATAATTATACCTTTTTTTTTTCAGATCAGCAAAAATATTTTTTGGTGTGCTACAGAATTTTAGTAATTAATTTATGTGTGCCATGAGATGAAAAGGCTTGAAAATTGCTGCCACAGACAATCAACATTATGGTGCTTGCTTGTTTAATTTGAAGAATTTCTACATTTAAGCCTTTTGCCAAATATTCATATTCAAAATGCTGCCAAATGGTACTACTGACATGAGAAAAGGTGAATGGGGGGCAGAAAACAGTGATCCTGAATCACCATAAATAATCTAACGATGAGAAGAACTGCAGTTCAAAGGTCCAGTCATTACAAGGACACATCTATCTGAAACTGCACATTCTCAGTATCAACGCTTCAGAGAAATTACTTTCATAAAACTTTCCAAAAGAGTTTTGCCCAGGCTCATGACCCTCAGGCTCTCCTATCCCCACTGGATCCAGGAAAAGGGAACGATCCCTATCCATCAGACAAAGCAATTTAAATCCAGGAGCTGGCGGCTACCAGAGGAGGAGATTCCAAGAGCTTTACAGTGTTCAACGGGTTTGTAGGCTTAGAAAGAAGAAAAATACCAAGTGCAACACATTTTTTCATTTAACTGTCACCTAGTTTTATAAGGGTAATTTAAAAAGAAAATTATAGAGGTAATTTAAAAAGAAAGTTTGGTACTTGATAATTCTCAGTAAGGTAGGTTGAAAAATAAGCATCATTTAAATGGCCTTAGTAACATAAAGGATGATCTCTAAGACTCTGCTGTTCTGAAGTTGCTTCACGGGTAGTGGTGGCTGCAAGTGAAGGTGACTGTGGGCACAGGTACAAATACAGAGAGCACAATTTGGGGGCTGAACAGTATGAGTTGGTCCTCTGGGGGAAAAATGCTATTTAGGGCCAAATGCTCCCTGAACCTTAGCTTTAGTCAGGTGTATTTCCGTAAGCAGGAGACCTCAAACTGTTCTGCTGATGGGTCTTTCCTAAGGTCCTGACTGTAACTCCCCATTAAAGTTACTATGCCTGGTAAAGATGGTCATTGTTCTCACTAAGATTGAGAAAACCTCTAACAAAGGTTTCTCTCCCCAGCACTTATGCAGGATCTATCCAATCTAAACACAGGAACAAATCAATGCCTCCTATTTAAATTGAACTCATAAAAAATAAAGGCCTCAAACAGGAAGCCAGTAGCCAATTGCCCACCCGAGATCATGAATTCCAACAAGGCTACCAACCTCAGCAGAGTCAAGAGTTAAAATACCAAACATCCATGAAATTTATTTTATTTCTAGTCACTCAAAAAGGTTATCATTCATTAGGCAATGAAAAAAACAGTCAACAATAAATCATACTGTACAATGAAAAATGAAAAGCTACTGTAAGACTCAATGTTGGTATTTTTATTAACTCAGATACAATATCCTCTGAATCTGGGAAGAGTTGTGTTTTTTTTGGGGGGGGGCGCTAATTTTCTTTCTTTTTCTTTCTTTTTTTTTTTTTTTATCCTCACCCAAGGACATTTTTGCATTTATCTTGAGAAAGAGCAAGAGGGAGAGAGGGAAGAGAGAGAGAGAAACATCAATGTGAGAGAGACACATAGCGTGGTTGCCACCCACATGACCCCAACCAGGGCTGGGGACAAACTGCAACCGAGGTATGTGCCCTTAGTGGGAACCAAACCAGGGCCTCTCTGGTCTGCGGGCCGACGCTCTAACTGCTGAGCCAAACCAGCCAGGGCGGGGGGGGGGGGGGGGGGCAGGGGGGTTTGGGGGTGTCTAATTTTCTGTTAATAATTGTCCTTCCTACCTTCAGCTGTACTTGAAACAATTCAATCCTGGGGTCCTACAGAGCCATAAAAAGAGAAAATAGTTCCCTCTAGGCTGCTCACTTATCACCAACTCAACTACTGGGTCCTTCCACTTTAGAACAAATAGTATTGTGGCCATTACATCATCATTATTATTAATTTCTAATGCATATTCTAGATTAGAGGAAGTGCTGAAGGAAGAAGAAAAGGAGGGAGGCAAGGAGGGAAGGAAGCAATTTTAATTGAAAATTAAAATACAGGCATACCTTGTTTTATTGCACTTTGTATTGCACATCACAGATGCCACATTCTTTACAAAATGAAGACAAGACCCTCCAACAGCAAAAAGATTATGACTTGCTTTATTGCAATGGTCTGGAACCGAACTTGAAATATCTCCAAGGTATGCCTGCCTATAGTCTCCAGATATAGAACGTACAGTAATATATAGCATCATAACAGGTGAGCCGGGTTTGGAATATGCTTCATTTCTCAGGAGCATCACAAATCCTTCCAAGTCATTATTAAGATTTTTTGTCTTTGTAAAATTCAGCCTGTTAAATATTTAAGGCCTCTGCACAAGCTTGCGCTTGGACATATGATGTATGAGTACCATCATTAGCAGGGCTTGTGAGAGTCAATAGTTTTCATTCAAAAACTTCTTTTGGCAGAGGAAGAGGCAAGAGCATAGTATTGCAGAGGATGTCTTAACACCTCTTATCTATGCTTTTTTTGTTTAATTTTTACCCCAGGACATGCTTATTGATTTGGGGGGGGGAGGGGAGGAGGGAGAGGGAGAAGGAGCAGGGGCGGGGGGGGGGGGGGGAGAGACTGGTTGCCTTCTCTTACAGGCCGAACCCACAAACTGGGTATGTGCCCTGACTGGGAATCAAACCCACAACTTTTTGTTGTATAGGATGATGCTCCAACCAACTGACCAAATAAGCACACTGGCCAGGGCACTTATCTGTGCATTTTTTAATAGGAATTGGTTTTATAAAAAGTAGAGAAGAGGCCCAGACGGTGTGGCCCAGTGGTTGAGCTTCGACCCATGCACCAAGAAGAGGTCGCCAGTTCAATTCCTAGTCAGGGCACATGCCCAGGCTGTGGGCCCAATCCCCAGTGGGGGCATGCAGGAGGCAGCCAATTGATGTTCTCTCTCATCGATGTTTCTATCTCCCTCTCCCTCTCCCGTCCTCTCTCTCTAAAAAAAAATCAAGAAAGAAAATAAATAAATAAATTGTTCCTAAAAAAAGGTAGGAAAGAGGCCTTCAAGACTCCATTTTTTCACCTTGATGTTACAGAGGAAACAGTGAATCTGGTCAAAACCAACCATGGTAAGGTCTGATATAGCCTAAAAATCTCAAGTAAGTCTTAACAGCTATCCCTTGATTCATTTCAATTCAACGAAGCAGCTGAGAATTGCCAGCAGCCATTCTAATCTGTTAATACTCCACCTCGTAAACAAAAATCAATATCAACATTGTGGATAATGAACTAGCTCTAGCCTTAGTTTCATTTTAAAAAAAGGAAGAGAGAGAGAGAGAGAAAGGAAAGTACTTCAGTGCAGGCAATCCCAAGGCACTGAGACCTTGACTGTTAGAAACTCAGAACTCCTTTTCCCTTAGTAGGTTCCCTCAAAGTCTCTCGGGACCCAGCAGGGGCCTGTACTGCCAACAACACAACACTGGGTTTGCACTGCTAGTAAACAACAGGTCCACCCCTTCAGCCACTGCTCCAACTTTTACGTGCCATGAGGAAGGCCCATATCCCTGAAGGAAAAAGGTGTTCAAAAGCATCAACACAATTAGAATTTTGCTTTATAGATTTCTAGATGGTTCTAATAATGAAATCCAAATTCAGTTCACAGTAACTCATTTAAAACCAGGTCACACCTCCTGCACAACCACACAGGCCTATGGAGGTTTACAAAAGATAACGCCAGTGCCATCCACTGTGGGAACTCAAGGAACCAACAGATGGACATCATATAATGCCATCTATATGAAAGCAAAAAATCCCTAAGGTAATGAAAACTTAGGACAGGTATGCCCAAATCAGATAGTGCTAATCAAGTACAGAAGTCTGGGAATAATTTTCATTTTTAATTTTTTTTTTTTTTTTTTTTTAGCAGAAAAGTCATTTGGGACTTAGGGGGAAGAGGTGGAGAAAAGAATATGGCAGATACATGAAACAACAGCACAGGGGAAGGAACTGAGATGGGAAAAAGTCAGTCAAATAAGAACAAGAGGGTCACTAAACAATTCGTTCAGCTACAGTGAGGGGCTGCACTGGGGGGGAGCGGGAAAATTAAGATTTGAGTTGAAGGATAGGAATCAATTTGTAGTTTAAAACCTTTAAAGGCTGCGTGTTTGTATTTACATATATTTAAATCTTAGGACCAGAACCACAGTAGGTTTCTGAGTAGTTTGAAAACTGCGTGTAAATATTTGGTTCAGGACAGTGAATGTCTGGAACCTAGAAGACTGTGGTGCCCGAAATTCAGAAGGAGGATGAGAAGAGGGCAGTGGTGTGGTCACAAAATAATACATTTCAAAAGGTGATGTTCAAGGGGTCAAATGTTAACAACAGGTGAACCTGGGAAAGAGTCTAAGATGTTCCTTATTCAGCCCTAGCCGGTTTGGCATGCTGGCCTGAGGGCCAAAGGGTCTTCGTTTGGATTCTGGGTCAAGGACATGTACCTGGGTTGCAGGTTCGATCCTCTGCCCTGGTCGGGATAGTGAGGGAGGCAATCAATCAATGTGTCTCTCTCACATCGATGTTTCTCTCTCTCCCCTACCCTCTTCCACTCTATCTAAAAAAAAAAAAAAAAAAAAAAACAATGGAAAAAATATATCCTCAGGTGAGGATCAACAACAACAACAAAAAAAGATGTTCCTTACTCAGTTTTTATTTTTGCAATCATTTTAAAGTTTGAAATTATTTCCAAATTAAAACAACACAACAACAAAAGCAGTGTTCCTAACCACTGTTTGGCTTTGGATCTGTTGCCTCTCACCTCCAACTGGCTCCACCAGTCAGAATTATCAAGCCCAGGTACAGGTAGTAATACGAAGAAGGCAAACTTTTACCATTCCTTGAATTTTTTTAACTTTATTTTGAAATAATTATAAACTCTCAGGAAGTTGCAAAAGTAGTACAGGGAGATCCCATGTACCTTTCACCAATCAATCATTCCTTAAATTTTAAAGTCAAAATAAATTCCAAGTGGTTAAGAAATCAGACCCCTAATTCACCCCTGTAAGAAAAATGCATTCCAACTGGCAGAGTGAAACTTCCTCTTATAAGGACTTTCTAATAGTCTCTCTTAAGGTTTTTAATGGTTAAATATAGGAAGGCATCATCAATAGATACTTCCCAGGCAATTCACCCCAAAATTCAAATGGCCAATAAGCAAACAAACAGAAAAACTCAACTTACTAAACACAACACAGAATTGGAAAACAAATCAATTTCAATCATCAAATCCATCATTAAAATATACTGTGTGATGCTGTCAATAACATGTTGAGAGAAACCCTCTATTACACTAATAGTTGGAACACAATTACTAAAAATTTTTCTAAAAACAATTTTGGCCCTGGCCGGTTTGGCTCAGCGGTTAGAGCGTCGGCCTGCGGTCCAGAGAGACCCGTGTTCGGTTCCCGCTAAGGGCATGAACCTAGGTTGCAGTTTGTCCCCAGCCCTGGTTGGTCGTGCGGGTGGCAGCCACTCGATGTGGCCCTTTCACGTCAATGTTTCTCTCTCTCTCTCTTCCTCTCTCTCCCTCCTACTCTATCTGAACAAAAAATGAAAAAATGTCCTCGGGTGAGGATTAAAAAAAAAAAATTTAAAAACAATTTTGCAGTAACTACTAAGTACATCGAAAATGTTCACATCCATATATTAATACATGTGGGGGGGGCATTAATGCTAGTTTTCTCTATACAATATGCTTATCAGTTTTATTTTCTACTTTTAGTTATTTCCAAGTACTTTTGCAATCTGGAAAAATTTCATGTAAATGCACATCACTCTTTAAAATAATTATCTTCAGAATATAAAAATGCACTAGCCCATCCCCCACATCTTACCCACAGAAAACTTAAGGCACAGAAAGATTCATTTTTATAAAATAAATAACACCGTACGTATGTATGTGATCTGTTTTTACATTCAAGATTAAACAGTGAAGTATCAGGGAGGCCTTTGGCTTTAGTTCTCCCAACTCAGTAGGAGACTGACCTTCAGGCAAATTATTCACCCTAACCAAGCCTCTGTTTCTCAGTCTGTATAATGGGAATGGGAAGACTGTTCAGAATATTAGCTAATAACAATATATGTAAAGCACTGAGCATGGTCCCTAGTACAGAGCATTCCCCAAATGTTAACTGTTCTTGTAAGTGTTTCCTCAAGTCAAGAAAGATTCTTTTACACATGATTTTAAATAGCTATATGAAGTTACTATTCCATAATCTAACCATTTCAGCATAGGATACCATGAATTTTTTGCTGTTACAAACAATGCTGCAATACTTTATGATACTATACGTAACCTCTGACTCTCTGATTATTTCCTTAGTAAATATTTTTAGAAGTAAAATTATACAGTTGAATAGCATATATACATTTTCAGTTCTTTTTTTTAAAAACCCACAATTTCAAGGTCAGCATAAAAAACTTCAAAAACAGATATATGTAGCCCTGGCCGGTTTGGCTCAGCGGTTGGAGCGTCGGCCTGTGGACCAGAGAGTCCCGGGTTCGGTTTCCGCTAGGGGTACGTACCAAAAAAACAAAAACAAAAACAAAAAAAAACCCAGATATATGTAGAAAAAAAGTCAACTTTTTTTCTGTTCCCCTCAAAATCAACTGTTTAGAATGTATCCTTCCAGTCCTTTTTGTATGCATTTACAAATACACACAAACACACAAAGCTGTTTTTGTTTGTTTTGCTTTTTGTTTTTTTTTCTTCCATTTTTTGTTCAGATAGAGAGAGAGGGAGAGAGAGGAAGAGAGAGAGAGAGAGAGAGAGAGAGAGAGAGAGACATCGACGCGAAAGGGACACATCGAGTGGCTGCCTCATGCACGACCAACCAGGGCCGGGGACAAATTGCAACCGAGGTACGTGCCCCTAGCGGGGGCCGAACCCAGGTCTCTCTGGACCACAGGCCGACACTCTAACCGCTGAGCCAAACCGGCCAGGGCACAAAGCTGTTTTTTATTTTAGTGTTAAATCATACAATACATATTGCTTTGCAGTTTAATTTTCACTTATTTCTTGAACTTCTTCCTATGATATACACATAAGTCAACAGGTACATAAACACACACTTTTCTACACAGTACAGATATACCATCGTCTACTTAATTATTCCTTTATTGACAGAAATTTGAGGTTTTTCCAGTTTTCACTATTAGAAACAATGCTGCCTTAAAAAGTCTTCTATATAAATCCCCTGCACAGGGCAAGTCTATCTGTAGACTTTATCCTTAGAAGTGCAATCGATGGGTCAAAGAAAGCACATATTTACAATTCGAAAACTGTTTTGCCAAATTGTCCAACTTACCAATTTATACTCCTACCAACTGTGTATAAAGTGTCCATCTTTTGAATCCTTGTCAAGACTGAACATTATTTTTAATTAATGCCCATCTGATACATGGGGAAATGGCACTTCAATGCTCTGATAATCATTTCAAGTTTTTCCCCATCTGTTTCTCTTCTGTTAACTTGTCATTCACATTTCTTGCCCAAGAATTTTTTCTTATTCACTTATGTATCATGGATAGTTAACACTTTCTCTACTACATGTGTTGCGAGTATTTTTCCCCATTTCTAGCAACTGCTTAGTTGGTAGTAGAATCAGTCACCAAAACTACATACCAAGTGAAACCATGTGGCAGTGGGGGCAGGTGCTCCGAGGACGAAGACCCTCATGACAGTGAAAGAGCTCATCCACTTCACCTCCCTGAGCTTTGGGTTCTTTCACTGTAAACTGAGGGGACCCTCCTCCACTGTCTTCAAGGAATTTTCCAGAAAGCTCTAAATTCTCAACATCTATGATTCTATGATTCAACTTCCATGGAACAGAACCTACTTAGAGTCCTACTTTTTCATTTTGCACCAGAGAAATTTCTTGGCAACTGCTCAAGTCAAGCAAAGGAAACCAGAGTGCACTTGAACTGATTAATGTGCCGAAGGCAATTAAGTCAAAATATTTTTCTAATATTGAAACAGTTCATCTCACATTAACAAACACTTCTACACCTTCTGGACTTGTCTTGCTTATTTAGCAGAGCTGTAGAAATAGCCCTTACTTCTGGTCACAGGTGTCTACTAATGACAGACTCAACTAAGAATGAGCTGCAGATAATCAGCACTTGCTTGCATGGGCTGTGGCAACAGAAAACAGGTGTCAATCCTCCTCCAGCATCTTGCATCCCTCCCCGACCCATTGCCAAACTGTACAAAAGGTAACTCCTGCCCAGGAGGCCTCTGCTCTGGCTGTGATTAGGACAGAACTCCTATTGGGCTCTCTACCCCAATGCTTTGTTCTTTCTTATTCCAACCAAACATCACTCCAAGTACAACCTCTTGGCTTCAACCTCTAGTGGATTCAAACTATACCACATCCATGTTCCCACCACCCTCACTCACTTCTACAGTAGCCTGCAGAGCCCTCCAGCAACCACCTATCCTTAAGGGACACAACTCCCTGTTCTCTCACAAAAAAACAATCCTCCTCTGACTCTGCTTGGCTTTTTTTTTTTTTTTTTTTTTTTTTAATGGAGAGGACAGCAAAGTAAGCGAAGAGCTGACTTAGTTTTCAAGGCCAAACCACCATCTGCATTTTCAGACCAAATCACCATCTACACCACACTCTCTAAATCATTAGCACTGCTATCTACTACATGTGAGACATCCCCACCACCAGGCCTGAGTCACTACCACTGCCAGGGATCTCCATGGCAGCTAGGAAGGGGATGGGAGGAGAGGGTTAGGTGGGGGTTGCTGCAGACCCCAGCCAAGAGGTGGTCCATGCAGACCTGGTCCATGTCCTTGCTGTTTCCAGAAAATTCCTGAATGAGCTCATTGATTTCCTAGTCAGACCCCGCCCCTCTTCCCACCCAAGAACATTGGTGTGATTCCAGACCCTGTCTCTTATCCAGGTCTCCAATTTTGTTTCCCTCCTTTCTCAAAGCAGATGGCCTTGCCCCTAATTCACTAGGAAGGTGGTAGGAGTTGCCATCTTGTCTCCCATGCCCAACTATATGCACCACTATTCCTATCCCTTGGCTAGAAATTCTTCTATCCATTCCTCTCTATTCTCCACCCCAACACAGACCCTATCCAAGTCCTAAGAGGCCTAATTCTAAATCCAATAGACTCATTTGTTCCCTTATTCCTGCCTACCCCAACCCAACTCCATACTAACTCTCTCGAATCCATCAAGGACCATTATTACTCTTCCAACCACCAACGCCCTAACCCTAAAAGGTCATCTCTGATGTTCTCCTCTTCTTTATCTTCCATACCCCTTTAGTTCCCCTAGCTGACTGAGTAGTTCCTCCATCACCTCACACTTCAGTGTTTCTTTCTGATTTCATCCCTTGCCTCCAGTCTCCAGCTCAGATGGCATTCTGACACCAGACTAGACTTCTTTAAATACTATGCTCATTGCCCGGCTGGTGTGGCTCAGTGGTTGAGCATCAACCCATGCACCAAGAGGTCACCGGTTTGATTCCCAGTCAGGGCACATGCTCAGGTTGTGGGCCCAATACCCAGTAGGGGGCATGCAGGAGGCGGCTAATCAATGTTCTCTCTCATCGATGTTTCTATCTCTCTCTCCCTCTCCCTTCCTCTCTCTTTAAACATCAATAAAGAAAAAAATGTAAATACTATGCTCACCATTATACTCTGTTACTCAAAAACCTATCATGTTCTTATGTCTCATTTAATCTCCTTGGCTTTGCAGGCCCAACATAACACAGCCCCTCTATCTATGCAACTTTATTTTCAGTTATTCTCCAAAGTGTTCCTAACATTCTGGTTGGGTCTGATGAGCCAATGGTTCATATGAAAACCATCCTCCTTCCCACCTCCATTTACGCAACTTCCTGCATTGAAAATGCCTTCCCCTCTCTCCTCCGCCTTGTCAAGGCCTAGCATCCTCCACGAAGGCAGTGATGCTTGAACTGAACCTCAGGAGTTCCCCCTAAACAACTCCAGACTCTCAGCTGACCTCCTACGAAGTTTATGCCACACAAGTTGTCATAAAAAATGAGTCCTCAACCAAGAGTAGGTTAAGTCTGAAAAGTTCATCAGTAAGTCAACTGTTTGAAATTCAAAATCCATTTATCCTGAAGGAAAATAAATGGGAAATAGGTTCCTAGGCCCACGAAAGGTATATAGTCCGTACTATAAGTTAACTATAGTATAAATGTACCTTTCCAACTACAAAGAACGGTCGTTTTAAAACCACTGTTTAAAACATAACTCAAAAGAAAAACACATTCTGAGTTCAGATAATCCAAGACCCTAGAATTAGGGCCTGTGCACACTCTGGAAAAAGACAATTCTAGAGAACAAAAAACCAAAGGCCTAGGGAGTAAACCCTGACACTTATCCATCTGTCCCAACCGGACTTCTATCATCTGAACTCCAATTTCCAATGCAGCCCAAGTCTGCTTTAATTTATGTGTGAAATTTTCTCATTCAATAGAAGCAAGACCCTGGAAAAGTACAGAGGAACTGGACCTGCCTACCCCCAGACACACAAGAGCCCAGGCAGCAGTCAGAGGAACCTCTTCCTCCCAGACCAACCCATGCAGCAGAAGGACTGCTTCAGTGATTTCCAAGCATAGCCATGGAAAAAGGCATCAGGAAGAACATGGGAAATTTTCTAATTTGTCCAGAAAACAAAGCAGGGCACACAATAACTTCTAATTAACATACATAGGAACTTGGTGGCCACTCACCAGTAGGGGTTAGGTTCTAAGGTCAGAGCAAAAGCTACCTAAAACCAAAATTACCCCTGAGATTCTTTTTCCAATTTTATGAGAAATTTCATTTTTATTGATTAAAAACATGATTGTGGCCCTGGCCGGTTTGGCTCAGCAGTTAAAGCATCAGCCCACGGACCAGAGAGGCCCAGGTTCAGTTCCTGCTAAGGGCACATACCTCGGTTGCAGTTTGTCCCCGGCCCCAGCTGGGGTCATGTGGGTGGCAACCACTCGATGTTTCTCTCTCTCTTCCTCCCTCTCTCTCCCTCCCGCTCTATCTCAAGATAAAAATGCAAAAATGTCCTTGGGTGAAGATTAAAAAAAAACAAAACATGATTGTGCATGTACATGTACATGAAAATACATTCAAATATTTGGATACTTTAAATATATATTTTTGTGTGACTTCATATGCTTGATATAAAAGAATCATGAGTCTCCCACAAAGTACTGTTACACATGCTTTAGATGACCTCACATAGTCACTGCTGGTCCCATTCAAGTTTGAGAGACTTCAAGGTCAACTAAAGAACAGAACTAAAGGAAATACTGAATATGGGTTGGCCATTTACACCACTATGCCCTTAGGAAGACTAACAAACTTCCTATGTGGATAGTTCTCAGGGACTCCAGCTTGCCTGCAGTATTTCTCTATCTTGTTTTAATATTAAGCCTCTGTGACCTTAATGTACAACAATAGATATGTCTGTTATAAGGATTAAGGTGGAAGAAGGTTAGTTTTCTTAAGTGAGCTGAGAACTGGATGGGCCCCATGGTGCACAGAAAAACCTGGTTAATAACTCAAACATCAGACAGACCCAGCTTCAGATCCCAGGTCCACTGTTTACCAGCGTGTGACTGTGTACAACTTACTGCAAAAAGCCTTTTTTCCTTCATATGTAAATAAAATGGAGATAATAGTGCCTACCTCACAGGTGCTGCTGGGAAAATTAATAACAGTTAGCATATGTAAGCTATTATTATCAGCATCAGCAGCAGGCTTGAGCACATCTTTTTTATCCATGCTGACTTGGCCAGAGTTGACCCCACAGCCATGTTATCAAGGATGAAACAGCTTGTTTCCAGCCTTTTCTAATCCCTTGAACTAGACTGTCCTGACTGTCTGACTTCGGGTTTAGTTCAGGCAGCTGTGACCATTAAGAATGACAAATATAGGGGCAAAGTAGAAATATGGAAAGGTCTATACATTGTAATACAATAGGAGAAAGCAGAATTTAGGATGATGTAGATACATCAAACACAATTACATAAAAAGAATGTACAATCAACAGGATCCTAGAAGGCTACAGACACTAAGCAGTAACAGTTGGCGCTTTATTGAGAGTTATCTTTGTTTGCTTTTAGAGTCAAGCTGGTTAAAAGGATCATTTTAAGAATAAGGACACTGGATAAGATCTATAGTTTCACAAACCTCTTTTTTTCTGTCCCTTCCCCATGCTTGCCATATGTTTTGCAAGACTCTAACAAATGATGCTTAACAGCAATTAATTAATTCTGTTTACAATTTTTCCATTTCAATGCTGATCCAAATTTTACCCAACAATCCACATTAAAGGGTTCATAATAATATTATGAAATCAAATCACTGCCACAGGTGTGATGATGATAAGCATAGTTAAGTAAGCAAGAAACAATCCAGTTGCTTTATTTTGATAGTCAAGGGCACTCATATTCAAGGTCAACCTCATTCTAAAGGTAGTGAGCGTGTTAGTTTTGGGAGTGAGACCTGATACCAGCCTAGGAACAATGTCTACAGTTAGACCAATCCTGTCTCAGAAATTCCTATTATGTCATCCACAGCCAATCAGAACTTGGAATCAGCATGAAACCATACAGACTTGCAATCCAAACAAAAGCAAGGAAACTTGATGATTTGGGTAGCTTTTGTGTCCATATCCCAGGTAAATGTATAGTTTCTATTAAGCCTTTTGAAATGAAAATGTACCCCTGGTTCCCATGGGTTCCATTGCAGGTGCCAGGCCGGAACCACCATCCCAGGTCAGCTCCACCAGCAGATTGCAGTGAGACAACTGATCAGCCAGCTTTAATCACCTTCTTAATCCTAGTTCTCAATGGGCAGATACATTTTGGAATTGGGTAGAGGGAAGTATATCAGAAAATCCTAGAAAACATCTCCACACAGATGACCCAGCTATTCCTCCCCATCTCAGGATTTATCATAATTGAGGAGGGGAGATTGGAAGACATATTATTGGAAAACATTCCCCAGTAATCACAGCCTATGTATGCACACACCCCGCCCTGCCCCGCCCCACCACCAATACCTACCATGGAACTGAATCAACTTGGAATATCATGAACACATTACACTTACTTAAATACACACACACACACACACACACACACACACACACGAAAAAAGGTGATAGAATCACCAAGAGCTCAGTTAGAGATACTGTACCAGCTATTACTAGACACCAGTAACTAGTTAATCCAGTCTACACCTACATTAGAAGGCACCACTTTAGAGGCAACTGCTTTGTAACAGGCTTCTGCTCTGTACCTACATGAAAAAAAGGCCTATTTCCATCAAGGTCAATCAACTACTTTAGATATTTTAAATGAGAAATCAGAGGTGGGCCATTGCTTCCATGGGCACAGGACACAATCAGACTAGACTGAGTTCTGCTTCTGATCTTTGATACACGTACCATCATGTCCTGCGGCTGGTCCTAGCCACCCCCCTCCACAACCACCCTCAGACCCAGGCTGTAGAGTTGACCCCAGCCAGGGCCTCCACAGCTGCCCATTCCTAAAAGTCTGTTTTATTGCTATCTCAAGGCCCAAAGCAAGACAGAAGGCAGAAATGAAAAGCAAGTGGAATAAAAAAGAAACTTGGATGCACAAAAGAACAAGAGAAAAAGCTGTTTCTTGGCAGATCAGGGAAAATAAGCACAAGTTGTATTTCATAACCAGAAATAAGAGTACACAGCATGGAACCAAACTGTCTAATTCTGGAGGCACAATAAACCTGATGGCCCTACTGGGGCTCCATTGATGTTTCAATGACACGAAGGCTATAAAGTTGTGATCTTGATGTTTTTCTGTTCACAGGTCCAATAACTGCCTAACAGCGGTATCCCGCCCTTTCCAGATGATTAGTGCTGAGTTTGTTGGTGGGTTTTTTCTTCTAGCTTACATGGGTCCTCAGAGAGTACTCTCTGCCAAAGTGAAACACTAAAACAGGAGAACTTTCTGGCCATCCACTTGCAATTAGGATCCCATTAAATCCCACTCGGATGCCACCCAAAAGCACCTTGCCTGGGACAGCTGAAGAGACCTGGGGCTCCAGGAGCAGCCTCACTGGGGTTAGATTTTCTGATCTGTCAAACCCCATCCCTAGATTGTTGGGAGAAAGAAAAAAGTGGGACAGCACTTCATAAACTTAAGTTTGGACATTGACAGCATAGGAATGTTGTTATAATAAAGCATGCTGTTCTCTCCCCATGGATATGATGGAGTAAAGTACACCAAGGGAAATTATTACTTGTTCTCAAAAGACCCTATGTTTGGTAATTATTCTTTTGAAATAAAGATGTATTACAGTTATTCTTTTCTTGAGAAAATACAGGTTTTTCCCTCCAAAAACTTTATAACAGCAATTTACATTTCCATGGTAAAGAATATTGTTTATGTACTAAGCAGTACAGGACCCACACAACTAAAGCAGCAGGAATTATTTTTTGGAAGAAAGGAGGGCCGAGAGCCACAGAGATCCAAGTCAGACACGGTCCTAATCTGTGAGGATGCATCAGTGGGATTCTGAATCGACCTCTAAGTGCTTTACCAACAATATCTTGTTCAAGTCTAACAACTCTGTGAGGTAGGTACTATTATTATTTCCACATTTTACAGACGAGGAAAAAGACTAAAAGTGATTTAGGCAACTTAACAAGGACACAAAGCTACTAACTAGCAAATCTAGGAATCCTGCTCCAAGGCCACAATCTTCACCACTGCACTATACTGCCTCAGTCAGATACTTTTATGGACAAATCAATTCAGAGCCAATAGATGCTTTCTACAGATCCCTGTACTCCAATAAAGAGCTCATCCATTCAACATTTATTGAGCACTGGCTGCCTGCCAAGCCCATCACTGAAAGACAGAGATCTTCACCCTATCTATCCAGGGGGAGCATCATTTCTGGAGGGACCCTGACTCTAAAGACAACTCAGGAAAGCACTGAAAGTGCTTTTTAAAAGTTGCAGTAATTCACAGAACAGGCTAAAAATATTATACTTTAGTCTCTCTACTGTCATCAACCCCTCAAAGCCTGATTGGGATAACCATCAACCTATTAAGGTAATATGCTCCACATTTTGAAGACTTTCTCATAGTATAGTAAACCACAGTGTGCAGCAAAAAAGAAATCCAACAGGCCCTCATCAGTCCTCAGTACTACCTATCCTAGCCCACGCTCTAATTCATTGCTACATAGAAGTAAAGGTTCTATTGCATGAACTAAAATCATAACTCCCTCCGCCCCAAAATACTGCACATCCCTTTTTGTATACATATGGGAACATACTTCCACCTCTAGGGAAGCTGGTGACAATTAGCTGGGACCTCACTGAGACACTAAGAGAGACTACATCAGATGAGGCTCCCGAGAGGCTCCATCTGTAGCAAATATTCAACCCATATTATCGATTACCTGGTAACTTTATTGATGTCTCTGTCTTCCCTTTTATACTGTCTCAGACAGTTGCTACCTCAGATTTTCCCTATGTAAACTACTCCACAAAATGTTCATCTAAATGTCTCAAGGTACTACCATACAGAAATTAACTTCAAAAATGACACCTAGTGTCAGATGGGTACTAGACTTTTCCGGATGATCACTTTGTAAAGAATATAAATGTCTAATCACTATGTGTACACCTAAAACTGATATAATATTGTATGTCAATTGTAATTGAAAAATAAATTTAAAAAATAATACCTAGTTAAAGACAAATTCTTATTTTTTCCTCAATGTATTATGTATATAAAACAAGCATTTGGAATTGATTATAGATGTAAGGCTCTCTTAATTTCACAATTTATGCACTGTTACAGGTCTGTTTGCACAAACATTTTAATGTAAGCCAAATCTTTC
Organism: Tadarida brasiliensis; assembly: GCA_030848825.1. Lineage (NCBI taxonomy): Eukaryota > Metazoa > Chordata > Mammalia > Chiroptera > Molossidae > Tadarida > Tadarida brasiliensis. The sequence continues at coordinate 54,576,097 of CM061273.1, forward strand.
TAGTTGGACACATGGAATTTATGCTCTGATATAGGAGGTCATGATTTAACATTAAGTACTTGTCATTTGTAACCTGCATTACAATTCACAAAGCAGCACAGTACTCAAGTGGCCCTCAGGGAGCTTAGAGAGGGGTTGGGAGGGAGAGACAATCAAATAATCAATGCAAGAGCTATGAAGGAACATGAATGGTGTCAAGAGATCATAGCCAGAAGGAGACCTGATCCATTTGAGTGTCAGTCATGGAAGTGTCCCTGGAACAAGTGGGAACTGGGTTGACATTTCAAGGATGAATCAAAATTGGCTAAGGGGTGGTGACATGGGCAGTACAGAAGAGACAAGGGACCTGAGGTAAGCACAGCCTAATGGAAGAATCCAAAGAACCCCCTTGGATATCATATAGGGTACACAGGAGAGGTGAGCAGGGACCAGGTCACGTAGGGCCTTAAAAGCCACACTGAGGAATTGGTCTTTATCCCAAGAGCAATGACGAACTGAAGGGTTACTGCATGTGGTCAGGAAGCAGCTTTGAAGGTGATCAGATGAACATTCTGAAAAGCTCATTCTGGCTGCAGTGTGAAAGCAGACTAGAAAGAGGCAAGAAGGTTCAGGAAGGTCAGTTAGACTCTTACAACATTTTAGGTGAGAGACAATGGTAGCCCAGACAAGGGAAGTGGCTGTGGAAATGAAAGGAGGGACTTGAGATAGAGTTAGAAGATGAAATGCATGGGACTTGGTGGGTAGGATCTAAAGTGAGGAAGAAGGTGCTCTTAAGGACAAACCTTAGGCTTTGGGCTTACAAGACTTTGGGCTTACAAGAAGGTCAGTAGTCAGTGGTCCCATTCACCGTGTCTAAGAATAGGAGGAACGGATTTAGGGGGAATGCAGTAGGTTCAGTTTGAGACTTAGAGTCAAACACTTGGTGACCTCCAAGGGGGGATCTCAGAGAGGTGTTGAAAACTCTGGTTCAGTAACTGATACTATTACATATCCACCCAGACAAGAGATTAATGGTTCCTTACAAATAACCTAAAACCAGTAGAAAGAGAACTTGTTGGATGATTAAATATTTTTTGTAGTCAGGAACTTCTAACAACACTGTGCAAGGAACATATATACTAAAACCATTTCAGAAATGTCTGCAAAAGTTCAAGTTTTTGGAATATATCTTTCAAGAGAAATTTAATTCCATCTACTATTCTACACACACACACACACACACACACACACACACACACACACACACAAATCCTTCAAACGTTGGCATACTAATTTAAACTAGGAAGCAAACAAGAAATGTCAAAATGGAGAAGGAAAAATAACTGTTTCCTAAAATGAACAGTGAGGGGTCTTTGCATCATCCGAACAGCTCACTTGGTTGGCACTAATTTACTCAAAATTTTGAGTTAAGAGTAAGAAAAGAGAATTCATTTTTACTGAAGATTTATGTCCCAGATACATCAACACACTCTTCATTTAATCCTCATGGCCCTATGAGACAGGAATTGTGTTTCCATTTCCCAAATGGGGAAACTAAGAAAGAGAAACGAAGAAACTTGCCTAAGGCATCATAACTAGTAAGGTCAGAAATGGAACTCAAACCAGTCTAGGCAACTCCCTTTACCAATACCCAAGACCAGAAGGGAAGAAGTACCTATTTCCTTGGTCCGAATGTTGGGAGTTTATTTCGAAAAGTTTTTTATGATCACCTGCAATTCTGCAATTACATTCTTAGCCTCAAGATAATTTTAACTTTTTTTTTCTCCTTTATTTTTAGAAAACTCTTTAAAAGTTAAAGTTGCCCGACTGGTGTGGCTCAGTGGTTAAGCGTTGACCCATGCACCAAGAAGTCGCCAATTCAATTCCCAGTCAGGGCACATAACCAGGTTGTGGGCCTGATCCCCAGTGGGGGGCATGCAAGAGGCGGCCAATCGATGTTCTCTCTCATCGATGTTTCTATCTCTCTGTCCCTCCTTCTCCCTTCCTGTCTCTCTAAAATCAATAAAGAAGAATATTTAAAAAACAAACAAACAAAAAAAAACACTTATTCTTATGACTGACTCAGAACTTATTTTCCTAAAGAAAAAATGCTGAGACAAATTTCTTGCCAGAACACAAAAGCTTAACAACTCAATGGTCAACCAAGGACTCTATGCATGCTAACAAGAAACATTACATATTCCTCACAAATGGCAACTATATGCACTATATAGAAATGGGACCACCCTGGTTAGTTTGGCTCAGCAGTTAGAACATTGGCCTGTGGACCAAAGAGCTGTGGGTTCGATTCTGGTCAAGGGCACGTACCTCGGTTGCAGTTCAGTCCCCAGCCCTGGCTGGGGTTGTTCGGGAGGCAACCAATTGATGTGTCTCTCTCACACTGATGTTTCTCTCTCTCTCTCCCCCTCCCACTCTGCCTGAAAATAAATGGAAAAATATCCTTGGGTGAGGATTTTTAAAAAAAGAAAGAAATGGGACAATATGCAATGAAATCATGATAATCAAAGAGAAAAAACACAAACTAGTAAGTACACTGATTATACAGTGTTTAAAATTGTAAATAAATGTCTGATATGCTAGACGTATATAGAGGTTAACCTTCCTCTCTAGAGATGCATGTACACACATGCACATACACATATACACACACGTGTGTGTATAAAGCTCTTTGTCAACACACGTTATAAAGTCTATTAACTCTCCAGGTACCTTAGCAGAACTTCTCAACTTGGCACTGCATGCCCACAGCCCAGCCCATGACACCCTGCACTGGCACAGGATCAGGTAGGCCGCTGGCTCATATTGGGCAAAATGGCTGAGGTGACACTGAAGAGGAGGAGGGTGGAGCTGGAGGTACATAGGAAAGAAGGGAACAAGAAGCAGGGAGCCTCAGGTAGAGGAGGTAGGCACCTGCTATAGTGGAAAGAACAGGCATTTCCAACTTACACTGGGAGCAAACCCCAGCTCTGCCCCTCCCCACCTGTGTGGCCTCAGGCAACTTACATAATCTTTTTGAGCTTCAGAAAGATTTTCACCTATAAAATGGGAAAAATAAATCCTGCTACCTCACAGCATCTGTGTGGGGTGAAAGGAGTTCTCCACAAGCCCCTGTACATACAAGCCCCTTGAATGACTAGTTCCCTTCCTTCCTTGACTGGTACAGAGTCAGTTTCCCGGTCTGCAAAGGGACAGTAATAATAGGATGTCATGAGGATTAAAGAAAGGTGTATGGCAATGGGTCTGTCAATCGCAGCCCTATACAAATACTGGTTATTAACATACCCTGGGACTATGGAGTAATGGAAATAACTGCAGGGCTGATTGACAGGTCACATGCGAAAAAGTATTTTGAACAGTGGCAGCATCACTGGCAGAAATGCATCACTGCTTCCTGAAAGATTGTTCTTAAACAATTTTGAGATTCATGCTTAAAAATGACATTCAAGAAAAAAGTCTTAAGCCAACAGCTGCAATCTTTCACCCTGTACCCAGACCCCAGAATTCTGGGACTCAGGTCCAAGCTGAGGTTAGCTGACCTCTGTCTGTGGTGACCAATCCAGGGAAAAGCACTCAGGTTGTCAGACCTGTGGAGTGACTGGTGAAGGGCAGTTCATGCATTTTAAAGACTGGGCATGCATACCATTAGTAAGCTAGGTTCAGTGGCGCAGCTCCAAACCAACCTGGAGAGCAGGGAGATGCTCAGTCTGCTTTGAAGCACAGCCAAGAGGCCAGAGCAACTTCATCCCTCCTCCTGTTCTTGCCGCAGGGAAACTGACAGTAAGAAAAAAACAGCACCGAACCAGATAAGGCTGGATCACTCTCTCAAAAGGTCACTGACACCAAAGTCCTGACTCCTCAAAAGGTCCTTCAAATTAATCAGTCAAAATCTCTGCAAAAAAGTACCACTGGCCCTGGCCGGTTTGGCTCAGCGGTTTGAGTGTCCGCCTGTGGTCCAGAGAGACCCGGGTTCGGTTCCGCTAAGGGCATGTACCTCGGTTGCAGTTTGTCCCCGGCCCTGGTTGGTCGCGCGGGTGGCAGCCACTCGATGTGTCCCTTTCACGTCGATGTTTCTCTCTCTCTCTCTCTACCTCTCTCTCCCTCCCACTCTATCTGAACAAAGAATGAAAAAATGTCCTCGGGTGAGGATAAAAGAAAAAAAGTACCACTGAATTCCAAGGTCCCAAAGATGATTATTAGTCCCCAAAATCTGGTATAGTTAAAATAATGGCAGGACTCAGCTCAAATGTCTGCCCCTCAGAAAACCCTCATGACCACCTCACCCTAAAAGAACACCCTACCCATCCCCTTACTCTCCTTCTTTTTCAGAACAATATTACACCTGACATTGCATTATACGGCTACTTACTTGTTGCCTGTCATCCCATAGAATATATGCTTTATATGGGCAAAAACTTTATTCACTGCTATATCCTCAATGTTCTACAGAGTAGGCACCTAAATGTTTATTGGTTGAATGAATGAAGGAATGAATACTGCATGTACGGAAATACCAGGGGGACACTCTGCAAAGTATGTGATTGTCTAACCACTATGCTGTACACCTGAAACTAATACAAAATAATAATGAATGTAAACTGCAACTGAGTCCAGCTGGTGTGGCTCAGTGGTTAAGCACTGACCCATGCACCAAGAGGTCTCTAGTTCAATTCCTGGTCAGGACACATGCCCAGGTTGTGGGCCCGATCCCCAGTGTGGGGCATGCAGGAGGCGGCCAATCGATGTTCTCTCTCATCGATGTTTCTATCTCTCTCTTCCTCTCACTTGTTCTCTCTCTAAAAAAGCAATAAAGGAAAAACAATTATTTATTTATTTATTTAATCCTCACCGGAGGACATTTTTCCATTTTTTGTTCAGATAGAGTGGGAGGAAGAGAAAGAGAGAGAGAAACATCGACGTGAAAGGGAGACATCGAGTGGCTACCTCTCACACGACCCAACCAGGGCCGGGGACAAACTGCAACTGAGGTACGTGCCCTTAGTGGGAACCGAACCTGGGTCTCTCCGGACCACAGGCCAACACTCTAACCGCTGAGCCACACTGGCCAGGGCAAAAAGTTTTTTTTTTAAATAAACTGCAACTGAAAAATAAAATTTAAAAACAGCGTTGCACATAATACTTAAGTAACCTGTTTATGTCCTCTTCAGAAAATTCTATCTAGTACAGAAGATAAACGTATCATTTACAGTTGAATATATTTTTAGAAATTGGGTATCTTAGCTGGAGTATGTAACATATTATAACACTACTGCTACCATTGCTACAATAAAATGAGCTCTAACTTAAAACTCAGATCATCTCTACTAACAGAATCCTTCCAGGGACATAAGCCTTCCTGATTGATGCCTGTGACCATGGTTCCTACCTCTCCTTGTCAAAGAACCACCTTGAATATTGTTATTTCTGCTGGGCAAATGCATTTCTTTTAGGTACTGAAATTCCATTCCAGCTGCTGTATCAAAGAAAAGGATCCTTCAAAAAAAGCGGGTGAGGGGGCTGGGGAGAGGTGGTTATTCCTAGGGAGTGGTAACTTCTTAGATCTTGATGATATAAATAAAAGCTCCTTTGCAAGTCACCAACTACCAGGGGTTCTGAAGTAGAAATCAAAGAGCTGTTGCCACCAACAGGACTCCAGGCTCTACACCTGTGGCTCAGGCTCTGCCTTTGCAGTAGAATCACCCCCACTCCTAACTTCTCTCAAAGGCTACGCCTATTGGAGAACGCAGCAGAGGATTTGAAAGCAGAACACACATCCAGTATATGCAGTTTTCACAAAGTACTTTCTTAAAAACATATATTCTCAAGTGGGAGAATTCGGAAATCACGTTATGTACAATAAAGCATGCAATGCCTCCTTTATAACTAATATAACAAGCAACTTACCTAACAAATGAATTTCAGGCTCTAAAAACCCACTAGGTCAAAGGTTATATATCAGTCTTTCTACTCTAAAGGGGAAAAGCATGTAAATAACCAGGGAAGTAAATGCAGAGTTGATATTGCTTTTTCAAATACACATAATAAAACTGCCCTCAGACAAGAAGGCCTTCTCCACCAAGTCTCTGACAGGAAATGCTGGGCCCCAGCTCCTGAGGGGAATGAGAAGCTGCACCTTCTGGAAACACTCCTCTCAGATAGTACAACTCTCAAAATGAGGCCTGGCTGCATGTTCAGCCCTGCTGCACCTTACTGTAGAACAGCCCACAATGTACATTGTCAAGCAAGCGCCTCGACCCTCCAGTGAAAAATGGCGTCTGCAAGAGCAGCAAACTCCTTTCTAATATTCTCTTTAAAACCCTGCATCTTACTATTTGAAATGAAGGGTTCTTAACATCTACATGCATGCAAGATTTGGTCTGTGTGTACATGTGTAGTTTTCTGAGGAGAGAATTCACAGTGTTCAGAGGCTCAGGGAGGTGTATGTCCCAAAAGAAGTTAAACACCACTCTTTTAAGGGCTGCAGGACTTTCTCCTTTGGGTTATTTCAGGAAACCAAAGTTTCTCAGAGCCGCCCTGGTGAGCAAGGTTTCTTTCAAGTTAAGAACTGTTTTGGAATCAAATACTTTTTCCAAGAACAAATACTAGAAAGCCAGAATACTAGCTGCTACACTCCTTTTGTGGGTGTGGATCCCTCACATTTCTCGGGCGCCCAACGACAACCTGCTGGACCGCACGGCTACACAGTCCCTGAAATCAAGATGGCAAGTCAGTGAGGTCTGCGCTTGGGATGTTGTTGGTTCTTGAATTTGCTTTGGACTCATGGATGTTGGCGTTTCCACAGCAAGGCTTTCACACTTCATAATAAGTTACTACTTTTTCTCAGAAACACATTATTTTATACAGCTTCCTAAGAAAGATCAAAATTAATGTTGAGTCTCCAATGCTTCAGTACATCACTCAAAACGCAGGGCACATCTCCACAGAAACTTTCTTCCCAGGCAAGTTTTTTCTTCGATTGAGCATTTGCACATTACATGTAACCCTTTAGTCACTGTTCCCACTGTTCTCTGGCTCCCTCAACAAACTGTGTCCCAGATATTTAAACTTTTTTCAACATTCTTTAAGAATTAATACATGTACATTTCCCCTCCCATTTTTCAAAATTCATTTATTTTGTTTTGACAAACTCTTGCTCTCTATGAGGTTTTTCTAATATGGAAATTTAAATATCATACAAATTTAAATATCCTATAGATTACATGAACTCTCTACGTCTACCACCCCTGGCTGCTGGACCTGCGGTAATCACACATCTTTTGTTTCTACAAGCCACTGAAAATCTCACTTTCACTTCCAGTCTACCCAGTTACCAATATTCTTTCACACCTATGGCAATTTTTGGTCTTTCTTCAAAAATGTGGTTAAAGGTACAAAAAAGAGAGGGTGAAAATGATTGTTTCCTGCTTGCTCCTCTGAACTACAATCTTCCTCTACCATTCCTTCTAAACCAAAGGTCCCATTATATTTGGAAAATAATCAGTTTTAGAAAAAGGTACCTTTATACTATTATTTCCAGAATGACTAGATGTACAGAAGGAGAAATTACCATCCACTGAAAAAATTGCAAAATAATTTCTAGCTCTATTTGCTATAATTTGACAATTCTATCTTAAGAGTCTAGAAAATGTACCATTGTGAGATGTCTTGAAGCCATTATCCTAACTGAAATCTATTTAAATGGAATAGTTAGTTCTTTTTCAAGTCACATAAAAGCACATATAGACCAGAGATCCTTCCTATTAAATCAGGGGATGGTATGCCTATAAAGTAAATGTCACCAAAGCAGTAAAGATTATAGCCTTCAAAATTCCTTAACCATTCATCATAGTATGTATAGTACTGATCTAGAGACCTTCAGATGCTGACATATATACACAATGGAGTACTGAACAATGATCCTTTAAAAAAAAAAAATCAGCCCTGGTCAGTGTGGCTCAGTTGGTTTTGTGTCGTCACATACACCAAAAGGTTGCCAGTGTGATTCCCAGTCAGGGCATATGCCCAGGTTGCTGGCTTGATGCCCAGTGGGAGGTGTGCGGGAGGCAGACAACCAATGTTTCACTCTTACATCGATGTTTGTTTCTCTCTCTCTCTCCCCTCCCCTCTCTAAAAATCAATAAAAATATTTTAAATTTAAAAAAAATTAAAGTCAGGAAAAGCAGACATTTTCTATTCATCTAGCTGGTTTTCACTCCCAAGTTTTTCTTCTCCACAGGTTTTATTGTTTTCTTTTAAATACACTGGACCTTTCACTTCTCTGTTTTCAAAGAAAAGAATATAAAATGGATAATCCCAAACAACTGACTTGGGAATACTCTGCATTTTTTGGTAGCTTCCTATTAAAACAGGTCGTGTTGGAGAAATGTAAACAGAATGGAGTGGAGTGGGAAGGGAGCCAACAGGCACAATGGGGGGCAAAGGGGAAGGTTTAAAGACTGGCAAGACAACTGACAGCCAACATCTTAACTTCCTCTGTATTTAAAATCCACAGTGCTGGCTCTTTATTAATTTTAGATGAATTTCACAGTAGGTTTTTTGTAATTACCAACCGCTTGCATTACTAGCTCATGAGGTGGCTCTATCAATTAAAAGATCTGGTTTCCTAAGCAGAGGCCTCCCAGATCACATGCTCACCCACGCGTGAAGGTGTGTGCTGCCAAGGGACTAATGAATCCTCAGAAGTAGCAAGAGAAGACCTTCCTCAAAACCCTTTCAGGACCAAATCCCTGACCCCCAGAGCACTGGGGGAGAAATTCGGAGAGGGGAAGAAGCTTACACTAGGAATGTGGAAGATGATCCTCTTTGAATGTAATTTAAATGTCTGCTAACAGTTCTATTGCAATAATGTACATTTGTCGCCAGCGTTGTCGTATATATTGGCCTGCCTCTGGAAGAATTAACTTTCTGAAAGCAGTAACTTCTGTATTTTCTGCCTCTGGCAAAAAATGGAATAAGGAATATAAAACAGAATCATACTTTCATGAGCAGAGCTCACCATCATGAGACACACATGAGGTCCATACGAAAAAGAACCGGTGACAGTGATGACAGATGTGTGTTCCTGACCAGTCAGAGGCTGCAAAACTTCTGGGCTGGAAGGGGTGAGTTGAGACCCACCCCCAGGCATTCCAGGGAAGGGCAGAATCCACCATCCAGAGTCACAGGATTGGAAGGATCAGGCCCCTGGGTCCTCTGTCTACCTCATGGTAGATAAGAATTACTAGACCTAACAGAAAAGCCAGTGACAGGGAACACACTAACTCAGAATGCATTAAGGGAGGGGGAAAAGGAGAAAAAGGAAGAAGAGAAGGCAGTATAAAAGTGATAAACCCAAGAAAAATGAAAAGAGAGGCCCTGTGAGAACTTGAGTGGGTGGGGGAAGAGTGTCAATCAGGGCATTGATCAAAAGGCACTAAGGAAACCAAGGAGAAAATATCCAGGCACAAGTCGCCTGGCTTGGAGGCCAAGTTTATCCAATGCTCTCCCACAAAGGATAACTTCAGTATTTGAGAAGGGAGAGAGGCCAGTAGGGAGGAGAGAGAAGGGATCCAGGGATAGCCTGGTATGACTGTGAAGAGAAGGAGAAGCCAGGCTGGCCTGCATGGACTCCCACCAGTCAGGAACCTGCAGTCTGTGCTCTACGTTCTTCCCCTACTGCTAATTGGTCCCTCCATTCTAAAAAGCTGGCTTTAAAGCCTGAAACATGAATCAGGAAGAATATATGTACCCCTATGTTCACAGAAGCACTATTTACAATAGCTAAGATCTGGAAATAGCCCAACTGCCCATCAGCAGATGAGTGGATAAAAAAGCTGTGGTACATTTACACAATGGAATACTATACAGCTGTAAGAAAGAGAGATCTCTTACCCTTTGAGATGACATGGAGGGACCTGGACAGTATTAGGCTAAATGAAATAAGCCAGTCAGAGAAAGATAAGTACCACATGATCTCACTTACTTGTGGAACATAATGAACAAAATAAACTGTCGACCAAAAGAGATCCAGAATCATGGAAGTAGGGGACAGACTGACAAACCTCAGAGGGATGGGGGCTGGGAGGGGTGAGAAGAGATAAACCAAAGAATGTATATGTATATATGCACAACCAATTGACATGGACATTAGGCTGGGGAAGGCAGGAGGGGAGTGGGAGTGGGAAGCAGGGGGTCAATGGAGAAAAAGAGGGGGACATCTGTAATACTTTCAACAATAAAAAATAAAGTACATACACAAAAGAAAAAATAACAATAAAAAAGTAAAAAGTAAAAATAAAATGCTGGCTTTAGAGCTTTTTAGAAGAGAGGTACAAGAGACTTTAGAGCTGGAGTTCTTCTTAACCTTTCTCTTTCAAGGGCTTTTTGAAAGCCTGATGACTATCAAAGACCTCACAGCCACCACCAAATGTACATACACAAGTACCATAAGATGTCAGTCAACTTTCGAGAAGACAGATTTTCCCTTCCCCCACCCAAGAACAGAAACCCTGACTTGAAGAACTCATTACACTGTTTTGAGTAAGAGGGATAGAGTTTTAATCTCCACCTTTTGGATGGTGGGTGCTGGTTTTGGGAGTCTGGACAGGACAGAAGAGGGAAAACAGGGTGAAGTCCTGCTCCAGAAGATGACAGTCTTCTAGTGCCTCCCAAAGCTTCGCTGTAATTTTTACTCCTGGTGCCAAGATCTTAATGGGAAAATAGCTGTTTCCTTTCTAGACACTCCACAAATAACCAAAAAATTAAAAAACAAATTAAAATTCCAAAACACACTTAAGTGCTTACTGAAGTTAAAAAAGAAAGAAAAAGAAAAACTGGCACAATGATTTATAAGGTATTAATCTAGGAGAAAAGAACCTAATTAACCATTTATAATTAATAATTTATCATGTGTAGTGCTATTCAAATAATACTTGCTTTAAGATTCTTCAAAGACCTTTCTTAACAGGAGTAGCAAAGTGAGTAAGGACTTCATTTGAGATTCACAGAAGGCTGACTTTCCCTGCAAGAGTCTGGACCTGCCCAGTGACAGTCCCCAAGCACAGCCACTGTCTTCTAAGCAAAGTCATCTGCTGAATTCTCAAGGGATCAATATATAACCAGTCTATAGTAACTCAATGTGGGGATGACCTATTTGATCAGCCTTTTCTTAAGCCTCAAGGAATCTGGCTTGAAATCATCACAGTGGTTGGATGAAGGTTTCTGAAGCCAGTTTCTGGGCTTCCTGCTTGTCCAACAGTGCCACTCCCTTAGCAATAGCATCACACCACTGTGAGTGTGATGGGTGTCCTACAATGACAGGCAGAAACAAAAATTGATAGGGCTGAACCACACACCTACCCCTGCTTTACTATTACAAAAACCTCTCATTCCCACTTTAAATTCCAATTTGGGCACCTGTATAAATAAACTCCTAAAATAGAAAAATGTGGCAAAAATCCCCCCAAGGCACCTTTTTTCCTTAGCTTGCTATAAAGCACCCTTCTCACTCAACATTAACCAATCAACAGTTCCCACCTGCTCTGTGCTTACTCAGCAGTGTTGGGTGAGAGGCTAGGGTACCCAATCTGGAGCATAGAAGAGAGCCCAGGAGAGCCCAGGAGCAGGAGAGCGTTTCTGGGAGGGGACATTGAAATTACTGGGTCAATTCTGACAGATAACACAAAACAGCTAAAATTCTTATCAGGCCACAGTAAAGTTAAGTTTTAGAAACAGTGAAACCTGCAATTTCTGGAAGACTTCTTCTAAGCTGTGTGTAAAAAAATATATGTGTGTTTTAGCCCTGGCCGGTTTTGCTCAGCGGTTAGAGCGTCGGCTCGCGGACCAGGGAGTCCCGGGTTCGGTTCCCGCTAAGGGCACGTACCTTGGTTGCAGTTTGTCCCCGGCCCCAGTTGGGGTCGTGTGGGTGGCAACCACTCAATGTGTCTCTCTCACATCAATGTTTCTCTCTCTGTCTTCCTCCCGCTCTATCTGAGGATAAATGCAAAAATGTCCTCAGGTGAGGATAAAAAATATATATAAATGTGTGTGTGTGTGTGTGTGTGTGTGTGTGTGTGTGTGTGTGTGTGTGTATTTTAAACATGCTTTATATTTTACTTTTCAAGATTAACACTCTGGCATTATAAATTCATATCGTTAGAAGGACCTCTTGACCATCTGCCCCAGAAAATTCTAGGTCCTGTACTTGCTACATCTGCTGCCAAAACAATTCTTATCACCTAATTCAGAAACTCAAGATATGTTTCTTCTTTCCATAAGATTTTCATACCACAAACCAGACCTCATGAAATAAAATTCACTTCAGGCTATATTTAGACTCTGCCAAACCACTCTCGATCACAGTCAAGCCTCACGACAAAAGCTAGGCTGACCAAATGAGCTTGGTCTCTGGCTCAGAGCATGATCAATAGTCATTTCTGTTGGGAGTTTCAGCTTTAAAATAAAATTAATGTTCCTGCTTTACTATTAACCTACCCCATCAGAATCGAGTAACATTCATCATATCCCCAGACATTAGCCTACCCAGGGAAATTGAAACTAAAGCAACCCCTTTCCCACGAGTGTTCTAGTACTCTGACTGATTTTCCACTCCGCTCTTGCCTCAGAACTTAGCCAGGGAAAGCAGCTCGACCTTTTCTGAGGACAGGTCCCTTCAGACTTCCTAACACTGGTATTGGATGGGAAACCAAGGAGGGCCCACATCAAATTAGTCATTTCTGTAGGCTAATCTTCAAGAGGTCATTTCTAACAGGCATCTGGATTCAAGGACACCAAGATGGCTCCTCTTGCAGCTTCCATGAGGAGCAGGTCCATCATTTATCAAAGGAAACAACAATATAAGGTAGAAGATGCTCAGCCCCGTGACTGGTGGTTAAGAGTAGGCGCTGTGGAGCCAGCCTGCATGAACCCGAGCTCTGTGCTTGTTCCTGGGCTGCAGTCACTGGCTCCCTTGCCCTCTGAAAGCTCTACCCCATCCTTACTGCCAACCAGCTTTTCCTTATTTGTCATCATTAGGTCCAGGCAGCACCACCCCCAACAACACACACACACACTTCCCTCTACCTGCTCTCAGAGGTAAAGTTATCAGCAAGTTAGGGTTAGAATTTACATGGTCCACTTTAAATAAAATTTCCCTCAAACATCTGTATGGTCTACTACACCTGCCAGGGGACCTCTTTTACAATCTGTCCATGAAAAAAAAATCAATGCCCCCTCAGTCTGGCAGGCAGAGTCCTACAATGACATAACTCCCCCTGCTCTTCCCATCGTAACTGAAATGTTTTCCATCAGTCTTCCATGATCAGGGCACACACCTCTCTCCTAGGGTTTTCTTTTGGAGCCAGATTTTTTTTTTTTTAATTTTTTTTCCTTTATTGATTTTAAAGAGAGAGGAAGGGAGAGGGAGAGAGAGATGGAAACATCGATGAGAGAGAACATCAATTGGCAGCCTCCCGCATGCCCCCCACTGAGGACTGGGCCCACATCCTGGGCATGTGTCCTGGCCGGGAATCGAACCGGCGACCTCTTGGTGCATGGGTCGATGCTCATCCACACCGGCCGGTTGGAGCCAGATGTACCCACACTACTTTGCTCTATTCCAATCCTACCTACCACCAGATCATATTTACCTGGCTGTACTGTTATGGTTTCCAGTGCACGGAGGCATTTAGTTGCTCACCCTTAGGCATGAGTTTACAGATACCTCCCCTCCCTCCCCTCAGCAGTGTTCTCAACCAGCTTCAGTGCTAACTTCTACTTGAGAGTTCCTGGGCACCACTAAAGCCACACAGGTCTCTATGATATATAGTTCTGCAATTTTCCTGTATATTTTTCTCTTCTGTACTCTTAATATTCAGCTTAAAACCTTCTTAACCAGACTTGCAAGTCTCCCAGAAAACACATCACTCTGGTCTTTAGGAAATATCTCCTCTCTGGTTATCAAAGTACCTGGTCTAGGGAACCAGTCCCTTCCTTCCAAAACAAAATAAACATTACCTAGAACACCAACTAGTGACATCCCATATCAGTTTTCAGAATCACAATCACACAAAAAATTTAACCACTATCTCTGCCTCAAGTCCTTCCTTTTCCTATTTAGAACTTCAAAGTTCCCCGTGAAGATCCAGGTGTCTATGAGTCCCTCCCCCAAGACAAGTGGCTCTCATGAGCACTGTCAGGCTCCTCTCCTCATCTAGAAGTTGGCCTCAGAAGAGCACAAATTTCCCCAGCTGCAGGATCAGGTCTAAACACAGCTGCCTTCTTTCTCCGGACACCAGGAAGCCTCTTCCCCACTAAGGTGCAACCAGAAATTCCTTCCTACTGCAGCCTAAGAAGCCTCTTTAGGGCTATTAACAAACACCTGGCCAACATACCCCCCCCCCCCGCAGGGGGGCAGAGTACTCTGGTTTATTAATGGCTCTGAAGGCAGTTGGGTAAGAGGGAGGAGAAAGAGACAAATATGAACAGGCAGAATCCCTTCCTCCTAGAAAGAGAGGAAGATGACTACATCCTTGACTGTGGGCTGCACAGGTTAAGACTCCAACCCTGAGGTCTCAAATTGGAGCCCCATGCTACCGATGACATACTTAGTGAGAAAATGATGCTTCCTGACAAGAGGGCCACCCTTGTAACTTGGTGGCAAAAGCCTTTCAAGGCTGGGTCAAGTGCACAGAAAATGCTTCTTTTGTAAGACAGCAACAACGGTGAAACCCCATGGACTCTTTCTTCCCCCTCTTATTTCCCTTCCTGGGCTATTCTACTCTGAAAACTATTCAACCCTGTTAATAAACACAAGTTTTAAATTTCATTTCTCAAGTTTCCCCTTGTTTTCTAGTGTGCTTGCATTCATTTATTCATTCATCACCCAACAAACATTTAAGAAGCTTGTGCAATGGGTCAGACTGTGCTAGGTACTGAGTACATAATGGTGAGCAAAATCAACAAGGTCCCTACCCTTGCGGAGGAAAAGGAAAAGCAGATGTCTACTAACAAATATGGTATAAGAAATGGTGAGAAGTGCTATAAAGGACCAGAGAAACAGACGGTGAGGTGAGGGGGTGGGGGCCATTTCCTGAAGAAGGAGTAGGTGGCTTAGTTCCTGAAAGGCTAGCTCCCTTCCAGTTGGGGATAGAAAAGTGCCTGGAAGATAATAAGCCAGGAGGAGAAAGGTGGGGGCCCAGGCAGAAGTAGAAGGTAGGAGGGGCTGGATCAAACAGCTTTTCAGAACAGGTTCAGAATGTGGCTCTTATATCAGGAGCAACAAGAAGCCTTCATAGGGTTTTGAGCAAGGAGACAACCACATGGTCATATTAGGAATTTTTAAAACCACTCATTGCAGTGGAGTTAACAGATTAAAAAGGAGCAGAAGTGGCTGTGGGGAGAGCAGTACAGCAGCAGCTGCTGTCTTCCAAGCAAAAAGATGGTCGTTTGGACTAGAGTGATGGCAGTAAAGTTGGAAAGACACCATTCGAGAGATGTTTAAAGATGAAAATCAACACTGCTAAGGCCTAAAGGCCAGCCTGCATTTTCAGTGAAGAGAAATGTCAATTTCCTCTAGCAGAAAACACTGGGTGTGCACACTCCGCAGCTCACTGGTATTAAATTTCCCTTGGCACTTATTTGTCAGAATTTCTAGATAAATTTAAAGCCATTCTCCTTATTTGCTCTTAAATCTATTCCTGAAAACTGTCATCCATTTTTGAAACATGTTTACCAAGCATCTATTATATGTTGGAGATAAAGAGGTGACCGAGGCCCTTGGCATGTCTCTTCTGAGCCTCTAAATCCTCCTGGCAGAGAATACAACTCTCAAAGCCGGGTCATCCTACCTCCTGAAACCTTCACATGAATCACTTAACAGACTCCTCTCTACCTCTCAGGGACAATCCACAATGCAACAAGCAGCACAAGCACTTTCCACTCAGGTGATTCCCTCCTCATTTCATAAGATCTTCAGCCCCAGAGACATGACATCTAATCTAACCTCTCCAGGTCTTTGAACCACCAAAACCTTGCTCTTACAGGAAGACCATGAACCCCAACAGGCAGTTCTTCCTTCTATGTAATCAAACTCCTTTTCTCTAAAAGGCACGCAGTTCAGGAACTACATTTGAATTGTGCTCTTTCATTTGTTGGTGAAATTAGCTTGTGCTGGATTCCATCTTATCATGGAGGCTGATAGTTTTATAAACCCTGGGGCTACACTGTCCAATGTGGCTAGTTAAATGAAAATTAATTAAAATTAAAACATCAGTTTCTCAATTGCACTAGTCACATTTCAAATGTTAGTCATGTGGCTAGTGGCTACCAGACTGACAGCGCAGATATGGCACACTTCCAACATTACCGAAAGCTCTGTGGGACAGAGTTCCACAAAGTCATTACCACAGGGTCTTACATAGTTGACTTGAATTTTCACTTATGAAAATACACAAAAGCTTAACATAAAGAGACTTTCAACATATTAACTGTGTTCTCTTTGATTTTACAAGTAAATGTTATCATTTGAACTTAAATTAATAGATACCAGCAATACTGTTTTTTAGTCTATTTCATAGTTTGGGCTTTGTGTAAATTTCATTTGCTAGGAATGTTTGAAAATAACCTTGTGATTTCTTGTGGAGAAGAAAAGGTCCACGATTTTACAAGTCATTGTGTATAGAGACTGTCATACTTTCTTTAAATTTTAAATCCTCACCTGAGGACATACTTTTATTGATTTTAGAGAGTAGGGAAAGAGAAAGAGAGAGAGAGAAACATCAATGTGAGACGAAACAACAATCAGTTGCCTCTTGCACACACCCTGACACAGGATCAAACCGGCAACCTGGGTATGTGCCCTGATCAGGAATCAAACCCATGACCTTCTGGTTTGCAGGACACACCAACCAACTGAGCAACACCAGCCAGGGCTTACTTTTTTTTTTTTTAATGTTTTTATTGATTTTTTAGAGAGAGAGGAAGGGAGAGAGAGAGACACCAATGTGAGAGAGAAACATCTATGGGCTGCCTCCTGCACGACCCCTGCTGGGGATGGAGCCCGAAACCTGGGCACGTGCCCTGACCTGGAATTGAATTGGGACCTCTCAGTCCAAGGAAAAATGCTCAATCCACTGACCCATACCAGCCAGGCTAGAGCTTACTTTTTTAATACATACCCTACACACTACCCAATACTTAGTAAACACATAGATTATTTAGTAAATACATAGATTAACTGAAAGCACTATTTAGTAAACACAAAGTCAATATTTAGTAAATACACAGATTAACTGAAAGCACTCTAATTTTTTATGCCTGCTTTTCATTAGCAAGTCTATAAAAGGCTTTCAAGAAATGTTCATTTCAGATTCTGAATTTCAACTAACACCAATCCTGCAATTTGCATTATGCAGACATTTTTTTCTCTAGGACCACATCTACCATATGTTTTCTACTGTGAGAGAAAAATCCACCAATGCTTCAAATGTGGAACTATTTTGGAACAAAATTAGCAAAATGTCAATAATCATTGAAACTGAATGATCATTACATGGAGTTCATTATATTATTATTAATTTTTGTGAATTTAAAAAATGTTTCCAGCCCAGCCGGTGTGGCTCAGTGTTTCAGTGTCAACCCATGCACCAAGAGGTTGCTGATTCAATTCCCGGTCAGGGCACATGCCCAGGTTGTGGGCCAAATCCCCAGTGGGGGGCATGCTGGAGGCAGCTAATCGATGTTCTCTCTCATCGATGTTTCTATGTCTTTCTCCCTCTCCCTTCCTCTCTCTAAAATCAATAAAGAAAAAAATATTAAAAAATAAAAAATGTTTCCAGAATAAAAGTTTCTTTTTTAAAAAAGAATGAATGCAATTATATATATATTCCATCAGTTCTAAAAAATATGCTATAGAATAATTATTAACTTTGATATAGCTAGGTTCATAGTATTTTAGTGAACATCCAGACATCCAAGCCAAGCCAAAGAACCAAAGCCAGTGATTCATTTTATGATGTTCTTTTCCTGTGTGATCCCAAGGTGTGGTTGTTCCTCCAGGTGACAAAGCACTACATCAAATTACACTGGAGATGGGGTTCATGTGGGTACTTCACATAGCAGCTCTGAGTCACCATGTTTGATCAACTGGTAATAAGGCCACTGACCTCTGCTTCCTCTTATCAGAACATAAGGCTAAAAATCTACCTTCCATAGCCAAATACTAAAGCAAACAACTGCAGGAAGGAGCAGAGAATCAACTGCTTCTGATCCACCCTTGCTCAAGGTGGGCACTGCACCCACTGGCTCTCCCCAAATACAGCTTATTACAGACTGTCCAACACCAAGCTACCTTAGAATCCCTCCAGCGGACAGGCATTTTAGCCATCTTAGTCTTACCTTCAGCCCTACGGTTACTTTACACATGGAATGATGGAAATGCTGACCAAGAACAGAAGCTCATCCACTCTAAGTCAAGTTCCCCACTGCCTGAGAGTCAGCAAACCCTTATTCACAGCCCTCCCTGTACATGCCAGGCACTGCTCTTGGGTCTTTGGGGACACTAGTTCATGCAATTCTCACAGCCACTCGGAGGTGGGAAACTGAGGCACCAAGAGGTTAAATTCCCAAGGCCCCTCCAGCAGTGTCTGGCTGCTGAGCTTCAGTTCTTCACCTCTATCTACCCTGTGCTGCTCTTCCTGTGACATGCCTGTCTTTCCTATCTTCACCCCTCTCCCTCTGTCTCTCCTCATCGCGGCCATATTTTCCACATGTTGCTCCCTCTCTTGAAATGCTCTTCCCTGCACTCCCAGTTGGTGGCTCCTTTCCTTTATTCTTTCTCAGTACCCTTTTCTTTTTCTTCAGAGGAAGGCGATTTCACACTTATCACAATTTAATATATATAATGCATATGTTTGTTGACTTATTTATTGCCCAGGCTAGATAATGTGCTATGTGATGGCAGGAACACACCTGTTTTGCTCCCCAGTAGATTTCCAATGCCAAACACAATGCTTCACTCCAGAAGACGCTTACATTTTTGTTGAAAGACTGATAATCATTCTTCAGTCAGTGCTTTCAGTGGAAAGGTTTTCAAATTCTCTATTTCAAGCCCCAAATGATAAATATAACCAGCTTTAGGAACACTGCCTAAAAGACAGCATTAGATATAAAAAAAAAAAAAAAAGATTAAAAATTGAATAAGAGAACAGGCCAGCTTATGTCAGCTTTAACTAACAAAAGAGAAATGAAACTCTTATAAAATGCATATTGTGATTCTGAAAGGTTACTTGCAGGAGCAATCCAAGGGGTGGATTTAAATCTCAAATCCTAAATAAGCTTATGACTAAAGAGAGCTCCTTCTGCCTGTGCTGTTCTCAACTGTTAGGATAAGCTGCAAGGCACTCAGTTTGTTACTTCCAATCATCTTCTTAGGAGTCCTTAGAACAAACATCCAGGCAAACCCAATAGACAAAGGCTACGGGTTGTTTCAAAGCCCACCCACCTTTCCCATCCCACCACCAGTTTCAACACGGAAAGGTTAGATTCTTCCTGAAACAGTCCCACTTACACTCACAGTGACCTAGCCTATCGCTTTTGTTCACCAAAGAGAAAATTTCCTTTCAAGGACTCAAGTCTTCTGCAACCTCCATAAGGGTTATTCATTAGGTTTGGCAAAGATCTCCCAATACACAGCAGATGTCCTGACTGAGAACTCAGAATTTAAACAGGTGCCAGTACATAATAAAAGGCTTAGAATTTGTGACCTCAAAGCAGGGTGAATCTTACCTTTTATTTATTTTTTTCTTTATTGATTTTAGAGAAAGAGGAAGGGAGAGGAAGAGAGAGATAGAAATATCGATCAGAGAGAGCATCGATTGGCTGCCTCCTGCCTGCCCCACACTGGGAATTTGGCCCATGACCTGGGCATGTGCCCTGACCAGAAATCGAACCAGCAACCTCTTGGTGCATGGGTTGATGCTCAACCACTGAGCCACACCAGCCAGGCAGGAATCTTACTTTTTAAACTGGGATAACTTCCAGGATGCATGAGTTGAGAGGATTCCAAGATGAGGCAGGGTCCACCTGAAACAACCTTAGAACTCGTACTGGGGAGCAGCATAAATAAGCCTGAGTTCTAGTCCACCCACAAGCCCTTGTCCTTGCTCTCTGAACTTGGACAAGTTACTTAACTTCTCTGAATCTCAATTTCCTCATCTTAAAATAAGATTGATAATAGTATCTACTACTCATAGGGGGATGTGAGGATTAAATAGGATAAATAAGACAACAGGTGAAACCCCCAGGACTGGAAGGTCTCTTGATGCCAACTCCAGTGCTCTCTCTACTTGACCCAATACCAGTCAAGGACTTCTGTACTTTCATGACTCCTAGCATCCTTCTGATTAATGTCTCATGGACATTTCACACAATGCAATTAAGCATCATAAGCAGTTTAGAAAGGGGCAACACACGATCTTCTATATAACCTTGACATGCTTTAAAATTCACATGTAAGAGTATTCACATCAGCATAGGATTCCAATCTTCTTATAATGATATTTATTTTTAACTTGGGATTTAAAGTTAACAAAGACCTTAATAAATAGGCAGGACAAAGGGAGCTGTCTGTCCATGGCTCGTTAGCTCCTGAAGTTAATGCTTCTCACGGGGACAAGAGTCAGCCAAAGGACAGAGCTCCACGCAAAAGGGAAAATGTTCCTCTGGCCCCCAGATCATGGATTACTGCCTGGGCTCTGAGTGGCAAATCTCACCAGATGTTCCCCAGAGCCACCTGCCAGTTAACCGTCCGTTCTGTCATCCCACAGCATCAACTGTTACTAGGTGCTGCCTATGTGCCAGATACATGAGTGACTTACTTCATGGAATCCTCACAACTACCTATAAAGAATGTACTACCAGCGATGTCTCTCTCTCTCTTCCCCCCCGCTTCCTCCCTTCCTCACTCCCACTCTATCTAAAATAATCAATGAAAAAATATTCTCAGATGAGGATTAAAAAATAAATAAATAAAGTACATAGCCTTTAGCCTGGCCAGTGTGGTTCAGTGGATTGAGCGTCATCCCATGGACTGAGAGGTCTCGGTTCCATTCCGTCAGGGCACATGCTCGGGGTTGCAGGCTCAATCTCTAGGACGGGGTGTGCAGAAGGCAGCCAATCGCTGTATCTCTCTCACATCGATGTTTTTATCTCTCTCTCCCTTCCTCTTGCTCTAAAAAAATCAATAAAAACATACTTAAAAATAAAAAAAAAGAATGTACTACCACAGCTCATCTAATCTAAGACCAAACTGATTGTAAGACACCATTATTTTATGTACAAAAATGGGAAATCACTGACAACTACAACTGTAAGACTCCACAGATTATAAGACACTTTTTTCCCCCATAAATGTTAAGATGAGACAAATTGTACGGTCTTAGCATTGCTGAAATGTGAATACTGTTCCCATTTTACAGATAAAGAAACTGATATATAGAGAGAAAATAATTTGCCCAAGGTCACAGTGCTGGTAAAATGGAACCATTGGGATACAGACCTGGTAAATCCGATCACTCTTCACAGCAGTAAACTCAAACTTACCCATGGTCACATGATTTACTAAGAAAATGCACCAGGTAGAGCCCTGCCCAATGTGGCTCAGTGGTTAGGCATCATCCCATGTACTGAAAGGTTGCTGGTTTGGTTCCCCGTCAGGATACATGCCCAGGTAGTGGGTGTGCAGGAGGCAGCTGATCCATGTTCCCTCTCACATCATTGTTTTTCTCTCTCTTCTCCTCTCCCTTCCTCTCTCTCTAAAAATCTATTTAAAATCTTTAAAAAACAATGTACCAGGTAGAGAGAAAGGACATGGGATGCTAATTCTTGCTCTACCATGAGCACATTAACTGCAGCAATTCTCTAAGCATCTCTGAACCTGACCTTTCACATGTCCAAAGAAGACACTGTGCCAGACTACCTTGAATAAACTGCTGTTCCTCTTCTGGGAAAAGAAACATGCTCTAAAGGAAAAAGCACGTTTTGAAATCATAAAGTCCCAGTAGAAATTCTTGTTCTACCATCTAACCAGCTTATCAATCTGGGCAAGTTACTGAAATGCTCTGCGCCTCAGTTCCCCCTTCTATAAAATGAGGCTAGCTCCCTTAGGGGGCTGCTCAAAGGCTGGAGAGGAGATGTATGTATGTATGTATGTATGTATGTATGTATGTATGTACGTACGTACGTACGTGTGTGTGTGTGTGTGTGTGTATGGGAAAAGTAGTACATGGCAGACCTGGACTTCAGCAAATGCTCTCTTTTCTAAACTAGCTACCTTCTGCTTCTGCTTTGGGACAGAATCAAAGAACAAACATTCCCTGTGACCTCAACAATTCCCAAGGGGGACCATCAGGAGAGAATGAGGATTAGACAGAAGAAAGTAGACCCTGAGGGATACTCAGGCAAAGAAAATGAACTGGAAGCATCTGGAGGACTGGGACACTATTTGTTTAATGAATTTCCAAACTTTTGAATAAATGAATTGATAGTGAAAAGGGGAAAAAAAGAGAGATCAGGAACTCAACACACATGAGGATGAAGACAGTTCTACACCAAACCTAACAGAAAAACCAGTCTTTGAATATTCAGTTTGATACCAAAAGTGATCTACAACAAGAAGAATTTCCCTGTTGCTCTCTTTTTTTTTAAATCCTCACCCTAGGATATTTTTCCATTTATCTTCAGATGGGAGGGAGGAAGGGAGAGAGAGAGAGACATCGATTAGTTGCCATTCACAGGACCCCAACCAGGACCAGGATGAACCGCAACCAAGGTACATGCCCTTGGTCAGAATCGAACCCGGGACTTTTTGGTCTGCAGGTCGATGCTCTAACCACTGAACCAAACCAGCCAGGGCTCCCTGTTGCTCTCTTTTGTTCTTAGGTTAATATTCTATGCATTTCTCCCTTCTGTTTCCTCGAAAGCTTCAGAAAACGAGAGCTTCTGACTTGGAGGGAAGGTAAATCATAAAGCCCGTAGAAACAAACTCTTAACCCATTTTTTTTCCTTCATTATACCCACAATGCTTCACAATTTCTGGCACACATATCTCAATAAAGATTAGTTGAATATTTTTTACTACAAGCAATTTCTTTTTGACCAAAACTCCAAAACATCCTATACATTTATTCTACCTAAAAGCCTAGTCTTTCCTGCTTCTCCTCCAGACACATTCTAAAACATAATTGCTAATTAACAAATAATACTCTTGGTGTATGCTATGTCTCCAATCATCTAACACAAGGTGGCTCCTCAACCCTCAACAAGGCCCAGCACACTCAGTCCACCAAACTCTTGCACTTTCCTTTCCCTCTCCTCTATCCCAGCCCTTACGTTACTTGTCAGTTGTCTCATTACCACCATCCTCTGATCTGAATCAGTTTGTTAATCTCCTTCTTCTCAGACACAGAACCTTTTCCTGGAGATAAATGTGCAAGCAAGCTCAGTTCACCCAGAGCCCCTCCACACCCCTGCTTCAAGCCTTCACTGACACTCCCAGAGAGCCCCTGTGAGAGATACCGCAAAAATCCACTCTGTCCCCAGCACCTCAGCAGGCTTGTTTTCCATAAGTTTAGACCAACTACCAACTTCTGGAAGGATTTTAAAGAATACTGAAGTAGTTTAAGGGCTGGGTAAGAGCGAACAGAAATGGCAGTTTCACACTTCTAATACTTCCTATGACATAAGCTTCACTGTGTCACCAAGCTCTGAACCCACACACCTGGACTCCTCAAACACTCCCTAACCCAGAGCTGAAGGATCCTTTGCTCCTCCGTTTTCCCTTACTGGTTTCCATATAAAAGTCACTCATTGTTTACCTTCCAGCTTACATCTGGCTCCTGACAGGACCCCTTTAAGTCCTTTGATGAAAATCATCAAAACACGCAAGAGGCTGGTTCCCATCAATTCTTGTGCGGAGCAGCCATGGTGTCAAGATGCGGGACTTCGAACATAAATATGGCACCACCCCTGCCTTCAAGGAGCCCACGCTGTTCCTCCAACTCTAAAAGAGCATGTCCTCCCT
Organism: Tadarida brasiliensis; assembly: GCA_030848825.1. Lineage (NCBI taxonomy): Eukaryota > Metazoa > Chordata > Mammalia > Chiroptera > Molossidae > Tadarida > Tadarida brasiliensis. The sequence goes on from CM061273.1 coordinate 54,600,170, forward strand.
GTGCAGTGTCTGTGAAATGGAGTGACAAAGTACTTCATAGCTTTGATAAGAGAGCGAGGGTGTAAACAGACTTTGCCGTTACATTTAATGCCCTGTAACCATAACAACCGATGAAGTAACCATCAACCCACAGAGGGGCTAAGTTTTCCAAAAGCCTTTTTCAATCGGTGAAACTCCCCTGCACCAACTCCAGCGTCAGCCGCGCGTTCTGGGCAGCGTGCGCGGTGCAGCTGAAGTCGGCGGTTCATTCCCTCGCCCGGTCCCACCGGCTCCTTCGTGTGCTCACCAGCGGCCACAGCCTCCACCGTCACACCCGCGCTCCTGGGCAGGACACCTGGCGTTAGGCCTCAGCCCAATGTCACTTGTTAACCTTCCGATCCCTGGCTTTTGGCACGCCGCTGTCTCCTGTCTACGGCACGCAAACCAGCCCACGGCCACCCGCGATTTCCAGGAGTTGCAGAAAAACAACCCGAGGCGCCAAGAGCCTCTGACAGATCCGCGGAAAAGTAACTGCGGTTCTCGACTTCCAAGCATTCCGCGACGTGGGCAAGGGGGCGGCAGGAACCCGGGGCCCCATTCATAAAATTACAAGCTGTTTTCCCAGTTTGCGTGTGGACGGTTCTCCTGGGCCCCAGCCGAGCCCGGAGCCGGGAGCCCGCGGACTGCAGGCTAGAAGGACTGGACGGCACGTCCGGCCGGGGTCAGCCCACACCGCCCACACCGCCCCCAAAGGAAGGAAGGGTTCGCCGGGGGGTGCGTCGCGAGTGGGCGTCCGCGTCAACCCCCGGGCTGTGACAGCAGGACAGGGCCCTCGGGGGCCCGAACGCTGCGCCCCGCCGCGCCAACGGCCGCTGGCCCCTGAGCGTACCCAGGACCCTGCGGGGTCGAACCGCCCCCCAGCCCGGGCCTTCTCCGCCAGCCCTCCCTCCACAGCCCTCCTGGCTCCGGGCGCGCTCACCCCGAATCCGCTGGCTGCCTCATTGTACTCCGCCGGCGTCCGTACTCCGCGGCCGCCTAGGCTCCGGCTTCGTCTCGGGCTCCGGCTGCCGTGCTGCCGCCTGCCCTACCCTGGGCACCGGCCGCCCCGCCCCGCCCCGCCCCGCCCCGCCGGTGGACCAGCCCCGCGCCCGCGGCAGCCGCCACCAACCAGAGAGCGGTGGGGGCGGAGCAGGCCGCGCGCCAGGCCCAGCCAATCCAGCTCCTACCTGTGCGCCGAGGAGCGGCCGTGGAGATGGGCGGGCGATTGGTCGGGTCTGTTAAAGGGGCTGCCGCCCACAGAGATGGGGGAGATGGGCGGCTGCAGGGCTACTTGGAGGAGTCCGGGGTGGGAAAAGTAAGAGCTTTTTTTCTCTCCCAGCCAGCCTGCAGCGCTTTTCTCGGCTCTTTGCACTTTAAGTCCCTTGTCCTGCAGCCTAGCAACAAGTGGAAACAGAACTAGATCCTGCCTGGGGGAGAAACTGAGGCTCCGAGAACTAAGAGTTTGCCGCTGGGCAAATCCACTCAAATTCGGGTTTTAGAGAACCGTCAGACACAGCTATCCCCGTCCAATCCCAGACATTGGCTTTAAAAGGAACATTCTCAGCCTCACCCTGGAGGATTTTAACGAGCAGATTCCTAGGTCCCGCCCCAGAGTCGCTAATTCTTTATGTGTGGGGTGGGACTGGGGGAAATGTGCATTTTTCAACACCGCTCCCCCGAGGTGATTCCGATGTACTTGTTACAAGACCCACACTCAGGTATATATTTAAAGTCCGTTATCATAATGAAATTCAAATTCATCCGCCAAAAATAAAGCTAAACTCTTTTTTATTCTCAAAATAACTAATATAGTTGAGAGACTTGCGAGTTGGGCTGGAGGACATCTACTGAGAAATTCGGAACAGTTCCCTGAGTGGGTCACGCTAAGAACTGAATCTGAAGGGCTAGGAGGAAGCAACAAGACAGTCTTGTTCCCTGACTCGTGAAACAGTGCTTAAATCTTAATGACAAACACACCCTTCCTCAATGCCATCACCAGGCCCAGTCATAATCCTAGGAGGGTGTCTTGCCCTTCTGGAACTTCATTCCAATGCCATCAAGCTCTGCCCACCTTGCCAGCCACACTCCTCTCTCCACCGGGGTGTGTCAGACACACATCTGGTCCAGAAGTCACTGACCTCAACATCAAGGTCAGCTCCCTTCCACCCAGCCCTTCTACAAGGAATGAATGGCTCCACACAACAGCCCATTTTTTGCTGTGATTATCTGATGGGTGCTGTGTTTGCCAGGGACAGCTCCGCACACATTGATCAGCCTTGTCAGGACATTGTGCTGGGATCTCCATTTGCCAACCATTGGCCTTCCCAAAGGAAAAGGAACTCTTGTCTCAGCAGGAGAGGGCTCCAGTCTGGAAATGTGCATGGAGGGCAGTTATCAGTGAAGGAAGAGCCCAAAACTCTGCTCAGCTACATCTTTTTTTTTTTTTTAATTTTAAAAAAATAAGTTTTTATTGATTTTTAGAGAGGGAGGAAGTGAGGGGGGGGGAGAAACATTGATTGGCTGCCTTCTGCGTGCCTCCCAACTGGGGATCGAGCCTTAACCTAGGCATTTGCTCTGACCAGGAATCAAACCGGCAACCTCTTAGTGCATGGGTAGACACTCAACCACTGAGCCACACCAGCTGGACTGCTCAGCTACATCTTTAAATCTCCACCTCAGGAGGAGGAGTGGGCATAGGCCCTTAGGTTCTACCACTGTTAAGGGTCCTTGGAAGCTGGCAGTGTGCATCTGAGAGTACCCACTCACCTCCTTGCCCATGCCAAGCCCTAAGTAATTATTAGATTAATTAATATACTCTGAACCTCACCTCAAACTAGAGGCCAATAAGACTCAATAATGAACACTTAAAAAGAGCCCTTCTTTTCGAAAAGTGAGAAATTTGAATGCTTTGAAAATAAATGAACATATAACATAATAATATTAACACTGCCTACCTATTAAGAGGTTGTTATGTACCAGATACTATATATCAAGGCCTTTGTACACATTAATTCACTGAAACCTTACAATAACCCTGTGTGGTAGGTATGAGTGTTATTTTCTTCACTTTACAGATGCAGAAACCAAAGCTCAGAGAGGATAGTGATGTGTCCAAGATCACAGCATTCATGACCTCAAGGACCAGGCTTCTCCTAACTGCTCTGCTCCAATGCCTGTCACAATGCCCCTTCTTGCTGCCAGAAACAAGATGGATAACTTCAAAAGGCAAAAGAAGCAAATATCACTAATCTTCATCAAAAGACAGTGTAATATAGGAACACTGCCTTGAAGTTTAAGTTCCATTGCTATAACTTATCATTTGTTTCACCTTGAACAAGTTATCTAATTAAATCTCTCTGAGCCTCATCTGTAAAATGGGATAATAACAATTCTGCTTCTTTGGGCTGGCATGAAAATAAAATCAAATAAAGAAAATATATATGGCCCGGCCGGTATGGCTCAGTTTTTGAGCATCGACCCATGCACCAAGAGGTCACCAGTTCGATTCTCTGTCAGGGCACCTGCCCAGGTTGTGGGCCAAATCCCCAGTGCGGGGCATGTAGGAGGCGGCCAATTGATGTTCTCTCTCATCGATGTTTCTATCTCTCTCTCCCTCTCCTTTCTTCTCTCTCTAAAATCAATAAAGAAAAAAATATATAAACTTTGAACTTACAAATGAAAAGAGTGATTTTAGAGCTTGGCATCTGTGACTCATTATGGTGACCTGTGGCAACAGTCAGGGATTGTGTTGCTAAATTCAGGTATTGAGCAAGATTTCTTATTTTGTCCCCCAGATAGTTGCTCTACATGTACAACAAGTACAAAGTGAACTAAATTTTTCCACCTACAGTAGAGGTAGAAGTCATAGAAATTCAAGCCCAATTTATTACTCTGACATTTGCTCCCTCCCATTTCCCCCAACCATCACCCCAGTTTCTCTCACAACCCAGGCTTCAGCTTAAGCCTACATAGGTCCTGGTATACTTGAATTATTCCCAATTATGACATTTCAAGATAATCCCTATTTTCTCATGAAACTAAACCAAAAAATGCTCTAAGATTTTTTAAATTAATTAATTTATTTTTGTTACAGATGTTTCTCCTTTTTCCCCCACAGACACCCTCCTCCCTATTCCCCACCCCCACCCCAAGCACTGCTCTAAGATTTTTAATGCAATTTTTTAACACTGCTTTGCACGTTTGGAGGGAGAAGCAGTTATGAAGTATGAAAAAAAGAAGTTGATCCACCTGTGCATCTAAAAAAAAAAACGTTGGGAATCCATTGTGCCACAAGCTGCACCATTAATGAGCAGTCACTGAGAGCTTAGTAAGTATCAGGCGGTGCGGTACTGGGGATAGAAATGAAAGTACTTGTACAAAGAAAAAAAAGCATAAACATGGTGAACTTTTAGCATTAGACCTAGTAGAGAAAGACCAACAAGTTGATAGACCAGTATAGGCTTCCACAAAAGTAAACCCAGGAGCTATGTGGCACAGAATAGGCACTTATAACCCCTGGAGAATCCCAATAATATTTTAGAGGTGGCCAGGTGAAGGCTATTAAGAAGAAATCAGAAAGGTGGTAAAAACCCAAGTAAGATGTTGTCACCAAAGGAGAATAGATTGGTGCAACATATGCCTCAGAAGCATCATATGCCTCAGAAGGGTCAAGTTAGAAGAGGTCTGAACAGTATACCTTGGGATTTAGAAATGAGGTTATTGGGGTCATGGACCAAAGCAGTGTAGGTAGGGCTGGAAATGCAGAGGCTCCGTAGAGCTGGGCTGAGGAGAAGAGCTAAGACAAGAGAATAAAGAGTCAGGGTGGGAGAGGAAAGGGGACAGGGTCCCAGGAGGCCCAAGGGGACAGAGGATTTGCCAGGGCCAGAAAGAGGGTCTGCTCTTACACCATGAAGAGGTAGATGCAGATAAGAATGGTTGTAGGTCTAGATTCATTCATAGGTCAAGGACAGGAAGTTGAGGAAATTCCTTCCTGTTGGCTTCTATTTTTTTAGCTCTAAAGTGAGAGGCAAAATCATTTCTTGAGAGTGGGTGAGAGGTGATAACAGCAGCTTTGAGGGAAACCAAAAAATGGGAAGAGCCACTGAGAGAAATGAAAGAAGGAGCTGCCAGTTTGAGGGGGAGAATTCTGGGCAGCCCTTTGGGACCCAGGACCACAGAGTTGGATGGATGGTTATCCAGGGCTCAGAGGCTGCATCCAGATATGGAGAATCCAGACTCAGGAATTTACAGGGTCAGAAATGGGAGAAATACAAAACAGTTTGGGGTACTGACAATGGGGCAGGTTGATCATGGGTTCTATGTTGGATGGAGATTCAAGGAAATCCAAGGAGGAGGGGATGGAAGGGAGGTAATGTGGGAGCAGGAGAGAAGATCCAGATTTTGAGTCCATTCAGAGTGGGATAGGGGAGGCAAGGTTTTCACAGAAGAACAATTGTGAATGATGATAAGGTCAGGTGTGGCCATAGAATTGGAGTTCCTAAAGACACTCAAGTCCTGGGTTTTCCCCCTTCCCCGGTTCCTTATGGAGAATAATCAGAGACTGTGCAGCCCCCAGCCCTTTCTGTGGATTCTGCCCCGGGTGACTCTCTGAGATGATGGGAGTGGGGAGAACATCATTCTTGGCAAGCTTTCCTTCTAAAATAAAAACCTGTTAATAATTGGAAGGACTGCCACTATCACTGAGACATGAGACATCTCTTGTCCCCACCAGAACACATCACCCCTTAAGTAGCAGGCGTGGCAAGGGCTACTTAAGGTACATCTTTGAGGACTTTAGGGAAGGACACCTTTCAGAGGGCTGACACTCCTGTGGATAATTCCCGGCCATCACGGAGCAGCAGAGTGATGCTGATTATTTACTTTGCTAGTTAACACGTGAGACTCGAGGTATTAAATATAAATGTCTCAAAGCTCTGTCATTCTGAGTGCCAATGAGGACTGATGGCTCCTCATTGATGTGGAGCGGAGCCAGAATTTCTAGGCAGAAAGACTGACATTTACCTCCCTGCTTACTCTATGCCTTGCCTCTTGGGGGCCCTTCCAGTGCTCTGCACAGAGAACGAATACACCATACAGCAGTTACTTGCTCACTTTATCCCTATAATCTTAACATCATCCACCATCCTTGCTGCCTTCCAACCACCAGGCCCTCTGCTCCACTTCGGCCCAAGAAAGTCAATCTCCAGCTTGTCCCAGATCACCCTGGAGCACAATTCTAACTCCAGGATGGAGGGTCAGCTGTGCAGCCAACAGGTGCTGGCCCAGCCCCGTCTTGTCCCCACCAGAACACACCACCCCTTAAGTAGCAGGACTGGGAGGGCTCAGCTGGCCACTTAACAACACATCCATCCACCTAAACACAGAGGAAAGTTGGTTTTTCTTTAATCTTGCAAAAATGATCTATATACCCTGATATAGAGTAGCTAGAAGTCCATGGGAAATGTCAGCTCTGGACCAGGTTGTTAAACAGAATTGTAAATGGGAATGGTGGACTTGCTAGCCTTTGACATTTCCACGTGGCTACTGTACCTAGCACCTGTGTGGTTCAGAAGGCAAAAATGCTCCATATTTGGGTGGGAGCTTAGACAAAGAAAATGTTTAGATTTGTTTAGGCCAGAATTCCCCAGAAAGCAGAACTTGACAAGAAAGCTCACATGTGGATATGTCACAGGGGAGCATGAGCCCAGGGAGCATACCTGAGGCTCAGGGGCCAAAGCAAGGACGGGGCAGAGGTGTCTGATAATGTGTTATTGGGACGGCCATATTCCAGGCTGCTCGATTCAGAGGGACTGAGCAGCCCTGTGAACAGCATCTCAGACCCTCCATCTGGGTTGGGGGAGTAAGGGGAAGACATTTATCCAATCACCTCTGCCTCCACTGGTGAAAGGCTCAGCACAGGTGCCTGAGCCCTCCTTCTAGGACTCACTGGCCTGATACCAAGTGGGTGTCGACAGAGATGCCCTGGGCGGGGGCTGAGAGGTGCCAGCGTCCTGCCTGAGGCAAGATACTGTCAGACTGTACCTGCTAGAAGCTGGTAGGAGCACACACAGAACTGGCCACTACAGCAGTGACTGGAAGATCTCAAGTGCTACATAAGAGTTGTCTGATGCAAAGTCCATTTTCAGAAAGAGTAGCCTTGTACTCTCCTCTCCAAACTACTATCTTAAATTAGGATGGATGGATATAAGATTTCAAATGTCTTTTTTTTTTTTTTTTTTATTGATTGATTTTTAGAGAGAGAGAAAGGGAGAGGGAGAGAAAAAGAGAGAAATATTGATTGGTTGTTCCACTTATTTATTTATTCATTGGTTGATTCTTGTGTATGCCCTGACCGGGATCAAACCCACAACCTTGGCATATCAAGACTACACTCTAACCAATGAAGCTATCCAGCCAGGCTCAAATGTCTTTTAATGTTATTATAATGTTCTTTCTAGGGAAGCAGCCCTAGGTTAGTGGCTTTGGGGTCATTTGGACCTGGGTTCAGGTTTTGCCTTTGTCATTTCTGAGCCACGTGGTCTTGGAAATGATATTGAACCTCCTTCAGCCCGTTTCCTCATCTGTATATTGGAGATATTCACATCATATGTTATAGTAGAGTTTAAGTGTATGTATAAGTCTTAATATAGCATCTTTTCATAATAGGTGCCCAGTTAATGGAAGCTGTTGGTTTTTTTACTCTAGGGAAAATTACTGGCCACAGAGTATAATGCATTCACTGACAATGGGGTGATATGTTTACACTTCTAAATCAGAAGTGAAAGAAGTTATCACATGGCAGCCGAAAACCAAAAAAGACTTCTAATATTTCAAATAACCAAATAGCTTTTATCTACAGTGGTTACATATCTTGGAGTTTCTGGGAAAGCATCAATTTCCCTCTTGTCCTAGTACGTAAACTCATTTGAGAGGCAGTCACCTTAATCCTGGGCCAGAAAACAGCGTTATGGGTATATCCCATCAAGAGGGGGAAACTTCAACCCTCTAGTTTCCTTTGCTCGGCCCACGCCTGGAGTACGGGAAGCATAGCTCTTCTTTCCCAGGGGGTTCTTCCTCCCAACCTCAGCTGAGGGGGCAGTTTCTGTTGCACAAGTGAGCTAATCAACAATCAGGTGACTTCCAGAAGAATCAGAAACTTGAAGCACAATGAATGCCACACTGCAGAGGAACCAAAATCCACAGCCGGAGGGCTCCTTCCCAACTCCCCCCACCTCCCCCCCAATCCCCCAGCACCCCTCTCTCCTGCTGGGCCCCTGCGATCCAGCACAGCAGGAAATGGTTTGGGTTGTTCTATTATGAAAGTGATGGAAGCTCAATTTAGAGCATAAAAAAAAGACCACACACACACAGAAACCTAAAAGAAGGAATAAAAACTCTCACTCATTTTCTTACCACCTATTAACAATTGTCAGTATTTTGTTTATATTTTCTTCTCTTCTTTTTATTTTTTATTTTATTTTATAATCCTCACCCAAGGATATTTTTCTATTTATCTTCAGATAGAGTGGGAGGAGGGGAGAGAAGGAGAGAGAGAGACACATTGATGTAAGAGAGACACATCGATTGGTTGCCTCCTGCATGACCCCAAACCGAACCGCAACCAAGGTACGTGCCCTTGACCGGAATCAAACCCACAACTCTGGTCCACAAGCTGATGCTCTAACCACTGAGTCAAACTGGCCAGGGCTCCTTCTGTTCTTTTTAAAAGCATGGTTTGTTTTACATGGCTATTTTGCACTATATTCAATTTTGTACTCCCTATTTAAAATTTAACACTGTAACATAATGAACAGCAGTACTATATAGGTTAAGGGAAAGAAGGACTTAGTTTAGAGTCTGAAAGGTCTGAGTATCCATCTCAGTTCTGTCACTTACTCACTATATGATGTTGGGTATATTATTTAACTTTTCTGAGCTTCAGGTTTGTCATCTGTGTCACAAAGATAATAGACACATCCATTCTCTGCCACTACTTTTCTGTGTGGTCTTCTAGACTATAAGCTCTGTGAGCACAAAGTCCCTTCTGATTGGTCCTCTGCTAAATCCCTGGAGGCTCTGGTGAATTAAATGGCCACCAAGTCTTGACCATTCCTCCCAACCAGAGGTAGAGTTTATTTCTCCACCCTTTGGAATTTGGGGCTGGCTGTGCATGGTAGCCAGCCTCCAAGATGGTCCCAGTGGTCCTCACTGCCTGGACCTTCATGCCCTGCCATAGTCTCCTCCTTCACCATAAACCAAGGGTAGTCTGTGTGACAAATGGAGTGTGGCAGAGGTGACAAAGTCTGACTTCTGGGGCTAGCTCATAAAGGGCATTGAGGCTTCTGCCTGGGTCTCTTGGGTCACTCATTCTGGGGGAAGGCAGTCACCATGTCATGAGGACACTCAAGCAGCCTGTGGAAAGGTCCATGTATAGAAAAACTGAGTCTTCTGGCCAACAGCAAGCACCAATTTGCCAACTACATGAGTGAGCCACCTTGGAAATGATCCTCCAGTCCCAATCAGGCCTTCAGATGAGTACCGCTCTGGCTGACATTTTGACTGCATCTCATGAGATATCCCAGGACAGAACCACCCAGCAAAACTGCTCCATAATTCCTAACTACCCACAGAAAGATAAATATTTATTGCCATTTTAAGCCACTAAGTTTGGGCATTATTTGTTATGCAACAGTAGGTAACTAATACACTCTATGATTGGCTTTGACCAATGAAATGCCATAGAAGTGGCATTCTGGGACTTCTGAGCCCAGGCCTTTGGAGGACTGACAGCTTCCACTTCCTGGCTCTTGGAAATCAGTCACCACACTTTGAGAAGCCCAAGCCACATGGAGAAGCCATATAGAGGAGAACCAATGCATGCCAGGTGAAATGGTCAGGTAATCTCCCAGCCAACAGTCAGCACCAACTGCCAGCTTGTGAGTGAACATCTTGGAGGTTCCAGCTGAGTCTTTCCCAAGATGACCACAGCCCCACAGCCCCAGTCAACACCATATGGACTGAAAGAACCACACTGCTAAGCTCAGTCAACCCACAGGAATGTGAACAATAATAACTGTTGTTCTAAGCCTCTGAGTTTTGGGGCAATGTGGTATGCAGCAATATTTAACCAAAACACTGGCCCAGCACCTGGCACACAGCTGGCTCTTAAAAAACATCTGATGAACAAGTAGATGACCTCTGTTGGACTCCAGTTTCCTCTTCTATAAAACCACAGAGGTTGGGCCATTCCATACTTACATCCTGCGAGCCTCCATCTCTCTTGTTTTATGGCTGCTTACCCGGCTGCCTGCCGCATGGCCTCACTTTACTCTTGTAGGAAGACTGTGTCTGCAATATCTCTGTTCCTCACCCCATGCCAGCTTCTTCTTCTTTCTTTCTGTGGCATGCACACACTCTGGGCACCTGGTCCCCACGAAGCTCTGGTGGTTTCCCTCATGGGGCTGTGCAACTTGGCAAGAGGAGATGAGCAGGTGCCCTCCATCTCATAGGCAGCACCTGCTCAGTTCAGCCAGAGGCAAGTGGAAACACTCCCAACAGGTCCCTGGGACATACAGGCGAAGAGCAGAACAAACACAGACTACATTTCCCATCTACCTTCCTTGAGGCCAAGTCTGATAGTTGCCTTTTGACTAGAAAATGACTGGCCTCTTTCACAGTATCCAGGGCCCCGGCCAAGTTCCCTAAAGTAGAGACGTCTCAGCTCCTGAGGACTGATGCTTAGCCTCTGGTTTATAGGTTCCCTGGTTTACCACAGAGGCGCCATGATTTTATTAGTGTGGCCGTTTGGGGTCTTAGATCTCTATCACTCCCACAAAACAATTTTCAAAGGGCTGGAGAAGTCAGGTAGCTAGCCTGAGGTCACAGAGAAAATCCTGCTTTCTGGTGGAATTAGAATTGCCTCCCTCCCACTTTCCAATCACCCATCCTCACCCTCCTACATCCACCTGTCACTCATGTTCCTCCAAGAAACTGTGGTGTGTCCATTTAAGTGATGATTCAGAAGAGCTATTGGCCCTTCCTGACTATTACTCAACCCCAAATCATGGTCATCATTGTTGTAATTAGTAAGGCCTCTCTCCTTAATCTATAAAGGTCTGTCCCAGATTTTAGAATGTCACCCAGTTTCTGGAGGCTGGAGGTTGGGAGGGAAACCATGATGTTCTTCATCTAAGCAGCCAGAATATACTGCCTCTCCACTGCTCCCCTGAGACAGCTCTTGTCGCGTCATTGATGACCTCCACTCTGCTAAATCCAGAGCTCACTTGACCCTTACGCAGGCTTTTTCAAAACATCTATTGGCTGCCTCTCCGCATCCAAACATTGCTCCCCTCGTCTGGTCTCTCATATTCCCTCCAAATCACAGCAAGCTTTGCCACCCAGATCATACATTGCTGGTGGTCTGTTTCTTGTCCAGCAGATTGGACTTCAGGAGGGAACTCAATCTGTCCACTGGTGCCAGGAAATGTAGGAGTAAGGTGTCAGTGAGGGCAGGTCCTGGGGTGTTTGCTATGACCACCAAACAATGTCCCCACGAGCCTTTTCTCTTCATCTTGAACATAGGGCTGGGAAACTTCACACGGTGATACGGGTGAGTGATAGGATTGCTGGTGTTTCTCCTCCCACCCCCCCATCTCAGTTTCTACTAATGCCTCTCTAATGGTGTTTGGGCAACAGAGAAAACTTGGGTGCCAAAAAATAAAATGCCTACCCTGGCCGGTTTGGCTCAGCAGTTAGAGCGTTGGCCTGCGGTCCAGAGAGACCCGGGTTCGGTTCCCGCTAAGGGCACGTACTTTGGTTGCAGTTTGTCCCTGGCCCTGGTTGGGTCGTGTGGGAGGCGGCCTATCGATGTGTCCCTTTCATGTCGATGTATCTCTCTCTCTCTCTCTCTTCCTCTCTCTCCCTCCCACTCTATCTGAACAAAAAGTGGAAAAATGTCCTCGGGTGAGGATAAAAAAATTAAAAAGAAAAGAAAAAAAATAAAAATAAAATGCCTGATGAGAAGATTTGGCCCTCCCCTCCAAGGACCTTGTCTGTGGGTGGAGTGCCAGGGAGGAGGTGCTCACTGTCGGCAGCAGGCCATGGCAGTGACCTGTTTGTGTGGCACTGAAGGATGGGACAGCCTGGGGCTTGGCTGACATCATTCAAGGCTCCCATGCAGCTATGATTTTATCTCAGTGACCTTTTCAAGAGCTTGGCCATAGAATTCATGTACCTGCTATAATTCTGGTTAATGTTTACGCTGACAGAGTGCCCAGGGAACAACTTGAAACCTCCTTGCCTAGTCTCCCTTCCTGCAGGTCGGTCAATATTGAATCCCAGCCTTTTCCATCAAGACCCATTTCCTTCTCAGACCTCTTCACCTTTACTTAACCATTCCTTCAGTAAAGATGAAATTGAGCTTGTCACCCTCGTAAGCCATTCCCTTTGGCCCTGGGTTGTGACTCAGATTGGCCTGCGTCCCTCTGGTCTTGTATATCTTTTGTGACACTTATCAAAAGAGTGATTCGAGAAATTACTCATATCTCTGTCCTTGAACCGTGAACACCGAGAGAGCAAGAATTGGATTTCGTTTCTCCCTCTTCCAAAAGACCAGGCCCATCAAGGACCCTCAATAAACACTCATGGCAGAAGGGATGATGTCCACTCAGTGAGAGTGAAGGGCCTTCCCTGGCCCTGTTGAACTCAAGGAAACACCTCTCAGCTCTTCTCTTCACCTCAGCCCCATGGACACGTTCTATCCAGCTAGAGTCTGGAGAAGTCGTGTCTGCCTCCAGTCTTGTCTACCATAAGGAAAGAGTGAAAAAAGTTCCTGCAAGCTGGTTGAGATATTGTTAGGCTAGAAACTGCTGGAATGAGCCAGAGTTCTTGTTCCCACTCCACGGTGGTGTGACAGGCATCATTTCTTTCTAGGTCTCAGAAGCTTCAAACTGACAAGACCCATCAAGGGAACTGAGCAGCACCATGAGAAAAAAGAGGCAAAAACCCTCTAGTGTGAATCCTTAGGATGGAGTCTCCAAGGCCTGGGAAAATGACAAAATAGGCCCCATATATGGTCAGAGGAGGGCTGTGGCTCCAATGACTTTATATCCAACATCCACTGAACCTAATGAAACCCCACAGTAGCGGTATTTGTTGAAGACAATGAACTCTGTCTTAAAAGATCTTATTTCCTGCCCAGCTGGTGTGGCTCAGTGGTTGAGCGAAGAGGTTGCTGGTTCAATTTCCGGTCAGGGCACATGCCCGGGTTGCAGGCTTGATCCTTCTCATCAATGTTTCTATCTCTCCCACTCCCTTCCTCTTTCTTAAAATAATCAATAAAATTTTTTTTTAAAAATTTTATTTCCTAAATCACATGAAATATGTAAGGATAGGTAGAAATTCCTGTTTCTGTGGCCAAACCAGGAAAAAAAGAGGGGCCAGGTGTGCTAAATTTTGTTTTCCCTTAAGGACTCTTGAAGACTGAAAAACCAAGACCTACAGAGTCGGGTACCACGCTGCCTTCTCTTTTGGATTTGTCCTGCTGGGGACCAGCTGCACAGACGCTGTGACAGGCCCAAGCCTGGCTGCTGACGCTGGCGGAGCTGGCCGGGTGAGGCCTGAGTGTTCTGCAGAAGGAACGCAGGAGGGTGGGTAGAAGGTACAGCCCACAGGAGGAAGGGAGGGAGGGAGGAGAGTAAACCACACAGAGGTGTGCATGAAGTGATAAGGGGTATAGCTCTCTTTCCTTTTGCTGCTGTCACCTCCCCCAGGGCACAGTCTCCAATGCTCAGTGCTCACCCCTATCCATAAAACATTTTGTTTTTATTTATTATTAATATTTTTGAAATGTGTTCTAATTGATTTTTTAGAGAGAGAGGAAGGGAGAGAGAGATAGAAACACCAATGTGAGAGAGAAACTTCTACCGGCTGCCTCCTGCACACCCTCTACTGGGGACTGAGCCCACAACCTGGGCATGTGCCCTGACCGGGAATCGAACCAAGACCTCTCAGTCCATGGGATGACGCTCAATCACTGAGCCACATAGGCTAGGCAAACTTTTTTTTTTATTCCTCACCTGAGGTTACTTTTCTATCCATCATCAGATAGAGTGGGAGGGAGGGGGAGAGAGAGAGACAGAGAGAAACATTGATGTGATGGAGACACATCGACTGGTTGCCTCCCACATGACCCGAACAGAGCCGGGTTCGAACTGCAACCAAGGTACATGCCCTTGACTGGAACTGGACCCGCAACTCATTGATCCGCGGACCAACGCTCTAACCGCTGAGCCAAACCGGCCAGGGCCCAACATTTGTTTTTAAAATTTAAAGCGATAGGTGAGTTTCCCCACTCCCCATTTCTGGAACAAACCCAACAACAGCTGGGCAGTGTGTGTGTGAAACTGTCATAAGAGCATTGATCATAATTCAGAAGAGGATTCTAAGAAGTTTAAAGGAATGAGGACCAGATCTAAGACTCTTCCCAGTTCTATAATCCTATAAAAAATTAAAGAAGTTTTAGTAAAGCAAAATCGACTCATATATAATGGTTTTTAGGGAGATCCTAATTCTTGTTTGATGGCAAGAGGGAGTTGAGCAAAACTGTTCTAGAAAGCTACCCTTTGTTCTGCCTTTTGCACTAATTAGGCAGAATAGGAATTATGGGGCTGGCTTCTCTAATAGATTATAATATTTTCATAGCTATATTTTAAACGTTTCATCATAGAAATTTTTAAACTTATACAAAAGCAGAGAGAATAGCATAATCAACACGTGTGTACCCATAACCCAACATTATCACAATGATCAATACATGTCTTATGTTTTTTCACCAATCCCCTACTTCTCCCTTGACTGGATTATTTTTAAGTAAATTCTAGGTAATATTATTTCATTTGTAAATACTTCACTCTGTATCTCTAGGAAAGTCTCTTTAAAGAGATATAACCACCATACCATTAGACCTGCCTAGAAAATGAACAATAACTCCTTCATATCATAAAATATCCAGCCAGAGTTCAAGTTTTCCTGACATTTTTCTTTCACATCTGGTGCTGTGTATTTATCAAGAACCTTAAACATGTTTAGATTTGATAACTTGGCTTCCAGAAATATTTCCTGAATCCAGAAAAAGCTTTCTACATAAAGATGCTTTCTGCAGCTTTATTTATAACAACAAAATTTGGCAATAAATTAACGGACACACAAGGCGAACAGTTAAGTAAGTTATGGTAAAACCTAGCAAAAAAGCACTGTGATTAGGGGAAGGCAGTGATGTTAGAAGACTCACTCCCCCATTTCCCAAGAACACTTTTCGAAGCATCATTTTACTCACAGATAAAATATGAGTAATAATTGTATTCACCTAATGGGTAGGCACTACCATTGTGAGGACTGAGCAAAAGTGCACATAAAAACACTCAGCAAAGTGCTTCTCTGGCTCCCACTGAGCCTTTAATATATGGTCACTGCATAATGTGCAGCAATAAACGTGTTATGAAGAACTTGTAGTAAAATGGAAAATTATTATAATATCAAGTTTAAACACTATTAAACAATTATACTTACCATATAACCATAACCATGTCAAGAAAAAGTGTCCAGAGTTAACATATCAAAATAATAGTTTATCACTGAGGGGTGATCCTTCTCAAAAATCTGCTTTTGTAAAAGCAATGCTAAGCTCATTGCAGAAAATTTGGAAAGTGCAGAATAGGAATAAAAGAAAAAAAAAAAGCAAGATTTGATCATTTAAGAAGAGGGCAATCTTATGATTTTCTTTTTCAATACCACCCGAGGATATTTTTCCATTGATTTTCAGATAGAGTGGGAATGAGGAAGGGAGGAAGAGAGAAACCTCGATTGGTTGCCTCCCAGAGGGCCCTGATCAGGGCCAGGACCTAACCACAATGGAGGTACTTGCCCTTTACCAGAATCAAACTCGAGATTCTTTGGTTTGCAGGCTGAGCCAGACCTGCCAGGGCACGATTTTCTTTTTCAAGTCCACAACGCCTACTGCCGGCAGCTATTGGCCACCAACCCTGTTATTGCCACCTTGTGGTCAAATTAAACAACTACTCTTAGACAAAAATCCAGGGAAGAATTAAACTGACAAATAGTATGTATAGCTCCATAAGCAGCGTAAATGTCATCCTGGATCTTCTATGGTGGGACCTCCAACTCAAGGTCCATCTCAGTCCATGGGCCCTGGGAGTATCCAGGGGACCTCATGTAACGGTCTGTAGGTGAGAAAGAGTTCAAGAATTTCATATGACTGGCCCATTATACATCCTGCGTGACTCTGGCTCACCTGTCTCAGAGTTAGTCTATGTTCAGCCTGAGACTTTCTGGAAACTTGTCTCCACTGTGTCAACTTTCATAGGGGAGCCCACCTGCCTCAGTGTTTGCCACCGGTGCAGAGAAAACCCAACTGATACGCCCACCAGAAAACCACTTAATAGAGGGGGTGCCCTGGGGGAACCTGAACCTGGGTACTCTGTAACTCCACCCACATCAGATTTTCCCCAGGTCACCCCTGTTCTGCAAGGACTAAACCAGCTTCGCCAAGCCTCAGCTTTCTTTCCAGTAAAGTGGAGGAAGCAGACCTGAGGTTCCCAAAGACTGGCGCCTGGGTCCGCTGCAGCAGAAGCATTTGAGGAACTTTGACATAATGAATTTTGTTGCTTCTGCCCCAGACTTCTGATGCAAGCAGTCAGGGTCCCTGCCGGAATTGCCCGTCTCTGTCCTCTCACTGCAGAGTCTGGAAAACTTCCTCCTGAGCATGGCTTTGTTTCAAGGACATCCAAAAGTGACACACACGACATCGTGCGTAAGAGCAGGGCTCTGAAGGCAAAGAGCAGACTTCCTCCTGGCTCTGACCCTTCACCTGGCTCAGGCTGACTTTCTTCATCTGTGAGATGAAGACGATAATGTTAGATCCTACCTCACAGGGTGGTTGTGCAGTGAAGATTAGATTATGTATTATAATCATTTAATTATATTTACATTTACATTTAATTATAGTTATTTTATATATGCAAAGCCCAAAGCCCTTAAAACAGTGTCTAACACATAAGAGCTATTATTAGTAGGGGTTATTTTAACTGTTATTATTACTAACATAAACAGATGGGTATCTTTAAACAACAATAATTTTTAAAAGATACAATTCTTAAAGAAATCTTTAAAAAGAACCTATGGGTCCGGCCTGTGTGGCTCAGTGGTTGAGCATCGACCCATGCACCAAGAGGTCACCGGTTCGATTCCTGGTCAGGGCACATGCCCAGGTTGTGGGCCCGATCCCCAGTGGGGGGCATGCAGGAGGCGGCCAATCGATGTTCTCTCTCATCGATGTTTCTCTCTCTCTCTCCTCACTTCCTCTCTCTCTAAAATCAATAAAGAAAAAAAATTTTTTTAATAAATAAATAAGTAAAAAGAACCTATGGGGTATAGTTAAAATACAGGGTTCAGCCTGGCTGGTGTGGCTCAGTGGTTGAGCGTCTTACATGGACTGAGAGGTCCTGGTTAGATTCCCAGTCAGGGCACATGACCGAGTTGCAGGCTCGATCCCCATTAGGGGGTGTGCAGAGGCAGCCGATTGAAGTTTCTCCTTCCTACTCTACATCTCACTGCCAGGAGCCCCCAGGCTCCTGGGGGCAGACACGGTGCTGTGCTAGGGGTGGTCAAAGATGGCCAGCTGTCCCCTGCCTCCGGCCCTTCCACCTCTCTGTCTGAGTTTCAGTGTTCACAGGTCACCATGTGGACTCAAGGCCAGCGAGGCTCAGGCTAAGGAGTGGCTTCCACCTGAAGCTCCATCACAGAGAAAGGAGTGACATCTCAGAGATATGATGAATGGCAGCTAGGTAGTGGGGTTTGACTCTCAGAATGTCCTTTCTAGCCCTGGCCAGTTTGGCTCAGTGGTTAGAGCGTCGGCCCGCGGACCAGAGAGTCCCGGGTTCGGTTCCCACTGGGGGCATGTACCTCGGTTGCAGTTTGTCCCCAGTCCCGGTTGGGGTCGTGTGGGGGGCAACCACTCAATGTGTCTCTCTCACGTCGATGTTTCTCTCTCTCTCTTCCCCCCTCTCTCCTTCCCGCTCTGTCTGAAGATAAATGCAAAAATGTCCTCGGGTGAGGATAAAAAATAAAAATAAAAATAAAGAATGTCCTTTCTAGTCCACATCAGGTGCACACACATGTTCTCAAAGGACAGGGCTCAGAACAGAGACTGAAGCCATTTCCTGCTCTGATGGTCAACCCAACGGTCAGAACCAGGCAGAGTCACCGGCGGCTCCACGGCAATCCATCTAGGAGCTGAGAGGGTTGGACCACCGGACCCCAGGGAAGTGAGAGAGCCATCTGGGGCTGTCAGTCGGGATCTGCCACCAAAGGACGATCTCCTGTCTTGGGAGGAAGCATGCCACAGTGGAAAGAGCACTGCCCTCAGAGTCCAAGTCAGGGCCTCACCTCATAGTGAGAACGAGGGCCACGACACAACCAGCCACCTGGGGGAAATTTCCAGAGCAATGGATCCATGGACTGACCTCTCCCTTGGTAGGGGCGTGCAGGAGGCAGCCAATCAATGCTTTGCTTTCACATGGATGTTTCTCTCTCTCTCTCTCTCTCTCCCTCTCCCTTCCTCCCTCTTTAAAAACCAATTTTTAAAAAAATCTTAAAATTGACTGGTGGTGGTTGCAGGACTCTGAAAATACTAAAAATCATTGAGTTGTATACTTTAAGAGGATGAACTTTATGGTATGTGAATTATATCTCAACCAAGCTGTTATTAAATATATATTATAATACATACATACATATATTTATGGCCATTACTCAGCCTGTGCCACTGGGAGACAAAGATGGATGTGCGCTGGCTATCTGCCCAATTTAAAATAGAATAATACAAGATGAACTTGGCAAGGAAAGGGTAGGTATGTAACAGGGCTATAAATAAGACCTTGGCTTAGGGGACAAATACTGCTTTATATTAGAGGGGGCTCTGTGTTACTTCTCAAGGAGGGTTACCAGATTTAGCAAATAAAAATACATGATACGCAATTCAATTTGAATTCCAGATAAACAAATAACCTTCTTGTATAAGTATATCCCATGTCACATACTTTATCTAAAATTATTTTTATTTATTTATGGGGAAAAATTATTTTTTCTTTATTGATTTTTTAGAGAGAGAGAGGGGGAGAGGGAAATAGAAACATTGATGAGAGAGAACATCGATTGGCTGCCTCCTGCGTTCCCCCCCACTGAGAATCAGGCCCACAACCTGGGCATGTGCCCTGACCAGGAATTGAACCAGTGACCTCTTGGTACATGGGTCGATGCTCAACCACTGGCTGGGCTAAAATTCCATTTAATTGTGTGTCCTGTATTTTACCTGGCAACTCTCTTTTCAAGGACATTTTGCAGTAGGTCTGGGATTAGAGGCAAGTGAGAGTGTCAAATTTAAGAGAGTACTAAAAAAACCCTCTTAATTGTCAAGATCAGTAATATTCTAATGTAATATTTTTAAAAACAAAATCTGCACTCTAGAGCCCACAGGCCATTATACAAATAATGTTTTATTGACACGAGAGCCGAGGTGAGGGTGAGGAGAGTTAGCCCAGTTCATGCAAGCGCATGGTCTGATCCTGGCTTTATTTAACATTTAATATGGCCCATTATGGATCTTTTAACACTGACTTTATTTTTAAACTATGGCATTAAAATATTACTGATTTTGGTTACTGAGTGTTTTGCTCCCTCCTGCTTCAATTTTGCATGTGAGGCCGCTGCTCCCCTCGCCCTTGCCACGGTCCTGGCTCTGCTTCGCAACAGGGGAGACCGAAGCAAAGGCCTAGGCAGGACAAAGGCGTGGGTTTTTGGTGTCCAGATTATCCATAATGCAGTCATCAAATAATATGTCCTTCTCATTTTTCCTTTCTGCAAATGTCCCTGCCTTTTCTCATGAGCTTACTTGCTCCTGGAAAGCTGGGGCCATGTATTCCCAGCGTGTACCCAGCACAGCAGGTTCAGAGAAGGTGCTCAGTACACGTGCACCGAATGAGACAAGACAGAAATGTCTCGGGAACATTAGATGCTGTCTGGGATCAATTATCCAGGACCCTGTCATTAACAGGAGAAGGAAGGTTTCTTTGTCTTGTTTTGTTTTATAGCATTTGTAAATATGCCCTTAATCCCTCCCTCCACACAGGAGGTGGCACACACACACTATTTGCTCTTGTCCTGCTAATAATTAAAATAATAAGTTTATTATTTTTAAAAAGATGCAAGGCAGATGCAAGGTGCTGACTAGGACTGGTTACCTGTGACCCTGCAAGGAGCAGGCTTGACCTCAATCTATTTACCAAAGAACGAGTGCAATGCTGTGGAGCTAGGAAGGAAGAAAACTCCTCCCATCATGCTAGAAAGATATAATTTAAAACACAAATGGCATGTTCCAGGCATTGGAGGCATTCATCACGACTCTTTCCACAGGCATGCGCAGAGAAGGCAGTTTGAAGAATTCTATGAATTATTTTAGAAAAGCAAAGGAGGGGCCACCTCTGGTGTCGTGGGCACTGTGAGTGGAAGGCTGGGGAGAGGACAGAGCTGCGATTCAGTACAACTTTGGGGCAGGGGCGGGCTGGGGTGGATTCACAGCCAGGACACGTTTCGTGGGCTCACACAGCATTAGACATTTTCTTCATCCGTTGCCATAAGAATGCAAGCTCTAGGAAGGAGGAGAGTTTTGGGTTTGTTTTGTTCATTGCCGCATCCCTAAGGCTGGTGTGCAATAATTGTTTCTGCATGCATTGAATAAATGAATATTTAAATATTAGATTTCACTTCCTCATCTGACCAAGACAGAGTCACGGGGACCAGCCTGAAACAACTTAATACCCAGACAAAATATGTGCCACGATGGTTGTCGAGACATTGGACATCGGGCAGCAAAGGATGGCGATCGCTGGGAGGTGAGACACAAACGAGGTGAATGAACCCTATACTGGCCTCAGCTAACTTCCCGGAGAGTTTGCAGCCATGGCGTGGGCAGGAGGAATCCAGATGGAGCCTGGGAAGGCTCCTTTAATTCAGGAGGAAGAGCTGGGGGGCCAGAGGGTCCTGCTCAAGTCACCAGCTAAGTATTGATAAGCACAAGCATGTGAGGAAACTACCAGGGGCCAGAGAAAGAACCACCCGAAAGGAGCAGAGAAAACAATCTGTGCAGCTCAGACAGGACCGGGAACAGCCCATGTTCTCACAAGCCAGAGTGGAATTCATAGGGCATTGGGTTTTTTTCCTCCGCAGTGGGGAAAAATTAGCCCGAGACTTAACACTGCTCTGATCCTGCCTAACAAACTTTGACAGCAAGCCTTGAAAGGACGAAACTGTTCCCAAGCAGCTTAACCCCATCCCAGAGCAAAGTTCAAAAATATTTATAGGAATACAAAAATATCCAGCACCCAACAAGGTGAAATTCACAATGTCTATGTAACATTCAGGAGGGAAATCACATAATAATTTGAACCAGAAAGGTTTAATATAAAGAATTATTAACTACACAGAGGATTAACTATAAACGAGTAAAGAGAACTCTGAAGAAGATCTGAGGGCTGAGGGGAAAATCCAGAGCTGGAATTCAAACTTCATTGAACATTCTCCTCTCAACTCCCATTCTCCAGGGCCTTGAAGGACAGCTAGCAGACAAGACATTTATTCAGCCATTGTGGTATGCTGAAAGGTGGTCCCCTAATCTCTGGAACCTGTGAATGTGACCTTCACAGGCATCTTCACAGATGTGATTAAATCAGGGGTCTTGAGATGGGGAAATGGTCCTGGTTTATCCAGGTGGGCTCTACGTGCAATCACAAGTGTCCTTATAAGAGAGAGGCAGAGGGGGAGACTTGACACACAGAGAAGATGATATGATGACAGAGCAGAGAGATCTGAAGATGTTGGCCCTGGAGCAATATGGCCATAAGCCAAGGAATGCCGGCGGCCTCCAGAAACTGCAGAGGGAAGGAACAGATTCTCCTCTAGGGCCTCTGGAGGGATCATGGCCCTCATGATACTGATTTTGGACTTCCGGTCTCCAGAACTGAGAGAGAAAAACAAAAATGTTGCTTTAAGCCACACAGTTTGTGCTAATTTGTTACAGTAGCCCTAGGAAACTAACACAGCCATCTAGTCATCATGATCTGCGATCATCATCAGTACAGCCACATGGCCTGCCCCCGTTCTGATTGACAGGTTTACAGGTAGGTGAAAGGGGGGCTTTCTGGAGCCTCTGCTTTAACCCAAAGCAGACCCTACGGGGATGGGAAGGAAGCCCCGCCAAGAAAGTGGACAGAGCCCTGGCTACAGAGCCAGGAGGTCTTCGTTCAGTCCCCCTTCTGTCCTCCTCACTGGGTGATCCCAGACAAGTCCCAGCCTTGGTTTCCTTGCCTATAAAACGCCCGGACTGGGGGAGAGAGCACGGTTTCCCTCTTGCTTCCAGTGCTCTTAAGCTGAAATTCCTTTCCATGCTCACAAACCTTTCCTACCAGGTATCACCTTGGAGGCTGGGGGCGGGGTGGTTCTCAGTAGCTCTCAGAGTCCACCACTGGCAACCACCCTGCTCCGAGCTTAACAATAGGAGCAGCTAACCCTCACTGCCTGCCTACTGCGTGCCAGGCACTGTGCTAAGCATTTGCTTTGCATCCGTCTCCAGAGATATGTGGAAATGGGATAGTGAAGTTTGCGTTTTAGAACCAGAAAAACCTGAGTGGGAATCTCAACTCGGCCACAATTAGCTGTGTGACCTTGAGGCAAATGACTTAACCTCCCTACTCATTGGAATCCTCACCTACAAAAGGATGCTGCCTTGAGCTATCCTCCTGGGAGGTCACAAGGATCAGAAGCAAAATGTCTGCCTCTTGTTACAGTTCATTCTTTATAATGAGTGGTGGACTCGTGGTGGACACACACCTTCATAAGGGGGTGTGCTTCAGTCTCTCAGTGTGAAAACATCTAAGTGCCACTGACATCCATTCAAAAAGCAGCACGGTCACGCCTGCCATGACACAGGGCTGTGGAACTAGTCTCTTCCTTCAAAGACAGCACGTGCACACACACACACACACACACACACACACACACACACGAAATTTTCAGGCGAGAGCTGAGCAACTAATTTTCCCACCCAAAATGTATTCTCCCTTCTTTTATTATTATAGTCTGGGGCAAAGTCATAATAAAAACTCTCCAAGTCTGGCGAAGAAAAAAACCATGAAATGCAATTGAAAACTGGGAGTAATCATTGTGTCTACAACCTTAAAAAAATAAATCAGACAAAGAGTCCATCTTAAGTCATGCAGAAGGGTCTGAGTTAGACCCAAGTCATTGTTTTCCTTCCTCAAGTGCCGCTCTGTCTGGACTTTCCGCCCTGGTTAAAAGTCCCACCAACCTCCAGAGCCACTGGTTCTAGACCCATGGGCACCCCCTATATCCCCCTCCTCACCCTATAAAGTCACCCAGTCCTGCAGCTTCTTTAAAACAACAGAAATAAAGGTGTGGGTGGGGGTGCTGGTGGTTGGTCCGGTTAAAGAAATGTGGGACATGCTCCCTCTGCTGCCCCTTCTTGGAGAATCCTTGGCAAATTAGTATGGTAAAGGCTTTGATGAAATTAAAAAAAAAAAAGAACACCTTAACCTACAGTTTCCCAAAGGCATTTTGCCATGGAACGCCTTTGCGCTGAACATCCATCACAGTCTGAAGGAGGACTGGTGTTCCTCGGTACACAGTTTGGGAACCACTGGTGTTCCAGCTCCAGTTCCCGTCTTCAGCCTAGCGCACAGACCTCTGTGCTGGACCAGCCTGCCTGCCTCTCCCGTTGCACCTCCTCTTATGCCTTATGTCAACCTTTGGCTGCAGCCACACTTCACTGCTCACATTTCCTCAGGCATGCAAGGGTTTTCATGCCTCCATGCCTTTACCTGAGCCATTTCCTCAGCCTGGAATGCTGCTCCCTCCTTCCGTCCTATAGATGTCTCAAGGACTGGCTGAAACGTCTCCTACTCCAGAAGTGGGTTCCCAAGGCTCCTAACTAGCGCTAGGTACTCCCTCAGTTGTACCAGCCCTGTGCTTGGCACTTACCTGTAGTACAGCACCTCTCTGTATATTGACGAATATTTATTGCACATCTCCGGTTGTAGGCTGTGCATTTCTCAAAGGACAGGCTATGCTCCCTTTATTTCATGATAGGTGTTTGCCAGCTAAACTTCCTCTTGTCTTCTAGTCTATTTTCTCAATATATTTTTCTCATTATACAAGTAATTCATGCCCATTTTGAGATAATATATATATATATTTACTTTATTTTATATATTATATTTTATAATGTATATTATATTTATATATATATACCCATAATCCTAGAGGGATCAGGTGAGTGATTCTCAAACTGATGTTAGCATAAGAATAACCTGTGTGAGCTTGTTAAAAGGAGAGGTGCTCACCTAAGTGTCTATTGACAGTCCATTGGATAAAGAAGATATG
The DNA here is from genome assembly GCA_030848825.1 of Tadarida brasiliensis. Lineage (NCBI taxonomy): Eukaryota > Metazoa > Chordata > Mammalia > Chiroptera > Molossidae > Tadarida > Tadarida brasiliensis. The sequence goes on from CM061273.1 coordinate 54,624,716, forward strand.
ATACATATATACAGTGGAATTTCACTCGGCCATAAGAAAGAATGAAATCTTACCATTTGTGACAACAGAGATGGACCTAAGTGTATTATGCTACGTGAAAAAAATCAGACGAGAAATACAAATACCATAGGATTTCACTTATATGTAGAATCTAAAAGATGAAATAAACAAAAACAAAACAGAAACAAACTCATAAATAAGAGAATAAACTGGTGGTTGCCATATGGGAGGGGATTGGGGGGCTGGGTGGAAAAGGTGAAGCGATTAAAAAGTACAAACTGGGCCCGGCCAGTGTGGCTCAGTGTTTGAGCATCGACCCATACACCAAGAGGTCGCCAGTTCGATTCCTGGTCAGGGCACATACCCAGGTTGTAGGCCCAATCCCCAGTGGGGGGGCATGCAGGAGGCAACCAATTGATGTCCTCTCTCATGGATGTTTCTATCTCTCTCTCCCTCTCCCTTCCTCTCTCTAAAATCAATAAAGAAAAAAAAATTATTATTATTATTATTTTTTTAATCCTCACCCAAGGATATTTTTTTTTCCCATTTATCTTTAGATAGAGTGGAAGGGGGCGGGGGAGAGAGAAAGAGAGAGAAACATCGATGTGAGAGATACACATTGACTGGTTGCCTCCCGCATGACCTCAACCAGGGCCGGGGACGAACCGCAACCGAGGTACATGCCCTTGGCCAGAATCGTACCCGTGACTCTTTGGTCTGCGGGCCGACGCTCTAACTGCTGAGCCAAACCGGCCAGGGCAAAAAAATTTTTTTTAAAAAGAAGTACAAATTGGTAGTTACAAAATAGTCACAGGGATGTAAAGTACAGCCTAGGGAATATAGTCAATAATATTGTAATAACTATGTATGGTGCCAGGTGGTGCTGTCTAAACACTATGTATAATTTGTATGTCAATAATATATTGTAATTGAAATATTAAAAAAATATTTAAAATAGAGATGTTCCAACCACAGCTACGCCAGCTGGCTTCTGCCCCAGTGTGTGTGCGCACGTGTTTAATGAACTTCCAGTGGCTTCTAAGGGTCATTAAGGGTCACCGCATAGGTGATTTCCAAGATTTGTGTAGCATAAACAAGCCTGTGAAAAACATCTTTGTACATAAATCTCTGTCTATGGGTCCATGTCTCGCCTTCGGATAGTTTCCTAGAGAAGACCTTCCCAAGCCGAAGGTTTCTCAGGCCTTGGAATGGTTCTTCAGAAAGACTTTGCCTCTCCCTTCTCGCACCAGCAGCCTAGGAGGGGGCTTGTCTCCTCACACCCCCCAATTACCACCACTTTGGACAAGAAAGAATACAAAAATAGTTGCTATTAAATGTGAAAGAAAAATTGCCTAGCGGGGTGGTTTTTTAAGAGGCAGATTTAGCAAGCTTTTGAAATATAATTACTGTTTCAGCAAGCGGAGGAACGCACAGGCTCATTATTTTCTTCTGGCTGGCGCATGGCTGGTAATTTTGCCAAAGCTGCGAGCACCCATATTTCATCTGTTCTCCTGGGCTTGTGCTGCTTCTGTGTTTCCCTAGAAGAGCTGCTGCTTCTCTCTCTCTCTCTCCTTTCAGTTTCCTGCTCCCCAGAAGCTCAGCTAATGGGTGTCCCCTCACCTTAGAGGCTCCCAACCACCGTGCAGGCAGGAGGCTGACAACCCAAAGCTCAATATTCTTAGTTGTCATATTTCACATTTTCTCCCTTTCTGCCTCCACCCCCCTCCGGCAAGCAAGGGTGCCCCTGGCAGAACTTCTCAAAGTCTGGACCCACCTGCACCTAAGGAAGAAGCCCCGTGGGCCAGCGGACTCGGGCCTTAGAATGGAAAAGGCCACAACTCCCTCCCCTGTGCCCAAGGATCGCAGGGTCTGCTCACAGCTCCAGTGTCACAGGGAACGAGAAGTCTCCAGGAGGAGGGGACGGGGCCTGATCAAGGCCATGGACAATAGCCTTTAAATGTGAGATGTGCTCATCCTCTGACTGGCTGTTCCCAAGCTAGAAATCGCACCCCGAGAATGCTCACGCACGCGCACAGTGCTGTTAGCAAGGACTTTTCCCGCTGTTTGCAGCTGGGGGTGCGGTGGGGGGAGCCCATCACTGGGCAGCTGGTGAAATAAGTGAAGGTCCTTCCATATTAGGGGATACCATGTAGCTGACCATGTAGTTTAAATACTGAGTCAAAAGAGAAAAAGGAAAAAGACAGTGAGGCAGACGTGTACAGATGGCAGGAAAATGTCTACTATTACATGAAAACAGCAGGCAGAAGAAAAATATGTTCAAATTATCCCTTTTATGTAAAAGGAAATAGTTATTTTATTTGGCCAACATTTAATGAGAGCCTATTGCACGCCAGGCACCGTGGATAAAAGGGCAAAGCACGCGAAGCCCCTGCCCTCACGGATGGGCATAGCCAAGGTTTGTAACTAAACAGAAACAAGGCTGAAAGGAACTGTTGACACCGGTCATTCCTGGGCAGGTGAACATGAACAGGGACATGATTTTGATGAGAGTTTTCAGATCTTACTCTCTAAGCTTCTATATTGTTTGAGTTTTCCCCACAATAAATAGGCACTGTGTTTGTCATTTAAAATAATACAAAATGAGCCCTGGCCGGTTTGGCTCAGTGGTTAGAGTGTCGGACCCAGACCAGAGAGTCCTGGGTTCGGTTCCTGCTAAGGGCATGTACCTCGGCTGCAGTTTGTCCCTGGCCCTGGTTGGGGTCCTGTGGGTGGCAGCCAGTCGATGTGTCTCTCTCACATTGATGTTTCTCTCTCTCTGTTCCTCCCTCTCTCCCGCTCTATCTGAAGATAAATGAAAAAATGTCCTCAGGTGAGGATAAAAAAAATAAATAAAAATAAAATAATAAAATGAGGAAACGAAGTACAGGGAAAATGCAGAAATGGAGCCCAGGAGACAGCCAAGACCTAGAGCTGGGACACCATGGCTCTGCTCCCATGGGCTCACAGGTGTGATCTTTATCTCTCAGGGAAAATAATCCGGAGAAACAAAACCTCTGTGGGGAGGTTTCAAGGCTACCCCAGCCGTTACTGACGGCCCCACCGGCCTCAGGTCTCGTTAGTAGTTCTAGCATATGCCAAGGCGATAGCTCTCCCTTTTCACCCTGAGCATTTTCAAGCCTTCAGAAAAGTTACAAGAAATAATACAATGAAAACTTGTATATCCTTCACCTAGAATCATTAGTTGGTAACAGTTTTTCTATTTGCTTTCTCTCTTTTTCTATATATTAATTTTAATTTTTGCTGAATTATTTGAAATTTAGATACAGACATCATCTCCTTTATTCCTTCTACTAAGAACAAGGACATCCTACATAACCACAGTATATTATCACACTTGGGAAATTTAACATTAATACTCTCCTAGTATCTAATATACATTTCATATTCAAATTTTCTCAAGTGGCCAAATAATGTCCTTTAGTTGCTTTTTTTTAAAGCCTGGAATCCAATTTAGGATCACGTGTTGCATTTAGTTGTCCAGCCTCTTCAGTCTCCTTTAATCTAGAGCAGTTCCCTCAGCCCATTTGGGTCTTTTCAGACTGGAGATACTTGTAAAGTCCAAGCCAATTGTGTTAAAACTGCAATTACTTTAAACATCGTACTTGAATCCTACGCTGTATCCTCGTTCTCTGTAAATTTTCTTATGCCACTAGGTGGCGCTCTCGGTAGGCCTTGGACTAGGACCTCAAAAGCCCTTGTGAAGGGTTTCAAGGAAGGCGAGCAAACCCGTTTGGTCTCAGTCAGATACGGCTACTTGGTAAAGCATAGCATGTTAGAAATGCCCGCATTTATAAAGGTGCTATCCTTTTGAGCATGACTTCTCATATATGACTCATGATCACGTCGCTCTGTTTATGGCTTCTGGATCATAGGATTCTGAGTCAGTGAGCCTGGGGTGAGTCCAAAGATTCTGCATTTCTAACAATCAGCCAAGTGATAGGGTGACTGGGGTGCTGCTGGTCTGCAGACCACACTTTGAAGAGCAGGGTATTAGAACAAGCACATGAAGAAACATACCTATTTACAACTAAGCAACTTTTATTTTTATACCATAATCAGCAATGACCCTTCTCTACCCCCCTCCCTCCCTCCCTTCCTCCCTCCTCCCCAGCCCTTTGGCCTCCTTGCTCTCTGTACCTTAGGGCTTTTGCGGTAGCTGCTCCCTCTGCCTGGAAAGCTCTTTCCCCAGATAGCCTTCTGCTTGGCTGCCTCCCTGGGCCCCCTCAAGCCTTTGCTCAAATCTCACTTCTGAATGAGGCTCGCCCAGACCATCCTACTAAACACGGACACCTGCCCCCAGCCCTGCTGTTCCCTTTCAATCTGCTTAATTCTTTTTCCCATGGCCTCACCACCTTCTCACATCCATATAATCTGCTTATTATGTTTATTGTTTATTTCTGTCTCTTTCTGCCAGAATCTACGCTTCATGAGAGTAGAGATTTTTGTCTATTTTCTTCACCGATATACCCCAAACACCTATAACAGTGTCTGGCACACAGTAGGTGTACAAGAAAATATTCTTGCACCTTAAAAGGACCTTCAAGATAACGGAGCCCCATCCCCTGATTTGGTGGATGAAGAAATGAGCTCCAGGTTTTTGGGCAACATAAAGACTGGTCCAAGGTCACACAGACTGTAGGGATATTCTTCCAAATGAATAGAATCAAAAGTAGGACTTGCTTCTATCGGTTCATTTTTAAGCTACAATTTTCATTTTTATTGTTTGCACTAGGCTTTTTCCAAAAAGGATCTGCAGTAGCTTGCCAGATCAAAGGTTATGTAAAATGGAACAGTTGAGACTCAAAATGGAAGAGATATCATCTAAAGGAAGAGGGAGTCCATGTAACAGGCACTTGACAGTAGTAAATTACTCCAATGGGGTGCAGAATTTGGCTCTGAATTCTTTGGCAGCTGAGTTACACAGGAAGCATGTGGGACTGCAAAGTGTTCACTGTCTGACTTAAAGCCTGAGCACCCCGTGGAACTCACGTCCAGGAGGCTTTGGTGCAGGAGAACTCCATGTAACACCACGTAACATCCACTGGACCCCAAACTGGCCAATGTTTACAAAAAACCCAAAGTCGTGGTTGCAGAGTGCAATCCTTTTATCTGCAAAGACTAAGCGTATCACATTAAAGCACACAGTTCCTGGGCCTCAAAGAATTCTATTCTGATGTTCTAGCTGGAAAAAACGATGAAAACTAGAGAATCTAGAAGAATATATAGTTCAATGTGTCTAGGAATATCTTTCACAAATATCTGATGTCTCAAATCTTTTATAAACATTGAACCACAGGCAATTAATAGATGGATTGGATTTTCCTATGTTTAACAAATATTTAGTGAGTTTTTACTAAAAACGTTTGTTTTCCTTTCCCCTCTTCCCCACAGGGCTCCCTGCAGGCCCAGCTATCTCCCGGCAGTGAGGGCAGGAAGGGAAGCCCCTTCTGTTTCTTCAAGTTGCATAAAGTATTTGCCAGGGTTTATCATGTGTCCAAAAGAGAGACAGTGCCCATTTGGTCATCTTCTTCTGGCCACCAGGGAGATGTCCTCCACTGTTGAGCAGGGACAATTGTTCTGTTTTCTAGGGATGCTTTTTCAAAACCCACTTTGTTGTGTTTTTTTTGTTTTGTTTTGTTTTACAAAGCCTCTGAATAACTTTGGAGTGAATACTAGTCAATATATTTGAATAAATAACAATATATTGTTTCTTATAGACCCCTTATCTTTTTTTTTTTTAATGTAAAGAATTCCCAAGGCATATTTTTTACGTGATGTGCTTAAAATTTTTTTTTCTTTTGTGGAAAAACACACATAACATAAAACTTACCATTTTAACCATTTATTCATAATGTGCAACCATCACCACCATCCATCTCCGCAATACTTTGCATCTGGCAGAACTGAAACATTAAACAACCATGAAATAATAACCTCGATTCTCCCCTTTCAGCCCCTGGCAACCACCCTTCTACTTTCTGTCTCCATGGTTTTGATTACTCTGACTACCTCATACAGGTGGAATCATATACTATTTGACTTTCTGTGACTGGCTTATTCCACTTAGCGTAATGTCCTCGAGGTTCATCCACACTGTAGCATGTGTCAGTATTTCCTTCCTTTTCCAGGCTGAATACTATTCCACTGTATGTATGTACCACATTTTGTTTCTCCGTTCATCTGTTGATAGATACTTGAGTTGCTTCTACATTGTAGTTATTGTGAATAATGCTGCTATAAATATAGGTGCACAAATATCTGTTTGAAATTCAGCCTTCATTTCATTTTTTTTTTTTATGAAGACATTTTTCCATTTTTTGTAGAGTGGGAGGAAGAGAGAGGAAGAGAAAGAGAGAGAGAAACATCGATGTGAAAGGGACACATCGAGTGGCTGCCTCACGCACGACCCAACCAGGGCCGGGGACAAACTGCAACCAAGGTATGTGCCCTCAGCGGGAACCGAACCCGGTCTCTCTGGACCGCAGGCCAACACTCTAACCGCTGAGCCAAACCGGCCAGGGCCAGCCTTCATTTCTTTTGAGTATATACCCTGAAATGGAATTTCTGGATCATATGGTAATTCTACTTTTAATTATTTTAAATAAATTTTTTTTAAAAAATTGATTTGAGAGTGAGAGAAAGGGAAAGAGAGAAAAAAAAATCAGATTTGTTGTTCCACTGATTTATGCATTCATTGGTTGATTCTTTTTTTTTTTTTTTATCCTCACCTGAGGACATTTTTTCATTTTTTTTGTTCAGATAGAGTGGGAGGGAGAGAGAGGAAGAGAGAGAGAGAGAAACATCGATGTGAAAGGGACACATCGAGTGGCTGCCACCCGCACGACCAACCAGGGCCGGGGACAAACTGCAACCGAGGTACATGCCCTTAGCGGGAACCGAACCCGCAGGCCAACGCTCTAACCGCTGAGCCAAACCGGCCAGGGCCATTGGTTAATTCTTGTATGTGCCCTGACCAGGGATCGAGCCCATAACCTTGGCGCATCGGCACGATGCTCTAACCAACTGAGATACCTGGCCAGGGCTATTTTTAATTTTTTAAAGAACCACTGTACTGTTTCCACAGCAGCTGTACCATTCTACATTCTCATCAACAGTGCAGAAGGGTCCCAATTTCTCCACATCCTTGCCAACATTTGTTATTTTCTGGGATATTTTGGTAGTAGCCTTCCAAATAGGTGTGATCTCATTGTGATTTTGATTTGCATTTCCCTAATGATTAGCGATGCTGAGAATCTTTTCATGTGCTATTGGCTACTTATATATCTTCAGAGAAATTTCTTTTTAAGTCCCTTGCTCATTTTTGAGTCAAGTTGTTTGTTTTTTGTTGTTGTTGAGTTTTAGGGGCTCTTTCTATATTCTGGATATGAATCCCTTATCAAATATATGATTTGTAAATATTTTAATATATTTCTGAAGGCATTCTTTTCTGTTTGTTGCACTTTTAAATAGAAATCACTAGGATCATGTCTTCAACTGAGCCCCCTTGCACTCTGCCCACACATGCGTCACAGCCCCCGAATGTTCTTTCTCCAGCAGGAGCCCAGAGAGAACTAATAACAAATTGTACCTCGGTGAACGGCCTTGCCACAGGGGCCAGTGGAACAACCCCCGGCCCCACATTTAAATCCTCCAGGCCATTCCTAGATAATCAAAACCCCACACGGTAAATTTGCAAATGCCAAAGGGCCCACTGAAATGGCCATGGCCAAAGGCTTCATGATAGAAAGAGCCTCCCTTTGGCCATCTTGTCCTGACGAGCCCTGCCCGAGAAGCAGCCTGGAGCCGGAGCCCGACTCGGCTCAGGGACACACACTTAACTCTGGCTGGGGGTGCGACAGCTTCCAGAGCCCGTTCAGATTCCGATTCAGGGTCGGTCCTCACTTCGGAAGGCACCGAAGTCCACTCTATTTCCTTTTTCTAGGACCCAGTTCCAGGCTCCTTCAAAGCCCCAACAATAAGTTTCCTCATGCTGCAAATTCTGGCCCGGACAACCCAAACCCGGAGGAGGGGAGAGTTGGTCGTACCAGAAGCTAACGGAATAGTTTCTGGCACTCACCAGACCCTCCTATGCCAAGAGGTTCCAGGAAAACTAGCACATCCCAGGACTGGAGGAAGTAGGGCAGCAACCGGGGACTTTTCCCTAATGAATTCAATAAACTCTTGGAACAATAATCTACCAAGTGTCAAGTATAGATAGAAAACAACCTTGCAGGATTTTGGGGCCTTTTTTTTTTTTTTTTTTTTTTCTAAGGAAAGAGAAAAATAGAAAATATTCCATGCATTGGTTCTCAAAACAGAGCGCTGGGAATATAAAACTCATCTATACACATAAGGAATATGTACACTTCAGTTCTATACTATGGCCAATTAATTGGGGGTAGGAGGAGAAAGGGAAAAGGTAAAATGGAGAAGGAAAAAGAAGGGAAAGGAAGAAGCAGAGAAAGGATGAGAAGTGAGAGGGAGGGAGAGTTTTGAAGGACATGAGAGAAACACAATAATCTTTTCGGAGAAAGAGACACAAACCACAAGAGAGCAAAGCACAGTGAGAGACTGAGAATTCTCCAAAGGTTGTTATTTAAAGGTGAATCATTGTCATACCTTTTTACTAACATGAGCATCTTAGAAACCTGGTGAGTCAGAGCTGCAAGGGCATGAGCTCATCCTCTCCAATTCCTTCTGTCCTGGGTTGAAAAGAGCCCCCCCCCCCCCCATGTCTACCTGGAACTGTGGTGGGCAGTTAGACAGACAGGAGCAGAGTGAGGAGGATGGGCCAGGTACAGAGAGAGGTTACCAGGGTGGGACCTCGTCCCCTGTCCTTTCCTCCCTACAGATAACAGCTAGGCCTCAGTTGTATTTCAGCTCAAGGCACAGAAAAGCAGCAAAACCAGACAAGCCACACCAAGGCTGACCTCAGGACCAGCGGCACTGAAACATGACCCTCTGCCCTGGTGGCAACCAATCAGTGGGGAGACCCCGGCCCTGAAAGGACACACCTAGAAGCTGCTGAATATTCTATTGAGATCTTCCCCTGGGACCTCCCCTAAAATCTCCGCCCTTAAACACTCAGGACGGAGGACCCAGTGCGCTCTCCCTCCTGGGAGCACATGGAGCCTTTTCCCTCCCCCTCCCCTTCCCCTCCCCTTCCCCCAGGCATGGCACCTTGACAGTCCTCATTTCTAAACTCCAAGGGCCCTTCCTTTCGTCCATAACATGCTTCCTAAGCCCATTTCTTTTACAAATTACTTCTTCTACCTCTGTGATTTTCTAAGTAAATGTTCTCTTATAGTTTTGAGTCTTGGCTCTGAATTCTTTCGTAGCCAGAACTCAAGTGCTGAGGTGGCTGAACCCAGGTCCAGGCTGGCCCCACCGGTCTAACACCTGGTGCCATTCCCACCGCCACCAACAGAACCTCGGAAGGCGAGCTATTTGGAAACAGGGTCCCTGCAGATGCCATTAGTTAGGATGAGGCTATACTGGCTCAGGGTGGGCCCTAAATCCGATGGCTGGTGTCTTCATGAGAAGGCTGTGTGAAAACACAGACACACCTACATATGGAAGAAGGCCCTGGGACCACGGAGGCAGGGGTGACAGGGATGCGAGTCAAAGGACAACGAGGATTGCCAGCAGCCAGCAGAAGCCAGGAGAAGCAAGGAGGAAACTTCTGGAGGGACCACGGCACTGGTCCTTGATTTTGGATTTCTGGCCTCCAAAAACTGTGGGAAAATACATTTCAGTTCTGAGGTCAGAGTTGCTGGTGATTTGCTGCAGCAGACTGAGGAAGCAAACACAGCTGCTTTCGCAGGAGAACCCTAGGCTGTGTGAATCTCCATGGTCACAGGATCAACTAGTAGTCCAGCTCCTATTCCAGTTGCCTTCTACTTTTCTTTAAGAATTGTGTTTGGCCCGGCCAATGTGGCTCAGTGGTTGGGCATCGATCCATGCACCAAGAGGTCGCTGGTTCGATTCCCGGTCAGGTTGTGGGCCTGATACCCAGTGGGGGGCATGCAGGAGGCGGCCAATCCATGTTCCCTCTCATCGATGTTTCTATCTCTCTCTCCTCCCTTCCTCTCTCTAAAATTAATAAAGGAAAAAATGTTTTAAAAAGAATTGTGTTTGCTTTCTAGCATCCTTCATCCTCTGTGAACACAGAAATAATATTTCTCTTCTGTTGTCAAAGTTCATTTTGAAATAAAGATTCGTTTCCCATGGCACTATAAAACCACAACGAAGGGACAACTCAGGCTTCAGAACTATTTCGGACCATGAAGTTTTTCAATAAATGGATTGCCTATTCCTTTGGTATTCCAAAAACAGTTGAATAGTGTATTACTTTTGAGAGATGAAGGCTCTTTTTAACAGTGAAATCACCATTTATTTCTTCATCCTGAGCAGTTTTTTCAAGGCATGCCAAGTCCTGCTGGGGGTATTGGACTTAAAACTGTCCATGAAGCAGACCCGTGGAGAGGAAATGAGTTAGCCAGTCTTTGGGGGTTTTCAACGGACATCAAACCACATGGAGCAAACATGAAGCTTTTAATTATTTTGTAGTTCTTAACCCTTTGTTGGATCACGCCTGGCAAACTGATGACAGCTATGGACCCTCTCCCAGAAAACTGTGACCTCCCACAACTTTCTGCACCTGCTCTCAGGGGATTCAGAGACACCATGCACTGCCCCACCCCGCTGTGGACCCCAGCAGTGGAGACTGTCCTCAAAGAGCCTGGCAGGCGGACACCTCCCTCCAGGTCACCTTTTTGCTTGAGCCACATGGTGTAAGCAAGGGCCGAATCTGGCCTATGGCAGATGTTTTCTCCACAGTGACACCGGTGGAGAGTCCTAAAAACAGCTGTGCTCAGGAGCTGAGTTCTGGCTGAGTAGCTTTCAGGGACCCTCTCCGCCTCTCAAAGACTGCGCCTGGCCAATGGGAGTCCGGCAGAAATTCCCGGGGACAATGGAGGTTTTATGTAAAGAACCGACTGGGTCCTAGGGCTGGAAGGGACTGGGGCTGATAGACTGTCTTCCTACTGCTTCTTGAGGCCACCATCCCCTCCCTTGCCCCAGGGCCTTAGCAATCTCCCCCTTTGTTGGCCTTGCTCCTCACCCTACCTTTTCCACCTGGTACTCTGCCTACCCCTGGTCTTTGGTTAGACCCAACTTCGGACACTTTGCTTGGTTCCCAAAGTCTGTGTTTGGAGCCCTGGGTCCCCATTTGCTTTGAATTTCTCCAGCACAGCATTTGTCCCTGTGGCAACTGGCTCTCGGCTAATCTGTATCTACTGGACGGTATGTCCCAGGAGAGAAGGTGCCACGGATTTTTATAATCTTATTACCAACAATGCCGAGAAAACAGAGCATGATGGATACAAGCTTGTTGGGCGGAATGGTTTCCAACACGAAGCAAGCTGACCACCAGTTCGCCCCGGCAGGGCGGCACCATGTCACCTGAAGGGACTAATCTGGCCTAGAAAAGTGGGTCCATGAAGAAGTTTACTGCTTTGGATTTTACAGCTCCTAGAAAGCAAGAGCCACGTGGCTACAAGCCACCTGTCAGCTCGGGCCACTTGGCTGTAGACAAGCCCCGTCCCTTGGTGGGAGTGGAGATTGACTGTCCCGCTGCTGCTGAAGGTGCTGCTTCTGTCTGTCCGCAAACTCTCTCAATAAACTCGATGGAATCCTGGAGTTGGCAGCCTCTTCCTTTGGTCTCTGGGCCCCAGGACATTTCCCCAACAAAGCTTGTTGAGTGAATACATGAATAACTGGCTGATTTAATGCAGGGTTTCCCAACCTTGGCATTACTGGCATTTTGGACTTGGTCATTTTTGTCACGGGGGCCTGTCCTGTGCAGCGTAGGATATTCAGCAGCATCCCTGGCTTTCCTACCCACCGGATGCCAATGGTCCCCCCACTCAGGTGTGACAAGTAAACATGTCTCCATACACTGGGAGGCAAAATCACCATGGTAGGAAAATTCGTTTCAATGAGTGGATGTTGACCTTGGAGCCACATTGCCCATCCGGAGTCTATGTCGGGGAGTGAGAGTTCAGTTCATCGTTTAATGCTGGTGGAGCGCCCCACACAGGCTCACGAAATGGGGGCTGACCTCTTGAGGCTCCTCAGACGAGGAAAAAATTCCACTATGCGTTTGCTGTGGAGCGTTTCAAGCCCTTAATGACTTGTTACAACGTAAGTACACGAGAGGGAGCTCTAACTAACAAGTTCTACCACGTCTGGGAAATGGCCTGCATGGAATTGGTGACTAGACGCTCTTGTTCAGTGATGAGCTCAGACTTAGATGCTTGGTTATGCCAGCCGGTTAGGACAGCTGAACCAGGATCCTGGATTGAGAGAAATCTTTAGTCATTAAATCTACTATGAAAGATCCCTGCGAATGTGGTTTCCCTAGAGATATAGACAGAGGGGATACATAATTAAAAGCCCACTTCTGCCCCATAAATAAGTCACAGCAGTCAGAACAGTCTTTCCAGCTTCCACGGCAATGGCCCTGACCTGGTAGCAGCAACAGACTGATGAAGTGACCCGGGGGCTCCTGCCTCTCCCCAAATCCTCAGCACACTGACTATCAGACTTCGAGGTTGTTAGAAACCATCTACTCCTTTGCCTCCAGCCTGAGTCCATGGCCCTGAAAACTGAGGAATTGTATAACACTTCTGTGACACAACTTTGTGTGTGCATGTGTGTGTGCGTCTGTAGCTTTCATCATCTTTCCAAAGGAGTCTAAACCCCATCAATGTTAAGAACCTTTAGTTTAATCTCATTTTGAAGAATTTGAAGCTCTGAGGTTCAAGTTTCTGCAGCCGGAGCCTGGCAGAGCCGGAGGCACTCAGATCTCCCTCTGCCCTCAGGCCCAGCGGGGGGTGCTCTGCGGGGGACCCCGCCTGTGAGGCAGCAGGTCTGGTCTGAGGTCAGTGGGGAGCGTGGACCCCAAGGCTCAGAGTGTGGGAGGGCACTTTACCAGCAGGGTTGCCAGACAAAATATAGGATCCTAGCTAAATGTACATTTCAGATGAATGAATACTTTTATAGTATAAGTATGTACCAAACATTACATGGGACATACATATACTCTATTATTCATTTATTTGAAATTCAAATTTAACTGGGCGTCCTGAGTTTGGGGAGGGTTTGTTTTTTGTTCAGTCTGACAACCCTGTCTGCCTAGGAGTCTTCAGCTGGGCAGCAAACACCAAAGCACCGGCCAGTGGATATTAATGACTCAGTGTTTGAGACTCAGGCCACCTCGCCCTGACTTCACTGGACGCACAGAGGCCCCTTGCCCATGCTCACTCCGTCTGCTGATGTGACTTCAGCAGGCCCGAGGAGTCCCTGAGCACTACAGATACCCTATATGCACGTGGCCTCTCAGAAGACAACATTTCACAGGTCTTTGAAGAGTAAAGATCAAATTTATTTAATACAACACCCGCTAGGGTGCCTGCAGCTCTGTCACTGAGGCGGATGGAGGGAGCAGTCTCGGTTTGGGGTGCCCACTAGTGAAATTCCACTGGAAATGGCCACAGCCCCTCACCCACCCACTCCAGACACCATCAGAAACATTGTAAGACCTCAGGAGACCATTTCTTTAGCAAGGAATAAATAAAAAAAATTAGTAAGAAAAATATGCATTTTTCTATTAAAAATAATATTTGCTGTAGGCCACCATCTTCCTGCTCTTCAGCCTGCAGCGTGGTAGAGAAAGAGAGAGTATAGAGAAACAGCTTAAGAACATTGTGCTGTCCAACTTCGTTTTCTGTTTTGTACAGTGCCCGGAATGAACCTTGTCTTCCAGTTGACATATCGATGGGGTTGCTTCCAAGCAGCTTTGTTTTCCCATTTGTGTTGGGCAAGGTTGTAGAGGGGACAGGGGACAGCTGTCTGGTCAGTGCTATGCACTTCCAAGGAACAAGGACTACCCAGAACTACAGGCCTTTAAAGACCAAAGACAAAGAGAAAAAAACTAGCCCCTAAGCCAGGCCATTTGCTAGAAGCGATCAACTACAAAAAAGAAAAAAAAAAAAAATCAAACTGCAAAAACAAAACAGGTTTCTGTGTTTGAAGGTACTTGGAAAAGTTCTTTATCTCTGTACAAGACAAAATATTCAAGTTTCAAAATATTCCAACAGCCTGCCGACTTTAAACCTCCTTCTGCCGCTCTCCGCTCCCGAGGATGCTCCAACCTGGTGGGAGGTGGCTGTGTGGGAAACGAACCAGCCCCTCCGATCTCTTTACACCCAACATCGATGTAGCAAGACGGCCTTAAGAACTGGTGACTTGGCCTGAGGAATGGCTGTGTTCAGCGGGAGCAGGGCAGGTTCAGAAGTAAGTGCACAGAGCTCTTGGAATCGGGGATCATCTGCTCTTCTTGGAATGTGGATGTCCTCCCGGGGACGAGCGTCCGTTCTCGCGGTCCTAAGTTCCATCAAGGGAGCCTTCCGTTCTCTGTGGTCACAAGAGACAAGACAAGGTATGGTCACACCCTCCGGGACTGAAGACTGGCTGGTGGAAAGGCATGTCGACACGCAGTCAGCATTTCTCAGAGGAACTCCAAGGCAATGCTGCCGTCTGCTGGCACCGCCTGCCCCGTAGGGGCAGCTTCTGCCCAGCTCATTTCCCCTCACTCCATGCCTGCTCTCCAGGGCCTGCAGCCTCTACTCCCCAATACACGTTGCACATCAGACCACCAGCCAACTTCCTCAAGCACCCACTGTGTGCCCACAGTACGTCCCAGGGGTGCCACACTCACCCACAGAGGAAGACTAGTGAAATCAAAAGAGACCTGGCTTCTTTTTTTTTTTTTTTTTTGGTACATGCCCCTAGCGGGAACCGAACCCGGGACTCTCTGGTCCGCAGGCCGACGCTCCAACCGCTGAGCCAAACCGGCCAGGGCGAGACCTAGCTTCTTGCCCCCACCCTGCCTCTAACATGAGATGGACCTTCTCTAGCTCTGATTTTTAATTTCAAAAATGAAGGTCTGAACTCTGATGATCAAACCTACATGTTTTCAAATTATATGAGTCTGCTTTAAAAAAGAATGAAATTCTTGCCCTTGCCGGTGGGGCTCAGCGGTTAGAGCGTCGGCCTGCGGTCCAGAGAGACCCGGGTTCGGTTCCCGCTAAGGGCACGTACCTCAGTTGCAATTTGTCCCCGGCCCTGGTTGGTCGTGCAGGAGGCAGCCACTCGATGTGTCCCTTTCACGTCGATGTTTCTCTCTCTCTCCCTCCCACTCTATCTGAACAAAAAATGGAAAAATGTCCTTAGGTGAGGATTTAAAAAAAAAAAAAAAAAAGAATGAAATTCTGATAGATTTCAACATGGATCAACCTTGAAAATGTTATGCTAAGTGAAATAATTCAGACACAAAGGAATAAATATTATATGATTCCGCCTATATGAGGTACCCAGAGTATTCAGAGAGACAAAGTAGAACAGTTGTTGCCAGGGGCTGGGGGGCACGGGGGTTCGTGTCGTTAGAGGGGTCCAGAGTTTTCGTTTGGATGATGAAAATGTTCTGTGGGTGGATGGTGGTGATGATTGACCAACAATGTGAGTGTACCTAATGCCACTGAACTGTACACTTAAAAATGGTTAAAATGGGCCGGATGGCTCAGTTGGTTAGAGCATCGTCCCGATCTGTCAAGGTTGCGGGTTCAATCCGGTCAGGGCACATATAAGAATCAACCGATGAATGCATAAATAAGTGGAACAACACATCGATGTTTCTCTCTCCCTCTCTCCTCCCTTCTCCCTCTAAAATAAATAAATGAAATTTTAATGGTTAAAATGGTAAATTTGAGGTTATGTATGTTTTGTGACAATAAAAAAGGACAAAGGTCCCATATGCCTTCCTGCAGTGTTCTGTAACTGCTGCATATGGCATTTGTGTCCCCACCCACCCAGCAGTGACCAGATCCACATCTTACCCAGGCCGTTCTCTATGCTGAGGATGCAAGAACCTGACACCCCCTCCCCTGCAATTCCATGTCCCAGAAATTATTGACAAACAACACTACCGTGAAATGGAAGGTGGAAGAGCCCTAACAAAGTGTAGGAGCTCACAGGCGATCAGAGGACCCTAGCTGGGAAGTGAGAGAATCACGGAGGGCTTCGGGGAAGTAACTCTGGAGCCAGCCTCCAAGGTGGGGAGGACTTGGATAAATGGATGGAGTGAGGGGGCAAGAGTGGAGGATGCTGGGAAAGACTGGAATAGAGGAGCCCTGGGCAACGATGAGCCCCAAAGAGCAGGCAGCACCTGAGTCTATGATTCTGGACTGTCCGTGGACACAGAGCACCCTACTGCAGGTGGGACTCAGGGAGGCAGGAGTGGGAGAAGTGGTGGGCATAAGCCAGGGTGTGGGGAATCCCATGGCCACGCTGGCTGGCTCCCTGAGGTGGGCTGAGATAGAGTCCCTGTATTGTTCTGACCCTGCTGGGTCCGAGGAGACTCTTGGAGCAGGATGTAGGTCTGAGGGGCTTCAGCTGGAAGTCCAAGGCTCTGCCTCCTCCTCTGCCAGGAGAGACCCTGGCAAGCGGGCCAAGAGAGCTGTGTTGGCCCCAGGGGGCTGGAGGCCCGCCAGCCTTGGCAGCTACCCTCGCCCCACTTCCTCCACTCCACTGGAGGGGTCATGACCCTGGTGGCCAGCCTTTCTGCAGGGCCCAGACCAAGTCCCTCCCTCCCCAGACACCTCTGCTCTCCCTCTCCGAGGGAAGCCAGTGCTTAGGGAGCTGCTGTCAGACCAGCCCACAGACAGGAAGGGCTGGGCCACAGTCAACAGCGCCTTGAGATCTTGCAGTAAAGGTTAATACGCTCACAGCCAAGGCCTGTGTTTGCCTGTGCTTAAATCAGAGGCCAGCTGTCAGCCACTCACACACGGCCTTGAAACCGCCCTGCTTTCCGGCCAGAGATCCTTTTGCTTCTAACACCCCTGGGATCTCTACTTTCTGCTTCTACAGTGTGCCCCTTACGAGCACTTCCAATAAACCAGGTCTGTGCTAGGCGCTCATTTAATTATTGCAACAACCAGGTGTGGGAGTCTTAAAAACCTCCAATTTACAGACTAGAAAACTGAGGCCCTGAGAGGTTAGGAAAGCTGCCCAAAGTGACATGGCTGATAAATGGCTACCAGGGAAAAGTCAAGTTTTAATGGGGATCTCTGACCCTAAGCCAAAGCCTGGCTTTGGCTGAATCTTGTGCCTTGAGTAAGTTAAGTACTACGTTCCCCTCATGTGATGGGGGCATTCTGAGGCCAAGTGAAGGTCCCCCACCCATGCCCCATACTGCCACAGGGTCTGATGAAAAGAACTTCAAAACAGATCACCAACCAGCTTTTAAATGATAGTTTGCGGTTTACATAGTACTTGATACATGTTTCTCATTTAAGAAACTCCTAATAGGCAGTTATTATTGTTTTTGTTGTTGTCATCATCTCCATTTTCAGATAGGGAAGCTGAGGCTTGAAGGTCACCCAAGAGATGTCCGGAGAACTGGAACTCACACTCCAGTCTCTTGACCCCAACTCCTGGGCAGTGCCGGCCGCAACCTCGCTGCCTGCTGGCTCCCAGGAGGGAAGGAGGTGAGCTGGAAATAGCAGTTGCCTTTTTTCAGTAAGAAAGCAAAGTTCTCTCCAAGATCCCAAGACCCACACAGGTCCAGATTCCCCCCTTTCATTTAAGGACGGGGTGTTCTCGTTCACGTTATCTGTCTGCCTCGGCCCCAAACACAATTTATAAACAAGGCAAAAATGGCAGAGGAAAATGAAGTCAGAATGTGCCATTGAAGCAAGTCAAACAATACTAAATTGGTATTTGGCTAAGTGGCTATCTCATTGTTAGATATTTCCTCCAATATGTTTTCAGAAGCAACGGCCATTAAACAACTGGGAATGATCGCCAGGTCTGATTTCAGGAAGGAAATCCCCTCCCATTTCCCTGCTGGGCAATTCAATTAATTTTCTCCTGACCCTCACCCACCAGCTGATTATTGGGGAAACTATACCTGCTTCTTTTATAAACAAAATGCTTTCACTTAAAGATTCAAAATTCCTTCCCAGTGGCTGGGAACCCCCGCTCTCCCGCCAAAAGACTTTAGTGTTTTGGAGAGCAGAACCAGCTGTGGGTGGGCTGTCGGGAGCACCCTGGGAGCAGATTCCTGGGCCCACGGGCCAGCTTCTGGGGAGAGGGAAAGTTCCGTCCATCCTGGAGCTCGGAGCCTTTGTCCAGAGAGACCATTTGGATCGAAGACAAAGTCAGTAAGTCGGTCCTGCGGGTCCAGCAGACCTGCCTTGGGTGGACACAGCCATGTTTACTGCAGCGTCTCGTTATCTGGGCCCCACACTGCCATGGAACAAAAGTCTCACTTTCCACTCTTTCAAAGCCATGATGGCTGGGACAGTGACATCACTTCTGGGAGGGAGTCCTGGGTCACGGACTGGCCGGCGGGCAGAGGAGGGGTCTGGAGATCTAAATTCTAGTCCTGGCTCTGCGATGAACTAGCTGGGTCACCCTGGGCAAGCTGTTTTGCCAATTCAGGCCTCGGTTTTCTCACCTATAAATTGGGCTCCCTGCCCTTCCAATGGAACAGTCTCTGAATTTAGAAGCTTGGGTGGGTTTAGGTTAGAAAAAGACATTCATTTCATTCCTTTTGTCCTTAAATTGATAGCTTTCCTCCATAATAAGGATGTCAGCGGCTTCCTGTCCATCAAAGGCATAATGAGTTCTCTGTTTTATAAGAATTCAGACTCAGGAAAACAAAGGAAGCCTGGGGCCCATTGGAAGGGCTACCAGCAATCTTGCTGAACTTCAGTGGGGCCAATTCTTCACCTCTGAAGATGCAGGCCGCCCAGTAAGTTAACTCCTGCACTGCTGCGTGGTTCATAAAATGGTTGAGAGTAGGAAGACAGGGGAAGACGGGTTTTTGAACATTTGAACTTGGACTTCTGCATTTCTTTCACACATTCCCACATGCCAAGCAGCAGTTTCCTAAATCCCGTTTCCTACAGGATGAAACCTCCTAATGCGGCGTTCAGTCCTTCACGTGCAAGCCCTGACACTTTCCCCGACACCAGCACTGGTACCCGCACCTCCTCTTCAGTTCTGAGCTGCTTAAAACTGCGCCGTCCCTCATGCCTCTGCTCCTGCCCATCTTTCTACCTGGACCCTGCTGGCACCCGACTCATTCTTCATGGCCCATTCAAGCGACCCCTTCCTTGGCGAAGAGACGGCTCCCAGGCAGAATGAAGCATCTGTCTTCTGTGTTTCCATAGTCCTTGGTGTAGCTATTAGTACCTTGCTTTCTCATCAGTGATAACTCGTCTGAATCCCTCCTTGGGTCAAGGACCTGGAGTGTCCCCTGCAGCAAAGGGCCTGGTGTGTAGGGGTGACTGGCATAGGCTCTCAGAGTTGAAACGAGCTGTTGGATGCCCCACTCCTCCAAGCATACCCCTCAAAACGGCCTTCTTCCCAAGCCCGAACCCTGACCTAGCAGGAAATAGGAGCTAAGTGGTCCAGATTCCCAGTTCTCTGGGAGGAGATTTCCAGGGTCCCTCTTCATACATAGGCTGAGATGTGAGGCTGGAAACAGTGGGAGAGAATTTCTGACACCGCAGCTGGCCCAGAAAAGCTGGCTAGTCTAATGACACAATCTCCATTGGCCAGGGCTCCTGATCTAAAGCCGGTCAGTTTCTAAACTGTCCAAACGAGGCCAGTACAGGGGTGTAATTAGAGGGAATGCAGAATCTGGGTGAGTCTGGAAATATTTCACTGTTCAATGAACTATTTAAAAAAAAAAAGTATATAAAATGTGTACTTACAGAATATCTGTTTTCCATGAAATCTGTAAAACAAAGGGTAACAGGGAGGTGAGAGATGCGAGAGAGCGCGTTAGGGTCCTCTCACCCTAACATCTCAGGGGCTGAGCCCAGAAAGGAAAGGGGGGGTGATGCAGGAGGAGATGCCAGACCCGCAAGCTTACTGGGCACCCAGATTTATGGCTCCTTTGCCCAGACAGCTTCCCCTGGGCCCGAGAGCCCCATGAGACAAGCATATAACGTCCCTGGCAGCTCATCTGACATTTTAAAATATATGTTTTTATTGATTTTAGAGAGAAAAGAAGGGAGAGGGAGGGAGGGAGGGAGGGAGAGAGAGAGAGAGAGAGAGAGAGAGAAACATTGATGAGAGAGGAGAGTGAAACATCCATTGGCTGCCTCCTGTGCGCCCCCTACTGGGGATTGAGCCTGCCACCCCGGCATGTGCCCTGATTGGAATGGAACTGGCAATCTCTTGGTGCATAGGACGATGCCCAACCAACTGAGCCACACTGGCCAGGGCTCATTTGACATTTTAAACAGTTTTTAAAAAATTAGTACCACCTGTTATTTTAGAAAAAATACTGAAAACTACAGAAAAGTAGAAAGTAGCAGATAAAAAGTATCTCTGGTTCTACTCTTCAACCCCTGTTGACACTTTTTATCTTGTCTGCTATGAGTAGGCTTTCTTTTGGAGTTATAATTATACAGTACCTGCCATTTTATAGCCTATTTTTTCACATAACGTGATTTCACAAACATTTTCCGGTACCCTCTGAAAGGTCCTTGTTAACAAATGTGTAACAATCATTCGATGGATGGATGTGCAGTTATTTACTTAACCAGTTCCTCACTTTAATCATTTCGATTCTTTCCAAGTTTTTGCTATTTTAAATAATGCTGCCAGTATCCTCTTTGGGAATAAAGCTATTTCCATATTTCTCTCTAGTCTGTTCATTCCCAGGGGTGGGATCAGTGGAGCGGACGGTGCGAACACTGTGGATGCTCTCGGCATGTGTGGCCCACGTGCTGTCCGAAGGGCAGGACCACCACGTCCTTGTTCCTGGGGAGCCTCATCTCAGCTGTCTGGAGGCCACTGTCTTCTTGCCAGAGTGCATGCAGGGACTAGGTGGCCCTGCCAGGCTTCAGTGATGAGAATGGCCCTAACCAAACGTCAGGAAGATGAGTGAGCGTGAGAAAGGACAATGAGAACAAGAGGGTGAGTGGTCCCTGCCTGCATTATTAGAGATGGTTTTCACAACAAGAGGCAAGAGGGGTATGATTTGCCCCACTGGACAGGCCCAGGCCCCCACTAGCAGCAGGGTTTCTGAAAGGGCAGTGGCCCACATGTTGGGGCTGACTCCTATGGACTATCAACATAGACATGGAGACAGAGAGGCCGCAGGGTCCTCTTGTTACCTGAGGAAGGCCCCAAGGGGAGATGCAGATTTAAATTGGTGGTGGAGTGATGGCGGGAAGGCCATAACCCCTCCCCGGGTCCTCAGTCTTACTGGTAGAAGTTCCCCAAGGGGCCTCGGTTTCTACTTTCTGCCCAGGCTCAGACCCAGCCCTTCTGCGTCTTGGGCAGTCTCAGGAGCCATCTGTCACAACCCTTCTGTTTCTGTCTCCAATTTAGAAATATCCTGTTTCCACAAGTCCACTTCCCCCTCGAACCCTGTCTTATCACAGCTCCATTGTGTGTCCCCTCCAGAAGGAACAGGGCCAGAAGTTCCTAAGGGGCCCCTTCTGTCCTGGCTGGGGCAGCGGCAGGCGTCAACGGCCAGATGGATAAATCAGTCCAACCTCGAAGTTGAACCATTGTATAAACTTCCCCACATTGAGTGAGGCCTGGGCAGCACCCACCCCCACCCCAAATCTAACCTGGGAGGATCTGAAGGACCCCATGCTTCCTGCTCCCCCAAAGCCGCAAGGGCTCTGGAATGAGACGAAAGAGGGGAAAAGCCTCAGTCTGTGTTTCCTAAAGCAATCTGAACATGAACTACTACCATTTGAGTCTGCTGATGAACACCAAGTGTATGTACATTTGCAGTTTTCTTTTTGGTTATAGAGGAAACACCACAAACAGAGAATCTGGAGGGCAGTACCCCCCCTCCCCCCGGAGTACTTTTTTACTCTCTCGAAGTCCAAGCCTGGGTTGCTCTGGGCCTCACAGGATGGGTGGGCACTGGCCCTCGAGGGCTCTTCCCGCCCTCCCAGAGGGGACATGGCACCAAGGCCCTCTGTCCTGTTTTCTTGACCAGCTTCTCCTGGTTTACTGAATTTCTCCCCCTTAAGAAACATCTAGAAGTCTGGGTTCCAGGCAAAGAGAAAGCAGAAGGTGGAGGCCCAGTGGGCAGATACTCAGATGGGAAGGTAGGCTCTGTCTGACCCAAGAGTGTCTCAAGCAGGACTTGACATCTTCTCCCAGGGCCTGGGAAAGCCAAGTCATAAGCCATAACTAGGGTAGCTGTTGCTGACTGGGATGTGCAAATAACTGAAAGGGAATAAGAACTTTTGAAAATCTCAAGGGCTAAACTTGCAGATCTAAACCACAAGGAACGTCTCAGCATTTTCTCCATTCCCCTAAGAAACAGAAAGTTACAGAGATGCAAAAGCTCTCAGTGTGGGTTCTTTCTGATGTAAATTTTCTAGTTCTAAGAAGCCCTCTCCTTCCTTCCCTAATGTGGAGCCCAAAACCATCTAACAGCTGGAAAGGGGAGAAGCTCAAAGACCAAGAGGTTTCCTTGCCTTGGACTAAGAGTTCATTGCTCGGACAAGAAGTTAGCTTGATTATATGTCAACACAACGGTCGGCTCTGACTAGGATGGCAGCCCCGCATGACCGTGGCCATGACTTGGCGGGAGACAGGGAGTTGAAAGAGATGTCCCTCTCCTTCTCATTTCATTTTTAAAAATCCTTACCTGAGGCTATGTTTATTGATTTGGGAGAGAGAGGAAGGGAGAGAGAGAGAGAGAAACATCGATGTGAAAGAGAAACATCGATGAGTTGCCTCCCACACGCGCCTTGAGTGGGAATCAAACCCGCAACCTAGGTATGTGCCCTGACTGGGAATCGAACCCACAACCTTGTTGGTGTACAGATGATGCTCCAACCAACTGAGCCATTGGTCAGGGCCCCCTCCTGCTCATTTTAAAGAGCTTACCTGCCCACCACAGCCCTTCCTTATCCACCAAGGGCCACACACACTCCCGAGGGACCCTGATGTGCTCACAGCAATTCTATATGGGTCAGGGGCATTTTGTTGAGAATTAATGAGAAAACTAACGCTGGAGGAAGAAGTGAGGGCTGGGGGCCTGATAAAGGTAGAGCTGAGACCCAAACCCAGGTCTCCATCTCCTACATAGGAGGTTTCCCATCAGGTCCACAGTACAAAGACCCATTCAGGCAGGACTCCGGCCAGTGTGAATGCAGCAGAAATCCAGTAAGCTGGCCCTGAGATCCCCAACTTAGTTCATATTTAAAGGGGATACTAAGGCTTAAAAGTAAACACCCGTGTGGTCTTGGAGTCGAGGGTGGATAAAGGATTAGGACTGGCTCCAAGGGACCCAGGGAGTGGCTCGTAGAAGTGACTGACGACCCCTCCTCACCAATATGTTCAGAGCATGCTTCTGGACTGACTGAGGCATAGACCAGGGGTGGGGAACCTTTTTTCTGCCAAGGGCCATTTGGATATTTACAACATCATTCTTGGGCCATACAAAATCATCAACTTAAAAATTGGCCTGCTATATTTATTTGGTCAGGCAAATTTGATGAGGTGTGTGAGGTTAGCTGGTATTGATTTCAGGGCCTTATACAGCCCATGACCATGGGCAGGACATTCCCCACCCTTGGCATGGACAAATGACTGTCGCTTCCAAATACCAGGACATTGAGACTCTAAATGTTATCATTGAAAGGCAGCTTAAGATCATTCTTTCGCCTGGCAGTGTGGCTCACTGGTTGAGCATTGACCCATGCACCAAGAGGTTGTTGGTTCAATTCCTGGTCAGGGCACATGCCCAGGTTGTGGGCCCGATCCCCAGTGGGGGGCATGCAGGAGACGGCCAATTGATGTTCTGTTATCGATGTTTCTATCTCTCTCTCCCTCTCCCTTCTTCTCTCTCAAAAATCAATAAAGAAAAAAAATTATTTTAAAAAAAAAAGATCTTTCTTTCAACTACCTCCTTGGACAGATAAAAAGGCTGAGTTTAGTCACACTCGAAGAGATGTAAAGTAGCATGGTTGTTGCTAGGGGTGGAGGAGAGAGGGACTTATTGTCTAATGGGTATGAAGTTTCCGTTTGGGAAGATGGAAAACTTCTGGAGATGGAGGGTGGCAATGGTTGCACAATATTATGAATGGATTTGATGCCCCTAAAATGTACACGTAAAAGTGGTTAAAAATGGCCCTGGCTGGTTTGGCTCAGCGGTAGAGCATTGGCCCGCGGATCAATGAGTCTCGGGTTCAATTCCGGCCAAGGGAATGTACCTTGGTTACAGTTCGTTCCCGGCCCTGGCCGGGGTCGTGCAGGAGGCAACCAGTCGATGTGTCCCTCTCACATCGATGTTCTTCTCTCTCCTTCCCACTCTATCTGAAGATAAATAGAAAAATATCCTCAGGTGAGGATTTTTTTTAAAAACGTGGTTAAAATAGCAAGTGTTACGTATACTGCATCACAGTTAAAATAAACTGCTGAGCTTAGAGACTAAAGCCAGGATTACAAAGACCTGTGCCTCCTGCAGCCTGGAGACCCCACACTCCCCAGCCCGCAGCCAGCACTCCCCAGGTCTCACCCAGACCCCGCCCTGGGCTGCTGCTTGGAGGCAGGCCTACCCGGTGCCCTTTTGCTTATCTAGAAGAGCAGTTTGCCTTTGTATCACTCAGGGGAAAAGGGGGTTTAAGAGCCAGAACTACGCCCTGTGAGCCAGTTCCCAAAATAGCCAGCCCTGAAGCGCTGCCCATTGGAAGACGCTGGGGAAATGAGAAATTAAGGTGGGAAGAATAAAACATTAAGAAGGAAAAGTTAGATAAGACTCAGCTCTGCCCTCAGCCTGCGCACTGACCTGTCCAGAGACCCATCCCCCGACCAGGGCTGTTATTTTATTGGGGGTCACCCCCTCCAATACGCGCGCGCACACACACACACACGCTCACAGTTATCTCTGCCTGAACCATCCCTCCAGGATGCTGGGGAGTAGGAAAGACCTTACCCCTTCAAACAAGAAGCAGAGCAGAACTTAGAGTGTGTAATACAATCAGAAGGGAGCTCAGAGCATCTAGAAGGTGGTTCTGAAAGTGTGGTCCCCTGACCAGCAGCAGTGGCAGGTGGGAACTGGTTAGACATGCAGGTTCTCAGCCCTGTTCCAGACCTACTGCATCGGGAATGCAGGAGGTGGTTCCAAGCCACCTGTGTTTGAACCCCTGACCTACATTCGAGCCCATGCCCCTCATTTCACAGAGAAGGTGACCGAGGTCCGGAGAGGTCCCATGCCCCACCCAGAGTCACCCAGACCACACTAGGCTGTTATTCTTAGCTTCTGAAGTACAGGGATGATAAGTGAGCTGAGGATAATGTGGAAGCCAAGCAAACAAGCTGGAAAAGGTAGAAGCGCACAGTCCATTGGTCTAGCAACACAGAGAGGACATGTGAGGGGTCTACAGCCAGGCTCCCGGCCTTCCAGTCCTGCTCCACCACGGCTGGCCTTGGGACCAGGGCGAATTATTTATCCCCTGGGCCCATTTCCCCATCTGTACAGCAGGAGTAATAATAGAGCCTCCATCAGCCTTACGATGATTTTGATTTTGAGAAGTAAGTGAGCATCTGACAGTAAGAGGAAAAGAAATTTAAAAAAAAAGAGGAATCAACCAGGACCTGCAGCCTCCTCTCCCTGAGCAGCAGCCGCTGAGCGGGAAACGCTCAGAAACAGGAACTCCCTTGGCTTCCAGGACGGGAGCCTCCGAGGAGGGGCGGGGGGCTCACTGGCATTCACAGCAGCTCTGTCGTTTTGGCTACAGGACCCAGAGCTGTAGGCAGGAGTCAGCTGCCAGGTCAGAGACCAGATTCCCAAGGGATCCAAGCCCTACTAACCCCTGATAGCCCAGATGGCACAACAAGAGGACCCTGGCCTGGGAGTCGGGGGATGGCTTTGGTCTCACCCTGGGCTCTGAGCTCTCTAGGACTCCAGTTCCTCTTGTGTTTTCAGCTAAAACAGACTGAGTGCTCACTACATGGCAGAGATAACACACTGACTGCATGCCTGGGGTAGGGAATTAGGACCATCTCCCCTGATCCTATCTCACCCCCTTTTCTCATGTAATCCCATCTCCACATAACAGCTGAAGAAATCGAGCCTCAGCGGTTAGAGTGCCAGCCTGCGGACCAGAGAATCCCAGGTTCGGTTCCCACTAAGGGCACGTACCTCCGTGCAGTTTGTCCCCAGCCCCGGTTGGGGTCATGTGGGTGGCAACCAGTCGATGTGTCTCTCTCACGTCCATGTTTCTCTCTCTTCCTCCCTCTCTCCCTCCTGCTCTATCTGAAGATAAATGCAATCCTTGGGTGAGGATAAAAAAAAAAAAAAATTAAGGCCATCTTGGATCCGCGGGACAAGAAAATTCACACGCCTCCAGCTCTGAGCTTTCCCAGCCCCAGAGTAGCAAATGTTGAAGGAAGTTGCCCAGGTGACAAACAGCATGCTTGGTGCTTCAAGAAAGAAGTTTGTCGAGGGGTCGACAGTGACCACCATGAGGAAAACACGTACTGCAGCCCGTCTGCTCTGTGCCCACACGGCTCAGAAGAAGGTGCTGGCATCGCCATCTACACCAGGTCAGCTGTCTCAGTGTGGGGCAAGTTTATTCGGGCAACGAGGTGCACTAGGCCTTCCAGTGAGGGGAATGAGCAACAGCACCCCTCAGTTAAATCGCAGCTCATCACATGGCACTCAGTTACCGAGCCACGTCACGCCAACAGCAGGGGTAGCAACAATGCCACTCCACATGCCTCCATCTCCAAGCAGGGGTATTCTGCCTTTGAATCCTAGGAACACGATGAACCATCCCAGGTTGGTCAGGGCATTGGAACTCCTAGCAGGACAAACAGCATGAGCAGTTCAGGGGTAGGAAGCCCCAACAGAAGCTCGCCAAGCATAATATGTATGCCAAAGCAGCAGCCTTCTCGACAGCCTTTTACTGTGGACAGTAGGTCTGGATTTGGAACGAGCAGGAATCAGGCATTTGGAATGATTAACTCCTTATCAAGTAACATTTTTAATGGAACAGATGGAAGTGAAAATGTGACAGGATTGGACCTTCCAGATTTTCCAGCATTAGCAGACCCAAACAGAAGGGAAGGAAGTGGTAACCCAGCTCCATTAACAAACCCCTTGGCTGGAAGAGCTCCTTACGTTGGAATGGTAACAAAACCAGCAAATGAGCAATCCCAGGACTTCCCAACACACAACGGAGATTTTCCCGCATTACCTGGTTCCAGCTATAAAGATCCAACATCAAGCCCTGGCCGGTTTGGCTCAGCAGTTAGAGTGTCGGCCTGGGGTCCAGAGAGACCCGGGTTCGGTTCCCACTAGGGGCATGTGCTTCGGTTGCGGTTTGTCCCCGGCCCTGGTTGGGTCGTGCGGGTGGCAGCCACTCGATGTGTCTCTCTCACGTCGATGTTTCTCTCTCTCTCTCTCTCTTCCTCTCTCTCCCTCCCACTCTATCTGAACAAAAAATGAAAAAATGTCCTCGGGTGAGGATAAAAAATATATATATATAAAAAAAAATCCAACATCAAGTAATGATGACAGTAAATCTAATTTGAATACACCTGGCAAGACAACTAACTTCAAGTACAGATGGACCCAAATTCCCTGGAGATAAAAGTTCAACAACACAAAATAATAACCAGCAGAAAAAAGGGATCCAGCTGTGACCTGATGGTCGGGTTACGAACATTCCTCGAGGGATGGTGACGGACCAATTTGGAATGACTGGCCCGGGAGCATTTACCAGGGCAGCAGAGACAGACCCAGGAATGGTACATCTTGCATTAGGAAGTGACTTAACAACATTAGGCCTCAATCTGAACTCTCCTGAAAATCTCTGCCCCAAATTTGCATCGCCCTGGGCATCTTCACCTTGTCGACCTCAAGACATAGACTTCCAAGTTCCTCGGGGTAAGCTGGCTGCAGTAAAACGTGGCCGATATGGAGATCTTCTCTTCTATCTCTATTACATGGATGGAGGAGACGTACTACAACTTCTAGCTGCAGGAGAGCTTATTCATTTATTTATTTTTATTCCTCACCTGAGGATATTTTTCTATTTATCATTAAATAGAGTGGGAGGGAGGGAGAGAGAGAGGGAGAGAAAGAAACATCAATGTGATAGAGACACATCGACTGGTTGCCTCCCACATGACCCCAACAAGGGGCAGGGACGGACTGCAACCGAGGTACGTGCCCTTGTCCGGAATTGAACCCGAGACTCATTGGTCTTCAGGCCGACACTCTAACTGCTGAGCCAAACCGGCCAGGGCTGCGGTAGAGCTTTTTAGCCGTGACTGGGGATACCACAAAGAAGAACGAGTATGGATTACCAGGGCACCAGGCATGGAGCCAACAATGAAAACCAAGACATATAAGAGGGGAACGTATTACTTCTTTGACAGTCTTAACTGGAGGGAAGTAGCTAAGGAGTTCCATTTGGAAATGACAAATTAGAAGAACGGCCTCACCTGCCATCCACCTTCAACTACAGCCCTGCTCAGCAAGCCTTCTAATAAAAGACTTTCCTTTGCCTGGGGTATGGCCATCTCAGCACAACACTCAGCATAACGGCAGAACTGATGTGGCCCAGGCACCTGGCTTCACTTCCTTGAGGATTTGGCAATTGGCTTATGCAAAGGGTCACCATTTGAGGTCCTGCCTTACTAATTATGTGCTGCCCAAGAACTAAATTTGTCATTTGTCTTGCTCTAGTTTGAGCAGGGTCTGAATTTTTTCATTATTTTCTTTTTTGCCAGCAGACAGACTTGGGTCTATAAAGACAAGCAAGCACACAGACAGAAGTTTACCACTTCGTTTCTGAGATGTAAAAAAAAAAACAAAACCCACAAAAGACTCAACAAAATTAGACCACAAAATTTGCACTGTTCCCTGTAGCACTATTGGTAATAAAATAACAAATGTTTGTGCATGTTTATGTGAAGATCCTTCTCGTATTTCATTTGGAAGAGTGAGCAAGTTCTGCTTCCTTCATTTAAATTACTTTCCCTTCTGTTTTTGTTTTTTAATTTTTTCTTTTCCTTTATTGATTTTAGAGAGAGAAGAAGGGAGAGGGAGAGAGAGATAGAAACATCAATGAGATGGAACATCGATTGGCCGCCTCCTGCATGCCCCCCACTGGGGATTGGGCCCACAACCTGGGCATGTGCCCTGACTGGGAATCGAACCAGCGACCTCTTGGTGCATGGGTTGACGCTCAACCACTGAGCCACACCGGCTGAGCCCCTTCTGTTTTTGAAATTCAGTTTCACCAAGCTTAACGCAAGAGTATCTGACTGTTTAGAAGAAAGGTATTGCTACGATTTCTGGATGGTTTCCAGGGTTGTTACTACTGAGCGTCATCTTTCCAGAATGAGCAAAACACTGTCCAGTCTTTGTTATGATTTTGTAATAAATGTGTACATTAAAAAAAAAAATGTGGACATCGCATGAATAAAAGTATGTATAGCCCTGGCCGGTTTGGCTCAGCGGTTAGAGCGTCGGCCTGCGGTCCAGAGAGTCCCGGGTTCGGTTTCCGCTAAAGGCATGTACCTCGGTTGCAGTTCGTCCCTGGCCCTGGTTGGTTGTGCAGGAGGCAGCCACTCGATGTGTCCCTTTCACGTCGATGTTTCTCTCTCTCTCCCCCTCCCACTCTATCTGAACAAAAAATGGAAAAATGTCCTCGGGTGAGGATTAAAAAAAAAAAGAAAGTATGTATATACGAACGTGTCTATATTATATATATGACATCTATTTTGGGAAACGTTTGCCCTGCTGTACCTCATTTTTAGGAATGGGACATTCTGGAACTGCCGGTCAGGGGACTTTGTCACCCTGTGCACTCAAGGGCCAGATTTTCAGCAGCCGAGGACACCCATACCCAAGTGAATGTGATGGGACTTAAAGAAGTGACTGAGGCAATTCACTCTGGCTGTTTGAACAGGAGCATTTCATAGGAAGAGAAAAAAGATCAAGCTTGTATTTTCTGACCACATAAAGGTGTCTTCTCTTTGTAATAAACTAGAAAAGCTCTCCTCAAAATAAATAAATTAAAAACTAAAAAATTACTTAAGGAGAGGTCCCTATTTCAGATAAAAAGTAGGCTCTTCAGGTAAGACAGTTACCTGACTTCTCAAATGTTGTCAGCATCAGAAACATCTGGGAACTTGTTAGAGTTCAGATTCTGGCGACTGTGACTCTGTGGGTCGGGCGGGGCCGGGGACCATGGCTGCTGCCGGCCTGTGGACCACACGCGCGTTAGCCGGCTTGACTGAGCCTCCCAGCCCTTTTCAACGACTCCCTTTCAAAGAACCCACCTAGCGGTCTGCTGTACAAAGCAAGTGACTATTTTCCCCCAGGTTACAACTTATTTTCAGAATGTAAAAGTAATCTCTGTAGATTTTATTTCTGCAGAATGGAATATAATAATTATTCAAAAACTGAGATTGTCGGGAGCGCCCCTGGTTCCGTGTCTGCCAGGCACCGCGCTCAGTCCGGGGAGAGCTCTTCGAGAGGGAGCGGCGAGGTGGGAGTTGAGTGGGTCTAGGCAGGATCAAAGGGAACCGGAGCAGATCCGTACTCCCTCCCCCAGGTCAGCGTGCTCTCAGGAAGGCCGAAGCCACTGGCCGGCTCCAAAGCACAGCACTGACTTTGTCCGACCTTGGAGGGCCCACTGCACCAGGGCCCGTGTGGGGAGCAGGTGCAGCACACTGGCTGGCACCTGGGAATAGGCAGGGCTGTCCTGCTCCTCTCCGGGTCACCCAGAGTTCTGTTGACTGTCCTGTGAGCACAAAATGGTGCCAGGACACACTCCAGTCCAACTACCCCACAGCTGGGGGGCCTGTTTGCCTGGTGAGAGTCAACTCTGTGTGAGAGGTGGCAACCCTTATTTGACTTCCTTTGCACCTTATTGTCCCTGCCCACCCCAAGACCTCATGGATGATTCTGGGGCAGTGCCCAGCAGGCTGGGGGAGTCAGGGGCCCCTCACTCACCAGGGTTAGCTTTCCGGATCTCACTGTAC
The DNA here is from genome assembly GCA_030848825.1 of Tadarida brasiliensis. Lineage (NCBI taxonomy): Eukaryota > Metazoa > Chordata > Mammalia > Chiroptera > Molossidae > Tadarida > Tadarida brasiliensis. Next base: position 54,655,856 of record CM061273.1, read on the forward strand.
ACTGTCTCCGTGCCCTTCCTTCCCAGACCTGGAAAGGGACCAGGCACAGGTCAATAGCTGCCTCTGGGCACCAGGTCAACCCATTGCTGAAGCAGGAAAATAGCGGAGGCTCCCCAGGCGAGGCTGCACCCCGATACCCCACCCCATGAGTGCCATCTCCAGAAGCGCCTGGAGACTTCCTCACCACCAAGCCCGGGCCACTTCCCGGCTTTAGAAGATCCTGGTCTAACCAGTGTCACTCAGCCTGCAAGTATGAGGTCAACAGATCACCATGGGAACCCTGGACCTGAGGGGCCACTGGTGGAGAGGCCCCAAGCACAGGCTGAAGTCTCCAGCTCAGTGGCTTCACCCCTCTTTCCCTGCCACTGTGTCCCTGGGTCCAGCTGCTCTGACAGCCTGTCCCAGGAGGCCAGGCTGTGGCCTCCAATCGCCCGAGGTCTGGGTTACAGCCTGAGCATCGTCTGTGTCTAAGTATTAGCTGGGACTGAGAACCACTTCCAGATCTAGGCAGCTGGGCTCCTAGATTTCCCATGCCAACACCTGGCCCTCACCGCAGACACTGACTGAATCTGTCTGGGGTGGGCCCTGGCTTTGGTATTTTTTAAGGGCTCCCCAGAGGATTCTAATAGGCAGACTGGGCTGAGATCCTCTGGTCTGGACTGTTTTGAAACAGCAGACAAGATAAGCCACCCTGGGTGTGGATTCCACCCAGAGGAGACGCAAGGGTTTGGAAGACAAAGAACACCCGTTCTGCCATCTGCTTGTACATACACACATGTACACACACTCCTAGTGCATCTACACGCAGTGTACACACATAGCACACACACACACACACACAGATGCACACTCATGTGCACACTCACATACACACACACCACAAACCCTCAGGAAACAGGATGGACCTGGCCACTTCCCTGGCTCCTCTCACCTGCACAAAGGACGAGGAAGCCTCGTTGTGGGAAGGCATCTGATGCCATGTGGCCAGATTCTCCCTCTGCACACTGGGAAATGGAGCCCTCCACAGGGTCAGACGCTTCCTGCTGCCAGTCAGTGCCATGTAAATGTTTCCTTCCTCAGTGGCCAGTGGCCAGGGCATGCCCATGGACTCCAACTACACAAAGATACCCTCACCTCACTATGCTCCAGGGACACCCCTGTCTCTCGCCCTGATCCTGCACAAACTCCTCCACTGCCTGCATGGCCCTTTCCCTTTGCCCCTTTCCTCCTTGTCCTCCAAGCCCCAGGACAAGCTTTGCTCCTGTGCTCGGGTGCACACACCCTCACACACTCACCCCTTCCTGTGCCCTGGGCAGTTACGTAGGCCCCTGTGTTCTCACAGCACTTTGGGGACACTTGCCCATGACACGCTGACATTATTTGTTCCCACGACTGTCTACCCTGGTGGCCCCAGAGCTTCTCCAGGGCAGTGCCTGGGGTCTTGGGCACCTCCAATCCCAGGCCCTGCATAGCTACCTGGAAGTACCTATAAAGGTTTGATATGACAGTGAAGGCACCAGTCAGTGTCCCTGCAAGTGTCTATCTCAGACCCATGACCTTCAGAAAGGTCTTGGCACAATCAGCCCGATCCCTGAGGTTTTTCGGCTTTAGGATTAAAATCCCGGTCATTCATTACACACTGAATGATGGTGGTTCTGTGGCAGGACCCAAATGCCAGAAGACAGCCTGGGGGGTGGTTCAGATCCCCACAGCTGAACTTGGGGCACTTGAGGTTGCCAAGGCCTTGCAGAAGTCATCATAGTGACTACCCTGTCGCACAGAACGGGAGCTGGAACTCAGTAGAGTGGCTGAGATACCTGGCACCTCCCTGATGGGACACCTGCCTTTCCCTAAGAGGACAGCAGAGATGCCCACACCACTCCCTCTGTGACACAGATTTGGGAGTGTATAGGGAAGCTCCAGGGATCCCCATATCTGTGGGGATCCACCACATCCCCAGGGGACTCTGCTCAATGTCAGGCCTGACAAGTCACTCGTTCAGTATGATCCTAACAGCTGCTGTGTGCCGGGTACCACGGAAGAGGAAAAGGTGAATTGGACCTGGTTCCAGCTTTCAGGAGCCCCAGGCTGTGGGAGATGGGTGCACAAACAATGCTATAGGACGCATACCAGGTGCACTGGGGTCGCTGCCAGCTCATCCTCTGCCCCTGCCCCACACGGACGTGGAGGAGTGGCGGGGGGCAGGAATGGAGCTGGGGCTTGGCGGCCAAGCCTGGGGCCCTGACACCCTTAGGAACTACACTGCCCCAGGCTCATAAGCGGTGGCCAGTAGACCTCTCTGGTTACCTTGGGGACACTAACACGCTCTGACAGGCTCTGGACCGGAAGAGCTGCACTCAACTCCCTTTCACCTCCTAAGGGCACATCAGCCTGGGCAGCAGGGTGGCTGCCTCTTCGTGGTGCCCAGTGGTCTCTCCCGTGCCCTCCTGGTTCTGCCCAGCTCAGTGGTGGGCAGGAGCTCGGGGCTCATCGCTACCCCTCCCCTTGCTGCTCCCCAGCAGCAGCTGCTGCTAATGACTAAACCAGCCAGCAGGCTGTTCGGCTCAGCTGTCAGAGGTTATTTCCAGATGGAGCGTTATTTTGGCTTGTTTTTCCCTGTTAACAGAGAAAGAGATGGCTTCACCCTCATGGGGTTTTCCCAGCAATTAGCCTCAGAGCAAACACGCAGCAAACCGGTGTTTACCAAGTTCCTTCCTGCCCCTCCTCCACCCGCAGGGGACCACTTGGTCAGCCGCCAGCCAGGGTTAGAAGTGGACATGGTCCCCCCAATCCCTTTCTCCACCCCAGCTGTGGAGGAGGGAGGCCTTGAGGACAGGGAACTGGATTGGCCAAGACCAGGTCAAGCACACTCATCTCTGGCCTTGCACCCACAAAGCCCTTTCCGCCTGGTAACCCCCCACTCAAGAGAAAGCAAGGGAGCAGCGTCACGGCCAGGCCTGCCCTCCCCCACTGCCCTCAGCTGCCAAAGAGGCTGGGTCCAGAAAACGCAACGTGAATCCTCTAGAAACTCTCCATTTCCACCCAAATGACCCTCACTCTAGCTCTCTAGCTCTACCAAGGCCCCCACAGCCCCCACTTGCAAACTGGGACAAGGTGACCGCTTGGGTGGTTGCACCCCTGCCTCATCCTGTCCTATTACTTTGTTTCCCTTCAACACCACCCTCCCCCCTTCAGGCAAGAAAAATGTAACCAGACACTAATAACACGGAAACATTCCCAAAGGAACCCCCTTCCAAGGCCAAAAGCCTGCTTCCCTCTTCCTCCTTCGGTGTCCTTCCATCCAAAGCCTTCCAGGCCTCAGGCATAGCCCTCTTATAATCCCCCCTCCCCCTGGGCCCCCCTCCCCCAAGCCCAGCAGCAGAGCAAGGGCAGGGCCTGGCCCTCTGGGGGCAGAGTCAGAATCTGAGGCTACAGCCCTGTCTGCTTGAACACTCCATAGGGTGGGGGTGGGGTCAAGAAGACAGGGTTGGTTTCCAAGCACATTCAACATCTTTGGGCAGCCCTGGCCTCTTGTTATGTGACCCCTTTCTTCTACACCGGAAGTCCCCTGAAGAGGAAGTGAGCTGCTACTCAGGGACCAAGCCCAGGATGCCCAGTGATGGAGGGGCTCAGGCTGGACCAGGGAAGGCTGCAGGGAGCCCCCCACCATCCCATCTGCCACAGCCCACCCAGACTCGGTTCTGAACACAAGACCCCTGTGCTGTCTCCTCTTGGGCATCTGGAACTTAACCCAACTGAATGATTTGTCACCACGGCACGTTCCTCCCAGTCTCAGATAGCACGACCATCCACACAGTAATTTTGTCTCCCCCATTCTGGCTGTGAAATTTTTCATCCAGTGATCTGTGATCTGTCTCCAAAATATATCTGGCATCCATCCACTGCCAGCACTTAGGCTCTGCCCTCATCCCCTCTTGTCTACTGATAGCACTCTTGTATCCCCCACCCCCACCCCTCACACCCGTCCTCACCAGCCACAAGGGTTGCTTTTTAAAGAAGGAAATTGGAACATGCCACTTCCCTGCCTAAAGGCTTCCAAATCCACTGAGACTAGAATGCAAAGAGAACCCTGTCCCATCCTCCCAGTTCCACCTTCTCTCTCTCTCTCTCTCTCTCTCTCTCTCTCTCTCTCTCTCTCTCTCTCTCTCTCTCTCTCTCTCTCTCTCTCTCTCTCCAGACACACGAGTCCCCTTTCAGAGCCCTAAATGAGCCAAGCTCTGGGCCACCTCATACTGCCCTTCCCATTTCCTGGGTCCTTCCTCCTCTGAGTGGGGCCAACTTCTTTGTGCCCTTCAGGCTGCAGCTCAAATGCCACCCCTCAAACAGGCCTCCAGGGGCCACCCAAGGCAGAAGAGACGTCACCTTTCTTACCTTCTCATTGTACCCACTTGCCTTCCTTCTGAGCACTTGCTATAAGCTGATAGGACTTACTCTTTGGTTCCTTGTTTGCTTGGCTCCCTCAGAGGCTCTACCTCGGTTGGAGGTGCCTTTGCTGCTGGTCCATCATGGGCCCTTAATTTATTAACTCAACAAGTGGATCATTTTACAATGAAATAAAGAGGAAGAGAACTTCAGGCCTGCCACGGCCCCCACCCCTCCCAGGTCCAGTCCGGACTTAGAAGTGGGATGTGCAGATGGGCCACCCCGACTAGGGGCCGTTCTGACTGCAGACTCCGGGAATGGTGCAGCTCACAGCCTAGGGGCTGGACGGCCTGCCTTCCCTGGAGGTTCTCTGCACATGCCTGCTGACCTGGTACCCAGAACCTAAGCAAGGAAAGAAGGAAGGAACCCAAAACTCCTCCCGGATCGTGGGGCAAGAGGTGCCGCGAGAACGCCATCACCACACGGCTCTGGCTGGTGCTGTGCAGGTTTGGTCTGGAAAACAGCCCCAGGACACAGCCTGGCCTCAGCCTCGGCAGGAAGGGGGACGCATGGCAGTAGCCCTGCGAGTTTCCCAGCAGTGTTTGCTGTGGATCCGCCCACTCTGAGCCAATCTCCCCAGCACAGAGCCAGGCCAGGGCGCCCCAGAGAGAGCTGTGCACATAAAAACAAAGCCTGAAGATAAAGCCGCAGCCTTTACTGTTTACACAGGAAAGGAGTCAGTGCTTTCAAAAGGCTTTACCCGAAAGTCCCTTTAAGTAGCAAAGCCCTCACTACCTTCAAACATGCATTTCATTTACAGAAGCTCAGTCTACAAGCAACTTTTGAAGGAAGATGCTGGGTTTGGGCAAGGGGGTGTACGTCTGGAAGAAAGCTCAAACGCCCAGGAGTGAGGCTGATCTCCAAAAGTCTCTCATAAAACACATTTCTTGGCACTTAGTAACTGCTCAAAAAAACATATCCTTTATTAGTAGTATGATAAATAATAATTAATGAAATTTTACACCTCAAAGCCTGGGCAGGGGGTCACTGCTCCTACCTTAGGCATGTCCAGCAGGTCTGTCTGCTGACCACCTCCCTTCTGAGCGACTGAAGGGGACGAGACTCTTGTCCCTGGATCACAGCCCACCTCACCCTGTGCGTCTCTACACCCAAGGAGAGAGCAAAGCGTGGGGATTGGTTCGAGTGATGGCATTTACCTTCCTGAGGCTCAAGTGAGTTCACTTCCACTTCTGTGTACTCCACGTCCAAGGTCAGAGGCTCTGCTCAAAGGAAACAGAGACCCTGCAGTTAGACAGAATCCCCTTGGGGGTCCTCGGATCACATGAGAGAGTTCCACTCAAATGATGAAAGTATTCTGTAGTTTGAGGCAAAGACAGCACAGGTGTAACTCCATTCACAGGTTACCCGGCACTCCCTGGACCGCGGAGGGACCCTTCCGCCTGGGCCCCTGTTATTTCTGCAGTGGGAGGGTTAGTCAAAACTCAGTAGATACAAAAAAAGCAAGGATCAGCCACAGGCACAGAAAGCTGTCTCCAAGATGGAAAGGATCTCATGAAATGGGGAATGACAGGGTGTCCCCAGCCCACCAACGCTCTGGGACAGGGATGTGTACGCATAGAAAAACAAGTTAATGAAAGCGGTCAGGGTGCCACGGTGAAATCTAGCAAATTACTTTGTCTTCAACTCAATATAACATTACTGTTTGGAAAGGAATTTTGAAAAATGCTGTAGCCCAACCCTCCTGAGCTTTAGGCAGAAACAAGCAATCTATTGTTAACTGTCTTGAAAGATAAGCAGCAGCGCTATTTTACTTTATTTTTTAGAGTGCAGTTTTTATTTTTATGAAATATTGAGTAGGTGCGAAATGTTTGTAAGTTACATAAACAATAGCAATTCAATAGATAACTTCATGCTGTACCATCACCTTTTTAAGAAAAAGAACATTTTCATTTCCTTTGAAGTACCCTGCGTGCGTCTCCCCAATCCCCAGCCCCTGAACACTCTTTTCCCAGCTTTGCTGAGATAGAATTGAACTGTAACATATGTAAGTTTACGATGTCCAACCTGATGATTTGCAGTGATGCTATTTGAAAACAAATGAAAAAACCTCCTCTCTACTCTAAGAGAAAGGAGATTCTCCTACCTTATTCAGTAATCCATTCTGATTTAGGAAGTTCCTTTTTGAGTCTAACCCAGCTCTTTCCTACTGGAATTTAGGCCACTTTCCCATTTAGGACGCTAGATAGTGTCTTTGGAGAAAGCAACCAGCCTCCTGCATTTTACTCATCAGCTGCTGACAGGGTCGTTAAGAGAGGTGGGGAAATACCCACAGGTGTTAACAGTTTTAGTTCTTTTCCTAGGGGTCTTTTTTAATGTAAAGGTTTCTAATTTTTTTTATTCTTTATCCTCACCCGAGGACATTTTTGCATTTATTTTCAGATAGAGAGGGAGGAAGAGAGAGAGAGAAACATCAGTGTGAGAGAGACACATCGACTGGTTGCCACCAGCACAACCCCAACAGGGGCCGAGGATGAACCGCAACCGAGGTCCGTGCCCTTGGCGGGAAGCGAACCTGGGTCTCTCCGGTCCACGGGCTGACGCTCTAACTGCTGAGCCAAACTGGCCAGGACCTAATTTTTTTTTAACTAAATGATATAATTACCTTTATTTTCATTTATTGGTTTTGTTGCATGGTTTCCAATATCGTCATTGTAACCTAGTTTGAAAAATAACAATTAGGATGGTGGCAATGGAAATTCTAGTTTTCTATATATAACTCCCCCACCCACCCACGGCAGTGTTGCTGGGTCCCTCCTGGTCTCCCCATGGCCCCGTCCAACCTGGTCTCTTTCCAACACAGTGGGGTGGCCACCATCCCTCGAGCCACACTTCCACTTGTGAATGGTTCAAGATTCCGAATCGTTCACTTTGAGCAAGTTCATTAGAAATTAAACTTAACTGCAGCAAAAGGGAGCTCTGTGACACAACCGTGAAGGACTAGGAAACTAATCTTCTCCAGCTGGAGAACTGGAGCCATGAGAACTGTTTGCAAGGCAGTGCCCCCAGGCTGCCACCTCAGTAGGCAAACACTTTTTTTTTTTTTAATCCTCACCCGAGTATATTTTTCTATTTATCTCAGATAGAGTGGGGGGAGGAGGAGAGAGAAACATTGATGTGAGAGCAACACACTGACTGGTTGCCTTCCGCACGACCCCGACCAGGGCCGGGATGAACCGCAACTGAGGTCCATGCCCTTGACTGGAATGGACCTGAGTCCTGAGACTATTTGGTCCGCGGGCCAACGCTCTAACCGCTGAGCCAAACTGGCCAGGGCACAAATTTTTAACCTTTTTAATCAAGTTGTTCTTTGCGAAAGACAATTCTTCTGAACGTTATAAATAAATACTATGCCTGAAGAATACATGTTTTTCCATTATGTATTTGAACTAATTGCTATTGTGATAACTAACATACATTTAAAAAAAATTTTTTTTTCTTTATTGGTTTTTTTAGAGAGAGGAAGTGAGAGGGAGAGAGAGATAGAAACATCGATGAGAGAGAACATCGACTGGCTGCCTCCTGCATGCCCCCCACTGGGGATCGGGCCCACAACCTGGGCATGTGTCCTGACGGGGAATCAAACCGGCGACCTCCTGGTGCATGGGTCGACGCTCAACCACTGAGCCACACTGGCCGGACCCTAACATACATTTTTATATTGAAATAATCCATGGAGAGACAACATAAGAATTAGACCATTTTTTGCATCTTGGGCATTTGGGGGGAAATCCTATTTTAACATGTCTACATCAGCATTTAATTGAACGTATTTCTGTATTTCTGTATAAATAATACAGATAGCCAACAGAATCCATCTTATACCACAAAAAAAGGTATTTTCTCTTTAACATTGGATTCCTTTTTGCTAAACAGTCACCGAATTTTTCTGAATGTAGTTTCTTAAATGATTTATTTGCTCTTTTGTCTTTATTGGAGCATTACTTTTGTTACTACAAATGTTTTATTTCACTTTTTAAAGGTTTATGATTTATTACTACAAGAATTGCTGAATTCTTAAAACATATCTCTCAGGCATGCCCTATTAAAGGTGTATCCTGAAATATTCTTATTTATATATTTATTTATTTTTGTTATTTTTTTATTATTAATTTATTTTTGTTATAGATGTTTCTCCTTTTTCCCCCATTGACACCCTCCTCCCCATCCCCACCCCCTACCCCGTCCCCCAGCTTTGTTGTCCATGTCCATCAGTTATGCGTACATGCATATAAGTTCTGTGGTTTATCTCTTCCCTACCCCCCCAACCCCCTCTTCTGAGGATTGTCAGTCTGTACCCTAGTTCCACGTCTCTGGGTCTACCCTGTTCCTCAGACTGTTATGTTCATTATATTCCACAAATAAGTGAGATCATGTGATATTTGTCTTTCTCTGTTTGGCTTGTTTCGCTTAGGATAATACTCTCCAGGTCCCTCCATGTTGTCTCAAATGATAAGAGATTTTTCTTTCTTACAGCTGCATAGTACTCCATTGTGTATATGTACCACAGCTTTTTTATCCATTCGTTTACTGATGGACACAGGCTGTTTCTAGATCTTAGCTATTGTAAATAGTGCTGCTATGAACATGGGGGTACATGTATTCTTTCTGATTGGTGTTTCAGGCTCCTTAGGATATATTCCTAGAAGTGGGATCACTGGGTCAAATGGCAATTCAATTTTTAATTTTTTGAGGAAACACCATATTGTTTTCCATAGTGGCTGCACCAGTCTGCATTCCCACCAGCAGTGTACTAGAGTCCCCTTTTCTCCACACCCTCGCCAACACTTGTTGTTTGATGATTTGTTGATGGCGGCCATTCTGACAGGTGTGAGGTGATACCTCATTGTTGTTTTAATTTGCATCTCTCTGATGATTAGTGATGTTGAGCATTTCTTCATATGTCTCAGCCATTTGTATGTCCTTTTTGGAGAGGTGTCTATTTAGCTCCTCTGCCCATTTTTTAATTGGGTTCTTTGTTTTCCTTTTGTTGAGTTGTATGAGCACTCTATATATTTTGGAAATTAACCCCTTATCTGATGTATCATTGGCTTTTTTTTTTTTTTTTTTTTTGGTATGTTTTATTTGGGTTTTTTCTCTTTTTAAATTTTCTTTCTTTTTCTTTTTATTCTCTTTTTATTTACTTATTTATTTATTGTTTTTCTTCTGAAATTTTCTAATTTTGTGCAATACTGTTGCTGAATTAGAAAAGAACATGGGTGTTCTATTCCCAAACCTATTGATAAGGAAAGAAAACGGTTCCAAATTTGGCCCAGGACAAAGCTTTCTGTGTGATGTAATTATAGGCCCCTCTTGAGCAATTTTCTCTTAGACTTAATGAGATTAAGAACTCCTGGGACCCCGCCGGTATTGCTCAGTGGTTGAGCATCGACCCATGCACCAAGAGGTCACCAATTTGATTCCCGGTCAGGACACATGCCCAGGTTATGGGCCCGACCCCCCGGGGGGGGGGGCATGCAGGAGGCAGCCAATTGATGTTCTCTCTCATTGATATTTCTGTCTCTCCCTCTCCCTTCCTCTCTCTAAAATCAATAATAATTTAAAAAGAAGAAGAAGGAAAAAAAAGAACTCCTGGGATTGGCTAACTCAAGCTTGCAATAAGGCTCAAAACCAGGTGGTCCTCTGTTGTTCCATTATTTTTTAAAATGTTTTTATTAACAGAGAAATATTCAGTTGGTTTCCTGTTGTGCCAAGTTTGAAATGAAAATGTCTTGTGCTTGTAATAAATGATTTCATCTGAGAAGATGTTTTATCACTGCCTTCATTTGCTATCTGGTCTCTCTTACCAAGGGTTGGTAATTACACATGGGCAATGTTCAAAGTCTCTGAAGATGACCCAGATGGGTATCCACAGCATTGTAATTACTGTCCACCTTTTATTCCTCGGGATGTTTAGAAGGTGGTAAGATTAGAGTAAAATGTTCTACCTTTTTCCTTATGTTTTTGTTTTGCTTATCAGCTCACCATCCAATGGCTGATTAGATTAAGTGGTCCTGTTGGCGGGGCTTCCCCAGGAACCCGAACCCCACACCTGCAGATTCCGCTTCTCAGAGGGCTAACCCAGTGGGTGGCAAGTTGGCAAAGTCTCTGAGCAACTGCAGGAAACATGACTGTACCGTAAGGTCTGTTGGCTTCGGGACTGGAATCTGACAGCACCTTCTCGTTGTTGGAGGTCAGAAGTGGCACTGCCGGCCTTAAAATGAAATTTGAAAAGGAAAAAAAACAAGCAACGATTTTTTGGCTCTCACATCAAACCAACAAAACAATCAAGGAAAAATCATGAGAAAAGCAGAAAGAGAAGTGAGGCAGACTTCACTTTCTCATTTGGAAAACAAACGTTATCTTTCAGTCGTAAGATTATTTAACAAACATGTTTGCTGTTAAAATAAGTGTCGGGGCCAAAGGGCATGTAAACAACAGGAGTCCTTTCCCAGGTGGATCCCAGCCCCGGAATTCCTCGTTCTGCGCTACACAGCCATTGTTCACGGGCTTTTGTTCTCTTAAAAGGATCTTTTTTCTTTTGTCCATCTGCTTTTGGATTTCAAGCACAGTAAAAAGAGTACAGCCGCTGCTTTTTAGGCCCACTCTACTTTGCCAAGTAAGTAGATTTTTAAAATTCTATCTACCACCATTATAATTTTATAAGGAATAGGGGATTTCACAAATAACAGTGTAGGAAGGACATGACGTCAGGATAAAGCCATTTCTTCCCATGAAAGGACAGTTGGCAATTTTCCACTTTGACAAACACATGCACGCACACGCACACACACACCCCTACCCTACTCACACCCTTATTATTCTGAGTTTCCCAAGAACCATAGAAAACTTTCTCATGACCAGACTCCCTACAGACCAGTGTATCCAAGCCCACAGAGCAGCTACCTCTCTTCCGAGGACACACACTGACCTGGACATCTCCACGGGCATCTGCTTGGCTTTGAAAGAGAAAGAGAAAAACCAAAGTCAATAAAAAGTGCCCATGTCTGTAACAGACACAAACACTCATTTCAACCACATTTGACTTTCTTGAAGATTGGCTACCCATAAAAAGAGAAAAGAAAGCCAAATATATTTCTGCCTAAAAAAAAAAAAAGAAAGAAAGAAAAAAATAATAAACAAAGTAGGTCTTCTCTTGGTATTATTCTGAGAGATTTCACATCATTTCATCCAGAACTCTGACATGTTGTTGTGTTCGCCAGGAGCTGTTTTCTTTAGGAGAATGTGATAGAGATGAAGACAACGATACAGGGACCAGATCAGCCAGATAAAAAGGCAACTATTTCTTTGATTCAAGACTGTTCCAAACAGTAAAGGCTAAATCAACCCCCATGCATTGAATCCCAAGCTGGCCTGAGACCAAGTCTGTCTTCTAACCTTGACTGTTTTGCGATGACCCAGTTCCCTTAGGAAGGGGTTTGTTCTGGAGCCTGTCTTCTCAGAGGGATTTCCTATTCTAGAAAAAAACCAGGGCCCCTCCTTATCCCATCTGCCCCCACCCACCCCAGGCAGCAGCACCAGGGCCCCAACAGAAACTGCCTTATCCCACAAAAATCTTGGCAGAACGTTCTGGTGCTGAGCTGTCTTCCTTGAGTCCAGGCTAACTGGCTGCGACTCCGGAGAGTCCGCAGGTGGTCCTGGCTGCGCTTCCACGTGCGGCTAACCTCAAGCACAGGATAGCAATCATGGCACAACAGGCAGATTAGATGGGGGGCATTCGGAGTATGTGGGGGTGCACTCACACTCCACTCTACCAACTGCACGACTAAGTGTGGCCAAATCCACAGAAACAGCTCCTTCTGACTGTACATAGGTGGAACTTTCCCCCAAATTTACCTTTCTGGGCTGCCCAACTAGGAAAACAACCACTTTCACTCTTGCCTAGCTCCATCCACACCCACAAATACCAAGATCTTTGGTTACCAAGGTGACACCCCAAGGAGGAAAACAACTGTCCTCAGTTACATCCCCTCAGCTCATGCTGGGGCAAAGCACAGCCCCCCATAAAGCTGGGGCCCCTCACATCCATGGCCAGATTCCTGGCTAGGGCAACCTGTCAGAATGCAATGAAGGAAGTGTGCTCACCCTTGGCTTTCTTCCGAAAATAGCATCTGGCCCCAAGTACCAAGAGGGCAATTATCACTACGATGACAACCACTGCGATAAGTCCTTTCTTCCATGGGGCAAGAAAGACTGCAAATAATAAAAATTAAAATAGAGGGTGTTTTTTTTCTTCTCCGCCAGCAAGAAACAATATCAGCCTCAAGCAACGAATAAGACTGATTCTTAGTTCCTGCAACCACATCTTACACTGAGCATCCATCTCTGAGGGATTCTGTGTTCATAGCTGGTACAGAAATGGTTGTTCTCGCCACAGAGTCAGCTAGGGTCTTACAGGACTCAAGGACTGACATAGACTCTTTTCTGGGTCTGTTTGGGCCTCCTCCTTCTCTAGGAAGCCACCCTCTCTATTCACACAGGTGGGCTCCTCTAATCATCTCTATTCTGCATGACCCAATCCCCATGGCCACAGGTGGCTCATGGGCAGACGTTTGACCCACGATGATGGGCCATTTGCTATCTCTCCACCAAGAATTTGGAATTACAACTCTGTGAAATACTTTCAATTCCTTATAATAACCGATTCCTCTTTCATATTTAACTTGAGTGTTCTTGTCACTGACGACCACAGAGCCTGAAGGACATTGGTCTCTTAACCCTCAGGAATGAGCACTAAACCCCACCCATTTCCTCTTACACGTGGTGCTGTCGAGACGCGCCTCACCTTTGACAGTCAGTATGTTGCTTTTGAGGATGTTTGGGGCAAGGTTGGCTCTGTTGGAGGCCGTGCAGTAATACTGGCCCTCCTGTTTCACGCTAGCTTGTGTGGTGAACCAAATGGCCTGGGTGTCATTCAAGGTGACTTCATGGAAAGGCCTGACTTCCTTTTCTTTGTAAAACTTGTAGGTGATTGGACCAGATGCTTTGTTCACGGAGCATCGAAGCACAATTTCTTCCCCAGACTCCACCATCTTATTCAAGATAGAGAGCTTGACCTCTGCCACCGGGGCTGAAAAGCAGGAAAGGATTAGCACTGAGAAAAGACGGGGTGGGGTGTGGTGGAGGTAGCACCTGACACAGCCACTGCCCATGGCCAGCCTCCACCTTTACCGTGGCTCAGACTTGGGTTTGTCGGTCCTCTTATCCCAAATTCTTCAGTTTCCCCCCTAATTAGCCCAGCAGGGCAGCAACGAATGCCTCCTGTCCTCATGTGTTGATTAAACACGGATGCTAGGGACACCCACCTTCACTTACCACCTCAAGTATTACTGACCACTCGGCTTGACTACACCCATTAACTTATGTGTTCTGTGGAGATCTGTTCTGTGTGAGTCTGTGAGTGCGCACTCGTGTGTGCATGTGTGTGTGTGTGTGATTTCTCTGCTTACAAAGACGCATGGCATTTCCAGATCTCATGAACAAGTAACTTGAACTCATGACCTTCCTGTTTTTCTCCTTTTTCCCTTTTAAATGGTCTAAACCTATTGCTTTCACATTCTCACTTCCCACTTTCTTGGTACTCCTGAAATCTCACTTCCATCCCTCTGCTTCTGAAACTGGACTCTCTCTGGTTTTGAAGAAACTCCAAAGGTCACCTGATCCCCTGACTAGCTCATCTCTGAGTCCCTAGCAGATCAAATCCAGTGGTGGATGTTCCTCTGGTCTCTCCCTCCTTGGCCTCCCTACGGCTCTCAGCTGTCACCCAGCCCTTCCTTTGGAACGCAGCTTCCTCTGGGCTCTTGTGATGGCCTCACAACCCAGATTCTCACCTGCCACTCCCTCTTTATTCACCAGTTTTTCTTCCGTTTGCCTCTTAAATAGGGACTCTGCAAAATTCAGTCCTGTTTTCCCTCTCCACTCTCTTTTAGTGATTTCACCTACATCATCGCTTCTCTGTACATTTGACACATAAACACACAGCATTTAATGCCTAAATACATAGCTCTAGTCCAGATTGCTCCTGTGAATTGCAAGTCTTGATTTCTACCTGGAAGCCTGCCAGCCTCTCATTCCCAGCAGATCCAAGCAGAACGTACCTTCCTCCTATATCCCTTTCCCTGGTTTCATGTTCAACCACCAAAATTTTGATCCTAAATTCTCTTCCCATGTAGACCTTCCTATCAGTGTGAGAATGGACTGGTCAGTAGACTGGCATCTGACTTATGAATCACCCTCATGAGTGCAGTGGGTGGCCAGACCATGGAGCTGCTGGTCCAAGAAAAGGGAGCCCCAGACCTGGGATGAGATGGTAGAGGTCAACCACAAGGGCAGACTCTTTTGAAGGGTGCGGCCTGACATGACAGCCTCTTTCCTTGTGGAGCACAAGGGGACTGTGGCAAGCTGGGATCGGGAGCCAGACTGCCTTGCCTCGATTCCCAGCCCCACTGCCTACCAGCTGCTTATCTTAAGCCTTATTTGCCTCATCACAAAACAAGGGTAGTATTATTATGGGTCTTACATGGCTACTGTAAGTATTATTGGGAATAATTTGCTAAAATATTTCACACAGGGGTGGATACATGATCAAGGCTCAGCAAATGTTAGCTACTACTATGGACCCAGTTTAAACCAACAGTTTCACAAGGGCTCCTACATTATCTTCTTAAGGTAATATGAGGTCTAAAGTCACCACTCCTTCTAACTGACAGAGACACTGGCTTAATCTTCCCAAGACCCCATTCTCATCATGTCCACCTTCCCTCTTCTGGCTCTCCACTGCACACAGGACAAACTCCCAGGCCCCAAGACTGGCGTTTGATTGCTGCCCTTCACAGTTGGGGTCAGTCAATTTTCCAGTCTGTATCCATTGATTCTCCATTTTGAACCTTTGTTTCCAGCCACCTGCTCTGAACTAGTCCCTGGAGATTTTACTCATTCAGTTGACTAGACTGGTGGGCCATCTCCAGCCCTCTCTGCCCACACATTGTCAAACCCTGGCTCCTCACCCAGCTCTTCCCATTCAGACCAGGTGATATCTTCATGCCCTTAATTCCTATCACCATCACTGTAAGGACATTTCATACGACAATAATGTGTTGCCTAATAATGTTTTTCTATGCTTATTGGCACTGTTATTCAAATATTCGTATATACCCAAATAGCTTCTCACTATTTTATCAGGCAATCCTGTGTTTCTTGTTATATTATTGAAAACAAAGACTTTTTGTTGTTGTTGTTAATCCTCACCCAAGGATATTTTCCCACTGATTTCTAGAGAGAGTGGAAAGGAGGGGGATAGCGAGAGAGAGAGAGAGAGAGAGAGAGAGAGAGAGAGACACCAATGTAAAAGAAACACATCAATTGGTTGCCTCCCGCACGACCCCGATCAGGGCTGGGGATTGAACCCGCAACTCAGGTATGTACCCCTGACTGGGAATAGAACCCACAATCCCTCAGTCCTCAGGCTGAGGCTCTAACCATTGAGCCAAACCAGCTAGGGCAAGATTATGTCTTTTTTAACATGCCCTATAGTATTAGGTGCTTAACATATATTGATGTTAATTTGAAAAGTATGGCTACTCTTAGACTATATATTAATAGTAGCAGGAACTTCTGTCCAACTCAAGATGTCCACATGGCACATGTAGATAAAAGTTATTAAACAAGAAGAAAGAGGAGGAAGAGAAGGAAGGCTTATATGCTTTTATTTTTTTAATACTTTTTTCTTTATTGAATTGAGAGAGAGGAAGGGAGAGGGAGAGAGAGATAGAAACATCGATGAGAGAGAACATCGATTGGCTGCCTCCTGCATGCCCCCCACTGGGGATTGGGCCCACAACCTGGGCATGTGTCCTGACCGGGAATCAAACCAGGGACCTCTTGGTGCATGGGTCGATGCTCAACCACTGAGCCACACCAGCCGGGTGGCTTAAATGCTTTTTACAACAGGATGCAGACTATCTCAGAGATGCAGGCGATGGCACTCCCGAGGCCTCTGAGAGGCATGGATAGAGGCTCAAGGAAAAACATCCACCCAGGACAATAGGTAGGAGAGCCAGGCAATTGTCAGCAAGTCCCGTGAGACGACAGCCTGCAGCGCTAATTGCTGCGGGTTCTGCATGTGACAGTTAGCCCGACAAGGGTCAACCGTAGAGACGAGCTCTGGTCAACAGTTCTGGGAGGGCTGGCAGTTCACCTAGAAAGGAGCAAATGCTAAGAGCGCCCTAAAGCACAACTTTAGAGTTTCCTGAAGTCAGACACTTCACTCTTTCCTATATTTTAGCACCTCACCTGAAAGGCTCTGAAAAGAGAGGACACTGGCCACACCAATCGCGCCGCCGTATTTTCCAGCCCCATTGACCTGGGTCTGGGTCCTGCTTTGCTCCATGTTATGTTTATGGACTTGGCATAAGTACCACCCACATCCCTTGTCCACACCATCCCTGGGCAATCCCAAACCTTTGAAAATGGGAACTAAAGCCCCAATCCCACATGATTTCCTCTTCTTTTTAAAAAATCTTCACCCGAGGATATATTTAGAAAGAGGAAAGGAGAGAGAAAGAAAGAGAGAGAGAGAGAGAGAGAGAGAGAGAGAAACATCAGTGTGAGAGAGAAGCATGGATCAGTTGCCTCCCATATGTACCCCAACCAGGGATCAAACCCACAACCAGGATGTAGGATGATGCTCCAACCAACTGAGCCACCCAGCCAGGGCCCGACAGGATTCCTTCTCCTAGCACAGCAACTTACCTATCACCTTGACCAACAGAAGTTCGCTGGTCATTTCGGAGTTGGAATGGCAATTATTCGCCTTGCACTGGTACTCTGCATCTTCTGTGGGGTTATCTCTGAATACTGCGGGCTCATTTGAGTTTACTGTGCGACTCTCCAAAGTGTCACTTGCTTTTAAAAGGTGATAAGAAATAGGCGAGGTTCCATTTATGGATTGGCAATTGACTTCTACGGTCTGTCCTTTTATCACCTCAGACTTGGAGTCATAAAAAATCCTGGGCTTGGAGAGCATTTCTAGAACGACACAGAGAGAAACCATCTGAAGCAAAACATCCCACCCAAGGGGTTCTTTCTCCAAACTCTGGGTTTCACTTTCTGTCATTACTGTAATGTTAAATGCCTGCCTGCCCCATCTACCTTACAGGTCTCCTTTAAAATGGTTAGGGTGTGTGTGTGTGTGTGCATTGAGAGAGGGAAAGAGAATGCTATAAACAAAAGATGACAAATTCAAGAAAAACACTATACTCTCTAAATACATGTTTATATTTTCATATCTCTCACATGCACATACACCCACATCCATATATTTTTTTTAATTATTGAGAAAAGATACAGGAAAAGCATTTAAAAAAACAACAAATAAACAAGAACACAAACAGAATATATTTTAAAACAAATTAGTGCCTCAGCCTCTCCTGATTGGAAACTGCATGCCTCCGAAACAAGAATTCTACTGGGTCATTACTTACAAGTTAGCTTATTTATAAAGCTTATATAATGAAATGACTTCCTCCCAAGAACAACAAAAAGAATTAAAATGAAATGACCCATGCCCGGCTGGTGTGGCTCAGTGGATTGAGCGTCAACCCACGCTCAGTGACAGCTTGACCAGAGTTCCACATTCATTCAGAATCCCTCTACTCAAAGTGTAGTCCAGGGCCCAGCAGAACCTGCATCTCAAGGTGCTGGTTAGAGACATGGGATCTGGCTCCATCCTGACCTCTTGGATAACCAGGTTTTGCACATTCATTCAAGTCTCAGAAGCACAGCTCTAGGTGATCCCAGTACCTACATTCTGCCCACGAGAAGTCCTAGACCTTTCTGGTCAGCCAGGATATGGATTAAAAACTGGACCTTCGTGCCCGGCTGGTGTCGCTCAGTGGTTGAGCGTTGACCCATGCACCAAGAGGTTACCAGTTCGATTCCCGGTCAGGACACATGCCCAGGTTGTGGGCCCGATCCCCGGTGGGGGGCATGCAGGAGGCGGCCAATCGATGGTCTCTCTCATCGATGTTTCTATCTCTCTCTCCCTCTCCCTTCCTCTCTTTCTAAAAATCAATAAAGAAAAAAAATTAAAACAAAAACAAAACTGGAGCTTCGATCTTCAAATTTATTTATTTATTTTTTATCCTCACCCGAGGACATTTTTGCATTTATCTTCAGATAGAGCAGGAGAGAGAGAGGGGGGAAGAGAGAGAGAGAAACATCGATGTGAGAGAGAGACACATCAAGTGGTCGCCACCCACACGACACCTTGGGGTCGGGGACAAACTGCAACCGAGGTAAGTGCCCTTAGCAGGAACCGAACCCGGGACTCTCTGGTCTACAGGCCAACGCTCTAACCACTGAGCAAAACCGGCCAGGGCTTGATCTTCAAATTTAGTGTTGACTAAGTAGTGTTCCCTCCCCAGACTGTGGGCAGATGCCGGCCCCAGCAGCCAGAATCTTGCCGGTTCAGAGACCGCATCACCGGCATGCAGCCACAGCAAAGCCATGAACTTCAATTCGCCGGCAATATTCTCTGAATAGCCTCCTTCCTGTACTCTAAGCAGAAATACCACTTGCTTCTGTCCAGTCTCTTGGTTTTACTCCTCTCTCTTTCCCTTGACTTCTTACCCTGCCTCAGTCTGATCTGCCTTCAGACTGGAGACCGTGGTAGGTGGTGAAAAAGCCCCTTTCTTCCATTCAATCTCAGGACTGTCTGAGCCAGCAAGAACGTACTCACCACACACAGTTATCCGGACAGTGTTGCTTTTCTTGAACACCTTGCCGATGCCTGCGACGCAGGTGTATATCCCACTGTCCCATACTGAGGCTCTCTTGCCGAAACTACTACTCTGCGACACAATCATTTCTCCCTTCTGGATGGTGAAGTTGTCTGCAGTTGCTCCTGAGGTGGCACACCACAGGTGCAGGCTGTCGCCCTGGTCCAGACGAGTGGCAGAAGATTCCAGCTTCGGTTTGGAAAAAAGCTCTGAGAAACCAGTAAGTGGGAATGGAGTGAGACGTTCCTGGGAACTGCTCCCAAACCCCCTTTATAGAGAGTCCCTTAGCCCAGCTGCTTTTGGCAGAACCGACTCCCAACTTCCTGCAAAAAGTTTTCCTTTGCTTCTCGAAGACCTGATAACCATGCAAATCAAGAACTCGAGTTCATCTTTTGCCTTGGGATTCCAATGGCAGGTTTGCCTCCCTTGTTAATCCAATTTATTTCACAGACGTAAATTAGAAAAGGTTTGCAACTTGTAATGATTCATGAATTTACCTATTTATTCATTCACTTACACATTTTATTCCACAAGTATTTATTTCAGGCTATTTCTGTGCTGGGCACCTCACTTGGCTTTGGAGAGACAACAGTGAAAAAGAAACAGTCCCTGATTTCAAAGGACTGATGTCTTGGGAGTGGTTCCAACATAGTGTTTGCAGCAGATCCCATAGAGGGGACACTGGACCTAGGCATGGAGGAAGTCATCCAGGCAAAGAAGAAAAGGGTCACAGGCAGAAGGAACAGCACGTGGAAGACCTGGCAGGAGGTTCAAGCACCTGAAAGGTTAGTTGGCCTGGAACACAGTGGGAGTAGAAGAGGCCAAAGGGAGGCCTGTGGATCTTGGAGGACCTTGGGAACCACCTAAAGAAGTGTGGATTGCATCCTTCCGGCAGTGGGAAGTGTGGAGAGCCTGGGTCAGGGGAAGGGCATAGATGTATGTTGTGGAAAGATCTCTGGGAGGTGAATGGATGGGTGATACCTCCTGAGGTCAAGTTGTAAGCTACAACATTCTATGCCACTTTAAGGAGTTATTAATACCCTTATTTAGGTTGGATTTAAATATTTCCTGAAGAACATCACTATTTCATAGTTATAGTATATGTTTTTATTTGCAACTACAGGGAAAGTATTAGTTAAGTACTTAACCAATGTGAAGACTTGGCCCTTTCTTACACACCAATGTGCCCTGACTTCATGGTTATGGCCCTGACGCAGAAGGAAGAAGGAGTCGGTAATTCTTCAGACTATCTGCATGTTGAGAAAGGGACTGAGTCCCAAAGTTTCTCTTAGAGAAGCTTGTTGGGCTAGCGTTTTGAGAATGCAGCCAGGAATCAGGAAATCAAGTTCTACCTTTGCCTCTGTTTTTGCCTGCTGTATCGGTTAGGGGGTACAAACCAAGATACTGTCATTGTTATCACTGATGTTACACTGGTATGGAGGTCATTTCCATCTTAATTAGTTCACAGTGTCTTCCTAGTTTCCTGTACAGGGAATCAAATAAAACTACAAGTAAGGTGGTGCCCCAATAATTAATCTATATTTTATTAAGGCATGTGCCATCTTTCCTGCCTTCCATACAGTAAGTATTGACTCATCTGTTTTCAGAGCTCTAGGTTAGGAGTGAGGAAAGGAACCAAAGAAATTGACATCCTGAAGTGCCACATACGCTCACTGGGCAGATGGCAAAAAATGTGAAAAAGGGACTTAGAAAAAAAATCCCAACACAATGACTTTACATAAAAATATGTAAACAGCCCTGGCCGGTTTTGCTCAGTGGTTAGAGCGTCGGCCTGCGGTCCACAGGGACCCGGGTTCGGTTCCCGCTAAGGGCATGTACCTCGGTTGCAGTTTGTCCCCGGCCCTGGTTGGTCGTGCGGGAGGCAACCACTCGATGTGTCCCTTTCATGTCGATGTTTCTCTCTCTCTTCCTCTCTCTCCTTCCCACTGTATCTGAACAAAAAACGGAAAAATGTCCTCGGAAAAATGTCCGGGTGAGGATAAAAAAAAAAAAAATGTAAACAAGCCCTGGTTTGACTTAGCAGTTAGAGTGACAGCCCATGGACCAAATGGTCTCGGGTTCGATTCCCAGTCAAGGGCACGTCCTGGGTTGCAGGTTCGATCCCTCACCCTGGTTGGGGTCATGCAGGAGGCAGCCAATCGATGTGTCTCTCACGTCAATGTCTCTCTCTCTCTTCCTTCCTCCCTCCCACTCTATCTAAAAATCAATGGAAAAAAATATCCTCAGGTTAGGATTAAAAAAATATATATGTGTAAACAAAAATGTAAAAAAATAGAAACTATGTTGCTGGTTTACAATTAGGAAGGAAATGTCAGGAAACAGTCTGCTTGTGAAGGAGATCATGTAAACAGACGGGCAGGACCATAACATGGGCTAATAAGGGTCAGTCTTTTACTCACTTGTGACCGAGTATTTACTGAGCTCCTACAATGTGCTAGGTTCTGTGCTAAGTATCAATGATTTAAGATGAATTGAGCCACAGACCTGGTCCTTCAAGAGCTCACACCGAGTGGTGAAGACAGATGCTGCATCTTTGCAGTGACTGTTGGCGTCAGGAGAAGAGTCAAGTGCAATGGGACCTGAGGTGTGGGGCTCTGCCTGGGGGAGACTGTATTGAGATTTCGAGCTTAGTCTTTAACGACAACAGAAGTTTTTCAGTGGCCAAGAGGAAAGGATAGGCTGAGTGGGGGGAGATATCTGGAAGAGGGTGGGGTCAAGATGAAGAATCAGGACCGTGCAAGAGGAGTTTGAGCCCAGGAATAGGTATGCCACATAGGGGCCATCGTAGGAGGGCTTCTCCTGCAGCTGAAGTATGAGTTGAAACAGAAATGTTCAGGGAGATCCCTGCGGTAATCCTGGTGTGAGGGTCAGTGTGAGGGTGTGATTGTAGAGCTGAGAAGACAGGACAGAGGTGACAGACCTGGCAGCATTTGGTGACAGATTGGGTCTGAAAAGGCAGACAGACGGGGTGGGGGTGGGGGCGGGGGTGGAAGAAACCCTTTTTCTATCCCAAGACAAATGACTAATTCAATGATTTTCATGTTCACAGAAGTATTTTGAGCCTACAGTATCACTATATAGAGCCACTTACAGTAAGACTTGATAGTAACAGGGATGAGGAAAACCAGAGGCATAAGTGAGCTTGAAGACATTTCCAAAGGCTTGGTCGAACTTGAACGTGGGGTGTTTGCCTGACAGGCTGATGTGGCTGGGTCAGCTCCACATGGAAAGGACAGAGCTCAGGGTCACAGTGCATGCAGGCTGAGGGCACGGAAGGGCAGACTGAGTAGAACACTTTGCTTTCTTGGGCCAGGGAGACTGACCTACTGAATGACTTGTACATCCCGCATGACACAGACGTCTGGATGTGGGTGATCAGCTATAATAGTATGTATGGTCCAATTATGCGGTATGCTTTCCTTAAGTAGCCTGGCCCAACGGGTAAGGATGCTTCTCTAACTGGTGAAACAGTCCATATGTTCACCTGTTGCTCTCACAGCAGTATGCCCATCCCTTTATTTACTTCCTCATTACATTGCATTCTAACGGTCTATTTGTGCCTGTGAATTCTTCAAGGGCAAAGCCTGACCTTGGGCAGCTCTCTAGCACCAATAAGTTGACCAGCAAAACAGAAGGTGCTCAGTATATGCTGAATGGAGTACTTTCCTCTAATGAGATAAGACGTCTTATCAGTGAAAAATAACATGTGCCCTCAAAATATGTGTCATTATCAACAATAAACTAAATTGCTAGCACACACTATAGACCAGCAGGATCCGACACATATGCCAATCACCCAATTGGGTAGTTGGCAGCCTACCTAGAATAATGGGGATTGTTGCTTGATACTCAATGCTTAACTCACAGGAGGCTGTCAGTAAATGAGTGAACACCTTCACTTGGGAACTAAGAAGTGCTGACTCTCTGCCCCCTGAAACACTGTCATCCTATGTTCATTCGTTCACACAACAAATAAGTATTGAATTCCTACTATGTGCCAGGCACTGTTCTGGGCATCAACAATATAGCACTGCATAAAATGGGTAATGTTCCTGCCCTAATCAGCTTACATTCTAGTGCCTGAATACACTCAATACACAGGAAGAAGTAGAGTACATTTTTTTGGTGGTAAGAGCTACAAAGAGAAATAAAGGCAGGTAAGGCAGGAAGGCGTCCAGGGGAACTTTTAAGAGCCTGTGTTTGGAAGTTAAATAGGCCCCAGGGTGACTCTTGTTCTTCTACTTGGTAATCCTATAATTGTTGGGTGCGTTGCCCAACCTCTCAGCCTCAGTATCCACATCCATAAAACGAATCATGATATGGGTCTCATAGCATTGTCACGAGCAAGAAATGAAAAAGTATGCAAACAGGTCATACGGTGTTTAACAAAGGGGAATTGTTACTATTATCTCTGAGTTTGCTAATGCTTTCCCACTCCTGACCCTGTCATAGGGCCTGCCTGGTGAATGTGCTATAATAATAGAAACACTAGCTGACATTCACTCAATGCTTCCTCTGTATGAGGCCCCCTATGTCACCGAGTCACTGTAACAGTGCTATCGGTGAGCTCTGTCATTACCCTCATCTCATAGAGTTGTGGCAAAGAGAAACTCAGTAAGGTCACAGGAGTGGTGAGTGGAAAGGCTGGGATCTGATCCCAGAACCTGCACCTTCAATCACCACAGCTCACTGCTTACTGGCTCTGCATTGACTTCTCCCCACGAGCACCATCCCCCGTCTGCATGCATTCATTCAGACAAGCAGGAATGAAGGTGTCAGTCTCGCTGGCCATCCTGGATTCCAGCCCTAGGGCGACAGCCTCCAGCAGCAGCCCTACCTGTTATGTTGACCACGATGCTGCTGACCTTGGATATCTGGCTGGTTTCCACTTTGCACGTGTAGTTGCCATTGTGCTCCACCGTGGCCATCGCTGAGTAGGTGGCCACGTTGCCCTGCCTGCTGTGCGCCACAATCGCCTTGTCCTTCTGGATTATGATTTCCGGAAATACCGTGGCCATGTGTGCCACTTGAATGGTGCAATTAATGTGCATCGGAGTACCTTCTAAGATCGGCCCCTCAGGGTAGACGTAGAACTTGGGACTGGAGAAGGATTCTACAAAAAGAGGACAAGCAGGTTGGACTCAGGTTCAGACACGGGTGAGGGATGAAGGCACTGTCTCCTCTCCTCTGCTCTTTTTGTTGCCAACCACTGTTCTTCCTTGTTAATTAAAAAAAAAAAAAAAAAAGTCAAGCCTGGCTGGTTTGGCTCAGCAGTTAGAGCTTCAGCCCATGGACAGAAGGGTCACAGGTTTGATTCCTGGTCAAGGGCACATACCTGTGTTGCAGGTTCAATCCCCACCCCGGCCAGGGTCTTGCAGGAGGCAACCAATTGATGTGTCTCTCTCACCACATCAATGTTTCTCTCTCTCCTTCCCTTCCACTCTCAAAAAATCAATGCAAAAATATCCTCAGGTGAGGATTAACAAAAAATAAGTAAATAAAGAAGTCAAGCCCTGGCCAGTTTGGCTCAATGGGTAGAGTGTTGGCTCATAGACTGAGGGGTTGCAGGTTCGATTCCCAGTCAAGGGCATGTACCTGGGTTGCAGGTTTGATCCCTGGCCCCGGTCGGGGTCATGTGGGAGACAGCCAATCCATGTCTCTCACGCACATTGATGTTTTTCTCTCTCCCTCCCTCCCTTCCACCCTATCTAAAAAATCAATGGAAAAATATCCTTGGGTGAAGATTAACAACAAAAAAAGTCAACCTGTTCTCTCAAAAAACTTCAGCTAGGCTGCTCTGATGCACCCTCCCTCCTTGCTCATTCTTACATCTTCAACCTTCTTCTTAACTACAATTCTCCAACTTGACTGAACTTCCCGAAGGCTAAACTGTCTTCTCTAGATCTCATCTGCAGCACTTTCTTCAAATGACCTCAGAAATAAGACCTTAGAAATAGACTCTTCCCCCTGCCCACCAAGGATTTCCTAGGTTTCTCTCACACCGTCTCTCAGAACTCTGGCGTTTCAGCATAAACAGTCCTTAGCTTTCAAAAACGACAATGGTGTAGACTGTGCTGTTTCATGGAAATAAAATTTAAATAACCAGATGCAAAAAAAAAGAGAGATTTCTAGTGTATTCTATTTATTTCTTTAAAATGTTGGCCGTGGCTGACTAAATTGATTTCATGGCTCACACAGTTTGGAAACACCATTTCAATAAAACATGAGTCAGATACCAGGGTGTGGGATCTGCAGATGGGGAGGGAAGCCGAGCTAGGCCTTTGCTCCTGCTCAAAAATAGCAGAGCATAGAGAGCATGTACAAATAGGGACATTAAAAATGCCAGCAATGGCCCGGCCAGTGTGTCTCAGCAGTTAGAGTGTCAGCCCGTGGACCAAAGACTCACGGGTTCGATTCTGGGCAAGGGCACATACCTTGGCTGGGGTTCAGTCCCCAGCCCCGGTCAGGGTCGTGTGGGAGAAAACCAGTTGATATGTCTCTTTCACATCGTTGTTTCTTCTCTCTCTCTCTCTCTCTCTCTCTCTCTCTCTCTCTCTCTCTCTCTTTCCCTCCCTCCCACTCTGTCTGAAAGTAAAAGAAAAAATATCCTCCAGTGCAGATTTTTTTTTAAAAATGCCAAAAATGGCCCAGCTCGTGTGGCTCAGTGGATTGAGCATCATCCCATGGGCTGAGAAGTCCCAGTTGGATTCCTCGTCAGGGCACATGCCTGGGTTGTGGGCTCAATCGCCAGTGGGGGACATGCAGGAGGCAGCTGACTGATGTTTCTCTCTCTCTCTCTCCCTAAAATCAATAAAAACATATTTAAAAAAAAAAAATGACAAACTGGAGAAAATATTTACACAGTACCCGACAAAGAGCTAATTCCTTTAATTTATAAAGGGCTCAAACAAATCAATAAGAAACAGTAAAAATGGGCAGAGTGCATAGGCGCAGGCAGTTTATGGGGAGAAATGTAATACACTAATAAACAGAAAGACCATACTCAACCTCGCTAGAGACCAAAGAAATACAGATCACAACAACGATATATCATTGTGCCTCAGACTGGCAAAAATAACAAAACGCTGATAACACTGTTAGTAAGGTTGGTAAGCATCCCATTTGATGGAAATGCTCAGCCATTCTGAGGAGCGCTGTGGCAATATCTATCGATACTGAAAATGTACAAAACATTTCTACTGAGATGGTCTACTACTAGGAATCAACCCCATAAGTAATAATAATAAAATACTTGCAAAAGTACACAAGTTTTAAATGCAAGTATGTCTGTTGCAAGATTGTCAATAGCAAAAACTGGGAAAGTACCTAAATGACCATCAATAGAAAAAGGCAAATACATTATAGTACATCCCTACAACAGTATTCCCAGTTGCCGCTAAAATGACATAGATCTACATTTCCTGATGGGGAGGAAAGTCCATAACATATTAAATTAAGAAAAAGTTATAAAATAGTATGTTTGACAAGTCCTATTTTTTTGTAAAAACAAAGAGAGACAAAAACTTTGTGTGTGCATGAATGTATAAGTGGAGAGTAAGTCTAGAGGACCACACAGGTGGTTTTCTTGGAGTAGTTGTACTATGAATGATTGCCGCTTTATGCTGTATATCATACCGTATTTTCTAAAAATTTAATCCACACCATGCAGTCTAATCAGAAAATATTATATATACATGATGTTTATATATGTATACAAATATACATATACATATTATATAATATACGTAAACACATATACATACACATGGGCAGGGGTGAAGTCAGGTGCCGAAAGCAGAGTGTCATTTATCAGACTTTAGAGCTCCTACTTGGATTATATTTGAGGCTATCTGCATAAGAATGTGTCTTCCCCTGACTGTTCCCCACAGGTCCTGGGGTTGCCTGTTCTCCCTCAAGAGCAAGTCTCAGGTCGCCTCACTGGTTTCCTATTTGTCCAAGTCTTGTTGATGGGGTGTGGGGAAAAGAAGGGAGTTCCTCATCCAGTGTGGAAGGCAAAGGCTGAGGACCTGGCCCCCCTTCCCTCCTGGTCCCCTCAAACCCCACTTGTTGATGTCTGACCCACACTGGCTTAAAGCTTTGGTTTCCAAACAGCAGGTCACACAGTACATCATTTTAGTGAGTCATGGCCAGAGTTTAAAAAAAAAAAACTGAAATAGAATAGAATAGAAAGAGCAAAATGCATCATATATTAAGGTTAAGTATCATTTGTGAAATTTTGTTTGGAAAACTCATAAATATATATATATATATATATATATATATATATATATATATATATATATATATATGTAGTGGGGCAACAGTAGGTTTACAGTTGTTCATATGAAAAATAATGTAATAATTAATAAATAATACAAGAATAAACTGTGTTTCACGTACTCACAACTATAAACCTACTTTTGCCCTACCGTGTGTGTGTGTGTGTGTGTGTGTGTGTGTAAATATACATATTAAACTGTGCCACAGTCAAAAAGTTTGAAAACTATGGCCTTAAAAGAAAACCATGGCCTTAAAGTGATTAAGAACAGTCTTGAGAACAGCAGCCCAGCCAGAAGCCCCCAGCCCCTTTTCCATCCTGGGCTCTTTCTCCCCATACCAAACCAGCAAGCCAGAAAGAAATAAAAGAAGAGCAGCACTCTGACCCCTCACGGTGACCATGTCGCTCTTGGTGTTTTCAGAGGTCTCCATGTGTCTCAGAGAAATGATGCTGGCTTTACACTGGAAATAGATCACACGTTCTTGCTCCTCGACTGTGAATGCCAGTGTCACAGAATTCTGGTTCGGAGAAGATTTTTTTCTTTTTGACTTGACCTCTCTGGTTTCTAGGTTGACTTTTTCTATTGTGAAATGTACTGGGCCCTTTTCCTCTGGGACGGAACAATTGATCATCACGACCCCACCTTCTATCACCTCCTTCTTGTCCAGCATCACTCTGGGAGGAGGCACTCCTTTGGGGAAAGAGAAAGTCCATCAGTATCAGTTTGATTGACCGGCACAAGTTGAGTCACTGTTGTTGACCCACCTAAGGGTTCTTTTCTTTTATTCCCAGAACACCCAGTGCTACCTACCAAGCAATTATAGCTTATATATGCGCCCAGCATTACATCAGGTACTTTGAAAAGTATAAAATATGTTGAAGATGTGGTTGGTGCTTTCAACATTTATAATCCCATTGGGAAGATAGGTCTTCCCAACTGAAACAGTTAACAACAAAACAAAACAAACCAGCCAGTATTCATCAGTATTACTGTGACTGTTACACTTTATTGAATGCCGGTCACAAGCTCAGTTGACTTCATATCCATGACCCCATGTAATTTTCATAATAAACCTCCTGGGTGGGCACGAAAGATGAAATTATGCCCATTTTACAGATGAAGAAGGTGAAGCTCAGGGAGGTTCAAGGCTCATCCAGAAGCTCATAGCTATCAAGCCCGAGTTGAGATTCAACCCCAGGTCTGTCTGACTCCAAAGCCAGAGGCTGGGGTGGAGAGGATGGGAGAGAAGAGGGCGCATGGCCTCCCAGGTCAAAAGGCAAAGCTGAAAATAACCAAGCATCAGAGTGTGTTGCAGAGACAATGAACGACGGAGCAGTCAGGAAAGGAGGAGGCTCTCTCTGCCTGGGTATTCAGAGAAAACTCTAGAAAGCAACAGGGTCTGAGAGGAATCCTGGAGGAAGGGTGTTATTTGGGTAGATGATGTGGGGTGGGGGCTAAGGACAGGCATTTCAGGGTGCACATGTGCATGGGAAACTGCTTGGGCCGAGGTAGATGAGTGGAGGGCCATCTAGAACAGAGAAAGGGGTAAGAGGAAAGTACATTGTGTTGTGAACCAGGTCAAATTAGGGGCAGCTGGGAGAACCGGGCTGAGATTCGATGTCCTGTCCAGGCCCCATGGCCTGGTGGTCATGAGCGTCATCTTGGAGTCAGACAGACTTGCTTGCATCCTAACCTGCCTTTTCCTGGATGTGCCACCTTACCCAGTCACTTATGACTCTTATAAATCCTTTTTTTTTTTTTTTGGCCCATCAAGTTCAGAGATGGAGGGCTGTCTGCTGGGGAGGGAGATCTGTACCATATTCATACCACTACTGTCACCTGTGGTGGCAGCTGTTTGTGAAGGCATTCCCCTGCTTCACGCTGAGCTCCCCAAGGGGAGGGACCATGCCTTACTCATTGCTGGATGCTTGGCCTGGCTCAGAGTAGGGACTCAATAAATGTTTAATGAATGGTTGAATTGCCTTTCCTTTACCTCAAAGACCTATCATAATAATCAAGAGTTAGAGGTCAACTTTAGAGTCAAATAGACCTTGGTTCTAACTCTAGCTTTGCCTTTGATGGGCTGTGAAACTTGGGCACACCACTCAATCTCTCTGAGCCCCTGAGTCCACACCTGTAAGTGGGAGGAGCCACACTTCTCTCCCAGTGCTACTGCAGGGGTTAAATGAAATGTAGGCAAAGAACTTGTAACCGTTTATCTCATGAAAGTGGTAGTTCTTATTACTGGAAGTAATAATAGTATGAATAACTGTTCTAATTACAAAAACACAAAAACGCAGAAATGACAGTCATGGCAGCAGCTGTCAAGGAAGCATGGGGCTGAATTCACTAACTCTGTCCATTACTCATCCAAGTTTTAAGAAAAATTACCTGAAGTTTCAAAAGCCTGCCAGCACATTTCTTTCCAACATACATTTCCCAAACTTGTGCCCTGCCAATCTTTTCTCATCACTAATGTAGATGCCCAGACCTGTTGGTTCCTCCCCTGTCCTCTGGAGATGGAGAAGGACTGGTCTGCATCGTGTGGCTGTTGCCCCTGGTGACACAGAGATGTTGGCCAGCCATGCCCCCTGACTGCCCATAGAACACCCACGGAGGAACTGGCCTGGAGGATGATGCAGTCATGTTCCCCCATGTGAGTCTCAAAGACTGACAAGAAAGTGGTCAGAGATTGCATACTTATGAAAGGAAAATGCCACCGGACACTTGCCCATGGGTTCTTCCTGCTTTCTATTAGCTAAAAGGGTTATTTTTTTTCTAAGGATGGCCTGGCCCAGTACCTCATACATGATGGGCCCTTCATTCATTCAACACTCGGTTACTGAGCACACTTCATTCTCTATTTCATTTAATCCTTCAACAAAATACCCTTCAAGGGAACGTGTAGTTATCTAGTTATCTCTATTTTAGAGACAGAAAATGAAGATTCCAAGAGGTTGGGCATTCTGCTGGGATACTCACCTCTTTCTCAGCCTCTGCTCTTTCATTCTGATGCCACATCCCTTTTCTCTGCCCTTGTGCCCTTCACCATCAAGCAAACTCTTACACGATCCTCTGGAACTGGACCCCATGTCCCTTCCTCCAGGAAGACATCTCTGACCTCTCTAGGCAGAATTATTTCCTCCCGTCTTTGTGCTCCCTAGGCTCTCAGGTCATATAGCTATCAGACTGTGATTATAAGTTTCAACGTCTTTCTTCCCCACCAGGCTGCAACTGCCGCTAGAGCTGGGACTTACCTGATGCATTTTCATGCTCTGTACTGTTTTTTTTCCTGACTTGTAGCTTTGGGAAATGTTTCTTGAGGAAATGAATGAATGAATGAATGAATGAATGAATCTCTATATCTCTGATCCCAAATTTCCCACAGTGATTTCTCCTGTTTCTCTATTCCCATCCATTTCTACTTCCCCTTCCCCTTCCCCTTCCATTTCTACTTCCCCTTTTCATCCAATCATTTATTGATTGCCTACTGGGAACCAGATTCTTTGTTTGAGATACAAAAATAGACCTAACACCACCTCTTTCGTCATGATCTCACAGTCCAAAAGAGCAGTCACATGTGTGAGAAAGAGTAGCAATACTGAGTAAACGGGTAAATGCCATTCACTGGGAACTTGTTATGTGTTGGCATTAGGCTAGGCCCTTTCTTTACCTACAGATATTTTGTAATCCTCTCAAAATTCCCTGAGCTAAGTATTATCATCTTCATTTCACTGATGAGAACTTTAAAGTTTAGAGAGGTTCAGGGACTTGCCCAGATTGGAACCCAGGCAGACTGACTACAGAATCCAGTGTCAGTGCTTGACCCAGAGGCCTTGGTACAAATACCATTGAATGTAGAGAGGGCATAAGAGCTGTGAGGACCCTGGGGGAGATCAATTTTGTTTGGGAAAAATGTCAGAGAAGAGATCACTGAGTCAAGTCTTGAAGGAGAAGTAGTAGTTCATGAGGAGATGAGATGAAGAAGGGTATTCCCGGAAGAGAGAACAGCATGTGCAAAGGCAAGATGGTGAGAAATAGCCTGGCATGTTGGGAGCATGTCTAATGCCTACATTGTCAGGTTAGGAAAGTGCCAGGAAGATGACTGAGAAAGGCGATGGGTCAGCAGGTAGGTCCACTGTCACTGCATTCAATTACTGTCCTTGCTACTGCGTGTGTTCACTTCATCTGCTTGAGCTACATTCAGTTCCAGAGACTCACCTCTCACCAACACTTCGTACTCCGGTGTGGTTTTCACCTTGTTGTTCAGAACCACAGTGCATTTGTATGTCCCTGAATCATAGACCCGGGCTTGGGGGATGATATAACTCTCTGTCATCTCCGTGGAGGAGACATTGCGAAACAGCACATCATCCTTATAGAACAGCACCCGGTGCTGAGGCCTGACATGAGACGTGGTGCTGATGTCCACGTTGCACTGCAGGGTCATGTTCTCCCCGTTTTGCACCTCCTGGTCTGGCAGGATTACCATGTTGATGTTGTTGATGGTGAAAGCTAAACGACAAGAGGAGGGAAGACACACCTGTTACCTCAGAAAAAACATTGTCCTGGTGACCTTCACCACATTGGACTGGTGTCATCCTACACAGTATACTGTGCAGGGGTCCCAAATGCCTGCAAGGGCCAGGTGGGTAATAATGAAGGGTACTGGGTCAAGTATGAGGCAGTTGGTACTAAGCTGCTCATTTTCCCACCAAGACAAGGTGGCGGTCTTCATGGACACAAAACATGTCCATAAGATATATGCAGCCTGCGAGCTGCCACATTGTGGCCCCTGGAAGAAGCATAGGGTTCAGGCAGACAGCATTCAAGTCCTGGTTCATCATTTACTGTGTGACTTTGGGCGACTAACCTCTCTCTCTGCTCTGCTTCCTCATCTGTAAGATGGGGTATTAATACTTACTCAGTAGTTGTAGCAAGACTTACAGGAGAAGAGCAGGAAAAGACCCATACAGTGCCTGACATACAGTAATAGCTTCATAAATGACAGCTACCACTATTCTGAAATCAGATGGTCACGCCCTGGAAATTTCCTTCCTCACCCTCGCCTGACACAATTAGCACAGTCCCAGCTGGTGTTTTCTAGCTGATGAACTTAGAGGCCTCACCAGATGGCTGAGGACTTGAAACC
Source organism: Tadarida brasiliensis (assembly GCA_030848825.1). Classification (NCBI taxonomy): domain Eukaryota; kingdom Metazoa; phylum Chordata; class Mammalia; order Chiroptera; family Molossidae; genus Tadarida; species Tadarida brasiliensis. The sequence continues at coordinate 54,688,567 of CM061273.1, forward strand.
ATCTGTGAGGCTGCCACATGCAGTCCCCATCCCCGTCTGCCATTGAGAAGCAAAGAGCACAGGTTCTCCTCTACTAGTGAAGGAACTCTCCAGTCAAACACCCAGAGTAGCTACAATGCCCAACTAGCTACCCAATCGCTGCCAGCAACCAGGCACCAGATCAACTAGCCAAGTGCATCCTTTCTGGCCCATGTCCTCCAGCATCTAACATCCAGCAACCATAGGCTATCGACAGAATTCAGCTGGCTAGAGAGCACATCTGGAGACTTATTTCCAATGATGGGCTGATGGGAAGATGAACTGCTTGAAACTGGGTGCTCTCTGGCTATGTAATAAATATTTTTGTCTGTTGGTTGGTTGATGGTGGGCCACTGCTCTGAAAATTTTCCAGGACCATGCTTATTGTTCAGGACTTTTGTCCAAGCTTCAGAGCAGATCAGGGCAGGTCTGTCTTTTGAGAATCCTCTTGATCCTGCCACAGGTTTTTCTGCAGCCCCCTGGGTTCCTAGTTATTTATGCTCCTTGATGTACTGCAAAGCACCCCAGCTCTACCTTCCCTGTGGTTTATTATCCAAACACATGGACCTAGGCTTAATCAGTGCTATAGAATATTCACTCTCCAAACTCCCATCACAAACAACTTCAAACACCTTGTGATCTATATACGACTAAAAAGAATAGACAATACGTCGGGGAGTGTTGGGGGAAATGTATCTAAAGTCCATGACCTTAAAATCAGCCTCTCAAAAACTCTGAACACCTACACCTCGCCTGGAACCCTCCACCTTTTCCATTCTAAGGAGGCCGCCTATCCAGCACCGGGCTGTGGGGTTGAGAACTACTGTATCTGCTGTACTTTGCTAGCTTCCTGGGTCATCTGCCTCCACAAAATGTGAATAAAACCATGATGAGATTAAAAATTTTTATTTACATTTTTGAGTGAATAGTGTAGTCAAATTTTTCAAAACGCCCAAAGGTTGATGATATGATATCTATGAGAAACCCCAAAGAGCCTACTGACAAATCATCTGAAACAATGTAAGTTTTAAAGGGTAGATGGGTAGCCCTGGCCAGTTTGGCTCAGCGATTAGAGCGTTGGCCCACAGACCAATGAGTTGTGGGTTCGATTCCAGTCAAGGGCATGTACCTGGGTTGTGGTTTGTCCTTGACCCTGGTCGGTCGTGCAGGAGGCAACCAGTTGATGTGTCTCTATCACATCGATGTTTCTCTCTGTCTTTCTCTCCCTCCTTCCCTCCCACTCTATCTAATGATAAATAATAATAATAATAAAGGGTAGATGGATATAAGATTAATATAAAAAATCAGGATGGTGGTCACATCTGAAAGGAAGAGGTGGCTAAGATTAGGAGGAGCATATAGGTAGATAGAGATATGGGTAATGTTCTAATGCTTGGGTTGAGTGGTGGGGTCCTGTGAATTCATTGTTATTAAAAACACACATATAAATAAAACAAAAGGCAATTATGCATGGATCAAGGATGAGAGTGAGCCCTGGCTAGTGTGGCTAAGTTGGTTGGGCGATGTCTCGTGCACCCGAAATGTTGCCTGTTTGATTCCTGGTCAGGGCACATGCCCAGTAGGTGTATAGGAGGCAGCCAATTGATGTTTTGCTCTTATATCAATCTGTCTTTCTCTTGCTCTCCTTTCCTCTCTCTCTAAAAAAATAAAAATAAAAAAGTGTGTGTGTGTATGTGTGTGTGTGCATATATATATATATATATATATATATATATATATATATATAGTTATGATCAGTCCAAATCTGAGTACTTGAAGTGCAAAAAAGAAAAATATAGAGAAAAAGATACAGTGTAAAATCTCTTTCCCATTCTCGTTCCTGTCCACCTCCCCTTGCAGAAATAACCACTGATTTTAGTTTCTTGTGTACCCTTCCAGCTAGTCTTTATGCATCTATAAGCACATACAAAAATAAAGTCATATTTACTCCTCCCCACTCTTTTACACAAGACATAACTCCATACACAGAGTTTGGCAGCTGCAGGCATAGACCTTACCCAAAGTTTATGTGCCCCACAAGACTTCAGAGGCCAGAGATGGTGTGGGACAGTGGGCACTAGGTGTTGATCAAGCAAAACAGGGTCACACGGCTTAGGTAAGGCTCCTAAAAGTTCAATTCTCATCAGACACTTTTGATAACAGAAAAATATTCATGGGCCATGCCTGATGAATATATATTTATTGAATCTCCCGGGTACTCAAATGCTCCTTATTTTTGGATCAAGGAAGATTTTCAGATATCTGCATGCCTGGACCTCCTTGCTATGGTCCCTCATTGAATTATATTAAACAACAATATAAAATTTTTGTAAGTGGTCTCAGATCAGTTTTCTTTTTGAAATATGTTTTCATTGATTTTTAGAGCGAAAAGAAGGGAGAGGGAGAGATAGAAACATGGATGAGAGAAATAGATTGGCTGCTTCCTGCATGCCCTCCACTGGGGATCGAGCCCACAACCGGGAATCGAACCGGTGACCTCTTGGTGCATGGGTCAATGCTCAACCACTGAGCCACACCTGCCGGGCAAAAGAAAACCATTTTTTAATTTCCGAGGTAAAGTCTAAGGACTTCTCCAGACTCCCAGTGTTAGCCCTCTCATGTATTAGGCTACTTTACTGTCCATCTGGAATGAAATGCATACCCATGGCTGGTTATGCCCTAGGCTGGGACACAGAGCTGGGTACAGCAAGAAAGCAAGTCAGGCTGCCCAGGTTCAACCCCCTATCCCACAGCCATTAGCTGGGTAATGTAGGGAGTTTTTTAATCCCTCCAGGCTACCACGTCCCCCCTATAAAATGGGAACACTAATACCTGCCTTCCCTGGTTTTAATCTTGAACAACGACTGCAAGCAAGGTGGCTGAGAGCACTGAAGGGGCAGAGTATGTACTGCTCAATGCCTGGCCCTGGCTGATACTCCATTCCCTTCCCTCCGCCTCACACGGTTCCTGAGCAGACACTGAAGGGGGCTCAGTGCGTCAGGCACTGCACCCGACGCTGGGGTTCAGAGCAGAGTGAGCCAGTTTCCGCCCGCCTGGAGCTCACAGTCTGCATTTCACAATCCTGCCCTGGCCCAGGCCTTCCAACCTCAGTGCTGTCCCTGCGTGGGCCTCCTCCTGACCAGACCTAGTTCATTTCCTTTCTATAGGAGCCCTCCCACTTTTTCACAGTTTTAAAGCACACTTGGGTAGTTTTTAGAGAGGATGAGATCCACTAGCATGGGGCACATCCACCAGCTTGCTTTTCTAAGCAACACGAACACACATCTGCTTAATAAATGAACTCAACCGATTCCCTGGTAGGAACAGAACACTCCCACGGCCAGCTGAAACACACACAGGGCAGACGAAAGGAGGGCAGGACAGAAGGAAAAGCATTCTACAAGACGTATAAAAATATATAAATATAGCTCTTCAGCTTAACACAAAACCTCATTGACTTGATATAACAAAACCAGCAGCCTCTATTTTACTTCCACCTCCGCCACTACCACCTCTGCCACTGCCACCTCCACCGCCACCTCCAACACCTCCTCCACCATCACCTCCACTGCCACCTCCACCTCTGTCACCTCCACCGCCACCTCCGCCTCCGCCACCACCTCCGCCACCACCACCCGTGCAGTAGCCAGCCTCCAAGAAGGCCCCCAAAGAGCCTTGCCTTCTGGTAGTCACACCTGCATGTGGTCCCCTCCCACATCATAGCAGGGTTGGTCTTGTGACCAACAGTATACAATGGAAGGGCTGGTATCTCACTTCAGAGGTTAGATTGTAAAACACATGGCAACTTTTGTCTTGTCACTCATTCCTTTTCTGGGATTGCTCACTCTGGGCAGCCCACTGCCATTTCATGAGCATCCCTGTGGAGACGACCACATGGTGAGGAACAGCCAAATAAGGGAGCTTAAAAGCAGATCCCCCAGTCTGGTCGGGGTGGCTCAGTGGTTGAGCGTCGACCCATGCACCAAGAGGTTGCCGGTTCGATTCCCGGTCAGGGCACATGCCCAGGTTGTGGGCCCGATCCCCAGTGGGGGGCAAGAGGCAGCCAATCGATGTTCTCTGTCATCGATGTTTCTATCTCTCTCTCCCTCTACCTTCCTCTCTCTCTAAAATCAATAAAGGGGAGCCCTGGCCGGTTTGGCTCAGCGGTTGGAGAGTCGGCCTGCAGTCCAGAGACACCTGGGTTTGGTTCCTGCTAGGGGCACGTATCTCGGTTGCAGTTTGTCCCCGGCCCTGGTTGGTCGTGTGGGAGGCAGCCACTCGATGTGTCCCTTTCACATCGATGTTTCTCTCTCTCTCTCTCCCTCCCACTCTATCTAAATAAATGGAAAAATGTCCTCAGGTGAGGATAAAAAAATAAATAAATAAATAAAATCAATAAAGGGGGAAAAAAAGCAGATCCCCCAGTGTCAGACAAGACTTCCAACCACTATAACCCTGACCAACATTTTTTCTGCAATTTCCTGACAGACTCTGATTCAGAACCACTCAACTAAGCCAATCCTGGATTCCTGATCCTTGGAACATGTTTTTAAAAAGATTTTTTGTATTGATTTTGAGAGAGAGAGGAAGGGAGAAGGAGAGAGAAACATCGATGTGAGAGCGAAGCATCAATCAGTTGCCTCCTGCATGCCCCCTATTGTGGATCAAGCCTGCAACCCGGGCATGTGCCCTGACTGGGAATCAAACCAGCAACATTTCAGCGCATGAGACAGCACCCAAACAACTGAGCCACACTGGCCAGGGCAAGGGCGCATTTTTCTGGAGAGAGGATCCACAGCTCTCTTATAAAATCCAAAAGGTTTAAAACTGTCGTGATGTGAGGACAGGGTTGCGAAACAGCCTAAAGAGGTCAGATCTTTTCAACCAGGGGAGATGGAGGTTGATGGAGAAGGATCCAAAGTAACAAAGTCACCACAGCACAGACAGGGCACCCAGGGACCACAGTGGCAAATCCTCGAACACTAAAACCAAGGGGCCTGCTTTCCTCTACCTCCAGCTGCCAGTCAGCGGATGCTGATGCTCCCAGGGAAGATGAGGTATTATGACTCAGCCAGCCACTTGGCCCTCAACCTGGAAATGACGCAGACAGAAAGGTGGGGGTAGAGAAGGAGAAGCCACCCGCTATTGTCAGGAAAATCACAAAAGTCTCTGCGGAACTCCAGCGCTCAGCACAGAGCACGCTGGCCCCTCTTCTCATTTAATCTCAAACATCTCCAAGTTCAGTTGGTGTCTCCTTCAATGAGACATTTACTGAGCCCCTGTGCCAGGTGGTAGGCTTACAAGGTGAATACAAAATCATCCCTGCTGTCAGGGGCCACGCGGATAGCTCGAGTCCAGTGATGCAAACACCGAGAGGAAAGGCTGCCCAGGAGAGGCCAAGGAAAGTCTGAAGGAAGTGATCTCTGAACCAAGCCTTGAACCAGGCCAAGAACAGGGGTGCTCTGGGCAGGGGAACAGCATGTACCAGGGCACAGGGGCATGAGAAATCAGTGCATCAGGCACAAACAGTTACAGGAACCAGGGTATGGGGCCAGAGGGGCCAAGGGAGCCAGGTAGGAGGATTCAGAACAGAGGGCCTGGCCCACTGTGCTGACAAGCTGGGCCCTGTCCTGGGTGTTTAGGAGAAGGGTGACAGGATGACCCCGGAGCTTTAGAAAGATCAGTGTGGGCTGGAGGGAGACCACCTTGGACAGGGGTTCAGATGAAAGCTGATGAGGTCTGAGCGAGGGCAGGTGCAGCGGGAATGACGGAAGGGATGGACCTAAGAAATATTTAGTGGACACAAAAGGATTTATTTGGTGGTGCTGGGGGAGTTGGAAAGTTTCTGGAACTAGACAGTGGTGATGTTTGCACAACATTATGAATATACTAAATATCATTAATAATAAATAAATTTTATTTAAAAAAATTTTAAAGACTTGTTTAAGCCCTGACTGGTTTGGCTCAGCGGTAGAGTGTCGGCTAGTGGACCAATGAGTCGAGGATTCGATTCTGGTCAAGGGCACGTGCCTCGGTTTCGGTTCAGTTCCCGTTCAGTTCCCGGCCCAGTTCCCGGCCCTGGTCGTGCGGGAGGCAACCAATTGATGTGTCCCTCTCACATGGATATTTCTCCCTCCCCAACCCCGCCACTCTATCTGAAGATAAAAAATGGAAAAAAGTATCCTCAGATGAGGATTTAAAAAAAAAATGACTTGTTTAATTAAATACGGGGATTGAAGCAGAGTGGAAGATAAGATTCCTGGATTAGGTACCCAGGAGGTTATAGGTGTCACAGGCTAAAGTAGAGAATGGCAGGAAAAGATAAGGGTGAAGAAAAAAGTCCGGTGATGACACTGGTTTGGGGGGACCTGGGAGCCGACTAGGAGGAGATGCCACCCACTGGCTCCACATGGTGCTCAGGGGAGAGGCCAGGGCTGGACTGGGCCTGGGGGTATGTGGAGTGTAGAGAGGGGTTGAGCTCCAGGGAGGATAAGACCAGGGAGCCTGCAGAGACAAGGGGATGGAGAGAGTCCAGACCCTGGGAAAGTCCAAATATACCCTGGGGAAAGGAGGGGTTTGTGGGAGACGTAAGAGAACACCAGGGAGGCAGGTCTAGGAGGCCAGGGAAGGCGGCTTGTGCAAAGGCAGCACAGGGCGCCAGCGCTGAGGGCTGGGGTGTGCACAGCATTTGGCCTCAGGGGGTCCCGTAGAGGATTCCATGCAGGAAGGAGGGGCCTCGGCCAGGCTGCTGAGTGAAGGAGGGGAGGGGACAGATAGGGGACACAAGATAACTGGAGGGGGTGGGTTGTGTGTGATTTTCCTCTTTTCAAAAAAAAAAAATAAGAGCTACCAATCATGTTTGGGGGGACCAGGTTGGGGGTGGGGGTAAGATACTAAAAGTGGAATGGCAACTGAATAAATGACAGAATGTGATCCTGGGGGCAATTCGAGGGCTGGGCTCAGAGCCCAGGTGGACAGGCTGGCCTGGTCAGCATGGGGGGAAGGGCAGACTTTTGTCTGAGTCTTGTCTGAGTCGGGATGGAAGCCAGGAGGATGGGTGGGGAGGCAGATAAGCTGTAGCCAGGGCGGGGCGGGAAGTTAAGGGAGTTCCCTCCAGACAGCACTGTTTTCAAGGTGAAGATGGGGCTGAGGTCATCTCCTGAGGCAGGCGGGCCAGGGTAGGGCGAGGGCCTGAGATTAAGGAGTGGAAGGGCCAATGCTAGCCAAGACCTCAGCCACAGAGAGCAGGCGATGTGGGGCAGGCTGGGAGGCCATGCACGGCAAATGAGTTCACAGCATGGTCTGGGTGGCCCGAGGAATGGGAGCCTGGATCCTAGGCCCCACTCTGCTAACACCCAGGACTGACCACGCACAAGTGCCTTTTGGCCTCCAGGCCTTAGTCTGCTGACGTATAAAACAAGGCAGAGGCCTGGGGAAGCAGTGGGAGAGCCTCCTGCTCTAAGTCTGCAGTTCTGAGGTCTTCCCCGGAGGGACAAAGACCTTTCTCTACGAACCATGGGAAGGGGGTGATTTACTTCCATCTGAGATGGGGAAGGAGAGGGAAGAGACCGGAGGTCCTGGGAAACAGGATGTCCAAAGCAAGGGACACAGAAGCCCAGAAGCAGCAGTGTTGGCAGGGTGTGGTTGGACAAAAGCTGGGGGCAGTGGGCTGGCGTGGACAGAGAGGGTGGGGACGACCAGCACTGCAGATGGCAAGCCACACTCAGCCTACATGCTGGGCAGGCCTGGCCCCTCCTTTTATCTAGTCTCATCCTCACAAGACTCTGCGATTAATCCTCTTATCACCCCCACTTTCAGAGTGAAAACAAGGCTCAACAAGGCAAAGTAAAAGTGGCTTTAAAGAGTTGAGTCAGGCCCAGACAGTGTGGCTCAGTGGTTGAGCGTCGACCCATGCACCAGGAGGTCACCTGTTCGATTCCTGGTCAGGGCACATGCCCAGGTTGTGGGCCCAATCCCCAGTGGGGGGCATGCAGGAGGCAGCCAATCCATGTTCCATCTCATCGATGTTTCTATCTCTCTCTCCCTCTCCCTTCCTCTCTCTCTCTCCAATCAATAAAGAAAACATATTTTTTAAAAAGAGTTGAGTCAGGCCCGTGGCTCCAGACAGATTAGGTGGGTTTTGGATAGCAGAGTTTCTAGTGCTGATGTCCTGCCAACTGGCCCTCATCAGGCAAGTCAGTTATTTCTCTGAGATGCAGAGATATCATCAGTTGATTAGGATGATTAGGATGATAATAGATATCCTGCCTCCGTGGGTTGCCATGGGGATCAGATGCCTGCCAGAGCACATGGGCATTTGAGCGGGAGACCAGCAGACTGGCTTTGCTAGCAGCCACACCAGCCCGCCTTGCCCTGGAGCCCCTGCTCTGAGCCCTGGCTCAACAAACCAGCATCACCCAAGTACACCGCCTCCAGAGAGCTGTACAACTGTTCACAACCCAGTCGCCGCCATTCTTGGCTGACTGAGGTGACCACTGACAAGGGACCCTGCTCTGTGGGCTCTCCCTCTACGAAGCCCCCAGATCCAGCCAAGCCCCCTCCTTCACATGGTCCCGTTGAAGCAGAACCACACCCGCTTATCTTAAAGATTCAAAATTAGCTGCCAAGTGGACGATAAACCAGAATTCAAGGATGAGCCCACCTCCCTGTGCACAAGCACACACTATTGTGGGTATAATTGCAGCCTCGTGGGTCGCTGGGAAATGAAATCCAATAGGTTTTAGATCACTTAGGAGAAAAAGAGTTGTAACAACAATGTAAACTATGTTCTGTCTTCATGAATCTAACAAATTGATTACATTTCATTTGTCAATAAAATAATTGGGAAGGGGTAGGATATGAAAATGAGAATTTTACAGTAGGACAACAAAACACAAATTATTCTATCACTCACTTTTTTTTTATCACCCCTCCCAATCCTAACATACAGCAGTTCACTAGGATCTAGGAAACACGCTGATTAGAACCTGGCTTCGAACAAGTGTTCTTTTGTTTTGTTTTTTCTAAAACCTTCCAAAAATGCCAGAAAGCAATAAACATGAGCTCTCAACTGGAATACGTTTTCTCCATTATTAGAAACATCAACTCAAGCGGTTCGACATGAATGTTAAGAGTCACGGAAAGACGGGATGAATCTAGGGGGAAGGTTTACAACTTACAGTTTTCTTGAGCCTCAAGGCTTGAACCTGGAAAAGACAGAAAAAGATGTTGACTTCACCTGCTCCAAGTCTCTTGAAGTGTAAGTGATGTCGGGAGAGAGTAAGACTCACAGAGCAGAAGTGTCAGCAGGGCTCCCGGCCACATCTTGCCTGTAGTCAACCCCAGCGGAATCTGACTTCGGCCACTTAGTTCTGCTCTGGGGCCATGGTCCTAAAGCGGAAGATGCTTCCCGGACACCGCAGATGAGGAACTGCTCTGCGAAAAGCACAAAGACCGCTCTGGTGACTTCTGCCAGCGCCGCAGAAGGACCGGCTGCGACGCTGGTCAGGTAATGGAGGCCATTGCTGGAAACCAGGAACAATGCCTGGGCCGGCCTGATATCTCCTCAGGAAATGACCGGTCTTCCTGAGGGGCCACTGAACATAGCTGCTTTGTTTAGTTTTTAAGGGGGAAAAAAGGCACAAGTGGCATTTCACCTCAGCTTTCCTGACCCTCCTCTCTTGCCTGGGTTTGGGGCCCCTTCTCATGGCAGAGTAAGAGGGTTCCTCCCCTTCTCCAACTTCCAGCCAAATGGCCTCTCTCCTTGGACACTCAGCAACACCCCTCTGCCTTCCTTTGGCCCCCAAGGGGACTCTTTCCACGTTGCATTAGTGTGGCCCTCCTGCGTTTCCTGGCAAGGCCATGGGATAGGGCTGACTTTTCCAGAAAATTGTAGGTTCATCAGGGAAACCCCATCATGGCGCCCCATTGCCCTCCAGAAAAAGTCAGTTTACACTCCACCAGCCCTTGCTTACCTCTCCAGCCTGGTCTCCATGGACAAAAAGGAGTCCAACAGAAAGTAACCTCACAGGGTGACCTAATCATAAATTCCTGTTTGAGTTGGACAGGTCATGGAGCGTTGTTATGCTCAGGCACATAACTTTGTTTTTAATTAATTTAATAGAGTGAGTGGAAGGGGTGGGGAGCGAGAGAGAGGGAGAGAGAGAGAGAGGGAGGGAGAGAGAGAGAGAGACTGATTTGTTGTTCCACTTATTCATGCATTCATTGGTTAATCTTGTATGTTCCCTGACTGGGGATAGAGCCCCCAGCCTTGGCGTATCGGGATGACACTCTAACCTACTGAGCTACCCAGCCCGGGCCTATAACTTAGGTAAAAGGTCCATCTTTGCCTTCAGCAGACCCTGTCCATTGTTTTTGTGCATCTAGGTGAACACACCTGAACTTGAGGTAACCACCCTCCAGAGAGCACATAATCTTGTTAAGTACCCTGTGATCCAACACCACCCTGCTTTCTCCCACCTTCATGGAATCCTCCTGACATCCCCTTCATTTCTAATGCATAACAGAAACTGCAGAACTGTCCTTCTCCAGAGCATCTGAGGTCTTGCTTCCTGGCAACTGTCCTCAGTTTTGGCTCAAATAAACACCTAGAAAAATTCTCCACAGATTTGGACATTACTTCTCTTGTTTCTTACAAACTGACGACATAGGCCGGGGAACAAGATCTCAAGTGCTCCTGGGCTTTTCTTTACCCGACGTCTCTCGCATTCCCTTCCTTGAGCCTGTGTTCTTGCTGTCAGAATTTATCGTTCCCAGAACACATCTGCCAGTGCTGCTCCCCTGCTTGGAGTACCCTTCGCCCATTTTTTTCCCGGCTAGTTCCTGACCCATTCATCACAAGTCAGCGTGCTGTGTTGTTTCTGAATTGCTACCCTCTCATACTGCCACATGGTAATGAGACAGGCTAGTACCCGGGACAAGCAGAACAGGGAAACTGAGACAGGTAGTTAAAAAGCAGTTTGCAGCCACCTAGTAAATCCTATCTTCCCTAAACCAGGGACACTTGAGAGTAAATGGCTTGCACTTGTCCCCAACCAGAGGGCTAATAGCTTAAATCACCCTACTCCGGGAGACAGGCAGCATAAATCCAATTAGGGCCATTTGCCAACCACACCCAAGGAAAAATGAAGTTAAGAGAATAAACCTCATTTTGTTACATCAGCATAAAGCTGATGAGTATTCTATTGAGATCCTCCCCTAAGACCTCCCTTAACCGCCCAGCCTTTAATACCCCTCAAAATGAAGATCCCAGCACGCTTTCCTTCCCGGGAGCATGCCCACACCTCCCTGCCTTACTTCCCCCACAGGCTTGCGTCTCCTAAACTCTATGGGACCCAGAGGCTTGCAACTGGGGCAGCAATGGGCAGCAGCAGTTCGTTCCAGATAAACCCCCTGAGCCTGCCCCAAGGCCCCTTTTCTCTGACTTCTTAGTGAGCCCAAGCAGCCCAGCTCAGGCTCTTTTCCCAGCCCTTTCTTCTTTCACTGTCCCCAACTTTATTTTATTTATTTATTTATTTTTTATCCTCACCCGAGGACATTTGTCCATTTTTTTGTTCAGATAGAATGGGAGGGAGAGAGAGGAAGAGAGAGAGAGAGAAACATTGACGTGAAAGGGACACATCGAGCGGCTGCCTTTAGGGACACATCGAGTGGCTGCCTCCCGCACGACCAACCAGGGCCGGGGACAAACTGCAACCGAGGTACATGCCCCTTAGCGGGAACCGAACCCGGGCCTCTCAGGACCGCAGGCCGACGCTCTAACCGCTGAGCCAAACCAGCCAGGGCCACTGTCCCCAACTTTAATAAACACCCTCTAAAATTCACCTGGACTCGTGTTGTGAAACTTTTCCTGCATGAAGTCAAGAATCTACACGCTACCGGTCAGCTCTAGGCAGACCCACTCAGGGCCAGGGCCTCTTTTTGGTAACAGTAAAGCTAAGTCAGACCAACTGAGAAGATAGAAACCAAAGATTTCTCTGCTTCAGGGCCAGTACCAAGAAGTGATGACTTCCAGCTAGAGAACAATTCTTTTTTTCTTTTTTTTAACTTACCTTTATTGTTGAAAGTATTACAGATGTCCTCCCTTTTCCTTCCATTGACCCCCTCCCCATCTCTGGCCCACTGCCCCTGCCTTCCCCACACGATTGTCTGTGTCCATTGGTTATGTATATATGCATATAAGTTCTTTGGTTTATCTCTTCCCGCCCCCTCTCCCTGCCTCACTTTGAGGTTCATCAGTCTAACAACCAATTTGTACTTCTTAATTCCTTCGCCTTTCGCCCATCCCCCCAACCCCCCTCCCATCTGGCAACCAACAAAAAGTTCTCTGTATCTATGAGTCTGTTTCTGTTCTGCTTGCTCATTTTGTTTGTAGATTCGGTTGTTGATAGACATGTATTTATTGCCATTTCATTGTTCATATTTTTTTATCTTCTTCTTCAAGAAGACCCTTCAACATTTCATATAATACTGGTTTGGTGGTGATGAACTCCTTTAGCTTTTTCTTGTCTGGGACACTCTTTATATGTTCATTGATTCTAAATGATAGCTTTGCAGGGTAATCTTGGTTGTAGGTCCTTGCTTTTCATCACTTTGACTATTTCTTGCCACTCCCTTCTGGCCTGCAAAGTTTCTTTTGAGAAATCAGCTGACAGTCTTATGGAAGGCTCCCTCATAGGTAAATAACTGCTTTTTTCTTGCTGCTTTTAAGATTCTCTCTTTGTCTTTAACCTTTTGCATTTTGATTATGATGTGTCTTGGTGTGGGCCTCTTTGGGTTCATCTTGTTTGAGACTCTCGGTGCTTCCTGGACCTGTATGTCTGTTTCCTTCACCAAGTTAGGGAACTTTTCTGTCATTATTTTTTCAAATAGGTTTTTGATTTCTTGCTCTCTCTCTTCTCCTTCTGGCACCCCCATGATGCAAATGTTGGTATGCTTGAAGTTGTCCCAGAGGCTCCTTACACTGTACTAATTTTTTTGGATTCTTTTTTCTTTTTGCTGTTCTGATTGGGTGTTTTTTGCTTCCTTATATTCCAAATTGATGGTTTGCTTCTTGGCTTTACCTACTCTACTATTGATTCCCTATAAATTATTTTTTTTTAAAAAATATGTTTTATTGAACTTTTAGAGAGAGGAAGGGAGAGAGAGATAGAAACATCTATGTGAGAGAGAAACATTGATCGGCTGCCTCCTGCACACCCCACACTGGGGATCAAGCCTGAAACCTGTGCATGTGCCCTGCCCAGGAATCAAACCAGGACTCTCAGTCCATGGAACGATGCTCAATCCACTGAGTCACACTGGCTGGGCCCTGTAAATTATTCTTTATTTCAGTTAGTGCATCTTTCATTTCTGACTGGTCCTTTTTTATGCTCTTGAGGTCCTCACTAAGTTCCTTGAGCATCCTTACAACCAGTGTTTTGAACTCTGCATCTGTTAGATTGCTTATCTCCATTTCATTTAGTTCTGTTCCTGGAGTTTTGTTCTGTCCTTTCATTTGGGACATGTTTGTCTCTTCATTTTGGCTGCCTCCCTGCGTTTGTTTCTATGTATTAGGTAGAGCTGCTATGGTAGGGTGGCCTATTGTAGTAGGTGTCCTGTAGGGTCCAGTAGCACAACCTCCCTGATCACCCCAGTTGGGTCTTCAAGGTGCACCCCTAGTGTGGACTGTCCACCCTTCTATTGTAATTGAGTCTTGATTGCTGTTTGCATGTCAATGGGGGTGATTTACTCAGGCTGATCAGCTGCAAGGACTGGCTATGTCCACTGACCACTGACCTCTGACTACCCTGGAGGATCAGCTGTGCAGGGGCCCACCACACAGAGCACGACTTACTTCAGCAGGCTCTGGTACCCACTGAGTCCACTCCTTGAGTGAGTCGCTTGTGGAGATAGTTGGGTAGTGGTGCTTTGCTGTGGTCTGAAGCTGTCCACTGGGTGTGCTGGCTCTGAGGCAAGGTCAGCCACTGCCTGTTGTCCACCCAGGGCCACCAAGCATAAGCTACAAAGCGATCTGTAGATGGCTGCTTCTTGTGGTGGGCTTGGAGATGCCCAGGCAAAGCCAAGCTGTGAGCCAAAGCTGGCTGCTTCTTGTGCTGTGCCTGGGGCCACTTAGAGAGAGGTACGGGGATCACTGAGGCCAGATGCTGCTTGTTTGAGAGAATTTAGAGCTCAGCCGATGTGGCTCAGTGGATTGAGCATTATCCCATGGACTAAGAGGCCCTGGTTCAATTCCTGGTCAGGGTACAGGCCCAGGTTGCGGGCTTAATCCCCAGTAGGGGGCATACAGATTGATGTTTCTCTCTCACATTGGTGTTTCTATCTCTCCCTTCCTCTCTCTAAAAAAATCAATAGAGACATTTTTTTTAAGAAGGAGAGAATTTAGGAAAATCTATAGCAGGAGCCAAGACAGGCCAATCCTATGGTAAAGCCACTGGAAACAGCTTGGGTGGGCCCGAGTTGGGTGGGACAGGGCCTCAGGGAATGACCAGGGCAGGGCAAACAGTGTGAGCCAGGTTGCTGGAATGCCAGATATGACACCTGTCTGTCGCCCTGGGGAAGGGCTCACCAAAGGAACAACGGCCTCCACCAGCATATCTGTCTGGGAGAAAGCTGCCTCTCCAGCTCTTGCCCTGATGCCAAACAACTCAGTTCTTCCCCGTATGTCTCTGGTGCCTTTCGAGCTGCCTCCCCCACTCTGGAGCCTGGACAGAGCGAGTCTGAGTCTGTGCGCGGGCCCTTCAGGGGAGCTGCTGGGGGTTCCAGCAGCCTCAGCCTCCCTCAGCCTCAGTTCCCGCTGGTTTTTCCAGCCAGAAGTTATGGGGACTTCCCTTCCTGGCACTGGAACCCTGAACTGGCGGCCTGGTGTGGGACAGGGACCCCTCAGTCCTCAGGGAGGACCTTCCCAGCCGAGGTGTCCCTCCTGATTTTTATCTGCCACACGTGGGTGTGGGACCAGCCCGTCCACCCTCCGCCCTCCTACCAGTCGATGTGGCTGCTTCTTTAATTCCGTAGCTGTAGGACTTCCATTCAGCTCGATTCCAGGTGGTTCTGGAAGATGGCTGTCCTGTAGTTTAGTTGTAATTTTGGCGTGCTTGTGGGAGGAGGTGATACCCCGTTACCTACCCGCCATCTTGACCGGAAGTCTCTAGAGACCAATTCTTTCCTCACTCGGGTCAATAAGTGTTGCTGAGAACCGTGGAAGAGCAATGCGTGCATAGAGATTGTTCCTATTGCTCTATTTTTGTTGTTTTGTGTTCTCCTTTCCCCACTGTAAACTATCTTCTTTGGCAACCTGTTGGAAATTATCCCCACCGATATACCAAATTTTGATTTGTCAGGAAAAAAAGAATACACCATGAATAATAAAATAAATGTTGGCTTCAAAGTTAACTTTTCCATACTGTAGAGTAAGCAACTTTTGCTTCTCAAAGTGACATTCAAACAATAGCGATAAATGTCTCACCCCTTGCTCCCAAGTTTAAAAGTAAACTTATAATTTTTAGAAAATATGTTTTATTGATTTTTTAAAGAGAGAGGAAGGGAGAGAGAGATAGAACCATCAATCTGAGAAACATCCACCGGCTGCCTCCTGCACGCCCCCTACTGGGGATCAAGCCTGCAACCCACGCATGTGCCCAGACCAGGAATTAAACCAGGACTTCTCAGTCCATGGGACGATGCTCAATCCACTGAACCACACTGGCCAGACTAAAAGTAAACTTCTAAAAATTAGTCATTGTTTCATATACAATGCTAATACTTTGAGAACACCAGGAGAGTAAAAAAGGCTTTATTTAAAAAACGTGTTAGTGCTTTAAAAGAAAAGCAGAAAAACTATAACCTACAACTTACATCATGCACCAAAATAAATTCCAAATGGACCAACCATCTGAAGGTACAAATGAAACCATAAAAGTTCTACATGAAAATATGAAAGAATTCCTCTTAACCTTGGAATGGTAAAAGCTGGTTTAACTATGACTTAAAATAAAAGATTGTTAGCGTATACTCCATGAAATGTCTGCCTTGCAAAAAAAAAAATCAGTCAAGAGAAAAACTACAAACTGGAAAAAATATTTGCAACTCACATCATAAACAAAGAGCTAATCTCTCTAATCTGTAAAAAGCACTCAGAAATCAAGAAAAAGATTGCTCTGGCCGGTTTGGCTCAGCAGTTGGAGCATCGGCCTGCAGACCAGAGAGTCCCAGGTTCAGTTCCCGCTAGGAGCATGTACCAAAAAAAATAAATAAATAAAAATAAAAAAAAGAAGAAAAAGATCAACAATACAATAAAAAATGGGCAAATGATATGAACAGACAGATAACAATAAAAAGTATCTGAAATTTTTGAAATAGGCAGAAAGGATTACAGTTTATTCATTCAGTGCTGGGCATAAGTAGTAGGCTCTCCTAGAGATTACCTGAGGGTATGTAAACCTTTGCTTGACTTGCTGTTTACTTTAGACCAAGATATTTTACAATCGGTAAAGGTAAACATTAACTTTGGGAAAGTCTAGAGCAATGCAAATACTTGTTATCTGTGGTGGGGGGACAGCTGGTGAAAACTGGGCAGTTGGGACTGTTTAATTGTAAACCTTTCATACTTTTTAGTTTTAAATTATGCGACCACTGCCCTGGCTGGTTTGGCTCAGTGGTTAGAGCATCAGCCCACGGACTGAAGGGTCTTGGGTTCGATTCCCAGTCAAGGGCACATACCTGAGTTGCAGATTCGATCCCCAGCCCCAGTCGGGGTCATGTGGGAGGCAGCCAGTCAATGTGTCTCTCTCACATCAATGTTTCTCTCTCTCTTTAATAAGAATAAATAAATTATGTAACTACTACCCTTTCTTGTATTATATTTTAAAATTGTAATAAGAAATAGAAAGTTTTAACATCTTTATTGAGCTATAATTGCTATACTGTAAACTGTACATATTTAAAAGGTACAGTTAGAAAAATGTTGACATAAATATACCCCGTGACATGATGGCCCCAGTTAAGCAACTGAACATATTGTCAGGGAGGGGAATAATCCACCCCACTTCTTTAGTTCTTATAGCTGGACTAACAATAAAATAATAAAATTGTCACAAGACTAGGTTAACAGGGGAAAGACCAACTTCATACATGTGTACAGGAGAATCACAATGTGATGCTCGGATCATAAAATAAGGCTCAAAGAAATGACTGAATCAGGAGACTTTTTAAACTTTTCAGACAAAAAAACAATACATTTCTGAGAAACCGACAGGACAAAGAAAGTTAGTGCTCACTGGAAAGGAATCTAAGCAAGGGCTTGGGTAATAAATTAGTAAAGGCTTTACAAGGCTTGTTTATACAAGATTTTATAACTCCTGTGATAAGGTTGCCTCTCAGCCCTCAGGAGCGTGGAGGGCACCTACCATGAAGGTTTATTTCTTTCATTTATATGGACAGAAGCGAATCAGAGAGTGCCTCCCACTCCTGCTGCTTCTCATGTGATTTTAATTCAAAATAATCAATATGCCGCCGGGCCCAGTGTGGCTCAGTGGACTGAGCATCGTTCCATGGATTGAGCGCTCCTGGTTCGATTCCGGGTCAGGGCACATGCCCGGGTTGCAGGCTCGATCCCCAGTGGGGGGCAGGCTGGAGGCAGCTGATCGAAGTTTCTCTCTCACATCGATGTTTCTATTTCTCTCTCTAAAAAGTCAATAAAAACATATTTTAACCCTGGGCCATTTGTTCAGTGGTTAGAGCGTCGGCCCACAGACCAAAGAGTCGCCGGTTTGATTCTGGTCAAGAGCACGTACCTCGGTTGTGGTTCGTCCCCGGCCCTGGTCAGGGTCATGTGGGAGGCAGCCAGTCCATGTCTCTCTCTCTCTCTCCCCCTCCCACTCTACCTGAAGATAAATGTTTGAAAAATATCCTCGGCTGAGGATTAAAAAAAAAACACATATTTTAATCTATATGCCATTATGGGATATCTTGGGGTGGCCTGCCCTGGCCCTGACAATCTACATCGCCCCAAAGCTGTGCCCCTTTGTACCCCTCTCCCTACACCCACCAGCCCCCATGCAAACACTGATCTGCTTTCTGTCACTATGGGCTAGTTTGCATTTCTAGAACTTTATATAAATGAAATCATACATTATGTACTCTTTTTGTCTATCTTCATTCAATCCGCAAAATCAAGACTTCATATCTCTTCTTTTTTTTTTTTTTATCCTCACCCGAGGACATTTTTGCATTTATCTTCAGATAGAGCAGGAGGGAGAGAAGGAGAAAGAGAGAGAGAGAAACAATAGATGTGAGAGAGACACTTTGAGTGGTCACCACCCACACGACCCCAACAGGGGCCGGGCACAAGCTGCGACCGAGGTACGTGCCCTTAGGGGGAACCGAACCCGGGTCTCTCTGGACCACGGGCCAACGCTCTAACCGCTGAGCCAAACCGGCCAGGGCAAGACTTCATTTCTTTTTATTGCTAAGTAATATTCCATTACATGATTATGCCACAGTTAATTTATCCATTTATCTATTAACAGATATTTCAGTGGTTTCCATTTTAAGCTTATACAGACAGAGCTGCTATGAATAATCCTTTGTATGGACACATACTTTCATTTCTCTTGGATAAATACCTAGGAGTGGAATGCCTGCATTATATGGTAGGTGTATGTTTAACATTTTAAGAAACTGCCCACCTATTTCCAAACTGATCACACCATTTTACACTCCCACCAGCAAAGGATGATTGTAGCCATTCTAGTGGGGAGTGCAGTGATTCCTCGTCATGGTTTGAATGTGCATTTTCCTAATGACCAACAATATTGAGCATGTTTTCATGTGCTTATTGGCCATCTTATGTGTCTTCAAATCTTCTGCCTAATTTTTGGTTAGGCTGTTGTTTTATTGGTATTGTATTTTTAGAGTTCTTAATATAACATTCTGGATACAAGTCCCTTATCAAGTATGTGATTTTCAAATATGTTCTCCCAGTTTGTGGCTTGCCTTTTTATCTTTTCAATGGTGTCTTTTGATAAGCAGAAGTTTTTAACTTTTAACGGATAAAGTCCAATTTATCAGTTTTTTTTCTTTTATGGATCATCCTTTTGGTCTCACATCTAAGAAATTGTTGCCTACCAAGGTCACAAAGATCTCCCTCATGTTTTTACATTTAGATCTATTATCTATTTTGAGTTAACTTTTGTATATGATGCAAGGTGTCAATCAAAGTTCTTTTCTTTTTCCCCCACAGATGGACGTCCAATTGTCCCATTTGTTTAATTGCACCATCTGTTGAAAAAACTATCAAAAGACTATCTTTTCTCCAGGGAACTCTCTTCGCAACTTTGTTGAAAATCAGTTGTCTGTATATGTGTGGCTTTATTTTTGGAGTCTCTTTTCTGTTCCATTGATCTATTTGTTTATCTTTCTGTAGTACCACACACTGTATTGATTTATGTACCGTTATAATACATCTTGAAGTCAGGTAGTCTTAGTCCTCAAACTTTTTTCATCCTTTTTAAAGTTATTTGGGCAATTCCAGTACCTTTGCCCTTCTATATGAATTTTTAAATCGGCTTCTAAATTTCTACCCAAAAATGACTTCTGACATTTTGATTGGAATTGCATTAAATCTATATAAATCAACTTGAGAACTGACATCTTGGCAATACTGAGTATTCTGACCTATGAACATGGCATATTGCTTCATTTATTTCTCTCATTAATGTTTTAGAATTTTCAGTGTCCTTTTCATTATAAACCTTGGTGTTATAAACCTTGTTAGTTTTTAAATCATATGAACGTATTATCTTTTAAGAATCAAATTAAGAAATTGAATTTTAAAATACAATCTGGTCCTAGCCGGTTTGGCTCAGCGGTTAGAGCGTGGGCCTATGGACCAGAGAGGCCCGGGTTCGGTTCCCGCTAAGGGCACGTACCCGGCCCCGGTTGGAGTCGTGTGGGTGGCAGCCACTCGATGTGTCTCTCTCACATCGATGTTTTTCTCTCTCTCTTCCTCCCTCTCTCCCTCCCGCTCTATCTGAAGATAAGTGCAAAAAATAAATAAATAAATAAATTGCCCTGGCCGGTTTGGCTCAGCGGTTAGAGCATCGGCCTTTGGACCAGAGAGTTCTGGGTTCGGTTCCCACTAAGGGCACGTACCTCAGTTGCAGTTTGTCCCCGGCCCCAGTTGGGGTCGTGTGGGTGGCAACCCTCGATGTGTCTCTCTCACATTGATGTTTCTCTCTCTGTCTTCCTCCCTTTCTCCCTCCAAGTCTGTCTGAAGATAAATGCAAAAAAAAAAAAAAATGTCCTCAGGTGAGGATAAAATAAATAAATAAACAAATAAATAAAATACAATCTGTGCCTCAGAGGGTTGGAAATCATTTAAAATGCCTGTTGTACCCACCCCTGCCCAGCCCAGACAGTATCACAGGGTCACGTGCTGAGGCCCCAAGAGCCAAGACCACATGGGTTGGTCTGGCACAGGATTTGCGGGTCCTCCTGGGAGAGCTCTCCTCACCACTTGCCATGGGTCTGTCTGTCTCCCACTCACTCTTTCCTTCAGAGCCACTCCTTCCCATTCTCATGGAAATCTTTTCTTCCTCGTGCCTTGGCTATGATGCAAGAACTGAATATGTTCTTCCTCCTTTATTTTAGTCGTTGAAAAGATGGATGGAGTGGGGGGAGGTGGAAGAGGGGATAGAGGGGATAAATGGGGATGGAAAAAATAAAATCAGTTTTACAAAAAATAATAAAGATAAATAAATAAAAAAGAAAAGACGATCGTGCTCCTTAGTCTTTATTTGTAAAGTATGAAAGTCTTATTGAAAATTTATAATGTATAAATGGAATTTTTCCATTTCACTTTTTTAAAAAGTGTAAATGGAATGGCTTTTTTTATGTGTGCGAACTTTACATATCTTCCCCTTTCCTTCCCCTTTCCTTAGTGGATTCCTTGACCAGGAAAAAGAAAAAAGGGTTCCCCACAAATATTTTAGCTCCCTGGTAACTTATCAAGTCACTGACTTGTCGGTTGCCAGGAAGGTGGCCCCAGGTGTGCTCAGCAGGTGTGACATGCTCCCCAGAGCTCTATGTCCCCAGGAGCGCTGCTCCCTTCTCCCCTTCTCAGCCAAAGGGAATTGAAAGAAGACAGAGTGGTTTGTACATGCTGTGCTTCTGCTTCAAACACCAGGAAAGTCACATGAACCCAAATCACACCAATTCATTTCTGTGTGAACTGCCTGCTGGAATAGACCTCAGGAAGTGGTTTTTCTGAGAAGCTGGGGTGAGGTCCGGGAGGAAGGGTGGGGGAGGCAGGCAGTCGTTCTGTCTGAGCGTTGCAGGCACCTCACACAGCTGGCCCCCCATTTATCTCACGACTAAAGTGACAGGAAATAAGATGTCAGCCATTTCCCCCAGCCTGTAGCCTCCGGTCTGATGAATTAACACGCAGATCAGAGGGGTAGGGGGGTTCCAGTCCCTTCTCCGCAGTTTAATAACTTCAATGTTTTGAGGTTCACTTTCCTCACCTATAAAATGGGAATAATATGCTCACTCTAACTACTTTAGTCTTGTTACGAAGATCAAAGGAGAGCTGGCATTTGAAAGACATTTGATCAGCAGAGTGCAATGAGAATATAAAAACAACGAAATCACGTGTGATAATAACAATAGCTGTAGGTCTGGTTTGGGCCCCAGCCTGCCCCGTTGCTGCTCTGGAAACTGGCTGGCTTAATGAGCTCGAGGGGAGGGCCTCAAGGCCTCTAATTCAACACCCACCTAGGTACTGTCCTCAGAGCTTCAGTCGGCCCCTCATAAAGGTGACCAGCGGAGCAAAAGGGAAACAGGCTGAGATACTGTGGAGGGGTCAGTACTCCTCCATCTCCTGCTAGAAACAGACTCACAGATACAAAAATCAAACTGAGGGTTGCCAGATGGCAGGGGGCTGGGGGGCTGGGTGAAAAAGGTGAAGAGATTAAAAAGTACAAATTGGTACTCACAAAATACTCCTGGGGGTGTAAAGTACAGCATATGGAATATAGTCAATAATATTATAATAACTATGTATGGTGCCAGGTGGGTACTAGAATTGGGGGGGGGGGTATCACCTAATAAATTATATAATTGTCTAACCACTATGCTGTATACATGAAACTAATATAATATTGAATATCAACTATAATTGAAAAATAAAATTTTATAAAATTAAAAGGGGCAAAGGACTTGAACAGACATTTCTCTAAAAAAGGTATACAAACAGCCAATAAACACATGACAGGATGGTCAACATAACTAGTCATTAAGGAACTGCAAATAAAAACCACAATAAATATCACTTCACACCCACCAGGATGGCTGGCTATAAGTAAAAAGACAGACAATAATAAGTGTTGGTGAGGATATGGAGAACCTGGAACCATTATACACTGCTGGAAAACATGTAAAATGATACAGTTACTTTGGAAAACAATCTGGCAGTTTCTCAAAAGGTTAAAAATAGAGTTACCATATGACCCAGCAGCAATTCCGTTTTTAGGTATATATCCAAAAGAAATGAAAACATGTTTACAGAACTGTTCATGGTAGCATCGTTAACAATAGCCAAAAAAGTCGAAACAACTCAAATGTCTATCAACTGATGAAGAGATAAACAAAACATGTTATATCCACACAATAGAATATTATTTAGCAATAAAAATGAAGGAAGTAGTACTGATACATGCTCCAACATGGTGATACTTGAAACCGTGATGCTCAGTGAAAGATGCCAGCCACGTATCATTTGATCTCATTTACTTGAAATGTCCACAATAGGCAAACCCACTGAGGCAGAAAGTAGATTAGTAGTTTCTTAATGCTAGGGGCCTTGGGGACAATGGGGAGTGACTGCTAATGGGTCTGGGGTTTCTTTTTAAGGGTAATTAAAATGTCCTAAAGTTGCCGGTGGGTATGGCTCAGTGGATTGAGCACCATCCCATGGACTAAAAGATCCTGGTTCAATTCCCAGACAGGGCACATGCCCGGGTTTCGGGCTTGATCCCCAGCAGGGGGCGTGCAGGAGGCAGCCGATTGATGTTTCTCTCTTACATCAATGTCTCTATTTCTCTCTAAAAAAATCAATAAAAAATATTTATTTATTTATTTAAAAAAATTTTTTCTTTATTGATTTTAGAGAGAGAGGAAGGGAGAGGGAGAGAGAGACAGAAACATCAATGAGAGAGAACATCGATTGGTCACCTCCTGCATGCCCCCCACTGGGGATTGGGCCCACAACCTGGGCATGTGCCCTGACCGGGAATTGAACCAGCAGCCTCTTGGTACATGGGTTGACGCTCAACCACTGAGCCACACTGGCTCGGCAATAAAAACATATTTTAATAATAATAATAATAAAATAAAACGTCCTAAAGGTGATGATTGTACAACTCTGTGAATATACTAGAAAATGAATTGTACACTTTAAATAGATGAATGGTAATGATATGTGAAATACATCTCTATAAAGTTGTTATTTTAAAGATCCTAGGAGGCAGGTGTGTCAGTTTCTTGTGGCTGCTGTAATTCCCACAAACTTTGTGGCTTAAAACAACAGAAACTCATTCTCTCCCAGTTCTGAAGGGCAGAAATACAAAATCAGTATCCTGGACCAAAATCAAGGTGTCAGCAGGACCACGTTCCCTCCAGAGGCTCCGGGGAGAATTTGTTCCTTGTGTCTCCTAGCGTCTGGTGGCTGCTGGCACACGTGGACCTGTGGCTGCATCACTGTAACAGTCAAGGCTGGCATCTTCAAGTATCTCTCTGCTTCACCTTCTCATTTCCTTCTCCTGTATGTCAAACCTCCCTCTGTGTTTCTTTTTCATTTTCTTAAAAAAAAATTTTTTTTTAATTATTGATTTTAGAGAGAGAGATAGAAACGTGGATGAAAGAGAACATCGATCGGCCGCCTCCTGCATGCCCCCCACTGGGAATTTGGTCCACAACCTGGGCATGTGCCCTGACCAGGAATTGAACTGGGACCTCTCAGTCCATGGGATGACACTCAACCCACTGAGCCACACCAGTCGGACTCAAAATTCTTTTGATATAAATGTTTAGCAAGCTACAAGTCCACTAACTCTGTTATCATCCACCCCACCTCCTCCATGAGGATATAGGGATCCCTCATGAGGATAAAACCCAGAAGTACTGGCAAACCACACATCCATTAGATAGTGGCTGCTCTTGACACTGTCATCGCAGCAGTAATGATAATAATAATACTAACAACAGTAATAATCAATCGAATATTTTTTTGTCCTTGCTCTCCTTTTTCTGTCCTTTCTATCTAAGATGGATAAACTTTACTAAAATAAGAGGAAAATCTAAATGGTTTATCATAAGTTCTGGGAGAAATTACCCTGCCAGGAACAACTCTTGGGAAAGTGGGGCGGGAGGGGGGGGGATGGCTGTGGTTTATCTAAAGATCAACCAAATGGATTTTAGATACAAAGAGTGGCTTTGGTTTAAAGTACAGGCAGTTTTCCACTTATCATCAGGTTTCGATTCAGAGTTTGTTCTTAAACTAGCTATTAAGCAAACACAAAGTGTACTCAACAACAATCTAGGGAACACTGATGAGGTTCTCTGGTCACCCCCCTCCAACCGTTTGCTCGAAATGAGGTTGAAATTTACTGTGAGCAATGTGGAATCTAATGAACAAACTGAACTAGCAAGCAAAATAGAGACAGACTGGCAGCTCGGGGGAGGGGGTGTGAAGGAATCCAGCAAAAAAGAAAAGAGAAAGAACTTGTGGACACGGACAGTGTGGTGATTGCGGGGGTGGAGGGTGTGGGTGGGGGTGAAGGAGGGTTTAGAGGGGATATATGGTGATGGAAGATGATTTGACTTTGAGTGGTGGGCACACAGTAATATGCGGATCATGTATCATAGAAATGTACACTTGAAACCTAAATGACCCTACTAACCAATGTCACCCCAATAAATTTAATTTTTAAAAGTCCCTTAAAAAAAGAAATTTACTATGAGCAGCCTGAGCCCCAAGTCTCTTCAATGTTCAAGCTCTGAACCCCTTTGTTCCCAGGGGCAGGTCTGGGCAGTTTCCTCTCCCCACAGGTGGGACTTGGCAGCTGCCTGTGTGCCCAGATCACTTTAAGCTCAGTGTCTACAATCTGAAAGCATGTTTACTAGAGCCTAATCCCCTCTTCCATGGGATTTACTAACAGAACAGTGTTCCCATCACTCACATCACCCCATCAGTGCCTGGAGACTCCTAGCTCTACTAGTAACGGAGCCTCACCTGGTGGCCCAGGAAAGGTAGCAGCCATTTATCCAACTGCCTTTCTTAAGCCTAAAATTTTGTGCTTTAAGTATCCATCCTTAAAATATTAGGGATTGAGGAAGAGTAGCCGAAAACACAGAAGGTAAGAGACGGAATGTTGGCTGACACCTGCCAGCCGCATCACCCCTCTAGGGTTCGTGCAGGCTCTGGGAATTCACTAGAGAACACTACTTCAAAATACTTAAAACACAACTCACCAGATTGCTTCTCAGTCTGGTATACGGTTAGCTTTGTCCATGTCCAGCTGGCTTTTGTGGGGCCAGTAGAAGTGTATGACCTTTCTTATCGCTCAGCTGTCACCTCAGTTTGAAGAGGAAATGTGGCATCTGGCCAGAGGAGCTGCAGAGGAAGCAGAGGCTGGGCTGTGAGGGCACTTTCTTCTCTGCTCTCAGCCATCCCTCTGCTTTCTGCTTTGAAAGGAAACAATGGCTCCTGCCTAAGAGGCTTCTCCTTCCAGCTTCTTGGGCCATGCGTGTTGGTGCTATTCCTGGGCTGAGCCTACAGATGATGAAGGTGTGTCCCCTTCTAGTATCTAGCCTGAAACCCCAAAAATGTCCTGAGCTGAAGAAAACAAGGGTGAGGACAGGGGTCTTG
The DNA here is from genome assembly GCA_030848825.1 of Tadarida brasiliensis. Classification (NCBI taxonomy): domain Eukaryota; kingdom Metazoa; phylum Chordata; class Mammalia; order Chiroptera; family Molossidae; genus Tadarida; species Tadarida brasiliensis. The sequence continues at coordinate 54,714,527 of CM061273.1, forward strand.
ATATTCATCCTCTACAAAACTCCAGCAGATTATTTATTAGGTGTGTAAAAACCTTGTGGGTCTATGCATTCCCGGAAATCTTTTCCTAGCGAGTCACGGCTCACACTGTGTGCAGAACTTCAATAAACTCTGCATCCAAAAAAAATTATGGAGAGGACCCAGACCTCTATGGTTAGAGTTTAGAGAAAGGTAGAGAATGGGGAGTCTGGGCCAGGCCTAACAAGGGCTGTCTGTGAGGGTCACCCCCAGGAGGGATCAGGCCAGGTATTGAGGGCTAGATGAGGCCTGAAATATGAAGCAGAAGGAGGGGTGCTCAGTGAGCCCTGAGATGGGGGCTAGCAGCCAATGGATGGTGATGAGCAGAGCGGAACTCTTACAGGTGTTGGTAGAAGACACTTGCAGCTACCAGGCCAGAAGTGGTGATGACCAGAAACCAGCAGAGATCTTCTAACAGCAAGTCAGGACAAGTTAACCAGGTTTCCATTGTTGTCAGGGTTACTAGATTGTTAAAATAGTCAAATACTGCAGATACGGGGTTTCTGGATTTCAGAAAGACAAGGGTCTTCATGGAGAAGTGTGTGGTACCTGTCATTTGCGGGACAGTTGTATCAAAAGAGTTTTGATGAGGGTTAATTCCAAGGAGCTCTCTAGCAGAGTGCACATGGTCTGTCTTCTTCCCTCTCTTGGTTGACACTTTTAGTTGAAAACACGCTGATTGAGTCACTAATGACATAGCACTGAGAGGAGAAGGGAAGAGGCCAAATGATTGAATTGGTAGTCAGCAGGATATCCCTAGGAGGAATTAATGGGCCAGATGGTAATATATAATAGAAGGTCAAGATCCTGCCCTGGCCGGTTTGGCTCAGCGGTTAGAGCGTCGGCCTGTGGTCCAGAGAGACCCGGGTTCGGTTCCCGCTAGGGGCATGTACCTCGGATGCAGTTTGTCCCCGGCCCTAGTTGGTCATGCGGGAGGCAGCCACTCGATGTGTCCCTTTCACGTCGATGTTTCTCTCTCTCTCTTCCTCTCTCTCCCTCCCACTCTATCTGAATAAAAAATGGAAAAGTGTCCTCAGGTGAGGATAAAAAAATTTTAAAAAAGAAAGAAAGTCAAGATCCTGATCTTAGTTCCTCAAAGCTGACCTTACAGATACAGGATGAGGGAGATGCTATTTAACAGTAGAAGGTTTGGGAAAGACTGGTGAGTGTGGAGGGGTACCGCTGCCATCCTAGTTGGCAGCATTAGCGAAAGCTCAGGAGAGGGGAGAAGACAGTCCCCCTGTATTTTGTCATACATGCTTGGTTTGGGGGGCAGAGAGGGTGTGATACCCCAAAGCATGTAGACCACTGGTGATGAGAATGCTAAGGCAGGGGCCTTCAAGCCATATCTAAGCAGAGCATTTTAAGAAAGTAGGAATGTTAAGATTTAGGGACAGATCTGATCATTACCTTTAAATAATTACACTGTTTTTATGTGAAAAAGGAATTGGACTTTTTTTTCTACTTTGGGGGAAGAAATGATAGGGAGGTGTATTTCAGTTAGAATTTTGCAACACAGCAGGTGAGAAAAAGTTCTTTTAAAAAAAACTTTTTTTCCCTTTATTAATTTTTAGAGAGAGAGAGAAACATCGATGAGAGAGAACATTGATTGGCCGCCTCCTGCTTGCCCCCCTGGGGATTGGGCCCACAACCTGGGCATGTGCCCTGACCGGGAACCAAACTGGCGACCTCTTGGTGCATGGGTTGACACTCAACCACTGAGCCACACCGGCTGGGCGGTGAGGAAAAGTTCTGTGAAGGGTTTCAAAGGCAGCCGAGGGAGGCGAGAGGCGAATTGATATGCCAGGTCCTGAGGCCAGCAGCCACGCAGGCCACTCTTCTCTCCGGGGGAAAACTGTGCCTACCAAGCAACCCTTCACCTTGTTGATGAAACTGCTAAGGAGGCAAATCTCAGTCAAAGCCAAAGCCATGCGTCAGAGGAGTGTTCCTGCCCACTGCCAGGGTTGAAGACAAAAGAAAAGGGGAAAGGACAGTGGTCAGCAGTCAGCTGAGGTGGTTAGTGGCCCCTGCTGTGTGTGGGCTGGGATCACAGCTCTGGCTTGATGCTAAGAAGGGCCTTAACTTGTACGTGGAGCTCATGACTGACCAGCCAGACGGCATGAAAATGCATCTGTGCCCCCTTTGTGGGAACCTGAGCAGATCTGCTGACCAACTGAACAGCAAGCGTGACAGGGACTGAAAAAAACAAGGAAAACAAAACTCGGTCCCGTGCTCACAGTCTTCATCCCCGGGAGCTGAAGGGCGGAAGAATGCCACGCCACAGACGGGACACACAGGCCTGAGCAAGAAGGGAGCCCACCTGGAAGTGAAGGTGACAGAGCGAGACAGACTGGCTGACTTTGGGAGGGACGGCGGGGACTTGACTTTGAGGGAGAAACTAGGTGTAGGAGATCGGCAGTGAGCTTTCCTCCGGGAAGTGTGATGTAATTCTCCCCTCACAGCCCCTCCAAACAACCTTCCAGGAGGGGCTGCCTTATTCTCCGTGGGGTTGCTACTGAAACGTACCAGCTCTCAGAGTTTCCATGGGTGTCTCATTGGATCCTGTGAATCACATGTATCCTCGTGGTGCAGGAGAGAAACAAGACCCTCAGAGAGGTCAGTATACTTGCCCAAGACCCCACAGCTAGTTTCAGTGCTCAAGTCCGTCAGAGCCCTGGCTGCCTGATGCTACAGCTGAGCCCTGAAGTTTCTGCACAACGCCTCTAGAAGAAAACATTTTTGAATGCCCCATGATAGGAACATCTTTGGCTCAGAACAAAGACCGAAGGGGTCAAAAGCTGAAAAAGTTGAAATACAGAGAATATGAAGTATTTATCACCAAGGTTATTCTAGGATGTAATCCTTCAATGTGTTCTACACAGCTGTCTTAATGTTTCCTGTTCCTTTACAGCTCCATTACCTGATTAAACAAAATTAAATAAATAGATACATCCAAATAAAAAAGGCAGCCAAGCTGGGACATGAGAATATGCACAGGAAACGGTGCTTCTGGACAGACATGAGATTTGTGTGATTTAGGACCAAGCCAGGAACCTGTAAAAACATTTCTAATATTGAGGGTATGAGAACACAAGCAGGTCTCCAAATGGATCCCTCACAAACCTCAAGGGTCTGCTTTAATTAGAGCTGTTTGAAAAAATGGTCCAGTTCCCCAGAGAGATTTAAAAAATGTACATTCACACAAAAATCTGGACATGAATGTTGACAGCGGTTTTATTTCTAATTCCATCTTTCCTGAAAAACTGGAATCAGCTCAGATGCCCTTCAATGGCTGAGTGGCTCAACACTGCGGGGTACATCCATACCATGGAATATTCCTCAGCAATAAAAAGGAACGAGCAATAGATACAACATCTTGGATGAATCTCCAGGGAAATAGGCTGAGCAAAAAAGGCCAACTCTCCAACTATGATTCTATTTACAACACATTTTTGAGAGAACAAAATTTTAGACATGGAGGATAGATTCAAGGTTTCCAGAGGTTGGGGATGAGGACAGGGAAGGAAGTGGGTATGGCTATAAAAGGACAAAGGAGCCCAGCCAGTGTGGCTCAGTGGATTGAGCGTCAGCCTATGGACTGTTAGATTCCCAGTCAGGGCACATGCCTGAGTTGCATGCTTGATCCCCAGTAGGGGGCGTGCAGGAGGCAGCTGGTCAATGTTTCTCACATCGATGTTCTTCTCTCTTACATACATACATACATACATACATACATACATACATACATACATAAATGGACAAAGGAGGGCTCTGGCCAGGTAGCTCAGTCTTCCCTGGTTTAGGGAAGATAGGATTTACTAGGTGGCTGCAAACTGCTGTTTAACTACCTGTCTCAGTTTCCCTGTTCCGCTTGTCCCGGGTACTAGCCTGTCTCATTACCATGTGGCAGTATGAGAGGGTAGCATTTCAGAAACAACACGGCACGCTGACCTGTGATGAATGGGTCAGGAACTAGCCGGGAAAAAAATGGGCGAAGGGTACTCCAAACAGGGGAGCAGCACTGGCAGATGTGTTCTGGGAACGATAAATTCTGACAGCAGGAACACAGGCTCAAGGAAGAGAATGCGAGAGACGTCGGGTTAAGAAAAGCCCAGGAGCACTTGAGATCTTGTTCCCCAGCCTATGTCGTCAGTTTGTAAGAAACAAGAGAAGTAATGTCCAAATCTGTGGAGAATTTTTCTAGGTGTTTATTTGAGCCAAAACTGAGGACAGTTGCCAGGAAGCAAGACCTCAAATGCTCTGGAGAAGGACAGTTCTGCAGTTTCTGTTATGCATTAGAAATGAAGGGGATGTCAGGAGGATTCCATGAAGGTGGGAGAAAGCAGGGTGGTGTTGGATCACAGGGTAGTTAACAAGATTACGTGCTCTCTGGAGGGTGGTTACCTCAAGTTCGGGTGTGTTCACCTAGATGCACAAAAACAATGGACAGGGTCTGCTGAAGGCAAAGATGGACCTTTTACTTAAGTTGTAGGCCCTGGCCGGGTAGCTCAGTAGGTTAGAGTGTCATCCCGATACGCCAAGGCTGGGGGCTCTATCCCCAGTCAGGGAACATACAAGATTAACCAATGAATGCATGAATAAGTGGAACAACAAATCGACATCCCCCCCCCCAAATAAATTAATTAAAAGAAAAATCTTTAAAAAGTTAAATTACGCCCTGGCCAGTTTGGCTCAGCGGTTAGAGCATCGGCCTGCGGTCCAGAGAGACCCGGGTTCGGTTCCCGCTAGGGGCACGTACCTCGGTTGCAATTTGTCCCCGGCCCTGGTTGGTTGTGTGGGAGGCAGCCACTCGATGTGTCCCTTTTACATCGATATTTCTCTCTCTCTCTCTTCCTCTCTCTCCCTCCCATTCTGTCTGAACAAAAAATGGAAAAATGTCCTCGGGTGAGGATAAAAAAAAAAAAATTAAATTAAAATTTGTATAAAAGGACAAAGGAGGGACCCCTGTGGTGCTGACGACATGTCTTGAGTGGTGGTGGACACATGAACCTGTGCAGGTGATGAAGCTGTATAGAACTTCACACACACACACAAGTACAAGTAAAACTGGGGAGAGTAAATAAGGTCCATGGGTTGTAGCAATGCCAATGTCCTGGTTGTAATATTATACTGTAGTTTCAGGAAATGTTATCATTGGAGGAAACCGGACACATGTACAAGGGATCTCTCTGCATCATTTACTACAAATGCATGTGAATCTGCTATTATCTCAATCAAAATCTCTATTTTTGGAACATGGACCAGACAGTTCCCTGTCCCTGAAGGATGTGAGCTCTGGTCCAATGCTCCCTGACACAGGCGTTGTTGGGAGATTACTGCATTAGGCGGCCCCTACTGCTTTCAACCCTCCAGTCCTCCTGAGGTCTTATGGGGTGTGGGACCCTTTGGGTAGGGAGGGAAAGCTGAGCATCGCACAAAAGTCCTCCCTTTATGCTGGTCCCATAAGAGCACCGCGTCAGGGAGAAGTGGACCGTCCTCCCCAAAGAGGCTCATTCTCTCACACCACGAGGAAGAGCCGAGCTGCGCTGCAGGCTGGACTCCCTCTGTCACCAGCTGCTTCTCCTAAGGCCAGGGCTGCCCTGGGGTCGAGGGACTCAGGCTGCTCCTCTGATAAAAAGAAAACATGAATTTTCACACTGCTGCTTAGGACCTGGAAGGACACCAGGATGACAAGTCGTAAGTATGCTCCAAATAAAGGAACATTCTAGATGGACAGCGAAGAGGAACATTTTGAGACCTAAGAAAGACCTTGGTTGTTCAAGGAGGTAAAGGGGGATTTTGGAACATTATTCTAGAGATGCCCTGAAATGCTCCGCTCCTAAATGGAATGCTTCCTTCTGGATAATTGCATCATCAGTTACACCAGAAAATTATTCTTAGATGGACCTCTGGAACAGTGAAAGGGGTAAATGTGAGGTGTCCTTAGCCCCCTCTTCTCCCCATAGGATGAGTCCAACTTTCAGAGACGGTCCCTGAGTTTCGCTGTGACTTGACTGCTCAGCCAGCCAGGGGCCTGGGAGCTTCCTTCATTGTATCCGGGATCCCCACTCACCACTTGCCCTGTGTCCTTACACCCAGGACCTGGCACAGGACCTGTGACGTGAGGCCCTGGGTGCTCCGACACAGGCCCTGGCCCCTAAGGAATGGCCGGGGTGCTGGGCCAAACCCAGCAGCATGAGCTCTCTCCAGGCCTCCAGCTGACAACACCCAAAACTCCGGTGAATGCGGAAGAGGCTGATGATGACACAGGTGTGCAGTGTGCCCTGAATACCAATCTCCCCTCCACTGGTGTCTCAACTCCATCTGCAGCTCCCCTCTCCTGTATTCACACGTGCCCAGGAAGAGATTTCTCCTGGCGTCTCCACAGGTGGGTAGGCACATGCAGAAGGAGGCTCTGCCCTGCCTGGAATCCCATCTATCCTGCCTGCATGGAAGGCTTTGGCCACCCACAGCTAACACAGTATTACCTGCGACTGCCTGTAAATCCATTTTCAAAATGTGGCTAGGAGAGCAGAGGGAAGGGGAAAAGCAGGGCCTCAGCTCAGCCATTGTTCTCACACCAGCATTGTTCTCAGACCTCATCGCTTACCCAGAAGGCCCCCAGGACCCCTGGGGAATCAAATGAGATTGTTTTTCCCAAGCTTGAGCTCTTCAGGTGTGAGCTGCAGTTCTAGGACAGCGGTGGTGACTGTGGCATTTCTGCAACAGGAAAGAGGAAGGAACTTCTGATCTGTGCAGCAATGGCATCAACAATGTGTACCCCCAACCAGCCAGCCGCAGAGAGGAAGGGAGCTCGGTTTCCATAGTGATCAATCACCAGGAAGCCAGTGAGGGAGCGTCAGCAAGAGGACTTTTCCCTTCACCGGTTCCCTGCAAACACATTCCTCACTCCGGAGCTGGTTAGACGCCTGGCGCCTCTCCAGGCTGAGCCTCCAGAACCACAGGTAGAGGAAGAACGAGGTCTCTGCCAGATGGAAACCAACACGGAAAGTCCCCTGCCACTGACAGTGGAAGGGAAGGGGTTTGAGCTCCTCTTATTTATTTATTTATTTATTTATTTGTTTGTTTATTTATTTATTTATAGGGAGAGAGGGAGGAAGAGAGAGAGAGAGAAATGTTGACATGAGAGAGACACATCGAGTGGCTGCCACCCACATGACCCCAACCGAGGTCGGGGACAAACCGCAACCGAGGCACGTGCCCTTAGCGGGAACCAAACCCGGGCCTCTCTGGTCCGCGGGCCTACGCTCCAACCGCTGAGCCAAACCAGCCAGGGCTTGGCTCCTCTTAAAGGGGTACATCAGGCACAGGTGCCTGGGCAGCTTAGTGGGCCCAGCACTGTGTCACACTTGGGTGGCCATGGGCTGACTTTAAAGCTCTTTGATGTATACCACCTACACTGTTCCATTTCATTAACCCCATTATACCATACACCGTACTGTGTTCTATCGTGAGCCCCATAGCACGGATATTATTAGCCCTCTTATGGCAGAGGAACGGATCCGGTGAGGGATAGTGATCGGCCAGAAATGACTCACCAAGTTGAGACAGTTGCTGCAAGCCACTCCTGAAGGTCTTCAGGGCTCTCATCTGAGACGCTTCCTTGCCAAGGTCAGACTATTTTTCCTTAGGAAAATTCCAGGATTTTTTTTTTTTTTTTAATGATCTGAAATGTCGTTTGTTCCAAGCCTTGTTGGTCACTCTTCATAGTGCCACGTTCTCATGCCTCTTACTTTTTCCTGTGCTGTTCCCTCTGCTTGGAATGCTGCTCCCTGATTCTTTGGTTAGTTAACTCCCAGGGGAGACGCGCCCCCCCTCCCCCCTTCCCAGTGGCTTGCTGGGCTTCTACAGAACTTGCCACACCATATTGTGAGGCAGCACAGAGTAGTGGTAAGAAAAGGCTCCTTGAGGCCCAAACTAGCTGTGTGACCTTGGGGGACTGACTTAACCTCTCTGAGTCTCTGCTTCTCATAGGCATGATGGGGAGAGTAACAGAATCTGCCTTATAGCATTTGTGAGGATTAGATGTTAACACACATAGAGCACTTAGAAAACCCCAGCACACGATCAGTGCTCAGTAAACATAAGCTGCTAAAGAACTAATTGTCTCAAAGCAGGGCCGTCTTTCGTGCACAGCCTCGGATGGAGACGCCTCGGCCCTCAATGAGTGTTCAGCAACATGTGTCAAATGAGCTCTGAATTCATGACGTCTGTTTTCAAGCTACCGTTTGTGCAACAGACGCAGTGTTAGGTACCTTGACACTTGACTAAATGAACTATTTAGTTCAATCACTCCAAGACTGGGCCCAGGTAGCCAAGGCCCAGCACTTTGCCAGTGTAGCATGTAGCGTCCTTAAATGGTCCCTTCCGATCTCCTGAGAGCACCTCCCAACCTCCTGCCCCGCCCTGGCTGGGCCCAGAAAGGGTCCCCACTCTCACTGCCAGGCCAAGAGGCTCTCAGCCTCACCACAGCTGGGCTACCCATGCAGTCTATAAACACCAAGAGATTAAAGTAGTCCCCATACCTGCAACCCAAAAGCCACTCCTCCGATGGCAGAAGACAAGCCACACTAACTTGGGCAGCCAGTCTCCTCTGTGATTTCACTTGAAAAAATGAAACCAAGCCCTGGCCAGTGTGGCTCAGTGGTTAGAGCGTCAGCCCTCGCACCAAAGGGTCTTGGGTTCGAATCCAGTCGGGGTGCATGCGGGAGGCAACCAATCCATGTGTCTCTCTCACATCAATGTTTCTTTCTCTTTCTCTCTCTCCCCCCCTTCCCTCCTTTCCTTCCACTCGCTCTAAAAATCAATGGAAAAAATATCCTCGGGTGAGGATTAACCAAAAAAACAACCAAACTCTTCATGTAAATACTTTGATTTTAAATTAGGTTATATAATAGCTGAGTCTCTTCACTTAAAAATACAGCCTTCCTCAACTCTATTGAGTCAGAATGCAGACCCGTGGTTGCCTGGGACTTGAGGAATCGGGGGTTGACTGCAAATGGGCAAATGGGAACTTTTGGGGTGATGGGAATGTTCTCTAAAACCAGATTGTAGTGATCATACACATTTATAAAATATAGAGTTCTATATATTTATAAAATATAGTTATCAATTTAGCAAGTAAAAACAGGACATTCAGGTAAATTTGAATTTCAGATAAGCAACAAATACTATTTTCTGTGTAAGTATGTCCTAGATATTGTATGGGACAGTATATGTTGTTTATCTGAAGTTCAAATTTAACTGGGCATCCTGTGTTTCATCTGGCAATCCTAACTAAATGTCATTAAAGTGTACTCTTATAATGGGCACATTTTATGGTATGTAAATTATACTTTGGTGTTAAATTTAGCACAGTGCCTACAATAGTTCTGATTACGAAAAGCACAGCCTTTCCTCCTGCATACCCTCTTCACTCCCTCCCCACTCTCACCCCTGGCAAAATACAAGTATAAAAACGACCCTGCCAGCCCAGGAACCCACAGAAGTCATCAGTGTAGAAAACTGAAACAGTGGCCATAGCTTTGTTTTCCTGGGGCTTGGAGTCTGCAGAGGGAAAGACTCCAAGGTCAGAAACACGGCGCCTTTGATTGCTGGGTGCTCCAAACCCTAAAATCACCTCCACCCCAACCCCTCACTAACTGATGCCCAGCAATTCAACTCTCATCAGCTGGGTGGCCACTGAATGCCCTGCACAGGCCGGGCACGGGGCCACAAAAATGAGTATGTCAATTCCCTGGGCTTAAGTACTATCCTAAGAATTGCAAGCCCAATCCACACCCACCGCCAACATACACACTAATAGCATTAAAAACAGAGAAAAGTTACTCTTCTTTCTCAGGTATGGGAATGTTTTTCACCTCCCCCAAGAAAATGAACTTTGCTATATCTGTGGGGTCTGCCAAGAATTTGCATTTTGCAATTACGAAGAGAACGTTAGTTACCTTTTTAGAATTAGTGTAGTTGCACTTGTTCCTTATAAATACAGTTGTCTCTTGAACAACATGGGTTTGAACTGCAAGGGTCCACTTGTATGAGGATTTTTTTTCAATAAATACACGTGGCCCTTCGTATCCCTGCGTTTCGTATCTGCAGATTCAACCAACTGTGGAACAAAAGCAGTATTTTCACATTCCCAACCGCAGATTCCCAACGGTTGGTTGAATCCCTGAACACAAAGTACGGCTTTAGAATCAAAAGTTATATGTGGATTTCTACTGTGCAGGGGTCAGTGCCCTTAATTCCTGAGTTGTTCACAGGTAAACTGTTCATACAAAGCCATGTGCTGGTAGGTCTGGCTCTAAGCAATCCAGGTACCAAATTCTGACCAACCATCAAAATTAATGATCATCTGTTCTTTAAAGTCACCACCTGAGGTCTGCAAACTGACTCTTCTTTTGAATGAAAGGGACTCATCAACATTCCACTCTGTGCTCTTTACTTCCATGGTACCATTTTGATACCAGAAGATTTCACAAAAACTGCCTCCAAATTTATAAACCTAACAATCCTTTGACTCAGCTCAACAACTCCATAAACAGGGCAATTTGGGCATTTCAAGCACGGAAGAGAAGCACTCCTGAGCATTCTCACAGTCAGCCCTAAGATAAACCTAGACCAACAGTGCCTACCTGGGACTTCTCAGGGTGAGCGGTGGGTAGATCACTGACAGATTCCAAGTGGCTGTCTATGGATGAGGAGGCTTGTGTTGGATAAAATGTCAATAATAGTAACTGGCACTTATTGTAGAGTACTAAGTGATTGCCCTGCACTATGGCTCAGTCCCGTGAAGTCTGTAAAGCTACAGGAAGTTGTCCACACCACCACGCTGGTCAGGGGCCGACCCCAGGGCCCTTGCTCTTACAACCCAGTTCAAGTTCCTCCCACTTTTGGTTGAAGTTGAATCAACCTCACCAGGTCTTCCCTTTGTTCGGAATTTTAATTTAATCAAATATATACATACAAAATAGAAAAATCATTAACTACTTAGTAAATGCCACTTTGGATAAAAATCTTCCCAATAACAAGATTTATGATATACAAATAATGGAGGTGATGGTGAAAAGGTAGGAATCCCAGCCCGCTCAGAATTACGAACAATTCTAAAGTAGCAAACAGCATTTTGTGCTTCTGATCATCAGGATAGCAGCGGTGGGTGATTTTTTACAGGACTGAGAGAAAGTAACTTGTTTCCAGGTACTGGTCTTTACATGCATTTGACAGTATTTTTTATCTAATGACTAAATTCCTTCAATAAGCACTTCAGTTCATTTACCCCCATTGACTTGAAATAGGGTATTTCTGAAGGGAGCTTTAACTTTTTTTTTTTTTTCAAGTTACCTAAAAGAAAAGCAAGCAAAAATAAAAAGTCGTTACAGGCAGAAACAATGGGCTGGTCAGTTCCTACTCAGGCCCCTTTGAAACTACAGAAATTTTACAATGGCGCCATCTAATGGACGAATAGAAGGTTAAACAAAAAAAATACCGTTTTTTCTTTCAAATTTGTTTTATCAGCAGCAGCTTCTCCTAAACACCTCTTTATCAGCTTTGGACATCCCCATTGTTTACTTAACTTTTAGGTTATTATTTATAATAACCATCAGCAGAAACATACCACTGATGTAAAAAAAAAAACTATATAAAATATATAGTATAAAAATAGTATATAAAAATCTTTAAAACTTCCCCATTTATTTCTCCAGACATATATACATATAAAAATAAATTTAAAAATACATAAACATCTATATATCTATATATATAGATATATATATGTATGTGTGTATATATACTTTATAAGTAAGTGGGCTATGTGTTATATATTTTCTACAACATGCTTTTTTGCCTATCATGAATATATCTCCATTTAAATACAAAGAAAACTATCTTATTTTTTTTTAAAAGGGCTCCAAGCCCTGGCTGGTGTGGCTCAGTTGGTGGGGCAGGGGGTCGGCTGACATCACTCTGGGGCCCAGAAATGGAACCTCCTCCTGGGCAGCCGCCCAGACCATCCTGGACATAGGAGAACAGAGATCAAGGGGAACTAACTGGAGCCCCTGTCAGCTCGGGCCTCTGTGAGGAATCACAAAGCCACCTTCTTATAAGGACACCAGCATGACGTCATGTTAACTTAACTCATTACATCTGCAAAGACCTCATTTCCGAATGAGTTTACATTGTAAGGATCTGGGTGGAGATGAAATCTGGGGTGGGAGGGGAGTTTGGGGAACACTACTCAACCGAGCACAGAATCTGTGGGAACAAACAAGAACTGAGATGAATAGTGAATTTCAGGCCAGAACATCTTCTGCTCTAGTGCTCAAATCAGAACAGCCCAGAATGTCCTTTGATATTGTACAAGAAACAATACAAAATAAAGTCAATGATTTCTGTTTCTGGAATGAAGAACAATTTGATTATTATATAAAAAATATGAACAGCACTCAATAGTATTGTGAATAAATGGGGCTCAGAAGGTGTCATGTGAAAAGCTGAAAATACTAAATATTTTTTATCAGAATGGTAATCATAGTTTAGCAAAACTCATTGCTCTAATAAATTCTACAATCTCAGTGAACAAAATAATGAAAAGAATAACTTAAATCTATTTTACACATGTATTTGGGATCACAAAAAACCTGGAAATTTTCAAATAAAAATTGTATCTGCAAAGCAAGTAAGAATATTCAGAAAATGTTATCAGGATTTTACCACAATCCAATGTATAGTTATAAATAATTATTTTTAGACATGAAATTAATAGAATTTCAAAAAAGAATTTAAAAGCATGGGTGTATCATTGTGACCTAAATTAATGACCCTGCTTGGTATAAAACATATCTATCCAAATAAGAAAACAAATTTTGTAAAATTTGTAAAATTAAGGCAATAAAACTTCCATCACTTCTTCCAAAACTTCAACTATTTCCATAACATGTATTTTGAAATTACTTAAAACGTAAAATTCAAGACTGTGAAGACAGCTTGTTGGTTTTTGTTCATCTCTTAAAGGTGAAGGAACACCTGAAATACTGTATCTAAATTTTATTGTCAGTGCTTGAGATATGGCTTCAATGATGTTTCATGGAAACCTTGCTGGATTGTGTACACAGCAGGAGTCTTGGAACAGAGCAGAGAGGAAATCTGGGGTTCAGCCAAGATTTCAGAAACTGTTTCCAGACCCTTTCGTTGGGTGGTGGGAGAGTGCTGTTGGGCAGACCCAGCTCAACTCCTCCAGGGACAGAGTGGCCCATCCTCTCTGCGGGACGGCTTGTTCGGAGATGTCTGGGTGGTTCTGTGTATATGCCCTCCAGGCCCATGACCAATGACTGAATGATGAGGGGAATGTAAAAGCCCAGCTCCTTTGCCACGAGAGGTTCCAAACCCCATGGCACAGCTCACACCCCAGCTCTCCCCCTGGGAGCAGGCAGTGAGTGGGTCAGCTTCAGGTGAATCCTAATCTTTTCTTAGTTTCTCCCCCTGTCCCGTCCTGCATGCCAGTCCCTCTCTTTCACGTTCAATCATTCTCCCAATAAGTCACATACTTAAGAATTCCATCTCAGGCTCTGTTGCTCAGGATCCTGCCCTCAGAACAGTGGTGTCCAACCCTCCATCTCTAGAGGGTGTAATTAAAGATGTGAATCATGTCAATCATTGAAAGTATTTTCCTGATAAACATTTAATTTACCATCGTTCGTCAGATAAACATTAGAGAGAACGGAACGGTAACAGACCGCAAGGCTTGGGAACTGAGGTCATGAACGGGAGGCTCGTGGACCAGATGGAGAGCTTGTGGTGCTGCAGCTGCAGAGTTTGGAAACTCTGAAGTCTTTCATTTTTTAAATATGTTTTTATCAATTTTTTTTTAAGGGAGAGAGAAAGAGAAACATCGACTGGCTACCTCTTGCCGCTCCCTACTGGGGATCGAGCCTGAAACCCAGGCATGTGCCCTGACCAGGAATTGAACTGGCAACCTTTTGGTGCACAGGGTGATGCCCAGCTACCTGAGCCACACCTGCCAGGGCAGAAACTCTGAAGTCTTGAATGTATTTTAAGAGAAATAGTAAAATCTTTGGAAAATGAAACATTTTAGGGAGCTTTATCCTTAAGTAGTGATATTCTAACAGAAATTTTAATACTTTTAGATTTACAAGATGAATTTGATGAATGAAAGAAAAGTGGAAGGTACTATATAAAGATGAAGAAATTAGCCCAGCTGGTGTGACTCAGTTGGTTGAGTGTCGTCCCACACACCGAGAGGTTACAAGTTTAATTCCCGGGCAGGCACATACCCGGGTAGGAGGTGTGCTGGAGGCAGCTGGTCAATGTTTCTCTCTCTCTCTCCCTTTCCCTTCCTTTAAAAATTGAATTTTAAAAATATTTTTAAAATAATAAGAAGAAATTATGTCATGCTGCTTGCAACAAAACAAAATAAAGTATCAATTCCAAGAGAAAAACTATAAGATTTTAAATAATTATATGAAAATACATTTGTTGCTTGAGGACAAAAGTGAAAATAAATAAATTATAAAGTCACTTAAATTTATTAAATCCTGACACTTTACCGAGTGGTATTTGCAAAATTCTGTGGAAGGGTAAATAAAATTAAGCTAGTACATTAAATGATTTAGAAATATAAGATAATAGAAATATTGGATATAGAAAATTTTCAAGCAGCATTATAAAGGCTGGGGCATTTTTATTTATTTCGTTTGTGTTTGTATGTGTGTGTGTGGTTAATCCTCACCTGAGGATATTTTTTCCATTGATTTTTAGAGAGAGTGGAAGGGAGGAAGAGAGAGGGAGAGAGAGAGAGAGAGAGAAACATCGATGTGAGAGAGACACATCTTTTGGTTGCCTCCCACACGACCCCAACCGGGCCGGGGATAGAACTGACAACCCAGGTACATGCCCTTGACCAGGAATCGAACCCTCAACCCTTTGGTACAAGGGCCGACACTCTAACCACTGAGCCACGCTGGCCAGGACAAGGCTGGGACATTTTTAAAATTTATTGTTGTTATTGTTCATCAGGTGTTGAGGATTTAACACCATCAAATATCATTGACTTGAAGGGAAATTTTCTATTTATTGGGACTACACATTATCCAATGGCCACATATTTCAAGAAATTCATTGGAAAAGTTCAAGGCAGCTCCCGTGCCAATCATCCTAGATAGTGAGCCCTGTCTCAAAAGACTACACCAACCATTTCTAAACATCAACAAAAGTTTGGAAATTATGAGAATGATTCCATGAATGGTTTGCAGGAAAATGTATATCACTTGTTAAGAAGTTTTGCAATATAGCTTATGTGCCCTGACCGGGAGTCAAACCAGGACCTCTCAGTCCACGGGATGACGCTCAATCCACTGAGCCACACCAGCCAGGCTGTTAAATATTTTAAATAACACCTCTGTAGACCTCCTAGAGGTTTTGTAAGGATGAAATGAGATTGTCAGTGTCAAGCTCTTAGACAACAGGAACTAATGTAACACCTTTTCTGTTTGTATGATACATTTCTTCTTACCAGTCTTATCAATATGGTGAATTACTGTGGAACATGGCAATGTGAATTCGGCATGATTTGGGCCCCAAGGAATTTGCCAAGAACATGGATGAACTTTGTCGGTTCCCATTTCAGATGTCACTTCTGATTTATTGTGTAACCTTTGACAAATTATGTTATTTTTCCTGGGGCCTCACTGAAGTGTCCCTAGCAACATTTACTAACAGCTGTAAGTAGCACTTCCTCTGGTTTCCTCCGCTATATTTGTGTTCAAGTTGTGGTCTGCGAGTTTCCTGCCCCAGCTGAAAAATTCCACATGCACACAAATGTCCCAGCCACATCAGCTTTTCTGAAAGGTCCCCAGTCTTCCCAGGCACGATAACTCTCAGGGGCCCAGCCCCATCGCCTGCCCAAGCAAGGACGGATGAGATGCTGGTTGGTAAAGTGTCAAAAACAAAACCTCCGACTGCCTGAGCAGAAAATCTGGCATTCCCAGGGTCATCCTTTTTTGCTGTTGTTAATCTTCATCCGAGGATATTTTTTCCATTGATTTTTAGAGAGAGTGGAAGGGAGGGAGCGGGGAGAGAGACATTGATTGGTTGCCTCCCACATGAGCCCAGACTGGGGTAGGGGATTGAACCTGCAACCCAGGTGCGTGCCCTTGACCAGGAATCCAACCCACCACCCTTCGGTCTTCAGGCTGACGCTCTAACCACTGAGCTCACCAGCCAGGGCTCCTCTTACCAGAGCTCAAATTTCCTCTTCTTTAGTGAAAGAAATTGGCAACAATACCACAGTATGAAAATCACCATCAATCACTGAGTGCCGTCTTTTTTAGAAGAGTGGGTGCCTGAGAAGTAACTTTGACTGTCAGAAGGGAATTAAGACCTTTTACAAACTGAGGACTACATCAGAGGATTTGCTTCCAGACAGTAGTGGCCAGCCAGGGAGGAAGTGAGGGTGCCAGCAGTAGGCCCTGGCTCTGCTCAGACCCAGCGGTGGCTCGGTGTGGGACTGGGAATGAATGACCACCATAGGCTGGGCCCCAGGAGCCAAGCAAGGAGCACCTGGGGTGAGTAGATACTAGAGTTAGATAACGTTCTGGAGGATCCTGTACCCAGGGAGGGGCCTGGCTCCCCTGAGAGGGGGCACCTGGGCACAAGAATGTGTGAGACCTGCAGGGCCAAGAATCAGTAACCCAAGTGGCCCAGTCACAGTTCCCTCCATTTGGGGAGCCCCTTAGCACTCCCCACACCCCACTTCAGAGTGGGGACACCAGACTATGTGGTTGTATCTGCATACACTTCACAGAGCCAGGAGAATTCTGGGTCAGGTAGCCGTGACAGCTGGGGCCCTTGTTAAAATTCAGAGTCCCAGGTTTCATCCCCAGTAAGTCCAGAGTGAAGCTAGGAGTCTACATTTAATAAAATCAGGCATTTCTGATGCCATGCTTGTGTGTGTCTGCTCTAGATGGTCAATATTTGCTTCCCACGACTAAGGCAACCTTCCATGAAGTTCCTTTTATTTATTTATTTACTTTTATCCTCACCCGAGGACATTTTTGCATTTATCTTCAGATAGAGCGGGAGGGGGAGAGGGAGGAAGAGAGAGAAACATCAATGTGAGAGATACACATCAACTGGCTGCCACCCACACGACCCCAACCAGGGCCAGGGACAAACCGCAACCGAGGTACATGCCCTTAGCGGGAACCGAACCCGGGGCTCTCTGGTCCGCGGGCCAACACTCTAACCGCTGAGCCAAACCGGCCAGGGCTGAAGTTTCTTTTGATAGAGGCCAAATCCAGAGAGCAGTGATCATGTGGGTTCACACAAAGACCATCAGCAGTCATATTTTTAACTTTCTTTTCCCCACTGTTCAACTTCCCATCCCGCCTGAGTTAGAGAAACCAACATTTCTTCTTACAAGAAGTCATTGAGGAACACTGGTTGGTCAAACCAACCCGTCATATTATCCCAGGCGTGTGCAGACATCTGTGATCTCTTTCACTTGGTCAAAAAGAGGAAAGTCCTCTAAGTGACTCACCTCTGTGGTGGCACTACGCCTCCTCTGGCCTCGCCTTGGACTTCACTTGGGAGCCTGCAGAGCCACATGAACAGACAAACCGGAGCGTTTTCTCTTCTGTCACATCAAAAACTCGCACTTTGAAACCGAACTGGGATGTGGAAAAAGAGTCTTCTTGTGCTTCTTTTCTTTCTTTCAACTCTAAAAGCAGAACTGTATTGTGGGACGATGAAAAAAACAAACAGTAAGTTTCGTTTACTTCTCCCTCCTCCTAAATCTGTCTTCACCAAAACAGTGGGCGGTCAGCTTTAAACACGAGCCTTCATGAACACGTTTTTCTATGTTTTTAGATGAATAACCAGAGTAAAGTCTTTTCCGTTACCTGCCTTTTAAAATGAAATGATTTTAGGGAGGGAGTTGGAGTATGTTTCCTGAGACTCAGAGATAAAATAGTGTTAATTTTTTTGGTGTGCTAATGATAATTGTTACATTTATAAAAGAGCCCTTATCTTTTAGAGATACAAACTACCAATATCCTCCAGCCAAAGATCACCAGGGATACACGTGTCATTGAATAAGGTTGGATTTGGGGAGAAAATGTATATGGGATGTCTCAGCAAGAGGATGTTAAAAAGGTCTTCTGATGAGATTTGGATCTGTGTTAGGTGATTTGGAGGAAGATTCAAAGCAGCAGGCTCTACTCTGGAGTGGATCCTATTACGAAGTGGAAATAACGACATGATTGGGTATCTTAATAATTCTTGTCTAAAAGGCAAAAACAGAGCAAAGCAAAGGTTGTGACTGATAAAGCAGCAGCAGTCACTCTTATTGGTCAGTGTAAGGGGATGCTTGGCCACTTCTGTGCTTCAGACAATGTCCATGTCTTTACCTGTGTCCAGAGATGATTATGGAGTCGTCTTGTTTTTGTCTTGATCCAAAATGGTCACAGAGTGGCTTTGTCTGGTATTGGTATTCTAGCTGTGAGTGACAGGTCAGCTCCTAGCCAGGCCAGTGCCCAACTGTCACGGGCTGCTTTTCTCTTCCTCAAAACTGCAATTTGTGGATGCAATAACATGCGGTCTGGGGTTTGCTCTAAAATAATGGAAGGAGGTGGGGGTGCAGGTGACATAGGATGGATCATGAGTTGATCATTGTTGAAGCCGGGTGATAGGCCCGTGGGGGATCATTGTACTCTCTTCTCTATTATTTTGAAAGTTCTTCTTTCCAAAATAAGACATTTAAAATAAATAATGGACAAAACAAGCTACCAGACATAACATTTGGCCATAAAACCTGAAACTTTAATATTTCTAAGTCAGCACAGCCAGTCTTTAGAGGGTCCTCTTCAGGATCTTACTGGCCGGAGAGATAGCAAGGACAAAAGAGCTTGTCAAGGTCACCATCTCTCACTGGGAGGGGCCTCTGCGGGCCCTCAGGCTTCCTCATACACTGGCCAGCCTGGCTGTGTAGGCAAGAAACGCCCCTTAGGAAAGTTTGCCACGAACAGTGTCTCCACCCCCTTGATCCACAAAATGTGGCCAGATGACCACTGAGTTATCAAGGAACATTAACAAGAAGTTTCTCTTGTGTTATTTTGTTTTCCAGAATTCATTTCTCCAACTTTGGACTCAAAAACAAATGTAGTCATGAAGGGTCAAAATGTCTCTCTCATCTGTTCCAACCAGAACAAATCACTACACATCACCTATGTTTTGTTTCGGAGTGGGAAACACATAGGAACCCAGAACAGCACCGGTGAACCCATGGTTTTTAACCTAAGCATCTCAGAAGCCCAGGATTTGGGGCCCTACAAATGCAAAGTCCAAGTTTCCAACTGTTCGAAATACAGTTACCCGTTCAAGTTCACATTTGTGGGTAAGTAGAGCGCTTGTTCCTCGGGCCCCGTGGTTTGTAGGCCTCTTTCCCATGCTACAGTGGACTCTCTGATCCCCTTTTAAGTGTTCACACTAGAACCTGGAAAGTATGCCACTGAGATCTTTTTTTTTTTCATCCTCACCTGAGGACAATTTTTTTTTTTTGCATTTGTCTTCAGATAGAGCGGGAGGGAGAAAGGAAGGGAGAGAAACATCGATGTGAGAGAGACACATCGAGTGGTTGCCACCCACACGACCCCAGCCAGGGCAGGGGACAAACGGCAACTGAGGTACGTGCCCTTAGCGGGAACCGAACCCAGGTCTCTCTGGACCGCAGGCCGACGCTCTAACCGCTGAGCCAAACTGGCCAGGGCGCCACTGAGATCTTTACTCCTTTCGTTGTTGTTGTTAATCTCACCCGAGAATCTTTTTCCATTGATTTTTTTAGATAGAGTGGAAGGGAGGGAGGGAAAGAGAGAGAGAGAGAAACATCGATGTGAAAGAGGCATATTAATTGGTTGCCTCCCATACGACGCCGACAGGAACCAGGGATCAAACCTGCAACTCAGGTATGTGCCCTTGACCAGGAATCAAACCCGAGACCCTTTGGTCCAAGGGCTGACACTCCAACCACTGAGTCAAACTGGCGAGAGTGAGATCTTTATTCTTAATAATTCCATTTCACTTTCTCTTCCAAAAACTTTGGCTATTTCAGATAATAATGGGCTGAATACCTAAGACAAAAAGTCTTTCTTACATCAACCGTTTGGAAAATTGTTGACATCTTTTCTAGATGCTTTACTCTAGGATTCCCATCAGGTGGGCAAAAATGACTTTTTCTCTGAAGCTTCAAGGAAGAAGTCAGAATCAGTGTTGGACTTTGTAGCAAGGGTCTTCAAAGTCCCAGGCTTTGCCCACCTCTCCCCTTTGCAGTGACCACCTACCAGGTGCCCCATCAGCCAGTGTTCTTCCTGCCCAAACACATCTTGTTACTTCTATATTTTTCTCTCGCAGCTTCCCACCCTAAGCCTCTCACAACCTAGCATTATTGAGCTCCTCTACAGAGGTGACCTTGGTGATAAACTCCCGGGAGAGGGAGAGAGGGTTTCCAGGTAATACATGTACAGTGTACCTGGCTTTTAAACATAGGTGTCCTGACTTACTGATTGAATCTTTGAGTGATTCTCTAGGTGTCTGCTCTCCATTACGGTAGCCACTAGCCACACGTGGCTATTTAAATCTAAATCCTAATTAGTTAAAGGTAGATGGAATACAAAATTTAGTTCCGTCGTCTCCTTAGTCACATTTCAAGTGCTCGGTAGCCACAGGTGGCCGATGGCTGCCGTGTTAGATAACACAGACACAGATGCTCTTGCGACTACAGATGCAAATTTCTGCGTGAGGGTTCAGGGGCTGCGGTGCACTCGGGGTTAGAACCAACCATCTTAGGACAATCTGAACACAAACGGAAGAGAAGCCATAATTATACAAGAAATGAGAAGGGGGAAGCCCGGAAAACATGGTCCCGGGGTGCAGGGGGGAATGTGAGGCAGTACCCTGGTTCAGGTTTCCCCCACTATCCGAAAGCAGTGTCCCCATGAAGCCTTCTGTGAGCCAGAACGGCAGAAAGCAAAGAAACAATAACCATTCATTTATACAGAAAAACTTCTGAGCATTCCCAGACCCTCAGAAAAACCTACCAAATCATACCAAATACTCTTAATTGCTCCAGTTTTACGTAAACGTAACACCCTTACGAGCTCTCTTAGGCTTTTCCGATACCTTAGAAATAAATGGAATAAATGGAGGAAGCGCAGACCGACGCCCACAGACAGCTGGGAACTCCGGCGTGGGTGCCGCGGTGCGCGCTGCGTGGGGTCCCCGAAGGGCTCGGCGGGGCCGCTCTCCACCCGGGGGCTCGCGAAGCCTCTCACAGCTCGCTGCAAAATAAACGTTGAACACTGTTTTTGCTTTTCGCCCTTTTTCGTAAAAGCAAAAATTCTCGAAAACAGGAACCCATGTAGGTCTTTCATAAAAGCGACGTGAACTTTGGAAGAGCCGGGAAACACGTGTTGCAGAAACAGCCAGGAATTGGACGCCGGGGAACCGGTGTACCACAGCTTCCTGTGCAGTTTTGGATATTCCCTTAGATACAGCCCCAGTCCTCAGCTATGGAAACGTGAATCGAGAAGACAGGCAGTGTGATCCTAACGTTGTTTGTTTTAACGCTGGGTGAGAATCTCAGCGCGCTGTGGGCGGAGTGGGGTGAAGACGGCAGGCGCGTATTTGCAGAGAAAGCATCTGATTGCCCCTCAAATCACTGCGATTCAGTGTGAGAAAACATGGCAAGTCCCACCATCCTGGATATCAGGGGCCTACACCCTGCGGCGGATGCACTCAGTCTTAGCTGATTTATAAACTTGATGATTGACGCCTTAAATCAACTAATTAAAAAACCCAAGTCTTCATTTCCAGACTTTCTGCCCCAGGATGTGTATAAAATCTTCCCATATCCTGCTTTCCAAGTAAATCATTTCCTGCCATTTCTTGCAGTAATTGTACTGTTCTGTAGCACTGTTTTGATAGATTATAAAATTGTATTATTTTCATTTAGGTCAGATGAATAGGTAGCTATTGAGTGCCTGCCCTGTGCAAGTTATTGTGTTGTCTGCCACTGGGTTTTTTTGTTTGTTTGTTAGTTAATTAATTAATTTTATTTATTTTTTTATCCTCACCTGAGGACATTTTTGCATTTTTATCTTGAGATAGAGAGGGAGGGAGAGAGGGAGGAAGAGAGAGAGAGAAACATCGATGTGAGAGAGACACATCGAGTGGTTGCCACCCACACGACCCCGGTTGAGAGACACATCAAGTGGTTGCCACCCACATGACCCCAACCGAGGCGGGGACAAACTGCAACCTAGGTACATGCCCCTAGCGGAACCGAATCCCGGCCTCTCTGGTCTGCGGACCAAAGCTCTAACTGCTGAGCCACACCGGCCAGGGCTAATTAATTTATTTTTGTTACAGATGTTTCTCCTTTTTCCCCGACACCCTCCTCCTGCTGCCGGGGTTTTGATGATGCCTAAGACATCATCTTGTCCCCAACCCAGTCAGGGATATGAGTCATGAACACAAATTCATGAATCATTGATTCACTCATCAAATATTTAATGATATCCCAGTTGTGCCAACTCCTGGATATACATTAGTACCTGCCCTAGTGGAACTTACAGTCTAGTTGGGGAGACACAAAACCCAAGTACCCAAATAAATAAATGCATAATCGCAAACTGTGTTGATTGTTATAAAGAGAATGAAACCAGCACAGTGATGGAGAGGAGCAGGGGATGGGGAGAGATCCACTTAGGGTAGCTGGGGAAGGTCTGTCAAAGGAGATTACATTTCAGTGGAGCCCTGAAGGATGAGGAGCTAGCTATGTGAAGAGACAGGGATAGAGAGGCTCTAGTTGATGGATAATAGCCTGTGCAGGGGCTCCAACTTGGGCAAGACCCTGGCTGGTTGGGAAGGCCAGCATGCTGGAGGGCAGACGAGGGGAGTGTGACTCCAGGTGAGAATGGAGAGGGAAGGATGTCCAAGTCAGGCAAGGCCTACGATCCAGTTGATCATCTTGGAAGTTAATCCAGTCTAGGTGGGTCAGGGCCCGAGTGGATCATGTTGGGGATTGGCCAGGAAGCTCACACAGTCACCCCGGAGACAAACAATGGTGGGGATGGACAGAAGTGGAAGGACTCAAGATATATTTTGGACAAAGAAACAACAGGACTTGCTAGATGATTAGATTTGAAACCACAGGTAGTGAAGGTAAGGAAGGAATCAAGAATGGCTTCCAGATGGCTAATGTGACCAGCTGATGAGGAGTGGTGCCATTTACTGAGACCTGGAAAACACAAGAATGGGAATGTGGGACGGGTATAAAGTTTAATTATGCAAGATGAGTAAGTTACAGAGATCTCGTACAACATAGTGTCTATAGTTAACAATACTGTATTGTGCACTTAAAACTTTAAGATCTCATGTTAACTGTTCTTACCACAAGATGAATGAACACATGAATAAATACATATTTTAGAGAACAAGATTTTAATATGTTTATCTACCTACTGATTGATTAGTTAACTAGCAGATTAACTGGAGTTCAGTTTCAGACAGGTTACATTTGAGGGGACCATGAGACATCCAAGTGGATCATGTGATAACAGGTAGAAAAAATAATATGAGAGTGAGACCAAGGGCTAAGGAGGCAGAGGAGGAAGGAACACTTCTGTCTGGAGGATTTAGGAAAGGTCTTATCAGTATGGAGGCAGCTGAATGAGCCTTAAAGGACTCCTTGAAATTTTAAAAATATAGCTGGTTTATTGAAGAGTAGCAACTCTCTTACCTGGTTACTGTGTTGCTGTGATGCCCTTTGCTGGTTCTGTACAAACTCTCTGGAAAGTTTACATCTTTCCGGTCACTGTAGATATTAATACTTGGTCCAGTTTGCATCATCCCATCTCAGAGAGGAGTTTGTGCCCTCTGATTCCTCATAAATGTTTCAACTCCTCCTTCCTGAAAATTACAGGAGATAGATTTCAGTTCCAAAGGAAGAACACGCTACTGGTGCTATTCCCAAACAAAGCCGCTCTCTGAGGCACCTTCGCCGGATGCGCTCTGTCGAAGATGCTGCCACAGGCATTCCTGCTCAGATAAAGGGGGGAGCAAGGAAACGAATTGTTTTCTTTGATTTTACTTATACTTAGGTCCCCATATTTCTGTGCCAAATTGGTTTTGTAAAAAAAAATCTACTTGGAAATTGGCCTTAGCTCTGCCATTTACTGCGTGACCTTGGGTAAGTTTCTTAACTTCTCTGAATCACAATGGGCTCATCTGTGGAAGGGTTGTGATACTACCCACGTTGTAGAACTATTGTGAAATGAAATGAGATAACATGGGTAGTGGGCCTGGCACAATATGAATACTCAACAACTATCCTTCCTTTCTTATAATACTGTTTTATTAATGAATCATAAAGCTGGATTCTCCCATGAAATAGGGTATAAACTAACAGACCCACACATTTCCTGTTGAGAAGTTCCCTTGAATCTATTTATCAGGGTTACTTCCTTCTTTGGGGAGGAAGTACAGCGGAATCCTATAAATAAAAATACGGTTAGAAAAGATGGTATTTTTTTTTTCTTTATTGATTTTAGAGAGAGAGAAAGTAAGAGGGAGAGAGAGATAGAAACATCGGTGAGAGAGAACATTGATTGGCCGCCTCCTGCATGCCCCCCACTGGGGATCGGGCCCACAACCTGGGCATGTGCCCTGACCGGGAATCAAACCGTTAACCTCTTGGTGCATGGGTCGACGCTCAACCACTGAACCACACCAGCTGGACGAAAAGATGGTATTTTTAGATTTGATTTAAAAAACAACAATCCTGCCCTGGCCGGTTTGGCTCAGCGGTTAGAGTGTCGGCCCGCGGACCAGAGAGTCCCAGGTTCGGTTCCCACTAAGGGCGCGTACCTCGGTTGCGGTTTGTCCCTGGCCCCGGTTGGGGTCGTGTGGGTGGCAACCAGTCGACGTGTCTCTCTTACATCGATGTTTCTCTCTCTCTCTTCCCCCCTCTCTCCCTCCCATTCTATCTGAAGATAAATGCAAAAAAATGTCCTCGGGTGAGGATAAAAAAAAAAAAAAGAAAGAAAAAACAACAATCCCGCTATAACCTTGTAAGGATAGGGAATAAAAGCACCTCTCAGCTTCAGACTTGGAACTGGATCTCTTTATTTATTATCAACAATAAAGAGATTATGAATTCTGATGAAAGAATTCTGATGATCCCAGCCGATGTGGCTCAGTGGTTGAGCATCAATCCATGCACCAAGAGGTCGCCGGTTCGATTTCCAGTCAGGGCACATGCCCAGGTTGTGGGCCCGATCCCCAGTGGGGGGCGTGCAGGAAGCAGCCAATTGATGTTCTCTCTCATCAATGTTTCTATCTCTCTCTCCCTCTCCCTTCCTCTCTCTCTAAAAATCAATAAAGAAAAAAAAAATAATAAAAAGAATTCTGATGAAAGGCAAGTTTGCACTCTGATTCTTCAAAGCAGAGAGATGCCCTCCACTCTGGTTTTCTCAGTTCCTGGCTCATGTCACACTGCATGGGGCTAGCCACATATTCATTGGCCTTTCCCACTAGCCGCAAGTGTCTTGACTTCTCAAGAAGGGTGTCATTCATCTTTGGGGCCACATCAGGGAATAGAGTAAGGGTTCGATCCGTGTTTGTGGACTGAGTGAGTGAAGCCAATCTGCCTAGCCCTGTAACATGCACTTTCATTTTTCTAGAGCCGGTGACCACGCCAGTGCTGAACATCACTGTCGTTGAAAAGCAAACCGACCATTATCTAATACTACGCTGCATCTCATTTCATGGCTCTCTGCCCATCAATTACACTTTCTTTGAAAAAGGCATCGTTGTGTCACCAGTTATTTCCAAGAATGCAAGGGAGCCTGCTGAGTTTATTTTACCCAAGAAGAACACTGGAGAACAGGAAGAGTATAAGTGTAAAGCTAAAAACAGACTGCCCGACCATGCAAAATACAGTCGTCCCGTCACCATGCCCTCAACAGGTAAGGGCTACCTGAGCTCTTTCAACAGGGTCTGGATTTGCTTCCAGAAACTTCAACCTGTCCACTTCCCACCACCTGCTTCTAAGTGCCTTTCCTTTGGTAGGGTCCACACAAACAGTGATGGGATTGCTTTCTGCCACAGAAAAACCTAGACACTGTGGCAGGAAGGGACCTTGTAATGAGACTTCCTGCCTCAAACTTTCACTGCCCGGGTTCTAAGCAATCACATTAGAATTTGCATCTCTCTGGGAGCTGCGAGCCCTCTTTTCTTTGGCTGTTTCTAAAGCCTACTTGGCTGTTTATTGCCCCACTGCTAACACTTGGTGAGTCTAGACTTTCAATACCACCCTTAGCTTGGGGCAAGAGGGGTCCCTGTCCCTTCCCTGTGTTTTGGATGGCATTGCTCTGGAGCTTCCTGGCTGTGCCACATTCCCACAGGCGGAGAAGTCCCGGGGGGCCATAGGAATATGCCCCCCCTAAACCCTCTATCCCCACTTTTCTACACCACACTCTTGGTACCTGGCCCAAATTCCCTACCCAATCAGATAAGAACCCACCAGCAGGGCCTACACAAGTCTCCTTCCCAGTCTATACTCCCAAGGGTGGACCACAGTGAGGATTTGAGCATTCCTGGACCCAAGCTCAGGGAGCTGCTTGTGGGGTGTGTGAATGGCATTTGGACATGCAGTCTGAGGGTCCACATGCATGCAATGCCCCTTAGGGTACAGGTGAGAGCCTGGGTGGGAAGGGGGTCAGGCCAGAGCTGGGGCTGGCTCTCCCCAATGCCTCCTTGTTCCAGTGCAGAAATCCAAGGAGTCTGAGAATTCTAGACTCAAACCTGGCCTTCCAGTTCCTTCTGAAGGGATATTGGTCGAGATAGGATGATAGAACAAAAGCTAGGTTAGCAAAGACAATATGTACACTTGAGCATTGAACACTTCACCTGGCCTCATCCTCAGAAGATGAGGATGGCGTTAAGTCCTAACAAGTGAGGCAGTCCGTGGGATTCAGGCCCCAGGATCGGGCTTCTGCCCACAAATCACAGCCCTTCCATTTACTAGCTGTGTGACCTTAAGAAAGTCACTTAACCTCTCTGAGCCTTACTCTACTCATTTGCAAAATGAGAGTGATATGAATAAGGTAAATAAGGTAATGCTTAACACAGTGTCTGGCATGTAGTTAATACTCAATAAGTTATGCCAACATGACTAAGGGCTTTGTCCAATAAATGGCCAGGCCATTCTGAAGCTTATGACCCTAACATTGTGGCCACGAATTGGTCTATTCAATGCTGCGCTGCGTTTCCTTTCTTTGTGTGACCCCTGTGGAAGATGCACTTGGTCATGACTTTAAGAACTTCACTAAGAAGTTTACTCTCAAGAGTTGCATGTGTCCACAGCAGTACAGGACCAGGGTGCACAGCACATTGGTTAACTTGGGAGACAACCGTGACTGCCTTTTCCAGAACACGTCACAGTTCAGTGTCATTGGGAACGAAAGCTGTGCTCAGTGAATGCTGTCTTCTTCCAGGTGGCCACAGCTGTCCGCTCTGCCTGCAGCTGCTGCTTCCAGTGTTATTACTGGTACTGAGTGTAACCCTAATTCTGGCATTTTGGGTACTACCAAAGTACAAAGCAAGTAAGTTCTTGGGAGCTTTTCCATTGTTTTCCACGGGTTTTGGATACAGACAGTAGGGGAGAGGGTGAGGAGGAAGGGAAAGGGGAATCAGAAATGGATGTGAAGAAATAAGAGAAGAAAAAGCTTTGAAAGGAGAAGGTGAATGCGATGGACTTGCTGTGGCTTCCGGTCCGAGCTTTGCTCACTCCGACTGCTGGTGGCCTGCAGCCAGTGCGGTCACACGGGGCCTGGGCCAAGAAGAGCCTGCTCTCAGTTTAATGCTCTGCTGCTGTCACTGTCTTGAAATTCTTAATACTTTTTTCACTTTTTAAAATTACTTTTTAAATTGCAGTAAAATAGATACGATAAAATGTACCATCTTGACTGCTGTTAAGTGTACAGTTCTGTGGCATCGCGTATTCTCATTGTGCAACCATCCATCCACAGCACTTTCATCTTGTGAAATGGAAACTCTGTCCCCATCAGCCACTAACTCCCCAGGCACTTCTCCTTTCTGCTAGCCCGGGGCCACCACCATTCTGCTTACTGTCGCTATCATTTTGACTACTCTAGGGATGACCTCATATAATGGAATCATACAGAATTTGTCCTTTTGCAACTGACTTATGTCACTTGGCAAAATGGACTCAACATCCGTGTAGTGCTCTTCGGTTATTTCTCCTTTGGGCTATTGTGAATAGTGTGCCATGAACATAGGTATACAAATATTAATAATTTTTAACAAGAGGTCCTGCGTTTTTACTTTGCCCTGAGCCCTGCAAATGATGTCGCGGGTCCCGATTGCCAGCTCCTCAAAGGCAAGGCCTTGTATTTTTCAGCACCCTCGCTGGGTCTGCTACTCGGAGGTCAACCGGTACATGAAGACAAACACAGGGGCCTTCCTCTCTGCCCCACCTTAAGTGCTGTGTCAAGCCCCCATGGCTGCTTTTCTCTGTCCGTTTCTTATGGCCACCTCTAGTTAAGATTTCAAAATGGCCTTTTCATTTGGCACACAGGTGTAGAGGAATGTCAACATTTGCACAGAAGACAGTTTGTGTCTCAGCCCTGGCACCCACCAGTGAAGCTGCCTGCACCTCAGCATTCTGATCTGTAGAATGGGGTCATCAGAAGCTGTCACAACTGGGGAGAGAACTAAGTGACAAATGTTAGGCTCCTGTGCTCCTCCTGCCATCTCTGGAGAGATATAATTCAGAGATGTCAGGGACTCAGTTGGCATGAAACTTGAAAACAGATGTCAAAATTTACATATCTTATACATTATTTTCTTTTTTGCACACACCACACCTCATACATTTTTTTTATACTCACCTGAGGATATTTTTTTTCTTTTTCTACTTTAAAGAGAGAGAGAGAAACATTGACCGGTTACCTCCAGTACATGCCCCGACCAGGAATTGACCCACAACCTTTTGGACAAGGCTCCAACCAACTGAGCCACCTGGCCAAGGCAAACATCTCATACCTTTTTTTTTTTTTCTTTATTGATTTTAGAGAGAGAGGAAGGGAGAGGGAGAGAGAGATAGAAACATCGATGAGAGAGAACATTGACCGGCTGCCTCCTGCATGTCCCCCATTGGGGGCCAGGCCCACAACCTGGGCATGTGCCCTGACTGGGAATCGAACCGGTGACCTCTTGGTGCATGGATCAATGCTCAACTACCAAGCCACACTGGCCGGACCATCTCATACCTTTTTAAAACTTATCTCCCTTCCTACAAAAATCCCAGGGTTTTACAAAAGTGGAATTAATATTCTTGAGTACTGGCTACGGCCAAAGAGAACTCAGCTGGGTAATTTACTATCTCTTGCAGATATTATAAAGCTTTTGACAGACTGTTCTTCTCAGCAAAGGAAAGAAAATGTATCTCTGGCCATCTCAAGTGTAATCGGATAGACAAAGGATGTCACTTGCAGAGCTGGGAAAATAAATCAGGAGGGGTCCTGGCTTGGAGAAGCAGGTGCTATGGACTCTTTGCTGAGTCCATGGTTTTTCTTCAACAGACAACAGTTTAGGCCATTGGAGCAGCTCACTCTTTTTTTCAGAACTTTGGGGAATTCTGCTCCTTGGCAGAGGAGATGAGAAAAATGTGGCTGAATTGGTTTCATGTAATTAATTCTATACCAGTTTATACAGGAAAAGCTATGAAAGATCAGGCACCCAGAAACTATGAAAATACATCCACGGAAGTTGGAATATATGCAAATGTCCATACAGAGCAAGCAGGTAAGAGAATTTTGTTGGGTATTTTGATTGGTTCAGTTGC
This sequence comes from Tadarida brasiliensis, assembly GCA_030848825.1. NCBI lineage: Eukaryota > Metazoa > Chordata > Mammalia > Chiroptera > Molossidae > Tadarida > Tadarida brasiliensis. Next base: position 54,744,522 of record CM061273.1, read on the forward strand.
TTGGTTTTAGGTTGTCATCTTTTTTTTTTAAGGTCATACAGACACACGAATACAATATGTCCATCCCACCCCTGATGCCCAGTCCCACTTTTCAAGGACAACAGCCCTTCCACAGACAGTCTATGCACATGCTGACATCTAAACAAATGGTATTTGTGGCAGCATGTCCCAGAAATAGGCTATTCTACATCTTGATTTTTTTTCACTTAACAACATATCTCAGAGATTTCCTTATGTCAGTTTGGAATGATCCTCACTGTGTCCCAAAGCCCTTTAGGATCACCTCTTAAAGCGGCATCATACGCCGCTTTATGGTAAACAGACCCACAGCCTTGGCCAACAAGAATAATCCCAGTCAACACTGACTGAGGGCCAGCCGTGTTCCAGGCACAATGCTAAGCAATTTACCTGCCCTGTCCAACAGAAACAGCACCAACTCCCAACTGATGTCGGTTCCATTTTACAGATAAGGAGTCTGTGCCAGGCTTGGGACCAAGTCACTGTGTTTCCTCAGCTCAAGACGGTAAGCATGCTCTGCGAAGTCCAGAGGCTACATGCCTTGTGAGGGCAGCCAGCTCAGCCACTGCTCTCAAGTGATCAGAGAGTCTGTTGATAGACCCAATAACTCTGTTCCTTGTCTTTTGCCCAGAAACCACACACTCTCAGGAGATACACTATTCCACCCCCATGTTCCGGAAGGTGACACTGGGAGATCGTGGTAAGCCACAGTTTGGGATAAGAGATGCTATTTGTTTTTTTATTTGTTTTTCTTTATTGATTTTAGAGAGGAAGGGAGAGGAAAAGAGAGATAGAAATGTCGATGAGAGAGAACATTGATTGGCCACCTCCAGCATGCCCCCCACTGGGGATTTGGCCCACAACCTGGGCATGTGCCCTGACCGGTAATCGAACCGGCGACCTCTTGGTGCATGGGTCGCCGCTCAACCACTGAGCCACGCTGGCTGGGCAAGAGATACTATTGAATGAGGCAGTGACCACCATACTTCAGGGCTTTAGGAGCCCAAGAATGGGGTGGACGAGGGCAATATTCACACCCAGGAGACGAAGAGTAACCAATACCACGGCTCCTAACAAATCTATCAGATGGGTGGGTGGGGAAGAGAGAAGGATGGGGCAGGGAGATTATCATATAAAACACCCAGAAAGGAGGGTGCAGGGACATTTCTAAACCATTTTCAAGAATAAGTTACTTGAAAAACGGTGAAGGGATTAAGAAGTGCAAATTGGTAGTTACAAAAGAGTCACGGAGCTATAAGGTACAGCATAGGGAATACAGTCAGTAGTATTGTGATAACTACATATGGTGTCAGGTGGGGACTGGAAATATCAGGGGGAACACTTTATAAAGTATATGATTGCCTAACCTCTATGCTGTACACCTGAAACTAGTACAAACTAATATTGAATGCAAAATGCCATTGAAAAACTTTTAAAAATTATTTTTTAAAGAATAAATTACTTGATATAGTACAGGAAAAAACAGTTAATACTTGGTTCTGTTGGTCCACCCAGCTACTAAAATAGGATGTTTTTTAGCGACTCTGAATATATATTCTAAGTTTACTAAATTATTTCCTCTTTTATATTTCAGAAGTCTATAATGATGGTAAAGCTGGATGTGTCTATTCTGAACTCAACTTGTGAAATTTAAAGATACAAACTATGACTTCCGGTCAAGATGGCGGCGTAGGTAAACGCGGTATCGTGTCCTCCCACAACCACATCAAAGTTACAACTAAACTACAGAACAACCATCATTCAAAACCGCCTGAAATCAAGCTGAATGGAAGTCCTACAACTACGAAATTAAAGAAGAAGCCTCATGGAGACTGGTAGGAGGGTGGAGGCGCGACAGCCTGGTCCAACACCCGCGTGTGGCGGATAAAAATTAGGAGGATAACTGGGCTGGGAAGGTCCTCCCTGAGGACTGAGGGGTCCCTGTCCCACACCAGGCGCCCAGCTCAGGGTTCCAGTGCCAGGAAGAGAAGTCCCCATCACTTCTGGCTGGAAAAACCAGTGGGAACTGAGGCTGAGGCGGCTGGAGCCCCCCGGCAGCTCCTCTTAAAGGGCCCGCGCACGGACTTACTCGGACTCACGCCCGCCAGGCTCCAGCGTGCGGGAGGGAGCCTGAAAGGCACCAGAGTCATATGGGGAGGAACTGAGCTGTTTGGCATTGGAGCGAGGGCTGGAGAGGCAGCTTTCTCCTGGACAGACGTTCTATCAGAGGCCTTTGTTCCTTTGGTGAGTCCTTCCCTGGGCCGGCAGATGCCGCCATATCTGGGACTCCAGCAACCTGGCTCACACTGTTGGCCCCGCCCTGGTGATTCCCCGAGGCCCCGCCCCACCCAACTTTCAGGCCCAGCCAAGCTGTTGCCAGTTGCTTTACCATAGGATTGACCTGTCTTGGATCCTGCTTCAGCTTTTCCTAAATTCTTTCAAACAAGCAGCATTTGGGCTCAGCTAGCCCCATACCTCTCGCTAAGTAATACATAGAAACAAACACAGGGAGGCAGCCAAAATGAGGAGACAAAGAAACAGGTACCAAATGAAAGAACAGAACAAAACTCCAGAAAAAGAACTAAGTGAAATGGAGTTAAGCAACCTAACAGATGCTGAGTTCAAAACACTGCTTATAAGGATGCTCAATGGACTTAGTGAGAACCTCAGTGAACTTAGTGAGGGCCTCAAGAGCATAAAAAAGGACCAGTTAGAAATGAAGGAGGCACTAACTGAAATAAAGAATAGTTTACACAGATTCAATAGTAGAGTAGGTAAAGCCAAGAAGCAAACCATTGATTTGGAATATAAGGAAGCAAAAAACACCCAATCAGAACAGCAAAAAGAAAAAAGAATCCAAAAAAATGAGGATAGTGTAAGGAGCCTCTGGGACAACTGCAAGCGTGCCAACATTCGCATCTTGGGGGTGCCAGAAGGAGAAGAGAGAGAACAAGAAATCAAAAACCTATTTGAAACAATAATGGCAGAAAACTTCCCTAACTTGGTGAAGGAAACAGACATACAAGTCCAGGAAGCACAGAGAGTCCCAAACAAGATGAACCCCAAGAGGCCCACACCAAGACACATCATCATCAAAATGCAAAAGGTTCAAGACAAAGAGAGAATCTTAAAAGCAGCAAGAGAAAAGCAGTTAGTTACCTACAAGGGAGTTCCCATCAGAATGTCAGCTGATTTCTCAAAAGAAACTTTGCAGGCCAGAAGGGAATGGCAAGAAATATTCAGAGTGATGAAAAGCAAGAACCTACAACCAAGATTACTCTATCCTGCAAAGCTGTCATTTAGAATCGATGGCCATATAAAGAGTTTCCCAGACAAGGAAAAGCTACAGGAGTTCATCACCAAATCATTATTATATGAAATGTTGAAGGGTCTTCTTGAAGAAAAAGATAAAAAAATATGAACAAAATGGCAATAAATACATATCTATCAACAATTGAATCTACAAACAAAATGAACAAGCAGAACAGAAACATTCTCATAGATACAGAGAACTTTTGTTGGGTACCAGATGGGTGGGAGCTGGGGGGATGGGTGAAAAAGGTGAAGGGATTAAGAAGTACAAATTGGTTGTTAGACTGACAAACCTCAAAGGGAAGGGGGGTAGGGGTGTGGGAAGAAATAAACCAAAGACCTTATATGTATATATGCATAACCAATGGACACAGACAACAGTGAGGAAAGGCAGGAGGGGGGCAGGAATGGGGAGGAGGGGGGCAATGGGGGAAAAATGAGGAACATCTGTAATACATTCAACAATAAAGATAAGTTTAAAAAAAAGGGGGGGGAATAAAGATACAAACTACATCTCAAGGCAAGATACTTTTTACAAAGCTGATTGACATGAAGACAAAGCAAACTTGATTGACTTTATTTTTTTTTATTTTTTATTTTTTTTATCCTCACCCGAGGATATTTTTCCATTTTTTGTTCAGATAGAGTGGGAGGGAGAGAGAGAGAGAGAAACATCGACGTGAAAGGGACACATTGAGTGGCTGCCTCCCGCAGGACCCAACCAGGGCCGGGGACAAACTGCAACCAAGGTACGCGCCCTTAGCGGGAACCGAACCCGGGTCTCTCTGGACCGCAGGCCGACGCTCTAACCACTGAGCCAAACCGGCCAGGGCTTGACTGACTTTAAAATGTCTCTCCTGGTTACCTAAAGTGAATCCCTTTTTTTTTTTTCCCTGATGAAACACTGTTCCTTTGGCATATTCAGGTACTGCCAATCCTGTCATCAGACAATGACTTTGTCAGGTGGGATCCTGACTGGTGACAATTTTTAAATGTTTTTGCTATTTTTAGGCATGGACCATTCTCCCCATTTCCACATCATTTAAAAAAGAAATAACTGTTAGACCACCGTGCTTTTCACAAGTGCATCCTGAAAACACTATAATGGTCATCTTTCCTGTCTCCCTGTCCCTGTGCCCACTGAAGATTCAGAAGCAAAACCACAAAGCAAACACCATGCCTAGATTCTAAAACAAAAAGCAGTGACCTTGAAGATGTGTCTGAAGGAAACAGTGCCTGCAGTCACCATGAGAGGCAGGCAAGGTTACTCAACAAGTACACATTTATTATTCATTGCCATTTAAATTTGCTCTCAGATTTTGGGAGGCTGCAAAAACATTTATATTGATTTTCACGGACTTTCTCAGTCCTCAAGATTGAGCTGATGTCCAAGGCATGCCGCCTATAGGGGCTGCATTTCCCATCAGTGTTCAGTGGAGGGAGCAGCCCAGAGTTAAGTTGGGGAGAAAAGAGAATGGATTAGTTTTGTAGGATGGTGGTAACAAAGTATCATCAACTGGTGGATTAAAACAATAGAAACTTCTTTTCTCACAGTTCTGGAGGCCAGAAATCCAAAAGCAAGGTGTCAAGGCTCTGTGGGAGAATCCTTCCCACTTCTCCCAGTTCCTGGTGGCTCCTGGTGTTCTCAGCTCGCCGCAGCATCACTCCAACCTCTGCCTCTGTCTTCACACAGCCTTCTCTTCCTCTGCCGTTCTCTTATAGGGAAACTGGTCACAAGATTTAGGAACCACTTGGATAATCCAGGATGACCTTATCTCAAGATCCTAAACCTAATTTCATCTGCAAAGACCCTTTTACCAAATAAGGTGACATGCACAGGTTCCAGGAGTTAGGACGTGGATGTATGATTTTGGGGAGCTGCTATTCAGCCTACTACAGGGGACAAATGAGAGAGAAATAACACCTATGCCACGGAACTGCCGTGAGAGTTAATTCAGGTGACGAATGTAAAGGGCTTGGAACAGGGCCAGGGATATAATAAGCTCAAAAAAACTAGCTCTTTGTAGTATGATGATACTCTTTAGTATGATGATACTCTGAGTCATACTGATGGGCTGCTCCCCTTAGAAACTTTGAAGTCTTTGAAGTCATACACTTGGTGATTGGGTCACCCCTGGCTTCTTCATGTCTTAACCTGAGCTCCTTCTAAAAGCAGAGCTGAGACAAGAACTTGGGTGTAGGTTGTTTACATGGGAGGTGATCACAGGGAGCAGGAGGGCCCAGTGAGAGGGAAATAAACAGAAAACAAGCCAACACAAGGGACAGGGAGGGGCTAGCAAATGAGCGACTACACTAGTAATGGATTTAATCCTATTAAGATTTTTCGAGGTCTGCTTGGCTGGTGTGTTCAGTGGTTGAGCGTCGACCTGCACCAAGAAGTTGCTGGTTCGATTCCCGGTCAGGGCACATGCCCAGGTTGTGGGCCCAATCCCCAGTGGGGGCATGCAGGAGGCAGCCAATCGATGTTCTCTCTCATCGATGTTCCTATCTCCCTCTCCCTTCCTCACTCTCTAACATCAATAAAGAAAAAAATCTTTTTTTTAAAAAAGATCTTTCAAGGTCTTGAATGCAGGATGCCGCTGGGTTTCACAGCATGCCCTCAGTTGACAGCCTCTCATTTTCTCCTTGCAAAGCTTCTGAAGCAGTTAGTAAAAGCCAACCAACTCCACGATCCATATAATTACCATTGCCCATGTCTTCCAAGTGCTGGAACTCAGTGCTCATTATCCACCTCTGCGGTGGAAAGTCTTAGTAATTGTGAAGCTGTGGCGTGTAAGGGTTAGCACCACTCCCCTGACCACCCACAACGAGTCCTTGCCATCCACCCGGGGAGTGATTCCCTAGGGCTGTTTTCTATGACCGTCTAATACACCATCTTATCCTGGGCCAGCCCTGAAAGCAGAGCCTGAGGTAAGGCCTTCGTGCACCCTTTATCCGGGATGTGTCCCGAGGAAACAGGCACGAGGGCCTGGAGGGAAAGCCAGCATGAGGATGCATTGCTGAGCTGAGCACTGCTGGGGGCGACTGGGGCTGGATCCCACTGGAACCTGTTGAGGAGCGAAAAAAGCGTCTCTCAGAATTGTCCACTTGAGGACGATAGTGAGAAGCATTTATCCAATGGCTGCGGGCCACCCAGGAGGGGATGCCCCACCCGACTTCTGGGCTGTGCACATGCGTATTCCAGGCAGGCGTCCATAAGGGTCCCACCCAGGGCCCCGGAAAGCCCAGGGCCGAAAATGAGTGATACGTGTTGTACACTTGAAGCATGAAATTGTCAACACAGAGTGACCTTGCAGATGCAGCTGGGATCAGAGGCAAGGCCCAGAGGATGTGACACAGGACACAGAGGTGGCTGATAGGCCCTCTCAACATTTCCTTTAACAACTAGAATAACGACGATGCCTGTCACATGTTGGGCACGTACCAGGTTCCAGGTACTGTTCAATGCTTTGTGTACTTACCCTCATGTTGTCCTGGCAACTCCCTCCTCACCCCTGCGGAGAAATTCAGCCCCCACCCCCTCCCCGGCTTTTGGATCGAATTGTTTAGGAAGGGAAGAAGACAAGGAAGAAGAGGACCTACTGAATTTTCATTTCGATATCTACTTTCATGTCTAGAAGTTTCACTTTGGTTCTTTTTCAAATCCATTGATTCTTTAAACATTTTTTGTTGTGAAGCAGAGCACACATTATATGGAAATGCATACAAATATATATGTAGCCTAATAAAGTATATCAAGTGAACATTAGTGATGAAATAGCAGCAGCAGCCCAGAAATCCTCTGCAGGCCTCTTCTCAGTCACAACCCCATCTCCCCAACTGAACTCCTCTTTTATGGGACATTTGGGTGGTTTTTAGTTTGGGGCTATTACAAATAATGGGGCTGTGACTACTGTTAGGCTAAGGACAGGTCTCCTGGTTCCCACCAGCACGCACTTATGCTGAATATGTGTAGGAATGGGTGGGGTATGTTTGTCTCTGTCTGAGTAGACAATGCCACATTACCTTCCAAAGTGGTCCTGTGTGTGCTGCCTGCTAAAGCAGTCTCTGATCAGACACCATGAATACAATCCTCCTCTGAAGGCTGAGGCCCCTAAGACGAAGTACCTGAATAAAGGTACCTGTGGGTAGGACTGAGATTTTCTTCAGAAAAATCACTTTTAAAAAACAAATTTTGCCCTGGCCAGTGTGGTTCAGCGGTTAGAGCGTCAGCACCTGTACTGAAGAGTTGAGGGTTCAATTCCTGGTCAAGGGCAGGTACCTGAGTTGCAGGTTCGATCCCCGGCCCTGGTTGGGGTGCATGTGGGAGGCAACCAATTGATGTGTCTCTCTCACACTGATGTTTCTTTCTTTCTCTCTCTCTCCGCCCCTCCCTCCCTTCTACTCTCTCTAAAAAAAAAAAAAATCAATGGAAAAAATATACTTGGGTGAGGATTAACAAAAAAAATAAAAATAAACTTCTTAATTTCTCACAGCTATATTAACACTAAGTAGTGAGCCCTGGCCGGTTTGGCTCAGCAGTTACAGTGTCGGTCTGTGGACTAATGAGTCGCGGGTTCGATTCCGGTCAAGGGCACGTACCTTGGTTGCCATTTGTCCCCGGTCCTGGTCGGGGTCGTGCGGGAGGCAGCCAGTCGATGTGTCTCTATCACATCCATGTTTCTCTCTCTCTCCCTCTCTTTCCCTTCTTCCCACTCTATCTGATAATAAGTAGAAAAATATCTTCAGGTGAGGAATTAAAAAAAAACAACTAAGTAGCGAACCTCACACTGCAGAAATAAAATTTTTAAATCTGAGTAGACATACGGTAGTGACATGGGTCTTTCCATGGGGACTGCTGTGATTCTGATGAGAATGCAGGTGAGCACGCGAGGCACAGCGATCTGTGCTCCTCGGTGTGCTTGAGAACTGCGATTCTTTTTTTTTTTAGAAATTACAATCTATTTACACTTTAATGTGTGCATGACTGCAAAACACTTTTTTGTTAGAATGACATAGTTAAAGGCACATTTCATTTGAATGCATAGGGTACCATTCTGAAATATCCTAATTTCCTCACAAAGTGCCTGAGCGGTCACTTATACATCCAGTAATAGCAAAATATATTTACACACTATAGAGTTTAAAAATTTTAAATCTGACTAAAAAATATATATATTTAAAACTACAGAAAAAAATTAGCCCTTTCTTCAGCTTAGTGGTGTGAATATACCCTGCCCTCTAATTTTTTAGTGATTGGCTTCAATTAAAAAAAAATTTCTGTACATACAAAAACACTGTCAGTTTTTAATGCTAAAAGCCTATTTTAGACATTGCTTTTTATGCATATTTGAGAACCAGAAAAAGTGAAAAGACTGTACCTCAAAAGTAGTTAGTGTTTCTTTTAATGTTGTGTTAATACTGTTTAAATTAAAGCCAGACAATTAACCTAAGATCCTCTATTGTCCTTTACCAAAAATTGACTGGCATTTAAAAATAACTTGAAACAACATACTGCTCCTTCTAGAAGATTATCCCCCAAAAGATCTTGGGTAATAATCAATTTGAAAGAAAATATGAATTATCTCTGAACAATTTTATTTTTTTTTAATTTTCTTTTATTTTTTTCCTTTATTTATTTTTTAGAGAAAGAGGAAGGGAGAGGGAGAGAGAGATAGAAACATCGATCAGAGAGAACATCGACTGGCCGCCTCCTGCATGCCCCCCACTGGGGATCGGGCCCACAACCTGAGCATGTGCCCTGACCGGGAATCGAACCAGCATTCTTTTGGTGCATGGATCAACGCTCAACCACTGGGCCACACTGGCTGGGCTCTCTGAACAATTTTAATTGGAGAACTGGGATTCTTGCCGTGAGAGGAGATACAGATGTATGACAGAAGAGGTTAAGTAAAAACCCTATTGTCCTAAAGGGGCATGAGAGGACTTTTTTCAGTGATGGAAATGTTCTATATTGTCATTGTGGTGGTGGTTACACATTTGCCAAAATCTGTATTTGTACCTTTAAAATAGGTCAATTTATTGTATGTACATTACATACCAATAAAGCTGAGTAAAACACATGCACACATATTCTACAATCCTGAATGAAAATAGTGGTGTGAATTCAGGATGAATTTTTTAATTTGTGGGATAAATACGAACACACACACACTTTTATATATTTGCTAGCTCTAAACTCTGAAAAGGCCTAGAAACAAAAACCGACTTCTAACAATGAACATCCCCAGGACCCAGAATGTGGTCTCCTTGGAGAAACTCTGAAATATACAATCTCTGTATTAGATGCTAGATACCAAGCAAACTATCAAAGACTGAAAGTTGCGTCAAAAGGACTTGAAGCCAACTTGAAAAGTCTCCCATTGTCCAAAGGTAGGACAATTTAGCATAAAAAAAGATTAACTTTAAAGGGATGAATCCAGCCCAGGCGATGTGGCTCAGTGGTTGAATGTCAACCCATGCACCAGGAGGTTACAAGTTCCATTCCCGGTCAGGGCACATGCCCAGGTTGTGGGCCAAATCCCCAGTGGGGGGCATGCAGGAGGCAGCCAATCGATGTTCTCTCTCATTGATGTTTTTATCTCTCCCTCCCTCTCCCTTCCTTTCTCTCTCTAAAAATCAATAAAGGAAAAATAAATTTTTTTAAAGGGATGAATCCAGCACTTATCGCAAACCTTTCCTATTCCTCTAAGTAAACAGTAGATGAGATGTTTTCTTTATAGAAATATTCTAGCCAACAAATGAAGAAGACAGAATCAGAGTATCACCACTTTGCCACCTTTAATGAACTAACCGAGCTAGGCATTGATCAATGACTGCCAGACTCCCTCAAAAAGAAACAACCAGACATTACTGACTCCTGATAGGAGAACACAACAACTAAATAATCTTGCTCTCCAAACTGAACTTAAAAGCTGATCAAGCCTCTGGATTCAACTTCCAATTTAGAGGAACAGGTTAAATAAACTACACCGTGGGTATATAATAAATAAAATCCAAACAATGGAAAACCCCATAATAAACGACTCGATTTCAGAGAGAGAGAGAGAGAATATAGGATAAGAGAGGCCAAAAGACCTAACAACCAATTTCAATAAATAAGTCATATTTGGATTTTGATTCAATCAAACAGTACACATTGGAAACTGAGTGAATATTTGATCTTAAGAAATTGTGTTTCTTTTTTAAAATTTGTTATGAAAACTCTCATACACAAAAATAGAGAGGTCAATGAACACCCCCATACCCAGCTTCAACAACTTCGTGTTATTTTTCATCTATAATCCACCACTTTTTTTTGTTTAAACTGGAAAAATTTAAAGCAAGCCTCAAATATCATACATTTTCACTCAAAAATATTTAAGTGTCTCTATTAGATAAGGTTTTGTTTTTCTTTTGAATCCTCACCCGAGAATATTTTTTCATTTTATTTCAGATAGAGTGGAAGGGGGGAGGGAGACAGAGAGAAACATTCACGTCAGAGAGACATCGACTGGTTGCCTCCTGCATGACCCGACCAGGGCCAGGGACGAACCACAACTGAGGTACATGCCCTTGACCAGAATTGAACTCGACTCTTTGATCGGCAGGCTGACGCTCCAACCACTGAGCCAAACCGGCCAGGGCTAGATGAGGACTTTAAAAAAAGCCATAATACCATTATCACACCCAAGGAAATTGTCAGTAATTCCTTAGTATCATCTAAAATGAAATGATAGCTGCAAGCTGCTTCAAAATAATATGGAAGGGTGGTGTTGGGTGAGTGAGACAAGACTGGTCATGGGTTGACAGTTGTTGGTACATGGGGTTCATTATACTATTCTGCATGTTTGTGTATGAAATTCAACATGATATATTTTACACAAATAATTAGTTGAAATTTTTGTCAGGATGGTAATGATAGTATAATTAACACAAACGTAATCAACACATAAAAGTTCAAAGGTTTCTTATAAACATGTTAGAAGCAAACATAAAATACAGTGTAACAGTTAAGATTATGCCATCTAACATTTAATTTAGCTTGCTTTTCAAAAACTAAATGTTCTAATTTAGTTTAGTTTTAGGTTAGTCTTCAATATTTGACAGTATACATATAGCGGACTCTATGAAAGACCCCTTCTTTCCTGATAACAAAACCCGTTTCAGAGAGGGTAAGATACTACTGTAGCCCCAAGGGATAAACTGTGTGTGATCCATATTAATTATCATATTCTCATTCCCTTGGATAGTGATTGGCCTAGGAATGACCATGTGACCAAGTTCTGACCAATGAAATGTCAATGAGTCTTCTGATTGGGATGTCTAGAAAGCTTTTACTTTCCTAATTAAAATGGGAAGAAGAGTCTTGGCTTGCTAGCTCTTGTCTCTTTGACTTTCTAATTAGATTGTGGGTGAGAAGGCTAGAAATACAGCAGCCACCTAGTGACTATGAAGCAATAATATAAAGATGAAAGGCAACATATTAAAGATGGTGGAACACCCCTGGCTGGTGTGGCTCAGTTGGGTGAGCACACTTAGGTTGCCAGTTCGATTCCCAGTCAGGACACATGCCCAGGTTGTGGGGTCTATCCTCGGTTGGGGTGTGTATGGGAGGCAACCAATAGATGCTTCTCTCTTACATTGATGTTTCTCTCTCTCCCTTTCCCTTCTCTCTCTAAAATCAATTAAAAATAAATAAATAAATAGCCCTGGCTGGTTTCGCTCAGCAGTTAAAGGGTCAGCCTGTGGACCAAAGGGTCTCGGTTTGATTCTCGGTCAAGGGCACGTACCTGGGTTGCAGGTTTGATCCAGGTCCCAGTGTGTCTCTCACATTCATGTTTCTCTCTCTCTCTCTCTCTCTCTCTCTCTCTCCCTCCCTCTCTCCCTTCTACCTTCTCTAAAAATCAGTGGAAAAATAGCCTCACATCCTCGGGTGAGGATTAATAAACAAATAAATAAATAAATATGGTGGAATAAAAATATGGCAAAAAGCCTGTCTCTCTAACTATAGAGGAAACAATTATACCTGCTCTGGGCAGTCTACCCCCTAGATTTCTTGTTATGAGAAAAACAAATTCCAATGTGCTTAATCCAGTATAGCAGGATTTTTGTTTCTTGTAGCTGAACATATTCCTTAGACAATTGAATACATCAAGAAATATAATAAAAATGAGTTTTAAAAAGCACCAAAAATGTCCACTTCATAAGTGCAAAGGTGCAAAAAACAAAATCTAAGTTAATGAAAGACAACGAAATTAAGGCAAATATTTATTATACCAATATTAAAACCTATACATTCTTAGCTGATGATATATACTTGGTTAAAAAGTCTTTTACTTTGGATATATGCATCATTTCCTTCATTGTCGTATCTCTACTTCTCAGATGGATTAATCCATTCTCCAAAGTAGCTTCAGTAATCAAAACTGTGAAGAGGATACTCATTTCATCATATCTAAGAAAAAAAGCAGTTAAACAAAATACATGCACACAAACATAAATTGTAAATTCACATTACCACTTTCAAGAGTCACAAAACTCAAAGGCAGGGCTTTAGAGTCAGACCAAAATCCACCTTTTTCAAGTTTCTGAATCGCATTCAAAGTAAACTTATCAGAAAGTTTCTGACTTATTGTAATAGCTGAAAAGTAAAAAAAAAAAAAAAAAAAGAAAAGAAAATCTGAGAAATAAACACTGGTACCTCAACATACCACTTGGGGTGATATGATGGGTGAACCTCTGAATAACCTCAGCCTTTTGGTACTTTGTTGTTTTTTTTTAAATCGTGTGTGCTCCAGGTTGTAGGATTGAGATTGGCTTTCAGTACATATAGTAGAGTTTCTTCTTCTTTTTTTTTTTATTTTTTATTTATTTGTTTTTATTAATTTATTTTTGTTACAGATGTTTCTCCTTTTTTCCCCATTGACACCCTCCTCCCCAACCCTCCACCCCTTCCCCAGCTTTGTTGTCCATGTCCATCAGTTATGCATACGTGCATATAAGTTCTGTGGTTTATCTCTTCCCTCCCTCCCACCCCCTCTTCTGAGGGTTGTCAGTCTGTACCCTACTTTCACATCTCTGGGTCTACCCTGTTCCCCAGACTGTTATGTTTATTATATTCCACAAATGAGTGAGATCATGTGATATTTGTCTTTCTCTGCTTGGCTTGTTTCGCTTAGGATAATACTCTCGAGGTCCCTCCATGTCATCTCAAAGGATAAGAGATCTTTCTTTCTTACAGCTGCATAGTACTCCATTGTGTATATGTACCACAGCTTTTTTATCCATTCATCCACTGATGGGCACTTGGGCTGTTTCCAGATCTTAGCTATTGTGCCTTTTGGTACTTTGATGCAGTCCAAGAAAATTATTTTAGATGAAAGTCTCCTATAATACTATTATATTAAAAATCCAGTGTACAACATATCATACCAAAATCATGCTTGATATGTAACTTTGTATGCTAACTTAGCTTTTTAGCCACTCACATTATTTCATTAGTGTTTCTTTGCTTTGTTGGATTCTATCAAAATTGTCTTATTTGTTTATTGTCTATTTTATCTTGTTTATTGTCTATTTTATTCCAATAGAATATAAACTGCATAATAACAGGAAACTTTTCTGCCTCATTTACTGCTATATCAAAGCACAGAAAACACACTAGGTGCTTAATAAATATTTGGATAAAAATATCCTAAAACAATAAAGCCTTTACCACATCAAGAACAACTATAACTTGATAATGTCCACATGACTCAAAGGATACAATTTTAGAACCTGAGAGGACTGGAAAGTTCAAATAACATCCCTTCATTTTATATATGATAAAATAATTAAGTCGCTTTATCCATAGCAATCTACTTTTGACATCATCTGAAAGGTGTATTTTAACAAGTTATTAGAGAACTAAGGAGAAAAGCACAAAGCTTGACAACTTTTCACCCAAAATATATGTATTCAACACAAAAAGCTAAAGAAAGTAACAAAATAAACCCAAAGGAGGAAAGAATAAATCCCTTAATTAAAAAACAGAAGTTTTGCCCTGGCTGGTTTGGCTCAGCGGTGAGAGCGTCGGCCTGCGGACCAGAGTCCCGGTTCGGTTCCCGCTAAGGGCCCGTACCTCAGTTGCAGTTTGTCCCCGGCCCCAGTGGGGTTGTGTGGGTGGCAGCCAGGCAATGTGTCTCTCTCACATCGATGTTTCTCTCTCTCTCTTCCTCCCTCTCTCCCTCCCACTCTATCTGAAGATAAATGCAAAAATGTCCTTGGGTGAGGATTAAAAAATAAAAAAAATAAAAATAAAAATGCAGCTACCAGTATTATTAAAAAACAAAAAAACAGAAGTTTTAAAACTAGAGACAGGGAGATCAATCAGGAAATTACTTCAATGATCCAGCCACGAGATATTGGTGATCTTAACTTGGGTAGCACAATGAAGATGGAGAGATATAGATTTGGAATATATTTAAGAGGCAGGCTGACAACATTAAATGACGAACTAGATGTGGAGAATAAGGAAGAGGGAGAAGCTAAGGATGACACCCAGGTTTCAGTCTTGAGTGACGGAGTGAACAGAGGTGCCCATCACCGAGGAGACTCGTTTTCTGTCCTCTGGGACAGAATTGTTTTCCACTCAGCCTCAGAATAAATCACAACACCAGCAAGGAAAAGGCACCATGTTCCCTCAGTCCCGACTCAACAAACGCATCCAATCTACATAATTTCAATCCTGATAAATCGATAAACTCAGGTACACATACTTCATGACATTAAGTCTGGAAGTTGCTCAGGGTGTGTACTCAGGTATACCTGATGAACACTTTCCTGCTGTAGCAATTAACTAAGGGGATGTGGTTCTGTAGATGGGAAAGTTAGGAATACTTTAAAGTTATATTATATAGAAATATTTTTAGAAGAGATTTCTGTTACTCATAAAATAAAGAAACATCATCAAAGAAAAAACTCTGAATAAACAGTTTTAGCAAACAGGAAGACAATTCTTACTTTGCATAAAGTTGTTCCAATGAGGACTGTGCAGTTTCCAAATAACCAGGCCACACAGAAATTCCATTTTCTAGTAATTCATTAAATAGTCCTTGACAAACCTGGGGAAAAAATACAGAAACTTCAAATATGAAAGAAATAAAAGTAGCTAGAGCCATTACTCTATCTTTGTGAAACCACAAATCACCTTTTTCTATCTTTAAAAAAAAATTTTTTTATTAATCCTCACCCGAGGATATTTTTTTCATTGACTTTTAGATAGAGTGGGAGGGAGAGAGAAAGAGAAAGACAGACAGACAGACATCAGTTGGTTGCCTCCTGCATGATCCTGACCGGGCCCAGGATCAAACCTGCAACCCAGGTCCGTGCCCTTGACTGGAATTGAACCCGAAACCCTTCGGTCTGTGGGCCAACGCTCTAGCCGCTGAGCCAAACTGGCCAGGGCACCTTTTGCAATCTTTAAAATGGGCATAAATTCCTTTAATTATGTGATAATACAGTATTATTTATAATTTACATATTGTATACTTAAAAATTGTATACTTTCTCTGAAAATGAAGAAATTAAGCACTGCAAAGCTGAATACTAAATTCATATCTTGTCTGAGAGAAAAGTTTATACCAAATATAAGAATTTTTATCATTATCATTCAAAACACAAACAAAACCAAAATAGATTTTATCAGAGGAAAACGGAAGTCCAAAGGGCCTTGTTCACTCTGAACTCCTCTGAGGGTGGAGAACTGAGCCCGAGGGCCTCACTGTCCCGTCAGGAAGAGCAGGAGGAGCCAGGACAGGAAACGAAGGAGAAGCCGCCAGAGGAGTCCGAGGAACCGGACAGTGCTATTCCTGAAGCCAAGCGAAGAAAGGGCTTCAGAAGAAAAGGGGACAGAAGCCTGACTGGAAACACAGAAGCAATAACGAGTAAACAACATCATAAACTTACTGTTTTCTTAACAAGCAATGGTGAAGCAAAACAAAGCAAAAATTTAAATGCCCTTAACAATCTAGAGCTACAACATTAGAGCAGGCTTTCTCCCGTTCGGTGCTGCTGACAGAGTGCTCACAGGCATCCCTGGCCTCCACTAGTCGATTCCAGTAGCACCCTCTGCCCTCCACTGTGACAACCAAAGTGTCTCCAGACAGTCCCAAAAGTCCCTGCAGGGGAGGGTGGTGGTGGTAGTGGTGGTGGTAGTGCTGGTGGTGTGGTTGTGGTGCTGCTGGTGGTGGTGGTGGTAGTGGAGTTGTGGTGGTGGTGGTGGGGTTGTGGTGGTGGTGGTTGTGGTGGTGGTGGTGGGGTTGTGGTGGTGGTGGGGTTGTGGTGGTGGTGGTAGAGTGGTTGTGGTGGTGGGATGGTTGTGGTGGTTGTGGTTATGGTGGTGGTGGTGGTGGGGTGGTGGTGCTGGGGCTGTGGGGGTGGTTGTAGTTGTGGCAGTGGTGCCCAGTCCAGAAAGTTACATGCACAAGGATTCTCTCTCATACTTCTGAGACAAAAAAAGTTAAAAACAGAATAAGATAGACAATATAGTACCTTTCTGGTAAATTAAAAATACACAAAATACTACTATATTATTTTATTTTTATTTTTATTTTTTTATCCTCACCTGAGGACATTTTTCCATTTTTTGTTCAGATAGAGTGGGAGGGAGAGAGAGGGAGAGAGGGAGAGAGAGAGAGGGAGAGAGAGAGAGAGAGAGAGAGAGAGAGAGAGAGAGAGAGGGAAACATCGACGTGAAAGGGACACATCGAGTGGTTGCCTCCCGCACGACCAACCAGGGCTGGGGACAAACTGTAACCGAGGTACATGCCCTTAGCGGGAACCGAACCCAGGTCCCTGTGGACCGCAGGCCGACGCTCTAACCGCTGAGCCAAACCGGCCAGGGCTACTATATTATTTTAAATAAACAAACAATTGTAATGACAAAGTTCTAGGGAACGGAGCTGTTTTTTGTGCTTCAGGCGAAAAACAAAACAAAAAACAAAACCTAGGAACTTGCTACTTAAAAGGGTGCTGGGGAGCCTGCCACAACCCTTGAGGGAAAAAGTGGAAATTAAAATATTATCTTCTCTTTCCCTGAGCTGACTGTCCCCACCTTGCCAGACCCCTTCACAGGAGCCCTAGCAGAAAGCTGGGTGAATCTTTCTGCTGTCCTCACTCAGGTCAGGATGGGTCTGAGTTACCCAGACAGAAATGACAACTTCTGAAAGGGTCTCTGGAAAGAAACTGAAACCACCCTCCTGGCTTTTCTCAAGGTAAGTACGTTGATCAGCTAGATTAGAAAAAAAATCAAAATAAGATTATTGATCTAGAATCTGTGCTTATACCAGCAAGTGTCAAAAGCATTAAGTTAAAAGGGGTAGAGGGGGCAAGAAATAATTCACTAGACATCTGTACAAATATTTTCCTATGCATACTCATTTAAAAAAATGCAACGATGGGCATGACATTAACAACAAAATCCACTGAATTGCACTCATCTTCTTTAATACTTCAAATTATCTATAATCAACTATAGTATTTATCCACAGTTCATTATTTAGTTTAAATTTTTTAAAAAGTAAATGAATCAAAATAAAATTTTAAATGGCTAACTCCTCATTTACTTGGAGTAGTAGTTATAATTAAAATCATGACATTAAAACTCATTTAACCCACCTGTCTTAGCTCCACTGTTGGGCCTCTTCCCATATCCAAAGCAACCTTAATAGGGGCTAGACAAGGGTGAAGCTTAAGTACCTGCAACAATTGAAAGGGGGTCAGGGGAGAACAACACATCTTATTTAAAAATTTTCACACAGAAAATTTTACTGTTTAAGAAACTCCATGACGCTCTACCTGCTGAGTCAAACCGGCCAGGGCCCCAGAACAGCACTATAATCTGACTTTGTCTATGGCCAGATCGGGGTAACTGAGCACTGCATAATCAATCACTCAGCTCTGCAGAGTGATGCTACAAACTCACAGTTTCCAATTCCAGTTGAACCCTCAACATGTTAGAATTTCTTATTTGGGACAGCTCCCTGTCACATTCAAGGGGAATAAGACTATTCTAAACTCTTGCCACTTAAACCCCGACTCCTCCACATTTTAAGCTAATACTTACCTCCTAATTCCCTAAGAAAATACAGTGTGTATCAGTAAAACCTCCTGCAAAGGCTACCCAGTCCTGGCAGCCTATTTATATCTATACCCATCATTTCTTTCCTCCCTTTTTCAAAGTCACTCCTTTTCAAATCCCTCCACCTGGACTCTTGATTCTGTCTAGATTCCTCCAGTTTCTTCCAAAATCCTACTCTTTAGTCGTTTCTTTTCTTTCCTACAGCTTCAACCCCTTCTGTCTCTGGATTTTGAGCACACACACCTCCCCCCGCCCCCACAAACTGTTCATCCTAAAATAAGCCTTTCCCTTGACCCAGGCCTATATCTAGTGCATGTGACCCAGTGGCCAACCACTCAGGATCAGATCAGAAGCAAAGGTCAATACCACAAGTCTTGCTGGTCTGTCTTACTTACTCCTACTTAACACTCAGCTTCTCATGCAAATAGAAGCTATCAATGGAAAGGATCAGAGGCTAAAAATCAGAGATAGCTGTCTAGCTCCCCAAAATGAAACAGAAATAACTTTGGGATTACCCAATAGGAATGTCTTGTTCTATTCTGTGAGAACCTACTTATTATTCCTGTGGCCAGATTCTAAAAAAAATTGAAATATACTTAAATTATTTGCACTTAAAAAATTTATTTTTCAGCACATTAACCAAGCACACTAACATTAAAAAGGGGGGGGGGGGCATATTTTTGGTTTCCCAAATCTATCTCTGAAATATCAAAAGTACCTTTCTATGAAGATTTTTCTTTCTTGTAAAGGAGTTCTCTGTTAACTGGAAAGAATCGTAGAGGTAAGCCAGCATGCCTCGGTCTAGATCTCCATTTATAGATAAAACAGAAGGAACCACATTTTTTCGTCCATCTCGGCCCTTCACAGAAAAGTAGAACAAAAATAAAGTATCATTTAGCAGAACTCTCTCTTAAAATTACGTATTTTAGACTTATAAAATCAGACTATAAACTGATTAATAAATCTAGAAGAAATGATAAAATTAATTTTCTAAAAATCACCATTGGCAACCCTTGTGTTAATAATTGATCTGGGCAAGAATCAATGTGTTTTTGTAAGAAACACAGTATAGCTCCCCAAAATGAAACAGAAATAACTGTTTGTGGGCAGGTGCCCACAAAAGACTTATTAATTACTCATCAATTAGTAAGTATAACTTCACATCAGAGAAACCTGGCAGCACCATCTTACCCAAGTGATAAAGTTAACATCACCAGTAACAAATTTGTATTACATGCCTCCTGATATAATGAATTGGGAAGAGGGCAGCACCATTTCTGTGGCTGAGGAAACATAAAACTCAAACCAAGGGAACATTCTACAAAGTAACTGGTCTGTACTCTTCAAAATCGTCAAGGTCATAAAAGACAAGGAAAGATCAAAGGAATTGTTCATTTGATGGAGACTCAGGATACAGGACACATGAAGTATGTGATCCTAGATGAGTCCTGAACCTATACTGGAATAATCGGTTACACTGGAAGGGTGCTGTGGATTGGATGGTAATGGCGGATTACTGTTACTTTCCTCATTTTGATAGTTGCATTGTGGTCATGTAGGTGAGTGTCCTTCCACTCGAGAAACACATACTGAAGTATTAAGAGGTCATGTGCACCATGTCTGCAGCTTATTTTCAAACGGTCCAAAAATGATCACAGAAAATTTGGGTAAAGGATACATTGGGAGCTCAAGGTAAAACATACATGTAATTGAGACACATTTCCAGGATACATGTGTAAAAGTTCATGATCTCCTAGGTTCCACAGAGTTTCTATTGGCTCCTTTCCCCAGGGAAAATTGTAGTAAAGTCTGTTGCCTTTTCGCCCCTCTTCATCCTGACAGTCACTGCTGCTGAAGTTAGATGGACTCACAGCAAACTGGAAAAGAAAGTTTCTGTCTTACTAACTTATTAAAATAAATGTTAAAAAGTAAGTTGCCTGAGGCTTTTTATGCAGCAACTGAATAAAAATGGTCAAGCCCAAATCAAAACTACAGAGGAAAACTGTTGATGATTATATATCCTAATTAATAAGAGGGGAAGGTAACCAAGAACTAAGTGAGATGAAGAAGAAAGTATCATATACTCACCATTCTTATCCTTTTGGGAAAAAAGTATCATATACCCATCATTCTTTTTTTTTTTTTCCTCACCTGAGGATATTTTTCCATTTATCATCAGACAGAGTGAGAGGGAGGGGGAGAGAGAGAGACAGAGAGAAACATCAATGTGATAGAACCACATCAACTGGTTGCCTCCCGCACAACCTGACCAGGGCCAGGGACAAACCGCAACCGAGGTATGTGCCCTTGACCGGAATCAAACCCGTGACTCACTGGTCCGCGGGCCAACGCTCTAACCGCTGAGCCAAACTGGCCAGGGCAATCCCATCATTCTTATCCTTTTTTAAAGAGCTTGATTATTTGTGATTATTCCACTTAATTTAGGTGGGTGTTTGGGGATTTTAAGAGTTGGAGAAAGATAAGACAATGGCCCAGCCTGTGTGGGTCAGTGTATTGAGCATCCTCCCATGGACTGAGAGGTCCTGGTTCAATTCCCAGTCAGTCAGGGCACATGCCCAGGTTGCGGACTTGATCCCCAGTAGGGGGAGTGAAGGAGGCAGCCGATCAATGTATCTCTCTCACATCAATGTTTCTATCTCCCTCTCTCTTCCTTTCTCTCTAAAAACTCAATAAAAACATAAAAACAAACAAAACAAGACAATGACAAGACAAAAATGCTTACTTCAACTCTTTCCTCTTCAGCACACACTAAAACTTGATTACAAATTATAGAACCTTTATGATTAATATAGAGAGTTCATGCAGGTAGGGAATGATAATTAAAGCTGTACCCAGTGGACAAGGGTCAAAATCATACCAGCCAGGAATGCCAGGTGAGGGATTTGAATTTTACCTTGAATGTAAAAGCTTATCAACAAAGGCTTCCAAGCAAGAAAGAAATATTAACAAATGTTTTTACCAAAATAACTTTGTTATATAGACCAATGAAAATCATTACAGAGTTTATTTGTATTTGTTGCGTTAGTACAGCTGTCTCTTATAAATATAACATAGCTACATCAAAAAACATTTTCAGTTATTATAGAGAAGTATTACCTCTGACACATTAAGACAATATACTTATGAACTGTTGAATGCAGGCTGATTACTGCAGTACCTTTCTCCACCACAGGAGTCGATGACGTAACCAGAAATCAAGCCACTGGCTGGCAGTTCTTGCTGAAGTGAACCACACCAGCGAAGCTTCCGTCTTCTCACCGATTCTTTGGATATCAGAAATATCAGATAGTTACTTATTTGAAAATTATATAATCTATCTCAAAGTGAAAATGACTGATTCTTGACCATTTAAACACAAGGCCATTTTTCTGTACCTTTTAACACCCTGAGGTGTCTGCTTAGTATCAGAAGCAGGATGAAAACACACTCCAATCTGAGCAAGGCCATAAGGCAGCCTCTTGTTTACCAGATCCAGGCAATTAACATAGTGCTCCAAGGCACCTGTCAAAAGATAACTCAATCATCACATAACTCTATTCTATAAACCCAAATCATTTTAGTCAATTCATAGACAAATAATATAATAATGCTAACACAACAGTACAAGTAGCATGGAGCTATTTATTATAGATCTTAATTACCACTTAATTTTAGGTAGCTTGCCCTCAACTTATCAACTTGAAGATTTTCAAATCTACAAGAAAGTTGAAAGAATAGTTCAATAAACACCAGTAAACACTTCACCTAGATTCACCAACTGTCAACATTTTGCCACATTTTTCTTTTTGTTCACCCCAAAAACATTTCCGTATTTTTCTAAAATTAAAAATAGTTTCTGCATACCATTATTACACCATAAAATTAATCATAATACCATAATTTCATCTAACATATGGTCAATATACTTATTTTCTGCAATTATCACCTAAAATGTCATTTATTGCTATTCTCTTTCTCTCTAACTAAAGTTCATCCACTCTTTAATCTCTTTGAATCTAGAACACCTCCCTCTCTAACTTTGCTTTTAGTGACATTGATTTTTGAGTCCAAACCAGTCATAGATTATCTTATCAGAGATTTTGTCTGATTGCTTTGTTATGATTTAATTTGGGTTAACAATTTTTAGCAGAAATAAATACTACGTAGTTGATGTGTATGTTTTATTGCATCCTAAGAGAACATAGTATCAAATTATCCTATTAATGAAATACATTTGATTACCTGATTAAGGTAATCCATTTCCCAACAACACTCTGCTCTCCAATAATCTTCCACCTATATTTTATTTATTGACTTTAGAGAGAGAGGAAGGGAGAAGTAGAGAGAGATGGAAACATCGATGAGAGAGAATATCAATTGGCCGCCTCCTGCATGCCCCTCACTAGGGATTTGGCCCACAACCTGGGCATGTGCCCTGACCGGAAATCGAACTGGTGACCTCTTGGTGCATGGGTCGATGCTCAACCACTGAGCCACATTGGCTGGGCTTCCACCTATATTTTAGATCTATTGATGATCCTTGCTTGAATCAATTATTATACCCCTGGGGATTGCAAAATCATAACATGGTGATTTTTTCTAATCAATCTTTCCTTCTACATTTATTGCACAGTTTCTGCAAAAACATAAATTTTCTTCACCTCTTCCCTCCAACAGCAGCCTCAATTACTTATTTTTTTGGTTAATACTATGGTTTAAATTTGTTCATTTTACTTAATGTGTTATGATCCATTACCAGCAATATTTACTTTAATGTTCAATTTGTCCCAACTTTAAGCCAGCATCTGTGTCCTTTTGACATGAACCCACTAGTCTTCAAGTACATCTTTACTTTCTAGTACCATAAAATATCCCAAACTCACCTGTACTTTCCCTGCCCCGGACCTGGAATCAGCCATTTCACCAAGCAATGGTTTATTTTAGAAACCAAATGTTGGGTATTATGTGTGCTCACTGCTATTGTCATTGCTTCTAGGCCTTTTCAATGAAGAAAGTTAGAAAATATATATTTTTTTAAATCATGAGTTCATACTGATATTGCCAATTCAAATTTAACATTACGACGTTTATTCTTGTCTTCTTTTATATTTGCATCTCTTTTCTGGTAAGGAGAGAAATCTTGGTTTCTATTAATCTATCCATCTATTTGTTTTATCCTATAATATATATGAAATAGATTCAGGATTATAATTCGATCACTACTACTTAGAAAAAAGTTCAAGATTTCTTTGTAGTTCTCTATGCTAGTTATGTAAAAGATTATATCCCACTAAATGACAGCACTGTGTTAAAAAGTTACTTGAGATTTCCACTTCTGATAGTAGCAGACAAGCTTGTTGATAACAAAAACAGCTGGTCAAGAAACTTAAAAAAAAAATTCTGTTTAAAGACACAGGAGAACTATCAAGGCAATAAGAAGTAGGGGGTCCCAAATTTGGAGAAAAGAAAAGAGCACAGGGAATAACCTAACGTTTAGTGCTACTCTTCCAATTCTAAAGTAGCAGAGCTGAGCAGAGCTTCCTGGCATCTTATGCGATTGGAAAGTATAAAAATTGCAGTTCCTGGCTCATCAAGGAGGAGAGGCCCTGGTAAACACGCTGGCCTTTCACTAGGGAAACTATACTCTAGGAGCAGAGATAAGTGAAAAGACTGAATGAAGCTCAGCCTCCAATAAACTTAATCCTGGATTGTGTTAAGAAGATATGCTCCTACTATAGCTGCCTGCCGAAAGCGAAAGTAAATCCTTCCAGAAGGAAGAAAACACCACTCCAAGTCTCAATTTATCTCTACAATTTATTCACAAATTACCTAGAACATCAGGAGAAAGTCCAAATGACCAAAGCCCAGAGAAAAACACTGATACTAGAAACAGATACATCTGTGTTATTGGACATAGACTTTAAAATGTGATTGTGTTCAAGAAAGTTAATGACAAGATGGGGAAAATAACTAACGTGTAATTATCACAGAAGAACAGAAGAGAATAGGTAAAAATATTTGGAGACATAATGGCTGAGAATTTAAAAAAACTAATCACAAGTAGAGGCTACTACAGTAGTTCAGACATGGAATAAAGAAAGCAAGGGCATTGGGAATAGAAAGAAATGGCAAACTGGGTAACTAAGCTAAAAACACCAGATAACCAAAGGATTTGGCAAATAGATGGATTTAAGTTTCCTACAGGCAAGAAAAAGTCTGGCACAACATAGATGCTCTGATGGATGGACATCTAAGAGCACTAAGTTTCATTTTCTAATAAGGAAGAAAAGATTGATTTGTTTTGGGACATGGTAATAATCAGTGGTTTAACTCCCCCAAAGTAAAGCCATCACTGGAGTAAAGTAATATAAATTAAAATTATCACATTTATTCATTTGTCTTAGTTTGATTTATTTCCTTACAGAAATCTTTAACAATTTACAATATAGGTACTAATTTTCAGAGAGCCATGGACATTGGTTATTTTAAATTATTTTACAGTACCACTTAATGAAAAATGGCAAGGATAACATTTTGCAAAGATGACATGAGGCAGCAAGTTGGTCCTATAAAGAACCGGAGTTATTTTCTTGGTTTTCAGAATCTCTGCATCATGTTCCATTTGACTTTAAAGGCAAATGGTCCTCTATAAGTTTCTGTGTATTCACTCAAGAATCACTTATAAGGCTTGATTAGTCCTAGTTTGCAAACTCAAAAATTACCTACAGGGCTCTCGAAACAACAGACTGTAGATCAGTTTTCAGAAAGAAAAATCGGGTATGGGCATTTTCTTTTTGTTCCAAAAAATGAGTTTTGATTTTGTGTAAAGCTGAAGAGTGACTGTGAAAGTATTTACAAACATTTTAGTAACGATGAACAAATTATTTAAATACATGATTTAATTGAGGTCCTAATTCTAGGGCTGCTCAATTAACTCTAAAATTATAGGGGTTGCCCCGTGAAATTGAGAGCATTACGAGGTCCTTCGGTCAGATTCTTTAAGAACAGTAACGACTGCATGGACCAGTTTTCTCCAGCGTAGAAGCACTGTCAATATGCCCAACTACTTCAAACAGATGAGAACCATGTAACTTCCTTTCCACGTGAATAAAGGGCCATTTGCAATTCGCGGTATCCAGCCAGACTGCCTTTCCACCCCACCTATTTTGAAGCATGAAATCATGAAGCATACCGTGAAGAAGGTTCTCCCGTAGTTTCTCAGAAGTTTTTAGTAAGTTCTCAAGAAATGCTACTAGCTGTTCCTTACTCAGTTCTTTGTCTTGCAAGATTTCGCGTAGAGATTCTGCAGAAACTAACCTGAAGGCACTGTCCCCGGGCAGCGAAGGGCCTGAGTTAAGGTGGAGGGCGTCTACCGGAAAGACCTGCTCCCGGAACACCACCACCGAGGACCACCATTCGGCCGCCAGGTTCTTCCGCAACTCTAAGCCCAAGGGGCCAAAACCGGAGTGGCACCCGCTGAGGAGAGAATCTCGGCTAATCTGCCGCTTGGTATCAACGAGGAAATGCCTCCTCTGACAGAGTTCTACCAGCGCTTCGCTCCCCTCTCCAGACTCTGAGGCTTCTGTTAGTTCGTTCCCCCCGGGCAACTCCGCCTGCGACCTCAGGGGCCCTCCAAGGGGGCTACTCCCTCCCGCCAGCCGCTCTGACTGGCCCCCATCTACTCGACCCCCAAAACCAGACAACAGGCACCTGCAGACTTTGTGGCAGGCCCTGACGGCTGCACCGGCGCGCATCGCCGTCGGGAGTTAAAGAACAGTCTCCTGTTAGCTGGTGGTCCCAATAAACACCCGCAACCGTAGGAACCCGGGAACCAACTGCGCAGTCGTAACGGAAGTGAGCTTGCTTGCAGCTAGCCCCGCCCACGGAAGCTGGTCACTGTTTCGGCTGCGGCAGCCACGGGCCTCTCCAGCTCGCCGGGGCGGAGACAGGCCTCATTCCTCTCCGCACATCGATCAAGCCTGGTCCCCTGCCATTGTTTTTGTCATCAGCACTGGCAAAAGTCATTACTTTTCACTATCGTGCTGTAGCCACTGCTGCATCAATTTTACTTTCCTTCCCCTTTTTCTTCTTAGACATGAAAATACCTAAATGTTCTCCAAATCACCTTCTCAATCCTGTTACCTAAAACTTTGGTTCTCATTTTAAGTTTTAGTCCTTTGTGGTGGTGGAGACCCAGGTCTTTGTTACAACTCTACTAGGTAAACGCACACCCAGCGTTCCTATCCCCGGGGCAGAAGGGTGCAGTTCTGCAACTGGGAAGAGGTACCGTCGGTCCCTTGACTCATTTGAAGTTCTCAAGGGGCGGTCCACAGCCTGTAAGTAGCACCTGCGCAACCTGGGAACCTTAAAGAAACGGAGCCCAGCAATATTTTAAACAAGCCCTGCAGGTGAATGTTAAGTACATGAGAACCAGTAGTGTGTACAAGAAAGTTGCTCTACCAGCGGTTCTTTTCAGGGTTTCATCAAAACATGAAATGAAACTTGACCACCTGTGTAAAATGGAGATCCAGGATTGCCTAGCAGGCCTGTTAATTTACAATCTCCATTTTAACACTTAAAGCCCTTAAGAAAATTGCCCAAATAGTGGAAAACTAGTAAAACCAGATGAAAACGGTTGATTCCAAAACCCGTGATTCCTCTTCCAGCTTCCCTTAAAGTTTGGTTAGAGAAATTTTGAAGATGAATAATTCAAGTGAAAGGAACAAGCTACTAGATATTTCACTAGACCAGGAAGGGGCACTGAGGAGGGGTAATAGTTTAGCAACTGAGTTAACCTGTAATACAAGCGAAGTTAAAATGTTTCCTTCCGTAGTGTTTGTAGGACCTCAGAAAATCATTCCATATAAGTGTGTAAGTTTATAAAAAAGAGAAACTAGAAAATTAAAGCTATTGCTAGAAAACTATTAACTGCAAAGCTAAGCACTATTAATGTGCATTTCCCATATTAAAGAAGTGCACCAAAGAAGCCTATACGCAAATAAATGAGAGAGAGAATGGGGAGGAAAAAAACATTTATTAGTTAAGACAACCACAGGCTGGACACAACACACATGCTAAAGTGGACTGTCTTTTAAAACTTACTTCAAAGGTAAATAGGTAAATGTTTCCCACAGCCTCACAATCATTTCAGTAAGTGTTTACAAATTTAAAGGCCCACGTAAGACATTAAACAGTAAAATATGTAATAAATACTCCAACCTACCCTGAAAGCTTATATTAAAAAGTCATAACGAATTTGATCATGCTATTGAAAACTGTTGTTACTAGAGGTTGATCAGTTTTCAATGTATTAGTCCTAAAAATACCACCCCCCTCTCCCTACAGAAATTCTATTTTATAGAGATAAGGCATTAACACCAATTAAAGCCTCAGTTTAATAATCAGAATTTAAGTGTCTCATGAAGACCTCTCCCTCTCCTGGCAAAAAGAACGTATAATGCCAGAGACTCTCTGGGTAGACATTCAGACCCACTTCTAGCCATTATTGAAATGAAGTATTAGAAATATTGGTGAAATTAAATCGAAAGCTACTTCCTGGATCTTTCTAGCAATAAACCCATGTTGACTCTAACAAGACTTGTACTATTGTCACTGTGCTTTCGGTTATGTTACTTCCTCTTGGTTAACCATTAATTTTGATGAGGATTTTGTGTGTGTTCAAATATGAATAGACCTTAGTTTGAAGTGCTGTAGAGTTCCCTGGATTATTGGAAAGACATTCAATGACTCCTAGTGTGAATGCAATTAAGAGCCCCCAGGAACTTATGAAGACTAGAATCTATTTATAACCTGCACTAAGAACTGAAAACAAATTAAAATTTAGCTCCTGCCAACCTTATCTTAAAAGGTGCTAAGTCTTAGCTTTGTTCAACATTCCAGTAATTCACAATAGAGCCAAGAGAGTGAATATGATCTTCAAAAAAGCAAGTTACTTGGAGCTACTAAATGATAAATTTTGCAAAAGGAACAAAGTCATCCACGTTCCCCACACTAACCAGTTTGAAGGTGGGGCTATACAGTTGATTTCCTATCTTACTTTAACGTTATCATTTCACCCTTCTGCTAACAAATAGGCTCTATTAAATGACTCACCTTATAATAGGAGATTCTGACAGAAAGCAATTATGCAATTTAGCCTAGAATTATAAATTTACTTAAATCAATCTCATTTTAATTCTTGCAATATGAATAGATCATTGTAGGGGCCTTCTGATCTCTCCACTACCCAAAACTAAATTATGGAAAACAGTCTAGATTTTAAAAAAAAAAAAAAAGACCATTTAAGCAATTTTACATTACATTATATATGTAAAATAAAGTACAATTTCCACTTAATTCAGTCTTCAAATATTTTTTATTGGAAGGCCATGCATTGCCTTCATTCAATGTATTTCAAATCACTGTACATTTACTTTTGTGAAAACACTTGCCTGCATTTTCTAGTACAAAAAAAACCTAAAAATTGTTTCAGGAATGTAGAGAAATATTCAACTTAAATAGCGAAAAAGTGCACCATAATTACTGCTGCACTGCAGTCATTTCTGCATTTCCCATGTTTCTTAAATAACTATCTTGTCTGGTAACACACAATATAAAGAGCAATTATGAAAAACAGACATTTACATATACTTCTAAAGTCTTATTGAGAATATCCTGTTGGCATTGGATAACCAATCATAGGCGCAGCTGCAGTAGCAGGATATGCATATGCCTGTTGGTTCATACCATTGTGCATATTTGGAACATTACTTCCATATTGCTGAGTGCTATCATAACCATTCTGGTAAGTCCCTGTTGGATTACCAGTCCTAAAACTGGTCTGTATACCAGCAGACACAAAATTACTTCCAAAGCTCCCATTGGTGTAATTTGTAGCACTGTAAACACCATTCTGGGTCTTTGCCCCAAAATCTCTCTTAAGCAGACTAGAATAACCTCTGTCATAATTTTCCCTGTCTCTAAAGGTATTAAATCCACCCCTTTTGCCCGCAGAGTATCTGTCCCGACGGTCATCCTTCATGCCTCCTCTACCCCTGGAACGACCTGTCAAGAAAAAAATAATGGCAAACTGATTATTTCTGTGGCACAAATTATTTCCAACACAGAAGGAATTTGATAACTCTTAACTCACTAGATGTGGAGCATTTTCTCAACTTAGTGTCACATAAGGTTTCACTCACCTACCAATCCCATTTGAGTGGGTTTGTAGACAATTATGCAACCCAAAACCACCAATATTTCTTATTGAAGATGGGTCTTACCTGAACCTCTGTCTTCAACCAACTGAAGCAACTTGGGATTAATTGCTTGATTAGCTTCACGAAGCACAGAGATAAGGTCGCTCACTTGCTTTATATTATTAGGTGTAAAGAAAGTGTATGCTGTGCCTGTTTTGGTACTGCGAGCAGTTCTTCCAATTCGATGAATATAATCCTCTGAGGAGTTAGGGTAGTCATAATTGATGACAAATTTCACATCTTCCACATCTGTAAGGTGTTGCAGTGTGGCAAAATAGCAATGTACGGAGTTTTGCACACCACAACAGCCAGACCAAAAATAAAAAGTTAGACAATTGTATTCCCAAGAAGGTATGGGCTGCAAAAAATACAGTTAAAATGGTTATCCATTCCCTGTAGGAATACCATTTGAGGTTGGGAAAAGAAAGAGGAGGAAAAAAAAAAAAAAAAAGCACACGTCATCTCTGTGTTATTACCCACCCAATGATAGAGCCTGTCAAAAGGATGTGTATTCCCTAACACATTCCCAAATCAGCAAGTCCCCTTAAAGGTCATCAAGTGACATCTGAATGCTTCTGTGCAGTAGGGCCACTTTAAGATTCACAGCAACCTCCTTCATGTGCTCATTTTGAGGACCTTTAAACAAAAATGTACATGGTCCTTTGCATTACACACTCATCAGAAGTTCAAAATTCTGGCCACACTGCTTGTCTTGCCAAGACCTTACAACCGCAGCTGCAAGAAAAACATACCTGTCCCCCAAAAGTTGTTTTTATGCACTGTCTCGTCTAGGCAAGCGCTTCCAAGAAGCCAGGATTCACTTGAGAATGTGTCTCTCTCTGGCAGGTCTCGACATGACGACTACTGTGTAGGTGAGGGAGGAACTTTCAAAGCATTGCTTTCTTTTCCCACGGACTAAGTGTGGGAAGTGGCTCCTGCTCTAGAGCTCATGTGCCAGTACTCACCAATTTGTAAAAGGCTTAGTACCTTTTAAAGCTGCTCTCTCCATTTCAAACTTGAACAAAAATTTCATTGAACATTGAAGTTTGGGAATATTTCTTCGACATTTCAGCAAACTCACTGAAACTCAAAGACTCACAGATCACAGTGAACAGGTTGAAACAATGCAGTACCATGGCAGTCATGCAAAGCATGGGACGGAAGAAATACCACGGCAGTGAACTGTGAGGATAACTTCCTTTTTTTTCCCCCAGGAGAGAACAGTTTATGCGGCAGAGGTGGGTATGTTCTGCCTTTTGAAGATTACTGGCACACTTTCAGTTTTTCACCTCTCTAATCGACTGGAAGCAGCCAGCCGATCACTAGTCCTCCATCCCCCTCGAGTCCTCCGATTGTCATGCCTAGGCCTTGCCACAAAGACTGCACCTTTATATGAAAAAAAAACTTAGAAAAAATGCAGAGGTTAAAGAAAGCAATAAACTTTCTTTAAAAATTGTATGGAGATCTTCTGGAAAACCAAGCCATGAATTCGAGTTTGTACTAACCTAGCCCTCTGGAGGCCACATCTGTAGCAATCAGAATAGGAGCTTTTCCATGTTTGAATTCTGCAAAACAAGGCATATACATGATCACTAATCTGAGCAAAATTCTACTTTTGGGGTGTGTGTGTGTGGGGGGGAGGAGTGGTGGAGGGGAATCTTCATTTGAAATACTTACCATTTAGAACCCAGTCACGTTCCTGTTGACTCTTGTCACCATGGATACCCATGGCAGGCCACCTAAATAATTAGAGAAGTTATATTAGTAGACTACATTTAACATCTGGTAGATTTTAGTTTAGCACCTAACTATTTTTTGGTGTCACAAATCCCTCCAATGTCAGTAAAGTATACTTTCACCTACACCACCATCCACAAAACTCAAATCCATCACTCCTATTTAACCTTGTCCCTCCCTTAAACTCAGCTCTAATACATCTGGCTCCAATGGAAAAAGCCTACATACCCATCTCTCCTCATTTTTCTAGTAAGTTCATCACATCTTCTTTTGGTTTCAACAAAGACAATGGTTTTATTCTCCTTCTCACTCATGATCTCTTCCATCAGACGAATGAGTCTTGAAAGAAGAAAAAAATTGTAAAATTTAAGTCTAATGGAATGACCACACGTTTATGGTCAATGTACAGGGCTACAAATCAAGAAGGAAACATTGCTTAATCACTTATCAAGCAATTCCAGCCTTGGCCCTTAAATAAACCACAGGACACCTTAGTTCCTTTTCCTACAAGAATGCTATAGTGATAGCTAATTATCTTAATGAAGAAAGCAAGTATTTTCAGAAACAGTGACAGGCTGATTTTGAATTAACGTTCAAATTAGACCCAACCGAAAGTCACTTTTAAGATAACCTATGAAACAGGAACTCAATTTACACAGCAGTTGTTTTTGTAGTATGGCATAACTTACTTTTCATCCTTTTCTACATCATGACACACATCCACAATCTGAAGAATGTTGTGGTTTGCACTCAGTTCCAGTGCACCAATGTTTATATGAATATAGTCTTTCAGGAAATCTTCAGCAAGCTGTCTTACTTCTTTTGGCCAAGTTGCACTCCACATTAGGGTTTGCCTGTCAGGCTAAAGAATTTTGGATTAAAAACAAACAAATGAACCACCAAAAAACTTAAATGTATTCTAAGCATGAATTTAGAGCTAAGTTTGAAGAAATATCATAAAGGCACTTACTCTTATCTGATCCACAATCTTCCTTATTTGGGGTTCAAAGCCCATATCAAGCATTCTATCTGCTTCATCAAGGACAAGGTAGGTGGTTCTTCTCAGATTTGTTTTCCCACACTCTAAAAAGTCAATCAGTCTTCCAGGTGTTGCAATACAGATTTCCACACCTTCAATTAAACACATAAATGTAAGTAAAACATCTAGAACTTTTTAGAACTAGTAACAAAAAGAACCTTTTTTGTTACACACCTCTCTCCAAATCACGTATTTGTGGTCCCTTGGGAGCGCCACCATAGATGCAAGTAGACTTCAATCGACATGCCCTACAGTATTCAGCAGCTACTTGCTGCACCTGTTGGGCCAGTTCCCGAGTTGGTGCCAGCACCAAGCACTAAAGAAAGAGGAACAGAAAGTGGAACAGCTTTTAGCAGAATCCTGGGGCCTAGTTTTAAATTATTGTTACACCAGAAGATGACAATCTCCAGGTAAACTATGTAAGATAATTAATATCTCTACATAAAACCACCACAAATTGTGTCTTTTGTTATATAGTCTACAAGTCTACACTAAACTTCTGGCCAAAAACTGAAAGAAAGAAAAAAATACACATATATACGTATATATATATATATATATACTTACAATAGGCCCATCACCTCTCTCTAGCAATGGCTGATGATTGATGTGGACAATGGCAGGCAGCAAATACTATTTAAGGAGTAACAGACAACAGGAGTTATATATTAAAATACTTCTGGTTTCTTTTTATTCCCAATCCATCTCCTCTCAGCATCTTAAAAGTTGTCCCAAACTTACAGACAATGTTTTCCCAGATCCAGTCTGTGCTACTCCAACCATATCCAATCCACTTAGGGCAACTGGCCATCCCTGAGCTTGAATAGCAGTGGGTTCAGTAAAGTTCTGTCTTGCAATCACATCCATGATGTTTGCTGTAAGTAGCAGCAATTTGGAAAAATTAATAATGCCAAGAGAAAAAAAGGAATTAAAAAGAGGGAGAAAATGCAAAACTAGCACTTACCAGGGAAGTTTGCTTCATAAAAATTCAGAACTGGCTTTGGGCAGTTGTGACCTCTAACTGTAATTTCCTTGCTTCTTCTGTATGTCTCCACCTCTTGCTACAAAACAAATAATCCAATTAAATCTTACAGCAACCTCCCCTAACTAAATAGGCAACCAGTAAACCCCTAAATTTATAATTGATCAGGTACTTCAACATGGCCATTTTAAACCTGGATACACATATGAAAATCTCGTTTTACACACAAAAAATACCTATTGTTATTGTCAAAAAACACAAAGCCATCTGCTTCCAAAAGTAACACCTCTTCCCCAGTAAATCAGAAAGCATGAATTCTCCACAATTTGGTTATCTGCAAGACATTTCTGGTCAGAGTTTGATTTACTCTAACTCATTACTGAGTTTAGCTTGAAACCACGTTAAAATTACTCACCGCTGTGCGCCTAGCCAACTCAGGGTGTTCTTGATAAAAATTCTTCTCAAATTTGGGCAGCTCATCAAGATTCCACTTCTTTTTAACTAGTTTCTCCCCAGGGTTTCCAAACTTCTTTCCTGATAGAGGCCCTGCCCTACTTCCTCCAAATCGAGGTGCACCAAACCTGAAAAGGAAAAATAAAAAAACACACATGCAAAACTTCTTACATTTTCAAACGTCTACATAGGAGTCTAACTAGCCATCCTTTGGCACACCCTAAAGGTCAATAAAAGACTTTTGCAGGCACGAGATATAGCGCTGTCCTTAGTGATGACCATTCTCCTAACAATTATCACCCCAAGTTTCATTTCCCCTTCTCCTAGGTACACACTATTGAAGCCAAGTCAATAGCCCAGGATTTATCTGGTCGGAAACTGGCTGCCCAAAGGCCAAAAGCTCAGATTACACGGATAGACAACAGCTTGTGGCTACCAGTCTTTCCCACGAGCTCAGGAATTAAGTATCTGGGGGGAGAGACAATACAAGAAGGGAGGAGCTTAACAGCGATGTTCTTTACCAGCTGTTTTCAAGCCAAACAGCCTTAGTTTTAATGAATAACGGGGCAGCACAGGCAATGAGAGCAGAACAAGGACCGTGGTGGTCTCTGGGGCACTTATGAAAGCCAATCGAGTAGGGAGACCCCGTGGAAGGGCTTCGGCTCAAGGTAACAAAATTATATAACTCAAGAAAAAAGAGGAGGAGGAGCTGGCGACTACCGGGGGAGGAGTCCCGGCCCGGGCGGAGTCGGCCGGGCGGCGTTCCCGCTGGGGCGGCGCTTCCCCCTTTGTCTCGCATTTCTCTCTGCGCCACATTTTCTCGACGCTGCCATTTTGAGCTCCTCCGCCGGGCGGGGTAACAAAGGCGCCGCCATGTCCGACAGCGGCATTTTGTATCCGCGGCTCACACACATGGCCGATTCCCTCGGCGCCGGCCACCCTCCTGCCCCCGCAGCATCCATGGCTTCGGAGGCGGCCCTCTACGCTCCCACAGAATTCCCGGGGCCCCTAAAACACCTCTCGAAAGGTAGCCCCTAACAACAGCGGCGACTTCGGCCGCCTCGAAGCGTCGCGCTTTCATCCCCTTGCAATACGTTCCTCTGAATTCTCCCCACAGCGGCTAAATCGCCGAGGTCCCGAAGCCCCCTCCCGAACAAAAGACGACGTTGAGGGCCGTTAACAGAAAAATCTTTCAGTCAGTTTTAGGCAAATACATAAATGGCGCAATCGTTCGACTGAGGAGGCCCCAAAATAGGTTGAAAAGAGAGGTTCTCGTCGCCACCCAGCCCTCGTTACCTCATCGGTCTCCCATCCCCCACCCGCCAGGCCTGACAGGTCAGTTCCCACACTCACCCTCGATCCCGGCCGCGGTCTCGGTCACTCGAATAGCCCGACATGGCGTCAATGATTGCGGTTGGTGGGGAACGAAGTGGAGAGAATTGGGTGCGACGAGTCGCTAGAGGTGGCGTCGGCGACAGCGAAGCCTTGCGGGGGCGGCGGCGGCGGTGGGACGGCGATGACAGGAGCCTGAGCTGCTCGCCTAGAGACCGGTGGAAATGAATGAGGTGCCGGCCGCGTCCAAGCAGCCGGTTTTATAGGCTGGACCGCCTCCTCTGCCGCAGAGAATGCTGGGAACCGCTCTATGACCTAATCACCCCGCCCCTGCTCAGAGGCTGCAACGCCCGCCGACGTTCCGGAATCCGCCATGTTCTCGCCCCTCCCCCCGCGGCCCCTCCCTCAGATTCGCCCGTTTTTTTTCGCCCCTTTCACGCTGGGCCCACCCACCACCGCGATGCCTCAGCCTGCACTCTCTTGACTTCACCTTTTTCTCGTCTTTCCACACCTCAAATAAGCCACCCCACCCTTTTTCAGGTCCGGCCCAGGCGATAAAATGGCCAACACAAGGAAACCCACTCCGCCCACTTGGACTTGTTTACGTCTCCGAAGAGCTTTCACGCCCAGAACCAAACGGGAAAGAAGGCGGAGCCCGAATTGTCACGTGGCTGCCCCGCCTACCGGGTGAGAGGGCCGCACTACTTCCTCAGTTGGCATCGGCGGAGGAATACAAAACGAAAAGCTCACCGGAAGTTCCGCGCTAATGCCGCGGTAATGCCGCGGGGAGGCCCACACGGGCCGTTGGGTGACCCGCACTGTCAAGCCCACCCATCTGAGAATCCCTTAGCGCGATCTTGCCCGAGGAGAATAGTATCTAAAGCCCCCAAACCGCCGCCTCGGCTCGTGCTGTGAAAGGAAGTGCTCTGATGACCAATCAGCATCGAGAAGCCGTTTTAACGTTCCTCCCTCTTTCACCCCTCCTTTCCTGCACTCGGCTTTTGTTCCCCCTCCTCTCCGCTCTGTGTCTGCGCCGTGCGGCCCTTGCAGGACACCGTCCCCCGCGCGCCCGGGTCGGCGCCTGGCGGCGACCTGCCTCCGCGACATGGCCGGCTCAGAGGCTGGTGAGTGTCGGCCTGGAGCCCCGGTGTGTGGCCTAAAGCCTTCCAAGTCCCCGAATGCCCCTGTCCGTTTTATCTTGAGACCTCCGGCCAGGCTCGGCTAGGTCTGGCTCCTGACGACGTCCCGTCGTAGTGGGCGGGTTCTCGGGCTCGGGTGTCTCAGCTCAGCTCTCTGTCGAGTGCGACTTTGGGATCGGGGAGAGAAGGCCCTGTGGCGAGGGCCGTGGTACGCCCGCAGCCTGGCTGCAGAGAGGGCAGGCGGAAAGTTTCCTCCCCAGACTCGCATTTCTCTGGGGAATCTAGCCGCTGTCAAGGCGCTCTCTGCTCTTGCATTGTGGGGACGGAAGTCGTACATGCATCTGAACTTTTGAGGAATGGCACTCTTAAGCTCTGTTGATGCCTCTGCTAAGTAGAGTGGTTGTGGATTTTTCTGTTCTGTGCCCTCAGGAGTTACCGGCTTTGTCTGGCACCGCTTTTGAAAAGCGAATTGATTTGGTTGTCTAGGACGCTTTCCTCCTTTTCTCCAGGACAGCGTTCAAACCAGTTGTCATGGTTTGGTCATGTGTGAGAAACGGGCATGCGGGAGAGGGAGATAATGTGCCTTGAACACACAATCACACATATCTAGAACATATTGAAGTAATCAAATACAGAATAAAAGGGATCACCAATCTCTTCAGGGAACATAGGTTTCGTTTTATGAACTACCTGTAGTCGAGAAACCCTTGAAATAACTTTGCGAATTTCATTGATATGGGGGCGGGGAGAGGGGTACACATGAAACTTAAACAGTATTGGTAATGTGCTATTTCTGAATTTAGGAACTTTTGGTGTGTATTTTCCATATTTTCTTTCATATGATCAAATGTTTAAAAAAAACGAACAAATACCCTAGTGTAGGTGTCATTACTCAAGTTCTTAACAGCCTAAGACTTAGGCCCTAAGTTAATCACCACCTATTTGGGCACCAGAGAAATTCTAACTTGCACAAGATAATTGGGTAAAAACGTGACTAATGCTACTGGGAATTCGAAGCAACATCCATTAATTAGTTTCTGGTAGCCTCAGAATATCACTAACAGTCTTGTTTGGGACATAATATTCCCATTTACTTGTAAATATGTTCTAAATAAAAACACCTAAGTATGGCTTGTAAAATAAGAACTACAGCAAATAACTTAAGATTTTAGGCTGCAACGGTGAAAATTGGATTTGTATAATATTTTTGACTGCCCTGAAATTATAACAGTCTGGAAGACATTCCAAGAAATTAAAAAATCTTTAAAAAAATCATGCCTAGGAGGTCCTTTGAAATTCTGTGATAATCTAATTCCTTATCTTCTACAGAGTTCAATGCCTGTTTTGTGAGGGTTGGTTTTTTTAAAAATGACTTTTTCTACTGCTATTTAAAGCTGAACTTTTCCCTCTCTTTGCCAACAGAGTGGGTAACGGTTGCCAATAACCTTCTCCTGAAATGTCACATACACCTGAGGATACATGAACTAGAAGATTGTGATGCCAATGTCTTTATTGCTCTTTATCAATCCATTTTGGGAGAAAAGGTACCAGGTAAGGGTACTAAAAAAATGGGAATAATAATGTTTGT